>CM066216.1:3660419-5122214 GCA_033675125.1 Athetis lepigone | reverse complement strand
CCCAGGTGAGGATAACTGCTTTACTATATTGCTAATATAATAAACTACCCATAAGGTTCTCAATGCTCATAAAAAATGCACCTTATATCCTGTTCTTTCCTTTGTACGAAATAATGAAGATTTAATAGTAATAATGTATATTTTTCCAGCCGAGTGTCAGAACTCCTGGGCTACACTGCAGAAGAATTAACGGGGAAGAATCTCTATGCTCTCTGCCATGGAGAAGATGCCAACAAACTTAGAAAATGTCACGTAGATTGTAAGTGTTCCTTTGTTATTATTTCAATTTTTATCTTATTTCCTCTTTATGACATTATTTTGAGTTTCTATCTGGTGTAAGATCTTTATTACAGTGGTAAAATCTAGCAGTATTATGTGTTATACGTATTTTTTATCAGAATCCCTTCGAGTAGATCATTATAGAATATTGTTTTCACCAACTCATTAACAGTCCTAGGCAGATCCTGTTTGTGACTTCCTATAATTAATTATATCTTTCAACATTTCTTCAACAATAAATCAATCTAGTTAGGCAACATTAATTGTCGGCTCTATTTCTAATTAGCCTTGCGAGTATCATCAATTGTCTATAAACGACGCGATGTCCACCCATGACCCAATATATGTGGTGAAATCCTTCGTAGGTTAATGTCGTAACTACCGATTTGTATTCAGTTTGTGGTCTATAGAAATCCATGTCAAGAAGACAGGCAGCTCAAGGCGCAAAGCGTTACAAGGAAAATTTATGAGTCCAACGTTTTGTGGGAACATTTCTTTTACAATGATTTTCGATGTTACCGTTTATTGGGCTGTGTTTGCCCAATATTTTGAGTAGTAAGAGAAAGTTTTCAATATCCTGGAAAAATCGCTATTTATGTATTCAAAAATATCATCTTCAGTCAACTTTGGCCTCTAAACAGAGCTTTGACCACATATTAAATAAAGTTGAGAGACTACCGTTTAAATAAATTCAGGATTCCTAAGAAATCCATTCTTGAATCACTTTAGCCGCCTTCATATTCCTTTCCTGACATTTCGCACAGAATCATAAGTACACAAAGGAATTCCTATCCAAGTAATGTAATCTTCTTTCTCGTATATGATATTATTACTTTCTTGCACATCCGTCAGTGGAATACAACTTAGGCCTAGCGCCACGCCGGCCCGTCTCTACTCAAGTTGTGATTTGAATAATAATTTTTATACCACCATTTTGGTTTCCTCTCCCTTTACGTAGACGTGGGAAATGTCATGTCTTAATGTCCTGCGAGATGGCGTTTTCTGTTTTATGGTTATTCCTACCTGAATTATCGTGTGATTCATAGTTTTTGTTGTGTTCAACTTCCTCGGTTTTTTAAGGTTTTCTTGCATCCTTTAAAGTATCAATTTCCTTATTGAATTTTGTTGCTTCATAAGTTTCATTAGTATTGTGTGCGTGTACTGTTTTATTTGACTTCTGAGAAACTTATTCTTGGTCAGTTTTTGTATTGACTTCTATGTTGAAAGAGTTTAATGTATTAAGCATCTATGCTAATGTAACCGATGAGGAAAATTCGTGACGACCTCCATGTATCTTCGTCATCTGAACTCAATCGGATCTAATGGGATTGCTCCACCACAAAAACGCGGCTTCAAGAACAAAGTTGACATGAATGGAAGGACTCATAACCCTGACGTAATCATCTAACCAATCATCGTACATAACAAGATGGCTGACATTTTGAATGCCAATCACGGTGAGGCGTTAACGTCATGCGGTTCTAGCACCTTACCATTTGATAGCTTTACGAGACCATCAATTTGAATTTAAAATGTACATCTATGTAGATGCCGGTCAAATGTGGACATTCCTGGTCTGGAATAACAATTGTAGTTATTAGCATAAAAGTCCGGGTGTTTGTTAGAAAGCGGGTAATTTGGTTACAACTGTATACGCGGTTTGGTTACGAGATGGCTTTATTGACGATCGCGAAGCGTATGATATTCAAATTTTGTGCATACGTCCAATAAAATTAAATGATTATGTTTGGGACTTCCGACAACAGTGACGCTTTGGTATTTGCTTGGTCTTCTGATTGAAAAACAAGTTGATTTATTTTTGTATTGTGTACAATTAAACATAAACGGGGCCCATCCCCGTCTGCTTTAAAGATGTTATTAAAATGTAGTATAAATTGTATTGTAAGTTAGTTCTACGTTATTAAACGTTTGCAATTTTATCGATTTTGGACTTCTATTTTGTTCATGCTCTGACGTGACCACTGTAGTCTGTAGTTCCCTAATGTTCTATATTTCGCGTTTCTTATTTTATTTTGGGCAAATTGTCACATCACTTGCCTTTGAGCTGCACCAAATACTTCATCTTAGAAAAAGCTCATCGTTATCTTTATATTCCTGGTTCTTCTAATAATTAAAACTAAGTATAAAGTTACTCCAATCACCTCAAACAATATAGACAAACACTTCATCAGGTATACTCATTGGCTCTCCTCCAGAATCAAATGCATCATAATTAAAAAATCCGTTGCCAATACAATACATCAACAATGCCAAAAACCGTGTTAGTATTAATGACTCACGTACCACAAACACGTGTTCACTATGTCCTTTGTGTAACAAATCTATTGAATATAATGACGCTAATACTTCTACGTTTACATTTTTGTTTGTTTAACGCTATTGTTCTGATGATCAAACTGAAGGTCAGACGGTTTAGGTGATCCTAGACCTTTGTGTTTGAAGTCAAGCAAAATTGAATCCTTACAGTATCTGGGCAACAGCTATAAATTTAGTAAGGATTGCATATAATCCGGACTCGTTCGCAAATATGCTCAAATTCTGGCGTAAGAAAAGCCCAAATTCCAGAAAAGCAGAACACCCGTATCATTGTTTCTTTTTGTATACCAAGAGCTAGAAACTTCAATAAGTAAATAGTGTATTTTCCCAAAAACAAATTTTAAACTGGTCGAGGTGCAACCAGAAAGAAATAAGCCTATTTTATTTCATATTATATCTAAACTTTTTTTGTTTCAGTAATGAACAAGGGTCAAGTCCTGACGCACTACTATAGGATAATGAATAAACTTGGTGGCTACACCTGGATGCAGACCTGTGCCACGGTCGTCTGCTCTTCCAAGAATGCTGAAGAACAGAACATTATTTGCGTCAACTATGTCATCAGGTAAGTTTAGTACAAAATTATATTCGGCTAGAACGCCTGAATAAAATGCCAGAATTATCAAATCAGAAATACCAAAAATTTAAAAGTCGCGATCGAATTTTTAATGCCTCAATACTAATTCTTAAATTGATTTCCTTACAGTGGGCGTGAGTATCCAAACACAGTAATGGATTGCTGTCAACTAGAAGAAAGTGTCCAAGGAGTGAAGAGAGAAGAAACAACGGGAGATCCTGAGAACGGTCCACCAGACACTGACAATTCAGGAGCCCCGCCCCCTCCGCCCCGTCATCAAGCCGAACGCACTGAACCCCCAACGAACACCGATTCAGCTTCCTCTGCCCCAGTTCCGTCATCAGACGTCACACACCTCACAAGACTCAGCGATGCACAACCTTTACCTCTCCACACAAACACAGAAAGAACTTCACCTATGCCAGCGAGAAGACAGAAGAAACGAAAGCACACGGCTGACTGTGAAGACGAAACGGAAAGAGACGAAGAAAGACGAAAGGCAGCGTCTAATCCTGGAGCAGCAATATCTCCGGCAGAGCGAGACATTTCCAAAACCAATCTAGCAATACCTGAAGGTGGCTCTGATGCAACATCAGTAAGAGACTTAGAAAATGCAATGTCAAAGCACCTGCCGTCAGTAGCCTTGGATGGAAAGGAAATATCCCACAGACCGACAGATTTCTCGACAGACGCACTTTTGAAACAACAGCAGCAGAAATCAACGATACAGTGGATAGGAACACAGAACCACCATTTAAATCCTCTAAACAGGCAGATACCAACGAACCATACCTCTACTCCAGCCTCTGCCTTGTTGAGACAATTGTACGCAAACAGAGAAAGTGTTATTCGAAGCAACTTCTTGGGTGATGGTAGAACTGGTGGTTATTACTCCGGCGACGGCCAATCAGGGCCCTTGCCGACTCCACCAGGTAGTGAAGGCTCGGGTTACGGCGAACAATTAGGACATAAGGGTACAGATATAGGATCTTTAGCTTACGGAGGGTACGCCGACTACCATTCGGCTATGACGCCACCAGGGTCTGTGTCACCAAGAGACAAGCAGCAATACGCGTTGCCATACGATAATAGTGCTTATTCGGAGGCGTTAAGGCACTCGTACTTAGGGGAAGCTCCTCTACCGTTAAAACCTCAAGCTTATTCTGCGGTTCCCGGGGCTTTAGATTATGCTTCATCGTTAGACCAGTCTCAGTTCTTCCATCCACCTTCATCGTTTCATCTGTATCATCCTCAGGCGCACTCTGCGCACGCGTCACATTCACACCAGCCTGTAGATAAGTCAGCGCCGCCAAACACAAACTGGTACTCGACAGGCTCATAGCCGACTCTTCCGTAATCTTCGTTTTATGTTTGCAAGCTTGTGTTACACCAATTCTTGTTAAGTTTTTCCATTTTGTTATTACGGGGCTCAATTAGAATTAATGGGAATATCCCTGTTGCATTATTATCATCGGAAAATGTATACGGTTAACAAGACTTCCAAAACTAAAATACTCAAAACGACAGTTTAAATGGAGTTCTCTATTTTTTTGGAGTTGATATTTTTGAATACTCTTAGGGAATGTGCCAAAAATTGTGCTTTAGGCACTTACCTTGCATTTATATCAAACACATACTCTCACATATTTTTAAAGTCAAATAATTTTGTGCCGATCTGGAGAATATCGGTCCAAATGAACAATTTTTCAATGAGCAACGATTTCGATTAGAAAAGATTTAATCGATAGTCACCACTAATGACAATTACTGACCATTCTTGTAATGTTGCGTACTTAATTATTACAAAATTAATTAGATTTTTATTTAATAATCCAGTGAAATCATGGGCTATAACAATAGCTTCTTGCATATCATTTATAGTTAAGCTTTTTGTAAATTATTGTACAATAGTTTATCGACATAACTGTATTTAGGCGATAATTATAATCATTTAACATTGTAAATTTTAGAATTTAAGTATTGTATATTATTTTTATTATTCAATATAAGATTTCATTGTACATAAATACTTGTCATCTACACTACTAGAATTAAATCGAATTTCAAATATCGATACTAAGTTATCGATTTAATTCACTTCTCTTATTTTGACAGTTCAAATTTACGCCGCCAGTTTGTATTTTAACAACGTCATTTGATATTTTGTGGAAATCAATAAAGATTATTAAACTTATCATCTCATTATTGTCATTTTAGTGATCATGACAAAAATAATTTATTGTAGCCAAAATACTCAAAACATTCCAGTTTTTTTATTATATTCAAGCCAAATACAATTTTTATTATTTTGTAATTTTTATATTAATTCGATTAGGTGTTATTACAATAATGATAATTGGTAAATATTTATGCTATTTTAACTGTGCAATAAGAGTGGAAAAGTTGTTAATTTCAATTTTTATAAGGCTTCGTTAATGTATCGTATTATAAGATAATAATTATTAAAATTGTAATAAAGTTGTAATTATTATAATAAAATTGAGATAGGGCTTATCACGCAATTATCTGTTATGTTTTTTTTTATATTTTCTTCTGAAAATTCAACATCATGTATTTCTATTTGAATCATGAATGAAAAAGAAGTTTATTTGTCCGAATAAATAATTAAGAATTTTCAATTGGTTTGTTTTAATTGTTTCCAATAATAAAAATAATAGGCATTTTACAAGATGCTCTAAAAATGCTTGGTTACATGTAATTTTGAGTCTATTAAATTAGAGATCTAAAACGCCAATAAGAAAAAAACAGATGGCCTAGGACTAGCCTTCTATACACAGAGTCAAAAATACAGATATCTCAAAATTCATAGGGGCCCTAAGCAAGCCTAACAAACTATGCTTCAGAATACATCTTTGAATTCAGATAATAAAAAAAATATGGTTAGTAAAACATCCTTTATTTGCTCGGTCAAGAAAATATCAGTACATTCATCGCTCGAAACAACTTTACATTTTAAATCTTATTTCAACGAACATTAAGTCTACAATGATTTCTTACTAAGTAACTATATCAATATAAATGCAAAAAACATTTTAAAACGAGATTCACTGATTTATAAAATGTATAAATTAATAAGGCGATTTAGATTTCTTCCTAAAATCATTGGACGGATAGAATTACATAAGTCTGTTCTTACAACTAAAGACAAAACGAATAAGTTCAATGAGGTACTGAAATAATAGAAATTGGTGCCGATTCTCTTATTCACAAACTAACCTAAATTTAAGTTAAGTGCATCTTTCTCTTTCCATTTCATTAAGAAAAGGATAGAAAATAAAATATTAGTTAAGTCCTGTCAATACGACACTCCATAGATAATTTAGACGCGATTAAAACATGGCGACTAAAAATACGTCGAATTACTTCAGGCCCTGTCTAATTTGACAGGATTAAACTAAAATGTATCTTCTGCCCTTTTCTTTGAGAAATTGAAAGAGAGAGATGCACTTAACTTAAATTTAGTGAAGTTTGGGTACAAGAAAATTGGCGCCATTATTTATTATCTACCCAGTGGCGTGCCTTTCACATAATCCGAAAAGCCTGGCTTACACTAATCACTACCTATTATGAAATAAAGTCGCTATCTATTGTCTGTCTGTCCTTCCGTATGAGTGTTTAAATCTTTAAAACTGTGACACGGATTCTGGTGCAGTTCTTTTATTAGATAGTGATTCAAGAGGTAGTACGTAATATGCACGTTTTATACATAACTAGCTGTCCCCTGCGGTTTCACCAGCATTTTTCGTTACTGCTCCGCTCCCGTGCGTCGTAGCGTGATGGTATATAGCCTATAGCATTCCTCGATAAATGGGCTATCTAACACCGAAAGAATTTTTCAAATCGGACCAGTATTTCCAGAGATTAAAATTTCCAAATTTTACCTCTTTATAATATTAGTATAGATATATGAAACTTTCATATATGTATAAAACGTGCATATTACATACTACGTTGAAGTAGCCTAAAACACTATTAACTAGTAATTCTAAGGCACATATACAAAAATATATCCCCTTGAAACGTCGATTAAAAATCCATTGAGTAAATGAGATTTTTGTAAGGCGAGTCGACATGACTACCATCTCTATTCCCAACCACTGCAACTCCTGAAAGCCAGAATTGACAGCGGATTTTACCAGAAAAGCGCCGAGCAATGAAGCTCGAGGAGTCCCGAAGAAACGATTCAACTGTCTTAGATCCCCCAATGCAATTATTTACTGGGTCCAAAAATCGTGATGTGTTTTATTTTTAATTAGTCAATTGAGTTGTTGAATAAGTGACCTAAAAGTACCGGATTTCGGTATTTATGGTGAATCTGGTTGTTTGTGTATTTCAGCAAACTCATTCACGATTCAGGAAAAAATCTAGTAAGGAGCAAAGTTTTTGTAATGAAAAATAAAATAATTGTGTTACGTCAAAAGGATCATGTGCCGCACCAGACTTATTCGTTATTGTCCAATTAAAGCTAAATACACTACAATAAAACTATGGACACAAATACAATACAACTACAATTATGGACAAATATAAATACAACTTTTACTGAATTAATTATCATGTTAACTTTATCTGTAGTAAAAATTGATAATAAGCTCTGTTTTATTATTATTTTTATAGTGGCAAGCAATGCCGATGATGACAATGCAGATAATATCAAAAGTAAAAAAGAAAAATAACAGATATCCATGTAGGAAGAGATTGAACCTTCAAACACACGAGATTTGAAACACAATAGAAAGACAATAGCAGCCCGACAGCCGGCTGTCGCTTGGTTCTTGAAATACTGCTTCTGCGATTTTGTGGAAAAGATCAGACATTTTGAGTCAAATTCGATGAGATAATATTTAAAAATTATACATGTTTCAAACAAACATGTTTCTTTTTCATAAGCATAAGATGCTCTATTGATTTTATAACACAGAAATTACACTAGAAGTAATTGAATAACATTAATTCTTTATTAGTGTTGACAATTGGTACCTTGTGAACTATGTGTTAAGTTCAAAAGTTTAGAATATTACAGCAATATAACATGATTTAAAACACATTGATATATACACATTATGGTCACTGTAGAGAGCAGCAATTTCAGACGGAAATCAACAGTAATATATATAGAAATATTTGACAGTGGCACAATTAGATTGTAATGATAACCATGAGGTAAACCTTATACAGTCAAATGCTGTGACATCTCTCGATAAGTGTGTCATTGCAGAGCAAGTACTATCGACAAAATTGAATCATGACCCATTTCGACGACAAATAGTCTGAAGCTGCCAAAATAATAAGAATAGACGTGTGACATTTTTAATGTTTACGCGATTGTCGACCTAATTGTATCTGAATGTCTTTAGGAAAATAAACTTATGGTGGTTCATGATTCCATTTTGTCGATTGTACATTCTCTCATCTCTCTTCACTGAATTAACCTTTTGCTTCAATCTTGAATGAAGTGATTCAAATACTGCTCTACTTAACTACCTACTTTAGGCACATTAGACACATACAAATTACTTACATACATATACCACAAACATATAAATCTATACATGTAATAAAGTTGCAAACTAATGGTTTAGTCATCCATTTTTAACACTACTTTTCTAGAGATGTGCTCGGCTTATCAATGTAAAACATATATTTTAATGGTTTTTAAATTACCTTCAACAAACCATTGTCAAAAGGTTAATATTCCACTAATATTTCTATGTTTGGCGACTGCATTTCCAATATTATTTGGTACTGTGAGAACACGCACAACCAGCAGTAGATCTGAAAAAAACATACGAGAAAATCAGTAAACTATACAGTAAGGAATCAAATTGCAATAAACCAATATAAAACGTTTTTTTTTTAAACTATGTCAATACTCAATATCTTTATTGCTTTACCATAAGTAAGTACATATAAAGGTGGGTAACAATTTGTGTAAGATCAATATGGAGCCTGTAGGGCACAGCAAAATAGGGTAACAGGAGAGAGGAAGCTGTTTCAATATCTTAAAATAATATAATTATTTGAAATTTAACTTAATAATAAATAAAATATACGGAGATCATGAATATCATTATGCTTCAATCTACAATTTATATATTAATTTTATCTTAGGTATCTGACTAATGTCACAAAGGTGATAGCGTGATAATACAGTCTATGTGTTGACCCGACCTCTTAGCAATATTCAAGCATTTGTATTTAATCTATGCAGTACTTTTTATGTTTATCTCGGACAAAAATACAGACGAACAGATGGACCAAATTTAATAAAACTAAATTTTTGGTTTTGTCATCGGTCGTAGAGCATGTATCAAGTACTTATTCTTTTATGTGTGAAAGATAGATTTTCTAGGAAATAGGAATTCGCACAGTTTTGGCAAGGCTTAAAAGATTAAAAATATTCAGTGTACAGTTTCGGTTTCATCATTACGTTTTTTTTTTATTTTAGGATATTTTTTTCGCATAGAAATGTCAATTATATCTTGTTGCGCCTCTCTTTGCTGTAGTAGTAGCCCAGTGATTAAGATGCCCGCTACTTGCTGCATTTTTTTTGGTTTGTGGGAAATCATCGAATGACTTCTCCCGCCCTGGGCGGGGCAGGAGGGCGTGTCAAACTTTTACTGACTAAAATCCACCCATGTTCCTTCGGTTGCCCTTTATGTTCCGAGGCCACGGTAACTATTAGAACTATTCCGCAACCCAGGCAGGCATTGGGGCATTCACGTGCTGATTGCTCTTTGAGGCGCGCGTGGAACAAAACGCGCCGTCGACGCGGGCCTGGGTCCTAGTCGGGCGGCGAGCTACCCATCGCTCGCCGTCCACAAACCCGCGCCTACGGTGGCCGGTAGTCGTGTTGCGACTCTCGACGTCTGCGCCTGGGTCCCTGCCCGGTACGTGAGGCTTGACGCTGCCTTACGCGCGCCGCCGCCTCATTCTCCAGCATGACTGCTTCGCGGGAGGAGGCGACTACTTGATGCATAAGCTGTAGGTCTTGATTATCTTTTGTTGACCTTTGACTTTCAGGTACAAGTAGTCAAAAGCTAGAAAGTTTAACCATCAATCTAACAAAGGGATATCATGTTACCCAGTAACTGTATGTCTCATTTTAATGCACGCTCTACAGTCTAAACCTTTTAACAGATTTCGACTTATGAGGTGCCATTAAATTCGTCTCAGTTCTTAGTCACCTATATAAATATGAAAAAAAAAAACAAAAATAATCAAAATATCCAACTGTAATTTCGGAAGTTTGTGGAAACGTGAAACAAAGCCACTGATTTTTTTTGTAAATCCGGGCAAGTACCAATGTGTGTGTGTTCAATTCACTATGTATTGTCGACAAATTGGAATCATGACCCATTTTGACGATAAATCGTTTGAGACTGTCAAAATAACAAGACGAGAAGTGACATTTTTAATAAATGTTTACATGAGTGTCGACCTAATTGTATTTGAATGTATGTCTGTAGAAAAATAAGCTTATGATGGGTAATGGGTAATGAATCCAATTTGTTGATAGTACTTTCTAAAATGTATCTTAGACATCACAGACATCGGTGAAGGTAAACATCATAAGGAAACCTGGACTTGAAGTTGATATGAGCTTGAAATCGCCAATCCGCCTTGATTAAGCGTGGTGATCAATGCTCGTGCCTGCTCTGTACGAGAAGAGGCCTTTGCCCAGCAGTGGGGCAGTAATAGGCTGGTATTATTATTATTCATTTTTTTTCAATTTAAATACATAAGTATTAATTATTTGCTTATATGGGCTTTAGAGAGAGGAATGAGAGGAATCGCCGGACAATGGGCGCCGTGTCAATAGTAGTTTCCCCAAAGAGGTCAACAAAACGCAGCCAGGATACGGACGCCAGGAAATCTACATCGTGCCCGTATAAGACCCGATAAAAGCGTCCGTGGAGCTCCTTCCTCTGCCATAACGTCCAGCAGTCAGTTGTATCCAATACAACAGGTTTGTGCCAGTTCTCATTGGCTAAAGAGAGCGGGGTGAGGCCTTTATCTACCGAAACTACATCTCAGTGTATCCCCACGTCGACTTTTAAGAATTTTTCCCCGAGACTGCATATCCCAGGGGTTGCGGAATGTTTATAATAGTTACCGTGACCCCGGAACATAAAGGGCAACCGAAGGCACATGAGTGGGTTTTAGTCAGTAAAAGTCTGACACGCCCTCCCGCCGCACCCAGGACGGGAGCAGTCATTTGCCTCGACCACCACACTTCCGCGGGATATATAGTCTCATTACCGATGACCGTGGGTGATGCATCCAATATGCGGTCAGCAGGCTGCACACCCTTCTATCCAGGGCGTCCAATTCAGCATGAGTCCATTTGTGTTTGCCGAAAGAGTACATCAAAACTGGCTTAACCCAACCGTTGAAGGCGCGCACCTTATTTCCGCCTGATGAAAAACTATTTAGTACTTTATTCAGGCGGCCAAAGCGCTACCTCAACATTTGTTTCATGTCGGCAGCATTGGTGCCTAACGCTTCCGACAATATTTCCGGCGTTGCAGAATAGTTCTAATAGTTACCGTGGCGCCGGAACATAAAGGGCAACCGAAGGAACATGGGTGGGTTTTAGTCAGTAAAAGTCTGACACGCACTTCCGCCCCGCCCAGGGCGGGAGAAGTCATTTGATGATTTCCCACTCACAAAAAAAAATAGACCCCAATATTTGTAAGTTTTGGTTGAGGAAAGGGACCTAAGGTGTATGGAATCCGAAAGTTAGGCCCCTCGGATTCCACCTCCCCTCGCTTTACATGCATGACTGCACATTTGTCCACACCAAATTCCATTCTGATAAGTATATATTATTATTATAAGTACTGGAGCCCTACATGAACAAGGCAGAAACTGGTTCAAAAATACTTCTATAGTACTTACATTGTATGCCATCCATATGAAGTCAAGAAACGCGGCAAAAGTAGCATCCAACTGTAATGTAAAACAAAGGTAAATCAGATTTCGTTTTTGAGATATCTATATCTTTATATATAAAAGAAAGTCGTGTTAGTTACACATTTTATAACTCAAGAACGGCAGAACCGATTTGGCTGAAAATTGGTGGGGAGGTAGCTTAGGACCAGGGGACGGACATAAAATACTTTTGACGTGACAACGTCTTAAATTAGGTTGCGGCTGGGAGTCACTTATGAAAAAGTGTAACGCTCGGTAACGTTACGATGAGTCACCGAACGAGAGAGAGGCCCGCCGAATGCCTTGCGTCTCTCTCCCACTCAACTATGATCGGTAAAAGACGTTGTCACGTAAAATCTTCGCCCGTAAAACCGACTTTACAGGCAACCATTTTTTTATCTTCTTTTTTTAGGTAACCAAAAATCTGATATAACGCGTTTGAAACCGCGGGGGACAGCTTAATAAAATTGAAATTAAATAATGACATAAAAGTATTTAAAGAACAATTTTGGTTTCATTAACTTTATAAAAATGTTCTTATATAACAGACAGTGGTGAAGAAAAACACATTTACTTTATGTAAACGTTCTTATATAACAGACAGTGGTAAAGAAAAACAATGTGAGCAAGCGTGATGATCAATGTTTGTGGTTTTAGAGAGAGAAGACTTCATATACTGATGTATAAGAAGTCTTTGCCCAGCAGTGGGCTAATATGCTGGTTTATTTTTATGAATGCTAAACTATTTTACCCCATTAGGGAGTCGAATTTCCAAGAAATCTTTCTTAGTAGCTACCTTCTCTTCACAAAGAACACAACCTCCAAGTTTCATGCCGTTAGGACATGGCGCGTGCATTGATATATTTATATAAAAACAATCAATTAGTCAGTTCATCATTTTATATTTTAGGAAGACTAGCCGTGAATGTGACTTCATCCGCATGTAAAAGTGACTTATTTATAAATAACTAGCTTTTGCCCGCGACTCTGTCCTCGTGAAATAATAGTTCCCGGGGGATTTCCGTGATGGAAACTATCCTATGTCCTTTCTCCAGTCCCTGACTATATGTATATCAAATCAGTTCAGTGGTTTAGGCGTGAAGAACAGAACAGACAGAGTTACTTTCACATTTATAATATTATAGTTACTTACATAAATATAATATCCTCCAAGAAGCCAGAGACCAAATAACAGCTGGAACACAATGATTAGCCCAAATGTGATTAACCACGGCAAAATGTAGCCACGCATCCATGTGTCGATGCCAACAACCTGGAAATCATAGATATAACATAAATTAGTCTCTGTACATATCGGTGGCTTGACAAAATGTGAACTAAGTTTATGCTTTAGTAGACATTATTATTTGCTAAACTTAGAAGGTGAGAGAGGAGGGTAGAGATATTGTTTTGTAAGGAAATTGCACGGTAATGTGAAATGTGAAAAAATATATATTTGCTAGTTTTCGGTAGATATTTTTCTTTACTAAACTTCAACAAAGGGGAATTAGGTGATTGTTTTGTAAGGTAATTGGAAAACATGAGCATACAAATACTATATGAGCTTTTCATAATAGTATTCTAGATACAGCATAACATAAACCAATAAACTCAAAGAGTTATTGGTTATGTTAAGACTCAAAGAATATTTCATAAGGATCAATCTCATTCTAGTATAACTAGTAATTTGATAATCTTTTTTTTAATTAGCGACAATTTATTTTACAGTCAAACAGTGGACCAGTTCTCTAATGGAGGCCATACACGCTAGGTTTTGCATGATGGTTTTAGCCGTGCATGCATAACCGACAGGCAAGCCCTAGCGTGTATGTGATTAAACTGTACAGTTATCGGTGCATGTAAACTCGGTTATGCTTGTCGGTTTTGCATGCACAGTTATAACCATCATGCAAACCCTAGCGTGTATGCCCTCCATAATGCTCATAAAGTCCAACAACAAATAGCTTAGTAGGTCCCGAAGCAAAAAAAAAATTGTACTCACCATCAATATAGTGAAAACAATCAGCAGTAATAATACAATGATGAATAAAGTCCCAAATACTTGCAGTGCTGAAACAGAAAAAATACTTATTTATTGTGGCCATTTCAACTATCATGAGGAAAAGTGAAATCTTTATTGCTCAGGCTGATGTCAATAGAAAAAAATTGCAATGCAAAATCAATTATCATTATTACAATAAAGAGGCCTCGTAAATGCATTATGGTCACAGAAACACAGACTTTCATTTAATCATCAAAACAGCCCACGTAGTGCATATAACTCGATTGATTGCCTATATCATGTCAAAGTCATTCAATCGAGTTGTATGCACTATGAGGGTGGTTTTGATTTAAATGATTATAATTCTGTAACGGATGGCCTACAGTCGCAAATCTTTCTATATCAACACACACCCAGTCACTGAGCGGCAAATTGCAAAAAGCCTTTAAAAAATTGAATTTTGCAGGCTATCGTACAGCATTCCCCTTAATGCCTGCAAACACCACCACATTGGTAATTATTCATATCAAAACTCAGTAAAGCGGTTTTGAGGCAGAAATAGGTAACAAGTACCTCTGCAGTGAGATCCTTCACTTAGAGTTCTATTACTAAACACATCTCTACATTTTCTACCAAAATTGTTATAATAATTAATTCAAAAAAATCAAAATCAAAAATGTTTATTATCGGCATAAATAATGTTACGCTAGTTACAATGAGGAGCCACCTTTTAAGTAATTAATTTACTTGTGTTAGGGTGCTCCGCCCTTCCCAAGTTATATTTCAGGAAGACTAGTTATAGTTAGACACCTTAAAATACTTATGTTGTGACTACTGATTTACCACAAAAGTTTATTCATCAATCTCTAACTAAAGTTGGCATGGATAGACGCACAAGACCAAACAAAAATTTTCAAGGAATACTTACATCCCCTAACATCAGCTTCAAATAAAGGGTTATAGAGCTGCGAAGAGTCTCCACCAGCCATTTGATATGCAATAAACGTGATTAAAACCACGCTCATAGCGGCGGTGTAGACAGCAACCGCCCTGCTACCACTTTTTACAGTTGCCGACCAAATACATGGCGACCAGCAGCTTTCTAATATAGGAGCCATGTTTTTGTCACTTCAAAACACTCTAGGTTACTACAAATTACAATTTTACACCAGTTACACGCGGCTTTCGGCTGAATTTAGAAAGATATTCGTGCGAATAACAGCCACACCTAGAAATTAACAGTTATTTGCATAAAGTTTTTCTGACTAAAAACTTGGTGGATTTTCGATTCCACGGTAATATCGATGTTTTAGATTGGAGAAATGTCGTGGTGTTTCATTTAAAAATTATGCTTTTCAAAGAATTCAAACAATATACGTCTAGTCGCCTAAACAACTTCGCTCTGTTGTTGTCGACGATCTAACGACTTTAGTTAGTAGAAAGTGTCAAAGCCGAACTTGCATAATTCGTCGTGCTCGTGTATACTTTTGGCATTTGTTATTTTTCTTTCCTATTTTATCTAACGATTTCACACGAGATAAAGCAACAAATCGGAGTTTCAAATCTGCATTTTTTTTATCTTTGCGTGTCTGGAACGCACTCCACTCAAGCATTTGACGTTTACTACCACAGACTATCTTTTACTACGTTCCTTTTTATGCATAAAGTTATAATATTCTATGTTATTTATTTTAAGCATGGATGAAAGATAAAAATCATAATTATCACAAAAGGTCTACTGATTATCAACCTTTCCAAACATTCAGCTGAAAAGGAGATCATTCAAACCAACTCGATCTGTTCTGCTGAACTGTTTTCCATTTTCTTTTCAAGTGAGGTATTTCCACAGTGACATCTGTTAAACAAATTATGGAACTAATTAATTATCATCAATCCTTTACCCTTTAGTAAACCTTCGAAAACACGTGATTCGAAACACAATAGAAAGACGATAGCAGCCCGACAGCCGACTGTCGGTTGGTCGTTGAAAGGATAGTTTCCGAGGGGTGAACAGAGATCGCTTTGAACTTGTTAAGTCCCATGCAATTTCATGCAAAGTTTGTATTGCTCTATTTCGTGATCTAATTGATAGTAGGAAGTTACCTAGGGTACTACACTAAAGAAAAAGTTGTTATTTACTACGATCGAAATGATGCTGCACATTCTCCGGGGATTACCGTGCATTTACTAACTTATTATTGATTCATTTGCATTCAATAAACTCGGTCGTGACTTAGTGTCAATAAAATAGAAAGTTTATATATACCTAAAGGATATTGGTCCTATCATAGGCACCTCCTATGTAGTTTTAATACCTACTTAATTAGATAGAGTGTAATAGCCTTCAACAGTTTTAAAAATTGCGACATAAGTAGTCGATCGAACACCCCTAGGGCTAAAAAGTCATTTGTCACAAGGCCCTGAAACATACCTAATCCATGCTGATAAAACTCCAAGAAATAAAAATATAATTATACTATTCGTTTTTAATTTCATGGCTTTAGTGGGTGAGATGAAAGTAGAGTTCTTTTTATAGGAGCTCGACTTGGTAGACGTTAGCATAAGTAGAGTTGCTGTGTTCCGGTTTGGAGGGTGCAAAAATATTTATTTATTCAATCTACTGTAGAAGTCATTTGATAATTATTTCACACCCTCAAAAAAAAGGCCGTGCCAAAGCAGAGAGAAGAAGAGATGTTTCGTGCAACGAATCGGTTTGCCACGTCCGAGACAGCTCATTACCTTTTCGCGTTGGTGAAGTCTGGCCCTAAAGGTGGACATTTACGGTCATTTTTTTTGGTCAGTATCCGGGCAAGTACCTACCAATGTGACTTTTTTAATTCATATGTGTACTTTCTAAAGTAGATCTTGGACATCACTGACATCCCGTGCCTCGGAAAGCACGTAAAGCCGTTGATCCCGGTTTTCATTCGTAGAACTTTGACAGTCGTTACGGGTACTCAGAAGTCAGAAAAGTGTCAGGTGAAGGAGACACGATACCTACCCCATGGTTAGACTGGTCAGTCTAACCATGGGGTAGGTATCGTGTCTCCCAGTTACTGGATTGTGCGGGTTTGATAGGCAGTCGCTTCACGTAAAACACTGATATCCATCTGAATCCGGTTAGGCTGGAAGCCGATCCCGACATAGTTGCGAAAAGGCTAGGGAGATGATGAGTTTAGTCGTAAAACTGTGGTGTCACTCCAAATGGTTTTGGCGGCCAACCAAACTATGGCATGGCGATTCGACACTCACGATCAAATATTGGACGTACGTCAGTTCAACTGACGCGCCAAAATGACTGTCAATATGGCTACCTTAGAAAGTAATCAGTCTAGCTTGTCCTAAAACAAAAGAAAACTCCACCACCTCTTTCTCCCACACACAACCACAGCAATTCGTCCGTCAAGACCTACAACATTCATCAAATAACCCGTGTACTGTGATCTGTTAAAATAAAACAAACATGACATTACAAAAACAATGACCACGCAACAACTCGACGGTTTCTCAGAATCCAAGAGCCGTTACGATGTTCTGGTAAAGTTGGGGCGTCACTGTCAGCGGTTTTGGTTTCTTTCTCAAATTTTAATGAAGCGTGAGTGAGGTGGCGTGCTAAGGAAAAAGACAAAAGTACTTAAAATTGGAAGGTGTGATTGATCGATTATCATGGGTTTATTCGAAGGATTAGATTAAAAAGCAGTCGAGTTTTAGGGTCCAAGTATACTCCGAAACACAACTACTACTACATCAAAGTATCATGAAGGAATGATTGTAACTTTTTAAAGACCTTATTTGTATTGAACGCTTACATGCTTCCTTGTTTTTCAATATTGATTCAGACTCATGGCAGCAACAAGTTTAAAACCTTAGTGGTTTTTGGTAGCTATTTGATTAGAATAATTCTGTGTTATTATTTTTGTAAAAGATAAATAAATATAAAAAAAACTTTAGCATGTTTGTACAATATTGGTATGAATACAGGGCATTATCACCAAGGACAACCAAAATTTTAGTTAAAACCTTGGACAAGGATATACATTTGGTGCTAATTCTCTTGTACACAAACTTAACTTTGTTAATTGCATCTTTCTCTTTCCATTTTTTAGAGAAAATGTCAGAAGATACATACATAGTTTAATCCTGTCAAATTAGACAGCGCCCGAAGTAAATCGACGTATTTTTAGTCGCCATGTTTTTAATCGTGACTAAATTATCTATGGAGTGTCTTAATTTGACAGGACTTAACTAATATTTTATCTTCTGTCCTTTTCTTAATTACATGGAAAGAGAAAGAAGCACTTAACTTAAATTTAGTTTGTGAATAAGAGAATCGGCACCATTAACTTTCAACTTTACGAAGTTGTAGGCAAAGAGTAGGGCAAAGGGCATGCTAATAATATTGATAAAGAGACTTGGTCTTTCTATGTGAAAGTCTTTCACTGCTAAACCAAACAGAATTTGATTTCACCCCAGTAGGCTACTTTTGACTTTGCGTTCAAAAAAAATTACTTTAACAAGGACAAAGTCAACAGCAAACTTAGTATCCTAAACGTCGTAAGCTTTCCCACTCACAGTGCGACCGCACATAAAAATATAACCGAACGAGATTTCAACTTCATATTTCATGTTATATGGGGCATGAGTGCTGGAAACAAATTCAACTGATACAATTATCTGTGAAATATCGATAATCTATATTTAGTAACCAATCTGTTCTACTGATGATTTTTAATCTATCACTTATAATAACGGTTTAGCTAGTTAACTAAATTGACATGTCATTGTCCTTTTATCCCGACTTACTTTGTCAACCAATGTTACTTTGTCAATTAAATTATTCTAAGTTTTTCTAAAGCAATCGCGGTTTCATTCATAGATCTTTGAGTAGTAGTAGTTAAGGGTGGTCAGAAGCCAGAAAGTCGGACAATTGGTCTAATGCCGTGTATTTGGTACCATGTGACAGGCTACTGGAGGAAGAGAGGCATCGCATGTAAAACACAGGTATTCAGCTGAATAGAATTTCGGGTTAGTAGCGTTATGACTACATCTCGATAAGACTAAATAGCAAATATGACTAGTTCGCTATAGGACTTAATCTCGATATGACTAGATCTTGTTAGGACTATATCGTGTTTGGACTAGATCGCAATAAGGCCTGATATCAAAATGACTCATTATCGATATGACGTACAATCGTATCTAAAAGTGGCAAAAGTATAGGAACTTTATGGAGTATCTACTTAGCTTTACTAAAGTGAAAAAGAAAAAGAACAAAAGAAGAAACACTATATTATTCAATCGCAAGTATCAAAGACATTTTAATAAACTTGAGACGAAGGAGATTAGGCTCCTGTCTTTTTTAAAAACGTTAGGTAGTGATTCAAAGCGTAAGTTTAAATAAATAAATAAGTATGTTACAATGAAATGCTTTCATTTTAAGTATTTTAGTATAGGTACCAAGGAAAAATCTTAATGCTTTAACTTGATAAGTGTACTCCAAAAAATAAACGAAAATATAGTCGTTACGCTATCTGGCCTTATTGCGATCTAGTCCAAACACGATATAGTCCTAACAAGATCTAGTCATATCGAGATTAAGTCCTATAGCGAACTAGTCATATCTGCTATTTAGTCTTATCGAGATGTAGTCATAACGCTACTAACCCGAATTTCGACCCCGAAATATTTGGGAAAAAGAAGCTGGCGGTCTAATTATTTCTATAGACAATATTAAGACATTTCACAGGCCTGATGGTCTAATGGTGAGCGACCCTGGCTAAACCAGAGGTCGTGGGTTCGATTCCCGCCCAAGACAAACTTTTGTGTGATGAGAACGTTTACTTGTTTTGTGCATGGGTGTAAATTTATAATATTTTTAAATATCATTTATAAATATCAGTTGTCTGGTTACCATAGCTTGGTATCAGACGACTGTATGTGAGTTGTCCTAAGACATCTATATTGTATTTTATTTAACTAAGGCATGCCGTGTGGATCTCTTTGAACGGACTTATAATCTGATTGTCGGCTACATCCATCTACTCATGACATTGTAATGCCGCAATTCGGGTAACTACTTGACGAAATTTAATTAAGCAGAGGCGTGTCGTTAGCACCTAATAATTAAGTTTATATACCATTACGAAGCGAGTAACCCAAAAAATAATTAATATAAATATATAATCTATAACGTAATAACAATATAGCCAGTTCTCAACACAATACCTGCCCACATACCATAGTTTAATTTGAATGTGATTTAACGCAATTGTGATATCAATCCGGTTTGAGTTCAATTAAAAGTTGCAATTTTTCCTCTTTATTGTTGCGTTGTTTGTTGTTATAAGGCTTTATTGCAAAGGTTCTCAAACTTTTTTGTAGAGTAGACATCACAACACCTCGCCATCTCTTTTACAAATAATCACGTTGTTCGTGGCCTGGCTGCATAGTTTAATAAAAATTAAAAATAAATAATCTTGGGATAACTTACACACGATAGTCTAATCCCAATCAGAATAACCAGTTATTTTAATGTAAATCATGTGTTTTTTTTTATCCGATATTTTTTTCAATTTTTGCCTCAGACTCCAAAAAATACTCATAAAAAGAATTAGCCAGAATGGTCCAGTCGTCTTCAAATTTACGCTTAACAACACACAGGGGTCCATTTTTATCTATATTAAAGACTGATAAGACTATCGTCACTTATACATGAAAAAAATTAAATACTGCGTAGGTACACTGGTAAGAAAAAAATGGTCAAGTTATTTATTTATTTTTTTATTTTATTATATTGGGAAAACATACAGTGTATTAATACAGAGTAGAAACAGATATAAACAACTGAGCACCATTTAAATGTTTCCGCATATAAACATCTAGAAAGCTTGTTATCAATCTTTAGTTATAAAACAGGTAATGTAATTAACCTAATATTAAGCAAAATTTGAAAAAGGGAAATTTAGAGTATATTTAATAACTAAATTATGTTAAAGTCAGAGAACCAAACCATGATTTCGTTAATGTCCAACTCCCACTTTGAGAATCAATGCTTTACTGCGTAAGCTTAAATGGAGTTTGTAGATAAACGTAATAGTCAATAGGAATCTTATGGCGCAATTTGTAATAGTTGACGAACTCAACTGGTTATGGTGTCGTATGTTTGTAAGCTTTTTGTAAGTAACATTTTATGTATTAGCGCTTGGTACAAGCAACGCAGGTCTTATTACAGTTTAATTAAATACTTTTTTCAAAGACTTCAAACTTAGACTAATTTTTTTATTAGCACACAAGCCCGCCGCCCACCGGTCGCTACGAAATCAAAATATTTAAGTATTAAAAAAAAAACCATTTACAGATACTTTGATATTTAAAAGAAGTCAGTTAATCAAAAAGTTGATGCTATTAGCCCCTTTAAAGCAATACCTAGCCTACTTAGGTTCCCAGTATCAACAGTGGCGACCCCCAGTAAACGAATTACAACTGTCTTTAATCCAGCAAAATAATTATTCAGGAAAAAAAAATAGAGAGTGAGGGATATTACATAATAACATCTTTTTTTAAACACTTTCTCGTAAAATGTCTCTTATTGCACGGCTTCGAGAATATTAATACAGCGTTACAAAATCGTTCTATTTACATTACATAACCGCTATAGGCAGTTATATCGTTCAAGGGTAATTCGGTTAACCGTACGGGACTTCTTAAAATAAGGTAAAGCCACAAGCCACGTAAGCTTTAGTAGCACATCGGGAGTAATTTTGTTAAACTCAGCCCACTATTCAACCAATAAAAACGTTAATTTATCACATGAATCAACCTAATATTGTATGCTAAATATTGTGTATATCTGTGAACATTACCTCGTACAATATTTCAATCACTATACGACGTGAGGAACCTGTCTGTCAGTCACAAATTAATACAGAATAAAATAAAGAAATTGAGGTTGATCACCAAATAGGTTAATGTAGTGTTTCATGGCGGAAACCTCTGAAAATAACTCTCGTTTCCACATCTCGATCTAAACTCCCACTTGTTAATTACTATCGCTTGTTTATATATTGCGGAATTAGAGAAAAATGCTTCAAGAATAGCTACTCCTATCTAAATGGTTAACTGAGTAAAGAACTTTAATTTAGATTCATTGTAGAACCATTTTGCCAACGGCTCAGTTGATGAAAATGACTCGACTGTTTTTTTTATCCTCTAACCTTAAATTATACCAAATATAATGTCGTGATAGCTCAGTGAGTGTAGGTTAAGAAGTTCAAGTAAGTAAGTTCAAGTAAGATTAAGTTAAACGGTGATGAAAATGATGAATATCATTACAATTCTGCGTCAATCCACTGCTGGACATAGGAAGGACTCTCCTAAGTCTTGTAGATTACCCCGTTCTTAAGCTACACATATAAAGTTGCTGCCAGCTCCCCCCCGCAGATCATCGCCCTTACCAGACAACTCTTCCAAACTTCCAGTCTACCCCAATGCTTGACTTTCACTACTCCTGCCTTATCTCCACTGCAAAGCACGCGGACTCCAGCGATTGTCGCTTCTGCAACAGATGTGACCAATTCACTATAGTGTTTTAGTTTGCTGATTCGAGTGGCTATGTCGGTAACTGTGGTTCTCTGATGGATAACATTGAAACGGTCCTATAGAACCAACCGCTTCGATGGCTGGAAATAATAACGTGAGTGGTATATCGTACAGAAACCTGTATAATACTCTATCAGAAACTATCAGCAATAAAAGTATTTCACTCCTTTTCACCTGTTTATTAACCCAATTCGCCTAAATCCACAGATAAAGTGACCCATTTCGCAAAGACCCCTGCAAAAAAGTCTTCATATCATCATCATTACAGCAAAACGAGACCACATTATATCAAAACAGGGACCTAATTCTCGGTTTATGTGATATAATATCGAATTCGATAAGATATCGAGAGTCTTATATCAATCAAAAATATCACAAAATTCAATGACAAATGAATGAAATGGTATGATAATTATCACACTCGATAAACTGAGAATACCGATTTATCCAAATAACTCGATATCCGCCATTTTAATTTGATAAATATCGATTTCGATATTTATCTAACGCACGAGAATTGGGCTCCAGATTAGATACAGCGACACAGTTTAATTATTGTACTTATAACAACTGTTGACATTGCATCGGGCATTGTCGGGTGTCGTCGTTTCTTATTGGAACGATAACGATTGCGAGTGATAAGAGGAGATTGTGACGTTTATCGGTCAAATTGTGTTTATAGCGAAGTCGATGGGCCTCAATTTTCTTGGCGAAGGTTTTGTGCCAATTTTGGTGAAAGTATTTTGGGTTGGCGGATTAAATTTGAAATGTATTGCAAATATAGGTATACATGGTCTACCAATCGTTGGGATGGGACCCCGATAATCTATTTTACAGAATTCGAGTTGTGTCTCACAAACATACTGATTGTTATAATTGAAGTTTAGTACTCTTCACAAACTATGATAATCAATACGAAAATCTTCAGAAAATGGTCCTCCCAAATCACTAAGGTGTAAATAAGACATTTTGAAACTAGCATTATAAAGAAATATTTACGTTATGTGCATGAGTTCAGTATGTAAATAAATATTTCTAGAAGTTAAGGTTTATTGCCTTTCTATTTCAACTTAAGTATTTAACTCTTCAAAGAAATCTGGCCCGATTTTTTACAGTATGACCTTTTTTTCAGTGTGATCCAAATTAATAATTCCTCTATCGTAGTTGAAGCTTTTTCTAAACGAGCTCTTCCGAGGAAGTTTTGACACAAATCAGAGCTGCAGTGACCAGGTTTGAAGAGAATGGGTTCCACAGAATTACAGGCATATGAGACAATCATCTGTGTTTCTGGAATAGTTCGGAGAGGTCTGTCGTATTGCAGATTTCTAAAGACGATGATAGTGACTACTTAAAATCAGCATGTTTGTTATCCAATGATGTAAAAAAGAACCTGAAGTGCAGACATTCAACATCAAGAACAATTGGGACTTTGGAAAATCGAACATAACCCGTAATTCATTATACTACGTTGTCATTTGTTTTAATAATTAGACTCTAATCAAAACATTTATAGGATTTGCACTTCCAATTGTTTCGCAATTGTTGATGACTGCGCATTTGCTCTGGCAAACCTCAATACAAAATCACCTGACGTTAATTACTGCAATAAAAGTTTTACACAAAACAGTTCTGCTGTTCTTGAGCAATGCGTGTGCAAACAAATCAAAACAATTTGTTTTACATTCACAGTTGGTGCTAAGTTTTATATCTTCATTAATTAATTTAAAGCCACCTTTACCAGAGACGTCAGCTACTAACAATTTATCTAATTAAAATAATATTCTAAGCATCACAAAGATTGCACTATCTTATATTTTGAAAGCGTCATATCGAAAAATAAGACATTATCTACCTACAGGAGCTATTTCAACTAATTAGGATCTAAACGCGAATGACAGACGACAAAATGACAGAGAAAGATATGAATAAAAAGATAGTTGTAATGAAGTGTGTTGTAAATAAAATGGTCATATTAGATTAAATGAAAGAATACATAACAATGATCAAAGTAAGAGTAACGTTAACAAATACATCGTACACAGTGAAGTGAGCGTGTATCGGCTCCAATGGCGGTCGGTCACGATCCTTCATTCGGAGACTTCACGAACGACCGGTTCGGTCAGTTTTAGATCGGCTTGCGCCGGCGCACCGCACGGCGACGTTTCGCCTTCCACGCATCATCGAATCATCGTTTTTTAATCACAAAAACATTCTGTATTATAAATAAAACAGTGCACCAGTGTGTTTCAAACGTTTTATAACAAACGTATCTACGATTTTCAGTTCATGTTTTTTCTACGTACGACTTTTTGCATTGCAACTTTGCATCCTGTGTTGTGCTAAGTTTCGGTACGGTGAAATTGGTATCGGTACGGGTCCCAACATCTCGTGTCGATTAGTACAACGATTTATCTTGATTCAACAAAAACTGGTAAGTCGATTTATACGTGCGCTTTCTTCTTTATTGTTTTCTTTTTGGTCCTTTTGTTGTACGTCGTGGATCGTTTATGCATACCTACGTACAAATATATAGGCGTTCGTAAAGCAAAGACCTCTTATAGGAGTCATTGTGACTTAATTTCCATATCTGATATGAACGTGGTTGAATAAAACTTTCTTAAGGGGTCTTGTTGTGCTGTTTTGTAACATGAAGTTAAATGTAACTCGGATTGTAAAGCTATGATAAAGTTGAGACTTGCTAAGCCTCTCGAAGTATTGTTAAAGCTACAAGCGCTATAAGAGAAAAAAAAACAATGCGCGTTCGGAGATCAAAATCGTTTTAGTACGAGTTCAACTGTTGAAGTGAAAGAGTTTATTTACTGTTTATTGTAGAACTTAGGTATTCCTATGTGGATCTACTTCTATCTACGTACCTTTAACTTAACATATTTTTTATTTATTAAGTTAGTAAGGTTTCTTATTTGAATCCTAATAGTAAGGCCATAGGGCCGATAATTTGATAAAATGTAACTCTTGGGTTACAAATCTTGTGAGTTTTTCTAATATGAATTTAGCAACGTTTATGTTTTCCTTTGGATTACTAAAAGAAAACAATTTTACTGCATTACCTATTAGACATCTAGACATGATCTTAAACATATTCACTGAAGAGGACACAAGAGATCAATTTGATGCTAACAATCTTAAACCATTTAAAGATTTAACTGTAACTCCAACCAAAGACATTGAAACGGATTAATTAATCTCAATCAATAAAGAATAGATTAATGCAAAACCTTGTAGCTTGATTGACTTCTAAATACAACGTTGTAACGTTATGTACATACAAGTACTTACATAAGTACTGACAGCTACAGAGTATCTCCTTCTTGGAGTTCATTGACTCATAAAGTACGCAGATTCATTCATACTAATCCAGCTGAATTAATCCGATGCCAAATATGAGTCTGTGATTAGGAACCTGATTAAATTTAGTGTTGAATGTTTTTCTTTGGCTTAGCTATTCTTTTTTAGGAAGGTTGGATTAGGAATGCCCATAAAGACCCACGATTGCTAGGTCCGTGGCAAATATTAATATTCGAAGACTATAACTGATGGAGACATGATTTAGCTTTCTAAGCCATTTTGATCGGAGCAAAGTCTAGGTATTTTGGTGTAATCTACTGGTAAGATTTGTGATTATCCTAAAACACTTGTTTTTATAACTACCAGTGGCGGTGGCGTGCTAAGGATAATAATAATAGGGAATCGAGTATCATCAAGTCGTTTAGACACAGTTGTCTAAGAGCCTATTAACTTTGTAAAATTGTTTTAAGGTTATGTTGTGATGAGATTAGTACAAACCAGGATTCTTGGCCTACTATAGGGCACGCTACTACAACTGCTCTCCATTTGACCATTTTACGTAGAATTGCTAGTTGGACTCAGTTCAAACTCATAAACTGAATCCTTGATTTCCGTATCTCTCTTTCCTTTTTCTCAAATTCTCAATCAGTTATTCTTCTTTTCATCAAACCCATCTATCATCAATTTATTAATGGATAATGAATTGAAGATTGATGGGTTGCACATGGCTTTCCATCATATTTTCTGCCATTCCTTTAAAGCCATCAACAAAATTGACTAGCCTGCAAACAACACTATATTCCCCTCATTCTGATTTAGTGTTTGTTTGACGACTTCTAGTTATAAACAAAGGCGTCTGTTGTATTACATACCTGCTGTTCTAAAACCATTGTTCTATGTAAACCTAGGTTCATTATTATGAACGAAAATATGTGTACAGGTAAATTCAGAATCTTCCAAATCCTTTCCATGTTTGTGGTTTGGCTTAAAAATACTTTCGAACGTTTTCTTTCACTACATAACATTATGGACTTTAGTTTATTAATTTAATTATCATGGTAAAATAACTTTTCCTGATTAATTTAACTGTCGTCGAAAAGTAACTTCATTTTACAGCTTGGAAGTGGAGAACAAGTCATTTAGGTCCTCAGTCTATTAGAGCTAAGCGAATTTCTTACTGTAAAAATATTTAGAAAATAATTTGTTCGGGAGTCTTTAAAAACAAATTCTGTTAGTATGTCTATTCGCAACTTAAATTCTTATCGATTTTATGTTTAGCAAAAACTTAGACAGATCATTCACACGAACAGAGTCACGGGCAGAAGATAGTCATTAATACAATAATGTACTTAGTTAACATAGATAGAAAAACTCGTCGACAGATAAATAGATGCCCCGTACAAAAGTCACGTTCTTAGAATTAAGTGCATATAGACATGCAATCGTTTAGATTATAATATAACAGTAACATGCCAATGGTTTACGAAATAAAAGATTTATTGTGTAATGTTAGTGAATGATGTTTACGAGTATAAATATGAAGGTCTAAGTCTGGTTCTGCAGACATGGTTAGTTAAGAATTTGTTTCTTCAATGTCTAGATTAGTTTCAACTTTATATTTTTACCCACGACGGAATAGAGGTGTATGCGTTTAGGGTGAGAGGTTGTGTGTTCCCGTTTATTTATATTAATGTTTTTTGTTTAAATTTATGGGACCTTCATCTGATGACGTTACAATAGGTCCCTGAACAGAAGGGGACCCAAGCTCATCTAAACCTATTGGTGTCTCTAGGACGGCCTGGCAGGGTCCTTTACTTCTCCACTTCTACACTAATATGAGAAAGCTAGTTAGTTTTTGTTGTAATAAGAGCTAATATTTTTTTGCACTGGTCGCATATATTTTTCCTGAAAATCGAGTCCGTGACTATGTCGTCACCGTAAGCCATTTTTTTTATTTACTAATAGTTTCATGTTATGAAGTTAAGTCTGTGTATTTTTTAGGTCATAATAAGTACTCTGTTTGCCTATATATAAGTCAGTATAGTATAGTTAAAAATATAAACAAATTATTGGAAAGTGATCTGCTACTTTCCTTTTATCAACGATAATATTAAATTGCATTACGATTGCAATGGTGATAAAGCACGATGCTGATACTGTTACTGATAATGACGTGTGTAAAATAAAAAATACAACAATCCGCAAGTCCGCCTGTACAAAAAAAAATCAATCCTGAGGAAATTTGGTTGATCGTGATATAATAAGCTATTAATTTTTCTGCTCATGAAGTTTCTTGCGTTTTTCTCCGTAGAAATGTACTGTTTAGAACGAGCAACTACTTTTAATTTTTTTACTTATGACTGACGGCTTGACAATAGAAAAGTGCCAGTAAATGATTTATTTAAATAAAACAATTTTAGTTAGACTACCTACCATAACTAAATATTAGTTATAGATAGTCCAAATTAACTCAAAATTATTAAAAACACTGAAAACAATACATTAATTGAAACAAAAATGTAATCGCTTGTTGCAAATGATAATATTGTTACCTAAGTACCTATAACGAGTAAGTAATAAAACATATTTTAACTTGTTGCCATTTTGATTGCATGCATTTTGCGAGTGTAGGTAACTCATTTTAGTGCTACAGTTTATTTTTATACTGCTTAGTAAATACTGGTGTTATCACGGTATTTTCTTAACAGATTGTGTTACGAAATACAATGAAACATTTTATAAAGTTAATAATTTTAACAAGTATTTACTTTAAAAATGAGACTTGCAACATCGATATTATATTATTATTATAATCGTTTTATCCGAATATTCGATTAATACTCGGATTTCGGCCGATTTAGCTAATTTAATTACATTCCACTCATTGAATACAAAATCTATACACCGTGTTAGGTAAGACAAGGGACATATTGAAGAAGGCTATTAGGTATTCGATTCTTATTCCAAGTACTTATGTAAAAAGAACAATACCTTATTTTTTTATAAACGCCTCATAAAATGTATAAATAATTGTCACGCGCGCTAGATAGCCATCAAAAGAAGAACGAATCGTACCTCCTTCACTCTCTTATCCTAGGTTAGTGACCCTATGAAGTAGCTATGAAGTAATTGTCTATGCATTTGAGCGCGAAATAAATTAGCCGATACAAATTTTGGGTCATCATGGCTGAATACTTAAGCCTAATATTGGACTATTCAGATCAAAAGTTGGCAAAATTCTTGCTAAAGCCGAGTATACTGTCCCAAGTCGAACAAAAATTCTAAACAATAAAGAAAATACCAGGACAGCAATTTCAATATGTAATTACAAAGCAAATTCAGAATAATGGACCAAAGAGGTCACAAACCTTCGAACAGGCCTAGATATTATCGCACGAGTGAGTTATACATGACAGGAGATTACAGGCTTATTCTTGAGATCATCCATGATTCATTTTTACTTGTAAGAAAAAAACATACAATGTCGCTTTGAGTGCTACACCAACGCGGTAATACGAGTTGTTTTTGAGTAATTTACTTCGATGTGAGTACTGGGCATATTGATTTGGTTTTGATCATGATTGCGTGAGTGCGTATTGTTGTAGATAATTTAAAATAATAAAATAAACAATAAATAAATATTATTTTACATTCAAATAACAGTTTAAGTTAATTGACTGCTAAATAGTAAACGATACATAAACATATGATTGTACTAGAAATAACAAACAACTTTTAATGCGTCCCATTGGAACGACAATTGCACTAGCAACCGTATAATGGACGAATCCTGGAAACCTGGAAATCAAAATATGAAGGCCAAAGTTCCAAAGTTTTTAAAGTTTGTTTATGCGAACAGGTTTTACAACGTCTGTTACTAACCTTTCGCACGACCCCTGTATTATTCCATACACCTGTAAATGATTTGCGTGCGTTACATCGTACAATGATATACAAATAAAAATATAGTGTACTTAGTACTATGTAGATAGATAGGTTATAAGCGTTCCGCGAGTGGCACATTAAACCTTCAAACACAAGTGATTCGAGACACAATAGAAGACAACAGTAGCGCGTCAGCCGGCTGTCGCTTGGTCGTTGAAAGGTTAAAACCTTATATCACTGTGCTACACTTTGACTTGAATACCAGTATTTTGCATGGAGTTTCTGAATAGGTATCAGACCTTAAGCGCGACAATAACTTAATATGTTCCTATCCCGCCAAAACGGCGCTAATGCGCAAGAGTGTCTATTGCATGGCTTCGACCATTTACAATAAATTGCCGAAACAATGGAAGGAATTGCCGCTATCATTGTTTAAAAACAGGCTCCGAAACTTTTTAACGCATAAAACATATTATTCTGTTAGCGAATTCCTCAATGAGAAAGATTTTTTATGATTTAAATATTTATTTAATAATTGACATGTTTGCCTATAAATTTTACTTATTATTTTTGACATCATTAAACTTTGACATATATATTTAATTTGTTTAATCTAAATGTTTGACGCATGTATTTGCCTGTTAATCATTATAAATAATCTTTTTCACGTTACTGAATTTTGACTTGTACCTATATTTAATCTGCTCAACCTAAATCTTTGACATGTGTATTTGCATTTTCTATCATATTAAATCCTCTTGACGCTGCAGAATTTTGACTAAATAAGTAATCAATCTGTTCTACAACTATTATCTATCTTTTTTTCTTTTAATATAATATCTGTAATTCTGATGTTTGATAATTTAATTTTTAATGTAATGATGATCTCTAACTTTTCAAACCATGATTCATATGAGTACTTGTATTAATTGCCTTTATTGTGTTAGCGTAAACTTACAACTTTTGCATGCCTATTGGTAAAATATAGCTGAACCTAATTCTTATTTGTTTACCATCATGTACTGTACCTATATTTGCAAAATAAAAATTTACTTACTTACTTACTTACTTACTTACCTTCACTGGATAACACGATAACTTTTTGGCTGCCCACCGTCTTGGCGTCTGGCTACTAATAACATATTTTTCAATCTACGAATGTCATTCAGAATCAAGGACAATACGTGATTTCCGTGGCTCGGTGGTCATACTGAGGGTTCCTACACAGAAATTCCTAACGGAAAAAGACTATATAACACTACCTGACTGGACAATCGAACTTAGGACCTCTTCAGCAGCAGCGCTTACGACAACGAGCGAGACCAAAAGAGCAGTAACTTTCAGGAAATTTAAAATACAAGACTTCGACCATTTACAGGCGCTTATAAATTGTCAAAGAGTCAGTCGGTTAGTCAGAAAGGTGACGCTAGTTGCTTGTCCCAAAATGTAGTCTCTATGGAGAAAAACAAGCATGTAAACTCCACGATATATTTCAAAAATTGTCTCTGAAAACACCAGTCTACGTTGAGCAGACTTGATAATTTGCTCATGTCTTCTTTACATGAGAATAGACATTTGCCATGCAGTGAAACATATAAGGCTGGTATTTTTGACTCCCAACAGAATGGCTGGCAACACAGTGTACCTATAGTTTGTTTCTATCAAAATCAGTATAACTATCTAAATCGCTACACCTCATTAATTACACTGCGTGAGAAACAGTGAACTCGGTAAAGGTGAGTCCACAAATGCTACCGAGCATGGACAATGTGTTTTGTTCGCGTTTTATAACCAATATGACAATGTATAGACCAGATCTGTTTCAGAAATCAGTATCCGTTAGCAAACAGAGCAGCCCATATTATGCAGTGGATTAAAGTAGGCTGGCGATAATGATGTTGTCCGAAAAAATAAAAAACGTTTATTTGCCACAACCGAGACAGTCTCGTAGACAGCTACAAAAACATGTAAAACCGGAAATTCTGAAACTGTTAGCTTAGCATTCTATGTATTATGATCACGAAAAAAATATCAAAAGCAAATAGCCGGCTGCCTCGAGGGCCCTTTTTTATTAAAATACAATATTGGTGGAACCAACTTGATACCAGGGGGCAACTTGATACCCTCCATAAAACTGTAAATATTTTTTGGTAGGGACACCAGGTAGCGACCATAGTGTTCTAATGAAGTGGAGCCCTAATAGATTCCAACTCTATCCGAAAAGTTATAGCAATTTGAAAGTTTTATACCGGATACTTCTTCGGATTTTTTTCCTGATATACGATAGCTACGTATCACTGGCGAGCATGGTGCTAATGCCTTCAGCAGTGCTATTCCGTAAGAAATCGCGTGCGAATTCGATTTCGATCTCATTCCCGTATTCTTTTAAAACTCACCTGAAGTGAAAAATATTTAGTATTCAATGTCAAATTGGACAAGTTTTCACTAAAAATTTACCTACGTTCTCATTGAGTGGCGCTAGCGTAGTTTTTCTTGGGTTATAGTACTACCTAATATAGTTTTCACCGCGGAATCAGCAGTGCGATTCCGTAAGAAATCGCGTGCGAATACGATTTCGATCTCATTTCCTAACTCATCTGAAGTGAAAAGTATTTGGTATTCAATGTCAAATTAGACAACTTTTTACTAAAAATATTTAGTTCCCTTCACCTATGTTCTCATTGAGTGGCGCTAGCGTAGTTTTCTTTGGGTTACAGAATACCTAATACAGTTTTCACCGCGGAATCAGAAGTGAGCACTGAAGTGAGATCTTACAGAATAACACAGCAGAAGTGAGAACTGAAGTGAGATCTTACAGAATAGGCCGGCAGGTGTGGACTCACCTTTACAAGTAACGACCACCAATGAACTTAATCAAAATATAAACCGTAACGGCCAATTAGTTTTACACACAAAAAACCTTAGACATAAAACAGAAACAAATTAAGACAAATTTAAATCAAACATTTAGAATGATATACGGTATAATGTGAGACGTCGTTTGGAGGCTATTAAAAAGCTGGTCTTGAAAGTGCTAAATCGCAATGACTGTAGTGACACGAGTGATTTTCGTATATATATCCGAAAATCTGAAATCCAAAGAATAATATAAAGTAAAAAAAAAAATTGTTGACCTGGAATATTATTTCTGTAGCTCCTGACTACCTGTAATGATGATGTAGCCAGGGGGCGTACCACAAACCCTTATAGCTTACTGCTATAATATACTTTGATAATATACTTTGATATTACTTTCAGTGGGAAAGAGACGGCGCTAGACAACGTGTCTAACGCTGTCACTTGCACACTCCTGCAACAGGACTAAAACAATCTTACTTTAAACGTCATGGTAAGGGGGCAGGTAATGAATACGAATTCACGACAATATTGTATCAAGAATAAACAAGAGAGATTTCCCGTTTTTATTTTTGTTAGTACATCCTTTAATTATTTTTTGACGGCGGGCTTTAATTAAAAAGTATCCGTTTTGTTATTTTAGGCAAAAGTTTTTCTGATTTTTTAAAATTATCTGCATAAGTTTTTTATTTATTTATTCCACAGAACAGAACTCATCTTATGGTACTCCGCGGTTTTAACCGCCTTTAGTTAGGTATTACTCAGGTCCCATATATTATAGCGTGATGCTAGCCTTTAATCTTCCTCGGTAAATATATAGGCTACTCAACACAAATAGTAGATTGTATTACAAGGGCGCAAAGTAATATTTTTACGGCGAGGGCGTTTTTTGAATCCAGAGCGAAGTAATAATAATAAGCTTGTGGCGAGCTGTCGGGCAGTAGCGACCCCGTGGACCTGACCTCCTGGGAGAACCCGCAGGCAGCTTGTGGCGAGCTGTCGGGCAGTAGCGACCCCGTGGACCTGACCTCCTGGGAGACCCTTTGTTCTTCATCTCTGGCTTGCCTTCATTGGCCGGCCAGAGTGAGCACTGACGAGGAACAAGGCTCCCACCTCACTCTTGCCTTCATTGGCTGGTTTGAGTGGAGAATCGCAAGAGCAAACGTGCTCGGGGGAAGGAAGTATTCCAGTAAGATGCTGGTAGGGATCTTGACCGTACTTCCGGGATTGTCCTGATAGCCGTGGAATACCTCTCCACTCCTCAAGCACCTCGATATATGTTGCCCCCTTGTCGCTACGTCACTATGTGCTAGCGGCCGTTTTCGGGGGCCCATTTACTGAGTGTGCAAGTCACCCCCTGCCTTTTTATCCGTGTTTACAAGCATTGGCCAGGCAGGGGCCATAGCCATTCAATAGTCTAGGATAAATAATCCATCTTAGCAACCCAAACCCATAGTCCAATACTTTCTTTATTCCATGACCTGCAATAGACCACCACCAACCGGGGGTTGACCTTAGGTGCACTTGAGTGGTGCATATAGGGATAATCGCCGGTTGGTGTCCCATTCCACATAAAGTTTTCCTCAAGGGGCCTCTGCGAGTTGGCTTCGGCCCCTCGTACGCCTTCCAAAGGTCCGGGACCTCTGGGTCCCGAGATACGAAAACGTATAGAAAAAAAAAATAATAATAATAATCATTTATTGGTTCAATAAAGGTTACAAAAATATGAACACTGTCACTTAAACTAGGTAAATCCTGTGCTATAAGTAACAGTTAAGCCTCGAAGTTGACCTAGGGAACCAGTTAGTACAAACTATCTTAGGATATTATAAAAAGCAAAAAATAGAAAAAATAATAAAGCTAAATAAATGTTTAGTACATTTAAAAACAAAAGAGGCCAAAGTATGTAGGTGAGTACAATATTGGAATTGTGTGTAAAAGGTGACGTGTGTGTATGTTCAAGTTCGCGCGCGTTTGCGTGGGTGTGTGTGTGTGTGCGTGCGGGTTTGTGTGTATACGTGTTTGTGCGTGTTTGTGTGTGTGTGTGTGTGTGATAAGATGTGAGGTAAGAGACATAGAACTAGTGTAGAAAAAGTTATACAGGAACACTTAAAAGATCTTCAGTTTCGTGGTAAGTTAGCTTATTTAAAAAAAAATTGAGTTTCTTCTTAAATACAAAACAAGATAATTGGGAAATTGGTTCTTTTTTATTTATTACATTATAAAGATACGGCGCTGCTACATAGGGGTATCTTCTTGCAAACAATGTTTTATGGGGGGTTGTTTTAAAAGAGATATCTTTCCGTCTCTTCGTATTGTCGCAGAGCAATCTATCTTGTGCTAGTATAGTATGAGCATATATCAAATTACGTAATATGAAAAGCTGACGGACGGTAAGCACACCTGTTTCTTTATAAATTTTGTCCGTGGGGTACCGCCACGGTCTTGAGGTGAGTACTTTAAGAGCAGCCCTCTGTGCTCTTTCTAGTTTAAGTAGGATGGTTTTATGCGATCCGCCCCAGACAGACACACAGTATCCTATTACTGACTGACACAGCGAATAATAAATAATCTTTAAGACATTTGGGTCTTCAATATGGCGTAGTTTTTTGAAGATGGGCATAATTTTCCTAACCCTAGTAGACAACAGATCAATATGGTTGTGCCAGGAAAGATTCTCATCGACCCATACACCTAGGTATTTAATTTTTGAGACTCTAACAAGAGGGGTGCAGTGACACAGATAGGTACCATTATACTGACAAACATGTGCTTTAATCTGAAGATTTTCTGGTGCTGGAAGCCCTAGCTTCGTGATGGAGAAAGTCAGATATTTTGTTTTGTCAATATTAATGGTCAATGAATTCTTACGGAGCCAGTAGATGATACGTTCAAGGCCTTGCTCTGTCACTGTAGCCACTTCATCCCAAGTTTTGCCATTGAACACTATCGCAGTGTCATCAGCGAAGGTAACAATTTTAGTGTTGTAGAGACAAAAGTTACACAGCTCGTTTATATATAAAATAAAAAGCGTAGGACCAAGTATACTTCCTTGAGGTACACCGTGAGTTACTTCTGCGTCATCACTTATAAACGAGCCAATTTTTACACGCTGCGTTCTACCTGTTAAGTAACTTTTGAAAATATCTAACACTTTGCCGCGTATTCCTAATTGCTCCATCTTCTCAAGAAGTCTAGGTATAGAGACAGTGTCAAATGCCTTCGCGAGGTCTAAGAAGACTCCTATACATTTTTGTTTGTCATCAAGAGTTTTGACAACACTTTCAGTAAGGGCTCTTAGTGCATCTTCAGTGGATTTGCCAGCAATGAATCCGAATTGGTTATTTGATATTAGATCAAAAGTATGTAAGTATTTAGTTAGCCTTTTATTTAGTAGTTTTTCCAATATCTTAGACATTGCCGGCAGAACCGAAATTGGGCGATAATTATTGACACTGTCCCTACTCCCGGACTTATAGATAGGATGAATAAGTGCGGTTTTGAAGTGCTTGGGGAAAACTCCAGTATGAAAGCATAAGTTACACATGTAGACGATTGGAGGGACCAGTACATGACTAGCTGCCTTTAATAACTTGTTTGAGATAGTATCAAAACCTACAGCACAATCATCTTTTAGGTTCATTATTATTGACAGTACTTCTTCATCTGTGAAGTGAGAGATTCTAGAGTAGAATCCCGAGCTTTGCGAGGGATTCTTAAATAGAATCCTGAACGTAGCGAGGGATTCAAAGTACGTCGCCCGAGCCAAAAATATATTTTGCGCCCGAGTTATACACTCTACTTTTCATCACCCCCTATGAGAAAATAAAAGGCGCCTCAAACTTTATTGTAAAATTATTATTGTAGCTGCTATTATTATCAAGCTATTTGCTGCAAAACAATCCTTGAAAATTTTTACGAAAACTCGGGCTGTAGTTTGTGACTGTGCCATTTATTATTTGTGTTCGATTCCCTTGACGCTGAAATTCTTTTTTTCAAAGAGTTTTAAGGCGCACTTATAACAAGGCGTAAAACATGCAAAGACGCTCCAAATTCAAAAAGTGCGATTAAAAGTCACTTTTTGAATTTGGAGTGTCATTATTGCCCACTGAAAGTTTCTTATAGAAAACACCAACTTTGGGCGTACTTAAAGGGGAACAAAGTCGTCTTTTGCGAATAGGTGGGATGAAAAATATATTTTTTTAATCTAACTAGTCATCACCTCCCTAGCGTTTTCCCAACTTTGTTGGAGTCGGCTTCCAGCCTAACCAGATTCAGCTGGATACCTGTGTTTTACATGAAGCGACTGCCTATCAGACCTTCACAACCCAGCAACAGGGCGACACGATACCCTTTGGTTAGGGTCAGACTTTCTGGCCAGACTTTTTAAATAAATAAATATCTTCGGACAACTCACACACGGTTATCTGATCCCAAGCTGAGCAGGGAATGTGTTATGGTAACCAGACAACTGATATACATACTTATATAATTTGTAAATACATACATATTAATATTAATATATCCTTAATAATATAATATAATATATAATATATATTTTAATATATATTATATATTATACTAACGGCCCGTCCCAGCTTCGCACGGGTAGATATAAGATGACATAATAAAAACACAATAATAACAAAATAATAGATAACACAATGATAACAAAACTTTTTTTTAATTCGATCGCAGTGCTAACTGTCGGGACAGACTAAAATTAAAATTCGAATATTATTTAAAATTTGACACTGCGATGGTAGCGCCGACATGTTAAGAAATACTGCTACGCATTTTCTTATAGAACCTTTTTAATATCATTGTTTATGTTTATGACATCTGAAAGTGATTATTATTTAAAATTTGACACTGCGATGGTAGCGCCGTCTGTCAGATCCAATGTAAAACATTCCAAAATCAACAACTACTAATAAATTAATTGTGACTGTCAAATAATAACAGACAAATAATTAGCAATACATTAAAATTGCGACTATAATTTGAGATTTAAACTATCCTATCTCTCAAGTTGGATCGAACTGCACATGGTGTGCGAATTTTATTATAATCGGTTAAGTGGTTTAGGAGTCCATTGAGGACAAACATTGTGACAAGAGATTTATATATATTAAGATTATACACCCAGACACAGAAGAAACAATCATGCTCTTCACACAAAGTTTGTCCTGGGTGGGAATCGAACCCACGACCTCCGGTATAGCAGTCAGGGTCACTAACCACTAGACCAACAGGCCCGTCAACTAACCAGTACTTCTTCAAATTAGCGCAAAAAAGCGAAACAAACAAACAAACTCTGCAGTTTTATAACATTAGATTAGATATCCATACTATACTTACTAATATACTATACTTATCCATACTATACTAATATACTATACTAATATCATAAATGGGAAAGTGTGTCTGTCTGTCTGTCTGTCTGTCTGTCTGTATGTTTGTCTTTCTTTCACGGCAAAACGGAGCGACGAATTGACGTGATTTTTTAAGTGGAGATAGTTGAAGGGATGGAGAGTAACATAGGCTACTTTTTGTCTCTTTCTAACGCGAGCGAAGCCGCGGGCAAAAGCTAGTATGTGTATAAATATTGCATAGTTACAGATAATTGGTTGATAAAAAGGCCGTAGTACTTATTAGTGCGAACACTTCGTGAACAAAATCGATATTACTGCGCTAATGAAGCGAAAACACTAAAACTTTAATGGTACAAAATCATCTGAAATATCAACCAGAAGTGGTAAACGGACCATAAATGTTTTACGTGCGATCAACATTAACTTTCAAATAGGTAGTTTCAAGATAATATCGCTTTGTCTGTTTGTATCACTCAGTTATTCTCGTAAACTGCTAGCTTAACAGATATGGTGTTAGATTACTTTGTAAGGAACATGGAAGGAATAGGATACGTTCAGTCATTAAAATTTTATAGTGACAAAAGAACACGGATATCGAGGGATATGCCTTGGAGGCGTGGCACGTGCCGCCTCGATATTACTAAATTGGTCTTATGTTCGAATGACGGCTGTACACTTCATTCAGTCGCTTAGCAACCGCGAACAGTGTACTATTGATGCGTAAAAAACCAAAATGCCGAGTTGTGCAGTAATTATTTGTAAAAATAGGTCAAATACCATCAACCTAAAGACAAATGGCGTGTCCTACCACCGGTAAGTATACATTTATGTTACTGTTTTATATTTTAAATCAATTTTTAAATGATTTACTAACTTACGCCCGGAGAGACACGAGCTAGCCCGAACTAGCCCGAATCTTTCCGAAAGTCACGAGTGTTTTAGATTTAGAGAGGTGCCATCCAGTGCCTGCGACAGATTTTATCGATATGCGTATTAGTGCAGTTGAGTATTTTTTTACAGAACTCAATGGATATTTTTTAATTACATGTAGGTATAGTATATGAGTTAAAATAGTTATTAATTTAACGTTGTTTGAACCAAATTAAGACATTGTTATTTCAATACAGTTACTCGAGAAGTGTAAAAACTTATATTATTATGCCTAAAGATTTTGACAAATGAACAGTTTTGGATTTATAATATTTTATGTACAATATGGTAACTAATATTTTTGGTCAAAAAATACAATAATTTGTGTCGATACTATACTACTATGCAAAAAAAAAATATAAAAAAAAAATATATTCAATTTTTATTTTTGAAATCTGGCTAAAACGGTTTCGTAAGGTCCTAGACGATTAATAATATTGTGCAATATTATTGACCGAGTAAGATTAATATTGAAGATAACGATGATTAAATATTGTTGAAAATAAAAATAAAATATTTTCCGCAATATTTTTATTGTATTGATTACTAAAGCCCACCTTTGTCAATCATAAGGCCGAGCAGCAATCAAGGTTCGAAGTTTAAGTTAGAAAATTTGCGTTTCGTCGCTATTTTGTCAAATCTTTGTCTGTAATGCTGCGGGTTTCACATTTTATTTTATATCTTTACAAATGCTTAAAAAATGTCTTATAACTCGCGTGAAATGGTATTATTACGCTCTCGACTGTAATCCGGCCTCAGATGTAGTAACGAAGTTAGCTCACATATAACATAACGTATTATATTAAAATATTCTTAGTAATAATAATTTATTATTATAGCAATACCCAACGAATAACTACAAATAAATTTTCAGTTTTCCGAAAGATCCACATCTGAAACTTAAATGGATAGAAGCAACAGGGAGAGAAAATAATTGGTTTCCTACTAATCAGAGTGTTATTTGCTCTGTACACTTTGGAGAAGATTGTTTTAATCAATCAGGGACCAGACGCAGGCTTTTCGAATGGGCTACACCTACATTGAAATTAAAATACATATTTGACACCGTAAGTTTAACACGTAACTACTCTTAATTATTTTTTTTACTTAAAATAAATTTTTATTTTTACATAAATCATTTTCAGTCTGCACCGTTAACAGAACCACTAGAAGATAGCACAAAATCACTTACACCTAAGCCCTCTACATCTACAGCCGTCGATATGTCTGGTACAAACTTGACAGACACACCACGAAAGCTGAAGCTAAGGGCTATTATCAGGAACAAAGACAGCCTTATAAAATCTCAAAGAATGCGCATTAAACGTCTTCAAAATACAAAGAGGCGGTATGGTAAAAAAATTAAATATTTAAAAGAGGTTTTTGAGGCACTACGGAATAGAAAATTAATTAATGAAGATCAAGCTTTACATTTGGCAAATACGAATGTGAGTATTCAAGACCTTGTCAATAGATATAATACCCAGGCGGTTTCAGGCCGCATAGTAAGAACAGAGTACCCTGCCAGCTTAAAATCTTTTGCCATGACGTTGCACTTTTACTCACCAAAGGCGTACGAATTTGTGAGACACAAATTTGCAACGTGTCTACCACATATAAGAACCATTAAGAAATGGTATCAATCCGTCAATGCCAAACCAGGATTCACCACGGAATCATTGAAAGCATTAGAGATAAAAGCAAAATACTCTAATAAGAAAATTGTCTGCAATTTAGTTCTTGACGAGATGGCCATTAGGCAACGCATTGAATGGGATGGGCATCAAATGCACGGCTATGTTGATATTGGCAACACACAGGAGGGTGACTACTTAATGGAAGCTAAGGAAGTGTTAGTTTTTTTAGTGACTGCAATAAACGGTGCATTTAAAGTTCCGGTTGGCTATTTTTTTGTTAATGGTGTTTCTGGGGAACAAAGGGCTAATCTCGTTATACAATGTTTAGAATTGATAGACAAAACAGGCATTGAAATTTCTTCCTTAACATTTGATGGCTGCCCGGCAAATGTAACAATGGTTAAACAGTTAGGATGTGTATTAGATGTCGGAAATGACATGAAAACAAGTTTTGAACATCCTTGTACCAAAGAGCCAGTTTTTATTATTTTTGATGCTTGTCATATGTTGAAGTTATTAAGAAACGCCTTTCAAGCATACGGAACTTTTATAGATAGCCAAACTAGACCCATTAAGTGGCAATTATTGGAAAAATTGCATGAATTGCAAATAAAAGAAAATTTGCACTTTGCAAACAAGTTACGCCATTGCCACGTTCATTTTCAAAACCAAAAAATGAAAGTACGTTTGGCATCACAACTTTTCAGTAAAAGTGTAGCTGATGCCCTACAATATTGTGCGAATGAGAACCAAATCACTTTAAGTGAAGTAGAAGGTACCATAAATTTTATTAAAATAATGAATGATCTTTTTGATGTACTAAATTCCAGAACCATTAATCAGGTTGATTTTAAAAAAGCTCTTAATGAAAGTAATGAAGAAATTATATTTACATTCTTAGACCAGGTTGTGGAATATTTAAAATGTTTAATGTTACCTAACGGCTCCCAACTCGTCAATTCTGGCAGAAAAACGGGTTTCCTAGGATTCATTGTTTGTATCCAAAGTTTGAAAGGTTTATATAACAAGCTTGTAAAGACAGAAAAAAAACTGCAGTTTTTACCTGCATACAGACTGTCTCAAGATCATCTAGAATTAATGTTTGGGCAGGTAAGAGCACACGGTGGTTGTAACAGTAATCCTACAGTTCGCCAATTCATGGCAATTAATAAAAAACTAATTATTAAATCTGAGCTACGTGATTTCGATAGCGGAAACTGCAAATCTTTAGAAAATATTTCGATTTTGTGTTGCCAGTCTGCAATTGAAAAAATTAATATTACTTCTGCACAAAAAAAGCTTTGGGATGATTCATCGGACGATTTAGAGGATTTATATGAGCAAGCTTTGTTCGATGAAGAAATTGTAGGGATTGCACAAAATATCTCAGACATAAGTATACCAGTTATAGTATATATGGCTGGATTTGTAGCACATGCTCTTTTAAAAAAGTTAAAGTGCGATATTTGTGTATCTGGGTTGCTAGCAACAGAAGTAACTCGCAATCACCGATTCATTAGTCTGAAAGACAGAGGTAGCCTGGTATTGCCGTCCGAAGATGTTATAGACATTTGTAGAAAAATGGAAGGAGTAATAAAAAAAACAGTATTAAGAGATGATAAATTTCAAGTTTCTTCAAAATTAACAAAGTCGTTACTGGTACCAAAAGCGTTAAACCACTTCATCGGGACAAATGTGTTCAAATCCATTGATTTTCATCAATTCGACCAGGAACCGTTAAATAATCATATTATTCAATTGATAAAATGTGTCATGGAAAAATACATTGACATTCGACTTCACTTTTTGGCAAAAAATGTGACACCAAAAATTTCAAAGCGTCAAGTACTATCCAAATATTTACATTTTACTGGGCAATAAATAAATTTATTTTTATTTGATTTTTATTTTGTATTTCCTTATTTTTATTATTACAGTTTCAACTGCTAGGACTCAAGCCTACTCTCTATTATAAGCACTCCACACTCACTAACGACGCGAACTGCGAGTGCGCAAACCGGTTTCGCAGTTATTAAATATTAAATAAAATATTTCCATTTTATTTTAGTAACAATATATTTTATTATGTATATTTTCAGGTAGTCTTTAAACATTTTTTTTTATACCTACGTATATAAAAAAATGTTTAAAGAAAATTAAACGAAGTTATTATGATACAAGAATGTGTAAAAATAAAATATCGATAAAAAATATCGACCATCGCTTTCGACCCCCTAATTGCATGCGTGTGCATTGAATATTCGCAAATAGCAAGTGTTTACAAGTGAATGCCCCGCCCATTCTATGTATGTGTGCTATAAGAAATTGTTTTAGTGTAGCTGCTTTCTTTTTAGTGTGGGTGTTCATATTTTAAGTGTGTGTCGTAAGTACGCTATTTGTTAATGTTGTAATTATTTGGGTGGGAGATAAGCGGTGGCACTAGGACTCCTTACTATTTCGCAATGAAGGCATATCTCCGGATATCTATGCAAAAGAATCTGATAGCTACTCATAAAGGAACCCAAAATGAGAGATTTTATTGAAGTAATTATAATTATGATTTTAGTTGTATTTAAAGCTTTTTTATGATCGTAGTTTCTTTCATCTGCCTCCCAAGATCTGCTCAGTTTGTAGGAGATTAAACCAAAACAGTGGATCCGTAGTAGTCCCGACCAATCTACTATACTACATTTGACTTTTTTTTTATTTTTTTCTTTAAGTTTGTTCAAGTATTTGTTTTTTTTTTACTTTATTAGTAACAACTACTAACAACTGACTATTTCATGATGATGGATACGAAAAGGGTTCAAAACTGATATTTTTATTATTGTTGTAACTTCTGAGTTGATGCAGTTAGTAAGGTGAAAAGTATACACATATTTTATACCTAAAAAAAGAAAAAGTTTGCAGTAAGATAAATAAGAAAGTTAAAAAAAAACCGACCAAGAGCGTGTCGGGCCACGCTCAATGTAGGGTTCCGTAGTTTCCCGTCCGTCACAAGAAGTGTTCCCACTTATAAGTTAAAAAAAAGGCTATTTGTTACGTTGACATACGAAGTACGCAGAAATTATTTTGTACAACCTTTTTGTCTTTTTTGTACAAAAACTGTTCTTTCGCTCAAGTTCAAAATAATTTTCCTAGAAAGTACTTATAAAGTTCTACTTTCCAGATTTTTTTCATATTTTTTAAACCTACGGGTCAAAAGTTAGAGGGGGGGGGGGGGGACGCTTTAATTTTTCCTTTTGGAGCGATTATTTCCGATATTATTGACATTATCAAAAACTGATTTTAGTAAACCCCTTTTCATTTTTAAATATCTATCCAACAATATATCACACGTCGGGGTTGAAATTAAAAAAAAAATCACTTCCCTCTTTACATATAGGGGGGGCAACCCTAATAAAACATTTTTTTCCAATTTTTATTTTACCACTTTGTCGGCGTGGTTGATATACATATTGGTACCAAATTTCAGCTTTCTAGTGCTAACGGTCACAGAGATTAAGCGAGGACGGACGGACAGACAGACAGACATGGCGAAACTATAAGGGTTCCTAGTTGACTACGGAACCCTAAAAAGTAAAGTTTCAAAGTTCCTAAAACAATTCTCTAGATAATCGAGGAAGGAAATAACACTAAAATACATCGGACGCTCAACAAAGTTGCTGCTATATTTCTTAGTATCAAAAATTCTAGGAAAGACAAAGCTACAATGGCGGGGCGTTATATCAAGAACAGGCAAGACTATTGTAATTTCTTTTAAATTAGGCATTTATTATTATGTAAGTGAAACCTTTTAAATGCCTACGTCAACGTTATGACTGGGTATGACATTAATGTCGATGATGGGTGTGCTTTTAGTTGCGTAAATGCCAAACTTATTTAAATTTCGGGAAATTGATTTTGGAAAAAAAATTTTGCTAGTGAAAATAATGTTGCTTAAATCTAATTAGGATTTGTCTTCTGCTGTCTTGTTATATGGGGTTGCGGAATGTTTATAATAGTTACCGTGACCCCGGAACATAAAGGGCAACCGAAGGAACATGAGTCGGTTTTAGTCAGTAAAAGTCTCGACACCCCGCCCCGCCCAGGACGGGAGAAGTCATTTAATGATTTCCCACAGCCAAAAAAAAAGCTGTCTTGTTATAGAAACAGTGCGAATACAATTCGAGAGCGACAAAATAATGCTATTAAACACACTTGTGAGAAAAAAAAATCAGATTATAATTATGCAAAAATAAGAGTCTCTACCATAAACTGTATTGAAAATAATTCTATTATTTTTACTTAATCCGTCGGCTAAATGCATGCATATGGTTTTGCATACCTTGATATTATTTCATATTTTAATAAAAGGGGTTCTATAGAAAAAAAAAGATACATATACACCTAATAAAGAAGCATAGTATAACAACCCTGTACTTTATAAACAAGAACATGACTTGTCAGATTAATAAAATTCGACACGAAAAAACTCATTACTCCCGACACACCTTAAAAATCCGGCCATTTATTATTTCTGTCTTCCCGAGAAACCCAACGTTTTCCTTGTACACACGCCTACATATCAAGCTATACAAAACCAGTTTTAGCTGACCTCGCATTGTGTATGTTTTTCGTACAATCAGAAGTCAGCTTATACTGGTTATTTATAGCTTGATGTGTAGCCCACCGTACGATATTCAATTTCTTAATTTATACAGCGTAGTCCAAAGATTGATGACTGACGTTCAATTTACAATTAAGTGAAAGTTTAATGAAAACGGGACATGTAAATCACAATTAAATGCCAGTAGTCAGTAAAGTATTCAGTTTCGGTGACATTTCTTATAACCTGGCTTACGGAAAGTGGACGAAAAAATTGGTAGTTATTTTGATTAAATAATTTTGTCTGATTTACGACACGCTGATTTTATTTAACCTTTCAACGACCAAGCGACTGCCGACTGTCGGGCTGCTATTGGTGCCGATTCCCTAGTTCACAATCTTAACTAAGTTCACAATCTTAACTAAATTTAAGTTAAGTGCATCTTTCTCTTTCCATTTCATTAAGAAAAAGACAGAAGATAAAATATCAGTTAAGTCCTGTCAAATTTAGACACTCCACAGATAATTTAGACGCGATTCAAAACATGGTGACTAAAAATATGTCGATTAACTTCAGGCGCTGTCTAATTTGCCAGGATTAAACTAAAATGTATCTTTTCTTCAAGAAATGGAAAGAGAAAGATGCATTTAACTTAAATTTAGTTAAGTAATTACAATTAAATAAAGTTAAAAAATGAACTTTATTTTGTAAATAGGTTATATGTACATTCAATCTTTCTTTTTTTAGGTTATATGTACATTCAATTCTTTTACACGTCAATATTTTTATTTTAATTTTAATCGAACGATGGAGCCGGTGAACTGACTACTCTGAGAAGAAACATCCGAAACAAACTCAGAGGTTTAAAGTCCATACAATTGTATTGGTCAAATTATGCGAGGATCATGAAGGTTAATGACTGATGTGCTTTCTTGATGAGAAAAGCACACAGATTTGAGTGGACCTGTCCAGACAGTGCAAGCATTTGTCAGCAATCGTTTAGCTCAACTTAAGACGTAAGGAGCCTAACAAGAACAAGAGAATCAGTACCATTGTCTTTCTATTGTGTCTCGAATCACGTATGTTGAAAGTTTAATGAACTAGCTATCCCCCGCGGTTTCACCCACGTTATGTAAGGTTTTTGGTTACGGTTCCGCTCCCGAAGGTCATAGCATGATATTCTGTAGCCCATGTCTTATTCTGATGTATAAGCTACATTACTGTACAGTTTTATCAAAATCCGTTCAACAGTTTTTGCGTGAAAGAGTGAAGTTTGGGTGAAAGAAGTCAGAGAGAACAAACACACTTACACACATGCAAACTTTCACATTTATAATATTAAGAGCTGATTTTTCAATCATCAGTTAACTTCTATCTGAGGAATAAATATGACGGTTTGCATCCATACTAATATTATAAATGGGGAAAGTGTGTCTGTCTGTCTGTCTGTTTGTCTTTCTTTCACGGCAAAACGGAGCGACGGATTGACGTGATTTTTTAAGTGGAGATAGTTGAAGGAATGGAGAGTAACATAGGCTACTTTTTGTCTCTTTCTAACGCGAGCGAAGCCGCGGGCAGAAGCTAGTATTTTCTATACAAAAGTTGTCAAAACGTCATACATACTCTTCAGGTAAATGTTAAGTATCTGACGATTGAAAAATCGGCCCTAAGTAGGATTGTGGGAACGATGTGTGCATGAACACAATGTGAATAATCGATATTTTCCTAACCCTTTCCCAACTTTGTTAGGGTCGTTTTTCAGTCAAACCAGTGATTCAGTCTAATCTTTTTTGTGTGGAGCGACTGCATAAAATCATAAAAATCATAAAATCATATTTATTTTGTAAATAGGTTATATATATAACACTTTTACACGTCAATATTTTGTTTTTTTATTTATTTTAAGGGAACGATGGGGCCGGTGTTTCGTAGCTGGACTGCTCTGAGAAGAAACATCCGAAACAAACTCAGAGGTCAAAGTCTTTTTTAAAGTCCATACAATCGTATTGGTCAAAAATGTGCGAGAACCATGGAGGTTTATGTCTGAGGCACTCTCTTGATGAGAGGAGGACACAGATTTGAGTGGACCTGTCCAGACAGTGCAAGCATTTGTCAGTAATCGTTTAGCTCAACTAAAAACTAAGGAGCCCAACGTCTTGACGAACAGTACCAAAGTAAGGACATTTGGGTAGGCCGCATTAAATACTCAAACCGTCAGACCGCATATTTAATAAAAAAAAAACCAACGACTTCCATAGTCCTCACATTCACAAAAAAAAATGTCACAAAAACATATACACAATACTTTAAAAAGTACATATCAATGTCAAATAGTAATACATAAAAAAAAAAAGATTATATACTTTAAAAAGTACACACCAATGTCAAATAGAAATACATAAAAAATATTATATACTTTAAAAAGTACACATAAATGTCAAAATAATAACTGAAATGTCAAAGAGAATAGAAATGTAAATAAAGTAAATAATGGCCAATGTATTAATCGAAACAGCTCAATCCCAAGCATTTGAATCCTCAATGTAATCTTTGACAGAGTAAAAAGCTTTCTGACAAAGTTTACGTTTTATAAATAATTTAAATTTAGTAATGCTAAGTTCTTGAATTTGTCTGGGTAGTTTATTATAAAAGCGTATACATTGACATTTAAACGAGCCACCTATTTTCTTAAGCCTAGTTGAAGGAACTATGTATTTGTCCTTATTTCTTGTATTTATATTATGGATATCACTGTATTTTTTAAACAAATTAATATTTTTATGCGCGTACAACAAATTTTCATATATATATTGGCACGGCATAGTCATAATATTTACCTCTTTAAATTTGTCTCTGAGGGAGTGTCGAGGACTCAGTTTATAAATTGAACGAATAGCCCTTTTTTGCAAAACAAATATAGTCTGAATATCGGCTGCATTTCCCCACAATAGAATGCCGTACGACATCAAACTGTGAAAATAGCTAAAGTAAACTAATCGGGCTGTTTCCAAATCAGTTAAACCACGAATTTTTCTGACGGCATATGCTGCAGAGCTAAGTTTCTTAGATAATTTATCTATATGAGGGCCCCACTGAAGTTTAGCATCCAAGGTTATCCCTAAGAATACTGTGGAATCTTCGGGCTTCAATTCCTGTCCCTTTATTAGTACACTGGTTTCCGATTGTCTAACATTTGGTAGCGTGAACTTAACAAGTTTAGTTTTTTTCTCGTTCAGCAGTAGATTATTTACGTTGAACCAGTTGACTATTGACGCGAGAGAACTATTTATGACGTCAACACATAGCTGTTGACGTCTTAGTTTAAATAAAAGTGAAGTGTCGTCTGCGAACAACACTATATCATGCTTATCTTTAATAAGATAAGGCAAGTTATTTATGTAAATGAGGAACAAGAAAGGGCCAAGAATTGAGCCCTGGGGGACCCCCATTCTCACAACAGATCCAGGTGACCTTTTACCGTTCACATCAACTCTTTGAATTCTATCACTCAGGTACGAAGAGAGAAGATTCAGAGAGGAGGCCCGGATTCCATAGTGGTGTAGCTTCCTGATTAAAGTTTCATGGAGAACGCAATCGAATGCCTTGGACAAGTCGCAAAAAATGCCCAATGCATCGCATTTGTCTTCCCATGCATTATAAATATGTCCTAAAAGTTCAACACCAGCATCAGTTGTTGAACGACCCCTGGTAAATCCAAACTGTTTTTTATGCAAAAGCTCGAGTTTATTAAAATGTATTTGCATTTGATTTAAAATTAGTTTTTCAAAAATTTTACTAAAAGTGGGTAGCACTGAAATTGGTCTATAATTACTGGGGTCAGATGAGCTACCTGATTTAAATAATGGTATTATTTTACTATATTTCATTAAGTCAGGAAACTTACCACAATCAATACAATTATTAAAGATATTGGCTAAAGTTGGAGCTACAATATTTATTATAGATTTAGCAACATCAACCGAGTTATCCCATAAATCTGCAGTCTTTTTAACATTTAATGAGTGAAAGGTTTTAATTACATTTTTACAAGTGACATGCTCGAATTGAAATTCAGAATCACATGCCGGGACATTTTCTTTAAGTAAAGCTTCTGCAGCTATGGGTGATGAATTTAGACATTTAGTAGTCGAAACGGGAATATCTGCAAAGAACGTTTCAAAAGCCGCGGCGACTTCAAGGTCTGATTTAATTATATTACCATCAATATTAAGGTTATAATCACTATTTCGGTTCTTAGACTTTCCAGTTTCGCTATTAATGACATTCCATGTCATTTTAACAACAACATAAGGAAATAACCTCTAATATCTAGTAAATGGGTTACATGATACCCCTTAATTATTATAGAGACTGATCTGATCTGAAGTTTGGAAAAGCTATAAAAAATAAATAGATATAGAGAATATTGGCCGAATACTCAAACTCTTTTTAGGAATGCTAAACACGAAACAAGTACTTAAGAAATTAAAACTAATATGGTCAAATACTCAAACTCAAATAAGTTACTGTCCTTACTTTATTCCTTCAGAGTGACAAAGACAGCAACAGATTTGAAAGAATTTTAAAATTTCTGACGTTTGAGCATTCAACCATATTAATATTAATTTCTTAAGTACTTGTTTTGTGTGGAGACGTCTATTTAAGTTTTTAATTAGATATTGCATACTCTACAAACACGTGCATCGTAGTCTTTATTAAAATTAAAATAAATGTGACGTGACACTGCAACGGCCATGACAGTGGCAGTGGTTGACGCTGTCACAATAATTACCACAAATAATGTCATATTGACAGCGGTATGGACAAATAGACACGGAATGTAGAATTTGGAAGATAATAGAATGGGTAGAGTTAGTTTAGGAAATAATTAGATACTGGTGCCGATTGCCTGCTATTGTCTTTAACTGTGTCTCGTATCACGTGTGTTTGAAGGTTTACCCTTTCAACGACCAAGCGACAGCCGGCTGTCGGGCTGCTATTGTCTTTCTTGGTTGGTTTAAACGATAGTGCATCTTATTACACGACAGTAAAATTAAAAGTATTTTTTCTCCATTATCTTTTCGTAACGACACATTCTAAATGCATTAGCACATGTGTAGTAGGTATCAGATATTTGGGTCACTGTCAACTAATATTAAATCATGTTTGTTTACACTGTTACAATAATCTATGTTTATAGAACAAGCACGAATGTGATATTATTCAATTAATGTTGACCACGATATTACTAAATGGTATGTTATAACTTTATTCGTTTTTTTTATTAGTATTGTCTCCTGGGGTTTCATCTGCGTTGTTTTTAATTCAGTAATTAACTAGAGCAGTCTCTACTACTGTAAGTCATAGCGTGATGTTATGTAACCTATGTGTTATTCTAATGTACATATAAGCTATATTGCTGTACCGTACAGTAGTTTTTGCATGAAAGGGTCAAACATCCTCACACGCGTTGACAAAAACACACAAACACACACACATACATAAACTTTAACATTCATAATAGTAGTACAATTAAATACATCCAGTGTCCAGTCTTTTACTGGCCTTCTTCTGGTCAAAGGCCTCTTCTTACAAAGGCTATAAGTACAGAATAAAACCGTAGAGAATAAAATAAAAGTAAGTATATCTTGAGAGAACATAAGAACTTAATAAGAGATAATGGTGCCGATTCTCTTGTCCACAAACTAACGTAAATTTAAGTTAAGTGCATCTTTCTCTTTTCATATAATTAAGAAAAGGACAGAAGATAAAATATTAGTTAAGTCCTGTCAAATTTAGACACTCCAAAGATAATTTAGACGCCATTTCAAAATATGGCGTCTAAATATACGTCAATTTTCTACCGGCGCTGTCTAATATGACAGGATAAAACTAAAGTGTATCTTCTGTCGGGTCAGAGCCCGTACGTCCCCTAAGATTTGTCCCCCAGCATAAAAGTTGTGGATTCGGCCCCTATATAGGTGCCCGTTGGTCTCCTGGTAGGGGACCAATTAATATTTTAATAAAAATATTATTTTTAAGGTACCCATTCGTCTCCTCTAATATATACACAATATAAGTTAAAGATTCGGCACCTATCCAGGTGCCTATTGGTCCCCTGAGATAAAATCACCTATATTTTACCTAAAAACGGTTAACATAGTACACTTGTGAATAGTTTATTAACGCAATTAATTTAATAAATCATAACAGATCATTGAAAAAAGAGCTACGATGAATGATAATCCGTCATGATAATAATGTAACCTGTCGATAGGCTTACGATGTAATATTGTCTCTTTACGAATGGCTTGTTAAAAAACGGGTATTAACGATTGAAAACTTAAGAGAACAAAAGTACTAGGCGCGCAGTAACGTGAAGTAGTCATGTACGAAAATCTAAAATTCACTGTGTTTTTAATTTTCTCACAAGATCACCTTAATCAATTCAAAGTACTAGGCGCGCAGTAACGTGAAGTAGTCATGTACGAAAATTTAAAATTCACTGTATTCCTTAATTTTCTCACAAGATCACCTTAATCAATGCAAAGTACTAGGCGCGCAGTAACGTGAAGTGGTGAATAGAAAACGATCGATCGACAAATCGATTAATTATTTTGAAGACTGACTTTATGCCTAGAGCCTAGAGGCATTTTATTAAACTTAATCTTATTTGAAATACTTAAACATGATATTTAAGAAATTATTATATTTTTATTTTGCCCTTTTCTGCGCGACTGTACCAGGACTATACAGGGTGTCCCACGGCAATGCCACATGGAGGGAAAGTACCTTAAATATTGTAGATAGAACATTTTACTGAAAGAAGACATTATTTGAATTTTGAAAACATTTTAAACTGCATTCATAGATATTAAATAATTACATAGTTGAACCGGGAATCGAACCTGTTACTCGAGAAAATTAATCACCCTGTAGTTTTATCGTACCGATCGAAAGGCTTTATCACAAGGATTATTTTTTGCTAAATAATATAGTGTCAAAAATAAAAGAAAGACCCCGAATTTTAACATTTTTAATAAAAAAATAGTCAATTTTTCAAACGCTCAAAACTAGTCCCTTCTTCTTGAAATCTTGAATACAAAGTAATACTTCTTGATTATTTCGTTCCCTGATGATTTTTTGGTCTTGTTGTGGTGGATATTTATTTATTTAAATGATGCGTACTACTCAAGTGGGAAGATTATTTAGTAATTAGTAGTTATGACTGTCAATTGTATGTCCTTGCGGCTATGTAAGCTTTTAACTTTTCAGAACAAAATTTTACATTAAATGTTAAAATTCACGGTCTTCCTTTTATTTGTGACACTATGTTATTTAGCAAAAAATAATGCTTATGATGAAACCTTTCGATCGGTATGATAAAACTATAGGGTGATTATATTTTCTCGTGGAACAAGTTCGATGCCCGGCCCAACCATTAAATTATTTAAAAATCTATGAATGCAATTTAAATTGTTTTCAAAATTCAAGTAATGTCTTCTTTCAGTAAAATGTTCTATCTACAAGATTTAAGGTACTTTCCCTCCATGTGGCATAGCCGTGGGACACCCTGTATACATGTACTTATATTAGAAGAATGAATTAAAATAAATATTCTTCAGGGGGCGAATAGGCCCCTCAAAAGTTCCAGGGGACGAACGGGCACAGGGTGCGAATCTTAGGGGACGTACGGGCTCTGACCCCTTCTGTCCTTTTCCTTAAGAAATGGAAAGAGAAAGATGCATTTAAATTAAATTTACGTTAGTTTGTGGACAAGAAAATCGGCACCATTATCTTATCTAACCCAACAACTGATTGTCTATAAAGCGGGTAAAACCGCGCGGAACAGCAGGCTAGTTACAAATAAAATATGACTCTTCTATAAAATTCCTAACTCTACATAACATAAAACAAATATGTAGATTAGTGTATAGTTCGCTTTGGTATGTAGACTAAAATAGGTACCGTCAACAAAAAAAACTCATTACGAACACTCAACGTAACGCGGGCACTTTTTTGCTAACTGTACAAGGAATAAATTATAAGCTATTACAATCATTTAAGATAAACATCTCGCATGTTGATAATGAGTTAAAAAATTATACGAATGCTGTGTTCAATCGCATTTTGTTAGAACATTGCACGTCTGGGTGTATAAAAGAAGTCTTTGTAATTTATTTTGACAAGTTTTAATGAAGCGTTTGAAATTAGTATTTGCTTTATGGATTTTAAGCAGATACTAATATCGTCATATCGTGAGAGACTCGCGTTGATTTTATTATAGGCTGTATGTATTGTTTCAGATTTGTATACTACGTGTATTAGTAAGGATATTAGTAAGGATAGATCAGTTGCATATTTCACAAACACGAGCATCTTATGCCTTTATAAAAAATATGACGTCACACCGCAGCGGCCATGACAGTGGCAGCGGTTGACGCTGTCACAATAATTACCACAAATAATGTCATATTGACAGCGATATGGACAAATAGACACGGAATGTAGAACTTCGAAGATTGTAGAATGGGAAGAGTTAGTTTAGGAAATAATTAGATACTAGTGCCGATTGCCTTTTTAGTTAGTTTAAGTTTAGTGCTTCTTTTTCTTTCTATTTTCTTAAGAAAATGACAGAAGATAAATTATTAGGTCCTGTCAAATTAAGACACTCCATATATATAATTTAGACGCGATTAAAAACATGGTGATTAAAATATGTCCATTTACTTCAGGCGCAGTCTAATTTTACAGGTCTATAGTAATATGAATCTTCTGTCCTTTTCTTTATGAAATGGAAAGAGAAAGATGCACTTAACTTGATAAGTTTGTGAACAAGAGCGTCAGCACCATTGTTTTGATAATTTATATTACCAAAATTAGACGAATGCTGTGTTCAATCGCATTTTGTTAGAACATTGCACGTCTGGGTGTATGAAAGAAATCTTTGTAATTTATTTTGACAAGTTTTAATGAAGCGTTTGAAATTAGTATTTGCTTTATGGCTTTTAAGCAGATTCTGACATAGTGAGAGACTCGGGTTGATTTCATTATGGGCTGTAGGTACTTATTGTTTCAGAGTTGTATACAGGATGAAAAGTTTCAATCGTTAAGATAGATTATTTTACTAAAAGGAAACATTCCTTTATTTTTTAAAAGAAACAAAACTGGATTCAATGGTTTCGAAATTTTGCTTACCACTCTCGGGAATCGAACCGGCTAAAATCCTAAAAAGTAACGCTCTGTATTTTTATGACATCAAACGTTAGGGTCATTTATAAGGACTACATCTCTCTAATTAAATCAATTAAAAAAATCTATCTTTAGATTTTTGGTTTTATTTTAAATAAAACCAAAAATCTAAAGATTTTCGAAAATTCGCTAGTCTCACTTGTTAATCGAACCGGCTAAAAATGAAAAAAAAAAAAACAACAAGCTGTACTTTTATGGCGCCACACGCGGGCAAAGCCGCTGAAAACTAGTATTAGTGTATTTCTTAATTTTTAAGGCAGGTTCACATACCTATATTAAGGTAAAAGAATATAATATAACGTATAAGGTACAATTTAGGTGAGTGCATTCTTAAGCTCGCAAGGAATGCAATGTATGTGATATTTTCATCAAACAATCTCGCTACAACTGATAACGTTTCATTGTTTAACATCAAATCCAAACAAAGCAATTCTACAGAAATGTGTTATCTAAATCCTACAATTACATGTGTTTTGTTATTATTTACAATCTTTTTTATATTATACAAAATGGTAAACTTACTGACTGTTAATATATCAACGCACAGCCAAAACCGTTGGTCCTAGAGACATGAATATTAGGGTGTGTTCTTTGTGAAAAGTAGGTAACCACGACGAAAGGATTTTTGGAAATTAAAACCCAACAAATAAAAAGGTAAAATAGGGATGAAGTTACTCTTTATATCTATACAATATTTTATTTTTTCGAAACATCCGTTTAAAGAAGAATGAGCGGTTTCGTCCCAAGTGCTGTAACATTTTTCTACCTATATCGTTTCATACAATAATGCCCATTGTCCTTTGAGAGAGAGGGGAGACTATTTTGCCTAACGTTAAATGTCTTTTGTTGTTTGTTTGTATGTATGTATGTCCGGGCTAATCTCTAAAAGGACTGCATGGATTTACTTAAAATTTTGCATGAAACTAAGAGCCAAGAGGTCAGGTCAACATAATTATAAGCTACATATATATTATCACGCTATCACCTACGGGGGTGGAGCTGAAGCCTTCACGCAGACGACGCCGCGGGCAGCAGCTAGTATCTATATAAAGAGACCCTGAGACAGGTATTTTGGTGGTAATCAACGGAGAGCCGAAACTATGGAAGTTAGAACCATGAAAATTTATTTCTAGAATTTTTATATTAAATAGACTTACTTTAAAGACAGAAATTTTCGGTGCTGATTACTTCGTTTTCCGTTTAGCTGACTAGTGTCCACCTATGTCCTTTTCTCAGTCAGTTACAGTTAAAATTAATAACAAATAAGTACCTACGTATGATGTTAAAATCATCAATTTTATCATTTCAATGCATCACTTAATGCACTTGCGCCAAAGATAAACATGAGAAAATATTTAAAGGATGGCGCCAATGCCGTTCTTTGTGGCGCCATCGCCAGTGTCCCCAAATATTTTCTCTATACCTAGTGTAATAGTGGGTATTTACTTTAAATCTGTATTTAAACGTTCTAATAAGTCTATTTGTCTGCCTTTCAGTAAAACACCCACGGTTTAAGAAAATAACCAATTTGTACTAAAAACAAATGTTTGTTTTAGTTTATCGCAGTTTACCTTGTAAAAAATTCGCAGTATTTTGCTCAGACTGTAAGGTAGGAGCACCAATACTTGTCATTACTTCAACACAGATTTTTTTTTGGAACATGTAATATGATCAGGGATACACTGGTATCGAGCTGATTTGGCCGGTTAGGTTGGAAGCCGCCCCCAACATAGTTGGAAAAAGACCTGATGATTACGGAAAAAGATTATGATGACGGAGTATGAACAGCCCCCTAGACAAGTGGCATTGTAGAATAGATAGTGGAATAGAATAGATTGTCAAATGTATGGAGATGTCAAATTATTTAGCGAAAGCTTATGTCAACCTCATACATTTGACAATCTATTTTAATCTACAATCTATTCTACAATGCCACTTGTCTAGGGGGGCAGGGCAGATTATTTTAATACCTATAATAAAAAATATCAGGTACATATTTTTGGCTAAAAATATAAGGACGTTATAAATATTTCTTACTTAGCACAGACTTTGGCTTAGCTATTCATCGGCACTATATATTTCCATCGTAGGTAGATTGACAGTTGAGCGACGACGGTGATAGTATTATTCTTCCTCGAAATACTTGCTAAGGAAAGCTTATTTATCTCCACATTAGTGTCAGAAATCTTAGTTTATTAATAGACTAGAAAAAAAACCAGTGAAGAAAAAATGACTACTGGTTTTAATTTAAATGACCGAGAAACATAATTAAATTCCAAAAAATCAAACATTAAATCAATATATCAATATAATCTGTTCTAAATTAAGAGTTATGATTATTTTCAATCAATATTCTTTCCTAATTAAATGGTTTCTGAATCAAGTTCTTTATGCTAAAAACATTCAAAAGGCACAGCGGCTTCATCATTGAATTAATTTAATTATCATAAATTAAGTTCCGAAAACACTTAATTTTCGATTTTTATTGTCCAATAAATTGTCTTCGCTTTATAATGAGCCGATAACTGGGGACTTTACCTCGTTTGTTTGACTAATAATCTTTTGGTCAGACTTAAGGTAAATAGATCGTAATGTCTCTGTTATTTATAGTTACTTTTAAGTAATCTGTTTAATGTACAAAGCCATATAGCTAAGATTCAAAAGGGCATTGGTATTTACCATGATTGTGTATTTTCAATAAGTGGTCATTGGCATTTGTAGATGGTACCAAGGATGGTAAGAGTGCGTTTACATAAGCGCGATTATTTTCGGCGCCACAAAAATGCGCGCGTATGTTCTTTCCCCTTTTAAACTTAAGAATTAATAATAATTAGTTTATTTTCTCCCACTGTTGTTTTGGTTTTTGGACTAGAAAGCTGGTGCTTGATTTCTTGATAAACGGGCTATGCTAGAATAAAATAATTAGTTCTTTATGATTGGCGTAAGACAGATTTATTTTTTAACTTTAGTATAACTATTGCATAGTTTTTTACTGCAATTAATATAGTTAAATTCTGAAAATTAACATACAAAACATCAAAATAAATAAAAAAAAAACAGGGATATGTGCTAAAAACTATAATAGTATAAAATAGAAAAATATATTATGAAACCTGCAAACACACGTGATTCGAGACACAATAGAAAGACAATAACAGCCCGACTTCGTAATAACATTTATTTATTTATTCCATCTTACATCTATCATTACGGTTTTTAGGTCTGTTTTTATATAACGTTGAAAATAGATTTTATTGATGTGTACTGTCCTTATTTGCGTTTAAACTAAGCGGCTGTTTGTTCTGTATTCAAGTAGGTGCTAAGTTTAAATAGATGATATAAAAATACTTGAAGCTGACAACTGAATAAAAGAAGTGATATGCTTTTCATTTCTTTATATTTAACTAGCTTCTGCCCGCGGCTTCGCTCGCGTTAGAAAGAGACAAAAAGTAGCCTATGTTACTCTCCATCCCTTCAACTATCTCCACTTAAAAAATCACGTCAATCCGTCGCTCCGTTTTGCCGTGAAAGAAAGACAAACAGACAGACAGACAGACAGACACACTTTCCCATTTATAATATTAGTATGGATTATTGCTGTCCTCCACAGATTCACTCGCATCTTGAGTTACTTACTACTCCGCACCTGTAGGACGAAGCGTGATGTTATATAACCCATAGCCTTCCTCGGTTAACGGGCTAATCGATACAAAAACAGTTTTTCTAATGGGACTAGTACTTTTTGAGATTAGCGCGTTCAATCAAATAAAATTCTCAGCTATAGATATTTAATTAACATAGATTTATAAATAAAAAAAATACTGTAAGCAATCTTACAGTTTATTAAAAGTATTTTTTGGCTGAAATCTGGGCTGTAAATGAATATATTGCCAAAACAGCTTTTTTTTTAATTTCAATAATCAAGACATTTGCATTAATGTATTAACTGACAACTAAGATATACGTTATAGCGGGGGTAAAGGAGAATGATCAAATCTAGCATCGCTTTAAAATAAGACGGTATAGCCACAAAAATATACTCATAAATCATAACATTTTATTTTAAGTTTCCTAAAATAACTTCATGGAAATCTTTTGCGGGGTTAATATTTTATATTTAATTAGATATTTATTCGACTTTGTTGCATTCTTCCTTTAATGACGTACTTAAGTAAAAGCAGTGTTGCCAATTTCATATACTTTCCCATAATCAGTCTTAACTGATAATATTACATATTATATTTTTAAGACCGCACGTTGATGTCTAAAATAACTACAATTTATTTTTATTTAATACTTTTAAAATAATGTTATTTTACTAACGAAAAGTATTTAAGTGTCTAAGTAATCACTTATGGTTGATTTTTATCAGCTGTCACTGCCACAGAAATTCAAATGTTAACAGTCAAAATTGACATTTTGAAGTCAAACAAGGCGACGAATGCTTTGGTGAAAATTGAGTTTATTTTGCGTTATTAGATAACGAATCATTGCGTTAAGTTCGTGTCCAGCAGAGTTTGTCGATTCCTACGCGATCAAGCTATCTTTTCAAAACATTCGTACGTCGACGTTTTTACGACTTCGGATCCTTTGTCTCTTTGTGCAGTACCAACAATTGTTAAAAATGACACGCTGTGTGGACTGTGCTCTTGCTCTGAAACATCCTCTACCCCGTCGTCAACTGGGGGAAGCAACTGATGCAATGGTTACAATTCTACGATACTGGATTACTCCGGCAACGGTTATCTTATTATATTATAGTATTGTGTCTTGTACCGCTTTTCTCAAGACACGCTTTTTTGACGTTAGTGTAGGGGAAAATGAGTGTGTTACGGATTGGTAATAATTTGATCGACTTATTATAAAAAATAGTCATAATTTGGTTTATTTATGGTTGTATTTTATGAAATTGTATTTAATTTAATTAAAATGTATTTATATAATAAAAGTTATTAGTTAAAAATAAGAAAGAACTCCAGTGTTGCCAAGTAGGAATATACATGTCTGTTTGTTTGTTACAAAACCACGTATTGTTTTTAAAGAAAGAATCTTATAGCTGTGTACTTTATAAATCTTTTTATAATTTTCGATAACTTTTGTAATCGTAAAAACGTTGGATTGTGAACGTGTCTTTTTAAACGTTGACCGTTACATAGTATAAAAGAGATCAAATCGGACGATGTAGCCCTTTTTTTTGTCTACCCGTCGGACCGAGCAGATCATCAGTTAAGTATAACTTCTTGTGTATTGTAATAATATATTTTGGATTTGGATTTATATTTAGATTTTGATTTTGACTATATTTTAGACTATGACTATATTCTGTGTATTATGTACATTGAGTGGTTAGAATAATGTAACCGAATAATAATTGTAATATTTTATCAAGTTTAAAAGAGTGTTCATGGAGTTTCTTGCTGGCTCTTCTCCATAGGAACCTACTATTTTGGAACCAGCAAATAGCTTTTCGTTAAATTGAATAAATGATTTTGAGTTAGACAGATAAATCTGAAAAATGACTTTTATTTATACACAAGATTTCCATTCGCTTAAATTACAATAAACACTTTTTCCATAATTTGCTATTATTTTTGTTTAAATAATGCTCCCCCATATTTTAAATATAATTTAATCCAACAAGTGCATTATTGTTATATTATCAACAATATTATATGTTATTATGGATAATACCAAAGTTGGTCCAAGTCAAATAGCACTATTTGTATTTTGTTGTACCTACAGCTAACAGACTGTAACAGCAGATAACGTAAAAAAACTAATTAAAAATCCTGTTAGAATCATTTTTGGATCTAATGCTAAGATCAATCAATAATATGTAATAATATTTATTATATTTATTTTCAGAGGTCAGAAGAACATCCTCTTCTCTCAGTGTTTGCGACAAAATCGAAGTCTGGCTGATGCCGTAAATGCTGTGTGTATCTCTAAACTGTTGAAGTGTGAACTGATCAGTGTTGAACGAGCTTATGGACAATGTGGGCTTTGTTGCACGTATTGATTGAAGATCTATAAAAAGAAATCAGTATTCTGAATAATCGACCTACTCTTTGACAATTCAGAAGTGCTTCTAAATAATCTAAGTAAAATAAATGCCTTTGACTTTGGAATATTTTTATTTCCACACATTAATATTACAAATGCTTAATTACACGCATTGCAATGATGACTAGAATAAGAATTTGTCTGTTTACAATAATAAATTACTAACGAATGGTTTTTAGAAAAAAAAACCCTTATAGTTTCGTCATTTCTGACCGCCTCGCCTATCCATCCGTTCGTCCTCGTCTTACCACTTTAACGGTTAACCTTTCGACGACCAAGCGATAGCCAGCTGTCGCACTACTATTGTCTTTTTACTGTGTCTCGAATCACGTGTGTTCAAAGGAACTCCATAGATATGGGTATATACCACAACGACAAACTAAAAGGCCGACTCGAAAAACCTGAATAAAATCACATAGACAGTCAATATGATGAACTTAGGAGGAAAACTATAACGGCTTAGATTTTATTATTTCAGGAGTTATAGTGATCTAAATTGTAAAATGAACTTCGAAAACTTCGTACAAAAATGACGATTCCATAGGTAAATTAAAAAATAGAAAGTGGATAGGTATCCCTATTATCTGCGTGGTCTGTTTATTTTCTACTCTTTATGCCTATAAGCCACTTTGATTTCGTATGACCTAATTACCATTTACTTGGGAGCTTCATTGGTTTGTTAAAACTATTCTGTTTTGTTTTATGAGAATATATATTGTTGCAATTAGTACTTTTTTTGGTAGAAGTTATGATACAGAACTAACCTCAAAACTTGATCATATAAATCAAAATTCAACAAAAACCCCACAAAATAGGTAGATAATTTTTATTTACTTGGAAAGTACGACCTCTCCCCTCTTTTATATCCAATTTACACTAAGATACCATTTTTTTCGATGCGCAACGGCGTCCTATACTGTGTTGGGCAATTTCCTTTGCGGTCAATCTAGAGATAGACCTTGACCCTGACCAGAGGGGGTGATGAACCTCGATTCGCCCTCCTCCCGAGTAAACAGCATTTGATCACCCCTTTTTTTGGTGAGTGGGAAATCATCAAATGGTATCTCCCGTGGTGCGCGGCGGGAGGGCGTGTCAGACTTGTACTGACTAAAACCCACTCATGTTCCTTCGGTTGCCCTTTATGTTCCAGGGTCACGGTAACTATTATAAACATTCCGCAACTCACATTTGATCACCCTACATGCAAGAATGCGGTTGTACAAAGAAAAGTATGATTTAACACTAAAGGTATTCGCGATGGAGGTCCTTTGTCAGATAAAATGTTTATCTTGAATAGAGATAGTCAATATTTGTTCAACATAACATCTGAGAAGTGTCATGGTTGTGGATTTACGTATTTGTTGTTTATCAGTGGTTAAGGCGCTTTTCTTGCCTGAGGTTGTGGGTTCGAAACCTGCAAGTACCTCTTTGTGACTTTCGAATTCATATGTTTTTTCAAAGTTTATTTTGGACTACGACATCAATGACAATCTGTGCCTCGGAAAGCACACAAAGCCTTATTCCTGGTTATTGTAGATTACAGAATTCTTAAATTTTTACAGTTATTTCGTCAGAAGTGAAGCCAGAAAATCTTTCAATTTGTCTGGGTTAACACTTAATAGGTTAAACTTCGTAAAGCAAACATTACAATTAAGTACCAATTAAAAATAAATATTCTACCTATTCTTGTTTGCACGCGTCAACGTATGTATTTTTTTAAACTGTTTGATAGCAAACTAGCTATTAAGTCGTTTAAAAAAATACTAACTTCTCCTGCAAAGTAACTACGCTCACGCAAAAATCGGTCATCAGAATCAATCGTGGCTTAAAAAGTAGGTAGCCTATAATTACACCCATAATTGCTCATAATGAAACATCTAATGACATAGGCTTAAAGATACATTCAACTACAACAAAAGAAACTTATCTTTATCAAAAGATACAATAGAACGTGAATGAATGCCTGCGGTTTAATTACTCGTATATTTGCGGAGTCAGCATACGCGTACAAAACCAGTATAAGCTGACTTCTGATTGTACGCGAAACATACACAATGCGAGGTCAGCTAAAACTGGTTTTGTTTTGTGTGGCCGTGTGTATACGTATTGAATAGTGCTTAATTATATCTTTTGATGTTTTATAAATATGACAGTTTTGTTTATTCGTGTTAACATGGGAGAAAGTAAGTTCTTTTGGCTTGAAGTAGTGGGGTATGTGAAATTAATTTTCGTTTGGCGTTTTTGTGTGGGTTAGCAAAATAGTTTGCTTAATAATGAGGGGTCAGAGCCCGTACGTCCCCTAAGATTCGCACCCTGTGCCCATTCGTCCCCTGGAACTTTTGAGGTGCCTATTCGCCCCCTGAAGAATATTTATTTTAATTCATTCTTCTAATATAAGTACATGTATATAGTCCTGGTACAGTCGCGCAGAAAAGGGTAAAATAAAAATATAATAATTCCTTATATATCATGTTTAAGTATTTCAAATAAGATTAAGTTTAATAAAATGCCTCTAGGCTCTAGGCATAAAGTCAGTCTTCAAAATAATTAATCGATTCGTCGATCGATCGTTTTCTATTTACCACTTCACGTTACTGCGCGCCTAGTACTTTGCATTGATTAAGGTGATCTTGTGAGAAAATTAAGGAATACAGTGAATTTAAAATTTTTGTACATGACTACTTCACGTTACTGCGCGCCTAGTACTTTGAATTGATTAAGGTGATCTTGTGAGAAAATTAAAAACACAGTGAATTTTAGATTTTCGTACATGACTACTTCACGTTACTGCGCGCCTAGTACTTTTGTTCTCTTAAGTTTTCAATCATTAATACCCGTTTTTTAACAAGCCATTCGTAAAGAGACAATATTACATCGTAAGCCTATCGACAGGTTACATTATTATCATGACGGATTATCATTCATCGTAGCTCTTTTTTTAATGATCTGTTATGATTTATTAAATAAATTGCGTTAATAAACTGTTTACAAGTGTACTATGTTAACCGTTTTTAGGTAAAATATAGGTGATTTTATCTCAGGGGACCAATAGGCACCTGAATAGGTGCCGAATCTTTAACTTATATTGTGTATATATTAGAGGAGACGAATGGGTACCTTAAAAATAATATTTTTATTAAAATATTAATTGGTCCCCTACCAGGAGACCAACGGGCACCTATATAGGGGCCGAATCCACAACTTTTATGCTGGGGGACAAATCTTAGGGGACGTACGGGCTCTGACCCATAATGAGTGTTAAAATACGCTTAATGAAGCTGGAACTTTGATTTTCTTCTTATCATTGAGATAATAAAAAAATGTTTTGTACATATAAATATAATATCTCAATGATGAGAAGAAAATCTAAGATTAAAAAAGAATCGAAGCGTTTATTTGTATGAAACTTAATGTAGACCAAGTTGTTATTAGGGAAATAGAATTATAAAATACTAACACGTCCTAAAATAATAACCACACACTAAAGAAAACATCTTCAGAAAACCAGAAATAGTTAAACCTTCGAACATACGGTTCGTTTTAACCTTTCAAAGACTAAGCGACAGCCGGCTGTCGCGCTGCTATAGTCAATCTATATCACGTGTGTTTGAAGGTTTTATTTGTGATTATATGATTGCGGTTTTATCAACTGACCTGTGGTCGATAAACTACATCCATACTAATATTATAAATGGGAAAGTGTGTCTGTCTGTCTGTTTGTCTTTCTTTAACGGCAAAACGGAGCGACGGATTGACGTGATTTTCTAAGTGGAGCTGGTTGAAAGGATGGAGAGTAACATAGGCTACTTTTTGTCTCTTTCTAACGCGAGAGAAGCCGCGGGCAGAAGCTAGTATATCATAGCAAGATAAATGACTATAGGACAACCTTTGCCTTTACAGTGTCCCATTTATAAGTCTATTATTTACAGTCGTAAATTATGACCATATTATACCAAGCTAGAAATATTACATAATATATTACCTTCAAGAAACCAGCTCAAATTCTTGTTGTCACATAACAATTATCGGGCAAGTTATGACAGATCTACCACGGACATTTTATTCTTGGCAACTTATATCAATAGAAACTTGGCTCAAAAACAATGTCAATATCAGATACATATATGAAGTGCATTACAATTTATATATATAAAATACATACATAAGAATAAAACATACATACAAAATAGTAAACTGAATGATTGATTGTCGGTATAAACCGCTGGTCCTATGATCAAATACTCAGGTTGCGGAATGTTTATAATAGTTACCGTGACCCCGGAAAATAAAGGGCAACCGAAGGAACATGAGTGGGTTTTAGTCAGTAAAAGTCTGACACATAGGATGGGAGCAGTCATTTAATGATTTCCTACTCCCCAAAAAAAAAGGATCAAATACTCAAATATCACTTAACCTTTTGACGACCAACCGACAGCCGACTGTCGGGCTGCTATTTAATTGTCTTTATATTGTGTACAAATCACGTGGGTACAAAGGATTAATTATAAGACGCTCTCAAAACTGTTGCAGTCTCTTTATCTCTAAACGGATAAATAAGGACAGTGTATTCTTTGTGAAGAGTAGATAGCCATTCATAATAATCCATTTATGTGTGTATAACAGCGTTTTAATAGAAACTGTAAGGTTTAGTACGTATCGCTTTTGAATAAATTGAAAAAAAAAACAAAAGAATTTTTGAAAATTTTACCCCAAAACAATTATAATAGTGTATGGGATGGGAATCCGTACTTTCCGCACTAATAAATATTATAAACCCGAAGGTCTGTCTGTCTCTTCTTCACGCCTAAACCACTGAACCGATTTGAATGAAATTTGGTACAGATATAGTCTGGGACCCGGGAAAGGACATAGGATAGTTTTCATCCCGGAAATCCCTCGGGAACGGAAACTATTATTCCACGCTACGAAGTCGCGGGCAAAAGCTAGTCAGATATATGCGGGCGAAGCCGCGGTCGAAAGCTAGTATACAACAAGATGGAAACCGAGACAGTACTTTGAGTTGGCAGCTTCTTCAGCCGCATTCTGAAGAGGACAGAACAAGTTATTGTTGGGTAAATATAGAAGAAAATGTGAGACTGAAAATTGTAGAGACAACTTTTGAATAAGACATAATGAGACTAAAATAATAAAATTAACAAATACTTAGAGCGAAGTTACACTCGACTATCTGAACCCAATTCTGTCTGAGACAGGCTGTATCTCAAAAATTGCGATAGCTAGACTGTTGAAACTTTAATAAATAAACAACTAATTCATATAACCCGGAAGTATTTAAGAAACGAGTGCATAGGCATCTACTGGGTAAGCTCGCTCCATCGTAGGCTCCGTCTATGCCCTCGGGCTAGTCTGGGACCAAGAGCAAGCCCATAAGGTATCAGGACACATGCGCGAAAGACATTTGCGCGAAAGACACTTGCGCGCGGCCGTTTGGGCGAATGGACACATGCGCGAATGGACGTTTGCGCCCATAGACATTTCCGCGAATGGACACTTGCGCGACTAGACGTTTCCGCGCCAAACCACTTGCGCGAAGCCCTTTGCGCGACGGACACTTGCGCGCCAGACAGTTTCGCGAGAGACGTTTACGCCCAAACACTTCCGCGACTAGACACTTGCGCGAACTTTTTTCCAAAGGACATTGGGCAAAGAACAATGAGCGGTTTCGTCCCAAGTGCTGTAACATTTTTCTACCTATATCGTTTGAAAGATCTCAATCAGTGTTATGTTTTTTGGTATGGGCGTAACTCTGTATCTCGTGCAGGGAAACTGTTATAGTGGTTTAATTTATTTGATAAAAATACTGAATAAAACTTAATTAATTAGTATTTCAATGACAAAAGGTCTAAAACAAGTGGAAAAAATCACACTGTCGACCGTGCGCCTACTCTAACCCAACACCCCCTCTCCCACCGTTGCAGTTTCCTATACTAAAGCCGCAACTATATTATGCTGACGCCGCGTGTCGCAACGCGTGGGTAAGCTATCGGTTACATACATTTAGTACTGGATTGATTACATTAGTCCCGTCCCGCGTGTCGCTGTGTCGTGTAATAAATGTATGTAACCGATAGCTTACCCACGCGTTGCGACACGCGGCGTCAGCATAATATAATTGCGGCTTAACAGAAGAAGGCCTTTTATTAATTTCATTAAGCAGTTACCAAATATAACTCACCCGGTCTTATTTGAGGAACACTTAAGAAATGGCATGTACACAATCGAAATATGCATAGGAGCTATTCCTGACCTTGTGCGGTACAATATAAATATTTCAGAAGGTATTCTGTTGAGGGGGCGGATAAAATCGCGGCATGTATCGGGTAGGGTTTATTATTCGTATATGTTGATAAAAAATAGAGCAAAAACAGTGAGAGATGCAATATTGCTCATTATTATTGCTCATGTTTAACAGGAAAAAGAACCGTAGGTACTTGTGCTCACATAATGAGTATCATTTTTGGTACCTTGGCTGGGCTAGACATCAGCCAAGCATATTGTTACTGTTACCCGCGACCTTTTTGGATGATATTATCATAGATAATAACCATATTGAAAGTACCAGTAAACAATTTGCATATGTTTAAGCCATACTCTTACATAAGGGTATTATTTCTTTGTTATTTATGTATTTGAAAATATAAATAACAAAGGAAATAATACAATTATCAAAATTGTATTATTTTCTTTGTTATTTATACATTATCAACTGTGCGTTTATTAATAACTGTCAAAAAATAACTGTTACTGCCTGTGATTACTGTACAATTATTATAAATGTAATAATTATGTTTACATGTAACACAAAATGTAATAAAGTATGATTAAAGCATTATTTCAAATAAAAACCTTTTTTCACTTGAAGCCCAATAACTTTTGACCTGCATGCAATTACTATAAAAACTTGGTATATTAATCATAAAAAAGCTTAAATGATTATGTATATACTAGTCGCAACTTGTTACAAGGGTTGGGACGCATCTCATACAATAATGCCCATTGTCCTTTAAAAATATTATTAAGGGGTACCAATATTTTTTTATTTACTTAGTTTTTATTATATGGCGTCCACATACCTACCGTTGGTGGTAAGTCGTTTTCAAAAGCAAGATGGCGGCCATGATATTTTTCACAAAATACGTCATGGGTGTCAATTTCAAGGTTTTTTAGGGTGCTAAGGTCGAAAATGAGGTCCATTTGAGAATCCAAGATGGCGGTCGTGACCTTTTACACAATATGCATCATGGGTGTCGTTTTCATGGTTTTTTGGGGTGCTAAGGTCGAAAATGAGGTCGATTTGAGAATCCAAGATGGCGGTCGTGACCTTTTACACAACATGCGTCATGGGTGTTTTCATGGTTTTTTGGGGTGCTAAGGTCAATAATGAGGTCAATTTCAGAATCCAAGATGGCGACCTTGACCTTTTTCACAATATGCATCATGGGTGTCGTTTTCATGGTTTTTTGGGGTGCTAAGGTCGAAAATGAGGTCGATTTGAGAATCCAAGATGGCGGCCGTGACCTTTTACACAATACGCGTCATGGGTGTCGTTTTCATGGTTTTTTGGGGTGCTAAGGTCAATAATGAGGTCAATTTGAGAATCCAAGATGGCGGCCGTGACCTTTCTCACAACATGCATCATGGGTGTCGTTTTCATGGTTTTTTGGGGTGCTAAGGTCGAAAATGAGGTCGATTTGAGAATCCAAGATGGCGGTCGTGACCTTTCTCACAATATGCATCATGGGTGTCGTTTTCATGGTTTTTTGGGGTGCTAAGGTCGAAAATGAGGTCGATTTGAGAATCCAAGATGGCGGCCGTGACCTTTTACACAATACGCGTCATGGGTGTCGTTTTCATGGTTTTTTGGGGTGCTAAGGTCAATAATGAGGTCAATTTGAGAATCCAAGATGGCGGCCGTGACCTTTCTCACAACATGCATCATGGGTGTCGTTTTCATGGTTTTTTGGTGTGCTAAGGTCGAAAATGAGGTCGATTTGAGAATCCAAGATGGCGGCCGTGACTTTTCTCACGATATGCGTCATGGGTGTCGTTTTCATGGTTTTTTGGGGTGCTAAGGTCGAAAATGAGGTCGATTTGAGAATCCAAGATGGCGGTCGTGACCTTTTACACAATATGCGTCATGGGTGTCGTTTTCATGGTTTTTTGGGGTGCTAAGGTCGAAAATGAGGTCGATTTGAGAATCCAAGATGGCGGTCGTGACCTTTTACACAATATGCGTCATGGGTGTCGTTTTCATGGTTTTTTGGGGTGCTAAGGTCGAAAATGAGGTCGATTTGAGAATCCAAGATGGCGGTCGTGATCTTTTACACAATTTGCGTCATGGGTGTCGTTTTCGTGGTTTTTTGGGGTGCTAAAGTCGAAAATGACGTCGATTTGAGAATCCAAGATGGCGGCCGTGACCTTTCTCACAATCATCTCAAATCGACCTAATTTTCGACCTTAGCACCCCAATAAACCATGAAAACGACACCCATGACGCATATTGTGAGAAAGATCACGGCCGCCATCTTGGATTCTCAAATCGACCTCATTTTCGACCTTAGCACCCCAAGAAACCATGAAAACGACACCCATGACGCATATTGTGAGAAAGGTCACGGCCGCCATCTTGGATTCTCAAATCGACCTCATTTTCGACTTTAGCACCCCAAAAAACCATGAAAACGACACCCATGATGCATATTGCGAGAAAGGTCACGGCCGTTATCTTGGATTCTTAAATCGACATCATTATTGACCTTAGCACCCCAAGAAAGTATGTATGTGAGAGATGGCGCTACTGTCACGCAACACTTCAACTCCGTATTTAAAATCGCTTAAAAATAGTAAAAACTCATCCTAATAACCAATGTACAATAAAAAGTGCTTAAAACAGTGCAATAATCAAGTGGTAGTGTTATCTGGACCTAACTAATTGAAAAAGTTACGTAAAAACTGTTTTTAAAAAAGTGCCAAACAATCTTTGTTTACGTTACAAATTACAGTGATTTACATTTAAACAATCATAACGTTGGAAATATCACTCACCAACAATAAACCAGTGACATAAAAACTAGTAAACATATAAACCAGTGTAATAAAAGTGTTTTTTCTACTTAACTCCTAAAAAGTTACAGTTTTTTTTTCTCAACTTCAAAATTTTAAACAGCTACCAACATATTTTTTTTATAAAACTTTGAGCAAGAAGGTCAACAGCTATTTCAGCACAATATTGCAAACAGCTCGTGGCGCATTGGTACTCGCCACAGTGAATGTTAGTACGCTATGAGTCGTTAGTTCAAACCCGGCTATCAGAAATCTCTTTTTGTAAGATTTATCATGATGGATTTTCTGGAGAATATTACATTTCGCCGCAATCGAACACAATCAGAACCAAATATTGATGAAAACGAAACTACGTTGCAAACTTCAAATTGTTCATCAAATATACCCGATATGTCTGAGGAAGACGAAGATAATAGTGTAATAGAATTGTTGAAAGCCGAAGTTGAAAAATTAACCTCTCAACTAAATAATGCACACCAAAAAATCGAATTATTGTCATTAGAAAATAAAAATTTGAAACAAAGTAATGAAGAATTTATTAGGAAAAATTACGTATACGAGAAAATCACCAACAGTCCAGCCAAACTTCAGAAACAAACACCAAAGACAACCACTATTGTGAACAGTCACATAAAAACAAAGCAGATGCAGACTACGACTGATGTGATATTTAACTCTAAACCACATAAAAAAACACCTAATGAAAATGTGGACCCTGATATTGCGTACTTGTCTTCCAGTTCTGTGAAATTAACACAAAAGATTAACCAAAATATTACTTCACCAGACCCCGCAATACCCCCAAAGCACAAGATATGTGTACTCAGTAGTGAATCTAACAACAGAATTTATAAAATGGCTGAAAAAACTCAACTGTGTAAATACGCAATCTGTCATTACCGTAAGCCAAAGTGTGGAATAAAACTCATATTAGATAATATTGATAAAAAGGTACAAAACTTTACATTGTCTGATTACTGTATAATTTTTATTGGCGAAGAAGATTTTAGAAAAACTTATAATTATATAGAATTGGTTACATTTATCCGTGAGAAATTATTGTCTTTGAGCCACACCAACTTTATAATATGTTTGCCAACATTTAAATACATGGACGCTGTAAATGTAATGTTTAATAGCCGTGTAGAAACTTTCAATAACTTAGTTTATATGGATGCAGAAACGTATAACTATGCTTACATCTTAGATTCTAACTACAATCTGCCCTACACGTACAACACATATAGTCAAAGATATGGAAATTTAAATAATATTGGATTTAAGATTGTCATCTCAGACTTACAAGAACTTGTCTTAGAATTAAGCACCATAGATACTACAATGCAGTTAAAGGTTGACTGTTCCCAAGGGAGCATACAGGACCCATTAACAAACTCGTCACCTCAAACAAGCTCTCAGTTTTTTCTATAAGTCCTTAACCCTAGAAAGATAGTCTGCGTAAAAATGACGCATGCGTTTGCGAAATTTAGCTCTTTCTTTCTTAATAGCGCGAATCCATAGGTGTGCGTTTAGGACATCTCATTCGTCGCTGGGAGCTTCCATATGGCGCACATGTCAGTAAGGTAAGTGTGACCGATTTTGAAATATAACGACCGCGTGCGTAAAAATTACGCATGATTATCTTTTACGTGACTTTTGTGGTTTTGACTTGTATAATTTGTTTTAATTTTGTTTATGTTATTATGACTGTATATCATTACTTATATTAATAGTTTCTTTTATAGATATTGAATCAACAATGGGAAGTAGAAACTTGGAGGAAAACCGTATCCAGTCTCATGCAAAGTGACGACGAGCTTCCCTGTGAGTGTGAGGATACCGACAGTGAAGCAGGTGACCATGAGAGTGAAGATGACGTGCAGAGCGACACAGAAGAAGCTTTTATAGATGACTTAGAAGAGGAACAGCCGACGTCAAGTGAAAGTATAATCCGAGATGGGTGTGAAAAAGTGTAAAAAATAATAATATGTCGCAAGCATAACATTGATATGTGTGCCAAAACTGTTTGTAACTGATTTTTATAGAATTCTATGTTCCTAATATGTATATGAAGGCGCATACCTGGCGCCATAGAGATTGAAACCTTATTTAAACATTGGTGAGAGTGACAACACAGTTGTCACTCTGGCGAAACGTTATAAACGTCAACAGCCACCGTATTCGTGGAGTTTGATAAAACGATAGCGTGGTCCTAGACGGTTACGACGGATCGCTTACCCAAAACTAAACCCATTTTCATCTGTGCAACATAATGTGTGTGATTTGTGTGAGTGTTGTGATTTACATTGAGAATCGTGATAATAAGGCTGCTCATCGAAGACGTGTCTACTTATTCCCAAATTATCGTGCCCACTTTAAGATGAATGATTCTGATATCCTTTCCAATCAATGATTCTGGTACCCATGCGTCTTTATCAGAAGTGGGATGCGAAAAACAGTCAGATAAGGATACTCCGCCGCATAATCAACCCGCAGATGCCGCAGTACAAACATCACAATCTGCAGCAAACACTTACGCGGTTCAGTTGACCAAGTTCGACCCACATAGTGAAGATGCTGATGTCAAGGGCTGTTGCCGTGTTTCCGAGTTGATAATAAACAGCAAGAATCTGAGTGGCGTGGAACTTTTAGTTGCTCTGACATTGCGCTATAAGATCTGAGCAAAGGAGACTACTAGTGACTCGGCCATGCGTTTATGGGCACTAATCGAGCGAATCCCTAAAGTCGAGATGTCGGAAGAGGCAATCACTAGTTTCGTTATTTCTGTTCTGAGCTCGAAAGACCACATGATTTGTCGTGAACTGAAATCCTATGCTATTACCACTCGTACTCACCTCTTCAAGATACTCGGTGGGATTCCTTTATAGCGTTGTACTGAGGGATAATGATGATAATAACAATAAAGCAAAAAGACTTTGCCTGTCAGACTCGAAGTTCAATGGAAAATGTCATCGGTGGGGAGTTCTTGGTCACAAAATAGCAGAGTATAAAAGGTGACGTGACGATCCAGCTAACCGAGCTGATGGTTCCAACACGGATCAGGTCAAGGACAAGTCGGCACCAATCACCTGTTTCATGTGCGGGAAGTCAGGTCACGTATCTACGTCATGCCCTGGGAAAAGAAGCGGCGCAGCGGTGAGGGAGGTCAACACTTGCGAGCAACAAGGCTTCGAGAGGTAAACTGACGACGGCATCTGGTGAGCATATCTTTTCTTTTCTAATAGTGGTTTATTTTAGCCTCAACACGACTGAAGTTAAGTCTCGTTAACGTTCATACGAATTAGAGACTCTGGCAGTCGTGCGAGTGGTCAAACTTTGCCGTCACTATTGTAAGGCCGGAAGTTCACAGTTTATACAGATTGTTACTTGTTGAAGGCGTCTAAATCAAAGGTCGATTTGACACCCCGCTTTTATAGGTTGTAGGCCATGCTTGAAGCGTACGATTTTCATATTGTTTATTGTGGAGGGAAAACCATGGAACACGTCGGTTATCTATCGCGAAATCACTTATCTCAAAATCGGAACTGTAGAATATTGTTGAAGCTTCTCCTAGTTCTACTCCTGTAAGGAAAACGTTAAGTTCGAAGAGTTGCATGCGGGTTGTTGCCCGTCGAGCAAAAACGTGACGCTCAAATCTAGGACATTATAAAGAAATTTTCGATCGGCGATTTACCGGAGAATGTAGCACAAACTTATGTCGTTAGGAATGGTATTCTACACCGAAAAATTAACCACAATAAAATTGTTTTTGGCTAGCTGTAGTACCCCGCTCGTTGGTATGGACTCTGATCAGTCACATTCATTTGAAAATTCAATATTTAGGCCCTGATATGACTCTCGACAAAATTTACGGTCTATTGCGTGAATGCGGTTGAAATAAAGAAATGCCCAAACAATTGTAATCGGGAGGACGGTCGACGTGAAATCCAGTGACTCGCATAACACAACCTCACTTTTTTGCAAAGTCGGTTAACTCGCGTAGTGTGTAGACGGCCTAATATGGTAGAAAGTGAAAATAAGGGGGTAGATGAATGCCCGAATGCAGGGAGCTGTGACATCGCATCCTCAGTCTGCTTGCGACCACGACCTGAAACGTCAAAGCCTTCCAAGGTATTTATAATCAGTTTTCGCGTTAATACCCGTTGTAATATGTGTTAACATTAAACGCGAATGTTTAAAAGTGAATGGAATAAGATGATTGCATTATGAATGACGAGAAAACCGTGAAGGCGGTTATGATGCCGATTTTGAGATTATATGTCAGCTTGGAGTGTTTATACCTGACCTACCCTGACTGCAGATTTAGCTACTCTGACTGCATCGTCTGAAACGTCTTTTGAAACAGCGAGTGCTGATTTGGCAGGTGAGGGGCCTATAACCTTTGACGTAGAAGTAGACATCCAATGAGCATAGTGTTTGGAACCTATGGAACGTTTAGATTATGTAAAGTGATTGAGTGTGGGTGTTGTTGTCCGGTTTTGCCCATTGGTGGGTAACTCGAAGGGACGCAAACCCAAAGACGAGATGTTGTCCGGTCCTGGCTAGAGTGCTAGCAGGTCGAAGGGACGCATGCGTCTGTGTGTCACGAATGGATAGTATTGTCCGGGCTTAGCGGTGCTGGTCGAAGGGACGTACGAGTCTAGTTCGTTGACGTGGGTGATGGCGAGTTGAAGGGACGGTGTTGTCCGGTCTTGCACTTGGTGCAAGTCGAAGGGACGCATTTGTCCGGGCTGCGCATCATAGTTATGAGTGAGCTATGGCTAGTTGAAGGGACGGTGTTGTCCGGTCTTGCCCTTGGGGCAAGTCGAAGGGACGCATTTGTCCGGGCTATGCATAGCACGAGGTAAAAGAACGGTGCAAGTTGTGAGTGTGAGTTCGAAATAGGCTGTGGCCTTAAGTAAGAGGCATTGGCTGATGTCAGGGTGGACGAGCATGGCGGTTCGATGGTGTCGTCTTGTTGCAGGAATTCATATTCGCCCGAGGACGTGCGATTGTCAGTCCGGCCGTGAAGGCGCATACCTGGCGCCATAGAGATTGAAACCTTATTTAAACATTGGTGAGAGTGACAACACAGTTGTCACTCTGGCGAAACGTTATAAACGTCAACAGCCACCGTATTCGTGGAGTTTGATAAAACGATAGCGTGGTCCTAGACGGTTACGACGGATCGCTTACCCAAAACTAAACCCATTTTCATCTGTGCAACATAATGTGTGTGATTTGTGTGAGTGTTGTGATTTACATTGAGAATCGTGATAATAAGGCTGCTCATCGAAGACGTGTCTACTTATTCCCAAATTATCGTGCCCACTTTAAGATGAATGATTCTGATATCCTTTCCAATCAATGATTCTGGTACCCATGCGTCTTTATATATGATATTGTTATTGTTGATTATGTGAAAAAAAAGGTTGATTATTATAGTTAAAAATATTTTTTAATAGAAAAAGTAAGGGTTTAAAAAATTCTTTGGATTCTGACAGAAGTTTATAGGTTTTGTTTTTTTTTACAAATAAATATTTATAAATATATTATTTGCAGTTTTAATTATTCCTTTATATGTGTTAATACATATAACATACAATTTTATTGAAATAAATTAATAAACACCAACCTACAGCTAATAAAACACATGCGTCAATTTTACGCATGAGTATCTTTTCCGTACAACACAATATGATTATCTTTCTAGGGTTAAACATACTTCACCAAAATATAGCAGGGCTTACAAACAAGTCGGACTTACTCACAATTAAACTAGATGAACTTTTCAATAATGGAACCGTGATTGATGTGATTTGTATATCAGAACATTTTGTCAAATCCGGATATGAAGACCTTTTACATATACCCAATTTTTGCCCTGCAGTTTTCTTTTCAAGGGATACTATGCGAGGAGGAACCTGCATATTCGTTAGAGCCGGCCTGCAATTTAAAGTAATACCAGAGGTAACAAAACAATCGGTCTCTGGCATCTTTGAATGTTGCGCTATAGAAATATCAGCACACAAGATCATAATTATCTGTATCTATAGAGTCCCGAAATATAATTACATAACTTTCTATGAAAAATTAGAATTGCTACTAACTAAATTTTGTCTCTTGTCAAATAAAAAAATAGTTTTATGTGGAGATTTCAATATCGATATACTAAAAAATAATAAAATTGCTTCGGAACTTAAATTATTTCTTTTACAATATAATTTAGAATTAGCACTATATACGCCAACTAGACTAAGCAGTTTGACTTGCATCGATAATTTTGCACACAATTTTTGAAAAGACTGTAAAGCAGAAGTATTGGATTTATCTCTCTCTGATCACACCGCTCAAATTCTCAAAGTTCCCATTAATAAAACAAGTAAATTAAAATTTTGGAAAATAAGTAAACAGGACCTATCCTTAGATAACTTAAAAAACTTTGAAACTCATTTAAGCTGCTTGTTATTTACCGAAGTTTACAACGCCAACGATGCAAATAGTGCATATAACAACTTTATCGAAAACTTCATACTACTTTACAAATTATGTTTTCCACCAAAAATTTTTACAATAAACACAAATAAAAAAACCAAATGGATATCTCGTGGTATTAAATTATGTAGCCATAAACAAAGGCAGTTACTTTGGGCATATAGGCACAAGCCTAACTCTGTCAATAAACTAACTCTTAAACTACTCTACTCTCTACAAAAAAATAATAAAGTTGACCCAAAGGGCTCAGAATAATCATTATATAAATAAATCTGGAAATAAGTCGAAAGCGGCCTGGCAAATTATTAACAAATCAAAACTTTGCTTACCACACGAACCGATACTAGCTATTAGACGAGATAACACAACTTATACGCATCCTATTGATATAGCAAACGAGTTTAATAATTATTTCATTGATGAAATTGAAAATAATGTACAAATTGCTTCCCGGAAAAATACTTCAAATACAATAATAAACACATCAAATTCATTGTTTATGCGTCCTGTGACAACTGAAGAAATTATAAAAATTATATGTAACTTAAAACATACTAATACTGTCGGGTACGATGGCCTATCTACTAGAGTGATCAAATTTGTCAGAGAAATCATAGCTTCACCATTGACACATATAATTAACCTATGCATAGCTGAAGGGACATTTCCAAATAAAATGAAAAAGGTTATTGTGAAACCTCTCCATAAAAAAAATGATAAAACAGACTTAAAAAACTATAGACCCATTGCTAAAGTTCCAGTATTCTCTAAAATTATTGAGAAAGTAATCTATAACAGTTTATACACATACTTTGAAAAATACAAATTATTCTGCTCGGAACAAAAAGGTTTTAGGAAAAATACCACAATCAATATGGCACTTTTTGATTTATTAAATCATGTCATGACATCTATGGATACAAGAAATCCAATCTGCGCTATCTATACTGATATGAGCAAGGCTTTTGATTACGTAGATCATAAAATCCTGCTGCATAAACTATATTGTTACGGCATAAGAGGCAACATCCTACAACTTCTAGAATCATACCTAAGTCATAGAATCCAGTGTACTGAAATTTCCAGAATATGTCCAAATACAAAACAACAAACAACATATGTGTCAGATCCAAAGTACATTAAATACGGGGTCCCACAAGGTAGCGTATTGGGACCGCTACTTTTCTTAATTTACATCAATGATTTACCTAATATAACTTCCCATAAAATAATTATGTTTGCAGATGATAGTACAGCCTTAATAAAATGCCTTAATCAGAACAATTTTGAAAACGATATCAATACTTGTCTAAGTAAAATAATAGAATGGCTTAACAATAACAACCTAAAAATAAATTTGAGTAAAACAAAAATAATGCACTTTAGTCAACGCTGTAAAATCCCAAGCATCAATGTACAATACCAAAACAGCAATATTGAGCAGGTAAATAATGCAAAATTTTTAGGAATACTTATAGACAATCAATTGACATGGAAGCCGCATATTGAAGAGCTTTGTAAACGACTGAGTAAATCAGCATACGCACTATATCAACTCTCTAAAAAGTAAGTCGCGAAACACTTTTAACAGCATACCATGGACTGGTTGCCTCCACGTTACGGTACGGTATTATCTTTTGGGGACAGTCCACTAACAGGGAGCTGATATTTAAGATGCAAAAACGGTGTGTAAGATCGATGTGTGGTATTAAGTCCACAGATAGCTGTCTTCCATATTTTAAGTCGTTGAAAATTCTTACACTACCCTCGCTTTATATTCTGGAAACTGCTGTTTTTATAAAAATGAATCCAGATCTCTTTGAAAAAATATCTGATACGAGAAAAACTCCAATACGAGCTCAATATCAAGATAATTTGTGTACAATAAGATGTAAAACAGCCCTGATGTATAAAAGCTTTTTTGGCAATGCTCCACGTGTTTTCAATAAAATTCCCAATAGTATTAAAAAACTACCTATCATAAAATTTAAAAAAACTCTTACAAACTTACTTTTGATGAAGAGCTATTATACATTAGAACAGTTTCTGAATGATGATACGATAAGTCATGTCTTAAAGTAATAATTGTTAATAAATGACTAGTTTATCATATTGTTAATTTTATGTTGAAAGGACATCACTCTTTTTGGTCCAAATTCGAAACACTTTGTTGAGGTCGGAAACCACTCAGTATGGTGACATCATTCCCCCGACTCATCATTGGGGCATCTCCGCAGACAATTGATACTCACCAAAAACCAAGCGGCTCTCAGTTTCAACTCACTAGAACCTTTCAATGGGTCAGCAATCAACATAATATGAAGGTGTACATAGACAACTTATTGTACTTACGACCTCCGGTCACGGACACTCTCGGAGGGAGAGTGGTGTGGCGACAATCACTCAACATGTGATCTAAAAATGACATCCTACATTGCACAATAAGAGTTTGACAAGACATAAGCATAATATACTAAATACCGATAACAATTGTCGGGCAGTAACCCACCAGACACAACACATGTCTGGTCGGAGGATGCCTCCCTATTTCCTCATACCTCTAAACAGCTAAATCTTTTGTTTTCGCAATTTATTTTACTAAAAATATGCGTGATTTTGACCTCAAATAAAACCAAGGGGAATGGTCCCACAGGTTTGGTGCCATAATAAAAAATGTTAAGAAGAACAAGGTCTAACAGAATATCATATTTTTTTTCTTTGGCCGGCACTTTCGTATTTGGACCAAAAATGTATGGGGAGTGAATGATGTCCTTTGGATAGATTATAAATGATATTTACTTATTACCTCCTGATAGACATTTATGCGCCTACGAGGCAAAACATAGTGCACCAACACACATAAATAATTTGAATCTTGAATCTATGTGACTGTATGTATATGAATGACATTATTATTTTTAATTTAAACTTATTTTAGTGTAATTTATTGACATGCCTTGATAATTGAAATTTCTTATTTGTGATGATTTTGTACGCCAAACATTGGCAAAACATAGTGCACATATTTCTGACATTTCCATCTGTATTTCTGTATCCTACCTATGTTTTACAAAATAAATGATTGATTGATTGATTGATTGATTGATTGAAACCATGAAAACGACACCCATGACGCATATTGTGAGAAAGGTCAAGACTGCCATCTTGGATTCTCAAATCGACCTAATTTTTGACCTTAGCACCCCAAAAAACCATGAAAACGACACCCATGACGCATATTGTGAGAAAGGTCACGGCCGCCATCTTGGATTCTCAAATCGACCTCATTTTCGACCTTAGCACCCCAAAAAACCACGAAAACGACACCCATGATGCATATTGTGGGAAAGGTCACGGCCGCCATCTTGGATTCTCAAATCGACCTCATTTTCGACCTTAGCACCCCAAAAAACCATGAAAACGACACCCATGACGCATATTGTGAGAAAGGTCACGGCCGCCATCTTGGATTCTCAAATCGACCTCATTTTCGACCTTAGCACCCCAAAAAACCATGAAAACGACACCCATGACGCATATTGTGAAAAATATCATGGCCGCCATCTTGCTTTTGAAAACGACTTACCACCCTCGGTAGGTATGTGGACGCCATATAATAAAAACTAAGTAAATAAAAAAATATTGGTACCCCTTAATAATATTTTTAAATTTGCCCAATGTCCTTTGGAAAAAAGTTCGCGCAAGTGTTTAGTCGCGGAAGTGTTTGGGCGCAAACGTCTCTCGCGAAACTGTCTGGCGCGCAAGTGTCCGTCGCGCAAAGGGCTTCGCGCAAGTGGTTTGGCGCGGAAACGTCTAGTCGCGCAAGTGTCCATTCGCGGAAATGTCTATGGGCGCAAACGTCCGATCGCGCATGTGTCCATTCGCCCAAACGTCCGCGCGCAAGTGTCTTTCGCGCAAATGTCTTTCGCGCAAGTGTACCAGATCCAGCCCATAATAATAATAAAAAAAAACTAATACTTATTAAAAACAGAATAAAATATTTCTTTTGCTCCCTTACTATAAACGTAATTTTTTTGCAGTATTTTGCCTGTTATAGGTATGGAACCGTTACCATAGGCTTTTTACATTTCCATCTTATAGTCAAAAGTAAAATCATTTATTTTCTTAACCAAAAAAGGTACTATGTAACGTCATTAACAAAACAAAAGTGAATCTAGTTGCCCATTCCAAAATGTTGTTTCGTATGGAGAAGAATGGGCAAGAAACTTTATAATAGCTACGTTCCTTCACTATTGTACACTTGACGTTTGGCAGTTGTGTAACAGTGACAGGTATAGTGCTAAGCCAAAGTCAGTGCTTTGTAAAGTCTATTTACCTATCTCGCCATTACTTTTTAGCCTTAATCCTTCAAACACACGCGATGTGGGACACAACAGAAAGACATTAGTAGCCGGACAGCTGGCTGTCGGTTGATCGTTGAAAGGTTAAGTCTCCAAACTCATTAACAAGATCAACTACATTAATTATTCCAACATCTTTATACAGATCCCATTTTCTCTTTCACAGTCCATCTATCACAAAGTCACTTATTACCATTAACAACTTCTACTAATTGGCAGTCTCAAATACCTACAGTTTTAAAAGAATCTCACAAAAAGGCAGACACATAAAAAGCTTTGACAAATATCCGCCATTAGTACATCACTACTAGAAAACTTAAACGCGTCAATATTTTCTTAAACTGGTCACAAAGTTGTTGATTTTTGTACAATTTGACCAGAGTTTGACCTCTATTTCGTACCATTAGTGGTGTGGTGATGGATGGTAATTTTTACCCAAGTTGTATTAGGAATGGTGGTTCTGAATGTGCCGACCCGTGTATGAGTTTTTTTCTAATTATAACATCTAAAATTATATATTACTAGCTTCTGCCCGCGGCTTCGCTCGCGTTAGAAAGAGACAAAAAGTAGCCTATGTTACTCTCCATCCCTTCAACTATCTCCACTTAAAAAATCACGTCAATCCGTCGCTCCGTTTTGCCGTGAAAGAAAGACAAACAGACAGATAGACAGACAGACACACTTTCCCATTTATAATATTAGTATGGATTTTTATAAGCGTGGTTATTAATGCTCGTACCTTCTTTTTAGGAGAAGAGGACTTTGTTTTTTAGTGGGACAACAATAATATTTAGAATGGTATTATTTTATCAAACAGGGGCTCAAAGTCTGCTATTGCCATCGTGTCTTATTGTTTTTGTCGAGATATTTGACAACTTTGACAACTTTTGTATGGGAAACCTGTCAAAAGTTTTACATTACATGTGAAAAATCGTTCATTGAACCAATATTGCAATAGCAATATTGCAATTTTTTTCAGCACTGCTGCTATATTTCACTGAAAAGCTCTCTGCAAAATACTAAGTAATAACTAAAAAATACAATTTAGTTATGTTCAAATATCTATTTAGAAGAACCGAAATTTTATAAATTTTTTTTTTCAAAATATCACTCAGAAATGTCATCGTTGATATTAATGTGGACATTCCCGTTTCTCTAGTTTAAAATTTAAATAACTAGCGAATAAAACTTTGTCAATTGTAAATAATAGTAGTCGTGAGATAAAAAAAAACTAAATATAATTTAGCATTTTATTTTAACGATAGATATTATCGCGGATTAAGATATAAAATCATTTTATGACTGTTTCCATTAATTTAATAGTTTAATTAATAAAAAAACTTGCCTATTTTTTTATTTTATCATTTTTATCAATTATGTAAAAAAAGAATAAAAATCTCCAACACATATTAAAAATCTCAAATACATATATCACGCAACCAAACAAACAAAAACAGTTTTATTCTTAGCCCATAAAACACAAAAGTCTTAATTAATTTTAGTCTTGAATACATCTATAAATTATAATGATCATTAGCAGATACAAGAATAATTTATGTACGTAAAAAGAAACAAAATTAACTATAATTGTGTTACGTTCTTGATATTATATTATATTTTTATTATCAAAAGAAAACATTAATTTAGTATGTCTGATTTTAAGTGGTGATAGCGCCGTATGACGCCCTTTAAATGAATGAAATGAAATAGGAGATTAAAAATAGTATCAGATGAAAATTATATGATAAGAAAAAAGGTGTTACTTACTATCATTAGCATATTACGGTCTTTTTGAATAACTTGATATCTTTACATTTGGTTAAAATTGACATTAATATTTTTTTTTATGTATTCACTAATGGTTCCCCGTGGTTTTACTCGTGCTGTTAGGTCTTTAGTTACTGTTACTTTCTCGTGGCCGTGGTACATAGCGTTGTTGTTTTTTTAGTCTATGTTTTGTGCTGATGCATAAGCTATATTGCTGAAAAGTTTCATCAGAATAGAGTTTGATAGTTTTTATGTAAAAGATACTAGTCTAATAAAAAATATCAATCCATCTTTACAAACTTCCACTTTTATATATTACTCCCCTTTTATATTTGCCCGCGACTTCGTCCGCGTTAAATAATAGTTCCCGTTCCCGGGGGATTTCCGGGATGAAAACTATCCTTTGCCCTTTCTCGGGGCTCAGACTATAATCTGTACCAAATTTTATTCAAATCGGTTCAGTGGTTTAGGCGTGAAGAAGAGACAGACCGACAGATAGACAGACAGAGTTAGGTACTTTCACATTTATAATATTAGTACGGATTCCTTTGAACACACGTGATTCGAGACACATAACGTCGTCGAAGGGTTAATACATATATGTAGAAGAATAGAATAAGAATACTTTTTTTCTGCTTTGGCATGTAGCGTGTCTATCATTAACGCCGAAAATAACTAATAAAATCACACAGAAGAACGAGAGCCGGACAGTAAATAAAAATACATAGTAAAAAAAATACAAAAAGTTAATACCTATAGGAATAGTGTGTTAGCGACTTGCTAGGGTTATCCTTAAACGTAAAAATCTTTTGGAATCGTACTATTTTTGTCTATCGTCTATGATTCTTATAATGTTAAATTGTTAGCAAAACGAAACAGCATGAGGATAAATATTTACGTCTCTGTTTGTAGACAAGATAATTTTCGTAATAAAGAAATGCGTAAAATTGTGCAACGTCACGTTTCGGTATTGACAACATTTGCCAGTTCATGTTAATTTGGGCTAGTCGCGTGCGGCATCTCGTTTTGCTCTGTAAAGTTTTAATCTGAAAACAGGAAAATCACTTACATTTTGGAAATCGGTGGTTTGTGTTTTGGTTGCTGTTTCAGATTGCCACCGACTTCCGAAAAAGTTAAAAAAAAGCTTTTATTTTTTTACTTTTTGGTTGGATTTTTAAAATAATATACTTGAACCGTCTTCTAAATGTAACAAATATTTATTCTAAAGCTTCATTAAAATCGGTCCACGGGTCCAGCCTAACACGAAATAATCGCGAAAATACAAGAATCTAGAAGCCGAATCTTATACGTATAGAAAACGATATTATTTCTTATGTTCAATGATGAATGCGAAAATGATGTTAAACGATCAATCATCAGCGACGGTCATCGTTGTTGGTTCTCCAAGATCTTGTGTTGTTTAAGTCAAATTTTGATTAGATTATTATTATTAAGCTTTCAAAATCCATTTCATAACATTTCAGCTTGTATGAAAAGCCCACAGCTGCTAAGATCCAAAGCGAGTTTAGGCGACTAAACGTAACAAACAGGGAGGTCCATAACAATCTTTCGTTTTAAACAAGCAAAACTGTCGCCACACTTAGATATTAAATACGAGGCGGAAAAAACCTCGTAAATTACATCTAAACATTATTTATACCGCTCATAAATTATGCCAAATGTAAATCAATATGCTTTTTCTATAAATCCTCAACTTTAATGTATCGTGCTCTCAAAATTAGCTTGCTTAATGTAATTTATTGGCATTTTTGTACATAATAAAAACTAAACTAGTTCTGTTTTTTCTTATTATTTATTTTACTAGGAAATATTAGTGACATTACATTTAATTTAATATTTATTTTTGTACAACTTATTTAGAACACTGATTGCCTTAATTTCCTTTATTAGAATATTATTTTTTACTTATTTTAATTTTTATTGCTAATCAGAAGACTCTCTTTCGATTAGAAATACTTTTAAAACAAATAATCTTCCGGAAATCATATAGATTTAGACATCCGTGTTTACACGATGAAGATTGAAATAAATTATTGTTTTTATCAATGATAACAGAACTTAGCTATTAATATTATTTATAATTAGAACTGATGATTTTATTTACCTTAAGAACCAATAAAATATAATACCTACCTATACATTAGAAAAATACTGAACATTTGCACAATACAATAAATGAGAAACGAAGAGCCGTCATGCGTCATTGTCAACAAATGGGTTATGACAACATAATATTATTAAATCGGGTATTAACGCGAATAATATTTATTTAAATACCTTGGAAGGCTTGACGTTTCGACCTAGTTGCACAGGTCATGGTCGCAAGCAGACTGAAGATGCGATGTCACAGGTCCCTGCATTCGGGCGATGAAACCGTCCGCGTTTCATTATAACCGCGGTTATAATGAAACGCTAACGTTTAAAAGTTAGTAAATGGGTTATGGTTTTTGAAAAGTACCTAAATCAAGATAATTATTGACTCGTTTTTGAAATAGTCGGCCCTTTGTATTTTATTTCGATGTACGTAGTTGTAAATTGTATTTTAGGAAAACCGAAACTATTTTACTTACGATTTTTTACTTATCAGTCATTGACCCCTAGATAAAGCTGGTAACAATTTTCTATTCTCCTCACAATCTTTCTAACGCTCATTGTCTAGCGGAAAAATCCTCGATAATCCATAGGTTTAAACAAAAGTATAGATTAGATATAAATGATTCATAAAAACATACGATTTTATTATGATGATAGAGTAGATTAGTTCAATAACAAACGAAGTAACAACAAGTAACTATTTATTAATCTGTGGTAACAATCAGTCTTTCCAAGGGGTTTTGAGTTCCCCAGTATCTGGGTTGTGAAGGTCTGATAGCCAGTCGCTCCATGTAAAACACTGGTATTGAGCTAGGTCTAATTAAAATAGAAGCCGACCTTTGGAAAATCGCTAGGGATGATAGACTAGATTAGATGGATGGTTACAAACCCGGAATAATCTTGCATGACAACCGACCCTAGGGATGATGACTACATCAAAAGAATGACATTCTGTTTAGTCCGTCTGTTAGACAGTCCAAAAATACTGGACACATATTTTTTGCTTGATCAAATTAATAACAAAATACAAAGATAAAGAGCCTCAAAGTTCCGGAGAGGGGGCTTGTGACGTCACTTCTGAGTAAAAATTATACAAAGGCGTGACGTTTCACGAAACTTCAACGCACTGTATTGTCGTCATTTTCTGTTTACGGGAAAAAAGAAAAAATACGTGTCCCAAATTTTTCGATTATCTAACTGACGGACTAATTACTTTTTTTTTGTCATCTCGCCTAATCATCCAATGACTGCTCCCGTCCTGGGTGCGGCGGGAGGGTGTGTCAGACTTTTACTGACTAAAACCCACTCATGTTCCTTCGGTTGCCCTTTATGTTCCGGGGTCACGGTAACTATTATAAACATTCCGCAACCCCGGCAGGGTACTAATCATCATCATCTCCGTGTTCCAAGAGCTTGGGTTTTGACTCTAGGAGAAAGAGCAGTCGTTTTTAAAGAAGTGACCTTTCATACTTTAATAAAACGTGTTCTTTATTGTTAAGTAAGGGTCTTTTCATAGTCACGCGTGTTTTCGTCCTCATGCGGGCCAGAGTACTATTTTTGTTGCGAACTGCAAGCAGAACATATAAATTTCACCCGATCCTGCGCATGTGGCCAGCATGACAATAAAAGTCATACGATAGGTTGCGGGCAAGACGCATGCGTGCTTAGCCCGCATGCGGACGCAAATCCACATGACAATTAAATGGCCCAAATAGTGCAGTGCACTTGTATTTTTACCCCTGAAAGCTTATTTAGATCTTCTAGAGAAAACCAAATATTTTTATCTCTTTAAAATTAATATTAGATAATTTTATTAATTATTTTATGAATGGGAAATCATGAATTGACTTCTCCCACTCCCTATGGTTTTACTGACTAAAACCCACCTTTGTTCCTCCGATTGCCCTTTATGTTCCGGAGCCGCGGAAACTATTCCAAAGAAGTATTCCGCAACCCCGGCAGAAATCTCTTTGAATAGACACGACTAAAACCTCTCTCCATGAAGTAAATGATTCTATTTGTAATTAGATTAAGTCCTAAATCATTGGTATCGGGTTACATTAATCAAAATGTCCAAACAGTGCCATAAGAACCGGCTCAGCTCTCAAACGGCCATGTTTTACATAAAAGCTTAATGTGTTGCGCTTTATTTAATTTGTTGTAATCTATCTCTTAATGTAAAGTAGCCTTATTTGGGGTAACGCCGTCATTTGTTAAGAGTTCATTCGTTTATGGTCAATTAATTATATTGTGTGGATTTTTCCTAATTTTTGTTTTGAATTTTTATGTACAGGTTACATATAAAAGCTGTCTCTAATTCATTTATTCATGGCGTGGAATTCCATATTCAAAGCATTTTTTTTTTCATGAAAAATGTAATAAATGCCTTGATCTAGGACCTGCCTAGTCCATGATTAAGAAGGATCTAGCTGTCCCAATGAATCTAGAATTCAATATCAGTATTTATTATCTGGTTTGATGCAAAACGTCATACCGCTACGTCTGTCTATTTCAGTTGATATATCAACACACAGGCCAAACGCTGGTTCTAGAAACATGGAACTTGAAGGGTGCAAAGTATCCACTAAGAAGGTATTTTAGAAAATTCGACCCTACCTTCGAGCACATGTGATTTGAGACACAATAGAAAGACAAGAGCAGCGCGACAGCCGGCTGTCGCTTGGTCGTTAAAAAGGTACGCTGGCGTGAAAGCGGAAGCGGGGGAAAGCTAGAAGTTAAATAATGTCAATTTACTTGTCCACTTTTTTCATTATACAATGTGTAACTGAATTAATGCACTTTGAGAAAATAGTTTGTTCAGAATCGTTTACTGAATCGATTTTTGAATTTTTAATATAGGTAATATTTTATCCCAAAAATAATTAAAACTACGTAAACTGCTGTCACACTTTCGCTGTACAGTCAAAACCAACTAAAATGGATGAAATACCTACTACGCTAGACCCTTATGCAAGTGCGACTGTGTGTGTGCATGCGTAGATTTGTAATGTGACTATAATTTTCTCCCACAATCTGTACAACTAATTTATAAAAAAAAAACAGTGTTTTAAACATAATAATAAAAATTCAGTGTATGTATTATGATTATAACATAATATTCTAATTGGGGTGTCTGGTGGTGTGCGTTTATTCCGGGACATGTTGTATGTGTTATCCTGATTGTTTGTAGAAGTAAGTCCGACTTAAAATCAGATGAAAACCAGCTTACATAAAAAAGGAATAATTGTTTTTGAACTATAAATCATTTTAGAAGACACATCCACATTAATGATAACGCTCAAACATTTACAATTGGTATTGTTTTGACGACTTGGCAAAAATGTTGTCATAGGACTCTCCGTTTATTAAATTATGCTAAACAAGCTCCGTGACCTCACATAAGCAGTATTTATGTTACAAGATAAGAAATTGACACCTTCCTTTATAATAATAAATAATCTGTTGATCACATCCGCAAAAATATTCACTTAAAAGCCTAAATTAATCATTCACGAACATGACTTTATAAAATCACAAACTACAAAATCATCGACAAGATTCGACCGTAGAAATCGATTCATCATTCGATGGTAATGTTATCGAATGAATCGATTTAAGAACCTGTTCGATACTTCGATCCGTGACTGCGGTACTTTTCTAATAAAGAAATTTAAGGTTTTTTCTAAGCTTATTTTTATTTTATTGTACTATTAGGGGGTATAATTATGTCATTAGCATATATTAGAATAATCGTTATGGTAATTTTGAATCGATTTGGTAGGTACTGCCTGATTGATTTTTATGGTACTTTTTTATGTTGTTCTAATTTTTTTAAGTTGTGTTTGTAATTTTGCTATTGTTTATGACGGTAGGCAATGGTTGATTGGAAGCAGTGTTTTTTTCGATTACTTTTGGTAGCTAACATAGGGATGTTTAATAAAAGGATGAAACATCTATCTCAAAGTAGACAAAACCACGGATTTTTATAAGCTTTAATCTTCTAAAACATGGAAATAATTTCGATTCGGTTTTTACTATCAATTACGGATTATTTTCTTGGACGTTTAGTGTATGGAGAATTTCCGTAGATTTTCAAAGATTTGTTACATCTATTTTTTTTTGGTGAGTGGGAAATCATCCAATGACTGCTCCCGTCCTGGGTGCGGCGGGAGGGCGTGTCAGACTCTTACTGACTAAAACCCACTATGTTCCTTCGATTGCCCTTTATGTTCCAGGGTCACGGTAACTATTATAAACATTCCGCAACCCCGGCTTTGTAACATCTATGTATATGAGATGCTAGGGCTGATCGCTAGTGGTCCAAATTTTTATGTAATTTTCCATAACCTAAAAGCAGATCTGTGACTATTTAAAACTTCGGATTGTTATGTATTTTTACTGTAATCATAAATAACCAATTAACAAGGTTACAAAAAAAAACCAAGAATTATCTTCCCAGCAATTTTTGAATTGTTAATTAACGCCATAAAATCTTAGAAGTTATTGTATAAGGAAATTGAATGTTAGTAAGACAGTTAGATCCTACTAGTTTATATTTTTATGGTCCTTAGAGTCATAAACTAATTTTGTTGCCAATTTGTAAGCGCTAACGTAGTAAACTGACCATAAACGTATTATATAATAAACAAGCTTTTCCGGTAGCATTAGTTATGGGTATTAGGTACTAATAAAATCATTTTGCCGACTAGTCATAGCAAAAATCTATACCTATATATAAAAGAATTTCGTGTTAGTTACACATTTTACATTTATAACTCAAGAACAGCAGAACCGATTTGGCTTAAAATTGGTGGAGAGGTAGCTTAGGACCAGGGGACGGACATAGAATACCTTTTATCTTCTTTTTTTAGTAACCAAAAATCTGATGTAACGCGGGTGAAACCACGGGGGACAGCTAGGATATTTAAAAAAGTACCGCTTGTAAGAGCAAAAATATATTAAAAAAAGTTAAAAGTACCGCATGTGACTTGACCACTTTATTTTGAAATCTAGTTGTAATTAAAATAACTTATCTTATATTGATTACTAACTGATGACTGTGGCTTTGTTCGCTTAGAAAAAACTTCAATCTCTTATTTTACGTCCGCAATCCTTCGAACACACGTGATTCGCGCGATTCGAGACACAACAGATAGACAATAGCAGCCCGACAGTCGGCTGTCGCTTGGTCGACGAAAGGATAGAGGTTGATTTTCCAAAAAATCTCTTAGTGATTATCTATAAAAACCTGGTGCAATTTACAAAGCTGTGATTTTATGTTCTGCATTTAAAATGTTCTAACGGGATCCTGTTAAGCATTTGCTAGCTGTTAGTCCGCCTGTCTGTACGTTCATCTATCAGGGGGCTGTATCTCAGGAGCCGCCGTGATAGAGTAGAAATGTCATTTTGCAAAATGATTAAATGTTATAATATACTATTCTTCTTAATCGTGCACTCTTGACAGAGTGGTCGTGATCATGAAAAGTCCTTAGTAGCTGCCCTTGCGATTTCTCTCCACTTTTTTCTATTAGTGGCGTTCCTCGCGCACTCCACGATTAAGTTGGATGTTACTGTTTTATAGCATCCGTCCATCTGGTTGGTGACCGACCACGAGGACGCTGCCCCTCTATTCTCCCTTGCACCACTAATCGCTCCATTGAGTCTTCGTTGCGGATAATGTGGCCAAATATTGTGAGTGTTCTTATTTGCACAATCGAAGAAAGTCTTTGTTTGATACGAAGCTCTTTTAGTATGGATACATTGGTGCGAATAATATACTATATTTGTTCCTAAATCAGTAAATAAAATTAAACAAGAAATATCTTTCAGTTAAAATTGTAACTAATTATTTTTGTTTGTGAGTCTGTTGACATGCCTGTTGGTCTAGCGGTTAGTGACCCTCACTGCTAAGCCGGAGGTCGTGGGTTTGATTTCCACCCAGAACAAACTTTGTGTGATGAGCATGAATGTTTGTCCTGTATCTGTTTGTAATTCTTTATTTATAATATGTATGTATTTATAAATTATATAAGTTTTTAGTACGACTCACACTGGCCCGGTTATTTACCTTTTACCAATGAAATACTTTTATATTTATAGAAATCAATATAAAGAAAAAACAATCCAACGTTTTTAACCTTAAAAATAAAAAGAAACCACCACAGAAGCTGTCAAAATAATCACCAACCATAAAAAGCTGTTTGATGATTTTCTATAACCTCCTCCGTCCTATTGGCACGCAATCAATAAAAAAGTAAAAAAAAAAACAAATTGTACTTCATACATTTAACTGTAAAGGTCACACCATAAGTTCATTTAACTCCTGAGGCCATAACACACTGACAAAATTGTAAGAACTCAAGAAATTAGACGCCAGTTAAATTTCAATCTAATCACCAACAATTAAGATTGAATTTAACTTAACAAAAAGGCACTTCATTCTAAATACAAATAATGTTATGTTGTTCTTATTTTAAAAGGTGTCAATGATGTGCGAAACTGAGCTTTATACCGTGTGAAATAAAGGCGTTATAACGGTTTTAGCTTTATGATTCCACGAACATTAATTTTATTACAGGCAGTTGAAAAAAAGCCATTATAAATCATTTTGTTTTGATCACGATCGATAATGTTGTGGATGACAGTTCGGCTACCGGTTTTTTTTTAAGTTTTGTTTTTAATCTTCACGGAAAAGTAAACAGTGATTATATTTCCACTGTTCATTTCCTGAGGGCGAAAATAAATTCTAAATATAGTTCCGAAAAGTGTTATTTTTAGTAACATAGCTATTTATACTTGGCTTCGGTTTTTTTCAATAGTCACTTAATCTTAAGATTACAATAATTATTTGTTACTAGATTTGTACATATTGTAGTAATTTAGTGGTAAAGTGAAAAATTTGCCGATAGGACGGTTAAAAATAAAGGCCTGACAAAAAAAATAATTTCGGAATTTTCTTCGATTTGTCTATCCCTGATGAACTCAAATACTGCTAAACGGGTTTTCATGTTGTTTTACCAACAGACAGTCAGCTTTATGAGGAAAATTTTAGTGTGAATACTAATATTGATGATGAAAAAAGAATATTATGATGGAGAAAAACTGTGAATTATTAATACTTGCAACACTCGTGCGAAGGAGGCGGGTCGTTAATACCACAAATATTATTCCAATATCTAAGCCTGTTATTAAATTACCGCTGCGTTATTCAAATATGCAAATTGAAATGTTTATTTCGTTGAGTGACAGTTTGCTTATGAACTCTGACGTTTACAATAATGTCCAATGAAATTAATACTGACATCTGATAGACATTGCATTCGTACAATATAGGGCTTGAAGGTTCAATTATTTACAAATATTACGTGTTGCGTGTTAGACTGTTCTAGTACTAACTTGTACCCAAATTCGAGAAACCAAGAAAAAAACAAAGTTTTTTGTCTGTCTGATTAAGTATATAAATCTTTTGACGGGACTTTCACATAAAAAGTAACTTAGACCCTCGTACACACGTGATCCTAGACACAATAGAAAGACAGCCGGCCGTTGCTTGGTCCTCGAAAGGCGAAACTACTTTTATTTTATACTAGCTTATGTCCGCGGCTTCGCTCGCGTTAGAAAGAGACAAAAAGTAGCCTATGTTACTCTCCATCCCTTCAACTATCTCCACTTAAAAAATCACGTCAATTCATCGCTCCGTTTTGCCGTGAAAGAAAGACAAACATACAGACAGACAGACAGACAGACATATTTTCCCATTTATAATATTATTATGGACAAAGCAATAGACCGCGAAAAAGTAAACACATTGAAATTAAAAAATAAAGACAAATTATCCGTAAAGACACCTTTACCGATAATGAAACAAGATTTTTGTTGATTTGGCACATGAAATTGGCACACAATGAAGCAATTTTTTTTTAATTCTGTTGCTGGGTAAAATATGAAGAAAAGACCAGGTGAAGCCATAGGATACAGCAAGTTTGTAATCTGTATATATAAAACGCTTCCGTTACTGAGTGACTGACAGACAACGCACAGCCGAAACTACTGGTCGTAGAGAGCTGAAATTTGGCATGTGTGTTTGTTGGGGGGTGTAGGCGCGTACTAAGAGAGGATTTTTGGAAATTCCTCCCCAAAGGGGAGAAAATCTGTATATATAAAACGCTTCCGTTACTGAGTGACTGACAAACAACGCACAGCCGAAACTACTAGTCGTAGAGAGCTGAAATTTGGCATGTGTGTTTGTTGGGGGGTGTAGGCGCGTACTAAGAGAGGATTTTTGGAAATTCCTCCCCAAAGGGGAGAAAAGGGGGATAAACTGTTTTTATTTCTTTATGGATTCACTTAGAACTTTGCATGTAGGTTCCACCAGTGATGCAACTGAGCACTGCGAGAGAATTTTTGGAAATTCCCCCCATGGGGGAGAAAAGGGGGAGAGGATTTGTTTTTTTTTATTTCTTTATGGATTAACTTAAAACTTTGCATGTAGGTTCTTCCAGTGATGCAACTGAGCACTGCGAGAGGATTTTTGGAAATTCCCCCTCATGGGGGAGGAAAGTGTGGGAAATTCACTTAAAACTTTGTAACTAGGTTTCACCAGTTATGCAACTGAGCACTAAGAGAGTATTTTTGGATATTTTTTTTCTGTCACCAGGCTGTATCTCATGCACCATGATATTCGGATAGTTATCTGTTGCCGCTTTAACAACATCTTTAGCCTATAAGTGCCCATTACTGGGCAAAGGCTTCTTCTCACGTAGAGAAGGTTAGAGCATTGAACATCACTTGCTTGCTCAAGGCAGATTGCTGATTTCAAACTTATAATTCGAAATTTAGGTTTCCTTACGATGTTTTCTTCACCGCCTGTCAGTGGTGTCGAAATACTATTAGAAAGTACATAAAACTCGGAAAAAGTCACATTGGTACTTGCTAGGACAGGCGGGCCTTAACCCACCATGGCGCGTATAACAACAAATACTAAAAAAACCGGTCAAGTGCGAGTTCTACTCGCGCAACGAGGGTTCCGTTAATTTGTTTTTTAGTGAAATAACTACAAATTTACGGTTTTCGGAGTTTTCTCTTTACTTGTGCTACATGACCATGCTTCTTGCCAAATTTCATGATTCTAGGTCAATGGGAAGTACCCTATAGGTTTTGAGTTTTGATTCCCTTGAAAATGTCTAAATATGCAATATAAACCGCCGTATCTTTTTATTGCGTGGATTTAGAAACTTGATTTTTTTACTGCTTTAAGAGATAGCAGACCTGAGTATGTGATATTAATTTGAGCTTGATATCTCGACGCGTTTCTGAAAAAAAAAGGTCTTGACAGACGGACGAACGGGAGGACGGATGGATGTGAACTAACTACAAATTTACAGTTTTCAGAGTTTTTCCTTTACTTTTGCTACATGACGTTGCTTCTTGCCAAATTTCATGATTCTTGGTCAATGGGAAGTACCCTATAGGTTTTGAGTTTTGATTCCCTTGAAAATGTCTAAATATGCAATATAAACCGCCGTATCTTTTTATTGCGTTGATTTAGAAACTTGATTTTTTCACTGCTTTGGGAGATAGCAGACTTGAGTATGTGATATTAATTTCAGTTTGATATCTCGACGCGTTCCTGAGAAAAAGGTTCTTAACAGACAGACGGACAGACGGACGCCTGATGTGAACTAACTACAAATTTACGGTTTTCGGAGTTTTCCCTTTATTTGTGCTACATGACCTTACTTCTTGCCAAATTTCACAATTCTAGGTCAATGGAAAGTACCCTATAGGTTTTGAGTTTTGATTCCCTTGAAAATGTCTAAATATGCAATATAAACCGCCGTATCTTTTTATTGCGTTGATTTAGAAACTTGATTTTTTCACTGCTTTGAGAGATAGCAGACCTAAGTATGTGATATTAATTTCAGCTTGATATCTCGACGCGTTTCTGAGAAAAAGGTTCTTGACAGACAGACAGACAGACGGACGCCTGATGTCAACTAACTACAAATTTACGGTTTTCGGAGTTTTCCCTTTACTTGTGCTACATGACCTTGCCTTTTGCCAAATTTCATGATTCTAGGTCAATGGGAAGTACCCTATAGGTTTTGAGTTTTGATTCTCTTGAAAATATCTAAATATGCAATATAAACCGCCGTATTTTTTTATTGCATTGATTTAGAAACTTGATTTTTTTACTGCTGTGAGAGATAGCAGACCTAAGTATGTGATATTAATTTCAGCTTGATATCTTGACGCGTTTATGAGAAAAAGGTTCTTGACAGACAGACGGACAGACGGACGCCTGGTGTGAACTAACTACAAATTTACGGTTTTCGGAGTTTTCCCTTTACTTGTGCTACATGACCTTGCCTTTTGCCAAATTTCATGATTCTAGGTCAATGGGAAGTACCCTATAGGTTTTGATTTCCTTGCAAATGTCCAAATTTGCAATATAAACCGCCGTATCTTTTTATTGCGTTGATTTAAAAACTTGATTTTTTCACTGCTTTAAGAGATAGCAGACCCGAGTATGTGATATTAATTTCAGCTTGATATCTCGATGCGTTTCTGAGAAAAAGGGTCTTGACAGCCGGACGGACGGACAGACGGACAACAAAGTGATCCTATAAGGGTTCCGTTTTTACCTTTTGAGGTACGGAACCCTAAAAACAGAATAAAACAAAAAAATAGGGGGCTACCATACAAAAAAACATACTGTCATTACATACATTTATCATTGTTTGCCAAACACACAGATTATAGCAACAACACCTAGGTAACTCAGACAGCGCATCAAGTTACCCATCATTCTCATCATCTCCCTAGCCTATTCCCAACCATGTTGGGGTTGGCTTCCAACCTAACCGGATTTAGCTGGGTATCAGTGTTTTACGTGGAGCGACTGCCTATCAGACCTCCACAACCCAGTAACTGGGCGACACGATACCCCTTGGTTAGACTGGTCAGACGTAACGACTGTCAAAGTTCCACGAACGACAACTGGGACCAACGGCTTACGTGCTTTCCGAGGCACTGGAATTCAGTGAAGTCCAAGATAGACTTTAGAAAGTATATATAAATTGAAAAACTTACATTGGTACTTGCCCGGATTCGAACCCACAACCTCTTACACGAGAGGCGGGCATCTTATCCACAGGACCATCACGACCCATCATCCTTTATCAGATAATAATTAATAATATGCTGATGTTTGTTCGCATTTCTCTAATACCAAATGATCTTCCATTTGAATTTAAGCGCCTTCTATTTCATCTAAAAGTTTGCTAAACGATGACGATAAATAAATCACGAGGGCAATCTTTCAAAGTCACAGGTGTTGATTTAAGAGACCCAAATGCCAGCAGTCCTTATTTCACGCGGACGAAGTCGCGGGCAAAAGCTAGTATTTATTTAATAATCAAACAAGTAAAAGTTATAGCAAATTCTCTAGTCTAGAATGCACTAGAGTGAAAAAAATTAAATGTACACCGGGTGCAAAATGTTAGACAGATAGAATAATCAAGTCGTTCTTAATTAAAAGACGTTTTAAGAGTCAATTCTCGTCATTTATTCAAGTGGATTTTATTTTAAACTGTCATGTTTCTGCAATGTTCTGTTTAAGAGTAGTAGACCGAGAGTTACGATAATACTTGTAGGTAAAGAAATCGAATTACAGTAGTTGACGGGCCTGTTGGTCTAGTAACGGGCCTATTGGTCTAGTGATGGCCCTGTTGGTCTAGTGACGGGCCTGTTGGTCTAGTGATGGGCCTGTTGGTCTAGTGACGGGCCTGTTGGTCTAGTGGTTAGTAGCCCTGACTGTTAAGCCGGAGGTCGTGGGTTCGATTCCCACCCAGGACAAACTTTGTGCGATGAGCATGATTGTTTGTTCTGTGTCTGGGTGTAATTTACCTATAATATGAATGTATTTATAAAGTATATAAGTATGTATATCAGTTATCTGGTTACCATAACACCAGCTCTGCTTAGCTTGGGATCAGATGGCCGTGTGTGACTTGTCCCAAGATATTTATTTATTTATTCACGGATTTCCGATTTTTCGTATTACAAATTGCGTAATTCTAGGTTGATTAATAAATAACAAACAGACACAATGACAGACAGACAGAATGATAACAAAATAATCCTAGGAGTTCAGTTTATTCCTCTTGAGGTACGGAATCCTAAAAACGCGAAATACTTATAACACGGTCGCAAATCTCACTACAGCATTTTAGTTTGCTGGTAGAAAACTAAGAATTTAGTTTTCTAAGGTTAAGCTCGCCAGTGGTGCTGATTCTCTTGTTCACAAACTGAACTAAATTTAAGATAAATGCATCTTTCTCTTTCCGTTTCTTAAAGAAAAGGACAGAAGATACACTTTAGTTTAATCCTGTCAAATTAGACAGCGCCTAAAGAAAATTGACGTATATTTAGACGCCATGTTTTTAAATCGCGTCTAAATTATTTATGGAGTGTCTAAATTTGACAGGACTAAACTAATATTTTGTCTTTTGTCCTTTTCTTAATTAAATGGAAAGAGAAAGATGCACTTAAATTAAATTTACGTTAGTTTGTGATTAAGAGAATCGGCACCATGTTTTTTTTTTCTTTATGTTTGTACGACTTTTTATTTTTTTCTGTGCAATAAAGAATATGAAATACACAAGTAGTTAAAGATATAATTATAGCATTCTATTATTGTCCAACTTGTTTTGTTAAAATGATATTATGTGCTACAACATACACAAACAAACACCTACCCTCGGAACGAATACCTGTAAGCGACACAAATATTTGTCCCGTGCAATTAAATATTTAATATGATCTTTAAATCATGCACCAGGTCGAAAATAAGCAGCGGTCATTGACATTAAAAATAAGTGTTAATTAAATCTCAATAGGACGCTAAACATCCGAATACTCATTTCTAAGTAATTGCTAGAACACCGTTTAAACTAACGTATTTACTTACAACTATATTGATTCGATACGTTTCCGCTCTATAATCGATACAAACACATCAAATTAATCGATATCACAAAAAAAATAGGAAACATTATAAAAGTTATAATCAATTAGTGGGACCTCCCAAAATTTAAACCGATTTACATTTCTAATCAAGACATTATTTAACATAATACCGATATTTATATATAAAATCGAAGATAATCGAGTTTTGAATGAAATAAGTCGTTGATTCCGAATAATCGATTTTTGATAATTTTTCACACTAGTAAATCAACATGTCATAAATCTAGTTTTTTGTGTCAATGATGATTTGCCTAGCGGTTTGTTTAACATACTTTTATTTATATATTTAATCTTTTTCTGACACTTCTTTTTACGTTTTAACACGTCCATTCAAGAATTATTTATTTATTAATTTTTGAGTTGTTCATTGATATTTGCAAATGTATCTTTTAATTAAAATGCCGTTGGTTTGTCTCTCTACAGTTCTAATGAACTTTAGTATAAAATTTAAGTTTCCTGTCTAAATGCCCGCTTAGGGTTTGTGCACATTAAAATACCAGCCTATTAATGTCCCACTGCAGGGCAAAGGCCTCTTCTCATACAGAGAAGGCACGAGCATTGATCACCACGCTTGTTCAAGGTGGATTTCGAACTTGTAATTACTACAAGTCCAGGTTCCCTCACGATGTTTTCCTTTACCGATGTCTGTGATGACTAAAATAATCTTTAGAAAGTACATCTGAATTGAAAAAGTCACATTGGTACTAGCCCGGATTCGAACCCACATCCTCGTGCATGATAGGCGCCTTAACCAGTAGGCCATCACGCCATCACGACATCCACACATTACGTTTATTAAATAAAGACCTTTAAAATTCTTAAAAAAAAAATTAAGTACTTGTTACTAAATTCTGGCTACAATCAAGAGTAGTAGAGTATAATGAACTTTACAGTACTGAATATTAGGTCTTTTTTTTAAATTAAACATTGTACATTCTTACAAAATAATTCTTCTTGATGTCCAGTGCATTACGGGAAGTAAGTACCTTGTTTACAAAAGATTTACATGACAATAATTTTGAAACTTTATGCAAGTGTGTCACATAATAATATGTAATCATGTCGTTTGTACATTTGTTCAGCATTGAATATCTTACATACTGTGTAAAGTATATTTCTAACTTCCTATATTTATTTAGTAACCCGCCCCAGACCACGGATGTTACAAATCTTTGTAAATTCCTGCTTTGCTCTAATATTATATTATTGAATCACTCCACCTATAAACATTGGCCAAGTGCGAGTCAGTCCACGCATAGAATAGGGTTCCGTAACGAACCATTTCGCAATGTAGTATAACAATCTTTCGCATTATGTAGCGACTGTTTCTTGTGAATTTACCTACGCCCTTTTTTTTGTTCCGTGGTAAAAAATCCTCATGGATGTCCCTCCGTACTGGGGAGGGGGGGGGGGGGCGAAGGCGTCCTGTCGTCCTTCCTCGGCGTAGGTATGATGTATGTTCATGTTTATGATGAGTGGTCATTTATCAGGTTTTAATTTTTCAAATTTTTCAAGTTAAACGTTAACAGTTTGTCAACTGAAGTGCTAACAAGAAATGTTTTTAAATAATGTCGAAGACATTTTCATAATTTCTATTTGTATCTTATGTCGATCGGTATTATTATTTTGGCAAGTGTCCAAATGTCAAAATTGAAATTATCTCCGTTGAAATAATTTTCAGAATATTGTCGGTGTAAATATTTAGATTCTAATCCTGAATACTTCATGATTATTGAGTTGATGTAAACACTCCAGCTTATTAAAACTAAAATTCTTTTTTGAATTTCATCAATAAATGAGTATTTAGAAAAAGTATTATATTTGTTTACTTCACTAAATATTTCTGCCGTCTGTCCTATGCTTAGTTCTTTAAAACTTCACAACGAATTTAAATGCGGTTTTTTAAAGATAGAGTGTTTCAAAGAATAGGTTTTTGTAAATATAATATCCGTACATGATATATTGTAATAAAGAACCCCAGATTTTCAAATACTTATTATTTACACACTTGCTAAATTAAGTCAGGTCGCTAATGGATAAATAAATTATCATAAAATCTATTGTGCAAATGATCCCGTTATTTGTTTTTACAATATACTTAAGAAACAATAACAGATATTCTTTTTATCTCCACATTATCATACCAACAATACTAACAATCAATTTGAAATAGACAAGCCATCCATTACCGGGCTCTTTCAAAGCTAAACCATCGTCATGAGTAATAAACATGCCAATAATACAATATTTGGATCACATTAATGTTCAATTTATTTATTTAAATGCAAATTGTAAAGAAAATATTTACGTGAAGAGCTTAAACCGGTTTTGTGATTTTTTATTGTTTCCGCTTATATTTAGTTATATGATCATCTGTAAGATGATTAATCTGGCACTAGTTTTATTCTTTGAGAATTTCCTTTGATCAATTTTGACTAATTGAGCTGTCATCGTCTTCCTAAGCAATTGCTTTCATATAGCCAAAAGCAGAATACCAGGGTTTTTCTTTGAGCGACTGCCTATCAGAGCTCCACAACGAAGTTACTGAGTAAAACGGTGCCGTCCAAGAGGCCTAGAAGGCAGTCAGACTTTGGAGCTTCTAACTATCAAAGATCTACGAATTGCATGGATCAAAAGCTTTACCAGCTTTCTGAAGCACAGGATGTATCCAAACAAAAATACCCTTTTCTGTATGTACACCTGCTACACTATTCCCAAAATCCCAACCAACCAACCAACAACTCCTGAAAATCAATTATTGACTTTCAAGAGTTGCAATGGTTGGGATTGCTGGTGCAATGGCTGTTGAACTCCACTCCACTATTATAGTGGAATGGAGTCCACCAGCGCCGAAACAATGAAGCTTGACGAGTCCCGGAGAATCGATAAAACTGTCTTGGATTCCGAAACGAAATTAATCAGAAAAGAACTGCGGAGGAGTAAGAAAACATGAAATTCACTTCCCTCCATATCAAGCAGGAGACAGAACGGAACTAGGCTTCTGTAGGTACTGTAAATAAAGAGGTCTAGTCTGTCTGTATAAGTCTTTGTAGAGGTATCAAGTTGAAATTAATATCAAAGACTGAGGGTCGGTTAATCCTAAGAGAGTCAAACCTCTAACTTCTAAATTAATGCAATCAAAACATTATAGAGGTTTACGCTGCATACTTTGATACACGCAATGGACTAAACATCTTCTTAAAAATGATACTTTTCGTTTACCTATGATGAAAAATGAAAAAGCCCGGAAAATACATCAGGTAACCTGATGTAATTTAACAAGATGAAAGAGACTGGACTCCACGACACAGGGAATCCTAGTGTGTAGTCCAGAGATTAATTTAATGTATTGTTATGGAAAATCTTTGGAACAATAAACAATTTTGTATTTGTAATATAACTTTGAGTTGGTATTTACATTCACAAAAACTTTTTTTTTATACGCGACAAGGAATTTCTTTTGCGTCAGAATCTTTCAACGACTAAGCGACAGCCGGCTTTCGCGCTGCTATTGCCTTTCTTCTGTGTCTCGAATCACATGTGTTCGTAGGTTTAAGTGCATAGGTATATATCAAAGGTGAACATCACATGTTTAGCTCACTTCACTATAACCCATCGAAGATTTTCGCGGAAAAGCATTCGTATATTGACCCCGATATATTTCTAAGATTGATTTTGAAATATGGAAATTATATATCGATAATATGAAAATAATTTGATCTCAGTGCATACCTGTTTTAGTGTAGTTCAAGTAAATATTTCACAATTTTACAACGGCCGCGAGTGACAACCAGTGGGCGGACCGTAGGTCGTCTGGACAAAATATCATTAATCTTCTTAACTATAAAACAATAAAACGGTCGTTGGATTATTGTGGGTAGGATAACTGTTCTGTGTTAGTATTAGATTAAAATTGGTAGTGATTTTATTGGATTGGTTTTTTTAGAGTCTACGTCAGGTGTAAGTTTGGTATAATGAAATATCTATAACTAGCGACAGTAGCGACCCGCCCCAGCTTCGCACGGGTGTTACAAATCTTTGAAAATCCCGGCTTTTCCCTACTATAATAAGGATGTATTATACATATAAACCTTTCTTAAGAATCACTCTATCTATTAAAAAAAACCGCATCAAAATCCGTTGCGAAGTTTTAAAGATCTAAGCATACATAGGGACAGACGGCAGATAGCGACTTTGTATTATACTATGTAGTGATGAAATATGAAGAAAACTATGTTTGTTTAATGTTCTATCAGTGATTTAATATGTACCACATTCGTCAGCTAATATTTGTATGTCACAGATAGAAAAACTTTGTCAGTGTTTTCAATCCATGTTAATATTATAAATACTAAAGTAACTCTGTCTGTTTGTCTGTCTCGCTTTCACGCCATTGAAATGAAATTTGGTATAGAGATAGTCCATAGCCTGAGAAAGTACATAGGATAGTTTTTATCCCAAAACAAATAGCTGGCTTTACATAAGTTATTGAGGAATGTGCATAACAGTCCTTCAAATTTTGAAACAGCATTATTTTAGTAAAAATAACTACAATTAAAGTGATGATAAAAGTATAAAGCCATCGTGATGTCCTATTTATTTTTGTAGGGGTTCCTAGCACCTTCGCATGCAATGTTTTTGACGATTTTAGTACCTTTGTAATATAATTATTTCTGAAATAATCAGCAGTAGTCTTAGAATAACAATTATATTAAAAATACACACAATTATTAAACTCAAGAAGGCTACGAAATTCGATGTTCAATACTTTCAAGGTCAAATTTTCCGGGAACCTTTCTTTCGAACCACTTAGAAGACAAAAGTCCATAAGGAATAATTTTACGTTTGCTAGGCTTAAATTATTTATGTCACTCATGCGACTCCACAAACGCATATAATATGTCTAATCAGGTATAATAAGAGTTTTAGAAAAATCTGGGAGAATAAATGAACTTTCGCACACAGTAATACCGCTAAAAACCAAAAACCCTTTTCTTCGCTTCAAAATAGTGGAGTAAATTTACATTTTTCAAGTATTACGCCGTACAAGCCACGTGTAGCCACTAAAACAAGACATCAATAGGTTGCCACTCTGTCTACAAGCGGTGCCATAACTCATTTACTCCGCTCGTTACCGCGTGCGCGTGCGACGAAAATAGACGACAATTACATGCTCGCTTTATTGATGAGTTCTGAAGTAATAAATGTAATGTGTTAGAGTCTAAATATGGATAGATTTATTGTGTAATGAGTTGTTTGTTTTAAGATTTATTAGTAAGCTTTTTAGAATATAAGTAAATTTAGACGTTTTGCATAAAGTGAGCTTATTTCAGTGTTTCTTCAGAATCTACGACATATTAAAGAAATTGAGACAGTGCCATCATTTCTAAATACTGAAAGTTCTCCCAGACTGAAAACGAGTAATATAAAAGCAAGAATACCACACGACTAGTTGCAAAAAAAGCAATCCGTACTAATATTATTAATGGGAAAGTAACTCTGTCTGTCAGTCTGTCTGTCTGTCTCTTCTTCACGCTTAAACCATTGAACTGATTTAAATGAAATTTGGTACAGATATAGTCTAGGACCCGAGAAAGGACATAGGGAAATGCCCGGGATGAAAACCGGTAACGGGAACTATTATTCTACGCAGACGAAGTCGCGGGCAAAAGCTAGTTATCAATAAACCAAAATTACACTAAGAAGAAAGATTGAAAAAAAGATATTTTGGATTGGAAATAACAGAATTTAAGTCTTAAATTACTTATAAAACCTCAATTCTTTAATAAACTTAAGTACCTAAGAAACGGTTTGATGTCCAGTTATTTCAGCAAATCAAATACGTGTAAAATTTTCTCAAAATCGTATCCCACAAGTTTTGTGGGTCGTCCACTGATTTTCGAGTCATCTACAAACTATAACATTCCTTAACACTAACTAGGTAAGGTTGACATTTGTTCGCAAGAGAGTGTAGGCTAAAATTTCTTTTTATAATCGTGTTTAAAAAGAAAAGCAATGCATCCTCGCCCACGACTTACGTGGCCAATATTAGACAGTGAACACGCTTTACTACGTTCAAAAATAAAACGGGACAAAGTGTAATGAAAATGAGAAGCAGCATTTTCATTACACTTTGTCCCGTTTTATTTTGTACCGCCATTTTTGTTAACGATCCTTTTTTGTCCACTGCGACGATGAAATTGCACACGGTGTAATAATTAATGTGTTGAGGACATTGATGTTTTTTTAGTACCTGATTCCCTTTTCCTCGTAAATTAAAATTATAGGTTGTAAATATATGTGAATCCTGTTATTTATCTGGTATATACTTACAAGAAGATTATCTTCCTACACAATATCATTTTAACGGTTAACGCCGTGATTCAAAATAGGAGTTTGTAGGCGATTTATAGAATTATGTTAATAGATTATACACTATTTATCGGCGTTAATTTAAATCTCATTTGTAAGCAAAGTGCCAGAATTGGCCTTTAGTGTCGTGAACGCTAGCAAGACTACAATGGTTGCGGCTGACATTTTTAAACATTTCATAGTGTTTGGAATTTCATATTTTAGGGTAGTTAAAAGCCCAATATTTCAAGGGGTGTGGGTGATACCGCGGCTCAAAGGGCGTAGAAGGAACATGAGTGAATTTTAATCAGTAGAAATCTGACAATCCCCTCCGCTCCGTCCGGCACTGGGATTACGTATCTTGCAATAGCCGAGCGATCGCGATAATTTAGCAAAATTTTGCTGCTCAAACGTCAATTCAAAATACGTCACGTCAAATAGCAATTTAGCGATAGTGCTGCCTCTGTGGAGCAATCAGTTAACTAAAATATGCATTTTTCGTTTGGTGGTTTCGTATTTAGTATGGGTTTTAAGAGCAAAGTTAAGTTTTTTTTGTTAAAGGTGATATTTAATTAGTTCCAGCGATTGCTACTTTATCGTCATCGTAGCAATAAGTGCATTAGAACAATCAGCGAGCGATTAGCAATCGGTTCATACATAATACGATTTTTTTTGACGATCGCGCGGTGATCGCGCGATCACTGCGCAAATGTTGCTCATTGCTGTTCCATAGGTAATAACCCCGCGGGACGCTCCGAATGGGAGGAGTCATTTGATGATTTCCCACTCACAAAAAAATATTTCCAAGAAGCATCATGAAAAACTGAAAACGCGCCATAAAATAGTCAGAAACCATTAGGTAGACTATAGTGATGAGGGTTTTTTTATCTGTACTTACATACGGCCCATTACGTATATTGGGTGTTCCTTGAAAACCCGCCTCTATTGCGTTTGAAAATCAGTATCAACAACGGGGTTCTCCAGAAATGCTATGCAATAAAGTTCGGTGAAAAGTAAGAAATAAATATTTTTCAAAAGTATCTCTTCTCATTTAGAGAAAAAAAAAGTATTGACTACGCTTGGTCAAAGCAGATTAGCGATTTTAGACTTATATTTTGTGTAAGTCAAGGTTTTCTTACAATATTTTCTTTTATCCATATCAGTGGTGTCCTACATAAACTTAAAATTTACAATCATATGAATTAAAAAAAGTCATCAAGGTAGGCCGGTTACAAAACAAATATCTGGGTCTATTGGGTCATCAAGACACTCAAAAAAATAACACGTAAATATCTCTAATACTATAAAAATAAAACTAAACAAAATATTGGTTGCTTCATTAACGGTGATAAATTTATTCTAATTTACAACACATAAAATTAACATATTCCTTTATATGTATCGCGGTTCATTGTTCGGAGAGATTGGACTAATCCTTAAAGAATGCGGAAACGGAGTTATTTTTCTAGTCTAATTTAGTAATAAAGTATTCTATTGTTATTTTATTATTTTTTGCATAGATAAAAGTCATCTTAACTTGTTTTTATGTGCATATAATCATACTCATCAATGAACATTTAACCAATGTGATCATGACTGTATTATACTGTTATTTCCTCTAAGGAGTTCGATACACTAACCCATGCCAAATTGCTTTATGTCCTAATTTTTTTATTTATTTTTATAAATTAACATACAAATAAGTCTGTCCAAATCTTGCGACTGTTGTTTCAACTACTTCTATTGAACAGATTCTGATCAAACTTTGCATACAAAAAAAAATATATAGAGCTTCGAAGACAATAGATAGTTATTCTTTTTTCAACTCGTTTCCTCGGTACTAGTAACCTTTTTTTCAGCTATTTGGACTAAACGAGTCCCTTAAACCTTGGAACACACGTGGTACGACACACAATAGAAAGAAAATAGCAGCCCGACAGCCGGCTGTCGCTTGGTCGTCGAAAGGTTAAAGTCCAAAAATCTAACGCTACGACACCACACATCAAAACCTGTGCGCCGAAAATTGGTTCCAACATTTTCATTTTCTAAGATTTTATTTATTTTCTTTGAGTACGTTATTTATACATACCAATAGGGTGACTGGTATTTAGTGTACGGTACTTTAACACGTGATTGTGCTCATGATAACCAGCAACTTTTACTATGGGAACAAACCTGAAATCGCAAAAAAATCAGCTGTTCAGTACATTTATGTTTGCTAATGTACTAAACAACTGATATTTTTTTGGCGATTTCGGCTTTGCTCCTATAACAAAAATTTTTAGTTATCACTAGCTTCTGCCCGCGACTTCGCCCGCGTGGATTTTTCCTGAATTTTCTTTGCTATAAACCTCACGGAGCCTTTCCAACCTTTCCAACAAATGCAAAACTGTGGAAATCGGTTCGTGTTTTCTGGAGTTATAGCGTCAGGAAGGAAAATCCGACTTATTTTTATATATTAGATGAGCACAATCACGTGTTTAAGTATCGTACACTAATTAGCAGTCACCCTATATTTAAAAGAGTAAGCAAACTCTTTCCACCACGAAACCAATCAATCGACCAGCTACACCTTATAACCAACTCCATTTCGTCGAATCAGTTTATTCTAGGCCCGTCAAACGCATAGCTCACACGGAAGTTTTACCTGTTCACATCATAAATTCGGGTTCAGACTCACCAAGTCATGATACCGTGGCTACTTGCCAACTCTTCGTTTCTGCGAACAACTATTTTATTGGTCCTTTGCTTTTTCCGAGTAGCTGGTTAAATATTATTTTCTTTTTTCGTAACTGTTTCTTTTGTAGTTTTGTGTCTTGGAGTCCTGTTTCAGTGTAACATAGGTGTTTAAAGATTATGATTACTTGGATTTTGGTAGTACTAGAAATACATATTATTAAGTAATTTCTCTTTCATCTACATTTTACGGTTTATAAGGCGGCACACCTATGCATTCAGTTTAACTAGATTTGCGGGAAATTATGTATAATTATATTTAATACAACGGTTTAATAATAATAATTTATTCTTTTACAGTTATTTGAAAAACATTCGGGGTTGTGTTGTAAATTATAATTGGAAAGATTGTGTAATAATAATGTACAATTGTATCTTAGATATAGATATTTTCATTGTAATGAAGAATATTTAACAAACGGTCGGGTGGGTTGTTAAAATATTTTTCAATAGATTCAGCATTACTTTAGAACTAACACACTTCCAATGACAGTCACAAAATAAATAAATCTAGTGTACCATATGGTAAAGTGACGCAATCACACTTTAAAATAAAATGCAATAAACGGTTGCGCAAGCGCCGATCTGTGTTAGCTGCACAGAAACGGATTGCCTAAATATTTTATTAAAAATAAAATTTGAGTGCGAAACATTTATTTATGAATTTTAAAGTGTCAGCGTGTATCGATACTTCCATACTAATATTATAAATGCGAAAGTAACTCTGTCTGTCTGTATGACTGTCTCGCTTTACGCCAAAACTACAAAGCGGATTTAAATAAAATTTGGTACGGATTTAGGGCGGAGTATTTTTGGCTAGTTTTTGTCTAAAAAAATAACGGGAACGGGCACTACGCGGGCACTTTATAACTACAAGTATATATTATATAGATATTAGACGGAAATTGAGAACCATATTTAGATATAGGTCCAAGTCGAGTCAAAATACATAACTCAAAATGAAAAAATATTAATTAAATTTAACACAAAAGCAATATTATCATTATGTAGATAGTAATCTGTAGATCAGTGAATGGAGTTCAAATCTATTATTAATACTATATTAGTAGGCTTCCTTAAATATAAATAATAACAAACATCAAACTTGAGTATGTAACAGTTGCAACGAACTCCAAAGTAATCGAAATTTAACTGATGAGTGATTTACTTGAGCAGTATTAATAGAAAGTTGGGTTCCGTAGTTTTTTTTCTTCAGGCGAATTCAGCACAGAATTATAACAAAAAAACCACTACTGAGTACTGTGGTTAGATTTTTTCTTATGAGATAAATTCGAATATAATAATAATATAGTTAAGTTTAATATAATATTAGTATATTATTAGCTTTTTAATAACTAGCTTTTGCCCGCGACTTCGTCCGCGTGATGAATTGTTCCCGTTCCCGGGGGATTTCCGGGATGAAAACTATCCTATGTAAGGACATTGGATAGTTTTTTAGGATAGTATTCAGGAACCCGAGAATTCCGTGTTTTGTGTTTGTTTCAGGAATCGCCATAAAAACTCAAAATTATTAAATGTAGATATTTTTCATATTGTATCCCTAATTCACATGAGTCGCCACTAATTACTCGAGTCTGGCAGAAATTGCCGCAGAGATCGGCAAATTGCCATAAAAAAAAAGGTCTCGGGTCCCGGCATATATCTGTACCAAACATTAAAATCGGTTCAGTGGTTAGGTTAGGTTATAAATCTGTACCAAATTTCATTCAAATCGGTTCAGTGGTTAGGCGTGAAGGAGGGTTGTCTATTGTTTGCCCGAAGATTATATGCCATAATCATCATTTTCCCGAATTTCATTTACCCGAATTTCATTTGCCCGAATGTTTCATTTGCCCTAAAAGACATATGACATACTTTTAATTGCCCGAATTTTAGATACCATACTATACGAATGCCATAAGTATTGTTTGCCCTATTTTTATGTGCCATAATAATTATTAGACATAATATTTAAATGTCATAATATTTAAATGGCATAACAAGTATTAGACAAATATTTTTAAGCCCCGTAATGGTTTTTTTTTCTGTGCATGGTTGATGGTGGGCTAGGTCGACGGAGCCCCGCTTCGCGGGGCTCCTACTTCTGTGTGGTTTATAAAAAAATAACCACGAAGGAGATGGCGGGGTCTATTCGCTCGCTTCGCTCGCTCACACGACCCCGCCATCCCCTTCTAACCTAACCTGTCCGAGTCGGGGTGCCCTAAAGTCCCAATTGCATCCAATTTCTCTTGATATAAACAACCGTTACACACACGATGTCGATGGCAAATTATGTTATGGCATATCATAATTATGACATGTGATAATTAGGGCATGTGATAATTAGGGCTTACAATGATTATGACAAATGATGTTATGGTAAGTGGCTTTATGGGAAACAATGATTCTGGCACGTGACTAATATGGCAAATGAGAGTAGGGCAAATGAGTAATAAGTCATATGATATTATGGCTGTTGACTATTATGGCAAATGAAATTAGGGCAAATAAAATTCGGGTAAACGGCGGTATACCTTGAAGGAGAGACAGACGGACAGGCAGAAAGACAGACAGAGTTACTTCCGCATTTATAATATTAATATGGATTATGAATCTTCGCCACCTTAAGACAAATATTCGCTATTTAGCTCGTACTTTGGTTTAGCTGTCTATATAGTTTGACATTTGACAGTTGAAATTGCTTGCTCGATGCACTTACTGTGAAAGTTTTGTTTATCTTTGAGCTTTTTCGCTAAGTGGCATATATTTATCTTGACCTAAATATCTAACGAGATTCTGAGTATAGGTGAACTGTTTTAACTAATGTTAGTTTTCTCACAGATACCTAGAAAGCTATAAATAAAGCTAAAAAGAAATATTTTGCTTGATCAGATCTAGATGTTGGAAACTATTTAAAATAACTTAATATCTGTCTGGACTTCAAAAAAACCGATTATTCCTGACTTTGTCTCGGCGTTTCTTCTCAGAGGTAGTCAGTTCGGAAATGCCGAGTAAATGATGTGTAAAAGTGATCCGATATCCTACTTGCATATTAAACAGAAATAAACATATTTCTTTTACATTTCATTTCTATTTCATTTAATGCAATAAAAAAGGTAGGTAAATTTTTTCTACTTTGCTCCATGAAAACAATTTCTCCTCGTGGGTGCGTTTACAAACAAAACATATATACAACATCACAATTTAGAAAAACCCTATTAAGTTGCTGAAAAACATTTCCAACATCATGATATTGTACAAGCCGACCGTTTCGGCTTATTTGTTTTGATTTATTCGGCCATACAAATATTTGTCCCGAGCAGAACAATCGCTTAGCGACTGTCTAGCGTGTCGATTGATAATGATCAATTCCTTTAGGTTTAAAACGACATCTTCCCAAAACTTCCACTTTTCTCAAAATGTGCTTTTAAAAATGTCTTTTTCCCATTTAGCCATATTGAAAACTCTCGCCAATCTCTTTTTAAAATTCGCCCATATTACTAAACCATAAACTAAACTAAACTTTAAGCATGTACATGTAACAAACAGTTTACTAAAACATAACACACCAGTGTTTTATCGTCTCTTTCCCTCACAAAACATGAAAAAAACAAACAATCAATCACCTTGAAAGCGCTTCAAAACCAGAATCGTGATTCTAACCTATTTAGAACATCGTTCTCTTATAATAAATATCTATACGGAACCACTAAAAGAATTCCTCTTGACGTGTAACGATTATAAACGTGAACTCGAGAAGTTAACTGTCCAGAGTTGTTGGGCCTTTAATGGTGCTGTTTGGTGCTGTTTGAAACGTGAAAAGATGTTTATAGGGTGCTGTGTTTTATGGTGTTTGTAAGGATGGTTCTTGTAAGAGACTTGTTTAAAAAATAGTAAATGTCTAAACTCCTACACCTAAACCTTTAAGGGTTTATTAACCTTATAATATTTTACTTACTGTTCTACGGGATTTAACGCGCACGTACCTTTCTTATTTGTTTTTCGCTTGACGTTTCGGCAGGGCTACACCTACAGATTTTCATCTACCCTCAATGTTGACGATCGTCAACATTGAGGGTAGATGAAAATCTATCTTCATCTTCATCGACGGAGTAGTGTCGCCGAACAGTCTGCTTGTGACCATGGCAGGTGTAACCCTGCCGAAACGTCAAGCGAAAAACAAATAAGAAAGGTACGTGCGCGTTAAATCCCGTAGAACAGTAAAATATTAATATGCAACGCGAAAGTTTCAAGTTTTATTAACCTTGTAAAATAACAGTCATTCTCAGTAATCATCTGTCAATATATTGGGTGATTAAAGATATATTTGACACATTTGACATGAGTTTCATACATAAGACAAAATTCCCTATTTAGCAGCGTAATTTACGTTTAGATATTTATTATTAAATGTTATAAGTATGGCCTAAAGACTTCCTCGGCAAACGGGCTACTTAAAACAAAAAGAATTTTCCATATCGGACCAGTATTTTCAGAGATTACCTGTTACAAACAAAAAAATAAACTTTTCCTCTTTATAATAATAGTGTAGATTGCTATGAGAGGTCACCTGTGTGCTATGTTACAATTTATAGGGTAGGACAGTTAACTAAGTGCAACAAAGGTGGCGGTCATAAGCTTCACGACGTCACATTTCAAAATGAACCACAACACACACACACACAAACACTAGCTATTATCTGAAAATGAAAATTTAATTGTCCATCAGCCAAGATAAGTATTGTTATTCCATTTTGAATTTAAATAGGGTGAGTATTGCATACGTTTTTAATTACCTAGTTTATGTTCCACTGCTGAACAAAGGCCTCTTCTTCTTCGAAAGTTTTTGTCCGGCGTAATCTTTGGCCGCGAATGCCCCATAAATCTATTGAGATCGTCACACTCCTTCGTTTTTAACCGACTTCTAAAAAAAGGAGGAGGTTCTCAATTCGAATGTTTGTATTTTATTTTATGTTTGTTCGCGCATATCTCCGTCGTTTACTAGCCGATTTGAACAATTCTTTTTTTGTTTGACAGGGTAGACTTCCCAAATGGTCCTATTGCCATCAGGTCCAGGGTCTGATGATGGTATCATGCCGAAATCGAAGGAAGTCGGTTTTTTTTTTGCTTAAAAATATTTTTGTCAGTGATTTCCTTCTTGCGTTTAACCAGTAAAAATGGTTTAGAGCAATTATGTTAGCGATACTCGACCCGAATCAAAAATAAAATGAGTAGGATTTTTATTTAATATTCTTATTTAAGCTATATAAGTAGATAAGTGTGAAACTACCCTTTTTTTTGGGGAGTGGGAATTCATCAAATGAGTTCTCCCGCCAAAGCAGCGGGAGGGCGTGTCTTTTACTGACTAAAACCCACTCATGTTCCTTCGGTTGCCCTTTATGTTCCGGGGTCACGGTAACTATTACAAACATTCCGCAACCCCGGCAGTTGAAACTACCCTTCATAAAATGCTGCCAGTTTGGAACTATCCCTATGACAGCGCGATGAGGGTTATTCTGAAAAACAATTCAGTGTAAAATAAATACAAGTATTATCGATTGTTGAAAAATTCACCCTGTATGCGAGTTTACTTTGCAACTTCTACATTTATAAAGGACATATCTCTGGTATCTCTATTGATTCATAGATCTATTTCAGCAGCCAAGGCCATTTTAAACTGGTCGCTCTAAACTTGATCACTTTTCGTTCTCAGTTTTCAAAGGAAATAAAGATAATGGCTTATAGAAGTAGTTGTGATCTAATTTCATTAGAGCTGTGTTGATAAATAAGATTGATTGATAGAGACCGAACTATTTTTTTCTTTTTAGTTTGTTTGATCACTGAGTTGAATTTGGGTGAGTGGAGTGATACAATTTGGAGCACTCAATGTTAATTTTAGTATGGTAAATAAATAAATGTAAAATAAGTAAACTCAAGTCCTGATGGTCCTCTGGTTAAGATGATCACATCTAATGTGGGTGGTGATTTTGACTAGTTTCTTGAAGAAAGACGTAAGCTTTACTTTCACTACTTGTTCTGCATCCACTACTTTAAAGTAGATAAAGTTATTTATGATAACTACCTAATTCTCTAATTCGGTCAGAATTTAGTTGCATCGAAATGTTGATATTATTGTCTTTCCCGAATTCCTAATGAACAATCCTGTGGCTCACAATGTCTCAAATAATTCATATTAAAAATCTGTTAATAGGTAAGACAAGTAAAACAAACATAGTTAACTTTAATAATAATTGTCTTGATTTTTTATGCTCTTTATATTTTATCTCGGGGTTTGAGGTATATCCACTTAATTCTTTCGCTGTACGAAATCATTATAAGCACATTAAACCTTCAAAAACACGTGATTACAATAGCAAAGCGACAGCCAGCTGCCGCTTCGACGATGAAAGGTTAATAGATCTACCCAATTCTCTGCTAATATATTTAATACCTCTGCTCTCTCTTAAAAATAAATAATTCTACCAAATTCAACACCCATTCACACAACAAAGTTTCGACAAAAGCTACTTTAACATTAAAATCATACCAGCCCAAATTATTGACACCTAATCTAGCACTGTCAAGTACCACATTAGATATCACAGTATATAGAATAATATCAGAATATAATGTGCGGTCTACAGCCGCAGAACAAGGCCAGTTCAACGAACAGTGTTGGCTTACATGTGATATAATGCAGGTGTATCTTTACGTTGCATTCAGGGTGATAGGCAGAAGTACTAGCTCGGGTTTTTAGGTCATTGAGTACTTTAAAGTCCTGAGAAGGCAATCAAATGATAGTTTACTTCCAACAAGTTAAAACAGAAAATATACTGAAACAAATACTAGTCCCATAAATCAGACGTCTTACCTGCATTGGGAAGTTAACTTGTGCCTGCCTCAAAAACTAAAATTCAGAACAATTGCCTATCATGTTTTATCTAGATAAAGCAAGGGCTCATAAGACTATAGTGTTCGTAGGCAGTGCCTACTTCCAGTACATTCCAGGGATAAAGATAAAGCCTTTATTGCTTGTTACTTGCGAAAACCCGAATCGAGCCAAAATTATCACATCAAAAATAAAGGTTGATTCGGATACGTGACATCACTTTTCATACCCCAGCTATTTCTTTAAGGCGATTACCACGCCGCAAAACATAGTAGGAACCCAGCTTTCCACAAAATCAGTTCTGCAAATATCTAAGAAATCCAAAAACAAATTCCAGCATGCAAGGCATAATTAAGATCGATAGATAACAAGTCTAGATTAATTACTGCAGTGCTTGGGAAACTTGCCAGAAGCCTTGATTAAGAATATATACTCCTAACTATCACACAGGTACGATTTTATCAACAAGTCGATAATATCTAAAGCGAGGTAATTTCTACAAGGGATAAACAGGCTCGATTATATCACAGGTGCAATGCATGCGATGATGTACTGGATTTTGAACTCTAGGTCCCTAAAAGACAGCTCTCTATGAATGTATTTGTATTTCGTCATCATCTCTGGAGAATATACATATAAAAAAAATATATTTATATCGTGTAATAGCCCGACATGAATCACAAAATGTATTATAATGTCGTAACCTTTGATAATATCGACGTGTCAATATTTCCTCCCTCCCTCCTTTATTGAATTTATTTTTGGTTTGATTTGAAGGTGAGCTTCCACTTGACTATCATTATCATCAAGTTGAAAGCCGTCCACTGCTGAACAAAGGCCTCCTAGGAAATGCCGACTCCATCTAGTTTTAAAAAAAATATTAATGACATGTAAAAGTGATTTTATATGCTACTTACATAATAAACAATTTCAATTTGAATTTCCAAATCTTCCCACCTTATATCGGACCTGGGCCAGCCACACCCAACGGGACCCGGCGACCTTGACGAGATCGTCCTTCCATCTCAAAAATACTCAAAATTAATTTATTATGTTACTTTTTATTATTTTGTTTGTACCTAAAGACTTTTCTCAATAAAATAAACTATTATAGAAACCTTCAAATTAATAAAATCTCTGACGAAGGCAAGCATATAATGTAATCAAATAAATAATTCATATAAACAATTTACAAAGGAACTCTGAAAGCTTTATTTCCACATAACCCATAAAATTGTCACAATATTTCCGTATTTCATACAATTATTACCTCTCAAGTTAATTAATTTGTCCAATAAATACTGAGTCTTGTGATCTCACTAAATTGTAATACACGAGTATCGTTTTATCATCAAGAATAATAAATATTGGGAAAAATTTATTGCTCTCAAGGTCGATGCATCAGGCTATTTTTACCAATTTAAACTGACCTCTCAAGCTTCAACCAGTCTAAGTAGCTCGAGATCCGTTTAAATTGGTGTTTAGTGTTAAGTCTTCGGGTGCATAAAGGTGCGACATTGTTAATAAGTAATCGTTATTAATAAAGTGTTGTTATTTATTGATTACTTTGTTTGTGTTTTTTACTGATTGTATTTATGTTTGTTATGCTTCCTTGTTGTGAAGAATCAATTGGAGAACAAAGAATAATAAATCAGGTTCTATATTATCCATATATATACTAATATTATAAATGGGAAAGTGTATCTGTCTGTCTGTCTGTCTGTCTGTCTGTCTGTTTGTTTGTCTTTCTTTCACGGCAAAACGGAGCGACGGATTGACGTGATTTTTTAAGTGGAGATAGTTGAAGGGATGGAGAGTAACATAGGCTACTTTTTGTCTCTTTCTAACGCGAGCGAAGCCGCGGGCAGAAGCTAGTTACAATATAATAATGAATCCCTGTTTCGCTCACATCATTACTTGAGAGATGAGAACGACTTTTTATTTATACTTATTTTTAAACAATAACATTTATAGAAATTGTAAAATAAAGATTAACATTTTATTTTTTTAACCTCATTTAAATGTACTTACTTTGTAGAAGGTTCTTACAGATTGAAAAGTTAAGAAAATAGGGTCATTGTATTTACGGCAGAAAATTGCAAAATTTCAGAAAACAACTTGTTGACTTTTTAAGACTCCAGTGAATATTTGGCGTGACAGTTTTTTATATTATAAATGCAAAAGTAACCCAGATTGTCTTTCTCACTTTACATTCGGTATGGTCAATCACGTCGCAAGTTCTTTGCAATTTATTAAAAAATATATGTTTGTAAAAAAATTGACAAAATTATTAATAATTAAAACGAAAAATTTAAAAGTACGTGACTCTCTTTTAAATCGCTTACAGACTGCACAGATATTGTTCTTCGGTTATGTGCCTCAACCAGCTTCTTAAACCCACCATGAACTCAACAGCGACCTCTATCGAATCAACATTGAAGTACGCTCCGCCCGCCCAACTAGCTAACACCATAAGATGCAAAGTAACTGTGTGTTCACCGCCCGCCCTATAAAATAGTTCCGATACAATCCGTCAGATGTCGGTTGCAGTTCAATCGTAGTTGGTTAGCTGTACGCTTTTCTTTTATACCATTGGCTACTACAATGATGTTATAATTAAAAAAGTGTAGATAGGTTATATGCAGTCAAAAAGTGGCACATTAAAAGTTTGTCAATTGACAAACATGATACTGAGTATCGCTCTACTCGCACTACTTCAATCATGTCATCCTACTTTGACGTGTAATCTATGTGTGCATTTGTGTGCCGTTTTTGAAGATAGAATTTCGTTTGGGTAACCTATCTACACTTTTTTACTTTATAACATCATTGATTGGCTAGATGGATACGTCGTCGCCGCCTATAGACATTTCCAACACCATAGACCTCGCAGTTTTATTACCATCCAAGGGACAAACATTATAATGTTTCATGTAATAGGAGAGACGACCAAAAACACTAATAAGTCTTTGTTTATCAAAAAAATTTGGGCATGTATTTTTCTTTCTCTCATAAACGAAAAATGACGACGATACAGTGCGTTGAAATTTCTCGTTATATCACGTCTAGGTAAAATTTTACTGAACAGTAACGTCACAAGCCCCCAAATCTAAAACTTTGATACTCTTTATCTTTGTATTTTTTTGATTAATTTGATCAAGCGAAAATATTTATGTCCAGTATTTTTAGTACAACGGACGGACTAAAGAGACAGCCATTTTTTAATGTACTCGCCGTCCCTAATGTGGGGAGTAACGTGTGTAAGGGTATTAGGGTATACCTACAAACTGGGACATATCAACGCTGCTTTATAGCAATAATAGCTATGCAGCTTAATTGCTAATGCTATTAATAGCTAAATTCATAATTCCGCTTGATACGTTTTTACAAGATTTGATTATAAACCCTCGGATGTCAATAAATGTGTGATAATGAGGAGTTGGTTTAATAAGTCACTAATTTACATTCAAATCCTCTAAGCTCATAGATCCAAATCTAATAAAAATTAATTAGCAGTCATCATCTGTTTCTGCCATTGATGCCATTGGTAGCTATTGCACCATACATTATCATCAATTCAGCCGAAAGATATCTATTGCTGAACATAGGATTGCCATAGCAACCATAGCAACCAATTATAATTTTATGCTGCCTTCATCTAATGGTTTTCTACGTCTTTCACCAGGTTGTTAGTCAATCTGAGTCCCCGATGGAATCTTTTCCATTAGCCTTATAAAACCTAGCCTTACTAAATCTTTATTAAAAAGTAGAGGCTAGTTTAAACGTCATCTCATTAGGAGACCAGTATGCGAAACAAATAAAATGCAGGAAGGATATTCCACACATACCTATTTTGTTAATGACGGGACCCAGGTTAAGCAACCTGGTGACCTATTTAAATATAGCCCTAAGGTCACTTTAGTCAAAAACGTAACCCAAAGACTCACGAATGACATACAATGGCTTATATTAGCAACTAATTCAGACTTAATGAGATAACAACAGCTGGTGCAAGTCGGTCGTCAATTTAACTCAATTATGTAAGTATGTAGTTAAAAGACGGTCATTGAGGTACCAACTACTACATTTATTAAACCTAGCCGCTTGCCTACAAACAACACGTAGTCAGCACAATATAAACACAATTTTATCACCAAGCAAAGTCCAGAGCAGCCGTACTAAGCTTCGCGTTATTATTGTTGCAGCGCGAGTGACGCGTGCGCAGTATGCGCGGAGTCACGTGACCACACATGGCGTCAGACACGCGCGCCACCGAGCCCACAGATGGCGCCAGGAGACGAAGGGAATACTCCAGGTATGAAGATTGTACTATATCTTTTGAATAAGGAACTAATGATTTTGTTAACGGAAGATTTTGTAGGTTGTAAGTGGGGGTGTTATAAGAAGTTTAAGGGTAGAAAGAGTGTTGGAGGTGGCTAAAATATTTACAATCATCATACACAGCAACCAACCAAGAAAATTGTAAACATTGCTACGAGGTCGCTGTGTCGCCAAATCGCCAACGTTCGACTATTTATAGTGCACGCGTCTTCCGTCTGTCTGTCCGACACCTGCTCTTACCCAGACGCTTACTAATGTTTGCACTACATCGTCAGTATGTAGATCTTTTAACGCGCCACCGTCAATTTCACCAAGCGTTAGTCGCTTCAAAGCAACACGTCTTCAGACACGAGTCATCTGCTCCGATATAACTGTTGAACCGTGGCGGAGTGGGTCGCGGGGAATCCTACCGGAATTCAGCGGCGAGTCGCGGGGAAGCTCGCGCACTCTAAATCGGTCGCACTTGCCGCCAAGCTTTTCGGCGAGCCGCGCGCGCGGTCGTTCTCGCATCTAAAATTATATCGGCGTCGTGTGCGCAGGTCCCCGTACGTGACGCTGGGCGCGGTGCGGTACGCTGTCCGCCGCGCTCCGCCGCCGCGGGCCTGCCCCTGCCGCTGCTGCTCTGAGGAGGCGGTCGCGGCGTGCCTCGGCCGCGCTAAGCCTGATCGACGCACGCTGGATCGCATCCAACGCCGGCTGGGCCGCGGCGCGCGCGACGAGCGGCCCTCGCGCCAGCAGCGCCTGCAGGCCCTCACGGAGCGCCTCCTGCCGCGCTCGCACCCCGCGCCGCCCCCGCCTCCACCGCCACCGCCGCCGCACTCAGCTCCGGTGCTGCCGCCGGTGCCGCCGCCCCGCTTGCGGCACCGACACAGCCCGCCGCGCGGCGCTTCTGTGGACCGCTGTGATGACTTCGACACTGACAACATCACCCTCGTCCGCGTAGAGCCTCGCTCTATAGTCGGATCTTACGCCCAAAAGACTATACCGTACCGCAGTGCATCGTTCTCGCAAGGCGATTTCGCACAAGATAAATATTATCGAAATAGGAATCAGTCGATTTTTGATTTTGGGAAGCGGCCCGCAAAATCTGTGTCTGAGTGCGCGAGTGCAAAACGTCGCGATGCGGAGACCGTAAGTCTCGCAACCGATGAGAATACGACGGAAGGCGGGTCAGTTGCGTCGGTTGACTCCGCGGTAGGTTCCGATGAGGGATTACTTGCGCACGCGTCGCCAGCGCCAAGGTCTCCGCCGCCAGACACTCTGCACAAGCAGCTGGGTGCTCGCTCGCTGACGCATCCTCTGCCGCGACGCATCCCTCCTGTGCGGGAGGAGGGAACGGCCGAGGCTGGCGGTAGTCTGCCAGCATTGATGGCACCGCGCGTCTTACACGAACTCCGCGAAGAAAGTGACGGCTCGCAAGCCGATAGTGCACAAGCACACAGTGAAGGTACTTCGCCGTTAGAACCCCAACCTTTCGCTTTCCCTCCCCTCCCTGAACCCCCTACGAACGCGTGTGCTAATGTGGACTGTGATTGTACGAATTTTCCCAATACGATAGAAGAGTGTCCTGAAGAGAATCTAATCCCTGTGCCAGTGTATGAGTGTATAGTGAAACAGTGGTCAAAGGAGTTACCGCTCGAGGAGCCCACTAGGTCGGACGCCGCGTCCGATGGCTCGTTGGACCGCGACAAAGAGGATGAAACCATAACAAGTGAACAGGTTGCCCACCTACTGGCTGCAGTTCAGAATCCTTGCACACCTGCCCCTATTGGTGCTAGAGAAAGACGTAGGCCGCTTGACAAAACTAGAAGAAGGAAAGGAATATACATCACAACGCCAAGCGACGATGGTGGCGAAGAAGAAGGCCCGCCTTCAGTAAACGGCTGCAACCGTGAGAGTAGTGAAGCATCATTACAAGATATGCGTTTGTCAGCTGAAACGCGTACATCATCGTTACTTGGTGATAAATCAGACGACTCATGCAATAACGGACCACCAAGTCCGAGCGAAGGTGTAGCGCCAATGTGGCCGAGGTCTGAAGAGTTAAAAGCGAGGCGAGCAAGGTTTTATCAACAAAGCTCGGACGAGAGAGATGACGACTCGTTCCGAGCGAGACGGAAGTATGGCGACTCGCCTTCTGAAGCCGACAGCGACACGTGCTCCAGAGACAGAACAGCTTCGCCTTCTCCATTTAGTCCATCAGATAATTCAGATGTAGAAGCAAGACGACAGCACTTTACTAGAGGGCCGTACGGTAAAACTTTGGAGGCACCGTGCAGTCGGTCAGTAGAAGTGGGCAGAAGGAGTTTGTCTGATGCCACAGTACCTTGTCGCAAAACCAGTGTTGGGGCTATGACGTCACCACGGGCAACTGGTCGCGGTCCAACGCACGTAAGGGCGACATCATCACCTTCGAAGTTGGTTGGAGTGAAACCTGGAGCTGACTTGCTGGCCGAGCTGCTCCGAGGTAGCTCTGAAGCTCTCTCGAACTCGTCTACCTTCGACAACGTGGTCCTGACTCTTCACCAGCACAATGTGAGTACATAAACATTCTTTGTAGTTGCTATTGACCCCGATTACATCCGCAAAAAGAGCAACAAAGTGAAACACTGCAAATTCTGTTATGATGTTTATCTCAGCAGAAAATAGCTTAAGAACAAACGATCTTGTGTTATTGCCAAAGTTTATTTGAGTTTATACACTGAGATTTTTGTCAGTTGCGCGAACAAATACTAGTGGAACATACGATTTCGGTCGCAGTTTTTGTTAATCCGCGATCATATTCATGGCCGTGTTGTGTTTAAATATATTATTCGTGTTCCCCGGCGTTTCTCGGGCCAATGTCACGTGAATCATGCAACAGCTGTTCCAGGGGCATTAAAAATCGTAAGGGCAATCGTGTTTATTTTAAATCACTGTCACTAAACTCGAGATTAATCGTTAAGGACGGATGCATAAATGTGCGCCCGGAATATTGGCCAGTTCCAATTTGAGACGTTGAGATGTCTTATGTATTTTCGTCTTTGGTGTGTTGGTTTTAGGATATGCGCAGAACTGCTTCAAAGCTGTCTTTCGTGTGGCTATAGTTCTACGAAAGCGAAAATGGCAAGGTTGACAAAAATAGAAATGTTTTTAGTATCAAGACAGTAACCTTGAGATACGAAAGTTTTGGCACTGTCTTCGGAGTCATCAGGCCTGGAATATTAATTGTTTATGTATAGGTAACGAGTTTAATAGGCAACACATTTAAGGCTTTAATGTGTTTAATAGATTAAACATTAAATTCAAACCTTACTTGTTCTTCCCAGAAACCTTTTGATCACGGGGTTTTTAAAAGCGTACCCAAAAGAATGCGATATTCCGTCAAACGCACGCTTACACGACATATTACGAAACGAAAGCGTTGTATTCTTTTACTACTTGACTTTAAATAAAGCAGCTTACATTTTATTTTTTCTTTGTCGCTTTTTTATACTTTCTGTTTGGAAAAAAAATACTTAAAATCTAGCAACACAGTCTTAACATTAACACAGGATCAAAATACAATGTAAAAGCATTCATCTTTCTTATAGGTTTGAAATGTTTACAACTAACGTCAAATCTATGTTCAAAAACATGGATAATTTGAAATGGAATTTTGACGGAAAATGCATCGAACGTATTTGCAATTGATGAGTCAGTGAGTTACTACTTATACAAATATATTTTTGGTTTTAAGACGATTTGGCATAACTTGGAGAATCCAGGCAATCGCTTGATCATTCCCGTAGATCCTGGATTATTTAAATTACTGTTGTGGAAATATTTTGACTGGAAATTGGGTAGTGTGATCAATCATCCTAATAAATCATCCTTACTAATATAATTTTACGATTTTACCACCAAAACCACTGGCCCTGTAGTTCTTAAGATTACGACTGCACCTAAGAAAAAACTAGATAACTTTAAAAGGGTACCTACTTAAAAGGAACATGTCTACGAACTATTGTTAGATAATCTACTTTACTCTAAAAACCGCATCTTAATCGGATCACCTTTAATGCCTACTATGGTGACACAGATTGACAGACATAGCGTTCAAACTTATGACTTTTTTGCTTTGGGAGTTGAAAATGATCCCGTATGGCTTCATTTTTACCTGTAAATGTACGAAACCCTAAAAATAAATTAAAAACAAAACAGTGGACAAATCGGATCTGTAGCTCTAGCTATTTCATAAATATCACAGTTTTTACGTCTTTTTTTCGTTTGTGTGCAGTTGTTTTGTATATTTTTGTTTTCTAACTTCGTTAGCTTACACATCCACCAAATGTGTTCACTGTATGTATGGTGGACTCTACATTCATTAGTGCGTAGGAATGCAATTAAAAATCTTGTTTGTTAAACTAGAGACTGAATACTGAAGTTAGAGCACAGTTAGGACTTAAATCTAGGTTAGTTTGTTAAAATTACACGTAGATGATATCACGGGCAAATGTAATTGTCTACCTGAGAACGAAATTTTGGACTAAGATCGTAATTGTTCCAGAGATATTTAAAACTTGCTTTTGCCCGCGATTTTGTCCGCGTGGAATGGTAGTTCCTGTTCCCGGGGGATTTCCGGGATGAAAACTATCCTATGTCCTTTCTCGGGTACCAGACTATATCTGTACTTCATTCAAATCGGTTCAGTGGTTTAGGCGTGAAGAAGAGATAGACAGAGTTACTTTCGCATTTATAATATTAGTACGGATTATAAAAAAAACACAAAAACGTTAATATGTAAGTATGGATTTTGAAAAATTCTGATTGGGCTGTGTACTTGTGCCTAGTTGTGAACCTAGAAACTCGTGCATGAAACGAACGTTTTTACCACAGGACCATGAGTAAAAAAATAAAAATACGAAATTGAATTTCTCTGCACCACCTGAAGGTAGACTGGCAGAGAATGCCTGCGGCATTAAGTCCGCCTGTACACTACGTACTAAGTATTAAATAAATAAATAAAAATATTAATGTTATTCTATTTTTTTTTCTCTTAACTTAAAAACCGCTAACATAAACTTTAAAAGAGTTTATAATAACATTGAACTAAATTATAGCGCCGATTAAAATTCTACTCATCCCAAAATGGAGAAGACCATCATACTCGTAAATATTACTAAAAAGGCATTTTAATGTCGAAAGTTTATATTTATATTTTTATTATACTCTTTATACTGTTATTTGTTATCACCCAATGAAATAATTTACGATTTCGATAAACACTCGAAATTCCTTGTGTTAATGATATTGCTTCATAACACGTAATACGGCAGTTGTTAGTACTATAAAAACTGACATTTTAATTATTAAATATTAGTAAAGTATTCATTTAACGAGGAGAATATCGTGGCTAAGACACCCGCCTCTCGTGTTATAGGTTTGAATCCGGGTAAGTGCCAATGTGACTTCTTCAATTCGTCATGTACTTGCTAAAGTTTATCATGGACATCACTGACAGACAATCCGTGCCTCGGAAAGCACATAAAGCCGTTGCTCCCAGTTGTCACCCGCATAACTTTGACAGTCAGTATGTGCAGTCAGAAGCCAGAAAGTGTGACCAGTCTCACCAAGGGGTACTGGTTCGCCCAGTAGGTAGGTCGAATCCGATAGGCAGTTGCAAAACACAGGTATCCAGCTGAATCCGGTTAGTGAGGGATCCGGTCTCAACCTAAATGGAGATGATTTACTAATTTATTAACAAATCTTTCACGTTACACAAAGGCGTAAGTTTAAAGTAGGGATTAAGCTATTTTAAAGTTAAAATGATTTAAGCTTTTAACCTTTAGACGAACAAGCGATAGCCGTGTATTCGAAGGATTAAGAATAATAAAAAATAAGCTCTACATGTACAACAAGTACAAGACAACAAAATAACAACAAAAACCGCTCAACCATCAAACTTCACGCGCAACCACATAACAAAGTTACGTGTCGATGAGAAAATTTAATTTTCATCGAATCTGTGCGTTCGACGAACAGCGTCAGCGGAACGAAATTAAAAGCTCTTGTTATTGATTTTTATACGTTTCATTCGTGTGTACACTATCCTTTATTGGAAAATGTTTTTTATTTTGTACAGTTTGTAATCAAGTTTTGTTTGATTTCGTTATTCTGTTCAATGGAGGAAACTATTTTGGTTAAATCTCAGATGTGAGCCTTAGGTAAGATATTATGCTAGGTGTATTTCTGGTATTGCTTAACCCGCTAGGAGATGGTTCTACTGATAAAAACTAACAACTTTTATTATGGAACCAACTCTGAAATCTCGAAGAATATATCTGCTATTTCATACATTATAGTCGGGGATTAAACTTTTGTTAGAAACAGCTGATATTCTCTTCGCAATTTCAGAGTTGGTTCCATTATAAAAGTTGTTCTTTTTCATGGGTAGAATCATTTCCTAGCGGGTTGAGCAAGACCAAAAATACACCTAGTATAAATTGCGGCTCATTTATTCGGTAAAAATAATAGTTATTATTTATTAATTCATTAACAACTATTTCATTTTCTGCTGGACTCTACTGTTGATTCTAGTTTTCTGGAGTAGTTAAGAATAGAGAGACGGGAATGTCCCAAAAATCCATTAAACAGAACTGAAAAAGGTAAAGCGTAAGCTTTCAGTCTAACTACAGAATTTCCTGTAAAACTGAACAAGAATTTTCGAATAATAAGGTAACAAACTTAAAAAAGATCACAAAACCATCGAAATCTAGCAACACCACAACGCCCTTGATATCTTAAAAATTCAATTGCGTTCTCTGACAAATGCAACCACTTTAACTTTTCAATGGACCATACTAGACTCCCGTGTCGTCCAATAAATCCAGTGAAAAATAGAATCAATTTTTTATCCCCAGTAGATTATTTTAAAACGATACATGGCTTTCATGTTGCCTTTATTGTTTACTAGTATTTGCCCGCGACTTCGTCCGCGTGGAATAATAGATCCTGTTCCCGGGGGATATCCGGGATGAAAACTATCCTGTGTCCTTTCTCGGGTCCCAGACTATATCTGTACCAAATTTCATTGAAATCGATTCATCGGTTTAGTCGTGAAGAAGAGACAGACAGAGTTACTTTCGCATTTATAACAATAGTATGGACATAACTGGATTCAACTGGATACCAGTATTTCATGTGGAGCGACTGCCTATCAGACCTCTACAATCTAGTTACTGGGCGACACAATACCCTCATGGTTAGATTTTCTGGCTTCTGACTACCCGTGACAATTAACGGCTTTATGCTTTCCGAGGCACGGGATGTCAGCAATGGCCAAGATAAACTTTAGAAAGTACATTATGAATTGACGAAGTCACATTGGCGGTGCCGATTCTCTTATTCATAAACTAACGTAAATTTAAGTTAAGTACATCTTTCTCTTTCCATTTAATTAAGACAAGGACAGAAGATAAAATATTAGTTAAGTCCTGTCAAATTTAGACACTCCACAGATAATTTAGACGCGGTTTAAAAACATGGCGTCTAAATATACGTCAATTTTCTTCAGGCGCTGTCTAATTTGACAGGATTAAACTAAAATGTATCTTCTGTCCTTTTCTTTAAGAAATGGGAAGAGAAAGATGCATTAAACTAGAATTTAGTTAAGTTTGTGAACATGAGAATCAGCACCATTAGCTCAGATTTGAACCCATAATAAACATGAGAGGCCGGCCTTGACCACTGCGCCATTACGACGTTTTAAATATTGTAGAGTACTTGAAAAATAAAAATATTGTTAATATAAAACAGCTAAGCTCTAGAAATAAGTATGTACTGAACAAGGCTGAACCAACCAATCTGTACAATACCTACATCCGTGTTTATCGCAATTTTCTATTTACTAGTTGCACAAAGTACGTTGGAGTGACGATTACGTCACAACGTCTTATGTACCGTGAATGTACGTACAGTAAAAACGATAATTTATGATAATGACGTGACTGGCTAGGTATTCGGCTAACATGTTCGAATTTTGTTCGGGACTAGCGAAAATAGGTTTTATTTGCTTTGTGTCACTGGGCTTTGATTAATTAGAGTGTTAAAATATGTATACTTAGAGAGTGAAAACTTTTGATGGAGGCTATGTTGAAACTGGGAGTACAATCTAATCATTAAACGAACTTGTGCACATGAGATAATAATATATATTTTGTTAGAGACCCTGACTGCTAAGCCGGAGGTTGTGGCTTCTATTCCCACCCAGAACAAACTTTGCATAATTGTTTGTTCTGTGTCTGGGTGTTATTTATCTAAAATTTGTATGTATATATAAATTATATAAGTATGTAAGTATGTTGTCTGGTTACCATAACACAAGCGCTGCTTAGCTTGGGATCAGATTATTGTCTTATAAAAAGTCTGTTATATTAATCAGGTTTATATAACGTATTTTTTTTATTCATAGCCACAATGAAGTCAAGAAACTTATAAGATAGAGTTGAGCTTTTAAGAGCTAGTGCTTGCGTGCTGTTAATGAGGCAGGATTACCTAAATCTGAGGAGGCCCGCAGAGGTGGGCAAGGATTGCGTGAGTCGTATAAGTTTAGATCGTTTAGGTGAGAGAAGGAACACCAGAGTGATTTATAGTCAGTATTTACGCACTCTTAGGGTGGAGGATATCAATGAGGATTTCCACTTCAGGTCAAAAGAAAAGGTTAACCGAAATTGGTATGGAAACTTTCCTCAAAAGACTAATTCGGATGTTATGCATATTTTATGCAAAAATTTTGAGAGTATTTTTAAAGTCTGGACTTAAAAAGGGACGATCCCAAAATTTTGGGTCATTTCGTCTCCGAAGTAATCAGTTAGGAAATGCCGACTCCATCTAGCTGAAAATCATAACGTTTTACACGTTATGATTTTCAGCTGATTTTAATATTCCAAGTACAATAAACAATTTCACTAATTAGATTTTTTTCAAACAATCTTATGCTCAAATAAACATCAGTGCGGTACCGATACAAAAGATGAATCATTAGGTCAAAGAACTATGTAGTGTTTCTTTATATAGATCCTAACGGACTGTGAATATGTGCATGTAGTTATATTAAGTATCGATTGGTGTATAATTATAATGCGTTAACTTTTTGGTGTTAACAACAGTGTTAATCATATTTTTTTTTTGTTAAAACGCAGCGATTGTAAATGGATAACTGATTGATATGTTGTTTTAAACTAGCTTTTGCCCACGACTTCGTTTCCGTTTCCGGGGGATTTTCGGGATGTAAACTACCCTATGTCCTTTCTCGGGTCTTAGACTATATCTGTACCAAATTTCATTAAAATCGGTTCAGTGCATCAGTTCAGACAGACAGGCAGATAGAGTTACTTTCGCATTTATAATATTAGTACGGATTGAATGGCTGATAAATAAAAGAGTAAAAGCTAATAGAAAATGCCAGAATGTCTAAATTAGTGTGGCTCTACACTAAGACCAATTAAGATTTCTGTATACCCAAAAGTTAAAAGCCAGAATGTCTAAATTAGTGTGGCTCTACACTAAGACCAATTAAGATTTCTGTATACCCTGAAGTTAAAAGTCAGAATGTCTAAATTTGTGTGGTCCTACACTAAGACCAATTAAGAATTCTGTATACCCAAAAGTTAAAAGCCAGAATGTCTAAATTAGTGTGGCTCTACACTAAGACCAATTAAGATTTCTGTATACCCAGAAATTAAAAGCCAGAATGTCTAAATTAGTGTGGCTCTACATAAAACACTAATTTGGATAGGTTAGAAGCCAGCTATAAACAATGTTGAGAATAGGCTAAGCAGATGATAATAAGCAAGGGTTTCACCAGGGAAGAACGATAGGAACTGACAAATTAGACTTTGTACTGATCTTATTACAACGCCGAAGCCACCTACAATTCATATTTTCTCAACATCACGCCCTGGATGACGTACGATTGTTACAGAAAAAAAATAGCACACACAACAACAATAAATCTCATCGACACTACAAAATGTTATAAAATATCTTCTCGGTGAGTCGAAGGTTGTTATTTCTAACTACGGGTATTCCCTAGCCCAATCGTTTGCAGTTCATAAAAAATATTATTGAATTTATTTTAGATTTTCCTCTTTCAATAATGGGGTTAATTTCAGGATCGGGATTTTCCTATACGCGAAACTTCAACGCACTGTATCGTCGTCATTTTTCATTCGTCATTCTTTTTGTAGTCTGGCCTATTACATACACCTGAAACATAGCATCTATTTACAGATAAGTCAGAGATATTAGAAGGAACTTCTTCAACACAATCCCATTTCAACATTTAAATGTACACATATTTTATTATTCACTAAACAATAATAAGTCCATCCTAACGTAAGTACTTTCATGATTTATAATCCACGTTTAGCCAGGATAGGTAAACAATAATGATTGGTTGAAATCTTCGATTGAATGACATTGAGAAATCGCTTTTTAGTATTACTATAAATACAATGTTTGTGTGAAGTTTCATTAGTACGTAGGTTGATGTTTAGTGTTCAGTACCTATTATTGGATTCTATTGTTTAATCAGCATTGCAAATGCTAGTGTCAAAAACCTGTTCATCTTATCTTAAGACAGATGAAGTGCCTGAAATAGTGTATGCCACGATACAATAGCTTATGATAGTGACAGAATCAGAATATTGAGTCATAGTTATTAAAACATGACAAAGTTAGAATAATTACTGAAGAATAGTTCAAACTTCAAACTTCAAAACCGACAAAGTTAGAATGCTTCCCATCAAAGCTTAGAATAAGCTAGAATATTTATCTAAGCTATTTAAGCTATAAATTAAATATTCTAAGCTAAATAAGCTTGAAATTTAGAGAGTTGCCAATAACAGAGATCTCGTTCGAAACCTAATAGAAAAACACACTACAAAGTTAGAATAATTCTCACCACACTAGAATTGCAAGTGACAGAGATAGAAGTGTCATACTCATGACAATAATAGAGAATACATCCTGAAAAAAGGCAAACATTCTTTTATTATAACAAGCTACTGACAGCAACATAACTTTTCAAGTAACGTCAAATGCACTTCGAAATCCAATATCGTTTGCGATATTTCTTAGAAGAAAAGTCAGAAAATCGCACAAGTGTGACGCGACAGGTTGTCCGTTCGATCAAGCGTCAACAAGAAGTTTTCAATTTCACCTTAAAGGATTTGTCACACTGGGTGCGTTCTGCTGCCGACGGTCAGGTCAAAGTGAACGCAGCCCGCATCATGTATGAACAACATTGTCGGTATCAATATATTTTGTATAGAATGCGATCTGACCGTGCGAGCACAGATACCTGTGAGATTCTATTTGTTATTTTTAAATATCATCTACTTAGCCTTTTCTTAGCTATGTTTTGTTTTATTTTTTTTGGGGAGTGGAAAATCATCAAATGACTGCTCCCGTCCTGGGTGCGGCGGGAGGGCGTGTCAGACTTTTACTGACTAAGACCTACTCATGTTCCTTCGATTGCCCTTTATGTTGGGTCACGGTTACTATTTTAGACATTCCGCAACCCCGGCAGGCGTTGGCCCTGTTGGGCCCCTTCCTGTTCCTAGCTATGTTTGGATCGGCTTGCAGAAGGCCTTTACCTGGCACTGGAAACATAAAATGCGGGTATTATTATTAACTTTACTCCGGAACTATTGATCTATATCTAAAAAAATATTTTAAATTAGATTTTCTTGTAACTGAAATTAAAACTACCAGAGAATTTTCTTAGTCAAATTTGATTCTAAACCTAAACGCCGTGAATCTTGTAAACGACATAAAACTTTAATTGTACGGTACCTACGCTACCAGGCCATTATTAGATCGTCGTGAATATAGCGTGTAGAATGTAGTCTTAGTTAACGATAAACATAGTAAAACACGTATGAGACGATTGGAGCAAGATTTGCTCAAAAATGACAGGTCCAGAGATATCTTATTTCATCTACATTTTTAGTTACTGCTCCGCTGCCGTAGGTGCCTGATGGTATATAGTCTATATATGTTCCTTATGAATCAGGTTATCATACACAAAAACAATTATTTTAATCCGACTGGCAATTTCTAATGACAAAATAACTTCGAAAACCCCTGCTTTTTTACTTCTTCTTCCTTATCTCTTCGAAGGAATCCAGATAGGCAGAATTTTTTTTTTTAAACGTTACCTGATATTTTTCCGTTGATATGATTGTGTCTTCACATACGCACACACACAACTATAAACTCACATACACAAACACCTAGACTCAGAACAAATATCTGCAGGTCATAATAATGTACATATTTGGGGTTGCGGAATGTTTATAATAGTTACCGTGACCCTGGAACATAAAGGGCAACCGAAGGAACCGAAGGAACGAGTGGGTTTTAGTCAGTAAAAGTCTGACACGCCCTCCCGCTGCACCCAGGACGGGAGCAGTCATTTGATGATTTCCCACTCCCCAAAAAAAAATACATATTTGTGGGAATCGAGCCCGTGACTCGCACCACTCTAACCAACCACTCGACCACTGCGTTAATTGTGCCATCAATTAGAATCCAATAATATAATAGAATTTTAGTTTTAACCCTTCAAAGTTTTAGCGGTCATTTCAAATTATATTGTCGTTGTTTTTGGCAATGATCTTGGCAAAATCCGCTCTCGTCCAAACTAAAACAGTTACTAAGGAAATTACTTCGCCCCCTCACTAGTTAAAACATATTCCCGATACTGCGCACCCGGTACAAACGATTTATTTGTTAGTGAGTAGAGCACAAGGCACGTGTAAAGTGATAAAGGTCATAGTTCAATATTATGCAATGTGTTTGGTGCAGAATAGTTTCGTTTTGTATGTGAAACTAGTTTAAACTAATTTAATATCGGTTTTTTCTATACTTACTAAAATTATAAAGCTGAAAAGTTTGTTTGTTTCGTTGGACGCGCTATTCTCAAGAACTGGTCAGATTTAGATTTTTTTCGTGTTAGACGGTCCATTTATTGAGGAAGGCTATACGAGGTGTATTTTTGGTCCTCACAACCCGAAGATGATGATTCTACCCATGAAAACAAACAACTTTTATTATGGAACCAACTGTATAATCTTGAAAAAAATATCAGCTGTTTCATACATTATGGTCGGGAGGGCATTGAACTTTTGTTAGAAACAGCTGATATTTTTTTCGCGATGACAGAGTTGGTTCCATAATAAAAGTTGTTTGTTTTCATGGGTAGAATCATCTCCTAGCATGTTGTGTAAGACCAAAAATATACCTAGTATAACATCATGCTATGACCTACGGAGCTAAGTAGTAACCAAAAATTCGAGTAAAATTGCAAAGGAAAGCTACTTTTAGTATAAAATGTTACACCTCAATATGAATTTCTCTTGCATCAGGGTTTCATATTCCCCGCATGGGCGGACCATAGACGTGTCCTCGTAGAGGCGATCGGCGGCGGTGACCTCTCGCGCCCAGCGCTGGTTCAGGCTATGCTGCGGGGCGAGACGGAATGGGATGCCGTCGCCTCCTTCTGCGAAGCAGTTATGCTAGTGAAGGAAGCGGCGGCGCGCGAGAGGCAACGACGAGCCTCTCGCCCCGGACAAAGACCCAGGCGAAGACGTCGAGAGTCGCAAGACAACTACCGGCCACCGTAGGCGCGGTTCTGCGGATGGCGAGCGATGGGTAGCTCGCCGCCCGGCTAGGACCAGGACCGCGTCGACGGCGCGTTAGTGTTCCACGCGCGCCTCAAAGAGAAGTAGTCAGCACAGGAAGGGGCCCAACAGGGCCAACGCCTGCCGGGGTTGCGGAATGTGTATAGTAGTCACCGTGACCCTGGAACATAAAGGGCAATCGAGGGAACATGAGTGGGTTTTAGTCAGTAAGAGTCTGACACGCCCTCCCGTTGCACCCAGGACGGGAGCAGTCATTGGATGATTTCCCACTCACCAAAAAAAAAAAAAAAAAAGGGTTTCATATTATAAAGTCACTACTACAGCAAAGCAATAACACATTTTATCCAACCTGAGGTTCGATGTCAAGACCTCAATTTTAGCACTGGCGTTTGTGACCACGGGACCAAAACGAGACTATCAAAGGTCACAAAATAAATAAAACTTATTTAATTTTACATTTCTATACCCACAAGTGTGTACGAGACCCTAGGTGAACCAACTAGCAGTCATGTACGATTTTTTAAAGTATCTTTGAATTATTATTTTAAGTCTTGACTATATAAAAATGAAAGTCAAATTTATTAAATTAAGATAAGGTAAGATATGATAAGGTAGAAATGTTAAAAAAATGTAATTTTGTAATTTATTGTGAATTCAGATACAAAATATTGTTCATGAATAAATGACTATGACTATGACTATTGTTTAATGGTGTTTACAAGCTAAATGTGCGATTCAGGTCAAGTCCTAACTCTACAAAGAATTAGCGGGTTTTTCCAGTGTACAATTCTTTGATGAAAATATTTTCTATCCTGCAAAACGGTAGCATATACTCATCTCTACTAACGGCTTGTTTAGTAAACATAAGTTTTCTAGTTGGACAGACTTCAAGTAATAATAAAGTTTTCTGTTGTCGAACTTTAGTTTCACGACACTAGTTTTGCAATCTAAAGTCTGCTTAGGCTTGTCACATGCGAGCCCTTAATTTGTAATATGTAGGTAAATATAATAATAAATATACTGGGACAACTCACACACGGTCATCTGATCTCAAGTTAAGCTCTGCTTAGAGCTTGTGTTATGGTAACCAGACAACTGATATACCGAGGGTTACGGGGTCAAACCCGATAAGTAACAAAAATTGAGATTTTTACTTATAAGTGCAGTTATAATGCATTTTTTGCGCTCTTTTTAATGGTATTTACAGATAAACCGACTTAATAAGGATCACTGAAAAGGCTGAGTTAATAACCCAATAAGTATTGTATGTATTAACTATAACATCGGTATAATATAGTATAAGTAGACGTAAAGCTTGAGATTTTGGTTTTATTTAGTGGAAGAAACACATAACGTATATTTATGGGTGTTTAGGGCAAACGTTTTTTGGCCAAATTTAACTAGATCTACAAAGTAACACCAGTTATTAATCTTTAACTGGTTTCGCTTCTTACGATATTATAGTAAAGTTATTTTTAATGATAACCAGAAGCTATTAACCATATTTGTCGGGTTTTACTTTAACGATATTATTTAACTTATACATATTTTGTTTTAGTATAAAATCCAATAAATATAATTGTGGTGTTTTTCTGAAAACCCATATTTAAAAATAATACGTAAAGTTTAGTTATCGGATTGTCGCAATTATTTTTTAACATTTTATTTTTTATTTTATGTGAGGTGAAACCCAATAAGAGTGGTTGAGTAGTACCTACGCAGAGGACACGCCCCGCGCGCACCGTGCCGGTCAGCCCCCTTACCATGACGTTTAAAGTAAGATTGTTTTAGTCCTGTTGCAGGAGTGTGCAAGTGACAGCGTTAGACACGTTGTCTAGCGCCGTCTCTTTCCCACTGAAAGTAATATCAAAGTAATACTGCTATAAGGGCTTGTGGTACGTCCCCAGTTCGCGCTGCGATAGCGACCGTTGAGCAAGCGCACGCATCAAAATAATAACAAAAAACGTTGAAAGTTAGTGTTTACTATCTTAAAAAAACTAAGTGCTGCTGTTATTTTTTTATATTTTATCTTTTATACTTCTTTTATTGCATATAAAAATGATTTTTCGGCATACTTACGTTTGGTTGATTATTTGAGCAACAAAATATTAATTCTTAAGACAATAAATTATTTCAGTATCACAAGGACATCATACAGATAAGATTTGCTATTTACAGTATGTCAATTGGTCATAGTTTCGGAGATAATATAAAATTACTAAAACGCAAAATGCCCCTAGCGTAATTTTCATTGTGCGGAAGTCATTTATAATTTCAAAAAATATTTTCGGAGATATTCACAGTTTTAATATTACTCCGCAGCAAGCAATATAAATGATAGTATGTAATAGAAACTGCTTATTAGCGAAAAAAGGCCGCCTATTGTACTCTTGCATATTTGTTTGTTTTTGTCCTATTGGAGTACAATAAAGAATATTGGCCGATGGCTTTGCAAGATATTCGTAGCTTATACATCAGAATAACACATCTGGGTCGTCATAAGAGGCGCGTGTAAGAGGTTACGGGTTCGAATCCGGGCAAGTACCAATGTGACTTTTTCAATTCATATGTACTTTCTATCACTGACATCCCGTGCCTCGGAAAGCACGTTAAGCCCCGGATGTCATTCGTAGAACTTTGACGTTACGGGTATTCAGAAGCCAGAAAGGTTGACCAGTCGAACCAAAGGGTATCGTCGCCCAGTTAATGGGTTGTGGAGGTCTGCGGATGGTGCATGGATACCGCAAGATCTCCTGCCTGCCTGATCCTTGCCGGTGTGGGTACCACGCACAGTGGCGCGTGGAAGTGCAACGCTGGGGCGAAAGTCACACACACTCAGCACACAGAGCTCCGGCGGGATCTCATGGAGACTGCGTCTGTCGCAACTCATTGCTGGTCATCCCTCTTTGAGGAGTGGCTGGAATGACGCCTCGACACTCTCACGTAACGCCCGACACAGGTCCTCACCGCACACGGACATTTCGGGAGGTTCCTATGTCGGATTCGGGCGGAAGTGACGCCTGCGTGACACGGTGTAGCATACGGTGGAGGTAGGCCCCGCTTGGGCGAACCACCACCGTGTCGTTGCAGAAGCGATCGGCGCTGGTTCAGGCCATGCTTCGGGGCGAGACTGAATAGGAAGCCGTCGCCTCCTGCGAAGCAGACACGCTGGAGACGAAAGCGGCGGGGCGCGTGAGGCAGCGTCAAGCTTCACGCCCCGGACAGAGACCCAGGCTTAGTTGTCGAGAGTCGCAAGATGATGGCCACTGGAGGCGTGGGCCTGCGGAAGGCGAGCGGTAGGTAGCTCGCCGCCCGACTAGGACCAGACCCGTGTCGACGGCGTGTCGATGCTTAGTTACCGCGGCCCCGGAATATAATAAGGGTAACCGAAGGGACATTATTGGATTTTAGTCAGTAAAAGTCTGACATTCCTTCCCTCTTCAGGGGCGGGAGAAGTCATTTGATGATTTCATATCCATCAAAAATAAAAATGCCATTGGATATGTTTTGGATGCTTTTACCAGGTCAATGTAGCTCTTTCACGCTTATACAACCCTAATAATCTTTTTGTGTACGGTCAAGATAGTTCCACAGTTAATCCGTACTAATATTATAAATGCGAAAGTAACTCTGCCAGTCTGTCTGTCTGTCTGTCTCTTCTTTACGCCTAAACTACTAAACCAATTTTGAAAGAAATTTAGTACAGACATAGTCTGGGACCCGAGAAAGGACATAGGATAGTTTTCATCCCAGAAATCCCCCGGTAACGGGAACTATTATTCCACGCGGACGAAGTCGCGGGCAAAAGCTAGTGTTAAATATTTTTTACTCTTATGTACCAAATAACGTTTTATGTTAAGCTATAAGTAATAACAATTCAAAACGAATATTTTTTCACACTTTTATTAAACTTTAAACACAGGAAATGTTTTTTTTATTTGAGCTAAAATCCAATATGTCGGTACCCTTGAGTACAATATATTTTCTCATAAAAAAACTAAATACGATACTCAATTGAAAACCACGTAAATTGTATCTATATTAGTACATGTTATTTTTAAAAAATATTACTTTCCGATTTATTTTGTAATTCAAGTTTTTTTCTTCTGCGAACTTTTAACATTGAATATCTCGAAAGTAGGTTTTTTGTACTTACCGGGTTTGACCCCGGAACTCTCGATACATACTTATATAATTTATAAATACATACATATTATAGATAAATTACACCCAGACACAGAATAAACAATCATGCTCATCACACATAGTTTGTTCTGGGTGGAAATCGAACCCACGACCTCCGGCTTAGCAGTCAGGGCTACTTACCACTACACCAACAGGCCCGTCAAATAATATTAGGTAATATTATTAATTCGAAAGCACTTTGGTTCGTCTATCTAAAGGTCATAGCTCATTAGAGCCACCCGGCAGCCACTCCGCACCGACTCGCCTTATAACCGAGGCGATCCGGTGACGCTACGGAGTTGATATAGTGAGCGTATGCCCATACAAGTCCATAAAGAATACTAGCCGCAGGAGGCGAGTCGGTGCGGAGTGGGTGCCGGGTGGCTCTAATGAGCTATGACCTTGACTGTCTATCTTATACGTTTTCACTGTAAAACCATTAAACGGATTTTGAACAATTTTATTTGAAGGAAGTATAACCCCAAGAAAGAAGGAATATAATAGGAAATGTGCTTTTTATATGACTTTTATTCATCTGAAATAATTTACTTGTAAGCAGTCGAAATCAAGGTCAATCTTGAATTTTTATTATTTATTTTAATCCTCCTTTCAGCTGAATGTTTGCTACAAGCTTGTTGTGAATGTAGCTTTAGCTCTCTCGAAAACTGTATTGTTATGTTTTTTTAATACCCTAGTGTTCTAGTGAAATACCTAGTTAGTTACTATTGCAAGTAAATGTAATACATCAAATAGCTAAATGACTTGCTACTATACAACCTTTCTTCTCTATTCTTGTATACCTAATATCCAGAGGTTAACCAGTTGACCGTGACCGAAATTCGGTTTTGAGAATGTTATGCACAGATTGTCATACAATTCGTTCAAAGTAACAGCGCCGTATATCTTTGTTCTCATTACCAGATGGGCGCTCGTTTGCAGTGAGCCTAAATGTGTGATTCATCGGTGAATCAGGTCAGTGGCGGACTACGACCGCTCCGCTTGTCTCTGGTTTCTGGGTTATGTAGGTAAACGTCAATGCATTCCTAGAAATTGGTGTGGTTTGGTTTGATGCAGGTTTGTTAACAATGAGAATTGTTCGAAGTTTGAACTTGCCGAACTTACGAACTTTTTGGGTTTCATTTTTTAAATCTGTTATAACTGATATTAAGATAAAGTAATTAGTATAATTATAATAAAGTCAATGTCAAACTATTCATTTACTTTGACTTTTCCAAAATACGAATTATGTTATAATGATAATTGCCCAGTTTCAAACCCATTTAGCTCTTAACCCGGTTGCAGCCTCATGAATGTCAGGTGGGTTGCTTGACCACTGGTCTATAGACTATGAAATTACACGCTGTGAGAAGCTGTATTCTTTGCAAAGAGGAAGTAACCACTAAGAACGGATTTTTGGAAATTAGACACATAGAGGACTAAAATTGGGGATGGAAGTATCCGCATACATGCGGGTGAACCTGCTTGCTAAAGCTATTCTAATAAATAAAACCATTATGCTGGGTTACCATCTAGATCTAACCTACAAAGTCGACTAAACAGTTGGGTCGACTGTCGCTAGTCCTACTGATACAACCAGCCGTTGCACCGAACATTCCAGAAACTCTATCGATCAGATTTTCTTGTTAGTGGAACAAACATTACTAGGGAATCCTAGTTATTGGAAATGTAATACTGATGCTCTTCGCAGTAAGGACGTTTCTAGAATAAATTATTTTCAGCTACTACCTGGAAATTGATAAGAGCTTACATTTGAAATTGAAGTTTGTTGGACGTCAAAATAGATAGCTTTATACAAAATCCAATTGAAATTAAATGCAGTATTATAAGAGGGGTCATAATTTATATCTGTGGTTACTCTTATTTTTGAAAAGAATAAACATCACTACATTCAAATTACATTCTTATTCATTACTCTCTGTACTCCGTCAATATCGTAACGTCGTTGTATTAGATTTAAGATATAATTACATGTCAACTGTGAAGTTACCTTGTGTAAATAAATATAATTAATAGCATGATCACATTGATCACGTTAGCCGAAACGTATCATCGGCTAGGCAAGTGTCCCACGCAATAGCTTTTGGCCCAGAAAAAGGTAGCAAGATGACTTTAAGGGACTACGCGCATACTATTCAGCTCTATTCAGCTTATTGTGTTGTTTTAGTTCTTAAGCAGATATTTTTTGTATTAGGCTACAAATCATTTTGTCCAAATAAACTTATTATTATAATCATAGAAAACAACGATTCTGTATGAAGATGCTTTCGTACCGAAGTGTTTTCTATAGAGGGCTTTTCTCATTTTTACGACGCAGAACGCGGTTGACAGAAGTTTAACAAGTGTGACCAAAATCGTTCAACGAAACGCGAATAAGTGCGCACAGTCCTTAACTCCTACAACTAGAACGGATTCAAAGAGAAGCGCGAAAGTGCCCGAAATACGTTGGTCTTTGCTCAGCTGTCTGAGAGGATAGACTAGGGAAAAAAGCTATAGACGTTGGACATAGTACCTATGCTTTATACCTATACTAGCGACCCGCCCCAGCTTCGCACGGGTGTTACAAATCTTTAAAAATCCCGGCTTTTCTCTACTATATTATGCATGTATTATACATATAAACCTTCCTTCAGAACAACTCTATCTATTAAAAAAACCGAATAAAAATCTGTTGCGTAGTTTTAATGATCTAAGCATACACAGGGACAGACAGAATCAGAATCAGAATCAGAATCATTTATTTGCTAATAATGTAGGTATACAGATAAGATGTTTAATGTTAGACAGAGATAGCGATTTTGTTTTATACTATGTAGTGATTTTCAACAAGGCCAAAGTTCACTTAGTTAATAGTTACCCGTAGTTAAGTCAGAATGGTATTCAAAGATCTCCTGGATTTATACTTAATTGACATCTCATCAACATCTTCATCATCAGCCCGTAAGTGTCCACAGCTCAAAATGGGCCTAACTTAACTTTTTCCACAGTGTGCGGTTCTGTTCCGCGTGTAACCAACGGTTCCCTGCGACCTTCACAAGGTCATCCGTCCATCTGGCGGGAGGTCGTCCCTTGCTGCGCTTGCCAGTACGGGGACGGTATTCGAGAACATTTTTCCCCATCGGTCATCGGTTCTTCGAGCTGTGTGTCGACGGGATTAACCTTTCAACGACCAAGCGACAGGCGGCTGTCTCACTGCTTTTGTCTTTCTATTGTGTCTCAAATCACGTGTGTTTTAAGGTTTAACTCCTTTACAAGGTCAAATTTTGAGATACAAACTGCCGCGTCTTTTGACAGCAGTGTCTCTTCAACAATGCTTGATTTTTTCAATTTGTAACTTTCACGTTTTGAGAATAGAGTCTTAAAAGACAGGCAGCAAGATAAAGAAGTAATCTTATATCCTGGATTCCTCGAAGTAATTTTAGTGCGTAATTGCGGTTACCCATCCAAGCTGACGGATGACTTCCACCATTGTCATAATTTCGATAGCCGCTATAATACATAAAACGATATGTAACACTTACCTACCTACACTATATACCTATCTACCTAGCCCTTTGTAAAAACGAGATGATGATTACATACAACTCATGCACGTAATTGCATAACAAGCTCACTCACCGATCAAAAACCAACCCTCGCCCCAATAAAATAAGCTCCAATTTCCGTCATAAGAGAACTGGTCTCTGAATAATTGAGCTACATCCATCAAAATGTATGCATATGTGTGTAAATATGCACACATTTGCAACACAGGATACCTAGCAACGGTATTGATTCGCTCTCAGCTGTCGACATAATACCAGGAATTCAGGGATTCTGTGCGTATGTTGCACAAATCTAGGTATTGCTGTGTAAATTGGATTAAGTATGTTTGCTGGGTGTGGAAAGTTTCGTGTATGTTATTTGATATTGTTAAATCGAATGCAGCTGTAGTTTGGCTTCTAAATTCTGGTTTTAGTTATTAGTAGTTTAGGAAGAATTGATGAGTAATTATTGTATTACTGGCTTTTGCCCGCGGCTTCGACGTGTGGATTTCGAATTTCCATTCGCTATTTTACCACTTTTGGAGACGTTTTTTAAAAAAAAATATTCTTTGAAAATCCTGGGTTGTGGAGGTCTGATAGGCAGTCGCTTCGTATAAAACACTGGTATCCAGCTGAATCCGTTTACATTGGAAACCGAACCCAACATAATTGGGGATGACCTTTAGCTGTTCCTGACAAAAAGGGTCTATATAGGACAGTCAGACACAAGGTGCATAAGGGTTTCGTTTTTCCTTTATACACACGAAATCTTATTTAATGAGGAAGTTCTAAACTCATTGCTTCTCTGTCTATGGTTTGATTTTATGTCCTCAGCTACACGTCTAATTATTTGGACATGGCGCCTAGATATAAATAAATACGTCTGGTTATCTTGTTTGTATCATGGATTTTTAACTGCTGAAATAAACATGGCGGTTTATTAGAACCACGAGATACGTTGCAGTGGGCATTTTATTTATTTATTAAAACTTTATGCATATGTACCTAATTAACACTATACAACGGCGCACTTAATAAAACAATAAGGTGTTCTTTTTTTTAAATATTTGAATGAGAAACGAATAATAAATATGTACCTACTTCAGTTTGTCCCTATTCTCACCAGTTACGGTGTATAAAAGGTTAGCTGTTTTTCGGGTGTGATACGTGGCTTAGAAAAGTGTAACATCGAATATCACGTCCCCGTAAGTTCACGAATTCGAAACACTTAACAACGAATGCACGCTACCTCGAAAAACTTGACGCCGTAGCCATGTGATCTCGAATAACGAAATCTCTAATCAAGTCTCTAAGAAAGTTTGATTTGGTTAATTGTTATATTAATAAAGACTTTTTATGATGATTTTTAGAGGTTTAGTTATTCGAGATCACATGGCTGGTGTTCAGTTTTTAGAAGTAGGCGCATTTATTGTTAAGTGTTTTGAGTTGGTGAATTAGAGATTTCGTTATTCGAGATCACATGGCTACGGCGTCAAGTTTTTCGAGGTAGCGTGCATTCGTTGTTAAGTGTTTCGAATACGTGAACTTTCGGGGACGTGATATTCGAGGTTACACTTTTCTAAGTCACGTATCACACCCCTGTTTTTCTACAAGGTTTTACAATTTATTCTACCCTCTTAGGGGTTGATTGAACTACCAATAAACTGCTTATAAGTACACATCTTAATCTAATAACCAATCTTATTAACAGGTCACAAAAAAACTTGTTTGCTTTCATATTTCTAGATTCAGCAGTGATTAGTTCAGTATTACTACCAAAAATCCCCAAAAATCCAATCTTTTTATATAAAGATGACGCCAAAAATTACTAAGTATTTGCACACGACAACTCACAGCTGTGAATATTGTAAGCATCTAATAAAATTATAGTAATGTGCTTGACATTTTTGTAACTGGCGCGTAATTTTGTACTAGTCGTAGTGTTGTACCGAATCACGTCGTCCCCGATTTTTTCTTTCGTAATACTCAATTGGGGACGTCTGAAATAGTTATACGTACTTTTTTGAAGTTATTATTTATGAGGCGTAATTATGTTGTGATTTGGGAGTTATTTTTTGTTATTGCGACAGTTTTACCTTGTGGTTTGTTATTAATGGTGTAATGGTAACCTATTTCATTCCTGTAACCTACGAAATATTCCATCATCATCATCTGCCCAGGCTTTTCCCAACTTTGTTGGGGTCGGCTTATAGCCTAACCGGATTCAACTAGATACTAGTAGATACCTGTTTTACATGAAGTGACTGCCTATCAGACCTTCACAACAAAGTAACTGGACGACACGATACCCTTGGTTAGACTGGTCAGACTTTCTGGCATCTATCTACCCTTAACGACTGTCAATCTTCGACGTATGACAACCGGGACCACCGGCTTTACGTGCTTTCCGAGGCACGGGATGTCAGTGATGTTCAAGATAAACTTTAGAAAGTACATATGAATGGAAAAAGTCACATCGGTACTTGCCTGAGTTCGAACCCAAAACCTCTAACAAAACACGAGAGGCGGGTGACTTATCCTTATACATGGAAAATTTTAAAGGTTTTTGAAAAAATAAAGTTAATGGCACTAGGCCATCACGACATTCAAAATCCTTTAAAATATTCCATGTAGAAAAAAAAATACTAAAATTATCTCAATTAGATATCATATAAAAAAAGTATCATTTAGCATACAAAAGTCAGTCATCTAAACTAATAGGTGTAATTTTTCAAAATATTATTATTTTTTGGTAGTTATAAATATTTTTATTTCTAGTTCGTAAAACTGCTCTCAGTGCGCTGATTTTAATTGACTTTATATTTTAACATCTGTAGATTTCATATAAAAAAAAACATGTAAGTATACCAATTTACTACCAAACAAGATGTTGCTACTTTAAAGCAAAAAAACGTAATTTTCCCCATAAAAGGTAAACAGGCAACACCTTCAATGTTCCTGACAATTTATGGGGTAATTTGTCTTTTCTATACTGGCAACTTTCAAGCTATTAGTTAGAAACCAGTCATGTAACATGCTGAGATTAGTACAATAACTAAAGATAAGTGGATAATTGATATTGTGGCTTAATAAATATTCCTGGGAAAGAGCTTGACAGTCTCAAAGACTAGATTTGAGTTCGGTTGTGATTTATGGTAAAAATAAAAGTCTACGTACGTTGGACACCATAAGCTTTCATGTGTTTATGCTAAATAGCTATAATTAAAAGACTTTTCTAGTTAAAAAGTACTTTATTGCGGTCACAGTATAATAAATTAGGTATGACGTTCTGAGATGCGATCGTCACGTGACTATCTTTAGTCTGCGTCATTACCCGTGTTGCTGGTGTTCAAACTGCATATTTTGGGGTTTTTAAATCCCCCTCACGTCGGACTATGAGATTGAGAAAATGAAAGGTATAAATCGTTCGAAATGAGAGAAGCAACAGCCCCCCTAGACAAGTGGCATTGTAGAATAGATAGCGAAAACGAATAGATTGTCAAATGTATAGAGATGTCAAATTGTTTAGCGAAAGCTTATGTCAATTCCATACATTTGACAATCTATTCGTTTTCGCTATCTTTTCTACAATGCCACTTGTCTAGGCCCTCAGTACCCAATGAGCATGTGAATGCGTAACTATTTGCAACTTTAATCAAACAACGTGAAATAAACTTAGTCTATATACTTGTACATAATTGGTATTGGCAGTCTAACCAAGAGTTGTGGAGGTATGATGGGCAATCGCTTCACGTAAAACACTGATATCGAGATCAATCCGGTTGTTAAGCCGACCCCAACATATGATGACCATAATTGGTTGTCAATAGATTCTCTAAAGAAAAAAGTTTATTTGACAAAGCAAAAACAGAAGAAAAAGAAAAGGGTTTTTTTTTTGGGGAGTGGGAAATCATCAAATGACTGCTCCCGTCCTGGGTGCGGCTGAGCCGGCGTGTCAGACTTTTTCTGCCTAAAACCCACTAATGTTCCTTCGGTTGCCCTTTATGGTCCGGGGCTACGGTAACTATAATAGACATTCCGCAACCCCGGAAAAGAAAAGGGTTCATAAATGAAAATAAAATCCTGGTACTCACACTAAGAGTGCCATACCTCTTTTCACACTATAATCATGATCGTGTCCCATGTACTGGCTAGCTATTGGTTTTTATCCGTTGATCGGAACGGAAGAGGTGTTGGCATGAATCCAAGTACGGAATCGCCGCAACTACATTTTTACCTCATCTTAAAACTAGTGATGCCCGTGGTTTTTGCCGGTTTTTATGTCCTTGCTGAGTTTATTTTGAAAATTCCGATGTTTAGATGGTATTCTATTTCTGAGTGCTTTGATTTTTTTAAGGTTTTTTTTTTTGAAGTTTAGGAATTTCATTTATTACTCTTTTTATTATTGCAGAGTCTAACGCTGGATGAAAATTCGTTAAATAATATTTTTTCTAGCTAATATCTAACATTATTTTACGAAAAACCTAAATGAAGTCCGAGACTAAAATTAGTCAGTCTATTCATATTTATTTTCTTCGCGGCACATTAATAGGTAGTTTATAATAATTACCTACCGTCTCAAAATACTTTTCAAAGCAAAACGATGCTGAAAATAATATGTCTTCGCTGTTTAGAAGTTTATATTTAGAAAACAATTAATCTTAGCCAACGTTTCTGAAAATGTATGAGAGTATATATTATGCATAAGTAAATATTCTGAAGAAATAATGTTTCAATCTTTGCCAGTCTACAATACAAAAACAATGCCAAGTTTTTTGTTAGCATAAACTTTGAAAGAACTTAAACGTTTGAAGGTCCGTTCTTAATGGTTTGTTAATACAGGAGAAATATATAGGAAATGTCGTGATGGCCCAGTGGTTAAGGAGCCTGCCTCTCGTGTACTGGGTCGTAAGTTCGATTACGGACAAGAACAAATGTGACTTTTTCAATTCTTACGTACCTTCTAAAGTTTATCTTGGACATCACTGACACCCCGTGCCTCGGAAAGCGTGTAAAGCCTGAAAAATCCCGGTTGTCATCTGTAGAACTTTGACAGTCGTTATGGGCAGTAAGAAACCAGAAAGTCTATCCAAGGGGTATCGTGTTGCCCAGTGGCTGGGATATCGAGGCCTGAGGGCCTAGACAAGTGGCATTGTAGAATAGATAGTGAAAACGAATAGATTGTCAAATGTATGGAATTAACATAAGCTTTCGTTAAACAATTTGACATCCCCATACATTTGACAATCTACTCGTTTTCGCTATCTATTCTACAATGCCACTAGTCTAGGGGGCTGATGAGTGGTCGCTTCACGTAAAACACTGGTATCCAGCTTAATCCGGTTACGCTTGAAGACGACCCCAATATAATTGGGAAAAGGCTAGGCAGATGATGGATATAGGAAAAATATGATTGTATTTTTAAGGCTTGTCCAGAATGCGGTAAAGTAACATGTAATGTAACAGAATTCACATTCATTGTGTGGCTTGCGAGCACGAGCCGAGGGTCAATGTGGACGGCAAATTCTTTTATTGCGTTTTATATTTCGTGTTACATTTTAATTAAACTGAACACTTGTTTTATATTTTAAAAATCAATCTTGATAGACAAGTGGTAAAGGTGCCTATCATGTATAAGGTTGTGGGTTTGAATACGACTTTGAGAACCAATGGTGTCAATTCGGACCAGTAGCTCCTAAGCCCGTTCAACCAAAAAAACAAACTGTTCAGCATTACAATATGGATAAAGATTTAAACTATTCTTAACAAATTATTCTTGAAATGCTTTTTAAAATTACCATAGCAAAAAAGTCTGAAGAGTCTAGAATAAGATGGGCGTGAGAGTTGTCACAAGATATTTACTTATTTTAAAATCCAAGCTCTCCACTCCACTTGACATTTACACTATTTTTATGACAAGAATGACTAAAAACAATAAGACTTTATAAGGAAAACCTGTCAGGACCCTTTGAAAAGGAAAGCATTGTAATGTCGGGACCAGAAGACGTAAAGAACAACGCAAGGTTATGTCAAAAACATGCTGTGTGATGCTTTTATACCTTTGTAGGGTTCCTTACCAAAAGGAATTAAGACCCTTTATTCTGGAAACGTGAGGAGGTCGCAAATTAAAATTAAAACTATATAAAAGGGATATTTTGACACTCTCAAGGTCACTATGAAATTTGGCACGAAGCGATTGCACCGCCTCGCATTTGGCCATTTTTTTTTGTCAGAAACACGCTGTGTAAAGACGGGCTTTTGTATTTTTTTTTAAGTAATTTGTAGATTAGAACATTCGATTGCCGTCTTGGCCCCGTGGTTTCAGTGTCTGTTGAGTGTGGGGTTCTAAGTTTAAATCTCAATACAAGCACAGGCCGCTGTATTGTATAAATGTCTTTGTATAATTCTCTTCATGCAAAATTGTACAGAGGCGGAATAAATAAACGATAAAACGTCTAAGTTTTTCTCTACCGGTCAACCAAGACAACGTAACATGAAAGCAATATTTCAAAAACATGAAAAATACCTAAGCAGACAAAGAGACAGACAGACAACTTCCCGTAGTCTGTATGCCACTGTTGCGGCTTTGTTTTTATACTTTGTAGTGATGAAGCATGCAATATTTTCAAATCTTTAAAATTTATGTCTAAACAAAAGACAATCAAAGTGTTTTCATCAATTAGTAATCTAACAATAGCTATTTTTGACATGATTAGTAAGCGTTAATTTTGTATATAATAATAGTGCAATTATTAATACAGCGTTTGGTTCACTTACCTATTGTCTGGGTTGGAGTGTGGCCGCTAAAATGTGTGGGCTTTGATGAGAATATATATTTTTGATGAAGTCATTTGTGCTAATTTTATAATATTATTAGGTTGTTAAATCTAGCAGTATTACTCAGTTGAAATTATAAATGGACTTGTGAGACAGATGTACGTACGTTTCTTCTTATACAGAGAAGGCACGACCGCTCGAGCGTTGGACACTCACACATTCATCCAAAGCGGCATGGTAATTCAAGACATACATTGAATTATCTATAAACGATAGTTAGTTATCATTGTTTTTTCGGTCACTACGCGAGGTGCCCGGTTAAGTCGTACGAGTAGAACACTGAAACTAGGAATTAAAAGCTGTCCAAAAGCCGAGTTAACATTATTACAGAAAGAGACCAGTATAACTTCAAGTAATTTCCAGGGTTCCGTACGCAAGGGTAGAACAGGGCTATAGCTTATACTTTGTTGGCAATCTGTCCGTCTCTTTGTCTGTCCGTCAGCCATTAGGCTGCATCTCATGAACCGTGATAGTTAGACAGTTAAAGTTTTACGGATGATGTTATTCCTTTTGTCCCTACAACAACACATACTTAAAACAAAATAAAATAAATATTTAAATGGGGCTCCAATACAAATGTGATATTTTGCCATTTTTTTCAATTATGGATCTCATCATACGCGAGTCCTAATTTAACTTGTAGATTTTTTATTTATTAACAAAATATTACAACAAGTTTAGCGGCATTTTACCGGCCCAGCCAGCGGGTGGTACGGGCTTGGTCCGTGTGACTTGGCTATATTGTATACGTACTATAGTCTCATTACCACAGTTATTCTATGTATTTTGTACATTCTTAGATACAATTTTGACAGAAACAAAATCCTGGTATATTGAGGAAGAAGTATAGCTGGAAGGATATGACTTTTCTAGTCCAGCTTCCAAAAAAGAGGATCACAGTTTGACTTGCAAGTACCTATGTATGTTTGTTTGCGATTATCTCGCGTAAAACTGAACCAATTTTGATGCGGTTTTCAGCTAAGTATTTGTTTCATTTAAGAGAAGGTTGTAGTTTATCAGCAACAAAAAGGATGTTTTCATTATTGTCAGAAATATTTTTATGGTTCGTAAAACTTTGATTGCACTAAATGGAGAATATCAGTGCATCCCAAATATAATGAGTTGTTTTTTAAGGATCACAACGTTCTTTCAAAACAAAAATTGAAATCATTTACGGTAGTTTTTGAGACGAACGGTAGATGTCGCCAATCCCAGCATCGCTGGAGTCAGGAGTGTATCCATACTAATATTATAAATGGGAAAGTGTGTCTGTCTGTCTGTTTGTCTTTCTTTCAGGGCAAAACGGAGCGATGAATTGACGTGATTTTTTGAGTGGAGAAAGTTGAAGGGATGGAGAGTAACATAGGCTACTTTTTGCCTCTTTCTAACGCGAGCGAAGCCGCGGGCAAAAGCTAGTTACAATATATTATGCAATTTTCGGTGTTTGTCTACAAAAAAAAATATATACAGTATATTATAATTAAGCACCCTAATTTTCGTCACGAATCACCTTTGTCTATTAGTGAAAACGACATGAAATTCCATTCAGCAGTTTTTAGTTTATCGCGGACAGACAGACGACCGCGACAAGTGAGTTTGTTTTGTAGTAAGTTGATTTGTATCATTACAAAATATTACTTAACACTTTTCCCTTCAACAGAACCGGTACCTTTCTTATCAGATGAAGCAATTAAAAATAATTATGCACACCAATTACGTCGCTTTAATTGTGAGTTATGGCAATGGCATTCATTAATTTAATTAATTTAATACTAGGTATTATATTTTTAGTGCCTACTTTTTTGCAAAAAATAATTACTATAATATGTAGTGGTATATTGAGATTTTATTCTCTATCAGTACTAATATTATAAATGGGAAAGTGTGTGTGTCTGTTTGTCCGTCTATGTCGGTAAAACAGAGCGACAAATTGACGTGATTTTTCAGTGGAGATAGTTGAAGGGCCATGAGAGTGACATAGGCTCTCATATTCTTTCTGTTAGAGTAGTACCAGCCTAGCCTTTTCCCAATTACGTCGGGGTCGGCTTCCAGACTAACTGGATTTAGCTGGATACCAGTGCTTTACGTGAAGCAACTGCCTATCAGACCTCCATCCAGTTACTGGGCGACACGCTACAGCTTGACTACTCTGATCCGAATTTCTGGTTTCTGACTACTTGTGCTTTTCGAGACACGAGATGTCAGAGAGGCCACGATAAATTTTAGAAGGTACTTAATACGAATTGAAAAAGTCACAGTGGAACTTGCCAGGATTCAAAGTCACATCATAGATGATAGACGTGTACCTTAACTACCAAGCCATCACGACCTTTTTGTTAATATGGTAATAATGATAACAATAAAAATATATTTTTCAGTAAATTTCCTTTTATGTAAGTATGGTAAACGCGCTTATTGAAGAAATTATCAATGCAAAACCTTTAAACATTGCGACAAAATCGTGTCTTTTACGTGTCTTAAAATGTCAAACTTTATTAAAATGTCAAAAAAGGGCCGAAGAAAACGTTTTATAGGGTTCCTTATTCGACAAGACCATGTTTATAAGGTTTATTTATTTATTTATTTATTTTATTAGGAATTCCAACAAGAAATACACAATTACATACATAAAAATATACAAACACAACCATGCCATGTGTTTCCTCACTTACAGGAATCCACATCATGCGTAGACCATTAAGTTAACGATAACATATTATAAAAAACAAAAAGTGACATAAGAACCAAATACATTTTTTTCAGACCAGTTATATACGAATTAGCAGTTGTGCAAGAGAAAAAGAAAATACAGGTTAATTAAAAAAATTTGAAAATTATTGTTGATCAAGATCAAAACAAATTAGAAAATACAATTAAGTCAAACCAAAAAATAAAATACAATATACATAAATAAATTAGAACAAACAAAATGAACATTGCTTTTCAAGTGTCACTGTCGCCAGAATGTCAAACTGTGATAGAGAGATAGAGACGAAAAAAGTTAAGCCAAAAAAAAAACATTTCTTTGTTAATCTAGACTTTAGTACTATTTTCCTTTTGCAAAATAATAAGTTTGTACATCTGACTCACAAAAATGGACACTAGCACCACACACGGTTTTGCTTTTGGTAAAGTAAAATTATAAAGTTCAAGAGTTTGTTTGGAACGCTCTAACCTCAGGAAGTTCGAATTGTTTTTTTTTTTTTGCTGGATAGCCCATTTATTGACGAAGACAAGGAAGGATATCCCACTATATAACATCAAGCTACGACCTTCAATAGTGGAGTAGTAACTAAAGATGTGGGTGAATCCGCAAGGACAGCTAGTAAGATAAAATATAAGCCAGAATTATAAGGAAAATTATTACAACTAAGTAGATTTTATAGGTGAAAAAGTTATATTCAGTCAACGGAAAACGCTACGGAACCCTACTTCACGTGTCGCGACATACACTTGGTCACTTTTTTGTGTAAAATGGGGTAATGGGTCATGGTCATTATTGCATTGTTTTTACAAGGTTTGTTTGTACATCCGTGTATAATAGTGATTCTCAAAGTGTTATATTATGTGGACCCCCAAAGGTTTAGGATTGAAGATATTATACGCCAAACATCCCATATATTTTTCAATGACGAATTTTAACATGGCATAACTTTTGGCTTTTTATTAATGGGACAATTTATGCACTAAAAGGTAGCATTATTATTAAGTCACTAGCTGTACCCCGTGGTTTCACCCGCAGCTTTGGTTCCTACTCCTTTTCGTAACATTATACAGTTTTCCTCGATAAATGAATTATCCAACATAAAAAAAAACCAAACTGGATCAGCAGTTCCTGAGATTAACGCGTTCAGCCAAACAAACAATATCAGCTTTATTATATTTATTAGTATAGATAAAAACTGTTCATAAAAAGGAATGGCAGGATTATGGAGGCTACCAAAATCGTACAACGTGAAAACTGGTCACAAGATATAAGTTTGGGAATCTCTGATCTATAGCCTGCAAGTCCTTAAATGGATATTAGCTTTTGTTAAGATGTCTCTCGTAAACATATCGTAATTTCCATTTTTTTTTATTCTTATAAGAGTTTTTATCCGAGCCCAAAATTGCATAATATACTTCTGCACAAATAAAATAAAAAGATAAAGTTTGTATTTTATGCGTTACTACATTTTTTGCGATTTCTCTCTTGCTTTTGCTTAATGTTCCATAGTCTACTTATTGTAGCGTAATATTACATAGTCCATAGTCTTCGTCGATAAATGTATCCAGCACTAAACGGATTTTTCAATTCAAATTTTTTGAATACCTCTAAATTAGCATTAAATATGCTTCAACACGTTTTTCATACGAATAAAAGAAACTAAAACCGAACCGGCCATTTAGATTCTACAAAACGGTCTTCCAAAAAGAAAAATAAAGCTCATCAAAGCGACATAACTAAAAATCTTATGTATCCCGTTTTTTCTCTTTTTCTACACACAATTTGTCATAACACGCGTCCTACCCTCCCAAACCCATCAATAAGAATTTCAGAAAACGAACGCATATAAAAATTCTAACTTTCATCTTAGAATACCTAGATCGTTAGATTTGTTTGTGTGTTAGTTAATTGTCAAAATCAACTGACGGTTGTTTGTAAACACATTTGGAATTTTTTAGACACAGTTCACTAACCATAACTATACTGCAATGCAATTTCTCTGTATTGAAGTAAAAGCAGGATGATAACAACTTTGGGTTGAGCTCGCCATTGTATATAAAAGTCAAGTTTTTGCTGTTTTTGTAAGTGCATTTTTGTGCATTAAATAATTTAGGCAGAATCTTATCAGACATAACACCTTTCAAAGGATCCTTACTTTTTAACGTAGTATGAAGATTTTTGCACCTTCTTCCTCATACTTTCAAAATAGGTTTACACTGTCTTGGTTTTTCAAATAAAAAACTAAAACCAGCAATTAAAACTTCGAACACACGTGATTCGAAAGACAATAGCAACCAGACAGCCGGCTGTCGCTTGGTCATTGAAAGGTTAAGATCCTAAAAAACGTTAGACGAAAAGGAAAAATAAAGATGATCAAACGACATAACTAAGAATGTTATGGCCCCTAACACATCCTACCCTCCGAAACCCATCAATAATAATTTCAAAATACCCTCGCATATAAAAATTTAACTTTCATCTTCCAACCGTTCAAAATCAGCTGACGGTTGTTGTCTAAACACAAATGGAAGTTATTTAGACACAAAATCATTATTAATCATAATTTTACATAGGAATCCATCAGACATAACACTCCTTCGGTCAGAAGAACCGTCTTTTTTTACGTAGGGCTTTTTTTAGGGTTCCGTAGTCAATTAGGAACCCTTATAGTTTCGCCATGTCTGTCTGTTTGTCCGTCCGTCCTCGCTTAATCTCTGTGACCGTTAGCACTAGAAAGCTGAAATTTGGTACCAATATGTATATCAATCACGCCGACAAAGTGGTAAAATAAAAATTGGAAAATAACGTTTTATTAGGGTATAGGGGGGCCCCTATATGTAAATAGGGAAGTGGTTTTTTTTTAATTTCAACCCTGACGTGTGATATATTATTGGATAGGTATTTAAAAATGAATAGGGGTTTACTAAAATCAGTTTTTGATAATGTCAATAATTTCGGAAATAATCGCTCCAAAAGGAAAAATCAAAGCGTCCCCCCCTCTAACTTTTGACCCGTAGGTTTAAAAAATATTTAAAAAATCTGGAAAGTAGAACTTTATAAGGACTTTCTAGGAAAATTATTTTGAACTTGATAGAAAGAACAGTTTTTGTACAAAAAAGACAAAATGGTTGTACAAAATAATTTCTGCGTACTTAGTATGTCAACGTAACAAATAGCCTTTTTTTAAACTTGTAAGTAGGTACACTTATTGTGACGGACGGGAAACTACGGAACCCTACATTGAGCGTGGCCCGACACGCTCTTGGCCGGTTTTTTTTTTTGGTGAGTGGGAAATCATCCCATGACTGCTCCCGTCCTGGGTGCGGCGGGAGGGCGTGTCAGACTCTTACTGACTAAAACCCACTCATGTTCCTTCGATTGCCCTTTGTGTTCCAGGGTCACGGTAACTATTATAAACATTCCGCAACCCCGACAGTTTAACGTAGGGCTAGGAACTTTTTTTCGTAGTTGGTCAAACTTTCAAAGCAGGTTTACACTCGGTCTTACAAATAAAAAACTAAAACCAGCTTTCGAGATTTCACAAAATGTTATTCTAAAAGGAAAAATAAAAGTGATCAAAGCGACATAACTAACTCCCACCCTCCCAAACCTATCAATAATAATTTGAAAATACCCTCGTATTAAAATTCCAGCTTTCATCTTGCAACCGTTAGATTTGTCTGTGTGTCAGCGAATTGTCAAAATCAGCTGACGGTAGTATGTTGTCTTAAGAATTGCGTCAAAAATATACCAGAAACTAAAATAGACGATGTGTCTACGGTATTTATTTCTCGGTTCTATTTATAAAGAGTCTGAGTGAAATACGTTTAGTATAGAGAGAGTTCACGTGGTTTATTTGAGAATAGTTTAAGAGTGTTATTTAAAAAGGTCGGTTTAAGATACTGGTAATGTTTTGACTGGGATGTGGAAGTTTTAAATTACTCTTTGATTTTTAAATTTAACAGTTATTTAGTTTTTGAATTTTGAACGTATTTGTAAATTTATACTGATAATAAAGAAGACTACTTTTAAATTGATCGGTGTAGTTTTGTCAGCGATTTCGCGATTTTGAAGAGCAATAGCGAAATAACTTGGTTTTATTGTTGATATTATCTGCATTTTAGTGCAGCATGCTAATAGTTTAAATTCCTTTGTACTTTTATAAAACGGAATTTACTAAACAGCGCTAAATAATAATTTACTAACATAGAAATAACGTTATTGTTGAACGTTGAAATGAATGAAAAGAAACAGTTTTTAAATGAACTAGTTATGTTTTCATTGTGTACATAAACCCACTTATGTGTATTTAATAGAAATAAGTATTACCAACAGTAAATAATTAATGACGCCTTTAGACTGCTGACTTTCAAAGTGATTTACATCGACCCCAGGGCTCAAAACTTAATGTATAGATATTATTTAGAATTCATGATGAATAAACGACATGAACAGAACTATGAGTTTTTCTTATAGAATTTAATATCCAAAGTGACTCTTTTTACATTAATTTCTCATTTATTCTTGTGAGATATTGATAATTATTGATGTCGAGCAGTTTAAAACTGTTCTAAATTAAAACAATTGAACAGTTCACTTTAAAAATAGAACTTGCATTTTTTTAACATCGCTAGTGCTTTTCCGAATGAAATCTCATGACGTCACATTTCAAACATAACAGACAGTTTGAATTCAGAACGTTTACGCATTTCAACGTTCGATTTGAATAAATTATGACTATTCGAATTATTCCCGCCTAAATTATTCAAGATGGCATCTAAGTATGCACTATCTATTTTAGTCGAATGCCATTGCCAAGGTATTTCGCTGAAGTGTTGCGCAAGACTGAATGGTTTAAAATATGGTGGAAAAATGTTTTTCTTGTAATGTACGTAACGGTGTATTTCGGATGACTCATGCTTTGTGTTTTTGCTTTTTCAGTTATGACATTGAATGCTTTTGAGTCTTTGTTTTGTTTCTTGACACTGGTTCAATTTGTGAAGTTTTCTGTTTCGTCAAGATTCTTTGTTTTGAGTAATTAACGGTACAGAAGCATTTAGTTAAAGCTTTGTATTGAGTTCTGACTACCTAAACTGACTGTCAAAGTTGAAGGGAATATTATTTTTACGTGTTTTCCAAGGTATGGGATGTCACACAACCATCTCTTAAACTGTGGGTTGCCAAGCAGAAATTCCTAATTAGAAAAAACAAAAAACAGGACAGTTTAGCAGTCAGACTTGCAATGACGAGTACCACCAATAATAACAATAAGTATATTCCTATAGGTATATATTCTTATATTTTTCTACATATACCGGTAAGAAAAAATATTTAATACCTAAACAAATTGAAAATTAAAAAAAAACCGCACGGGCTTCGCAACACCTATTTAAGACCACAGATAAACAAACAGACAGACTGACTTATAAGAGGGGTATCATAAGTTTGACCGATTTGTGTAAATTTGGTTAAAAATAAATATGTTGATGAAAATAGTAATGATTGCAAAAAAAAAAAAAACAGATGATTTAATAATATCGTCGCGATGATGATATGATTTACAATGGCGTGATGATCTCACTGTGGGGACCATGTCGTATACACCGCCCTAAAATATTTATAGCCTTCTAATAATGTACTGTAATATATTTTACGACGCCTCGTACATAACTTTATTACAGAATTAAATAGGTTGTGAAAATTATTTAAATTAGGTTCGATCAGGTTGAATAAAATAAATAATTTACTAGCTTTTGCTCTCAACTTCGACGGCGGAAATGTGTTATCGCATACGAAGTTGCAGATTAGTAAATCAATAAATAAATCAATATTTTGGGACAAGTCACACACGGAAACTTATGTTTTCTTTCAAAGGGTTAAAATTCATTAAAACCGATTCAGCAATTAAGAAGTGTAATCGTATAGACAGATTTTTGGACTTTTACATTCATAATTATATCCTTTCCGAGCATTTGCATAATTACATCAAGCAGTGACGTGGCACATAAACGAGACCTAAGCCTATAAATCTGTAAAGAATTACCTATAAAAAATACAACACTAGGGTGCCAATTCTCTTGTGGACAAGCTAACGTAAATTTAAGTTAAGTGCATCTTTCTCTTTCCTTTTAATTAAGAAAAGGACACAAGATCAAATATTAGTTAAGTCCTGTCAAATTTAGACACTCCATAGATAATTTAGACGCAATTTAAAAACATGGCGTCTAAATATACGTCAATTTTCATCAGGCGCTGTCTAATTTGACAGGATTATACTAAAATGTATATTCTGTCCTTTTCTTTAAGAAATGGAAAGAGAAAGATGCACTTAACTTAAATTTAGGTTAGCTTGTGCACAAGAGAATCGGCACCAATATCCTACTAATATTATAAATGCGAAAGTATGTGAGGATGGATGTATGTGTGTGTGTATGTATGTTTGTTACTCTTTCACGAAAAAACTACTGGACCGATTTGGATGAAACTTTACAGTAATTTAGGTTACTACTAACTATATATAATATAATATTATAATATAATATTATAAATGCGAAAGTTTGTGAGGATGGATGTATGTGTGTGTGTATGTATGTTTGTTACTCTTTCACGAAAAAACTACTGGACCGATTTGGATGAAACTTTACAGTAATTTAGGTTACTACTAACTATATATAATATAATATATAATATAATATTATAATATAATATTATAAATGCGAAAGTTTGTGAGGATGGATGTATGTGTGTGTGTATGTATGTTTGTTACTCTTTCACGAAAAAACTACTGGACCGATTTGGATGAAACTTTACAGTAATTTAGGTTATTTATCAGAATAACACATAGGCTACAATTTATAATGATTTTATGTAATTTTGATCATAATTAAACGATAAGTGTCAATTAAGTCGGAAAAAAATCTTCCATCTGAGAGCTATCTTGGCGTGCGCTGCCTAAACCAATGGAGTTACATAAAGATGATGTACCACAGAATTGTTTGTCTTAAATAGATCTAAATAAAAGTCCGCGATAGCATATATCTACCTCTTATGTGCAAGCCAGTACGACCAAAATTGTGAATCATAAATTTAATTAAAGGACATTGACCACCATACTATAGGACGCCGTTGCGCATAAAAAATAATGTAATCTTAGTGTAAATTGAATATAAAAGAGGGGAGAGGTCGTACTTTCCAAGGGAATAAAAATTATCTACATATTTTTAGGGGTTTTTGTTGAATTTTGATTTATATGTGCAAGTTTTTAGGTTAGTTATGTACCATAACTTCTACCAAAAAAGTACAAATTACAACAATATTATGATTTCTATTCTCATAAAACAAAACGGAATAGTTTTAAACAAACCAAGGAAAGTTCCCAAGTAAATGGTAATTAGGTCATACTAAATCTAAGTGGCTTATAGGCATAAAGAGTAGAAAATAAACAGGCCCCGCATAGAATAGGGTTTTCTATCCCCTTTTTAATTGTTATAATTTATTTTTAAAATGATGTTTACATGATTCGAGACACAATAAAGACAATAGCAGGGCGACAGCCGGCTATCGCTTGGTCACAAAGGGTTAGGTTTAAGGTGGTAAGACGAGGACGGGCGGACATGACGAATATAAGGGTTCTTTTTGTAAAAACCATTTGAAACTAATTTATTATTGTAAACAGACAAAATCTTATTTTAGTCATCATTGCAATGCGTTTAATTAAACATTTGAAATATTAATGTGTTTGTGTGGAAATAAAAATATTCAAAAGTCAATGGCATTTATTTCACTTAGATTATTTACAAGCACAACTGAATTGTCAGAGTTGGTCGGTTATTCTAAATACTCTGTATGTTTTAGCTGTTGATGTCCATAAGCTCGTTCAACACACATTACACTTCAAGAGTTTAGAGATGCTCATTCGAGTATAATATAACATTCCTGAGAGAAGAGGATGTTCTTCTGACATCTGAAAATAAATATAATAAATATTATTACATATTGTTGATTGATCTTAGCATTAGTTTAATAGGAAATTCGTCCGCGTGGAAACCCAAAATGATTCTAATAGGATTTTCAAATAGTTTTTTTTGTTATCTGCTGTTACAGTTAGCTGTACAACAAAATACAAATAGTGCTATTGACTTGGACCATCTTTGGTATTATCAATAATAACGTGTAATATTGTTGATAATATAACAATAATGCGCTCATTTTCTACTACACTAACGTCAAAAAAACGTGTAAATACAATATAATAAGATACTAACCGTTGCCGGATTAATCCAGTATCGTAGAATTGTAACCATTGCATCCGTTGCTTCCCCCTGTTGGCGACGGGGTAGAGGATGTTTCAGAGCAAGGGGGGCACAGTCCGCACAGCGTGTTATTTTTATTTTAACAAAATTGTCGGTACTGCCTAAAGAGAGAAACGATCCGAAGTCGTAAAAACGTCGACGTACGAAAGTTTTGAAAAGATTGCTTGATCACACAGAAATCGGAAGAGTCTGCTGTACACGAACTAACCGCAATGATTCGTTATCTAATAACGCAAAATAAACTCAATTTTCAATAAAAATATTCGTCGCTTTGTTTTACTTGAAAGTGTCAATTTTGACTGTTAACATTTGAATTTCCGTGGCAGTGCTGCCCACAGCTGATAAAAATCAACCATAAGTGATAACTTAAACACCTAAATACTTTTTGTTAGTAAAATAACATTATTTTAGAAATGTTAATTAAATATAAATTGTTGGTAACGCAAATGAATGTTATATTCGTAATTATTTTTGAGACATCAACGTGTGCTCTTAAAAATAAAATATGTAATACTATCAGTTAAGACTGATTATGGGAAAGTTTATGAAATTGGCAACACCGCTTTTACTTAAGTACGTCATTAAAGGAAGAATGCAACAAAGTCGAATAAATAACTAATTAAATATAAAATATTAACCCCTTAAAAGATTTCCATGAAGTTATTTTAGGAAAGTTAAAATATTATGTTATGATTTATGAGTACATTTTTGTGGCTATGCCCTCTTATTTTAAAGCGATGCTAGATTTGAACATTCTCCTTTGGTACTATTTTACAATGCACATATTAGTATATAATTATCAAACTCTTATCAAAATAAATACATTTCTTGCATTAAGTATATAATGAAGATAAACTTTGTCTTTCACACTAAGTAATTTGGCAGAATAGTTTAAAAGTTATCACGATATGATTGACTTGAACGGAGCGCTTAATGGCAAGCAACAGAACATCCACGATGAAAGTTGGCTATGTGAAAGAACTATACTAGCACCAAGAAATGAAAAAGTTGCAAAAATCAATAAAATTATCTTGGGCCAAGTACCTAACCAGCGATGCAACAACCCAACTCCATCTATCGACACAGTCATGTCATCTGAATACTGTACGAGCTACCCTGGGGAGTTTCTTAACTCTTTGGAGCTATCCGGGGTGCCATCACATCAGCTCAAATTAACCTTTCAACGAACGACCGACAGCCGGCTGTCGGGCTGCTATTGTCTTTCTATTGTGTCTCCAATCACGTGGTGTTCGAAGGATTAAAAGTCGGTATACCCGTTTTGTTAATGCGCAACTTGGACGCTCCGAGACTATGTAATGGCACTAGATTGCGAGTCATTGAACTAGGCACCAATTGTAACTGGAGAAGCTAAGGGTGAAAATGTTCTTATCCCACGCATTCCAATAATACCCATAGTTTACCCTTTAATTTCAAATGTTTACAGTTCCCACTTAAAGTTGCATTTTCTATAACTATTAATAAATCGCAAAGGCAAACTTTGAAGATATGGGGATACATTTAGGCGCGCCCTGTTTTTCCCATGCTCACATGTATCTAAATCCCAAAATCTACATATTTACGCTGTATAAAAAAAACAAATAACATAGTATACGGGAGTATATTGCAGTAAAAACACAGATAATTTAACACAGATGTTCACCTATTCCAATTACATACATATTAATTCTTTACTTATTAAAAAACCCTTCCGTAGTTTTAAAAATTTAAGCTTACATAGGGACAAAGAAAGCTTCTTTGTATTATACTATATAGTGATTAAATGCAAGTAACATTGGTCCGACCTGTTTATTAGTCAGTGTTTGGTAATCCGTTTGTGCTGGATAGGATAATCTCAAGCCCGGGGTAGGACATAGGGCTTCTTGATTCCCACTAAATATTAGGTATAGGATTTCAAAGATTGTCATCATCATCTGCCTAGCCTTTTCCCAACTGTGTTTGGGGTCCGCTGCCAGCCTAACCGGATTCAGCTGGATACCGGTGTTTTACGTGGAGCGACTGCCTATCTGACCTCCACAACCCAGTAACTGGGCGATACGATACCTCTTGGTTAGACTGGTCAGCGTTTCTGGCTAACCAGTAACGACTGTCAAAGTTCTACGCATGAAATTCAAAAAATTCAAAAATTTCGAACCCACAACCTCTTACACGAGAGGTTGGCGCCTTATTCACTGTGCCATCACGATTTTCAAACGGATTTCAAAGATTGTATGGAAACTAATTTTGAAGTTAGAAATTTGGGATGTACGATGTGAAGTTACATAAAATACAAGTATTTAAAAAAATATCACGCAACTTAATGTGGCAGACCAAATTCTACGCGAGCGAAGCCGCGGGCAAAAGCTAGTCATTAATATATGTTACTTCAAATTGGATTATAAAGATGAAGAGATGGTTTAGTTGGTTACACGCGCTAATTTCAGGAGGTTCTGATTTGAATTGAAAAAATATATATTGAAAGGCTATAACGTCACGCTACGATCTTCGAGAGCGTAGTAGTAAATGCGGGTAAAACCGCGGGCGCCAACTAGTATTTAAAATCTGTCCAGCTTATCCTACTTTTGTCCCTAAACACGCCAAAATTTAAATTAATTTCAGGAAATCAGATAAAAGCCGCTCTTAATAAAAGCCTTCAAGGATCAGTAACTCCTCAATTCATTTTCGACATGACAGTCCTTCCCTACACATATCTACCAACTCACATCCTATCCATATTGTAGAAGGTACTACCCGAAGCTGGCATTAGTTCGCCTACATTCAATAGGATTCCCGAGATTCCAGTTCGAATTGTACTGAAACCGAAGTCAAATCGATATGGTACGTGTGTAATAGTCTGAGGAAATTACAAAGTAATTGTTCGGAATATTGGTACACAATCTGCTGGACAACCTTTTTAAATGACTATGCACTGTAAGTTAAAAGTTTTAGTGTTATGAAGTAACACTCCATTTTAGGTTATTAATTCATTGCAGTTTAAACAAATATTCTTGACTAAATATTATTACTTGTTAAATAATAAAATAAATAAATATACTGGGACAACTCACACACGGTCAACTGATCCCAAGTTAAGCTCTGCTTAAAGCTTGTGTTATGGTAACCAGACAACTGATATACATACTTATATAATTTATAAATACATACCTATTATAAATTACACCCAGACACAGAACAAACAATCATGCTCATCACACAAAGTTTGTTCTGTTAAAGTTTGTTTGTTTATGATTAATCATTCAAAATCATCATATAATGTCAAAATTGAATCAAATGTCTTTCAAAAAAATGTTGTCGTAAGGTAGTTTTCGATATTAGCCTCGGATACTCGAAGTTTAGACAAGTAGGCAATGTAGTAATGAGTCTTTATCCATAACACCCCCTATTTATTTATCTCGGGTGTAAAACAGCGTTGATCCTATATTATTGCATTTTAGAGATTTCAGAGTTTTCATCTCGAGTGTAGATAATTTGTGGCGGTGACCACATATTATCAGAGAGGTTCGCTTTTCTGCTTCCTAATGATACTACTCCTGAAAAATTAAAAATGTGAAAGTTTGTAAGGATAAGCCGATGAATGTTTGTGACTATTTTACTTAAAATCCACTGAACGCATTTTGTTGTAATTTACATGTCATGTTAAATTTCTTTATTTGTCAGAATAACACGAATTACTGAAGTATAGGACAAAATGAATCATGGAGCTATCAAACGAATTCTTTCAAAACAGTTGGTGAATGCTATGTGGGTAACTTCCTTCAATTTTTGTGTTATAAAAACTAGGTGAAACTGTCTATATTTTTCTTATATTCGCAGAAATGTTGTTAACCTACTAGCGCATGTTGTAAAGTCCTCTGCGGCAAGTAATAACTCATGCAGAAACTGGTGTAATAGCGTATTATCATACTAGTGGGCTAAGTATGTTATTACGGGCGAGGCGGTACCTAGATTACTTGAGCTGAGAGCGTAAAGAAAAAAATTAGACACTTACATTACAAGAAAATTAGAAACCAGTTAATTATTTTTATGTTACTAGCTTTTGCCTGTAGCTTTGCACGTGAGAAAGACCTCTTTATCCACTATTTTACTCGTTCAGTGGTCGAATTTCCAAAAAAATCTCTCTTTGTGGATACTTAGACATCACATAGAATACCTTCCATGGGACCAGTGGTTTGGACTGTGCGTCTGCGTTGATATATAAACAGTTAGTCAATCAGTTTACCATTTTGTGTATCCTATAGACAGATTATTAAAGAATCGAATTTATAAATATTGCTTCGTAATGCGCCCGAAGGTCATAAAAAAAACTACTGTACATATTTTAAGGGTAATGCATGACTCATAAGTCACTTTAAAAACAAGGGCTTCATATATAATGTCTGAAAATATCTGTAACTACAATATTAAATCAATTTTTTCATCATTTCATCACTTTGTTCTTCATCACATCGCTTCATCGCGTTTTAAAATATGCCAAAAAAGCTCATGTCATGTTGAAAAGTTTAATCTGCATTGCTACAATACCTATTATAATTATATGAAAAAGAAACTGTTACATTTTTACAGCTATATTGTTGAACAAATTTTGAAAGGTATCTTGAAGAAGGATTTAGGGACAACACACACGTAACCTCTGGGGCCCTAGTCTGCTATTACAATCGTGTCTTAATGATCGATTTTTGACGTGTAACGTCAAAAACACATTTCTCATACAAAACCTTTAAAAGTTGGCAAAAATCCGGCCGATGACTGGTCATTGAGACAGGATTGTAATAGCAGACTAGAGCCCTTGTTTCATTCATGTTTCGCTAAACGATTTTAGTCACATTCAGTTCGACTTCCGATAAAAGCCGTCATAGGGATTACTAACTCACATTTATTTAGCTTTATTTAACTGGCGTTCAAAAATAAGTTGTCCATAAAAGACAGCGGAAAGCAACTTTGCTTTATATATTGCTAGCTTTTGCCCTCGGCTTCGCTCGCTCTAGAAAGGGACAAAAGTAGCCTATGTCTCTGTCCATCCCTTCAACTATCTCTACTTAAAGAAATCACGTAATTTCTTCGCTCCTTTTTGCCGTGAAAGACGGACAAACAGACAGACATACAAACTTCCCCATTTATATATAACTAGCTTTTGCCTGCGACTTCGTCCACGTGATTAATTGTTCCCGTTCCCGGAGGATTTCCGGAATAAAAACTATTCTATTTCCTTTCTCGGGTCCCAGACTATATCTGTACCAAATTTCATTCAAATCGGTTCAGTGGTTTAGGCGTGAAAAAGAGACAGACAGACAGAGTTACTTTCGCATGTATAATATTAGTACGGATTTTATTAGAATATATCGAACTTTAAATATAATATAGAGGTCAAACTTTTACGTTTGATAACGAGATACGCTCATTTACTTAACAATACTCCACCATTTTGTACACTGTTTGTACATATTAATTACTATCACTACACAACATTTCTTCCTGTATAATCCACAGATCATTTTTTCACCTTCAAAATAATCTGCAGACAGTCGGGTACTGTTAAACTTTTAGTTATACTTAACCGTATGCGTTCATGACCCAAAAATTTTGGCAGTCAGTCAAACGTCCCGCTGTAAAAACATTGTGTTGATATTAAACTTCTTGATTCAGTAGCTCGATGGAGTAATGAATGCGAAGTAATAAGAGACAGGACTTGGTTATTTTTGAGTCGAAAAGAAAAAGTATACTTAATATTATTAAGAGGAATTTGTTTGTAATGTGTAAACTCAAAAACTGCTGAACGGATTTTAAAACTTCTTTCACAAATATGAAGCGTACGTTTTAAAAGTGTAAATTATGTGGACGACTTTTTGATGACCTTTATGCTTGAGACACATTTAGCAATTTAATCCTTCGAACAATGTCCAAGATACATTTTTTAGAAAGTACATTATTATTATGAATTTAAAAAGTCACATTGGTACTTGCCCGGATATTAACCCACAACCCTTTACACGAGAGGCGGGCGCCTATACCACTTGACTATCACGACATACATAGATATAGAGTTTTTGACGTGTAAAAGTGTTATACTCATAACCTATTTACAAAATAAAGATCATTTTAATATACATATTTTCATATTAATCCTTCGAACACCCGTGATTTGAGACACAATAGAAAGACAATAGCAGCCCGACAGCCGGCTGTCGGTTGTTCATTGAATTGATGTTTTAGAGAAGTCCAAAATAAACTTAGAAAGTAGATAAACATGAAATTTAAAAAAATACTGGTATTTTCACAGAGCACCTTAACCACTGCACTGTTACGTTTCTACTAAGATGTTTACGACGATCCCTAGCTTACCAAGTAATGCTTATTTACTTCGACTGAAATGTCACTCATTATTACCACCCCAAGCTTCATTTTGATAAGGGTTTCCTGCTCGTTAGAGTAGAATTTCACAACCTTGTAGAATGGGATTCCAAAACCGTATTGAGTTCCTTTTGGAGTATACGAACCAATTACCTGACGTTTTCGAATTTTAACCACCCAGCTAAAAAATCCTGCTTCATAGGTTAATTCAATTAACAAAGATTCGAGGCACAATAGAAAGATAATAGCTATTGAATAAATATTGAAAGATTTATTTTATGTTTAGTCTGAGTATATGACCTTTTGCTATAATAAATTTAGAATGCCTAACTTCAGTCTGCATGTCACGGCCATTTCATCAGACAACTAATCTTGTTTTGTTTATAATATGTGTGAACGAAATCGTAACTGCAAAATCGATCAATGTACCACGTGATTCTATTCATAAATTTTCCCTAACACCCACGCTAGGGGTGTATACACCCACCCACGTATTTGCATCATCTTGTTTACACATCCATACGTAGGAGTCTGCATCAATATCCCGTCATATGTCCGTTGTCTGATTGCTCTTAATTCTAAAGCTGTGTTTATACGAGGGCATTTTCTTTGGAAACTATTATGGCGTAGGTGTAGTCAGGTTATCATGAAGTGTTTTTATTTTCGTTCATTATGAATCTTGCTTGTAATTAATGTATTTTATCTAGATTATTACCGCGTGACAGTTATAGTCAGTCATAACGTGGTGTTTCCTCACAAAAAGGTAGACGTTTTATTCTTGGGAAAATTGGCATTTTATAAAAACTAACCTAACTCAACAGAGGTCGTCCTGCACGGAAAAGCAGATAAACATCATTTCCATTGCCACTATCCAATTTAATATATCTAGAGTTCATTAATTTATACACACAAAATCGGGAGGATAATTGTAACAAACGTAAGACACTCAAACAGAATAATTATCTATAATAGAATGAATGCTTTAGAGGAAAAACATATAACAAGAAACAACAGTTTTATAAGAACACATTTTTCTTACTTTATATTTGCACCTGCCATCATACTCTCTGCACTAGCGATGGTTGACTGGTAGGGAATGCCTAAGGCAATAAGTCCGCCTCTGTACATAAATTTTGTGCATAAAGTGTAAATCCATACTAATATTATAAATGGGAAAGTGAATCTGTCTGTCTGTCTGTTTGTCTTTCTTTCACGGCAAAACGGAGCGACGGATTGACGTGATTTTTTAAGTGGAGATAGTCGAAGGGATGGAGAGTAACATAGGCTACTTTTTGTCTCTTTCTAACGCGAGCGAAGCCGCGGGCAGAAGCTAGTAAATAAATAAGAGCATGGTGGGAGTTTATCGGGAATTTTCTGATAGTGACGAAGTATGAGATTAATTCCTTGAAACTGTTCGTGTAAGCCCACCTTAAGATTATTCATCGTCGATCTATTTTCAGTAGTCTTGTAAATTGCTATTATGGAGTTAACACCCACGGACGGTTAAGGGAAATTCTTGTTTAGGAATGCTTCACATTGTATCGTAATTTGCGCATACCAATGTGTGGAGGTAATGAAATTTAATTTGGCTTAGTTGGCCTTTCATCCTCCGTCGAAACGAGAATTTAATCGCTAATCTGAGTCGGAATGAATAGGTTTTTCATACTGACGATATTAAATTTGCCAAAAAAAAATATAGCCTTAAACATCCCTCAATTTTTTTAATAAATATGAACTTCCTGTTTTGACTGAAGCGGGTGAATCTGGCCGGAAGACCTACTAAGCTCTTTATTTAAACTCATGGGAGTTGGTACCGTACCCACAGTTATTCTAAGTCCTTTGGGAATAGATATGGTTTCCTATAATGCAAACCATAACCGTTATGGTATCTATGTAACGGTATTGCGTTTAGAAGTAAAAGTTCCTAATGGACGGGCCAGTTGGTCTAGTGGTTAGTAACCCTGACTGCTAAGCCGGAGGTCGTGGGTTCAATTCCCACCCAGAACAAACTTTGTGTGATGGGCACGATTGTTTGTTCTGTGTCTGGGTGTAATTCATTTATATCATGTACTAGCTTTTGCCCGCGGCTTCGCTCGCGTTAGAAAGAGACAAAAAGTAGCCTATGTTACTCTCCATCCCTTCAACTATCTCCACTTAAAAAATCACGTCAATTCGTCGCCGTTTTGCCGTGAAAGAAAGACAAACATACAGACAGACAGACAGACAGACAGACACACTTTCCCATTTATAATATTAGTATGGATTATTATTAAAAGCTATAAATTACTTTTTAAATCTTTAGTAGGTTTTATCAGTCCTGTTACTCAGTCACTGGGTTGTGGAGGTCTGATAAGCAGTATGTTCATGTAAAACACTAACGCCCTTACTTATAATCACTGTGTATGCAATGAATAAAGCCTGTGTAACCATACATTTTTTGACGTATTTAAACCTGTCATAACTTTATGCAGCGATTATTAGTAAGGCGCTAAAACGTTAATGCAAAGTGGATCCGGTCAGACTGAAAACCTGAAATGTAGATAGGCTTTCTTTGCCAGAATAACCTTTCGACGACCAAGCGACAGCCGGCTGTCGCGCTGCTTTTGTCTTTCTATTGTGTCTCAAATCATGTGAGCTCGAAGGTTTTAAACTCAAATTGCAATTGGCAATTCCTCAGACGTAGTAGTTATTCACATCGCTTAACAAAACTTTATGTTGTGTTAATGACTTACAAAAATGGAAAGTTTTTGTACTCAAAAGTCATAAAAAATGTCAAGAAACTGTAACGGGCGTGTGTACCTACATGGGTTTACGTAAAAGTTTTATTTTTAGCCGTCGTGGCGCCTAAATTATTCATTTCAAGAGGTATTTCTCTTTGAAATCATGTCTTTTAATAGTTCGTAAATATTGCACTTTGTAATTTTGAGTTATGTGTTTTAGAAGTACGTTTAAATCAACGAAATATCAACTTTATGAAAAGATTTCAGCAGCTTGTTTGAAAAATATAATGTCTCTAAAGAAATTAGAAAAAAGACTTGAAATAAAGAAAAGAAACGTAATTTGTGGTTTGTCTTTTCAAGCGGACTAATTTCTGAAACAGCGAGCGGGTTGGATTGGAATAATTAATGCTCTTTGTATATTTATGAGGAATAGTTGTATAAAATGCGACCCACTTCTTCTGGTTCTTATTTCATTTCATTTTATTTCTTGCATTCCAATTTTTAAGCCATGTTAAAACGTAGATCCAGTGATACGTACTTAAAAAGAAATACCTATATAAAAAGCAGACCTGGGGCCCTAGTCTGCTATTACAATCGTGTCTCAATGATCGATTTTTGATATGTAACCAATGATGTTATAAAAAAAAAAGTGTAGATAGGTCATATGCAGTCAAAAAGTGGCACATCAAAAGTTTGCCAATTGGCAAACATGATACTAAGTATCGCGTTGACATTTGAGGTTTATCTCTTTTTCACTCGCACTACTTCAATCATGTCATCCTACTTTGACGTGTAATGTATGTGTGCGTTAATGTGCCGTTTTTGAAGATAGAATTTCGTTTGGGTAACCTATCTACACCTTTTTTTACTTATAATATCATTGTGTGCAACGTCAAACTTTTGATACATTTCCCATACAAAAATTGTCAAAGTTGTCAAATATCCGGCCAAAATATACGATTATAGTATTTATAGTAAATAAAGCCAAGTATACGATTGTAGTAGCAGACTTGCTTGCTCATTTGCCCCCTCCAACAAAAACATGTTCATAATCAACCAACCCTTAAATATTTCCAAAAATAATTTTACTCTGAAAATGATGATAGTCTACACAATACCTGGCGAAAAATTCCGCCACAAAAACCAACCTTTTTATGAACATCCGCCCAATAATTGGATCTCACTTAACCCTTCACAAAATTCCCGAGTTATGATGAAGCGGAGTTTATTTCCATCTTTATTAATTACCTTGATGATTTGTATATGTCAAAACTTTTCTTGAACGTCTCCGTAAAGGATAAAGAGACTTAGCTCTCGACGTAATAAATTATTGTGTGAGAAACTCGACATTAGTCGAGTTTATTACGTGTGGATATATGATCATTAAAATATGACTTTTCTAATAAATTTTCTTATGTTGTGATTGTGGAGTTTAAGAGCGCCTTCACACTAGCGTTTGTCCAGCGTAGGCCGTTCGATAAACGTATGCGCATGGCAGACGCCGCAACTACTACGCGCAGGCGTCGCGTTGTCGCGGCGTTCTCTCTGGCTGGAGTCAATTGACCGCTGCGCTAACGCGGCGCAGACGTCACACAATTACGGCAATTGCATAGTTGCGGCGTCTGCGCTGCGCATACGTTTATCGAGCGCCTACGCTGGACAAACGCTAGTGTGAAGGCGCTCTAATTTTGATATTTTTGAAGGTTGTGCTGACTTTTTTTGTGTTATGTAAGTCATACGTTGTGATCTAGGTTTTTAGTGTTAGCAATTAGAAAATAATATGAATGAAAGAGAAAGGATAGAATTAAAAGAATGATTCACAGGACGAAATGGAAGAAGTAGGAACTACGTACTTTTATGCAGGTTTTTCAGCTTTTGTCTATAGAAAACAACAATTTAGAATGAAGACGTGTCCGGTTAGCTTTCCGCGCCTGGTCAGCTTATTTATTTATTTATTTATTTTGGCACTCCAACGACTAGTTCACAAAAACATTTACAGTGATTGAATCTTTAAGCTTAAGCTATTACAGTTGTCACTTAAAGGTGTGCACAGCTTGTGCATAAATATTTACATTTAAGACAATACTGTTACAATAAATAAGTTAAGATTAAATCAAATTAAAATTTAAGTACATCAAATTAAATTAGAATTAAATCAAATTAAAATAAATCAAATTAAAGTTAAATTAAATAAAAACAAGTTTTGGACATACGCTGAACGGAGATGAATTAAATAAATGAGTGTAGTCTCTAAAACGTGATGGTGTTATTAAACACCATAGTGGTTTGTTGAGAAACATAAACCGCCTATTATTAAGTACTAGCTTTTGCCCGCGACTTCGTCCGCGTGGATTAACAGTTCCCGTTGATTCCCAGGATGAAAACTATCCTATGTCTTTTCTCGGGTCCCAGACATTATCTGTACCAAATTTCATTCAAATCGGCTCAGTAGTTTAGGCGTGAAGAAGAGACAGACCGACAGACAAACAGAAAGACACACAGACAGAGTTACTTTCCCATTTATAATATTAAATATTAGTAAATATTAGTATGAATTCCGTACTAACTTATTAGTATATTTTTATTTTGTGATGTAAGTAACTAATATAAATAAAACACCATACTTAATAAACTGAAAATCAACTCATAACATGATATAAATAAGTATATAAAATATTTGTGATTTATTATATTATATTAAACATTTTGAACGATAGAAGGAATGGAGAGAGCCTTTGCCCAGGAGCGGGACAGAACTGGCTAGCAAAAAATAAAAGCATACAGACAGACAGACTGCGGACATCGATTTTGTTTTATACTATGTAGTGATAAGTGAAGGAACCCGTGTATTGAAAGGGTTGAGTTAATTGAAGAATGCTTAATTACTAAAGTCATTATTAATTTTAATTAATTCATTTAAAATTCAACACGGAACCCAACGCGAGAGAAAACGGCGTGTTCGAAATATTAATTGTTTTAGGAGGTCAATATTAATTTATTCTTAATTAGTACACTTTTTGTAGGTACGAATCCGTAAGTACCAATGTGACTTTTTCAATTCATTTGTACTTTCTTAAGTTTATATTGAACATTAGCTTTTGCCCGCGACTTCGTCTGCGTGGAATAATAGTTCCCGTTCCCGGGGGATTTCCGGGAAGAAAACTATCCTATGTCCTTTTTCTGGTCTCAGACTTTATCTGTGCCAAATTTCATTTAAATCGGTTCAGTCGAGACAGACAGACAGAAAGACAGACAGAGTTACTTTCGCATTTATAATATTAGTACGGATAAAGCACGTAAAGCCGTTGGTCCCGGTTGTCATTTCTAGAACTCTGATAGTCGTTACGAATAGTCAAAGGCCAGAAAGTCTGACCACTCTAACCATGGAGTACCGTGGCGCCCAGTAACTGGGTTGCGAAGGTCTGATAGGCAGTCGCTTCGCGTGGTATTCAGCTGTATCCAGGTTGGAAGCCTTCCCCAACATAGTTGGAAAAAGGCTAGGCAGACGACGACGTTAGATAAAAATGTTTTCAAGCTGTACAATATAATAAGAGGTGCCAAGAAATTTAAAGAAAAAATCTTTTGGTAGCTTATTTTTAAGTTTATGTCTTTCGTTACAATATCATGCACAAAGTACTTGCATACGCTTGTACAAGTAGCAATCATATAGGTACCTATATTGACACCTTTATATAAAAAAACCCATACAAATATTCCAACCACATTATTTTCCAATAGACTGTAAATATATTGAACGTTTAATTATGAATATGCGCTAGACATCGATAGATTAATAATACGATTTGACAGTTGAGCTTTCAAAGTAGGTCAAAGTTATTAATAAACGGAATAATATAGCTCGGCTTTGAACGGTGGTTAGGTTGGATAAAGGGCTCATGATCATAAAATATTTAAGAAGGCATAGTCTTGTGTGTCCGAAATTCTTTATTTAAATGTAGAGTTTTCTGTATAAAAAAGCCTTAGCCCAGTGGTGGGATAGGCTGGTATTATTGTTATTATTATTTTTTTCTAGCACTGCCACCAAAAACTAAAGATAGGAAAATAACTTAAATTTTGGAAGTCGGTGGCAATGTAGAACGACATACAGAACAGCGGCTGCCGACTTCCGAAAAGTGGCAAGTTGCATTTTAATTACTGCATCTTCTTGTGCCAATCTTACATCCAAGGCTTGTTCATTTTAGCCGTGACGGCTCTTTTGTGCTCGTAGGCACAAGCACAACCGTGTGTAAAAAGGAGAGAGGGTAAGAGGTTCGATTCCCGAGTCGAAAGAAGCTATTAGTTACAATTGAAAAATCTTGTAGCGACCCGAAGCATGGAAGTTGGCGTTGTTCTAAAGAGAAAACGTCAACTACCGCGTCAACAGGGATGAAATTTTATAAGTTCCTGTTATTCCCATCATTGGGACATACTAAGTCCGACATAGTTATTGGGGTCCACAAGAGCGGTGTATCTTACACCGCTGCTAACTGGGTGAGGCGAGGACCTGCCCCCCTAGACAAGTGGCATTATAGAAAAGATTGTATTATATAAGTATCTGTTATTCCCATCATTGGGACATACTATGTCCGACATAGTTATTCGACATACGACATAGGTCCACAGGATAACATACACCGCTGCTAACTGGGTGAGGCGAGGACCTGCCCCCCTAGACAAGTGGCATTATAGAATAGGTTGTATTGTAGATTAGAATAGATTGCCAATGAATGGGGTTGACATAAGCTTTTGCTGAATAATTTGACATCTCCATACATTTGACAATCAATTCTATTCCGCTATCTATTCTACAATGCTACTTGTCTAGGGGGACTGATAGGCAGCTGCTTCATGAAAAACTGGTAATGCCTGCAACTGACTACACTGAAAGCCGACCCCAACATAGTTAAAAATAACCCTCCTTTCGACAGTCGGGTAAAGAAAATTAACTATTATTACAATCCGCAAATCACACTGTTTCATTAAATTATTCAAATTCCTGTTAACCCTGAAATATAATAAAAACAAACAATGAATAAATCACCAACCTGTATAATAAATAAAAAAAGTAGGACGCAAAACATTATATTCTTGTAGTTTGTGTTATGACCGCCATTTTCTTTTTAACACCTAATATTTAAGAGTTAACACCTCGCAAATTGTAGGAGTATAATAAATACATAAAGAAATATGTAATAAATAAGTTACATATTTTTAAACTGTATTATGAGTTATGTTGGTGTTGTTAATTTATTGATTTATTAATGCCACATTAACTGATTGGCTTTAGACGTAGTATTTTAAGGTGTTTAAGTCAAGCACCCCACTTTCCCTCCTAGACCTGAGGAGCTAGCCACCACTACCACCACTATTCACTATACATTATGGGGGATTACGGAAGTCGTATTACTTCTCGCGATCCTTGGCATAAGTGGGTGAAGGACCACCCAAGTGGATTTTAGCCAGCAAGAGTCTGACAGATCCCTTCGCCCCCCTAGGCTGAGGATATTCATGAGGGTTTTCCACCTGGAACCATAAAAAGGCCAAGGACCTAACCTAAAGACATCTTCTGACCTAATAACCAAAACTTGCTGTGGTCTTACAACCATTTATAATACACTAGCTTTTGCCCGCGGCTTCGCACGCGTTAGAAAAAGACAAAAAGTAGCCTATGTTACTCTCCATCCCTTCAACTATCTCCACTTAAAAAATCACGTCAATTCGTCGCTCCGTTTTGCCGTGAAAGAAAGACAAACATACAGACAGACAGACAGACACACTTTCCCATTTATAATATTAGTATGGATTGCTAGCTTAAACTACCCAATTGTAGTCACAAGCAGTTAGTCTAGGGCCAATGCCTGCCTTGGTTGCGGAATAGTTCTAATAGTTACCGCAGCCCCGGAACATAAAAGACAATCTTAGGAACAAGGCCCACCCTTGTTCCTTAGGTTGCCTTTTTAGTAAATGAATGTCTGATACTCCCTCCCGCCCCTGGGCAGGAGAAGTCATTTGGTGATTCCCCATCCTCAAAAAAAAGAACAGTTACTCTTATTCAAGAAAGTTCATTCAAGGAGTTCATTGATCCAAAACTCTTTACGTTTACGCGTTTTCTTCAGTTTTTGTAAGTGGTTTCCGCTTTCATTTATTTTTCAGTCAACAATAAATCAATAAAGCGCCTGAAAATACTTTTGGCGTTTAAAATCTCGTCCGTTTATTTTTTAATCAGATATTGAAATATAATGATAAGATAATGCCATATATATGTATATGAAATGGTGAACTGACGAATTGATTGTTGATATTATCAACGCATAGCCCAATTTAATAGTCCTAGAATAGATACATGAAACTTAGAGGGTAGGTTCTTTATAAAGGGTAAATTAAATAACCTAAAAAATGATTTTCAGGATTTTAACACAAGGGTTAAAAGAGGGGATGGACGTTTCGACATACACGCGGGCGAAGCCGCAGGCGATAACTAGTCCAAACCTCTGTCGCCGCTAACTAGTTTCAAGTTAAGAATTAGATCAATAGCGTCTTTACCGCTTGCCTAGCCTACTAGGCATTTAGCTAAAGTACTATTCTCAGGAGACTCCAAGGTATGGTTAGGTTAGGTTTCTTTTATTCATGAAGGGGGCTTAAAGAAGCCCCGTCAAGTGGAGCTCCGTCGACCTGGCTGAATGTCTTTCATAGTGATAAACAGCATCGTTTGGTGAAAAGGGTATGCTTATCATTGAACGGTTAATTTAATTAGTGCAATCGTTAGTGTAAATAGACATATCTGATTGTAGACTGTTGACGAATTCCTACGTCTGGAGCCAGACCTGGACATAGGATTAGGTCATACTTAAAATATATGCATTTACATAGAACACGTAAAATTCCTGATCAATTGGATACCAAGGAGTAGTCAAGAATGATATGAAAATTTTAAAGAGATCAATTTACATCTATATAAACAGTGCAAATTATATAAGAGCTTGTCGTAAAATTATTCTGCAAAAAAACATATACCTAACACTAACTCATGCCATTCAAAATATTGTGAATATTTAAATCACTTTAATAGTTTGTTGTATTGATTATATTCGACGAATTGAAGAACCTGAAATACATAATTACTAACGCCAAACAGACAGGTTGAGACAATACTAGACATAAATTAATGTAACGATTATATACTGCCCAAATGAAACGGAATCTACTCAAATGAGCGGAACAAGAACGCTTTGAACAAAAGGGACATCCTGATGCCTATATAGACACACATAATATTACAAATAATTATCTAAATTATCGAATTAAAACTCTATAACAATGGTGTTAAGGTCGAACGTCAACGAATTTATAATTTTGTTGGTGAAATGGAACGTTCCTGTTGCCCGAAGCCAGTTGATTTCACTTCAGTGCCGCGCGCGGCGCCACTGTTGACGGTGGGCGTCGTTACGCGCTCCCGAACACAACCCCGCGCTTTTTCCTCTCGCCATCCAAAAAAAAATACATTAAAAATAAAAGAAAAACGCGTTTAATTACAGTTATTTAAATAAAAAATCTCCAGTGATCCTATCAATCGGTGAATATAATCTTTGTTTTGTTGGTGATTGATTACGTTTACAAAATAACGATACAAAAATAGTGTTTATAAGCGTTTTACGGTGCAGATCGGCATGGCGGTCGCGTACTAAATATTGCGTGTATTTTCACCGAATAGACGATTATTTCGCTACATCGGACAAGTGCGTAACGCGTGGCTTTATGTTTTCCGAGGAATTTTCCCATAATTTATTGTCAGGATGGATATGAAAACCTAATATGATTTGGAACGACGCATTCGATGTAAATATTATTGAATCTACGTATGTATGAGATTAAGATGGTAGTATTTTTAAATTGTGTTTGCTTACTGTGCGTGCTGAAAGAAAATTAGAACGTGAAAATAAAATTGTAAGCGATTATAATGTTGTAAATCATGTAATCTTTTCAATGTTACTGATATTTTTTTTAGTATTTGGAATTACAGTAACAATTTTATATTCGCTTGACTTTATAGTAGCGAATTCAAAATATACTAAAACGACCCATTTTAAATAATAATCCTCATTTCTTCTTGAAAAATAATTAACAATAGATTTTTCTTCAAATTCTTGTACTCTGTCGTTATCAAATCCAGCTCATATATTATCCATAACATATTGTAGGTACAATAGATATTTTTCTATCAAATAAAGGACCTTTAACCAATAAACAAGCACCCACATAAATTTTCCTACATATCCAACGTTAACCCTTTTTACAAAACTGAGATAACAAAATAATAACCTTTTGGAAGCCCAAATAAAATAAGTCCCTTATACGTATAGCCGTCGGCATTTAGGACCCATATTGTACCATTATTACTAATACGAAAATTGATTTGTTTTTCTTCAACTTCTAGAAATAATATAAATAGGACGCTATTAACTGAATGCTTGTAATGTCAAAGGTCATCAAATCTGGGGTTATTACGCAGTAAACAACTAATCATGTTTTGTTCGGATGAAAGGTCATTTATTGTATCTGAACTTTCTAATTGCTTATTATTATTTATTATTCACAACTTGCATTCATAGTTAGGGCATTAAAAACAATTTTAATGAAGAATACACGTGTTTATCTGGCATTATTGCCACGTCAAACAGCATTGTTGACCCTTGGCCCAGGAATAGGTCAGTTTGGTCACGTGAAGAGTTAATAGGTCATGCAATATTATTCCCTTTGTATTTTGTATCAAAGAATCTAACGAAAGAAGGCCTATATGTTAAGGAAATGTATAAAAACATTTTTACAGTGAATGAAGATGGTAAACTCATTGTCAGTCATATCATGTTCTAGTCAACCACTGACACGGACTCATTAGGTTTTCCTCTAGTCTGGTCGTTTTCATAGATTTTCTTATTTGATCTAATTCCACCAGTATTCTTACTAAAACAGTTGTTACCATTTGTCTTAGTCATTGCGTAAACAATATTTCTCGTTTCAAATAGAATATCTTACTAATATATTCGCAGAATTATACAGATAATGCCAGCTTATTATTCGATGCGTTGCAAAGACTCACTTGTGTCTTCTTATTCTCATCCAAATACTAAGAAGATATGCTTGCTTATGACGATTATTTCAGACTCGTTTAATTGCAAGTCCAGGTTTTCTTCATGTTGATAATCCTTCATCAATATTATGTCCAAAAAAATGATGTGATGGCCCAGTGGTTAAGGCGCCCACCTCTCATGTAAGAGGTTGTGTTCGAATCCGGGCAAGTACCAATGTGACTTTTTCAATTCATCACTAATCACTTACATCCCGTACCGTTAGCCGTTAGTTAATGCGTAGAACTTTGACAATCGTTACGGGTAGAGAGAAGCCAAAAATGTCTCATCAGTCTAACTAAGAGGTATCGTGTCGCCCAGTAACTGGGATATGGATGTCTGATAGGCATAAAATCGTGGTATCTAGCTGAATTCAGTTGAGCTGGTAGCCGACCCCAATATATTAGGAAAGGGCTAGGGAGATGATGATAAATTTTGAATAATGCTTACTAACATTAAACGTCTTGATTGCACTATATGACCTAAATCACTTGTAGGTTTATTATTACTTCTGGTCTTTGAAACAATCAAACAATACACAATAGTATCAAAACATATGAGAGAATCTTTTCAATCTGATTCGTACTGTGAAGGTTCCGTACGACCGTACTGCACAGTACTTTATTCAAAATCGAGCGAAAATTCGAAAAACACTTTTCTTTTATAGCTATATTATGGTTTATTAATTATTTTTTGTATGATATCTATTCATTATGATGGAATGGGAGCGAAATCTAACATAGCTAGGGGCATGAAAATGATGTAATGATACAAATTCAAAACATAAAGCCCTGTGACAGATAGAGATACCTTAATCGACAACCTGGGCTTCTCCCAGTTTTAACCACCCCTTTTTGCTTTTGGCCCCTAAATATGTTCTGGCTCCTGCTTGTTATGGAGAGAAGTGCAAATCATATTTAACCTATTCGCTGTTCTTTTCTGAATAATTTCGTTGCGGGATCCAAGACAGTTAAATTGTTTTTTGGAGACTCGCCGAGTTTCATTGCTCGCCGCTTTTCTGACGGACTCCACTGTTGATTCCGGCTTTCAAGAGTTGCAGTTGTTGGGAATAGTGTGGTGGGATTGTTCAATTAACAAAAAAACCTTAATCGTAGTAAAAAGGTTTGGCAGTACTTAGCACTGTTTGGGTGTGGAATCCTAGCGTATTTGTATTGTCTTTGATACTCACCATTTATGGTTTTCTCTCAAATTTTAGCATGTTTAATATATTATTCTAAGCTAACCCATATTTAACCTTTTTTTGGGATGGGAAATCATCAAATGGCTCCTCTCGCTCTAGGCGGAGCGAAAGGGAGTGTTAGACTCTACTGACTAAAACCCATCCATGCTCCTTTATAGCCCGCAGCCCCACCCATATCATACTGACCCTTTCTTAGGCTAAATAAATAAATAAAAAAAACCCATATTTAGCCTAAGACTACAATGTCATAAATATTTGTTAACTATTACTTATTTCGGCCTGTGTTTTGGTTTACAAAGAGCATGCTACCTAACATGTGGCAAAATTGCCAATATCTTTGTGATATCAATTTGTTCTAATTTTTTTTTTGTTGTTGCATACCAGCTATTGCCTGTTGCTTTCTTCGCGTGCATATATTAGAAAAGCACGAACCACCATACAATTTTTCAATGTTCATCCCGAACATTAAAATTAATGGGCAAGCTAAACTTTCCAAAAATCCTTTCTTAGTAGGTGTTACAACATAGAAGGCAGCAACTAGGCTTTCACCTCTGCGTGGACCTTCTGAAGTTGACCTAAATTATTTTGATCTTGATCGCCTTTTGACCTTTTCAATCACATTTCTTCTAAATCATCTTCTGAAGTGATTTCCTTAATTACCATCGTTTCTTCTTGGTTTGCAACCCCAGGTTCCTAATACTAAACTCACGAATAATTTAAAAGTCATATCTTTACAGATGTTTTATCTAAGTTTACATTTTGATATTTCGTCACGTTTGCTTCTCAAAAGGAATTTACATCGTTTCAAATTATCGATAAGCTAGCTGACTTCGTAAATCTCTATTTCATTTATGACATCGTAGCAAGAAATCATTAACCTAAAATTGGTCTATAGTTTCTCCAATTAGGAATGTTTTCCTCAAAATCCAATCGTTCTAAGGGTTCAACCTTGGATAATTTGGAATTTTTCATACCCTTACCAAAGACAAGAATCCTTCTAAATTATTCAGTGCTAGAATCGAGGGTTCATTTAAGAATGCTTTGCGAAAATGTTTATAGCCTGTTGAAAGGAAGCCTCGGATGTGTGTTCTTGGGCTTAGCTGATAATCCTCTGATCGTGTTTATAACAGAATTGTCTATACCTATGTTTTGAAAGGTGGGGTCATTAGCCTTAATGTTTTTAACGTAGTCTGGAATTATACTAGCGCTAATATAGTCCAAGAGGCTGATCACATAATTAAAGTATTCTGTACTAATATTATTGAGTGGAAAAGTTTCTTTTTAGAGATGATGTTTGGGAGTATACGTCCGATTATTGAAACTCATTTACTAAGCTATCTCCAATTGACATAGAATAAGATAATGAGTAGTTACTAAACATCTCGAACAAAATCTTGTCTAATAGCTATACTATTTACAAGTAAACATATTCCATTTCCGACTTCGAATCTACAACTAATACATTCAAGTAACCTGAAGGTTTCAGCTGACAGCCCTCCGATATGAATATCAAAACAGACAATCGCAGAGGAAATTAGAAGTATGGACCTACCTTGTGTGGGACGACAAGCTGCCAATTTGAGCATTGAATTTGAAACTGTCTTTGTAATCCGTTCGCCTCTCATGCATGAGGTTCCGGTTTCAAATTCAGAAAACTACAGATGTACTTTATAAATTCGTATTATGAATTTTCTGAGACAAATTTGGGAATCAATGACACCGGTAAGGCAAGACATTGTGATGAAATCTAAGCTTATTAAAACGTGATATTGATCACGTTCCTATTTTCATACAAGAAAGGCCTAAGCCAATGCTTAGGCCTTCTTTGCAATTCCTGCCTTAGAACAATACATTTTAACCTGGGGCTATATTGATGCCTTCAATACTTGATAGTGACTTTGCTTTGCATAACATTTTCATGTTAAACTTATCTCAGCCTGCTAGAGTTTTGGATTCTGATTGCATTTGACTATTTGCATTATTGTGTTAGTTTTCTATCCCATATTTGGAGCTGATTTTGCAGCTCAATTTATCACCAATCTTATTTTCTTGATTAAGGTGAACTATAATGTAGCCATTATTTTCGCATTGGCGTCCCCAACCACCTGGTTCCAATCTAATCTTGTCTGTGATATATTGCTTAGTAATTCAGCAAGACCACTTGATGAGTATATTTCAACTCGATAACACGCTACACCGTATAATTTTACGATATACTATTATATTTAGAAAGTCCTTGTAGCATCATTGTTATGCCATGTTTAAGTATCTTTTCTGGTAGATTTTATAGTTTCATCTTCCTCTATGAAGACATTAGTATTTACGTTTTGCATTCCGGAATTTTAATCATCCGTATCATGATAGCCGTCTTGTTCATGATTTATTTTGAGATGCTGTATGTTTTATTGAGAATAAAGTTGACAGTAATTGTGTGTTCTTCATTTAGCATTCAGGTCAATAATACACTATGAATCATAGGACAGTTCTTGTTAGTTTTGTTGTCTTCATTATGACTTATATAAGGTACCGCTACAAGCATAATTTAAACAGTTTTCAATGCACCTATTCCGCGTTAGTCGTCAGTACTGAAACACGATTCAATGCTATCAGCATATTACACTTCTGCCAGCTCTATGCAACAGATGCATCTGCCAAATAGATTTAGACAGTAGACGTGAAAGTTTCAACAATTTAACTCAAACGTTGGCAGAGAACATTAATGGTAATTTTCGAGCTTAGAAACAAGATAATATTAATGATGTAGAATTAAATTGAAGTCCTACAGAAGAATTTTGCAGAATGGAAAATTATAATACTGAACACAAAAGAATCTAGATTCAGTATTCATTTAATCCGTTTGTAGACGTTTTTACAATGGGACTATTTAATCCTGTGTTTCATAACAGTCTTTCAAATGCCGGAATACCGATCAGAATCAATAGACGGAGAGCGCATTGTGGTACTTGAAACTGGAAAGCGGTATTGCGTACCATTGTGATCGCTTCATCCAATTATCTAATTATCTTTCAATGGTGTTTTCTCTTCTGAGATATTTTATTGGTAAATAACTGGGACGAGGCAAAATGCAACTCGGTCTTCTAAAATTAAATATTGAAGAAATAATTGCTAATTATGGTTGGTTTTTGAGACATTAAAATAGCTTTTTTCTTACTCCACTCTCATTTTTTCCTACATGAAATGTTCCTCATAATTTGTATCGCTCCAAGCATAAGCATTTTATGTCTAGTAATGAAGCATCTAGTTTTAAACTAATTTTATGTTCATTACAGCGCTAGGAAATTGCACTTCCAACTTTGATTAACTTGTACGAGCGTAAAACGTGGTTCATTTTGCAAATGACAAGAAAAAATAGACGCTCGGTTGAGAGCGCGACTAGTTTGTAGCAAATTGGTAGCAAAAACTGTAGGTATTTCATGTTCATATAAATTATGGAGGTTTTTCTAAATAGTTGAACGTTTATTTTTAGATGATCATTGAAATATTTCATAAGTGCACGACTCCATTACTCAAGAATAAACATTGATGATAGGAATGTTTTGAAAATACCGGAGCTTTATGATACCTGGCACCTGTTTTCTGAAAGATGTTGATGAAAACAAACAATCTGTGAAAGATTGAGCTGACTGAATATTATCGCAAATCCTGCAAAACGTACATGAGCTAAAGTCAGGGATCGATAAGTAGCCTCTGCCAATGACTGGTTTATTCTAGGTTTGACCAACGCCTTTCGGCGATCACCAAAATAAATTACAAATTCTAGTTTTGACTAGCTAATTTTTAGGCAAATATAGAAGTACCCAACATTATTTAGTCAAACTTCAAAAGCAAAAAATGTGTTTTGTATTTTGCCTAGTTTAACGCCTTATTCCATCTACTATTCGTGAATCAAATCAAAACTTTTATTACACTTAGACCATTTAGTGTCATATGAATAGTTAAAAAGTTGGCCGGTTAGTCAGAAAGAATGTTGCTCCGAAACGTGGGTTGGTTGGTCTCTATGGAGAAGAACAAGCAAGAAACTCCATGTACACTCTTTACAATCATTAAGTTTCAAATCAATTGATGCTATCAGCATATTACACTTCTGCCAGCTCTATGCAACAGATGCATCTGCCAAATAGATTTAGACAGTAGACGTGAAAGTTTCAACAATTTAACTCAAACGTTGGCAGAGAACATTAATGGTAATTTTCGAGCTTAGAAACAAGATAATATTAATGATGTAGAATTAAATTGAAGTCCTACAGAAGAATTTTGCAGAATGGAAAATTATAATACTGAACACAAAAGAATCTAGATTCAGTATTCATTTAATCCGTTTGTAGACGTTTTTACAATGGGACTATTTAATCCTGTGTTTCATAACAGTCTTTCAAATGCCGGATTAAATACCGATCAGAATCAATAGACGGAGAGCGCATTGTGGTACTTGAAACTGGAAAGCGGTATTGCGTACCATTGTGGTCGCTTCATCCAATTATCTAATTATCTTTCAATGGTGTTTTCTCTTCTGAGATATTTTATTGGTAAATAACTGGGACGAGGCAAAATGCAACTCGGTCTTCTAAAATTAAATATTGAAGAAATAATTGCTAATTATGGTTGGTTTTTGAGACATTAAAATAGCTTTTTTCTTACTCCACTCTCATTTTTTCCTACATGAAATGTTCCTCATAATTTGTATCGCTCCAAGCATAAGCATTTTATGTCTAGTAATGAAGCATCTAGTTTTAAACTAATTTTATGTTCATTACAGCGGAAAGCGCTAGGAAATTGCACTTCCAACTTTGATTAACTTGTACGAGCGTAAAACGTGGTTCATTTTGCAAATGACAAGAAAAAATAGACGCTCGGTTGAGAGCGCGACTAGTTTGTAGCAAATTGGTAGCAAAAACTGTAGGTATTTCATGTTCATATAAATTATGGAGGTTTTTCTAAATAGTTGAACGTTTATTTTTAGATGATCATTGAAATATTTCATAAGTGCACGACTCCATTACTCAAGAATAAACATTGATGATAGGAATGTTTTGAAAATACCGGAGCTTTATGATACCTGGCACCTGTTTTCTGAAAGATGTTGATGAAAACAAACAATCTGTGAAAGATTGAGCTGACTGAATATTATCGCAAATCCTGCAAAACGTACATGAGCTAAAGTCAGGGATCGATAAGTAGCCTCTGCCAATGACTGGTTTATTCTAGGTTTGACCAACGCCTTTCGGCGATGGCCACAATAAATTACAAATTCTCCTTTTGACTAGCGTATTTTTAGGCAAATATAGAAGTACCCAACATTGTTTAGTCAAACTTCAAAAGCAAAAAATGTGTTTTGTATTTTGCCTAGTTAAACGCCTTATCCCTTCTACTATTTGTGAATCAAAATCAAAACTTTTAATAAACATTTAGTGTCGTATGAATTGTTAAAAAGTTGGCAGGTTAGTCAGAAAGAATGTTGCTCCGAAACGTGGGTTGGTTGGTCTCTATGGAGAAGAACAAGCAAGAAATTCCATGTACACTCTTAGCAATCATTAAGTTTCAAATCAATTGGTCAATCCCAAGTCCCCAGTCACGGGCTGATAAGGTCATATTCTGTTCCGACGTTTGTCCTATTCCAATAAGTCCCTTACAGGATTAAACATAAATACATTAGTCAAATGAACAAATACACTATTGGTTTCGACGTTGACTAATTAAACCTAGAAGCGCTGGAACCTGGCAGTTTGACTATAACATATGAATTAGCTCCCAGGTTCTCTCAGGTATCAAAACTCTAGATTATTTCTAGATTCCTATCCTGGTTTATTTCATTTCAACATTGTATACAAAAGGAACATACAGACACACTTGCGAATCAATCTGAAGTAGTTTACATTTCAATTTCTGTGTTTACGAGTCCTAATTGATCTTGGAGTATTTCATTGAAATAAACTAGATGTGATCTGCGGAATTTGCGGTTGTAAACTGTGTTGACTGGCTACGTTATGAAGTATTTGAATTGGGCATAAAAATGTCTTGGTGAGTAAGATTAAACAGGTCTTGACCTAATTAAAATATTTTAAACTGTTTGGGCTGTCGCGTAAAAATTTGAAGGCAAAAACATTTTTTCCAGCCTTCTCCCAACTTGTTCAAATAGATTCAGTTGAATACTAGTGTTGGACATTCGATAATATGGAGTGTCTTTTACAATCCAATTACTGCTGACCTGGTAATGACGATACGTGTTGATTAGATTGATTGCTATACTTTCTGGCTTCTGACTACCTGTAAGGTTTGTAATAATTTAATGACTATCGTGACCAATAGCAAGTCATTTGAGGGTGGAAAATCATCAAAATGATTCTTCCAGGCTTTTACTGACTAAAACCCACCCTCTTTTTTCTTATGTTGCCCTTTATGTTCCGGGGCCACGGTTACGATTAGACCTATTTCGTACGCATTTTACGTATTATTTATTATTATCATTTTACGTACCTATTATTCCTTTTAAAAAACTTTCCAGCCTTGTTTCCATTTCGTTTTTTACCTAACGTCGTCGGTTTGAAATCAAGCCGGATTCGAAATTAATATATGACATAAAACTTTTTTTTTTGTAAAAAGACATTTTATTTATTTTATTTTATTTATTAAGGACAAAAAACAGTTACACATTAGAGCGTACAATCAAAATCCTTAATATAATTTAACAAACATGTAACCCACACCATTGTCCACAAATTAACAATTGAATAAAGGGAAATTATGAACAGACTAAGATTAATTAATGACATGTCAAGTTTGTTTACAAATTTAGTTAATTACCTTAAAACAAAGGGTATACTTATAAAATAAGATTTTGTTAAGGATAACCAAATTTTGGAGTGAATCAGAGAATAGTATTCAGATCTAGCGATAATTCCCTGTAGAGGAAAATAAATAGTGTTTCCTTAGAACGTTAGTTTTGCTAGTATTTCGTTTACTACGTTTACTCATGCATCCAAGAATTTAAATTACTATTGTTAAAATCAGTTTAGTACTTAACGAATCGGTGTTTACGATTCGAAACCAAACCGTTTCTCTAAGCTCCAAATGCTCCAAATATCAAGAATACTTTGAAACGTAAACATGACAAAAGTATATTTCTAAATACCTAACGCTATAGACCATAAATATAAAATAACAATTTAAAATGAATAAAAGTTGAACCGATTTCTCTTCACCTCTACGATTTTGAAAAACAAATGCTTTCTGAAGTACTACATGCTAGAGAAAATCTGGCTAAATGAGAGAGTTGCAAACCACGGGTTCCATACAAGCTTAAAATACAAACATTTGGAAAGTCGATTTTTTTTTACGATGGCGACTTTTTGTCTTAGGCATACATTGCTTTGCCCTAATTTGATGAATCTTGATCAAGCCACATGGGCTTTTATTATTGAAAGATCAAAATATGAAGCATAAATGGCCGTATTCTTTGTTAGGAACAAATCTGAGTTTAGTTTCACATTAATTTCCACTTGAAAACTCCACATGGTCCTAAAAGCCAAAGTGGTAACTGATAGGAGATAGACAGACAGACGAACGAACAACGAAATTATCATACAAGGTTCCTTTTTTAAGTGCGGAACCTTAGAAATCGTGCAAAGAAAACTTGTACTAACAAGCGCAAGTCGCAATAAAGCCGGTTATAAAACTACGACAATGGAAGTACGTAACAGAGTCCTTACGCTGCTCGGTGTCTCGTTACGTGGGTGTAAGGCCGGGACACATCAGCGAATATCGACGGCTTCAGTGATTTATGAATGGATGAAATAATATGTGTTTTTAGGCCATTATTGAATGAGACAGAAAATGTGTTCTGTGTATTTGGTTTAGCTGTTCCCATTACTGAAATGTTTGATGATAACATTATTTGAATTATTATTGAAACGTTTGTTAAACATTTCGCGCATAAAACGTTTACCTACATTCTTATTTAAATTTTCCTTCATACGTTTCTCAACGACCGCCATACCGTTCTGCATCATGTAAGACTTAAAATTAAAAAAAAAATGTCTTTTCAGCATCAAAAATGATGAAAAAATAAACCCAAATAAAAAACCTTGAAAACGAAACATTCCCAAAGATTAATCCAAAGACATGTTACAAGAAGTGCTAAATTAAGAAGATATTGTACCAACTCAAGATGCGTCGCGACTGCTTAAAGCTACGGCTCAGTGACCCTAGTCCTGGGTCCCTTTCTTTCCATGCTTCTGACTCAGAAGAAGAGAGTTCAGATCGAGGCAGCAGAAGCTCCAAAAGTGCTGTGGACGAACCTCATGTGTTACCTGTTACTGTGACGGCTGCACAGGTAAATTTGATTTAAGAATCTCTTAAAAATGATGGGTGAGATTTTAGAGCAGTTAAAATTAAGTCAGGTAGTGAAAATCTGATGGTTGATAGAAGAATGTATTGACAAGTAAGCATGTGTGTTTATTAATCAATTCTGGTCTTTATTCAGAATTAGAGTTTATAAATAAAAAAGGCGGTTACATGTAAAGGAGTCACAAATAAAGCAAGTAAATTACTATACTTTCTAAACATATTTCCTCAACTTAACCACAAAATCTAAAATATTATTGATGTATGTCATGTGTCTGGTGAATATGGGGTTATTTAATTTTGTTTTTGCTGGCGATATAGATATTAAAATAAATGACGACTACTTTTACATTGTATTGGCTGATAAATAATAACAGTTTGTAATGAGCTTTAATGGAGGGTTTCTCAGTATACTTACTTGGTGTTAAATCAATGAATCGTGATTAAAAGACACAGTTGCTTACTTAAAACATCAGCTCAGCTTAAATAAGAATGAGCTGAACAAGTCCGCGTACTGACCATAACTTCGCAAAATCCTAAATTCTTGTTCCACATTGGCAAAATGGGGATGTGGTAGACCACGAAGGAGACAAAGAGAATATTTTGATGACTTTCTTCAGATTGGAAACACGTAGCGTAAAATGGTGACCAATGTAAAAAATAGAGGGAGACCTTTTCCAACAGGGAGACAATAAGGGTTAAATACAATATTATTATAATCTCTTTACCATTATTTATGTTACTCAACCACATAACGTTTGTGTTTATTACGAGTGTAATTTTATTATTACCGCCATAATGCGAGTGCTTATCCATAAAATCTCGATCGTCAAACAACGCTTTAGCTGTTGCGTTAATAATTCGCTCAGTGACTGTTACAATATTTAACCTTTTAACTGAGTAAACGATATTTTCTTTCACCCCTAATCAGTGAGGAAGCAATTAAGCTTCTACGAGGCAAATTACTAAACAAAATACACTTTGACCTTTATGGAGTTCCGTGGCGAAGCAAGAACTATTTACTTTTCCTTATTTTTTTTTTTTGTTATTCTAAAGATTAACTACGCCGTAACCCTCACTATTTCGTGCATAACTCATAAAGAACTTACCTTTCTGAATTAGTTAGATTTTATTTTAAACTGTTCTTCAATGTTTCCTTACTCATCAGAATGTTTAAATTTTGATTTGCGATCCAATATTGCTGTAGATACATGGTCTTCATACCTAGCTTGAGGGAAAAGAAGGCACATCTATGTTTACTCACAGTATTCTGCGTACTAGACTTTTATAGATTGACGTCGTCGCCGTGTCCAAAATGTAGTTAGAAGTATTACAAATGATTAAGGGTTTTTAGGAATCATTAGGAATATCTCTTATACTGTGTGGCAACATCTTGTACAACAGCCAATCTCTCAGTCACTGTGCCAACAGGTCTTCGAGAAAAAATGCTTTTAATTTTGTCTGATTCTACGAAATAAAAAAAAAGTTATATAAATTTTACGGAATCCAATCTTTCGTGGTCTGACTCACACTATGTATTTTTTAATGCCCCTTTTCACAGCCAAGTAATTAAAGAAAACGAAATGCACGATTCGTTTTCCCGACACGAAATGTTTGAGGAAAGTGGTAATGGTTTTAGGGGTCGGAAAATGTATAGCGTGATTTATCCATAGGTAGCTGTTATCGCAAGAGGAAGGAAAATGAGAAAAGGGAGAAATTGGAAATATTTTTGGGTGCTACAATTCTATTTATATGTTCACAGGAATGTATAGATTTTGATATTCTGAGTGAGGGGGAGAAATTCTCATATTTTTGGGAGCATTCGCGTTTTTATGTGAATTTCAATTCAGTGTCAATTTCCGTCATAACACATCTAGTCATTGATTGATTGATCTGGCGAAAGCTGCGATATCTAAATGTTGATAAAATAGATGTATAGCTTCTTTGGCCAATTCCACAATTAACATTGTACCTTCAAACCAAATAATTGAAGTTTATATCATACGTCTAAAGGCATTTTTGCCAGGCAGGATTATTTTTTAAACCTGAATAAGTAATAAGTAAGTATACGTGCAATTTTGAGCACTGATCCTTTGCCACATGTTAAACCAAACCATCCGAGTTTTCATCACTTACACTTAAGAAGATAATAATAATTCTTTCTTTTATTTCACGCCCTGTTTACTTCTACATTAAATCATTCCCCTCTCTTTACCACGCACGCGAACAGTCAAAGAGGAAATTGAAGAAAACGTACCCCAAAACATTTTCTTGAAAAAAAAATACGATCTTTCATCATATTCTATCGTTTTTACCGGCACCGTAAATTCGTTGAGTGTGTACCGCCTTTACTCTTTGAGTTTGGTTGTACGGCGTTTCGGCACGGTAAGGGATTTTCTGCCAGAGCAAAATATTCCTTAACTTTGTGGGATTGCAGAAAAAATATAACAATCTTGATAATTGTAGATAAATCGTACACTATCAGGGAGCAATTCTAGTAAATTTTAAAAACTTTCGTATTTTAATTCCAAGGTCAATCCGTTAAAACTGCCACTTAAAAAAAACAAAATATGACATTGATTGTAACTGAGGTGACCCCCAACTGGTTGATCGACTTTTCACCGGGCTAGAGGGATGGTTTTTGAAGTGGAAACTTCTTTAGCGGCGTTGAGCACTTTTTCTGTAATGGGTATAAAATCTTAAACTCGCGTCAGGACACGTGACCTGATCGAAAAAGCGTAGGACGGATGGATAGTTGAAATTATGGATGAAAGTTGATTTTTCGGAGAGATAAACTTTTTAATGTAAAATAATTGTAATAGTTTTAAAGTGTTTAATGTAATATAAATTGTCATGTTTGTGTACGATATCGCAATAAATGAATATTGTATTCTACCACATAAATGATAGTACTTTTATACTGATAAAGCAATTGGTGCAAAATGATTCCCTAACCATTCCAAAATATCAAACATGCTCAACGTTAATAATCAAGTTTTCACTTCTGCCGGCACTCCCGGAGTGCAACCCGTCTTTTTTTTTTTTAAGGTAACGCGGTATCCTTTAATTCTTCGAACTCACGTGATTTCAGACACTTTAGAAAGACAATAAGGGACAACGCACACCGGAATGGCAGCGGCCGGCAGCGGCGCGGCGAGCACTTTCAGTGTGAAATAATTTTAAACTTTAACTACATACTTAAAAGTCTAGTATCGCTTGAAAAGCTTGAAAAGGTCGCGAGACTGCCAGCGGCCGCGCGCCATGCGCGCGCCTCTTGTTTCTAGCGACGCTGGCGGCCGCTGGCGGCCTCGCGGCGCCGCGGGCGGCAGCTGCCGGCCGCTGCCATTCCGGTTTGCGTTGTCCCTAACAGTGCTACAGCCGGCTGTTGCGAGTGGTGGTCGTCGAAAGGTACACGAATCTTTTAGTCAATAAAGATTGATTTGATTTGATTTAAATCGCTTATAACAGGTGTTAATTAGAAATATTTAGCACTCTCGCCTCTGAAATTATTAAGATAGCGATTATTATACTTTGATCACAAGCAGACAGCCTCTGCTTGTGACCATGGCAGGTGTAACCCTGCCGAAACGTCAAGCTAAACATAAATAAAAGGTACGTGCGCGTTAAATCCCGATAAGCGGTGAAGTATAAGATAGCGATTTTAATAATTTCAGTGGTCATAACGTTCGCGTTCAGCTAACAAAAACTTTATAACTTACTAGCTTCTGCCCGCGGCTTCGCTCGCGTTAGAAAGAGACAAAAAGTAGCCTATGTTACTCTCCATCCCTTCAACTATCTCCACTTAAAAAATCATTTCAATTCGTCGCTCCGTTTTGCCGTGAAAGAATGACAAACAGATAGACAGACAGACATACAGACAGACACACTTTCCCATTTATAATATTAGTATGGATGCCGATTATAGTAAAATATGTTAACGAATCTTTGCTAGATATGGTCTACCTGCTTAAAAGCCACGGTGCCACCAATAGATATACGTGACACATTGCTGGCAAAATTCTAACACCCTTTTTTCCGTCGGGCGGTCAAAAATCCCTTGCCGTGTCGTGCTAACAATGGAATGGGGTCTCAGTCATCGATCACAGGCAGCCGTTAGTATTTGTATCCAAATGCTTATTGATTGGACTTCCAGTTTGGTAGTTCAGGACTTGTTGGAAGTTTCTTTCTGTAGGTTGAGTTTTTTGCGTAGCTAAGTGGTTGAATATGTTTTGGATAGAATTTGTGAGTGAGATTTAGATTAGAGAATGATTTATGTGGTGAAGAAGAGTGTTTCTGGTGATGCAAAGCTGGTGTACATGCTTACTGTATATATGGTTACTAGTAAATAGTGACCAACACACTTGAAACCAAACAATTGAGGTCAACAAAAAGTTTTTCATTAAAAAACTTCTTTGCGCCTATTTAGCAACTTTAATATGTAAAGAATCAATATTTATATTTTTTAAAACCTTCAAGCACACGTGATTCTAGACACAATAGAAAGACAATATCAGCCCGACAGCCAGCTGTCGATTGGTCGTTGAAAGGTTAATAGTTTCAATGAATAAGGTTAGATACCGAATCAGGGGTTACTTTGTCGAAATCCAAAATAAAACTACATAATTATTATATTTTAATAACAATTAATTAAAAGTATGATTGAAGTAAATGATTAGACTTTGCTCTGATTACTAGTAGGTAGTACTTTTCCTCCCACGCAATTTTAAAACACATCTGCAAATGAAATTTTCTTTCGATGAAATCAATTTGCATCTTGAAAGTTCGCGATGAAATCTTAGAATCTTATTACTTCGGTGGAATGAAAAAACTCTGCGTATTTTAAAGTTTGATGAAAACTGTCGTATACCTTTTTTTCCCTCGTTGAAGAGGTAAGATTTTTATTTAATTTCCTTTTATAAATGTGTGGGTATCGGTAAGTACAGTCAGCAAAGTAGGAAAGGTGCAAGGTGCAAATACACACATAGCGGTCAAACTCCAAAACGCTAAAAGAGGGTATTATACTTTAAACTTTCGCGTTGCATATTAATACTTTACTGTTTTACGGAATTTAACGCGCACGTACCTTTTTTATTTGTTTTATGCTAGACGTTTCGGCAGGGTTACACCTACCATGGTCACAAGCAGACTGTTCGGCGACACTACTCCGTCGACGAAGATGAAGATAGATTTTCATCTACCCTCAATGTTGACGATTGTCCACTATAAGGCCGCGTACACACTACACTCACTATTTCCGGTTTTTTTGTCGACCTAAAAATCGCGATGCTGAATTTTTACAGTTTAAACAAATAAAAAAGGTACGTGCGCGTTAAATCCCGTAAAACAGTAAAGTGCTAAAAGAGGGTGTTATAACCCCTCTTTTTGCGTCGGGGGTTAAAAAGAAACTCATATTTCTAGCTTCAGAAGTTTCGTCTTGATTAAGCATCAATCTTTAGATATTGTATAGATTAAGAATTACATCAATATAATTCAATTAACCTTTCAACGACCAAGCGACAGCCGGCTGTCGGGCTGCTATTGTCTTTCTATTGTGTTTCAAATCACGTGTGTTCGAAGGATTAATAATCAGCCCCCCTAGACAAGTGGCATTGTAGAATAGATAGCGGAATAGAATAGATTGTCAAATGTATGGAGATGTCAAATTATTTAGCGAAAGCTTATGTCAACCCCATACATTTGACAATCTATTCTAATCTACAAACTTTTCTACAATGCCACTTGTGTAGGGGGGCTGATTAGAGTAATTTCTAACAATACATAATCATATTAGGCACAAACCTGACCGTCTGGCCAAAATTCGACTAGCTTTTGTCCGCGGCTTTGCTCTTGTAAATGTCAATACTTCCATCCCCTATTTAACCCCTATAATGTTGGAATTTCCAGAAATCCTTTCTCAGTGGTTACCTACTCTTTACAAAGAACACACACTGCAAGTTTCGGGTTATGGGACATCCCGCCCACGAAAGATCTCGCCTCCTGGCTCGCCCGAAAAATTGTCCTGTGTAAAATAAATGATACTGGGATGTCATCATCTCCCTAGCCTTTTCCCAACCGTATTGGGGTCGGCTGCCAGCCTAACCGGATTTAGCTGGATACCGGTGTTTTACGTGGAGCGACTGCCTATCTGACCTCCACAACCCAGTAACTGGGCGACCCGATACCTCTTGGTTAGACTAGTCAGAGTTTCTGGCTAACCAGTAACGACTGTCAAAGTTCTACGAATGACAATCGGGACCAACGGCTTTACGTGCTTTCCGAGGCACGGGATGTCAGTGATGTCTAAGATAAACTTTAGAAAGTACATATGAAATGAAAAAGTCACATCGGTACTTGCCCGGATTCGAACCCACAACCTCTTACACACGAGGCGGGCGCCTTATCCACTGAGCCATCACGACACACACACAAATGATACTGGGATGTCTCCTATTAAAAAGTAAAGAGATATTTTGGCTAAATCGTATATTTTTTTTATTAAACATCAGATAAATCTGCAAATCATAAAGTCAAATGACCATATTTAAACAGTACATTATTTTTCGGGCAAATATACCCATGCACATTTTAAAAAGTGGACATCTTGCCCGGGGGCGAGATTTTTCGTGGGTGGGATGTTCCATAACCCCAAGTTTCACGTCTCTAGGACCATCTGTTTGGGCTGTATTAACATTCAATCAGTCAGTATACTAATATATATAATTTATAGATTAATAACTTAACTACAGTAATTTTGGACAATATACAGCCATGTTAGACATAACTTGACAGCCCAGACAAGCCCACGCAATCTGAATTGTTCAGTCTGTACGCTGTCGGCTGTCATACTGTCATGCTGTCATGCTGTCCCGCTGTTCAGAATTAATTATTTTAAATGACAACTAATTAAGCTTGCCGGCTGTCTCTACAAAGGGCAACATAGTGATTTATAAAAGGATTTTGGTATTCAGTTTATTGATAATTTGTGCAATCGTATTGAGATGGAAATTGGGCCATTCTGTTTTATATGCGTTGTATATTTGATGAATTAATGGTTCTGTCAAAGTTGATAAAGATCTTTTAATAAGAAACAATAAATGACATTAAAAGTTTGCGATTTGTACTATAATTAACTTTTGTATTTCATAAACAGATTGTCACAAAAATACAATACATAGTAATACATACATACATCATGTTATGAAAACGTAAAAATTTTTGCACCTACAACATGTTGTAAAATAAACAATAGTTGCTTTATTGTACAACTAGCTGTTCCTCGCGGTTTCACCCGCGTTACGTTAGGTTTTTGTTTACTGCCTCGCTCCCGTGGGACATAGTGTGATATTATATAGCCTATAGCACTCAAGAATAATGTAGCTTTCTGCCAGTGAAAAAATGTTTAGAATTGGATCATGGGTTCCAAAGATCCCCTACATACAAACTTACAAATTTTTCCTCTTTATAATATTAGTACAGATATATTGTTTGTTGTATTTATATTTTACTTCGATACGTCCTTATCTATCTTGTATGCTTTGGTTATTGACTAGGTATGCAGACTCTAGACAATGTAATGTGTAGAATTTTAGATTCATTTGAGACAATTTAGTAGTGGTCTAAGTAGGCAAACATTACAAAAAAAATGCATGAAATAAGAAAATGTTTTGAATAGTCCCTTTAAATTAAATAAAATATAAATAATATGGAATGCAAGCCATTGTTATCTTTCCTGGTCTCTAATTTTACATAACATTTTCTCTTAACAAAAATATCCATCTTATTGCCTCTTCATTGCGAATTGTATAAAATAAATCTTGTAACATTTTTAAAATATAAAGACAGGCAAAACTAAGCTTTACCTACATAATAATAAAACTTACAGTTGCGAGTGTTCTCGAGGCACTTACAACACCTTTTAGTACAGTCGTACTGAAAAGCTGAAGTTTTAATAGCTTTTTATGTCAACGGTACTAAGAACGTGCTTTTAAAGCAGGAACTAAAATAGAAGGACTTACTTAGTATTTTCTTGCTGTTTATTCTGTAAAAATAGTAGTAATATTCTTAGAGAATTCAGATGAAGTGAGGAGATATTTTTTAGTGTAAGAGACACGTTTTAAACTCAATTTACCATTAATTTTATATTTAGGAACGAAATCCATAAAATAATATCGTGTATTAGGTTGAAATTAATGCCTATTTCTCAGGTCTACAATCTATTGAATCGGAAAAAAAACAAGTTTCATAAGTATAATTTTAACAACATTGGCTTAAATACGCGCAAATATAACTCATATTTCGTAGTCATTCCTAGTGTGGATCAATACTCCGTGATCAATACACTAGGAATCTGTTGTGGTAGTATTTACAAACATATAAACTCACAAAATAATGTCTCAAATACTTGTAGACTAACCAAAATATTTGTACCACAAGGGAATCAAACCTGCAACATGCAGCACAGCTTTTGCTTAGCCAGTACACGTACCGCACCAGTGTGCATAACTTATTACGTACATTCTAAAAAAAACAAATTTTACATCTACCTACAAAGCATCCCAGTCTTATACTTATCACAAGATGGTAACCAATACTTAGACCCGTATTAATAGACGTCACTTAATTCTGAGACGCTCTCAAATCTATTGCTGTCCTTATTTTTTCCCTTTAGAATGACAAGAACAGCAAGAGATTTAAAAGCGTCTCAGATTTGAGTGACGTCTATTAATACGGGCCTTAATCTATTTTAACCCACAAAGCTTTTAAGCTGATATCTTAAAATCACTTAACCTTGATCCGAATAATTTATAACCTCACATCGGTTCTGACTTGACATATTTCACACTTAATTTACTCTGTCAGCTGAGTAAGCGCTTTTTTCCGCTGATTCTGCGCTTCAGTATTTTATAGGAATCTGAGATGATGATGTTTGGAGTTTGTTTGAGTTTTAATGTGGTACCTATGAAAATAGTTATCTATGTTAATACCTTCTTATTTAGTAAACTGTCGTGATTAAAATCCAAACTGGATTACTTTAAAGATAGTTTTTTTTTGGTTCAACGTACAGCTGAAACTATAAAGTAGGAAATGTGAAATTAGCACAATAGTTTATTTTTATGACGTAGCGGCGATCTTTGAAAATTCATCTCACAGGATTTAACAACTTTGATGAAACTAATGTGACAGAGTCGGTTTTCACAGTGTTCCGTGTGAAGTCTATCGAGCTCCACAACCCAGTAACTGAATGACAAAATAACCCTTGGTCAGACTTTCTGACTTCTCATTGCCATCTGTCTACTGTCAAAGTTCTACGAATGAGAACCTGGACCTGCGGCTTTACGTGTTATCCAACGCACGGTCAGTGATGTATAAGATAAACTTTAAAAAGTACAAATGAATTGAAAAAGTCATATTGATACAGAATGTGCCTTAACCACTTGTCATCACGACTTATGCTGGCTGGACTTCAGTAAGTTGCAGGTTATACTGAAAGCCAACCCCAATATAATTGAAAAAAGACTTGGGGCACGATGAGCTGTTGTATTATGGTTCATTATCGATGTATAAGTAAACATGTTCGACCCCTTACACGGTGATCGAATTAAGCGTCGAAGCGTTAAAACAAGATTAAATCACTTTCACACATTAGTTCGGGCCTCTATAGACTGAAACGCCATGGGTGGTAATCTAATGATTAAGACGAGATTTAATGCTGTGGATACTAGGGATCTTTGCTTTGGTTAACCAAAACGTTTAGATTTTTGAAGAAAATATAAAACAAACTAAACTAAATTTAAGTTAAGTGCATCTTGGTCTTTCCATTTCATTAAGAAAAGGACAGAAGATAAAATATTAGTTAAGTCCTGTCAAATTTAGACACCCCATAGATAATTTAGACGCGATTAAAAACATGGCGACTAATTATACGCCAATTTTCTTTAGGCGCTGTCTAATTTGACAGGATTAAAATAAAATGTATCTTCTGTCGTTATCTTTAAGAACTGGAAGGAGAAAGATGCATTAACTTAATTTTGTTAAGTTTGTGAGCAAGAGAATCAGCACCATTTTTTTTTATTTTTATTATGTTTTATTATTATGGGCTTGCTCTTGGTCCCAAACTAGCCCGAGGGCATAGACGGAGCCTACGATGGAGCGAGCTTACCCAGTAGATGCCTGTGCACTCGTTTAATGCATTATGTATTTTGTAAGGTTATAAAACTTTCAGTCTCAATCATTGGTATCGTGGTAGTTAGGTGTCGTGTTGCCCAGTTATTGGGTTGTAAAGGTCTGATAGACAGTCGATTCATATGCTGATATTCAGCTGAATCCGGTTAGACAGGCAGTCGACCCCAACATAGTACGGACAAAGCCTAGGGAGATGATGATGATGGTGTTTGGTTAAAATGATAAGTCGACACGTAATTAGCTTATTTTAAGCGCTAGAAGGGGCAGTGTTACCAGGCTGACTATTTAGAGAAGAAAGCTAAATACTTCTTGTACAAAAAAAAAACGTAAAAATAATGAAGTCGGTAAAATGACTTTTTCAATAAAAAAAATCAAACCCCGTTCAGTAGATTATGCATGAAAAAAAAATACCTAGTTTTTCTATATCAAAGAAAGCTCAAAGCCCTTTAAAATCACGTTACTTCCAAGGGACAAAGCAGTAACTAGGACGCGAGTAAACCCGCAAGGGACAGCTAGTATTTAATAAACTTCTCTAACCTTTTTAGCGTTTCACACTGAAAATTGTTTCAAAACTTTTCACTTATTACGTAAGTCTCATAATTATTTCAGGCGTGTGTTTTGTATGTAGTACTCGTACCTTTTATGAAATGTGTGGTACTTCAGTTTATGATACCGTTTTGGACCCTCTTTGTTCGTTGACCAAATTGGGGCGGAAAATGAATCGTGTTTTACAAATTGTGAGTTTAAAAACGGAAGGTTATTTGTGTTTTTTTTTTTGGAAATTCTGGCTATTTGGGACCGTTTTTAATGCCTTGCATCTTCATCTGATGAAACGATGCTTATTTTTATACCAGAAATAATAAACTAGTTGACGGGCCTGTTGGTCTAGTAGTTAAATGAAACTGCTAATTGTCTACTGTTAAGCTGGAGGTCGTTTGTTCGATTTCCACTCAGGGCAACCTTTTTGTGATGAGTATGATTGTACTGTGTTTGGATGGAATCTATCTATTATAATTATGGAAGTGTGTCAGTTGACTGGTTACTAGAACTCAAAAGTATGTAAATCAGTCTGATTAGTACAAGCTCTGTTGAGCTTAGGATCCGATGATCTCATGATATTTATAAAGCCTGACTATTAAAACATCACTTTCGTGCATTTTCTAGTCGACGCCACTTTTGATTCTTTCAGGAGTAGCAGTGGTAGATCATAGCGTGGCAAAATTGCGCCATTTTTTTTTCGTTCTATGTATTGAGGGTTGATTTTTTATAAATATTCTTTGTTAAAAATAAACTACTGCAATCCTTGGACATTTTCCTTTGACCGCTAAATAACATGACAGGTACCTTAACATGGGTAGACCCCATGTTTACTGTAAGATACAAATGAAAGTGCTGGTGACTGGTTAATCTTTTTATCTATACTAAATATTATAAATGGGAAAGTGTGTCTGTCTGTCTGTCTGTATGTTTGTCTTTCTTTCACGGCAAAACGGAGCGACGAATTGACGTGATTTTTTATGTGGCGATAGTTGAAGGGATGGAGAGTAACATAGGCTACTTTTGTCTCTTTCTTACGCGAGTGAAGCCGCGGGCAAAAGCTAGTTTACTATATAAGTGATCCTAAATAATCTTACAAACTGGCGTTGTCTTCTGTCTTCGATTGCTTAACCGTTGGTTACTTATAAATAAAAAAAAACCGCCAATTAAAACATAAATAAATTCATTTCATAATTCTGGTGGTGGTTAATGCTACTCTTTGTGAGAGAATGTCTTTACCTTGCCGTGAGACAGCAATAGGCTGGTCTACTATAATATTATACAATGGTGCCGATTCTCTTGTGCACAAACTAACGTAAATTTAAGTTAAGTGCATCTTTCTCTTTCCATTTCATTAAGAAAAGGACAGAAGATCAAATATTAGTTAAGTCCTGTCAAATTTAGACACTCCATAGATAATTTAGACGCAATTTAAAAACATGGCGTCTAAATATACGTCAATTTTCATCAGGCGCTGTCTAATTTGACAGGATTAAACTAAAATGTATCTTCTGTCCTTTTCTTTAAGAAATGGAAAGAGAAAGATGCACTTAACTTACATTTACGTTAGTTTGTGCACAAGAGAATCGGCACCAATATGTCCTTTCTTGGGCTTCACACATATTACGAACCAAGTTCCATTAAAATCGATTCAGTGGTTTACACGACAAAACGAGACCAACAGAGATTTCCCGTTTTTAAATTTGCACAGTCCCAAGCATAGTCTGTAGAAATGGCTAGGTCAAGGTTAATTTTTATTAGAATGAAATATTATCTATTTATATTCATAAATTTTACGACTATCTTGGCAGTTGTGCTAATGTTCAACGTGTAATTTTTACATTGGTAGTTTGGAGTATGAGTTATGACTGACGTCAATCAGGTTCCGTCCTTGGCATTCGGATGAGCTTTATTTACTAGCGTTCGGACTTGACCGATGGTCTTCATATCGTAACATTAAATGCCTTTAGACCACTTTTGGCTTCTGGAAATCTGGGCAATTTTTTTTGGAAGTGGGAAATCATCAAACTACTGCTCCCGTCCTAGGTGCGGCAGGAGGGCGCGTGAGATTTTTACTGACTAAAACCCACTCATGTTCCTTCGGTTGCCCTTTATGTTCCGGGGTCACGGTAACTATTATAAACATTCCGCAACCCCGGCAGGCGTTGGCGCTGTTGGGCCCTTTCTCGTGCTGACATCTGGGCTTAGCTGCTGATTTTCGTCCGCTCAGGTCAAAATAGGTTAAATAATATTTGATTATTGGAAATTTTATTGATAGGTTTTTCGGGTTTTTTTAAGCTAATTTTGTACGGTCAATATGGAAAACCTTTTCCTTTTGAATATAAATAGTAAAATTATTTTTACTAATTCAGTTTTGTCACACTCAACACCTTTCAAAAATATTAATAATTATTAAATTTATGTTTCGACAGCCTGTATCTCTAAATATTTCAAGACAAAAACATTGGACTGAGTCAGACCAAATGTGGCTTTGTCTACCCCCTTAATGACGACTTGAACCTACCATTGGAATGAAATGTTGACAATATTCCTTGCCTTGACAGGGAACAAAAGATTGAACGCAAGGGGAAAAAGCGATCAAATGTTAGTGGTTTTTGGCACGCGAATGTACAAACTTAACGAAAAAATTTTAAAAAGCCGGTTTAATATCTAATCTTATTTATTTAAAATATTGTTGGCTACACAGGATTCAGGAGATATATTATATGTATGATATGATTCAGGACATAGAAGTCCAATAGAAAACCTGGGAAGATCTGTATTATTATCAACATTTCGATACAAATTTTAAATAGCTCTATCTAATTCTGAACTATATTCATAAGTTTAATTAATTATGTATTATATGGTGCAATTACACTCAGTCGTTTAGCACGAATTCGCGCACCCGAAGCATTCATTACACTGCTTCTTCAGAGAGACTTGACTTAAGTTCCTGTGTCCCCTAGATGGGGCAGAAGGCGTCCACAGTGCGTTGCCATCTCGTTTGGTCTTGAGCTTCGCGTTTAATTTCACTCCAGGTCCTCCCTATATCCTTCGCTTCTGCGATTACCGTTTTCCGCCAGGTCTGCTTAGGGCGACCACGTTTTCGCTTTCCTTGAGGATTGCAGTCCAGGGCTTGCCTTGGTATATGTTCATAATCCCTTCGGAGCGTGTGGCCAACGTCAAAACCGTATTGCTGTATGGGTGTGAGACGTGGAAGGTCACAAAAGACATCTCGCACAAACTCCAGGTCGTTATCAACCGCTGTTTTCGCCGTATTCTCGGTATTTACTGGCCCGAGAAAGTCTCAAATTTAGATCTGTGAAGACTCTGCGGTGAAACCTATCGACTATAACTGATCAAACGTCGCAAATGGTACCATACTAGTCACCCTAATTTACTAACAGCAGTTTGGCATATTATTGTGTAGGGAACCATTAAGAAGTGATTTTGGGGATTGTAGGCCTTTTACTCTGTTGGTCTGGTTAGATACCAACTTATAGGTCACTAGACGTTGTTATCTATGGATCGGACTGTTGGGCCTTGAAGAAGATGGATGAAAAAAGACTGCATGTAGCAGAAATGAGAATATTGAGATGGATGTGTGGAGTGACCACAATGGACAAAGTGAGAAATGAGTATATTAGAGAAAGCTAGAAAGTAGCACCCGTCACAGATAAGTTGAAAGGAAATCGGTTGTCGTGGTATGTGCGTGTGAAGAGGAGGCATGAAACGCATATATTTAGAAAAAGTTTTGAGTATGAATGTAGAGGTTTGGAAGGGGAGAGGAAGACCGAAGAAAAAATTAATGGATTGTGTGAATAATTATAAAGAAGAAAGGAGTAAGTGATAGCATGACGGGCGACAGATTGGTATGGAAGAAAAAACATCTTGCGCCGACCCCAAGTAAAATGAGATAAGAGCAGAAAGAAGACGAACCTCATAATCATTTAATAATTGACTAGTATAGCCATTTTTCTAGCTCAAAGGCACTAAATATACTTTAAATTAAATTACAAAAACCATAAAGCATCCAACCAAATAACCATAAAGGGAACAACAAAGTGTAAACACAGGTACGTTCACGAAGTATGTCATAACACCGTAATTTACGGCTCGAAGGCTTTCGGCGCAACCTCTTTACCCAAATCTAACCTCGTAAACGGAGTCAACAGAATCCTGAAAGCGCTTTGTGGATTTAAAATCCAACATGGGTACTCTATTAGTACGATTAAAGAAAGGCACTTTTGAAGTGTTTCTGGAGTAGAATTACCTGTTAAAAGTAACTTTGTACAGTGGTGTTAATTACGAAATATTTTGTCTGAGTAAAATGTTAAATTGGTTGTAGGGTAACAAAATGTGGGTATGTTTTATTGTGTGTACATTGAATGAGTTTTTGATGGTATGAGAATGGCTTAAACCTAGAAACCCGTAATGCAATAATTGCAATAAACTTTTCGAGAGTGCAAAAAAAATATGTTTTATACTGCACATAAATACATCATGCTACATGCTCAATCTTGTTTCCAATGTCTGTCCTTATGCGAGGCTAAATCTTTAAAACTTCGCAAAAAATTCGATGCGGTTTGTTTTTTATACAGGGAATTATTTAAGAGAAAGGTTTATACATATGTTTAATAAGTACATGCTTAGTGTAGTAGGGAAAAGCCACAATGTTCAAAGGTTTGTAACACCCGTCATTAGTACAAAAAATAGAAAAATAATCAATATATTTCGGATTTCAAATCTAGGTTGCTAGTAAACATTTCACATCCATGTGTCGTGATGGCCCAGTGGATAAGGCGCCCGCCTTTCGTGTAAGAGGTTGTGGGTTTGAATCCGGGCAAGTACCAATGTGACTTTTTCAATTCATATGTACTTTCTAAAGATTATTTTAGAAATCATTGACATCCCGATTCCCGTGCCTCGGAAAGCACGTAAAGCCGTTGGTCCTGGTTGTCATTCGTAGAGCTTTGACAGTCGTTACGGGTAGTCAGAAGCCAGAAAGTCTGACCAGCCTTAACCAAGAGGTATCGTGTCGCCCAGTTACTAGGTTGTGGAGGTCTGATGGGCAGTCGCTTCACGTAAAACACTGGTATCCAGCTGAATCCGGTTAGGCTGAAAGCCGACCCCAACATAGTTGGGAAAAGGCTAGGGAGATGATGATGACCTATTAGGATGTCACGATGAAAAAACGTGATCGTAACGCAACGCTTTCGAAAAAAAACTTTCAAGTTATGTAGAAAAACGGTTTTCCTACATAAATGTTAAAGGAATTCTATTTTACGTATTGCTGAAATTACTTTGTATGGGTTCATATTTTTTACCTTTTTTCCGACATTTGTGAAAAGGAAAAATTGCTCCTGAACATTTTTTATGCTTCATTTTGTTTTTTAAAAGAAAATTTCTTTTACGCAATAGATCATAGGAACTTTGTGGGTTTCGTAATTAGTTCCTTAGATATTATGTAAAATCCGTACTAATATTATAAATGGGAAAGTGTGTCTGTCTGTCTGTCTGTCTGTCTGTCTGTTTGTCTTTCTTTCACGGCAAAACGGAGCGACGGATTGACGTGATTTTTTAAATGGAGATAGTTGAAGGGATGGAGAGTAACATAGGCTACTTTTTGTCTCTAAAATTGCGAGAAAGATAGAGTAAAACAACAATTCCATTTTCCCATATAAAAGTTGTCCATGTTCTGTTGGATGTCGTTGTCATAGTAACCGGCAAATCAAGTGTCTAAACAGTTACAACCATAGAGGTTACAACCCGTCAAACCTGACACAAATAAGTAATGTTTAATTGTTTTCAAAATACGAATGGAATCATTTTCATAAATCCAAATCATGCAAATAAAAGCCATATAATACGGTTTGAAATAACAAAAAGGCGTGTAATATGCTGTAAAAAATAATACTGTAACAGCTTTTCTTATTTCCAACGTACAAAAATAATATTAAGATAAAAAAAATATCTAGATTTAAAATATTTACTAGCCTTCGCCCGCGGCTTCGCCCGCGTGGATGTCGAACTTCTACCTACTATTTTAACCCTTTAGGGCTATTTTTTATATTCTTCACAAAGAATAAACCCTCCAAGTTTAATGTATTTAGTTAGTTATTGTTATATATTAACAAACACGTTGATATCAGGCAGTGAGTTTACTATTATATACATACTAGATGACCCGGTGAACTTCGTATCACTTACCTATTAATGTAAACAAAATTTATTTAAACCATATCACCTTTATTCATAAAAGATTTGTATCAATTTCCCCCCCCCCCCCCACATTATCACAATCTAGATTCACGTGTATATGAGTGGCCTAATAGTTGTTTAGTAATCTGGCAATACTGTCATTGTCGCTGTCACCTAACTTTTGAAGAAAAGATCGTTGAAAGGAAATGTTATGAAATGGGCTTTTAGTTTTAAAAAAAGTCCAGGATGGCCATACAAAAACAAAAAAAATATTAAAAACACCATTATTTAATCAATACATCAATACATATAATAAAATCATTATATAATAAAATCAATCCATACTAATATTATAAATGGGAAAGTGTGTCTGTCTGTCTGTCTGTCTGTCTGTCTGTATGTTTGTCTTTCTTTCACGGCAAAACGGAGCGACAAATTGACGTGATTTTTTAAGTGGAGATAGTTGAAGGGATGGAGAGTAACATAGGCTACTTTTTGTCTCTTTCTAACGCGAGCGAAGCCGCGGGCAAAAGCTAGTTCTAAATAAATGGTACATGAAACTAGTAAATATCGTTGTCAAAGAGATCGTCATGAAAGAGTATATATCCTTATTTCATTATTATTTCCTTGCCCGTTAATATTTTTCATACCAAATTATCTTTTGGAATGAGCGACTGAACTTACTATTTTACTTATAACTAAACTAGCTGCCTCCCGTGGTGAACAACCCTAATCACTTAGGGGTATGAAAAATAGATAATAGCCGATTCTCAGACCTACTGAATATGCATATAAAATTTGGTAAAAATCGGTAAAGCCATTTTGGAGGAGCAAGGTAACTAACATGGTGACACGAGAATTTTTTATATATAAGAAGATGACATTATAAAGCCTCCTTTTAACCGCTTGTTAGTCTTGACAACAGAGAGTTTGAGTGTTGAAGGAGTTTCTTGTTGGTTCTTCTCCATAGAAACCTACTGTTTGAAACGAGCAAATAACTTCAACTTTGTGACTGACTGATGTGTCAATTTTATTAAAATAGTTTCGAGGCTTTTTTTGGTTTTGAGTTGGCTGAAAAAGTCCATACTAATATTGGGAAAGTGTGTCTGTCTGTCTGTCTGTATGTTTGTCTTTTTTTCACGGCAAAACGGAGCGACGGATTGAAGTGATTTTTTAAGTGGAGATAGTTGAAGGGATGGAGAGTAACATAGGCTACTTTTTGTCTCTTTCTAACGCGAGCGAAGCCGCGGGCAAAAGCTAGTAAAATATACATGTGAAATAGCTACAGTATTTCTAACTGGCATAGGATACATTTGTATCCCTCACATGCGAAGACCAGTATCTGATATCCTAAAACTTCACATTACCGCTTCCAATCCCATCCCACTAAGTCGTCCCACCGTTATCATTTCGTGCACAACTTTATGATTTATTAAACGACGGCCCAGGTCAATCCCGAATCCCGATAATCGATCTAGTACCGAATTGGATGACCCGATCGGGACTGACACGCCCTTCGAGATTTCGGGATTTCTACCATTTCTAAGATTACCGTTTATTCCACCTTATTGGATGTTGGAATTTTATCGCACCAAAAAGATGTTTGGGGCGAATTTCCATTGATGTTATAAGTAATAAAGTGTAGATAGGTTATATGCAGTCAAAAAGTGGCACATTAAAAGTTTGCCAATTGACAAACATGATACTGAGTATCGCGTTGACATTTGACGTTTATCTCTTTTTCACTCGCACTACTTCAATCATGTCATCCTACTTTGACGCGTAATGTTTGTGTGCGTTAGTGTGCCGTTTTTGAAGATAGAATTTCGTTTGGGTAACCTATCTACACCTTTTTACTTATAATATCATTGCGAAATTCTATCAGTATTTATTGGACATCGATTTCAGTGGTATTCGATGAGGTCATTGTACGGTGTGACATGATTGTCTTGAAACAGGACTTCAGTTCAGGCTTTATAAATATGTTTTAATAACGAACTTCACTACATTGTGTAAAACAAAGTCGTTTTCCGCTGTCTGTCTATGTATGCTTAAATCTTTAAAACTATGTACGCAACGGATTTATTTATTTAAAATATAGTTACATGCTTATTATAAAAAAAACAAACCCGTATTTTCAATTTTTTGTAACACCCGAGCGAACCTCTTATTACAAATAAGTAAGCTAATTGCTCTCCACATACAAGTAAAAACTAAAATAAGTTGTTTATAATTGTGTAATAATATTCTAACAGAGAAAAGCTGGAATTTAAAAACATTTTTACCAATAGTACTCGTAGTATGAATTCAGTAAGTATAACCTAACCTATTGCTCTATCCATCCATACTAATATTATAAATGCGAAACTCTGTCTGTCTGTCTCTTCTTCACGCCTAAACCACTGAACCGATTTTAATGAAATTTGGTACGGATATAGTCTGGGATCCGAGAAAGGACATAGGATAGTTTTTATTCCGGAAATCCCCCGGGAACGGGAACTATTATTCTACGCGGACGAAGTCGCGGGCAAAAGTCAGTAAATAATAAGAGTACAAAAAACCTTTCGTATGCGACTCCAATTCGCACTTGGAAGGATTTCCTACGCTTTTAACTAAGCAATAACTTTATATGTACCTAGTTAATGGAAGTTAGAAACAACAGCACTTAAATATTAAGAGCGGTACAGCCCTTACATAACAGAATCGTATACTATAAAATTTTGGTACCTACCTATTAAGCAGGGATGTTCGGATATGAAATTTCGGATCTGAATTTGGATACAGGAAGAATATTATATCGGATCGTATGGAATCGGATTCGGATATCTAAACTATCCGAATATACATAGTTTCTGGAATTGATCAAAGGGACATGCAGGAGTAAGGCCTATCTACAGACGTTGTTTACCATCGGAGTGAATAACGTCTAATGACGTAGTGAAAATAAGAAGAAAATCCGTTAGTTTTAGATAGTTTCGGTTACGGATATTAGATTTTAAAGTATTATAATTATAATATGGGTAAGCAACAATGAAAGGCGCGTGGCAAGTCTATTAAAACAAAATTTTGTAATAAATTGTATCTTAAAATCGGTTACGGTTACGGATATTTATTTCGGATATCCAAAACTTGATTGAGGTAATGGGGTGCGTACATCGTTACGTCCCTTCTGTTTAAGGTTCACCTTGGTCAAGTTTTGTGTCTATTGTATAGGGGCGAGGGTTTGGGAGGGAAATATAATACTGAAACTACCATGAAAACGTATTTGAATGATTTTAATAATATCCTATTTTAGCATGTTTTTACTAACAGTTAAAAAAAACTAAAAATAAACCTTATATTATACTGGTGCGATTTAACTTGGCATATTTTCAATAATTATGTTTGCGTGACTTGGGTAACACAAAACACAAAACTTACAAGATTTAACCTATATAAGCTCGTAACTACTAAAATTGACAAAATATTCTATATTTTTTTCTGTCCGCTATGTGTATGCGTTTGTGTGTCAGTCAGTCTATCTTTCTGTGACACTGAAGCTCTGAAAGAAATTAGTCGATTTGAATACTTTTTATTTGAAAGTAGCTTATCTGCTGATGGTTCTTAGACATCCAAAATTGGTTCAGCCTTTTCGGATTTATCAACTCTTCTAACTGAAGTGACTTTTTAAAATCGTGCGCCCCGCCATTTTCTTAATTTTTAATTAACGCCTGTCCTCCCGACTTCCTTTACTTTCTTCTACAAATTTCTTTGACATAATTAAACCTTCAAACACATATGATTCGAGACACAACAGAAAGACAATAGCAGCCCGACAGCCGGCTGTCGCGGTCGTCGAAAGGTTAAACCCAACATCACAGTAGCCTGTAATACAAATATCGCAGTTAACAGTAGCTACAGTGGGACATAATTAATGGCATATCGATCGGCTATGAGTGGACCGAGGTCGGCGTGGCTTGATAACGGAGTAATAGATGTACTGTGTGATAAGGAACAGATGATGTTTTCGGGAATGTTAGGGAATGTAATTGAATAGAGTTCAGTTTTCTGACCAATAATAGTGAGAACAACTACACTTTTGGATTGTTGAATTAGTCTGAAATTTATAAACAGATTAATTTATACGTTTATTAATGTTAGTTATGGTCACTTAGAGTAACTTATAGGGACGCCAAGATAAAAAACGGCTTGTGTTTAAACACCGCCCAAAAAAAGTACCAATTTTACTACTAAAAAAGTTCTAAACGGTAACCAAAATGGATAAATGGTCACCAAATAACGTTTCTTAAAATATTATAAACTAAATTCAATTTGGTTTTTATATGAATTTAACTCAAAACTGAAACTTTATATGAATCACTAGTAGATCTGGCGCGTTGTGTGGTCACAGTTCTAACCTAACCTAACAAAATTTGGTGAACATTAATCCATTTTGGTAGCCAAAAAGATTTTTTTGTTGATCATTTAAATTATATCCATAAAAAACATCATTTAGCTTCAGTTTCCTGTGACTAAGACACAACATCAAACTACGGTGGTTAAACTTAGACGGAAAAAATGTAAGTTATAGTGTTCAGGGTCAATAGATACATCCTATTTTCAAAATGTTCAATTCTCAAAATTTACAAATCCAAAAATGTCCAAGGCGTTCAAAAGTTTCGTCTGTTGGTTTTTTATAATCCCCATGTCAGCAAAAGTAAGCCAGGTTCTTTCAAGTTTAAAAATGTCCAAATCTCAAGTTTGCAAATTCCAAAATATTCAAGCCTTCAAATGTCACTTTTATAGTATATTTGTAGAGCAAGCTGACTTTTACACGTCAACATTATGTTATTATGCTTATTGTAAGAACGATGTGGCCAGTGTATCCTAGGAACTAACATACGAAACCTATTATCTTTACAAAAATCAAAATTCATGCAATGGTATTAGTCAATTTAAGTGAGGACCAATGTAGTTTGGTGATTGTATCAACCACAATTTCTTTGTTTTCAAATCAGGGTTTCATAATCCTTCTGCATCAAAACACAACAAACTCACAAGCCACTCGATGAAAGTGAATAAATATTACACGACTGTAATGCCCTGAGAATACGGACAGTCATTTCACCTGTCAGTATCCATGATAACGCATTAACTATTGATAACAGAATAGTAGTAACGGTGACCGTAGCCTGTTTTGTAACGTTACACGTAACCTTTAGTAGTGAGCTAATTGTTTTACTTTTTACAACCAACTATGTTGGGGTCGGCTTCCAGCCTAACCGAATTCAACTGGATACCAGTGTTTACCTGCCTATCAGACCTCCACAACCCTGTAGCTGGGCGCCACCGTACCCTTTGGGTGGTGCAATAATTAAGTGAATACGCACTTTTATTCAGTTCTTTTCATCTTAGAAAGCAACGATTTCATTAAAAAGCTGAACAGACGCCCAAAGTTGAACAAGCAGAGATCTTCATGTAATATCTTCGTTTTCTGTGGACATAAGCCTAATAGTTCTGCTAGGACATTGCAATATTGGTACAAGTAATTGGCTATGAAATTTACTTGAAATTGGCATAAAAACTTTTTATTTTTCGACTTTGTTTACCATTTTCATTTGTGATACCGATAACCGGCAACACCAACGAAAGCTCAAGGGAAAGTACAGATATATGGTACAGATGATGGTAAACTTGATTGTTGATATTTAAACGTAGGTACATCCCAAACCGCTGCCTGGTCCTAGAGACATGAAACTTGGAGAATATATGTTATTTGTAAAGAGAAAGTATCCACTAAGAAAGAAGATGTAAGTTCCAAATCTAAAGTAGTAAAATAGGAGATGAAAGTTTTTACCCCTTCGTGGGCGAAGCAAAAGGTCAGTATGGGATAAAAACTATATTGTAACATTCAATACTGATTTTAAAACGATATTTTCATGAAACAGAATTATTTTTACAGGAAATGCTTTTAAACTTGTTGAAATAATATAAGCAAATTACATTACTCCACACTAAAATACTACTTCATTTCATGATACCCTATTTGTAACATTAAGATCTGTATGATTGCTTTTATAGTCCACCTTTCTCATAAATTATAAGTTATCATTGCAATTTGGCCAAATCACCACATTTCCATATCACTACTAACTTCAAAATGGCATTGGATACCGATTCAAATTCTATTTCAGATATGTAATGATTTTCCTCATCCATACCTCTATACGTTACTATATAGTTACTTTTGCATCAGCTAATTTCACTACAGGGATCAACAGGAAAGGTATAAATATCACTGAATTTTGCAGCACTGTAAAATAAATATTTTAACACCATTGAAATAGATGCATCAATCTATACCGTTCTCATTTCAACACCTTATATCCTTAAATATGATTCATTTGGTAAAATAAACACGGTACGCAAAACATTTATATTTTAAACTATTTATATTTCAGGCTCATTAGATAACTCGAAGGTGTGAAAGTCTGATAGAAAGTCAATAGTCAATAGTCAAATCGTTTATTTTCATTAGGCCAAAAAAGACACTTTGAAACGTCATTTACAAAAGTGATTCTAGTTGCCCTGATAGATGCTAGTTTTTTTAGCCACCCACGAAAAATTACGGGTGGTATAAATTGTTTAATGATTCATTAATAGGGGTGCTTAAATTTGGGTGAATTTACAAAAACAGCGATTTATACGATTAGTTTTCTACACTAATATTATAAAGAGGAAAACTTTGTTTCCATGTTTGATTGTAATGAAAAGGCTCAAAAACTAGTGGACCGATTTTAAAAATTCTTTTACCATTAAAAAGCTACATTGTCCACGAGTAACATATGCTATAAAATATCACGATATGTCCCACGGGAGCGAAGCAGTAACCAAAAACCTAAAGTAACGCGGGTAAAACCGCGAGGAAGAGCTAGTAAGTAATAAATGTTAAGTGTGCTACAATATCGCAATGGGTTTAGCCTGTAAGGATATTGTATGTTACTATAAATAAATAAACCGCTATGGAAGTTGTTTGTTCCTCTGTCTGCACCGTAGCTTTTAAATAGGTAATCCGATTTGAATGTGTTTTTTTTATTTAAAAGTGGGTTATCTTGCAATGGTTCTTAGACGTATTTCATCAAGCTTAAGCCGATTCGAAGTTATCTCTTTTGTTAGCTACAATCGTGTTCTCAATAACTTCGGCGGTGGGATTTTTGAACCGTTATGTATTCGAGGATAAATTGAAGACGATTCTGTTGTAAGCAGTCTTGTGATATGGAAGTTTGATTGCTGTTTAGTTCTGTCTTATATTAAAGTAAAATAAATAAATTACTACCTAGTCATTAGTCTGCAATTCCAAATTGAGTCACCAAACATTTTTTTAAACGATAGTATAAATAGTTTTGCAAAAATTGTGCGAAAGACATCGTTTGATCACTCTCAAACCGAGTGAGTCACTTAACTCACTTTAGTCAAACGCATGCGTTTTAGTAATCACACACTCACCTACTGTTGATGTTTTGATCAGGAACACGTTTGGGTGTTTGGGGCTAAAGTTACAGACACGTGGTTGAGTCTAAGTAGCTAGCAGTCTGATGACTCTTATTGTCTTTCTCAAATATACATCGGCACTGCCAATTTCAGCTTTGAATCAGTCACAAATTTTTCAGCGACAACCATGGTCATGAATTCATGATCCGAACTTTGACAGGTTTTCAGAAACATCAATGATTTAACGACTACATTAGTGCATGTGAATCGGCTAACTATAAAACATTTGTAGTGCTATTTATTATTACGGACTTTTAGGAAAATCTCTTTGTCTATACAATGTGTAACTGAATTAATGCACTTTGAGAAAATAGTTTGTTCAGAATCGTTTACTGAATCGATTTTTGTAATTTTTAATATAGGTAATATTTATCCCAAAAATAATTAAAACTACGTAAACCGCTGTCACACTTCCGCTGTACAGTCAAAACAAACTAAAATGGATGAATTACCTACTACGTAGATTTGTAATGTGACTATAATTTTCTCCCACAACCTGTACACCTAATATATAGAAAAATCAGTGTTTTAAACATAATAATAAAAATTCAGTGTATGTATTATGATTATAACATAATATTCTAATTAGGGTGTCTGGTAGTGTGCGTTTATTCCGGGACATGTTGTATACACCGAAGAAAAATTTTACAAAATAATAGCGCAAAATTATATTTTTTCAATCAAATACATTATGTTACCAATTATAATTTCCAGGCGTTTTAATTATTTAAATAGTAGCCATAGGCATTCTCTACCAGTCTCTCTTCTTTATTCCTTCTGGCCTCTTTGTATGAGAAAAAGTGAAAAAAAAAAATTCAAAGCATTTATTTCACTTAGACCATTTTACAGGTCTAATTGTCAAAAGAATCGGTTGGTTTGTCAGAAAAGAAAAGTGACGCTAATTGCCTGTTCCAAAACGTAGATCTCTAAGGAGAAGAACAGGCAAGAAACTCCACGGAACCTCTTTTAAAAAAAAAATGTTTTAAAAGACCTTTGCCCTGCCGTGGTACAGTAATAGTCTGGTATTTACAATTTTTATTTTAAGACTTACTTGCTCTGTGAGTAATGGTTTTTTTCTAACGCTTAGTTGTTAAGATTCTGCCTGTTTTCTACGGATGTTTTTTCCATTTGTTTTTAATATTCCATAATACGCTCTTCGAGGTCAGACGTGTCAGAATTTAGCCGCTTTTATGCAAAAACTGCTATCTCCCATTGGAATTTCAATTTATTCAACCTTCCTTTCCTAGTTTTCAAGCACGTTTATTTTTATTGAAAACTAACTTTCGCCACGGCTTTATTCACGTGAATGTCACTTTTATCCACCACTAGCTGTTGCCCGCGGCTTCGCCCGCGTGGATGTCGGTTATATCGCGTTTTCGAGAGAACTCTTCAAAAGTTCGGGATAAAAACTATCCTATGTTCTTTCTCAAGGTCAACTCTATCTCTGTACCTAAAATTAGTTCAGTGGTTTAGACGTGAAATCGTAACAGACAGACAGACAGAGTTACTTTCGCATTTATAATATTAAGTAGGGATTTTACTTCTTCAGCGGTCGAATTTTAAAAAACCGTTTTAGTGGCTACCTACTCTTCACAAAGAACACACGCTCCGGGTTTCATATCTCTAGAAACAGCGACTGTGCGTTGATAAAAAAATATCAACAATCACTTATTTTACCAATTTATTTATTTTTATTTATCCAGAATATATGTTAGCAGGGGTTCTTACGTTATAATACATTGCTACAAGTATATGTATATCATGACAATTCCCCTGATGGAGTAAGCAGGGCAGAAGAGCAGAAGGTCACTAGGACGATGCTAGAACATATATTTCTGGTTAACACTCAACTAAAACATAGCAAACATAGTACAGATATCTCCAGTTTCGTATGTTTCTACTAACACAAGCAACTATTGCGATGTAGCAAACGCTGAAAGCTTTATACTTCACATGCGCGAGAGAACTACTATGTACATGAAAACACAATTACATAGACTTAAAGTGCCGTGGTTGCCCAGTGATAGAGGAGCCCGCCTCTCAAGTGCGAGATTGTGGGTTTGAATCCGGGCAAGAACCGATAAAATGTGACTTTTTCAATTTATATGTACTTCCTAAAGTTTATCTTAGACATCACTGATATTTCTTGCCTCGCCGAAAGCACGTAAAGCAATTGGTCCCGGATGCACGCTCACGCGCATTCGAAGAACTTTGACTGTCATTACGGGTAGTCAGAAGCCAAAAAGTCTGACCAGTCTAACCTAGGGGTACAGTCGCCCTGTTATTGGGTTGTGGAGGTCTGATAAGCAGTTGCTTCATGTAAAATGGTGGTATCCAGCTAGGAAAGTACTAATTACTAATAATCCATTATAACCTTCTTTAAAAGTCTAACACAGACATCATTTAGACTTAACTCTACATAATATTATAATTATTACAAGGAAGTGAAAAGGTACTTAGTTGCTCTGACAATAACTGTCGCGACTCCGTTACACACACCCTCATCCATGTTATATCATATTTTATTGGGTCTAAGGAGTGTATTTTAACTGATATATTCACACAGCATTCAGAATTAATGACATTGTGTAACGTGATAAAATGCCTGCCTATTGCCCTCCACCTGCCTGCTTGTTGAGCCCTCAGAATCAGCTCGAAGGACCACGTCAAACCCGCATGAAGCTTATGGTTCTTGGAGCCGGATCAGATGCACAGCTTGCTGCCACCTTTGTATCCGTAGTTAGTTCAAATAGCTATGTACGTTTTTAGTAACTTCACCAAGTTCAAAGGTTCGCTCTACATATCTTTATAATTTGACTTACTACTTATTTGCAAGCTTTATTATATATTTAAATCTTAATGAAAATAATATAATTAACCTACATTTGTCCTCAACATAAATAGCGTGAATTTGAACAAATACACATGAGACCTCAGGTAAAAAAATAACTTATCATTTCTTTACTAAGTGTTTAAGGATACTCTAACAGATTTTAAAATACAGTAGTTTAGCAGTAAAAGCGTAACAGGTAGACTGACAAGTAAAGGTATTATAGCATTTATAACATGAGCACAGATTAACGAGAAAAATTAATGAAGCTTTCTTTATCTATTCCGCAAGTCGCTTTCAAATTAAACCCACCTCAAACAACCTTAATCCGCCATCTTGTGACGTCACAACCTGTTTTTACGTCATCTTTGCTGTTAATTACGTGCGCACAAAGCGAGTGTCACTATTGTCTTCTTAACGTGTTGTGATTGTCTGTACAATAAAACATGTCATGCTCGTCTAATTCCAATTTTATGTATCTTAAAAATAGTAACAAATAAACATTCTAATTTTTGCAAGCGATTTCGATTACATAAATGTCTTCAAATTTAGCTTCTACCAAATTTCATTCAAATTGAATCATTAGTTTTGTCGTAAAAGCGCATCAGAAAGACAGAATACATAATTACTTAAACTTTGTCTATTCCGCAATTCGCTTTAAATTTAAGCCCACTCAAGATTGATTGTGGGTTGTTGTTTCAAACAACAACCCACAATCTTAATACGCCATCTTGTGACGTCACAACCTGTTTTTACGTCACCCTTGCACTTAATTACGTGCGCACAAAGCGAGTGTCACTATTGTCTTCTTAACGTGTCGTGAATGGCTGAACATCCTGTATGTCACGCTCGCACTTTGCTACACCCTGTAATTGTAGTCTCTAGTGCGTGTTCTATAGGGCTGTCTGTCATATTAAATATTTAGTGGGGCTCATTTTGTTTGGCATTGTAGGTCGTTGTTGTAGTAAGGAGTAATGAAAATGTTTGTTAATGTGTCTTTGTGTGGTTGAGGGAATGAAAGGTGGTTTAAGTGGTGATTTATATCATTGTTATTATTTTTTTATAACCAATTAGCTGTACCTCATGGTTTCACTTGTATCTTTTGTTTCTACTCCGCTCCCATAGGACGATATATTTTACCAATTTACAAAATGAATGGATGGGCCTGTTGGTGTAGTGCTAGTTGTTAGTGACCGTGACTACTAAGCCATAGGTCGTGGGATCCATTCCCACCTAGGGCAAACTGTAAATCAGTTATGTATATCATTTGTGTGTTTACCTTAACACAGGCTTTTCCTAGTTTGGTATCAAATGTGTTTGTGATTTGTTCCAAGGTATTTATTTATTTATTATAATATAATTATTATAAACATCTATTTAAAATAATTTGCATTTACAAACTCTTCTGTTTTATCTTATTGTATGAATATGGTTACCGCTTGTTCTATTAATATATTCTTACCTACAGGCAGTCCTTAAAGGTAAAAACTTTATATGTACGATACGGACAAAATAACAGGAAAAGCAACATGATATTCCCTTTCCCTCCAATTATATTTTCCTTCCCAAAATAACAAATGAATGGGCCAACCCTAATCAAAAGAGGCGCTGAATGACACTTACTTAGTTGTCAATAACACTTTTATTTCGCTTTGTGTGGTTAGGAAAGTTGGAGGTAGCTATATTCCCTTTCTCCTAAAGGGGGGAGGAGGCAGAGTAGAGGGGTAGGCAAAGGAGGGGGGTAGAGGTAGGCGATAAGTGCTTGTACTTCTGACGAATTGGATGAAGAATTTTTAACAATAAACATAATAGGATCTAAGGATTCTGCAACCGTTCTCCGACAGTCGTTTCTCCTTTGGACTGTTCACCGACAGGACGTTTCGTTTTTGAGAGATTCGTCGATAGAACGTTTCACCTATGGATGTTTGGCCGACAGAATGGTTCGCCTTTGTTAGTTTCGACGACAGGACTTTTCAACTATAGAATATTCGCCGTCAGATCGTTTTGTCTACGATTGTTTTGACATGGCTTTTTCACTATTAAACTACAAAGCCACCAAAAAGCTACTAGCTTGCTACAAAGACATGAAGAAAGAAAATGTTTTAATGGAAGACCGCCTACTTTTAATGAATGGTATTTATCTATTACCTATCCATATTCGTTTTATTTTGTTATTGCAAACATTGGGGAAATAATAAAACAAAAGATTAATGAAACGTATTTATATTGTTATACTTAAGGCACTTATCTCGCTGGACGTAGCCAAGGGAGCTGGTCCGGATGCCCTGCCCCCGTCTTTCTTTAAAAACACTGCCCAAACCATCTGTACTCCACTACAAATAATATTTAACAAATGTCTAAGGGACGGGATATTCCCTAGTGTTTGGAAGAGGGCTTTTATCACGCCCATTCACAAAAGTGGTGACAAAGGAAACGTCGAAAATTATAGACCAATATCTATCTTGTCCACCTTGTCTAAACTTTTTGAAGGTCTAGTGCATAGTCACTTATTTCCTCATTTAAATCAACTTATTATACCCGAGCAACATGGTTTCGTTAAATCCAAATCAACTACCACAAACTTAATCATTTTCACTCAATTTTTGTTTGAAAACATGGATATGCGCACTCAGGTTGATGCTGTTTACACAGATTTTCGAAAAGCTTTTGATAAGGTGGACCACAAATTACTTCTCGATAAAATCGCTTTCAATGGCATAAGAGGCAATTTGCTCAGATGGTTTGCTTCATATATATTTCATAGAACTCAAAAGGTCGTGATCAATGGGTTCGAGTCAGATTCTGTAGTCGTCCAATCAGGTGTGCCTCAGGGGTCTGTCTTGGGTCCGTTGCTTTTCATTCTTTTTATAAATGACATAAAATCCTGCATAGTCAACTCCAAATTCTTGATGTACGCCGATGACATTAAAATTTATAAGGCCTGTGCGAATTCTCATGATAGTTTACTACTACAAGACGACTTATGCAGGCTTTCTCAATACTGTTTAGTCAATAAACTTCACCTTAGTCTCCCAAAATGTCACTTTATTTCTTTTACAAAAAACATAAATACTAATAACTTCCAATATACACTGAATGGCGCACAATTGAAAAAAACTGATTGCACGCGTGATCTCGGCATACTACTTGATCGCAAATTACATTTAGACACCCACATCGATAACATAATTAACAAAGCCTTTCAGATGTATGGTTTCGTCATGCGGTCTTGCAAAGATTTCAAAAAGCCTTCTACTTTTCTTTTCTTATATAAAACGCTAGTACGTTCTCAGTTGGAATACGCGGTACCCATCTGGTGCCCGTACTATGATAAATATAAGCAAGCTTTGGAAATGGTCCAGAAAAAATTCCTTCGCTCCATGCACTACAAGTGCTACCGCACAAGGATTCCCTACGCAGATCTGCTAAATTACCATAGAATATTAAGCTTGGATTCTAGGCGTTCATTGATTATGGTTATGATGCTGTACGGCATATGCAATAACAAATTTAATTGTTCTGAACTCACAAATAGACTATGTTACATTGTACCTAGGAGTGTTATTCGGCGGGAGACACGCGCACCACAACTTTTCTACACTGCTCGATGTAGAACAAAGGCTGGGGTGCGAGCCCCTCTCCGCCGAATTTTAGAAACCTATAATTCACACTTCACTGATTTTGATATTTTCGCGTTATCTCAATCTAAATTTAAAAAAATGGTTTCTCAATCTCTTGCGAGTCACCCATAAGACGGATACTCTTTATACCCTGCTTCCTTTTATTAGTTGGTACAACATTGTTTTTCTGATAAACATATAAATTATAAGTATCATTACTAACACGCGTCCGTTTTCATCATACTCCGATGTCACTCCGTGGACAATAGTGTGGGTTATACGTTTTCTCAATTATAATGTATCATTATTTCTTTGTCAATGCTGTAACGTATAACTGTTTTTTGTCCCTCACAAATAAAATAAAATAAAATAAAATAAAATCTGGCCCGGTAAACATATCACCGGGCCAGATAAAACATTTTTGTCTCATGTGGCCCGGTACCGGGCCAAGTCACCGGGCCAGATGGGATACACTCGCTTTTTGGTGGCTTTGTAGTTTAATAGTGAAAAAGCCATGTCGAAACAATCGTAGACAAAACGATCTGACGGCGAATATTCCATAGTTAAAAAGTCCTGTCGTCGAAACTAACAAAGGCGAACCATTCTGTCGGCGAAACATCCATAGGTGAAACGTTCTATCGACGAATCTCTCAAAAACGAAACGTCCTGTCGGTGAACAGTCCAAAGGAGAAACGACTGTCGGAGAACGGTTGCAGAATCGGATCTAAGACAGTTGAATCGTTTCTCCGGACTCGTCGAGCTTCATTGCTCGTCGCTTTTCTGGCGGACTTCACTGTCGTGTCTGGCTTTCAGGAGTTCAGCAGTGGTTGGTAATAATAATAAATATAATAGTGGTGGGTAATAGTGTGGCAGGATTGTTTGAATACCCGTACCCATGATATATTTCTTTTCCAAATAAGGAATTTTAGCAGGCATTTTTTTTTAAGAAAATGTTCTTTGTAATTTCAAAGTAGCAACTTTGCTGATTGATGGTTTGAACGGTGTAAGAGCCTGTAATTTAAACGCTCATGAGGCATATAAAATTTTGCTTTTGTGATAGCTACGAAACTACGAGGTTTTTGATATAACAGCTGCCAGAACCATGTAATAAGTAGCAGTTACGCGTGTTTGCTATTATATTACTATAAATTGCCGTCGCCTCCTTCTGCGAAGCAGTTATGCTAGTGAAGGAAGCGGCGGCGCGCGAGAGGCAACGACGAGCCTCTCGCCCCGGACTAAGACCCAGGCGAAGACGTCGAGAGTCGCAAGACGACTACCGGCCACCGTAGGCGCGGTTCTGCGGATGGCGAGCGATGGGTAGCTCGCCGCCCGGCTAGGACCAGGACCGCGTCGACGGCGCGTTAGTGTTCCACGCGCGCCTCAAAGAGAAGGAGTCAGCACAGGAAGGGGCCTAACAGGGCCAACGCCTGCCGGGGTTGCGGAATGTGTATAGTAGTCACCGTGACCCTGGAACGTAAAGGGCAATCGAAGGAACATGAGTGGGTTTTAGTCAGTAAGAGTCTGACACGCCCTCCCGCCGCACCCAGGACGGGAGCAGTCATTGGATGATTTCCCACTCACCAAAAAAAAAAAAAAAAAAAAAAATATTACTATAAATAAAAGGTACGTGCGCGTTAAATCCCGAAAAGCGGTAAAAGTATATTATATTACAAGCCAAAAAATAGATTTTTTTCAATCTAAACTCAAAAAGCTCTCTTTCCATCACAGTTCTTTTTAAAAAGAAATGCGTAATAAAGGAGAATATCTAAGCAACATGATATCCATTGTACTCCCGCCCAGCGGGCAATCTTTACGTAACGCTCACATACCTCTATCAATATTTACTTAAGTCTGTATTACATGCGCCCACGCTCTTATGTACTCTCTGTAGGCGTAATAAAGGCTTTAACTAGTAATGTTTATAAACGACTAGCTTTTGCCCGCGACTTCGTCCACGTGGATTAATAGCTCCCGCTCCCGGGAGATTTCCGGGATGAAAACTATCCTATATCCTTTCTCAGGTCCCAGACTATGTCTGTACCAAATTTCATTCAAATCGATTCAGTGGTTTAGGCGTGAAGAAGAGACAGACAGACAGAGTTACTTTCGCATTTATAATATTAGTATATGTTTAGTTGGATTTACGGGTTTAAGGGGGCTTGAAAGAGTGAGACAGAAAGAAATATTTCTCTATTTACAGAGTTTTAGGAAGCCCAAAAAATGGATCAGAAAGAAGAGAAGGTCAGTTTTTTAAGAAGGCCCAGAAAAAGCGAACAATCAAAAGTGGATCAGTGCTTCTGGGTTCGTACGGGAGCCCATTAAAAGTGTTTCTATATTTACGTAGATTCGGGGAGTCTAAAATAAATGGGGTTGATTGTTTATAGGGTTCATGACAAAAGCAAGTGGTTACTAAAGAATTTATTTTAATTACTAAAAAATATTAGGTACCGCGAAGAAATCTAAGAAGAAGACGGTAGTCAACAAGAAGCCTAAGATAATTTGACGAACATTTTCGCAAAAAAAAATAGGGTTTTTGTTTTCATCTCAACTTTACATAATATAAAATTATAACGTATAGCATAATTTGCTATACATAATATGCTATACGTATGTATATTATACAACTAGCCAATACCAAATGCTAGCCTAGCCAAAACAATGAGATATTATACTTACATAAACCAACATAACCAACATCGATATTCTAAGATCCTTATTTACGAACCAATTATAATATAAGACACTTTATCGTGTACCACGTGACCCGTTTTATTAAAAAAAACCGAGGAATCCTTACAAACATGTAGATATAGAAATGTTATTAGAGTATTTTCAACCGACTTCAAAAAGGAGGCGGTTCTCAATTCGTCTGTATTTATTTTTTATTTTTTTGATCAAAAATTACTTTGACTTAAATTAACCCGGCGTCATGGGGGTGGAAAAGTGTTACACGGACGTTGGGGTGGGTCTCACCGACCCGTTTTTTAATGTCAAAATTATTCCAATACTGTATAAATAATAAAGTTAATATTATTCATGTTTAGTTATTTAGGTATCTAAGTAAATAAATTAAACACAAATATCATGTTATATTTATGTTTTAATCACATAAATGGAACTTTAAAAACATAACGACAAAAAAATTTTCCTCTTCTATTAAAATCTAATTTTATTATTAATTAACCATCAGTCTCAATGTTTTAATGGCCCTTTTTTGTAGGAAACTAAACTGTCTTAAGAAAAAAACAAAAATCACTTTATATCTTTGGTACAGTCAGCACAAAAAGGTACTATATGTTCTCCACAAATATATTAGTTGCAACTCTCGAAGATGTAGTTTGTCTTACGTGTTTTTTTTGGCTGAACACACTTGGCACCTTTTGCGATCTGCTTCGTCACACAAATCCTGGTCTGACAACTCAGAATCAGAGTCATATTCTTGTAAAATTGCAAGAATACGCTGTCGTTCTCCCTCTTTATGATCCATTTTTTACTAAGTAAGTACCTACAAAAATACAAATAAAATACTTTAAACCATTTAAAAGCAAATACAACTATAAACAACAACAAAAAATCTATTACAAAAGGATAAAAACACAGATAATAAGTAAAACAATATCTAAACAATATGGCGCAAAATTGTTACACCGACTGCGGGGATGGGTCTCACATACCTTTTTCAATTTTGTGCACTTGTAATTCCCGCTGCGGATGTGCCACGACCAACATGTTGCTTGAGTTGCATAGAACAACTCAACAGCTCCAGCTACTGAGAAGAAAGGCAATGTCGCACTCCTAGTAACCGAACTAGAAGCGCAATAAAATGTGACGGGTCCCACAGACCCAACCCCCATGACGCCGGGTTAATCGTATCGGGGGCGTCGGCCACAGGTGCGTCGACCACTGGGGGCCTAAGCCACGGACCCGCGATATCTCCGTCAATTGTAAACGGATTTTGATGGTTCTTTTTTTGTTTGATAAGTCATGATTCAGAAGTGGGCCCATAAAAAATTTGTGGCGATCGGTTCAGTGCTTCTTGAAAAATTTATCAAGAACAAAAAAAGTCGACGAAATATACATTGACGATATGTGCGTTACTTCAAGTTTCTATTTTCGTTTTATAAGATTGGAAAAGTTTTACTTTTAAAGATACCGTAATTGTAATACACAGTCAGACATTGGGACTCGACACTAAAAAGTAAAAAATAATAATTATAATTTTTTTGAAAAAAGTTTTTTTTTAAGCCAGTTAGAAATGATCGGTTTTCAGATTTATTTCTTAAAGTGATGGTATGAGACTTCCATTTTTTTCTTTTTGCAGTACGAATTCCTAAAAACGTGCCACTCCCGTTTTTTTCCGAATGTTTTCCATTCTTACTAGGAAATGCCCATTGACCTCAATCATAAGGTCATTGTGATAAAACCTAGACGAAATGGCCTAGTCTCCTAATAAATATAGGTCCGAATGTCTGGTCTGACTGGGCTAAAACCATACATCATTTAGATAACGAATCGTTTTCGGTATTATACGAGTTTCAGAATTACCCTATTGCTAAATGGGTTTCCGAGGTCAGATGATAGAGGAAGACTAAAATTGTGTTATTCTGCAAGATTAATCTATTAACCCTAAAAAGAGGGGTGTTGTAAGTTTATGTGTGTGTCTGTCTGTGGTACCGTAATTCTTAAACGGGTAAACCGATTTGGATGCGATTTTATTTGAAAGTAGTTTATTTAGCAAAAAAACTTATATAAATAAACAACATGTAAACATGTGCATAGTTTGAATTATATTTGTAAAGAGTAACCTCCCTTTGCTTTAAATGGCTCTGAATTTAGGAGTATATTGTTATAATTTTATGTATGTCAGCCGAAACCATGGGAACAAAGCAGTATTCAAAAGCGCTAGTGAAAGCGCGGTTTTAAATAAACAAAAAAGAACATTCAGAAATAAAATTTTCCAGAAAGCAAAACCTTCTCAAACGAAATACAGATATGCAGATACAAACTTCAATTTTGCGACACAAAATACTTTACTAAAAAAATTCTAAAAGCAAAAAAAATCCTCTGAAAAGTTACTTCCAAAAGTGTTGAATTTTACCTTAAAATTGGAGAAAGGAGAACGAAAAGACCTTTCGTGAAACTTCGGGCTTCCTCGGCAATACTCGGCTGCCCGAACTCATTGCTAAGTATGTCGGTGTAAGAAGGCTTTAATTTAATTAAAAAAGTGTTTTCTCTCTAGTTTTAAGTCGCTGAAATAACCTGATTTTTCAGGAGAACATTTTTTTATATTGAGATCTAGGGTTGTTAGTTTCGTCATTTTTCTATAGCTGAAGTCCAGTACATAAAAAATTGCGATGAATTAAAAAATGTGATAATTCAATTACACATGTAAATGCATAAGTAAGTATATACTTACGGCGGCAAGTCTGTCAGTTCAATCCAGTTTATATCCGAAACAAGTGGATCGATTTTGACCAGACATGCACTGGCAATAGCTGATAATATAAAGAGTAAATCGACTACAATCAATTAAGGGAAAGAATTCACATAAAAAACCGTAAAATTATATTCTCTCATAGACGTGGTACCTATTCCTGACTTACACGTGGCCGCGGGTAGAAGCTAGTGTAATACAATAAAAGCAAATAATTTTCTCAGCAATCGAAGTACTCGATATCCATTCGAGAAATGTTTTAAATTGCATTGTTGAACAGAACTAATTGGAAATGGACTTAACCCTCCAAGAAATTCTCCCATTTCTCGACTCAAATAGGTCAAAGATGAACTGGATATAACAAATAACTAGTTTTTATTGTTTCTTTTGTTGAAAAAATGCGGAATTAAAGAAACAGAAATCTGCATTAGAAAAATACTTTTGGTAAGCTGAAACAAAATATTGTTTTAAAAAACTGGAAATATTGTTTTAAGTAGCACAGCTGCACAGTGTATCTTGAAATATTTACTAGGAACTTTCTCTGAACTTTTGCTTGGCTTATCTGAAGTCAAGAAATTTCATTAAAGTTGCTTTAGTCATTTTAGAGTCTACGGAGAGCATATCATTGTTAATAAAAGCATATATACGGTCGAATTGAGAAACCTCTTCCTTTTTTTTAAGGCGGTTAAAAACGCGACTAGAATTAATTAATCTTTTCTATAAACCTTTTAACCTAACTGCAAAATAGTATGGCTGTTTTAGGTAAAAATTGAATTGTTTTGAAAAAATCATACTGCCTTAAACACCACGCAACAGCCAGTTGTTACGGCCTTTTCTTTCATTTTCTATTATACCTTCGAACACACGTGATTCAAGACTTAATAGAAAGACAATAGCAGCGCGACAGCTGGTTGTCGCTTTGTCGTTGAAAGGTTGATCCGTACAATTAGGACAGGGTTTATAATTTAAAATAAACCTTCTTCCACCTTCGTTCGTTAACCTTCGTCGACGGCGCGTTAGTGTTCCACGCGCGCCTCAAAGAGAGGTCAGCACGAGAAGAGGCCCAACAGGGCCAACGCCTGCCAGGGTTGAGGAATGTTTATAATAGTTACCGTTGTAACACCTTTTTTTTTCACAATGAACATTGTAAACTTGTATCACTATCTTTGTTGGTTTACCTTGTGTATTGTATGGTGTATTTGCTGAATGGTAGACGTTCCGTTTATTCACTACACTTTTTGACACCTGGAATCCGTTTTACAATACCATTATTGAGTTTTTCATCATTTTACATTGTTTTAGCTGAAATAAAAACTTAGAAGCAAAGTTTGTTTTTAACTTATAATGACATTTATAAAAATGACATTTAGTTTAGGTCTTGAAGTTTTGACAGTTCTTTCTTGGTCGTTTAGAAACTTTGAGTCATAGTAGTATGGAAAGACGAAATTACCTATGTATCGAGTGTTTTGTAGTATGTTTGGCTTTGAAATTCAATATCCTTCCGGAATTGTCGTTTCAGATTCTTCTGCGGTAATTGTTTCGCCACTTCTTGATAAAGAAGTAATTTTCGGTGTTCAAAATTAGTGTATTCGTAATAATCGATATTAAAATCGATATTTCGGCTCTAGACGAAACCTTCCAGAAGGAATGCGTCAATTGAATTGTGACATGGCATTTCTTTTCATTGTCTGGGCGACGCCATCGATATATTTTCCTCTAAATAATTTTGATTTTGTGCCGGCGTCCGACACGTGGTACATTTATCTATCTGGGTACACGGTTGCTGCACGCCCCTGTTGTGAGCAGTAGACCTTAGTAAGCCGCCTTCGCAGCCTCCGAGTGGAGAGGAGCCGGCCCCAAGCAAGACCTATTTTCCCAGGTGCCTACGCTGCCAAGTGAGTTGGAGCCTAACGGGACCGTAATTGGGTTTCCAATTAAGACTCCATCTTCCCCGGCAGAGTAGGGTGACACCCCCAGGTTGACATTAGGTCACTCTGGCCGCGCCACCAAGCCTCCCTCGGAGGCTGTATATGTACGGTACGTCCCGAACTGTGTGTACGGTACGTCCCGAGCTGTGTGTACGGTACTGGTGTACCGCCCTGAGTACGAACTGTGTACTGTACTGGAGGGTCCTGTGACCCTTGTCCGGACCCAATGTCGGGTTAAGGTCTGACCGCTGCTCGGACCCCCTGTTTTGTCTCGTGCCGACCTGCTGCTGTCCGGCCTGCCTATCGTCAGGCCCCGGGTTTGTCAGTGCCGTAGCGAGGTACCCCCGGTATTTTTTTTCTATAATTTAAGTAGCAATTTAAATAAAATTTAAATTTAAAAGAACCGTGATCAGCCAAACGCCAACAGGGCCCTATATTTTTAATTTTAGTTATTTTTAAAAAAACAGGGTTTTATAAATAAATGTATTAATTTTTTTCAACTTTTATTTTTTTTGGTTCTTACAACCCCCTCTTCACCTTTTACCCCCTATCCCGTTACACCGTGACCCCGGAACATAAAGGGCAACCGAAGGAACATGAGTGGGTTTTAGTCAGTTAAATTCTGACACGCTCTCCCGCTGCACCTAGGACGGAAGAAGTCACTTGATGATTTCCCACTACCCAAAATTATACGAATAACACAACACAACTATTCCAGGTTTTTACAAATCAACACGTCGTTATACTGTATTACAATTCGCAGAAAAGCCCTTGTTGACCAAAAATATTTCCGCAAAAAGAGTCCCTAACATTTTGTCTCTCCATTCCTTACCTGTTTCGCCACCGCATTTAACCCGTATGAATATTTATGCCGTCGACTGTACGCACTTAGGCGTACATCGCGAATTCAGGATACCACGGAGTAAATGGTTACAGAGGCTTCACACAGCGAGAGTTTTTGGATGACCACAGTTCTGTACTATGTACTGTAATCGGTAATCTGCTTGGCGCAGTTATGACGTACTGCTGTTGTCATTTACTATTTATTTACGAGATTCTGAGATGCGATCACAAGATTATAATCCATATAAATTCGATATGCGGAGGTGCGCATATTTCTGGAAATTGTCCGACATTCTCAAGGATTTTATTTTCATTTTTTCCTTCACTTCTATTTCGTTGTGATTCAATGTAAATCGAGTCTTATTAACTCAAGCGCAATATTGCACTGCAGCAGAATTTAATGTGTTTCATTTTAAAGGTGCTTTCCTATTGTCTAATTTTAGGTACGTACAATCGATAGTAACGCATCTGCGAGACATCTGGTATTTTAGATGACTTCAGGTGGCAGTGACCACTTAAACCCCGCCTAATACGCTGTCACGTGTCAGATTGATGACTATCCAAACATATTATATGCCTAAAAAGCTTAATTCGTCTTTCATTCGTTTGAACTAACACTATTTACAATTGCTGTACGTGAGTTGTATGCGTGCGTTGCTCGTCCGTACTAAGCTAGCCTTCTGTAACAATCATTACTCCGTAGCAATACTCCAATGTATAAACATATTTATGCAAACCTCATGGCTTCATTTAAATAATTTTCTTTTAGCTCAATAATCCTTCGGAGCTCTGCCTTTTCGGTAATATTCATAAATATGTAATTTCTGGGTCTTGATGTCGGCTGAAAGTGATATTGGGGTTGTTTTTTAATTGATGTTGAATGGATTACGATTTTGTAATTGGGTCATTGTAAAAATAGCTACTCTTTTTTAGGGTTCCGTACCTCAAAAGGTAAAAACGGAACTCTCATAAGATCACTTTGTTGTCCGTCTGTCCGTCCGTCTGTCAAGACCCTTTTTCTCAGAAACGCGTCAAGATATCAAGCTGAAATTAATATCACATACTCAGGTCTGCTATCACTCAAAGCCGTGAAAAAAACAAGTTTCTAATTCAACGCAAAAAAAAAGATACGGCGGTTTATATTGAATATTTAGAAATTTGCAAGAGAATGAAAACCTATAGGGTACTTCCCATTGACCAAGAATCATGAAATTTGACAAGAAGCAAGGTCATGTAGCACAAGTATAGAGAAAACTCCGAAAACCGTAAATTTGTAGTTTGTTCACATCAGGCGTCCGTCTGTTCATCCGTCTGTCAAGAACGTTTTTCTCAGGAACGCGTCGAGATATCAAGCTGAAATTAATATCACATACTTAGATCTGCTATCTCTTAAAGCAGTGAAAAACTCAAGTTTCTAAATCAACGCAATAAAGAGATAGGGCGGTTTATATTGCATTTAGATATTTGCGAGGGATTCAAAACCTATAGGGTACTTTCCATTAACGGAACCCTCGTTGCGCGAGTCCAACTCGCACTTGACCGGTTTTTCTTTTTATTTTGACCACTGCTTTGTCCAGGTGTTAGTCGCTATACATACCCTACGTCAATAGCGATTGTTTACTTCTGCATTATATTTTGTGCTTTAAACTTATTTGTTTATGTTATTAATTTGGGTGGTAACATTATTACAGAATAGAATAATTTTGCACAAAAAGTTGGTCCAAGCACAGATGTTAAACTTAAAATGGTCTTTATAAGAATTTACTATTATTTTTTTTTTGTTTAAAGGTCAAGTTTAAAGTTAGACTGGTGCTTTTCAAATTTAGAAGTGCAAGTAAATTTAACTACAGTTTATTTTCAAACGCTTGCACTTGGTTAAGCATTTCATGCGTACACGGATCGCTGGACAAACTTTGAGAAAATACCTTCTATATATATTTCTTCTTTATAAATAGATGTTTTCTTTGGCCAAAAGGTTAGTCCTCAAAAATAGAGTCAAATCTTAATATATTCTTCTGTAGGTGTGTTTGACGCCTAACTCCTTCTTTAAATGCACTGGTTCCATATAATGTTATAATTTATTAATATATCAATTTATTGAAAATATTTCAATTAGTAACAAGATAGGTTCATTTTCATCATTTTCGCTTATGGGATTGGATCCGATAAGCGAAAATGATGTCGGTATGCCGTTAATTGTGTTTTTCCAGCCAGGACGATGTTACGGGATAATACAAGAAAAGTGAAATCCTCTTATAAATTCTGTTTTTTATTTAGTTTGAAAAATTGTTAAAATCTGCGCTTTTATTTTGGTTGTCGAACGATTTAGTGAGTAGGTAAATCACTTGAATGTCATGAACAAATAATATTTATTTAAAAGATTAATTAAAGATTATTATTTTTTTAAATGAAGTCGGTAAAGAGTGTCCGTGGAGTTTCTTGCCCGTTCTTTTCCATAGAGATCTACGTTTTGGAACAGGCAATTAGCGTCACTTTTCTTTTCTGACTAACCGACCGACTCTTTTGACAATTCATAAGTACCTGTTAATGGTCTAAGTGAAATAAATGCTTTGAATTTTGAATTTTGAATAAAATAAAGTATCTCTTGTTACAGGACACTCGAACGCATGTGGTGGTCGAGTTATATGAGACTGAGAAGTCCTACGTCGAAGCTCTGGAGATATTAGTCAAGGTAAGAATCTTATTTAATTAAGCGGAACCAAAAACAACATCTTTTCACCATGTTAGAAGAATAGGGTGCCGATTCTCTTATTCACAAACTACATGCAAATAAATATATTGAATTGAACTAAAGTAAATTTAAGTTAAGTGCACCTATCTCTATCCATTTAATTAAGAAAAGGACAGAAGATAAAATATTAGTTAAGTCCTGTCAAATTTAGACACTCCATAGATAATTTAAACGCGATTTAAAAACATGGCGTCTAAATATACGTCAATTTTCTTCAGGCGCTGTTTAATTTGACAGGATTAAACTAAAATGTATCTTCTGTCCTTTTCTTTAAGAAATGGTAAGAAAAAGATGCATTTAACTAAAATTTTGTTAAGTTTGTGAACAAGAGAATCAGCACAGAACCTTATTGAATTAACCGGACAGTTGAGAATAACATGTTGAGAAGACACCGTTTTCTCACCATGTTCAGCGCCAAGTCCGATGGTCTTGGGTCGTCTCATCAAGCAAAGAGGTTTTCATCAGATCTCCCGCGTCATTAGACCACTAAAACATTGGCATGATCTCTCTCCCTCTGCCACTCTTTAACACTGGTTGAAAAGGTTAGGTGTCGGAGGAGGAATATGATCTTAGTCCTTAAGCAATTTTCTATTATTTTTGTATAACTCTAGACGGGTCTTTGGTCTAGTGGTTAGTGTCAATGACTGCTAAGCCGGAAGTCGTGGTTTCGGTTCCCACCCAGAACACACTTTGTGTGATGAGCATGATAGTTATGTGTCTGGGTGTTATTTATCAATGACATGTATGTATTTATCACTATATAGTATAAAACAATGTCGCTATCCTCTGTCTGTCCCTATGTATGCTTAGATCTTTAAAACTATGCAACGGATTTTTTTAATAGATAGAGTGATTCTTAATGAAGCTTTATATGTATAATACATGCATAATATAGTAGAGAAAATCCGGGATTTTTAAAGATTTGTAACACCCGTGCGAAGCGGGGGCGGGTCCCTAGTAAATTATATAAGTATGTTCATCAGTTGTCTGGTTACCATTGCACAAGCTCTGCTTAGTTTGGGATCAGATGGCCGTGCGTGAGTTGTCCTTATTTATTTAGATTGTTTATTATTTTATTTTCCATTATTAGTAGACCATGGAGACACCACTATTATAAAGATAAAGTAGCACATTTGAAGACGGTATCAATGATAAAGATATCTAAAGGCGTTTTGGGAAACATTCTGATAGAAAATAGGCGTCACGTCTCTTTGTTTGAACCCTTTGTGTAATGGCGTTAGGAGTATGTCATTGTTTTATTGATGGGGTGCTGTCTACCGTGATAAAGCTATTTGCGATACGTCCATAATGGATATTGGTTCTATTTGTAGCTGTTGTGTAGGGTCTGAATCCGTACTAACGATATATATGCTAAAACTAGCTTTTGCCCGCGGCTTCGCTCGCGTTAGAAAGAGACAAAAAATTGCCTATGTTACTCTACATCCCTTCAACTATCTCCACTTAAAAAATCACGTCAATTCGTCGCTCCGTTTTGCCGTGAAAGAAAGACAAACATGCAGACAGACAGACAGACACACTTTCCCATTTATAATATTAGTATGGACAACTAGTTGCCTGGTTATGCTTTTAATTATTCGGACACACGTGATTAGACACAACAGAGAGACAAGAGCAGCGCGATAGCGGGCTGTCGCTTGACCGTTGAAAGGTTAATCATCATTGATTTTGTTGTATAGAGATAGATTGTTCCTTGGAGAAAGATATACTAGTTGTATTTTTGGTCTTGCACACCCCGCTAGGAGATGATACTACTGATATAAGCAACAACTTTTATTATGAAACTAACTCCGAAATCTCGAAAAAAAATATCAGCTGTTTCATACATTATGGTCGGAAGGGCAATGAACTTTTGTTAGAAACAGCTGATATACTCCTTTTTTTTTTGGTGAGTGGGAAATCATCCAATGACTGCTCCCGTCCTGGGTGCGGCGGGAGGCCGTGTCAGACTCTTACTGACTAAAACCCACTCATGTTCCTTCGATTGCCTTTTATGTTCCAGGGTCACGGTAACTATTATAAACATTCCGCAACCCCGGCAGGCGTTGGCCCTGTTGGGCCCCTTCCTGTGAGCTGATATACTCCTAGTATCCTATTTTCTGGGCTCAGACTTAGTCTCCACCTGCGATAAAACGCATATGTATCTATACTCCCTTTGTTTAAATCTAAATGTAAACTATCTTGGCATGTCTTTTTAACAAAAAAATAATAGACAATTAAAAGACATGCAAAGGTTATTCGATTTTTGTTAATTACTTATATAACATCGGTTAAGGTAACTAACTAATAGTAAACATAATTAGATAAAATTTTAAGACAATTTTGAATTAAAACAATGTCACAATTCTTTACCTTGATTTAAATACTTTAAAATAAGGGACAGAGAGATCTTTAGAGCGTTCTATAGAGTAATCAGTAAAGCTACCGAAGCGCTGTCACAAAGGTATATGATTTATGGCGAGCGATGGGTAGCTCGCCGCCCGGCTAGGACCAGGACCGCGTAGACGGCGCGTTTTGTTCCACGCGCGCCTCAAAGAGAAGGAGTCAGCACAGGAAGGGGCCCAACAGGGCCAACGCCTGCCGGGGTTGCGGAATGTTATGTTTATAACAGTTACCGTGACCCTGGAACATAAAGGGCAATCGAAGGAACATGAGTGGGTTTTAGTCAGTAAGAGTCTGACACGCTCTCCCGCCGCACCCAGGACGGGAGCAGTCATTGGATGATTTCCCACTCACCAAAAAAAAAGGTATATAATTTAAATTTTTGAAGAAAGTTTAGATCAACAAAATGCTGCTATATATATTGTATTGCGAACGATATAAATTTTCAAAGAAACTTTTGAAGTGTTACTCAATAGATTTGAACAACTTGTAAACTACGATCAAGAAGTATCGTAACTCAATATTTGCTTGGAATTTTCCTTTCAAAGGTGTACCAAACTTTACCCTCGAGTTTTGAAAACTACATGTTCTAGAACTTTCGATGTTCATAAAGGGCAACTTTTAAAATAGGGGAAAATATCTACCTATATTAATACTAGCTGACTCCCGCGGTTTCACCCGCTTTAAAAATGTTAAGGGTGAACAACCCTTTTCACATAGGGGTATGAAAAATAGATAGTAGTAGATTCCCAGACCTACTGAATATGTAAATAAAACTTGGTAAAAATCGGTAAAGCCGTTTCGAAGGAGTAAGGTAGCTAACATTGTGACACAAGAAATTTATACCTTTTCCGAGGGCATTGAACTTTTCTTAGAAACAGCTGATATTTTATTCGCGATTTCAGAGTTGGTTCCATAATAAAAGTTGTTTGTTTTCATGGGTAGAATCATCTCCTAGTGGGTTGAGCAAGACCAAAAATACACCTTGTATAAGATTATAAAGCTAAAGAGCGAGTTTTTTGTTTGTTTGGTTGAACACGCCAATTTCAAGTGATTTGAATAGAAATTAATTTTTTACTTGATAACACATTAATCGAAAAAGGCTATAACAAAACGCAACGACCTGTAGGAGTAGCGAAGTAACCAAAAATGCGGATGAAACCGCGGTGGACAACTAGTCTTAAGATATTCATGATGATGATAAGTCATGATGGGGTAATAGCCGACGTGTTTTCCGTTTACTCCCACTCATTGGATTATTAGAGTGGCAACTGCCTGTTTTATCTCTACACGTGAATTACCAGAATATTATTATACTAGCTTTTGCCCGCGGCTTCGCTCGCGTTAGAAAGAGACAAAAAGTAACCTATGTTACTCTCCATCCCTTCAACTATCTCCACTTAAAAAATCACGTCAATTCGTCGCTCCGTTTTGCCGTGAAAGAAAGACAAACATACAGACAGACACACTTTCCCATTTATAATATTAGTATGGATTAAAATAGGCTTCCTACAGGAGCTGCCACCAGCATTGATCGTCACGCGTAGGTATTCTAGGAGGGAGCACTTTTCTTTATTGCACAAGAAAAACAATACACATAAAAAACAGCAAAAATAAGTGAGTCTTATTACTATTCGATTCGAGACATTAGACATTTTTTAGGGTTCCGTACCTCAAAGGAATGAACGAAACCCTTATAAAATCATTTTTAGGGTTCCGTACCTCAAAAGGTAAAAACGGAACCCTTATAGGATCACTTTGTTGTCCGTCTGTCCGTCCGTCCGTCTGTCAAGACCCTTTTTCTCAGAAATGCGTCGAGATATCAAGCTGAAATTAATATCACATACTCGGGTCTGCTATCTCTTAAAGCAGTGAAAAAATCAAGTTTTTAAATCAACGCAATAAAAAGATACGGCGGTTTATATTGCATATTTGGACATTTGCAAGGAAATCAAAACCTATAGGGTACTTCCCATTGACCTAGAATCATGAAATTTGGCAAAAAGTAAGGTCATGTAGCACAAGTAAAGGGAAAACTCCGAAAACCGTAAATTTGTAGTTAGTTCACACCAGGCGTCCGTCTGTCCGTCTGTCTGTCATGAACCTTTTTTTCAGAAACGCGTCGAGATATCAAGCTGAAATTAATATCACATACTCAGGTCTGCTATCTCTCACAGCCATGGAAAAAGTCAAGTTTCTAAATTAACGCAATAAAAAGATACTGCGGTTTATATTGCATATTTAGACATTTTCAAGGGAATCAAAACTCAAAACCTATAGGGTACTTCCCATTGACCTAGAATCTTGAAATTTGGCAAGAAGCAAGGTCATGTAGCACAAGTAAAGGGAAAACTCCGAAAACCGTAAATTTGTAGTTAGTTTACATCAGGCGTCCGTCTGTCCGTTCGTCTGTCAAGAACCATTTTCTCAGGAACGCGTCAAGATATCAAGCTGAAATTAATATCACATACTCAGGTCTGCTATTCCTCAACGCAATGAAAAAATCAAGTTTCTAAATCAACGCAATAAAAAGATACGGCGGTTTATATTACATATTTAGACATTTACAAGGGAATCAAAACTCAAAACCTATAGGGTACTTCCCATTGACCTAGAATCATTAAATTTGGCAAGAAGTGAGGTCATGTAGCACAAATAAAGGGAAAACTCCGAAAACCGTAAATTTGTAGTTAGTTCACATCAGGCGTCCGTCTGTCCGTCCGTCTGTCAAGAAACTTTTTCTTAGGAACGAGTCCACGGTGTTTTTTTTGCCCAAAAAAAGTGACATTCGCTTTTTATTGAAGATTTATACCAAATGTATCATTCCAAATGCAAGAGTAGAACACCCAGGTGTCGATTTCCCATACTTTATTTAAAAAAAAAAATACTTTAGTTTTCGTGACCTTCACACTGAAAATACTAAAAATAATTCGTAAAAAAAAATCTATACACATTTTTTTGATTTTTGTACTTCAGTTTTATAAAGCATTTTTTGGTGTACATTATCCTGTTTATATTTATTCAAAAATGTTGACAAAACCTTCACAAGATTTTTTTTTGTTGAAATCAGTATTTATTTTTTTATATTTTTTCTAGCACGAAGTAGGACTTCTATCTAGTATAAATAGATTCCTTGTACTTAGGTTTATCATTCACAAAAATATTACATTCAACTTCTGCCTAGGTTTCGAGAAAATGATTTTTAAATATTTGTATTAAAAATCAAATGTCAAATTAGTGACAACCCACTAATTTGACCTTTTGCGATATAGTACCTGCTTATACCTCTTAGACAGATTTACTTTCGCAATTAAAAAAATTACCAAAAAAAATATTTTTGTGATTTTATCTTTGAACTTTGACCTCTGCACATAAAAATCCTATTATAAAATACTGATTTCAACAAAAAAAAATCTTGTGAAGGTTTTGTCAACATTTTTGAATAAATATAAACAGGATAATGTACACCAAAAAATGCTTTATAAAACTGAAGTACAAAAATCAAAAAAATGAGTATAGATTTTTTTTTACGAATTATTTTTAGTATTTTCAGTGCGAAGGTCACGAAAACTAAAGTATTTTTTTAAAAATAAAGTATGGGAAATCGACACCTAGGTGTTCTACTCTTGCATTTGGAATGATATATTTGATATAAATCTTCAATAAAAAGCGAATGTCACTTTTTTTGGGCAAAAAAAACACTGTGGAGTCGAGATATCAAGCTGAAATTAATATCATATACTCAGGTCTGCTATCTCTCAACGCAATGAAAAAATCAAGTTTCTAAATCCACGCAATATAAAGATACGGCGGTTTATATTGCATATTTAGACATTTACAAGGGAATCAAAACTCAAAACCTATAGGGTACTTCCCATTGACCAAGAATCATGAAATTTGGTCATGTAGCACAAGTAAATGACAAACTCTGAAAACCATAAATTTGTAGTTCACATCCGTCCGTCCGTCTGTTAAGACCCTTTTTCTCAGAAATGCGTCGAGATATCAAGCTGAAATTAATATCACATACTCAGGTCTGCTATCTTTCAAAGCAGTGAAAAAATCAAGTTTTTAAATCAACGCTATAAAAAGATACGGCGGTTTATAGTGCATTTAGACATTTGCGAGGGATTCAAAACCTATAGGTTACTTTCCGAAAACCGTAAATTTGTAGTTATTTCATAAAAACAGTAACGGAACCCTCGTTGCGCGAGTCCAACTCGCACTTGACCGGTTTTTTTTTTTTTGTCCATTTGCCTGTCTGTCAAAACGATTTATCTTGGAAAAGCGTAGAGGTATCGAGTTAAAATAAAAACCATATATTCAGATCATAGAGTTTAGGTCGCAAATAACGTATATTTCGATACTCTCGAGGAAATAAAAATTCATAGGATACTTGCTGTAGACCTATAATCAGCAGATCAGTGGCTAGATTCCATCTTAACAATAATCCGAAAATCGCTATGTAGTTAGATCTCAAATAAAAATACTGTAACAAGATTTTTATACCTATGATTATGTACGGAATCCTGTATGCGCAGATCCAACACGCACTAGGCCGGTTTCATTGCTTTGACTTTATCGTGACTCAAATAAAAAAAATAACAAACGATAGAAGTTCCGCCAACAGTCTTTTCCCCAACACAAAGATCAGTAAGAAAATTAAATGTAAGTCGTAAAATTATTTTATCAATAACTCAGTAACTCAGGGTGCCAGATTAACTGGTCGGAATTAGCCGCGGACTGACAAATTCGTAATATTTATGGAAACGACGAAAATTCAGGGCTGCCAGCTTAGAGTCCCTGATCAACCCTGTCTTTCTCTGAGTTTCTTTGTTCATGAATTAATGAGCTGTCGAAAGGTAGTTAATTTGTGAATTTTCGTCCTTTTGTGACGTTTTGAGAGTAAATTGTGTTAGTAAATATCTAGCTAGCTTTGTTTGCTTTCTTTAGTGACTATGTTTTATATTGAATATTTACGGTACCTGTAGTAATCTAATAAGTAATTTTTTTATTTGTTTTTAATAACCGACTTCAAAAAAAGGAGGTTTCTCGATTCGACCGTATATAATGCTTCTTATAATGTTTGTTCGCGGATACATCGTCGTTTATGAACCGATTTTGATGATTATTTTTTTGTTTGAAAAGTCATGATTCAGAGGTGGTCCCATGTAATTTTTTTGGCGAGCGGTTCAGTGCTTTTAAATAAAATTCATCAAGAGAAAAAAAAAACGACGAAATATAATTGTCGAAATGTGCGTTACCTACTTCAAGTTTCTATTTTCGTTTTATATTACTTTGAAAGATACTGTAATACACAGTCAGACATTAGGTCTCGACACTAAAAAGTAAAACTACCTAACCTTTACTGTTAGGTAAAGGTCTCCCTCATAATATCTTTCCTCTGCTGTCACTGCTCCTAATGTAATGCCTTCTTTTGCAAATCTTTCAAGAGAACATTTTTTTTTTGGTTTGTTTGATTTTTTTTCGACGACGTCAGATTCAAGAGGAATTAAAGACTATTTTTGTTATCTACCAGTAATTTCGTCTATAATACTTTTCTGAAAAAAAAACCAACAGTGTTTACTGTTGTTATTTTTTTTAGCAACAAGATTGTTTCGATTATCATATTATCGTGTTTTTGATGTATTTGGTTAAGGGACGTTAAACGTCCAACAAACATGATGATGCCAGCCAGTAGTAACTATACTAGTACAAAACCTAGTCTACCATACGACAGAATTTATAGTCGTCCTGATTTTCTAGTAGCTCACTCAAACGAAGACAATAAATGCAAAACAGTAGCTACTTTTTATTCAAGTGCCCGGAACACAGCGGTAAAATTAAATTGACCAGCCCTAATTTCGCTGTGGTTTTCCCACTCAAATTTTCCGCTCTACCTTTCCGTCATGTGGGTCGGGCTATTTATTGTCACTGTCCCCCCTTCCCCCATAAATATCGTAAAGAAATGTCAGAAGGTTCAGAAATTCTTAGTAATTAATTCAAATTGCATTCTCACTTGTGTAGGTATTTGAAAAAAAAAGCTTTTAACTTTTCAACGAACAAGCGACAGCCGGCGGACGGGCTGCTATTGTCTTTCTATTGTGTCTCGAATCACGCGTGTTCGAGAGTTTAAATGACAGCAAAATTAATAAAAAAAAATACTTAAACTGTTTAAAAAAAAAATACTTTAAATACAAAACAAAACCTAATGCTCAGTACACACGACAACGATCCATCGCTACGATCTGACTGCGCAGACCACAATATCAGAGACGCTATCGTACACACCTTCGATAAACCTGCACAAACGAACTGCACCACTGCACAGCCAAATCGTACCGAGAAATCGTCGTCGTGTGTAGTCGTTATCGTTGTCGTGTATACAGAGCATTAGTAGACGCTATGAAGCGGATCTTTTGTTTTAATCCACAGTGCGTCACAGCCTTGTCAAGTGAAGGGCAACTTTGACATGGAGCCCTAGAAATGTCGGCTGGGTACTTTAAATTATTTTCTAGGTCAGATTCACGTCTGCTTGTGGCGTTTTTTCCTTATTCCACATTGAAAGTGACAAAAACTATGATTGGGGCTGCAAAATTCCTGATCACTTATTTCTAGACGATTTTAAGTTTACTTTTTTTATCTCCATTTATTTAGGGGCATTTGTGTTCTAAATTTACCCAGCGTCACCTAAACTTAAAATTAAACTTAAAAGTAGGTAACAAATAACGAAGTTTTAAAATAGTAATTGAAAATTTTAATATGAAATTGTTCTATTTGCAATTATTTTAAGATTTCTTCCAAGACATTTGAACTATAGTATGTTATTCGCCTAATAAATATAATATTTTCCCATTTTTATTACAAGATAACTCCCAGATTCTTTTTTTTTTTTTTTGGTGAGTGGGAAATCATCCAATGACTGCTCCCGTCCTGGGTGCGGCGGGAGGGCGTGTCAGACTCTTACTGAATAAAACCCACTCATGTTCCTTCAATTGCCCTTTATGTTCCGGGGTCACGGTGACTACTATACACATTCCGCAACCCCGGCAGGCGTTGGCCCTGTTGGGCCCCTTCCTGTGCTGACTCCTTCTCTTTGAGGCGCGCGTGGAACACTAACGCGCCGTCGACGCGGTCCTGGTCCTAGCCGGGCGGCGAGCTACCCATCGCTCGCCATCCGCAGAACCGCGCCTACGGTGGCCGGTAGTCGTCTTGCGACTCTCGACGTCTTCGCCTGGGTCTTTGTCCGAGGCGAGAGGCTCGTCGTTGCCTCTCGCGCGCCGCCGCTTCCTTCACTAGCATAACTGCTTCGCAGAAGGAGGCGACGGCATCCCATTCCGTCTCGCCCCGCAGCATGGCCTGAACCAGCGCTGGGCGCGAGAGGTCACCGCCGCCGATCGCCTCTACGAGGACAAACTCCCAGATTCTGCTGACTCCAAAAGCAAAATCAGATTACTCCAAATAAATCATGTTCAACATTATGAACTTCCACTGTCATATCTTTGTGCGTTTCCTTCCACTTTCCTTTTCTTTGATTAGGGTAACCAAACTGTTAAAGTTCAGAGACGAAACATCAAAGTATTCCACGTTTGGTGCAAAACTTTCTCGCTCAAAAGATAAGAAATTTTGCCCATACTTTAAGGCTGCCTGTTCACAGGAGCGGAGCGAGGCAGCGGAGCGGTGAGCGAGTCAAAAATCCACCAATAGAATTGCATGAAACCTCCGCTCCTGAGATTCTGTTGGTGGATTTTGTGTCGCTCACCTTTCCGCTGCCTCTTATGGACAGGCAGTCTTAGGCGGTGGATACAGATTCAGCTGCCGCATTGCGTTTTTTTTTAAACATAGCATAGTAAATGTGTTTATGCATTGCCACTTCGGCTCGTTCATCTCGTTCTTGTTGTCGTGACGGTGACGCGTGCGTGGACCAATGACCTAAGAGTTTACCTACACTCGCCAGCTGCCATCGTGTCCACAGCCTTATTGTCTCCAGTTTGCGGCAGAAAAATGTTTATAACCTTGTAGGCCTACTCGCAGGGTTTTATTACCGTTGTAAAATTCATAAAATATAAAAAGGTATTGTGACTTTATTGGCGAAAGTTCTTGCTTTTATCTAATCGAGTCTCGTGTCGCTTGGTGATTATGGCTACCATAAGGTAGGCTTGGTGAAGTTTTTGATATAGGATTGTCAACCTTATTGTGTTGTTCTAAATCTTGAGGTTGACCGAATGTTCGTGCTTGTTTATTTTGGATGAGTGTCTCATTATCACACTCTTGGCAAAAAGGGTGGACTTAAGTGTTTGTCCTTAGCCTGTTGTCGGTACAGAAGTGTTTTGTTACTATGTCCGGTAGCTGTTACAGTATTTTTTATTTGGATGTCTTAGTAGAAGAATATAATTTCTTTAATTTCATTTTATTTTGCATAATTTGGGAAAATTTCTCTGTATATCGTGATCGCCTACCTCTAACACTAGAGCCAAAACCAGTGGTTTTGGCTCTAGTGTAAGAGGTTGTAGGTTCAAATCCGGGCAAGTACCGATGTGACTTTTTAAATTCATACTATTATGTACTTTCTAAAGTTTAACTTGGATATCACTGACATTCCGTGCCTCGGAAAGCACGTTAAGCGGTTCCGGTGGTCATTTATGGAACTAAGATTGTCGTTACGGGTAGGCAAAAGCCAAAAAGTCTGACCAGTATAACTAAGGGATATTGTGTTGCTCAGTTACTGGGTTGTGGAGTTCTGATAGGCAACCGGTCTATGTGAAACACTGATGACCGATTCGGCTAAAAGCCGACCCCAACAAAGTTTGAAGATGATAAAGTAGGATGTCTTAATTGAACCAAGTAATTTGAATTTCTTTGCCCCACTTGGGAAGTACTCTACAAGATTTATGGAATCACGTCTGCCTGGGTCTATAAATGCCTCTATTACCGGGTCCAACCGCAATGATGGGAAGAACATAAAATGTTTACTGCCTTTTTACACCTGTTACGGGTAGTTATTTTATGTTTACTAAGGGTCTGTTTCATTGTTCACAACAATCGTAATATATGCTGATAGTCAGCCGTGTTGCCAGTTAATTCGATTCCTTCATGGGGTAAATATTTGTATGGTCAACAGGTGTTTGTTTATTTGTGGCGTGTGCATTAAGGAATTTCCTAGTGTGAGGTAAAGTTTAAAAAAGAGAAACATAAAATAAAAGAAATAAATAGTTCAGGACAACTCACTTGCGACCATCTGATTCAAAACTAGGCAGAGCCTGTTCTTTGGCAACTAGACAACTTGTATAATATATTTATACATACATATTATAGATAAATGGCACCTAGACATAGTAGAACAAACAATCAGGCTCTTCACACAAAGTTTTACCTAAGTGGGAAACAAACCCACGAGCTCCGGCTTAGCAATCAGTGTCCTGTGTCACCCACTAGACCAACAGGCCTGTCAAAAACGACTCAAACACCAAACACCTAATTATTTTAATTAAATAGACCATGTACAGGCACTTTTGAATTGTCAAGGCGTCATTCAGAAAATTGAAGCTACTTGCTCGTTCCAAAAAGAAGGTTTCTATGGAGAAGAACGAGAAAGAAACTCCATGAACTCTCTTTAAAATCAATGGATTACAAACATTCGGTTACATCACTCATGCTACCTATTTTGTCAACAGAAATATCTCCAACCGCTAAAGAGTCCGGAGAACGCTGGTCTTCTGGACGCCTTCGTGGTGGACGAGATCTTCTACCAGGTGCCAGGGATCCTGAACGTCCACCAGGTGTTCCTGGAACAGCTGAGACGAAGACTGGAGCAATGGGACCTGCAGCAGAAAGTTGGCGATGTGTTTCTGGATGTGGTGAGTTTTAAAACTTATTGTCCAGGATTTTGAGTTCATTTTGAAAATTGATTTGGAATTTGATTGATATTAATCTATTTTAAAATGGACCCTAGATTACTTAGGCATCAGATTTATAGTAATCTATTTTAAAAATGGACCCTAAATACTAGATTATTAGCACAATGTTTTTACAATATTTATTCAAAAAATTGGCGAAGAAACATACAAAAAAAGATACAAACGAATCATAAGACTATCGAATACTCTTAAATTAAAAGTTACGAAATGAATACGTTTTGTAAGTAATGTAAAAAGAGATAACTGACTGTATCGCTGAATAAAAAAGTTTATTTTACAACCACCTCTTCTTCCTTATTTACTGTACTCTTAAATATATTTCCGGGTAGAATTCCTGCTTTCTTTATTAATAATTATCGTCTCGCAAATGTTAATGAAGATTGGCGTACGAAAATCAATTTGATCCGTGTCTTTTATTAAAGTAATTGAATGCTTTAATTGCGCCAGTGTGGCTTGTACTTTTCATTGTACATTACAATCGGACGTCATTTTGTAGATAATCTGAAATAGATATCAAAAGTTTGGTATTATAGACAATTTCTTCATAACATCCATGTTAGTGGTACAATAAAAGTCTGGTAGGTACCTATTTATGATTATTAAAGTTTACCCGGACATCAGTAAGGCTCGTGCCACGAAAATAGCAAATATACTACAGGTTCAGTTTTTCTCAGCTGAATCCAGTTCGTTTGGTAGCTTACCTTAATATAATCGAAAAAACTAGAGAGTTGATTCTTATAATTAAAATCAATAAATGTTAAATTGAGTAAACAAGTCAGTGAAGTGATAGATTGCTATTATCCGTACTATCCGTATCCGTACTAATATTATAAATGCGAAAGTAACTCTGTCTGTCTGTCTCTTCATCACGCCTAAACCACTGAACCGATTTGAATGAAATTTGGTACAGATATGGTCTGGGACCCGAGAAAGGACATAGGATAGTTTTTATCCCGGAAATCCCCGGGAACGAGATCTATCTACGCGACGAAGTCGCGGGCAAAAGCTAGTAATACATAAAATCTATCAGTGGGTAGAGTTTGACTGCTCATAACAAATCTGGCATAATATAATAAATAATATTATATTGATGGGCCAGTTGGTCTAGTGGTTATTGACCCTGACTGCTAAGCCGGAGGTCGTGGGTTCGATTCCCAACCTAATAAATATGATAAACTTTGTGTGATGAGCATGATTGTTTGTTCTGTGTCTGGGTGTAAATTATCTATAATATGTATGTATTTATAAAGTATTTAAGTATGTATATCAGTTGTCTGGTTACCATAACACAAGCTCTGCTTAGCTTGGCTTTGGATGGCCGTGTGTGAGTTGTCCTAAGTTATTTATTTATTTATTATGATCGGTATCTTTGATAATAAACATCGGCGGTATATCTAAACACATACCTATAACTTTTTAATTTTCTATTTTCTTTACATATCGTAATACTTTTTATGCATTAGAGCGTATAACGTTTGCCTTCAATAATGATTGATGAAGATAAAGCGAAGACTTTTTCATGATTGTATTTTATTAAGGAGACCAATGATATTAAAAGTAAAAAGGTAAAGATAGGTTACTTAAATACAATATTCTATCTTCAAAATCAGAACACTAATTAAATAACGCAAACATTCAATTAGACGTCAATGTAGGATGGCATGTTTATTTATTTTGACCAATACGATTGTATGGATTTTAAAAGAGAGCATTTGACCGCTGAGGTTCTGTGGGCTATTTCTTCTCAAAGGATCGGCCTCATCGTTCGCTTAAAATAATAAAAATCAAAATATTATATTGTATATAATAACCTTTTTACAAAATAAATATACACGAGAAGAGAGCCTTAACAACGACACTCTAATATTAAGTAATAACATAACCTAGTTAAATAAAAGACGCTTTTATGTATGCAAAATGCGTAAGTAGATTATATAGGAAGTCAACTGAGTAGGAAATAGGATTACTATGACAAGCAGAGCGGATGTGAGAGCATTACATAACATTATCGTCTAGTAGGTTTTACTAACACCAGGCTATTACATACACTGTGATGCATAGGAATTATGACATGAAATATGACACAAGTGGGTCGTAATTATGCAGCTTCTTAGTATAAAGGTTAAGGAAGATGCTATTATAGGTTTGATTAATAAAAGGAATAGATAAACACCTTAAAGGGAATAAATGTTCTTAGGCAAAAAGTTTCATGAACACTCTATTATTATTTGCTTTACATTTAATTTTTCTATGTTACGGCTTGAAATACCATTTCATCCAAAATAAAGATATGCGGTAGATTTTCCAAACGTAGTGGTTCTACCGGAATCTGGCTGACCTGAAAATGACCAGGTGGAAACTTTATGGCATGTTGGCTTCTGACAGTTCTACCATATTGTAGGCACTGGGCAATTCTATTAGAATAGGCAGTTAATCTGTACTTCTATCATAAATTGTATTCTGTAGTCTATTAAATTGACTGGTACTTCTAACGAAAATATATTATTCTAGTCCTTTTAGTTATGGTCTCTAAGATGGGCAACCATCTCTCGGGCCATAGCTTCTAACAAAATCCAATATTTTAACAACAACTTTTATTTCCAGTTCACTAAACCCACCGTAATAGACACCTATATGTCTTTCATCAACAACTTGAAGAAAGCGAAGGAGACCATCAAGACAGCTTCGGCGTCAAGACCGGCCTTTGCCAAGTTCCTGGATGCCATGGCCAGAGACCACAAGGGAAAGCTGTCATTGGACAATTTGCTCATCAAACCGGTTCAAAAGTTCCCGAGTTACAAGCTGCTGATACAGAGGCTGATAAAGCATACAGGTTGGTTTATATAGAAATTACATTTATCTACTGATAATATTTATAGCTCGTATTGGTAAGGACCGAGTCACACCGAAATGGCAGCGGCCGGTATCTTCTTGACGAGTTTACCGGCCCGCGGTGCCGCGAGCGGCCTCGCGTCGCCGCTAGCTGCCGCTGGCGACCTCGCGACCTTTTCAAGTATTTCAAGCGATACTGGTCTTTTAAGTATGTAGTTAAAGTTTAAAATTATTTCACACTGAAAGTGCTCGCCGTATCGTTGCCGGCCGCTGTCATTCCGGTGTGACTCGGCCCTAAGCGCAACATGGGACGACATCCCGTCAGATGAATCTATGAGATGTTTAGGTTTCCGCTTTAACTACCCCTTTAGAATAAAGAGAAAAAAATGACTCTTCAACATAATCGTCCTGGATTGTATTTCCAGGTAAAGCAAAATAATGAATAGCTTTATCCTCCAATAATTCCTCAGAAAATGACATTCTGGCTTTAGTCTTCTATAAATACTTTTTCTTATTAATTAATCTCAATCTAAAATTTATGCGATCATTTCATTTATCAGGAATCTTCCGTCATGGCTAACAAAAGAAATTCCCTCATCATTTGTTTAGAGAACAGTTTAATCACTTAGCTCGCTGTTGGAATAACAATAGCTTCGATGGTGTCAAATAAATTATGTTCCTCATTATTGATGGCACTCCCTTAAAGTCGCTTTGAAACAATATTTTGCAAGGGGCAGGTGCAAAATTAATTTTCTTTAAGTACAAGATTTACTTTTGTAATAAGAGTTGGCATTTCCAGCTGTGGTTTCTTAGGAATTCTGAGATGATATTTTTTCTGTGAAAGACTTTAATGACTATTACTCTTATATAACTCTATTTATAATATATTTGTTGCCTTATTTATTACTACTTTATTACTAAAATAGCTCTTCTACCCACGACTTTGTCAGTAATATTTTTTTATGTAATCTGGCCAAAACTTACAGAGATTCTGTTACAAACAAACAATTTTATATCACCAATTATTAGTTTATATGAATATAATAACCACATACTGACATTATATATTTCAATTCACAAATGTCCACTATGTCAACATAGAATTTTGCACTTTCTTCTTTTTTATCAATGTGATAACACATTTTTTTTGTCAGAACGCTAGTCAAAAGTGGCTAATAAAAATGTCATGAAAGCGGTAGTTCCAGAACTACCACTCGAACAAGTCTTTTACTTTTATTAAACCATTAAGAAACACTGTGAGCAACAGCTACTTTAATTATACTCAAGTGACCGTTTAAGCTTTGAAACCGATCTTCACTTGTTTTAGAATAACAAACGATACCATAATTGTCTTCGAACTCAGAAGTGGTGTTACTTACACCATTTATTTTTTGCAGACCAGTCACATCCAGATCACAAACTTCTACTAGAAGCACAAAAAGAGATCCATGATTTACTAGAACTGATAAATTGTACTGAGAGGGAAAGCTTGGAGCTTGAGCAGCAGCAACAGACCTTGCGGGAATTGGAGCAGATGATTGAGGGTCTATCAAACCTGGTGTCCTTAGACCGAATGTTCTTGCGACATGAAACAGTGACGATGCCGTCTGCTCAGGGGACCATAAAAGATAGAGCCCTATTTCTATTTAATGATACTCTGTTGATAACTAGTGTTAAGAGGAGGACGGGGACGATTAAGAAGCCTACACCGTAAGTAAAAAAGTAAACATGTTAATTAAACTTTGTTTAGAGCTGAGCAATGTTACTACCCATATGACAATAATGTGCACCTCGGGCTGTGACTTAATGCTAACGGTATGCTATCACTACTAAACGAACGAAGCGAACACGGCGCCGTGTGGTGAAGCGGGAGTAGTCGCATTCCAGCAAGGTGCACAGAAAAGTCGTACGGGCTATATATATCTCAATCTTATTGATTTTAGACGCCAACATTTGTATTGTGAAGTTTATCTATGTTTCTATGAAATATGAAACGACGCTAGAGGTGAAATCAAGGTCTCATAAATTATAGATATTAATTATGTATGAACGCCCACGTGAAATGGTTACTTTGATATTAATGCCCTTTGCTAGGATATTTCCATGAGCGAGGACGTTTGAATTACTGAAGACATTTGTAGTTATACAAAATGTAAACACACTCTTTTTTAAACTTCCAAATTTTTTTTCTGGAATGGGCCATTTGCGTTTGACTAGAGTATGGCCACTTGTTGATTTTATTAGGATTTCATCTACTATCTAAGCAACGTTGAATTAATGACTATTGACTGGACGTTAATTCAGAATTTTTGTCGTAATGTAAAGTTACCATTACTAGTACTACTCGTACAACTAAACCACGAAGTAAATGTGACTTAACTGTGCACCTAGCGCTGTGACGTAATACTGACGAAATGCTATCGCTACTAAACGAACGAGGCAAACACCGCACCTCGCGGGGAAGCGGGAGGGGTTCAAATTCCAGCGAAGTGTACAAGTCGTACGGGTTGTACAGCAGAACTTTATAAAGCCCGTAGATTCTAGAGTCAAAGATCAATAAATGATTTTGTTTAATTTCAGAACATACCAAAGTAATATAGCAAGTCAGATGGAGGGAAACAAGTACAAACTACTCATGAGGATATCGCTGGCCGATCTCGAAATTGTTAAAGGTAATCACCATATTTAACTTATCTGTTAAACAAATCTGGATATTTAAAAAACTCTCGTTATGCCCAAAAATATTTTGATCCTTGCAAAATTTTTCCTTACTTGCATGATTTTACACGGTATGTTGAAATATGATTCACTTTCTTGCTATTTCAATTGACTACAAAAAATAATCACATTTCGGCTGCAATAGGTAGTGTAGGCTGTAGTATTATATATATATATATATATATATATGTCAACGGAAAATAACAAGATCCGTAAGTTTATCAATTTACTAGGAAGCTTATAAACTTTCGTAGAATTCTAAACGGGAGATAAATTGTAATATTTTACGTCCACATTTTTGTAAATTGATAAACTTACTGAACTCACTCGTAAAATAATAAGTAAGCAGTAAACAAACGCTTCGCGCGATCTGATTGGTTGACTGTCACGTGTCACTTCTCCTTCCTCGCGGCCGCCATTGTTCGCCGCGGAACATAAGTAAACCAGTTTGCTTGTGCGTTTTTAATAGTTTTAAATGTTGAACTGTGTTGCAACGCAAAGAAAACTCAACTCACTACATCCGTGCCAGAGAGGAACCTGGCAAGTCTGATTATACCAAAGTCTTTGGACACAAGCATTGCCACTATGAACATTGACCAATCAGAGAGCAGTGTGTTATTTTACGTATTTTAAAAGATGCGTATATTTAAAAGAATTTCTGTGATTGGTCGAACCATTTAAAATCTTACGAATAGATATCCGTTAGTTTATAAATTTACCGTATGACGTCGGAAATTGACAAATTTACGAAAATGTGGACGTAAAATATTACAATTTATCTCCCGTTTAGAATCTTACGTAAGTTTATAAACTTCCTAGTAGATTGATAAACTTACGGATCTTGTTATTTTCCGGTGACATATATATATTTTTATGGCTTCAAATTATATGTATTTTTGTAAAATACCCAACTAAGGAAATACACTGAGGTTTTAAAAACAATAACTACAAAGAAGATATTTTCTCAAAAATGAGTCCAGGTACAAACAACAAGGCAAAAACAAAAATAAATGTCTCCCACAGTAATACAAATAAAACAACCAACCACAAAGAAACTACCAAAGGAAACATAAAAGAGACAATTACAAAGGTTATTGACAAAAATCTTTTATTGAAAATTGTTCAAGCAAACCTCGGAAAGGTCAGTTCTCATCTTGCGAACAAACAAACGGAAAGTGAGGAAGTTAAGATTGCTTTGTAACGTTGTGAAGTAGGTCAAATTGTAAGCGGTGAAATATTGATTCAATATCAATAATAAATTTTCCACGCTGCCAGTGGAATAAAGAACTTGGACACATTGGAAACTATCGTTTGTGCTCATTTGTGCTACAATACAATTCAACTCAACTCAACTCAAATCATTTATTTCTAATAGACCGTTTAAAAGGCACTTTATAACGTCAAAAACAAAGAAAAATGAATCTAGTTGCCCAATTAACAATTCATTAGAACATTATAAGGTTACGATGGTAGTTTTTCTAAATGCTAGTGATGTACAGGATTTACTTTTATGTATGATTGAAAATAATTGAAAAGGTATAGTGCCTTTACAAAATTACTAACTTCTCACATGAGAGACCTTAGCCACTTGGTTAACGCGATTACATCGTATTTAACTTTTCGATGACCAAGCGACAACCGGCTGTCGCGCTACTATTGTGTCTTGAATTACATATGTTCGAAGGATTAAAATGGAAAATCAGTTTTTTCGTCCTTGTTTTATAGATTTATATTTAAGTCAATACTTTACCAATCATTCAGTATTTTTGTATTCCAATTATTACTACAATTACAACTAATTATAACGCAGCCATTAACTGTTATAATATCATTCGGAAATCAATTTCTAATACTGTTCTTGAAGTCATCAAGCTTTATCGTTTCTATTAAAGACGGATATCCTGTTTTACTTTGAACGCCGGTATCGACTGTGTGAAATGGAATCAATCCTGTTGAATTTAAGAATTGCGAATATGCGAATATATCATTACATTGTATGGGATGTGTGGGTAATATAATTTACGAGTAGTAAAGAACTTTGTAAAACTCATGACGATGACACGCCTCGGTACAAAAATTTAACAGTGACGTCACAAGCCCCCACTCTGGAACTTTGGTGCTCTTCTGATGATCTTTGTATTTTTTATTTATTAAATATAGCGGTGTTTAGTATTTCTGAACGGTCTTATAGATGGACTCAACAGATCAGACCATTTTATCAATGTATTCGTCATCCCTATAACAGGCACTAAAACAATAATCTCTAGTATTGTAGATGACTATAGGCGTCAGTGACCACTTGACATCATTTGACGCATCAGTTTCTTTACCATCTAAGAAAAACAAAAACATTTATTTAATCAAAAACAAATCTATGATCCATCATAGAAATTAATCATACTTCAGCAAAAGTAATCCTAATAATTTTGCGTAATCAATCCATCAATTTCCTGTCAACAGCTAAAGACGAGAACCTAAGGAGGATTCTACATGAGGTGGAAACTTTGACTGAAGACGTGAACACACTGACGCAGATATCAGAGAATGTGGCGGCGTTGCATACGCAACACTCTCAGTTGGAGGAGATAGTCCGAGAGATGCTGCATACACTGAACAGGCAACTGTCGGAGAGGCAGAATAGTGATACGCAACTGTGTTATATGGAAATCAGTTTGAATACTTCGTAAGTTCTTTTTCTTTTTAAATATAAGCACTTGCTCATAGACTAATTAACTAAATAATTGACTACTTACTTGCATCATCTTGTATACCACACACACCAAGTATTAAAAATATAGTCGTGGGGTATGGGAGGTTTAGAGCATTGAGCCTTATCCTGATGAGGCCTAAGTTTAAACTCCGTATCTCTCTCAATATTTTTTTCGCCTGTTACGTTTGCTGTTCAATGATATGAGAATCAGGTATTGTTAAATTTAAATTTAAGATTAAATTTAAGAACACGCATCCACGCGCTACGCTGCATCATGCGGGGCAGTGTGCGAATCGCCTAACTGTTTACGTTTGAACTAATTTACAGGTTCTGTTCTGAAATAAAAAGGCAGTCGTACTTACTTTCATCATTATAATTTTCAGGAATGGTCCTGAAAATGTAACAATAATATATCCGAAAGCTGAGAAGAGGAGCAGTTGGGAAGAGTTAATAAATGAAACCAAACAGAAATTATGTAAGTAACAAAACTATTAGAAGTGATGAGTATCATTTAAAGAATTAATGAATAAGATAATAAGAAATTGAACTTAATAGAATTGAGAAAAGGCTAGACAGATTAAGTAGGAGTAATATGAACAGCCACCATTATGGAAAAACTAAGCTCCATGGTTAACCAGCCGTCATCAGCCAGATAAAACGTTGATCTACAAAGGGCAGCTGGATGCATATAACCGAACATCGGGTTCGAGAATCCTACGCCAAGCTGTGATCTAACGCAGGCTGTTGATGATGATGATGAAGCTTCGTAAAATAAACATGTTCTTAATGCAATTCCAGGTGTATACGGTCAGGAGCGTCCAGCACCAGAGTTCCTGTCACCAGTTCCAATACGCAAAACTCGAGCTGGGCTGCAGTTCACTTGCGCTGCCCCCACGCTGCCTCCAAAGGGACAACCGCCTGATGTTTGGGTAAGAACTGCAAATAAGGGCTTGTAAAAAAACTTGAATTAAGGCCAAAAAAAATCGATAACTTAAATACCCCCTTTACTCCTGTTTTCTCTATACACTATATTTATCTTTAAGCAACTACTCCTTTTAAAAAAAATATAATAATTTAGAGTTAAAGAAACTGTGTGAAGAAAGACCTTGTCTTTGATAGAAGAGTCAACGATAAAAAGACGATCGAAAGAATGGTCTAAGAGTATATGAAACAAACGGAGTTAACTTTGTATACTCTTAGACATATTTAAAAATATATATAGATAAAAACGATAAAAGGCCATTATAAAAGACGGATGGCCGGTGTGAAGAAAGAAAGGGGATTCAATAATAGCTTGACAGTTGTCAGATTAGAATGAAAGAAGATGTAAGGACCAGCCAACAAAATGTTGCTACAAGGGCAGAAAGATGATGATCTGTTCTTATTTCTAGGTGTGCAACAGCGATGGCTACGTAGGCCAGGTCTGCGTGCTAACGCTGACACCCAAGCCGCAAGTGTCGTCATGTAATGGCGTCTGCAACGCGCGCATATTGTGCGTTGCGTGCGTTCCCCCTGCGCCAGCGCTTACACGGCAGCAGACGTTGGATATACCGTGAGTTTTATTGGTCTTTTGGAATAGTGTCAGATAATATTAGTAGCAGAAACGGTAAGTAGTATAGTTGTTGACTGCCCAGTGGTTAGTGACTAGTTGTTTGGCTATCATATTGTGGTCTAGCTAGTTTCGAACCCAGTTAACCTTATTTTGATTTATCAAGGTACCTAGAAAACTCGTCATTTCAAAAAAAATAAAAAACTAAATAGGATTTTAAGTGAGTAAATTATAAGCAAAACCAAAACGCATTAACAGTGACGACATTGGGACAACATAATTCTGACGTGAATTTTATCAATACCACTTTGTCTACCTCATAAAATATATATATTTTAATTTTTTTTTTGCATTTAAATACCAACACCATGTTTATGACATTTTTCAGGAGCACGAGTTCGCTGAATAGCACAAGTTCAGTAAAACCCGGTATCAGTATATCTGACCCTGACGACAGCTGCAAGAATATTCGACTGGACAGGTCAGTATCGTAGTTATTACTAGCAATGTGTTTTGATAATCAATTTAATGAAAATGTTATTAAATTACTTTTAACAAATAATAACGATTAGACATACTGGCTTTCTAAATGGACAGAAGTTCCTCCGTCACGGAAGTTATGAGATGGAAAAAATGTATATTGATATTGATTAATATCTTGAAAATAAAACATAGTAACACATAATAAAAAAGACAATTGAGCAAAAAGGGCTCATAATCAAAGCGTGCTCATAAATTTCAATCATACTTAGACGATTTAACTTTTTCCCGCATCTTTGATTTGACCCCAACGCTACACGTTGGGGTCAAATCAAAGATGCGGGAAAAAGCTAACATAATATACAACACTGTGGGCCAACTTACAATCAGGGCCTAAACAATATATTTCAAGGACAAACACAACGTTTTTATATTATAACCAATAGTTCCGAATTCTGTTTGACATCGACGACCGAAAACCAAACAAATCACGATGGTGTACAAACATCCAGGGTTGGACCAAATATTTGTAAGATATACAAATATTAGCACAAGAGCACGCCATTAGGTTAGACAGTTCGCCACTGCGACGTAAATACGTGATAAAATATGGACGTCATAAACGTACGTCGTTTATAATAGTGAAGTTATAACCTAAAGATATTATAATAGTCATAAAGGATATTAAAAGGTGAAAGAGGAAGTGAATTGCTCAGCTATGGGATAAATAAATAAGAACAAAAAAGAAACAAAATATAAATAATCTACGGGATAAATAAGTGAAAACAAAAAAGAAACTAAATATAAATAATCTACTAGCTGTTCCTCGCGGTTTTAACCGCGTTACGTTAGGTTTTTGGTTACTGCCTCGCTCCCATGAGACATAGCGTGATATTATGTAGCCTATGTTACTCAGGGATAATGTAGCTTTCGAATAGTGAAAGAATTTTTAAAATCGGTCCAGTAGTTTTTAAGCCTATTCATTATAATCAAACAAACAAAGTTTTCCTCTTTATAATATTAGTATAGACAATGATGCTAACACTCAGTGAAGTGCAAAATCAAACAACTAAAATGTCTTGGCCGCTTAAGGAAGAAAAGCAGTATAAGTCCAAGTATTCCAGAAAATAACAACTTATTTTTTGTCGTAGTAAAAGTAAAAGCAGAAAAATTTGCTCTCGAGTCAGATCAAAATCAAAATAAACAGGCAGTTTTGTTAATTACTAAAACGTGAATCGTCGCAGAAATTCATCGTTCCACTCTTACAAAATGTTTGCTTATTACCATAATAACAACATTTTGTAAATGTTCTTTACAGCTCCTCATCGAGCGACGAAGAAGACGACGGATCCTCAACCAGCGAGAACCAAGACGCCCAATCAGAACGCAGCCAGGAGTCAGCAACCATTCGGCTGCACAGCAGCCTGACAGCCAGCCTGGGCAACCATAGGACCACCTTGACTCCTAACCATAGCAAGAGCTTGAGCACCCCACATACTGGGCAGAGTATTCAGGTCCATCCTGTCATGAAGTCGAGCTCCAACCCTGCAGTTGATAAGCAGGCTATGGGCATTAACTCTGGTAAGATTTCGTGGAGTTTCTTTGTCATTTTGTTCAAATATATATTCACTGTTTAGTTAGGTTTCCCTGTTGTCTAATTCATTATGAGTATAGACTTCTTTTGTAATTACAACGTTTTTATCACTTTCAAGTATAATGTTGTTAGCTCCCTTTGTCGTTGTAGATTGTTGTAACTCATCTTTCCTGTTGATAACTTCTGTTTCAGTTTTAATTACTGTTCTATCTTTTCAATGTCTCCAGTTTTACACCGACTTAGATATTGATGTTTTTCTCGAAGTATGTCTTTTGGTGTTTCATTCGATTTTAATAGTTTTTCAATACCGTTTTCTATGCTGTGTATATGTACTTACCTATAATTTTAATTAAATTATGTTCATTGTTTCGATGTTTCCCATTACCTAATTTAAATTCTCTATTTCAACGCAACTTAGTTACTGGACGTGCGATGTTGGGTAATATAGAAATCGTTATATTTACTTTGGCATGATTCCACTTTATAAGTCTTTGTTCACTATTATGCTTCTTTAAATAGTTTTTACGTTTTAGCCTCTTAAATTTTATAGAATTAATGCTTAGCAATAGGAATTGCTTTAGAAGGATTCTAAACTTGATAAATGGTTTCGTTACATGTCTTGAACCAATTAGACAAAGATAACGATATCTTACAACTGCTGACATCATTATCAAATAAAACAATTTAGTATTTACATAAGAGACAAGTAGGAACATAGAAAAATCACAAAGCTGTAACTGTAAACCTGATAACTAAGAACTGTTGAATAGAAACGACACACAACAGTAAAAAGTCACAGAAATGTGACAGCGAATGAAGATGCACGTCATGACGGGAATTATACCTATTAATTATTGAGAAGTATAAAAATATTCATGTTCACGTTAAAAATATTAACTAGTTCATTTCACAATCATGACAAGAAGTTTAGGTTTGACAATAAAAGCCAGTAGTTAAAGTTTTTTGTCGAAATGTGATAATTGAGTCGATGAATGTTGGCAGTTAAATAGCTATGTAATAATGTATGTTGCTGCAATACAAGTCGTCATTGGTCAAGGGAAGACCAATAGGGTCACTGATCCGTTACAATAACAGGAAGATTCAACGCTTTGCTTCGCATACCAACCACAACGCTTTACAACATCACACACCTACACGCATAGAATGCCGTTCGAAATTTAAAAGCTTAAGTCCGTTTGTTCACCGCTGTTACGAGAACGAGATGACAGCGAGCCGAGTTAAGTATTAGATGACGACGTGCGGTGGACACGCGGCTATATTGAATGTGTATATCGCCACTTCTGCTCCATCATTTCCCGTCCGTCCGTGACGATGACGGCGGTGGTGGACAAACCGACTAAGGACGGAAACATTCTTTAAACACACAACGACACTTCAATAAATCATTCTCATTTACCAAAATCATCTCTTGTCACTACACTTCGTCATCCAACCAATCGAGAAGCGTGGAGTGGCCTCGGGTGTTAAAAATGTGCAATTTTATTTTTTCTAAACGACATGTCTAAAATTCCAGGCACGCTATCATCACCAGCCAGTCGTCAGTCTTCGGAGGACAGTGGAACTACAGCCAACCAGTCTACGATGTGGCTGGGAACAGAGGACGGCTGTATACATGTGTACAACTGTTTGGACAACATTAGGGTAAAGAAGAATAAAGTGAAGATGAACCACAATTCAGGGGTTTATTCTATTGTGTGAGTATATTTTGTTGACTAGCTGTCCCTCATGGTTTTACCAGCATAGTTGCAGTTTCCATGGATATTTAGGTTAAAATTATTCTATCTCTTTTCTCAGGCTATGGAGTATCTCTGCATCAAATTTCATTTAAATCAGTTCAGTTGTCTTGGCGTGAAAGAGACAAACACACAAAGTTACTTTCGCATTTGTAACTTAAGTGTGCATTGGTTAAGTAACCAATAGATACGGAGAGGCTATTTCGATTTAGAGATAATAGGGATGTGCTTGTATTTTTATTGGACTATTTTTATTCGATGGTTTACATCTCTAAACACTTAAATAATATTTGATTACAATAAAGTAATTTGAAGTATCTAATAAAGTGGCAACACTATTTTTGCCAAACAAATACCTATCTAGGAAATAAGTACAACAGGAGAAGAACGCAACAAGGATAAATGCGCTTTCTCCCAGAAAGACGCGTGATCTTATTTTGTGGTAGTAAATGACGTATTTATTTTTACGTCAATTAAAGTAAAATGTATAGATAGACGTAATTATAATTCCAATAATAAAGTTCCCTAAAACATTTTTGATCCTCATTTGAATCCTGTTCCACAAAGTTGAAGAAGCATAAAAAAATATGAAAATATATCTAATGGTAAATTGTTTATTTTCAGATACGTGGAGGGAAAAGTATTTGCTGCTCTTGGCAACGGCGATCTAGTCGTGTATAGCCGAGATATTGGTTAGTAAAAATAAACACAAGTCAATCTACTACAATTCACAATTTTACACCACTTGAGCCAAATCTTTTGATTTGAAAAACAAACAATTGTCAAACAAAGGAAATACTGCACTATTTTGATATCAATATTTTTCATTGTGTTAACAAGACAATCTTTCAGGGAAATGCTTAAATATACTAAATAACCTTTTTATTATGCAAATCAGTGCTAGAATTTTTTTGGTAAAATATTAGTTTATTAATAAACTGAAATAGCGGTTGTTCAATTCGTTGAGCATACCAATTTGGCCAGCATTTGTTACATACTAGGTAATGGCGAAAATGAGTTACCACACCCTAAAAACTATCTATCATACCAACGTCAATACAATAATTTGCCAAAAGCCCCCTTTATACATCCCATCTCAATAATTATTTTGATTCCTTCCCCAGATGGGTCCTGGGCGGAGCGCTCCATAATCCCGGTGGGGACGGGTAGCAGCCCCGTCAGCAGCATGCTGCTGTCCAGCGGCAAGCTCTGGTGCGCTACCCATGCCTCCATCAAGATCATCAACCCGCATACATTGCAGGTAAGGCTTGTCATAGGAGATCGGTCTGGTCTCACGGTTGATTGTCTTTTCAATGGCAGGCATATATTATGCGTATTAATATCCTCCAGACCGATAATATGTCTTCCCGGCACCATAGATAGTGCAAGTTAATAGTGCAAATAGTATAACGGGGTTTCGTCATTCACAATGGTGACTAGTCAAGTACGTAGGAACAATAGTGCACAATGAGCTTTCAGGTACACTTACTCCTTTTCTCATCCTTTTCTTTCTCATATTCAATAGAACGGCAATCTAACTCGACCAGAAAGAGGTCAGGCGCAGGACCAATAGCTGTACGTGCTTTTGAAGGTTCTTAAGTGTCACATCACAGATTTTCAATTAAACTCCTTCCTTCCCTAACGTTACTATTATGACTTAATATTAGCAAACTTTTAAAGTATTACTGCCATTGACTATTTAATAGAGCAATTTTATTTCCCATGTCTAAATAATTAATCAATAAATCGATTATTATATTGTTTTCAGGTGGACGAAACATTCCAAATAAGTTCAGAGACGAAACCGATCAGCCACATGGCAGTGGCCGGCGGGACAATATGGCTGTCGCTGCACAACGCCGCTCAGCTCCGATGCTACAACTCTAGCACTCGGGAACAGCTGGCAGAGATCAATATCACGCCGCAAGTTACTAAGATGTTACATGGTAAGCTTAGAATTGATTCTCTTTTTTACATCCATCTTTAACCATTATAACCTTGCACACAATAAATACCAGCTATGATTGAATATCTGTAGGACAAAGGCCTCTTCTAAAACAGAGAAGAAATGATCACCACGCTTGTTTTAGGTGGTTGGGCGATTTTAGACATATTATTATGCCCAGGTTTACCCACGATGTTCTTCTTTTCCAGTGTTCAATATAAACTTTCGAATTAAAAAAAATGGTAATTGCCCAGATTTGAATTCACACTCTTTTCTCATATATCACATTAGACTAAACAAAATCACAAATCATTTTGAATTTGAAGTTCGATCGAAAAGCTTTATTAGACATGTCGTCAACTGGGTTTTATTAATTAACAACCACTGAATATAAAATCTCTACATTAACCCTTTGACCTTGTCTTTAGGATGCGACGACATCATCCGCCAGCACAAAGCGGCGTGTTTGCGTGTCACGGCGCTGTTGGCTCATCGTGACACGCTGTGGGTGGGCACTAGTGCTGGCGTACTCCTCACTGCACCACTGCACAACTCACCCAACCCCAGGACTGGAGTCTTCACTGTGCCGCATCTTACTGGTCAGTGCACGATGGCAATAGCTTAGTAAGATGACAGGGTCACAAACAAAATACTATAGGAAAAAGGTGAAAATATTGCAGTAAGAGCAGTGAAAGATAGATGGTGAAAATTAGTTTGTCCTAAACAATTAATTTATGAGATGCGATAGAAAATTTAACAAGGGACATCCGAAGCTCAGATGAAATAAAGTGACAGCATACCTCACAGTGAAGTAAACGTTTTTCATAAACTAAATCCTATTTTAACTAATTCTTTCAGGTATAACCTATGGACACACAGGCCACGTGAGATTCCTTACAATCGTAGAGAACCCAGCCGCACAAAAGCAGCCAGCAAAAACGACGCAGACGTCGCTCAAGACAAAGGCACTAAGTCGCAGGTCGACAAACGCCGAAAAACTACAGAAACAAGCTGAACCAACTCAGAATAATAAAGAAACTCTCATCATATCTGGTGGAGACGGATACGAAGACTTTAGGAGTTCCACCATGACGGAAGACGCAGGCAGAGAAGATTCGACCAATCATCTCCTTCTGTGGAGAGTCTGAACGAATTTCACGGCCTACAGGGTTCTAGATCATTCTGACGCAAACCGCGTCGGGGACTTTTGATTGACGTTTAGAATATTCTTCGTACATTTCACTCGTCAGTGGATGCCTAAAAGTTTAATTTTTAAATGTTTTCGTCAATGAATGTTAGTATTATTCCAGCTTTCATTTGGAAACGTTGATGTATGTTAAAAATATAATAAATCTTTTTGTGTTTTGCGCTTGTGAGCGTGATATGAGATTATTAACGTTAGGACATGAAATGTCAAATTTTATCAATTTTCCCCAATGTTAAAAATTACTTTTTAAACGTGCAGTATTATCAAACAAATTGGACCATCTGTATTATGGCCTGTTGCGTACCTAATAGACGTTTCTACTATCAAGTGTTTTAGATCTATTTACATATATCCAGCCCATATCAAGACATAGTACCTATGTGTCTTTATAATATTATCGTTGTCGGAGTAGTAGTGAAACTGTTGTAGGCTATTGAAATAATGATAAATTGATGTACCTAAGGGACTTTTAGGTCTTCTAAATTGTTCATTACTTTCACCGTCATAGCTTTCAGATTTTCAGTTACTCGTGCTTACTAGCTCAATTTTGTTTTTCACTAGACCATTCTACTTATTAGAAAACTTGGCTTGAATAAAATATAATCTAATCAAATGTGCAAGAAGATTATTGATGTCTATAATTAAATACTAGACTGATCTCTTCGTCTATATAGGTGTAATCTTTAGAGCTGTCTTCTAGATCAAATATTTCTTGTTCATTGTTCACAATATCTTCTAGAAAGTTGAGAAAGTAATCAGGGTAACAACAGGAATATGTTTTGGAAATCAAAATTAATTTGTAACCTAATTTCTTCTCCTTTAGCTTAGTAGTAGATAGACAACTGTTATTCCGAATGTACCTTGCCACATCAATGAAAATCTGGTCAAAAAATATATAATTTTGTGATTGCTCAAAAAATTTTCGAATGTTACCTGATCTGACAGAGAGCAACAAATTTTTAAAATAGGATGTTTGGATGATGTATCCTATATTTATAATATTGCAGAATAATAAAAAGTCGCACTAACATGACTGTGTTTTATTTTTGTACTCAGATTTGAAACTCGTGAGAATTTATGATTTTTATAAACATTTATAAATATCAAAGCTGCTATTGAAATATTACTTCTAAATATTATTTAGTTTTTAAATATAACATCTGTTAGTAGATATTTTTGTACGTCTTACAGTAATGTTTTTGTTTGTTCTAGTGTCTGTCTTTTTGTTTAGAAAAGGTGTGACAACAAAAAGCAAATAAATGAAGACATGATAAATAATCTATATTTTATTTGATCAGGTCACAGACAAATTTTATAATTGCACAAGTGTTACGATTATTACGAAATCACTACTTATCGATTAAAATTACACACAGTTTCATAATATATCTTTGACAACAATAAATGAGAAATCCTAAGCCTATTTAGTTACATTTTTCGGCTACATTACTAATAAAATCTTGAAGATTATCTTTGTCAACAGTAATTTGATTTTTCTTGCCCCTACTTACAAAATATGGATCGTTTTGTAGTTGAGCTGCGAGTTTCTTAAGTATAGTTCGCCTGTCTCGATCGTTATCGTAAATCTCTCGTTTTACTTTACCTCCAACATTTTTAATTAAAATTAAATCAATTGCAGCGCAAATCAATTCTTTAGCTTTGTTATATTCCTGTTTATGCATTGAAGAGGTCCCATTCTTTGTGTCATCATTATCTTTCTTACCTCTTGCGATGTAATAGGGGTCATTACGTACTGATTTTACAATTTCTTCAATAGCACCACGCCTATCTCTGGCTGCTTGCTCCATACTGTAATTAATATAATACTTTTTACCTCGCGATATGTAATATGGATCATCAGCTTCGGCTGAGGATCTACCGGATCTTTCAACTAAAATATAATTTGGCTCTTCGACGTACATACGATTATCTAAGACAGTTCCAGGTTCTGTTGTTTGTCCGTGTCTATTCAATTTAGTTGTCCTATGCCTTGAAGGTCCGTTAAACAAGATTGCTAATTTGTTATCTCTTCCTCTTCCCGCCCAAAAAGAATTCGGGTCTGCGTTACTTTTTTTAAGTCTTGACAGGTTTTCAATGTCGTTTTCAACGTCATAAATAGCAGTAAGTATGGATTCTTTTAAGTCCTGCTTACGGCTCCAATTGGGTTCTGAAATTTTTCGTCTGCCACGATTTCCCCAAAATGGGTCCTCTTCCCTTCTTCCCCGGTTACCCCAAAAAGGTTCATCTGACTCTCTCCTACCTCTATTACCCCAAAATGGTTCTGAGTCTTCCCTTCTTCCACGATTACCCCAAAAGGGTTCCATGTCGTCACGTCGACCACGATTTCCCCAAAATGGTTCATCATCGCGTCTTCCTCTATTGCCCCAGAATGGTTCATTTTCTGTTCTGCGGCCTCTGTTACCCCAAAATGGCTCTTGTTCTTGTCTTCTGCCCCTATTGCCCCAAAAAGGTTCTTCTTCGGACCCTTCAAGTTCAGCAGAATTGCGTCGTCCCCGACTTCCCCAAAATGGAGACATGAAATCATCTCTTCTTTCTTTCATGTTTCTATAATCGTCACCCTTTGGGGAATATTCTGTACAATGATCGCAGTGCTTAAGAAAATAATCGGGAAAATCGATAGGGTAACCGTACATATTTTCCATGGAACTGTCGCGTCGGCCTCTATTACCCCAAAATGGTTGTTCTTTCAAAACTTTATCATTCGACTTTGCAAATTTTTGATTATTTCCGTAATCATTATCATATTTAGAATCATAATTTGGATCATTGCCAATTTGTTTTTTACCCCTATTTGGCCAAAATGGTCGATCATCATCATCATTTAGAGATCTCTTGATACGATCATTCTCAGACTTTTCTTTCAAAGAACTTTGTTTTTTGTGGTTAGTTTTAACTGTTTTATTTTTATTTGCTTTGCCGAGTACGACATCGGTGGTTATTATTAAGATGAACAAGAGAAATGCTTGTACTTTTCTGCGCATTTTGTTAGAATCTGTGAACAAAAACTAACATTATTTATTTTATATTAGGTGATACTTTTCACTGTTATGTGGTTGTTTCTGCCCTTACTTAGGATTATTTTTGAGAAGTGTGAGTGTGAAATGATTTTTGTTTTCTACCCACAGTCGTAATAAAAACCGACCAAGTGCAAGTTAAACTCGCGCAAGGGGTTCCATAATACTATCCTTAAAAAAAACAAAATCTGTGATCAGCTGCCGAACTACCACGGTTCATAGTATACAGCCGGGTGGTCACCCGGATGCAGATGGAAAATTGTAAAAAAGTTATTTGATGTTAATAATTTACTTTAATCGCACGACGAGATACCGTGTGTCTAAAATTATTTCAAAGTTTATTATTTAAGTAATAATTAGGAATTGTGAATATAGATAAGTAATAATTAGAAATTTTGAAGAGTAATAATTATAATTGCCAGAATTGTCGTTCTATCAGGTGAGAGGAATAGGCTATTGACCTGAATCACAACATACGACCCCTGATAAAAGGTAAGTAATGAATTTTGTATAGCAATTGAGACTTTCACATTGTGCTCAAATGTCTACCTTATGTTTTTGAAAATAAAACCCTTTTTTAAACCTATGAACCTATATGCCTGATATCGTAAAATCAGATTAAGATATTTGCATTTTAGTGATATTATTACTTATTACCTTGGGTCTTGCCCAGAGATAAATCTTGTAAATATTAAGTAGGTAATTTAGTCGATGTTCCGTGACCATACGGCCATCGCGACATTGCCAATTAATGATATAATATAAAAAATGTTAATGTCCTTTACTATGTATCTAACCAAGAGTATTTTTACTTATTGACTAAAATATATAAATTTGAGTGCCGTGTCTGTGAATTCTTCTACTTGAAGTTATCTAATAATTTAACGAGAACCTCTTTAGGTATTTGTGTCAAAGGTTTGATTCAGAAGACAGTACTTCTGGACACGGCTAGTATTGTTAGGAGGTTGTTCTTTTTCTGCAGTAGGTAGCTACTATCCACCAAAAGTTTAGAAACTGTTTCTAATTAAGTAGGGATGAGTATGAAGTTTAAATAGAGAGGGAGTGCAGAATGCGAAAATAAAAAAATACTGTCGAATTTTGATCATTGGTGGGCCACTGATAAATAATTATTGTATAAATCCTATTGCTATCCAGCTGCAGGGCAAAGGTCTCTTCTCATAAAGAGAAGGCAAGAACGTTGATCAGCATGTTTACTAAAGGTTAGTTGGCGGTTTCAGAATTAAATTTGACACTAGTCTAGATTTCCAAGGAAAGTTTTTCTTGAAAAATATTAGTGACAACTAATACATACAAAAAAAATATTAAATGTCACAGTATTTTGCCCGGATTGGAACCTGCGATAACTTTTATGAAATTCGTCTGAGCGACTAGGCTTTCACAACATAAAATATACTTGATTTTATACAAATATATTTATAAAAGTATCACTTTAAACAAGCATATTTAGAAAAAGCCATACATAAATAGATGAGATATCAAAGAGATCGAATCCCCAAAAAGAAAAACGCAAAAATTAGTGGTTTCATCTGATACTGTCACACTGGGGCTGTATCACAGAGAACAGCGCTACCCTAGATACGAGAAACTAGGAAGAAAGAAAAAAAGAACAAAAACCAGAAAGAAGGACAAAAACAAAAAGAAATAGAACACAAACTGCATAAAATAAAAACCTTAAACAATAAGTGGTACTCACATAAATTTTCCAGTTAATCCTACTACCATGGTTCCACAGCTTGGATAAAAGAAGCCGTACAGACTTCAGGGCTGCTACTTCGTTTCTGAAGACTTGAAGCTCTGGGTTAAGCTTTTATAAAGGGAAGGCGAGTAGGCGAGGTCTCCAGGGGTGTCACAACCAATTTTTTTGTTTGTCCTCCTCAATCCTTGCGGGACCTGTGACTGTTATTAAATTAAAACAATGCTTGTTGCGTATTGCTTTGGACTTTTGTTAAGGGGTCGGTTCTTGTAAGGGGTTGTTTTTTGTGTTTTCTGGAGTGTTATATTTTCGTTCTTTTGTCTCTTTTTTGGTAAGACTTGATTGGCTCATCCTTCTGTTTTTATGTGCACACAATTACACATAATAATTTCACACATTTGTATAATTTTCCTATTTTTAAGTTTTAAATTTATTCTATGATTGAATTTTCTACAATTTTTTTGTCTTTCTCTTTGTATATAATTTTTTATTCAGCAACAAAATATTAATTATATAAATCTATTGTTTTGTCCTGCCCTTAGTTTGTTTGTGAAATTATTTAACGCTAGAACTTTTTTTTACAACATTTTTCTTCTTAACTTTTCACCTATACTTATATTGAGAAATAACTTAGTTTATTTATTTTTTTAACTGCATGGCGTCAACCCTATCACATTTATTTTTCAATATCAAGTCCAGGGTAGGAAATATTCAATGAATATATAATTTGTATGACCCTCTGCTGTACCAAGATATTCGCCAAGTTTTGACATTGATCTTGAAAGTTCCAATATAAATATCATATTATTACATGGTCACTATATATGCATGATATTTGGACCTTCAATTCATGAATCGTAAACTTATCTAGCGACATTCATATGAAACTTTGTTTGTCAAAGGATATAAACAATATTACTTCAGGATTTTCTTGGAATGTTAGTAACAACAGTATTGGGTTATTTTCTTAGTACGCTAGAATACTATTTCTGACTCTTTTATTTATTTATACAAATTATTTTCATTTTTAAATATTATTATTCTAAATACAAAAACATTTTAAATGTATAAAATAGTATCCCACCGGCATCGGGAACAGGGTCCAAGCTACCGGTGATCAGAGCCAGGCCGGGTCCAGAGAGAGGCACCTTCGGACAGTGCGCGACGTGTTCAGGTGTATTATTCTTATTACTAATAATTATCATTTACCTAGGCTTTTCTGTCTGAGTTTTCAGGCTGCTTTCCAGTTTGACAGATTGCAGTTGAATACCAATATGTTTCAGTCCTGAAATATGTGGAATATTTCACTTGACAGTTAATGGGTAGCGCGATACCCCTTAGTTAGGTTATTGACGATTGGGGTAATATTAACAGTTTACCGTGCTTATCAAAGCACGGGTTATCAATGATGTCTTAGATGAACTTAGAAATAAGCCTTTGCCTAGCAGATAAATAATAGGCTCATATTATCAGTTGACTATTACTTTATTCAAGAAAAACGGTAATAAAATACAAACGAAGCCTTCCTCTTAAGCATTTCCTTTCTTGACCCAGAGTGGTCGCAACATGTTTGTTTTGCCGCCTTGATTACATCGCCCGGTAGCAGCTGGGAGAGGAGGTTGGGGAAAAATGGACACGTGGTATTTGTAACAGAAAGAATTGGTAATATTAAGTATTGGTAAAAGACATCACTTAAGTCCCGAACATTTTATACCCAAAAATTAAAGTGCCGAAAAATGTGATTATGTTAAATAATGTTCTGAAGATTTGCTACCATAACAAGGAACGTTTACCATTGACCTCAGGCTGTTTCTTACAATGTTTGAAGCATCATATCGATCTAATCACCTACTATTGTGTTATTGTGATCAATTTAAGCGTACTACGGCCATACCACAACCCAACCACACCACTATACAAACTACTATCTCTCTTATATATAAAAAAATACTATTTCATGCAAAAAACCGCGTGGATTTTGTTGAGAGGTTGTTTGTGTTTTATTTTTCGACTACTTTGACGTAAGAGCTAAAAACTAAAAACTAGCCTAAAAACTAGCCTATCTTTCGTAATTATTTCGTAATTAGTTTCATTTTTTCTGCTGATTAACATTTTCTGAAAGGCATGTCAAAAATGCAAAAAAAAAATATTGCTCTACGAATTTCGGTACATGGTTTTACTAATTGTATATGATACTTAAACTATAGCATTGAGAAACTATCTATGATGTCCAGTTCCAGTGTATTATCTATTTTCATAATTATGTATTAGCTCACTAGCTGTTGTTTGTGTTTATTTTTTACCGACTACATTGACTTAAAAATCTATAATTACAAAAGATGGACTAGTTTAAAGGCAACTCAAAAATGCTAAAAAAAATATTGCTCTAAATGACTTTGCGTACATGGTTTTACTTATTGTATATGAAACTTAAACTATAATAAAAATAATTAAAAAAAAACTATAAACTGTAGCATTGAGAAAATACCTATGATGTCCAGTTTATTATTTATCTTTATAATTATTAGCTCACTAGCTCTTCTCGCAGTTTCGTCCACCTCTATCCGCTCCCATAGGTTAAAGCGTGATGTTGTTTCGATTTCTGTCTTCCTCGATGAATGGCTGTTCCACCAAAAAAGATTTTTTTTATTTCGAACCAGTATTACTTGGGATTAGCGCATTCAACCAAAAAACACATAAACAATCTCTTCTGCTTTATAATATTAGTATAAACAAAACAAAAATTAAACGTGTATTTCTTTCTTAAAACTGGTCCCTGTACCATATCTCCCCAATGTCCTCAGTGGGATTCTTGTGTGTTTCACAGTAATAAGATTGCAATGTACTTATTACTCGGTTCGGTACACATTGTTTAAAGTGAAATGATATAAAAATGTTGGATATATCTAAGAAGATTCCATTCTATGTCCGGTCTTAGAACGAATAACATAGCAGCTACTAAGTAGTAAAAATATTTTTTTTATTTATTAAACATATTTTTTTTTTTCAAAGTTCCAGTCTTTAAAATAATATTTAAAATAAGTTACCGTAAAACTAGTGACAAAAAAAATTAGTTATACCGTAGAACTATTCAGTAGAATGGGAACAAACCAAACTTGCTTACATATTGGTTTCCATAAATTAAATATTTTTGGACTATTTTCAGAAACCTAAACAATTGGAAAACAAGGAGGAAATATACTACAAAAGTTATGGAGGCTTCTGCCTAATCCTTCAGAAATGAGTAGCGTGAAGTTAGGAGTATTATGCCAGCATGGGTAACATAACAAGTAAGAGCTGTGATAAGTGAATACCAGTGATACCAGAATGCTCTATGTTTAGGTAGACCGTTACACTCTATAATATAACTCACAAAATTCCTTTTGCAGATTGATCTTTAATTTCATTTTATTGGATGGGAAACATGTAGATAGCCCATCTGTTGTTGAGTGGTGACCTCCGTCTATATAATACCAGTCTATTCCTGCTGCAGGGCATAGTCTTTTCAAAAAAAGGCACTAACAGTGGCCACCACGCGGAAATCTTGGATGCGCTGCGCATTGTGAAAAGATACTCGTAGATTCCTCATACTGAACCAGATTCAGCTATAATAGATACTTGTACCAGTGTATTACGTGAAGCGAGCCTATCAGACCTCCACAACCTAGTATCTGGGGACACGATACCTCTTGGTTAGACTGTTTAATATCTGGCTAACCAGTAACGACTGTCAAAGTTCTATAAATGACAACCGGGACCAACGGCTTTACGTGCTTTCCGAGGCACGGGATGTCAGTGATGTCCAAGATAAACTTTAGAAAGTACTTATAAATTGAAAAAGTGACAGTATAAGTAGATAATTGCATTTTTTTTAAATCGGTACCAAAGTTAGATCATCTGTGGAAATTTCAACTGTCTAACTATCACAATTCATGAAAGACCTGGTGAAAGACGGACAGACATACAAACGGATGAACAGAGCAGTTTTAATAATATGGATCCTTAGGTTACGTAAGCCTAAAAACGAACATGTTGCCGCTAATAGAAGGCGATTCAAGAAAGGCTTAGTTACTAAAACTATCTTTCAGTGATGAATCATAAAGAAGTGTCTGGCAACATATTAAAAAATCAGAAAAAAAAATTAGAAGCGCAATTCGCTGATAGAATCAATCATCACGTTTGGGCGAAAACTTATTTACTTTCTATATTTAAAACTGTTTCAGATATCGTGTTTGGGATTTTGTGATTTGTTGAGTATAAAATAATATAAACTTCTTACTTACCAGACAGGAAAAATGAGGGTGTAGTTTCGGCATCTACTTTCAGTTTACGGTTTTCAAACTCTTCAAAAGCATCATACATTATCATAATCTGTCTAATGTACTAATAGGTCATAAGTCTTAAGTATTTATTGCGTTCCATAATGTTACATACAGGTGGTGAATATAAATTATTATCCATACTAATATTATAAATGGGAAAGTGTGTCTGTCTGTCTGTCTGTATGTTTGTCTTTCTTTCATTGCAAAACGGAGCGACGAATTGACGTGATTTTTTAAGTGGAGATAGTTGAAGGGATGGAGAGTAACATTGGCTACTTTTTGTCTCTTTCTAACACGAGCGAAGCCGCGGGCAAAAGCTAGTAAATAATAAAATCAATCATGGTCCCTGTCGGACACAGCAACAATGATGAGATATTTGAGAAGCCCAAGATATTTTCTTTCACTCAGTTGAATATTTGTATTTGCTACTTTTTGTCTCTTTCTAACGCGAGCGAAGCCGCGGGCAGAAGCTAGTAGGTCATAAGTATCTATTGCGTTCCATAATGTTACATAGAGGTGGTGAATATAAATTATTATCCATACAAATATTATAAATGGGAAAGTGTGTCTGTCTGTCTGTATGTTTGCCTTTCTTTCACGGCAAAACGGAGCGACGAATTGAAGTGATTTTTTAAGTGGAGATAGTTGAAGGGATGGAGAGTAACATTGGCTACTTTTTGTCTCTTTCTAACACGAGCGAAGCCGCGGGCAAAAGCTAGTAAATAATAAAATCAATCATGGTCCCTGTCGGACACAGCAACAATGATGAGATATTTGAGAAGCCCAAGATATTTTCTTTCACTCAGTTGAATATTTGTATTTTAAATGGTTGGTTTGTTAGGTTGCTTAAATTGTTGGTTAATTTCAAGAATATTATTATTATTCGCGTCTTTGGTTGTAGCGTAATGTTATTATGCGCAAAAACATTATTCTAATCCGACTGATAACAAAAAAAAAAACGCCAGTTCTAGCTGCTGAAACTCGTGTGGTTTTCAAAATAAATCTTAAGCGTGCGATTTGTTATATTATTCATATTTCTATGTCTGTCGAAAATCGCCATTAGTCCGATAACTCTTAAATTGTCATTAATAAATATGGCAATAAACGCTATTATTATCTCCAACTGCAACTACTTAACAATTACAACAACACTATCCGTTTACGAGGTAAATGAGAATTAACTACCTACATGATTTTGTAAAAGAAAATGATTTCGATTAAAAGACTTAAAATTTTTTTTCAGAGCATCCCTGGTCTATATAATAATGACAGATGGATAAACCGTAATCTTATAAAGAATCCTTAGATGTAGAGGTACAGATCCCGAAAAAAAATCGAAATCGAAGGGTCGATTTGTTTTTGGAATCAAAGGTTTAGAAGTTACTTTAGGTGACCCATTACCTAACTCCGAAGTTGTAGAAAGCAGTGTGAGCGAACTTTAAAAAAATTATATGTATATATCGTGTGCGTTGTCCCAGCGGAAAAATGTCGATTTTCTAAATTTCAGTTTAGCAGATAATTAGTGTATGACGTCCTGTAAATGTGTATGCTAAATTCAAATTTGTGTATCCAGCCATTCGGCAGATATTCAACAAAAACTGGTTCCGCCAGGACAACGTTGTCCCAGCGGAATATTTTTTTTTCTATGGACTTAGAAGAAAAAAAATATATACAATAATTAGTGTGTAACGAGAGGTAAATGTGTATGCATAAATGAAATTTGTGTGTCGTCTATTTACGAAGATATTCAATTTGCCGCTGCGACAACGTTTGGCAATTTGATGAAAATCATATATAACGGCTTAGTACAGAGTTGTAATTTCTTATGCATGTTGCTTTGAATTTGTGTATAATGTGTGTAAAAACAGAATTTGAAAAAAGCATACCGTTCACAAGATATACACGTAAACGTTAAATAAGGTTATTAGGTCCAAGCTCTTAAAATAGGAACTCTAGAGTCTAACTTTTACTTTTATCTGCATCTTGTAGGGGTCTACGACGTCCTGCCAAGTTTCATCTATGTGTGCTTAGTAATTAATGAGCAATGCCATAATTTACTACGAATAGACCACTATACTTTATGATATCCGATTTTAGGACTTCTTACTGGAAAAGCGAAATAAAACATATTCCAACCATTAGTGTACTAATGCAACTACTCATATCTGAAATTTCGGTTCATTACACTAAATAATTAAAGAAATATAATAAAATTACCAGAACAACTACAAAGCCCAGATTAACCGACCAAGTTTGAATGGGCACAAAAAAGCGGCCGTGCAGTACATAGACCGAACGTTCCAAATTTCCAGTATAATATAATTATTTTGCTATTGTGCACGTACAGGTGCGTTCACAATAGTTTCGCAGAAAATAAAACAACTAAATTAATTTTATATTGTTACGTAGGTAGGTATAGGTGACGTAAGTGTCGATTGTTCCGGGCACATTTACTAGAAAATTCGGGAAAGTTCCACGACGTTCTAGAACGTTCGATGGAGTTCCGAGGGGTCATTCGAGAAACTTCCAGATCATCGTCGATCATTCGCGATGTTACTGGAATGTTCTCGAATGCACCTGGGTACCTCGGGTTGTCGAACTTTCTAGAAAATGTGACCGGAGATATAAATAGCGGACGTGTCGGCACGGGACTCAGTTCAGTTTTGGAAACGAAACGGTGAACATCGCCGCGAAGCGGAACTACGACTGCGATACGAAGTGTGTTTTGTGTTGTGTTAGTTTGTGTTAGTGAAGTGTTTTTGCGTTTGTAAATTCTAATAAAGTTAATCGTGTTTTTTTCGAGTAAAACTGTGATTTTTATTTATCCCGAACCCCAGCTCGTAACAAATTGGTGTCAGAAGTGAGGGATAAATCATGCCGGTTTTACCGAAGGACGACACGGAAGGAATCCGTACGAGGAGCCAACGCCAGCAAGAAGTGGACCAGAGGCGATTTGACCCCACCTCGGAGCACGTACCGGGTGGTAGCCAGCCGACGATGGAGCCAGCGTCAGCTCAGGTACCTGGTGCTTCTGCAGCATCGACCACCACGGACCTTTCTGCCCTGATGGTTCTGCTGCAGGAACAAGCTCGCCGTCAAGAAGAACAAGCTCGCCGTCAAGAAGAACAGGCCCGCCGTCAAGAAGAACAGGCCCGCCGTCTGGAAGAACAGCTTCAGCGGGACAAGGAAGAACAGATCCGTCGGCTGGAGGAACATCTGCAGCGAGACAGGGAAGAACAGGTCCGGCGACAAGAGGAACAGACCCACAAGCAAGAGGAACAGATCCTGCTTATTAAAGAGTTGCACGCGGCGGTTGGTAAGGATATTGGCGCCGTAAAGGAGAAAGTGGAAATGCACGAGAACCGTATCTCCGAGGCCGAGAACCGCATATCCGAAGCCGAAAGCCGAGTCTCTTGCGCCGAGAATCGTATCTACGGGACCGAAACCAAGATTGCTGACATCCAGAAAGCTTTGGGATGTCTCAAGTCTGGAGGTGAATTTGTGGCTCCTGTTGTTGCTGCACCATCGGTGCGTGGGTTTAAAGCGCCACCCTTCGACGGAACATCTTCGTGGTCTGCGTACAAGCTTCAATTTGAAGCTGTAAGGGAGGCAAATGGGTGGACAGATGCGCAAGCGAAGACCGCACTCACTTTGGGCCTCCGTGACCAGGCTTTAACAGTTTTAGAGGCACTCGGCAATAATGTCTCGTATGAGCAGTTGATTGAAGCCTTAGAGTCTCGGTACGGGGACGCTCATCTGGAGCACGTCTTTCGTGCTCAGTTAAAGGATCGCGTGCAGCGCAGCGGTGAAAACCTGCAGCAATGGGCTCTTGAAGTAGAAAAACTGGTACGAAAGGCGTATCAGTCAGCGCCTGCGCTCATCGACGGTAATTTGGTTCAAGCGTTCGTCGATGGCATACGGGACTTTGAAGTCAGAGCTGCTGTGAGACTTGGGCACCATGAGACTCTGAAGGCAGCCTTGGCCAATGCACTGGAGGTGGAGGCAGTGAGGCAGGACCACCGTGCCCATCGCATCAGGGAGATTGCGCCATCTTCACGTGACCGTTCAAAGTACAGCCCCACATGCTACAATTGTGGGGAGAAAGGTCACATTCGAACGAGTTGCCCTAAGCGAAGAGATTCCAGCGAAGATCAGACCCGGGAAAGAAGTACGGCTGCTGCCACAGCTCAGCAGCAGGGAAACGAGTAAAAGCCAGAACTGCGGGGCGGGTGCTGGCTGGTGGTCAAGGAGCCCCAAGGATATCGATCTCACAAGCCCATGATGGGAACAGCCTGATTATCAAAGGTGAAGTGAATGGAAGACCTTGTAAGTTAACATTGGACACTGGAGCTTCTCGCACAGTCGTCAGTTCCCGAGTAAATCGTCTTCTTGGGGACTTCTTCAGCAAGTATGACCACATAAATTTGGTAACAGCTACCGGTCAGCACATACCCATCCGAGGCGAGAAGGAGGTGAAGTTAAAGCTGGGTAGCGCAATTTATCGGCATAAAGTCATCGTGGCTGATATAGAAGACGAGTGCATACTAGGATTAGACTTCATGCGACAGCACTGTTGTAAGATCGACGTGGATCAGGGAGTCCTGAAGTGTGGTTCGGAAGAAGTCTTCATGGAAGGTGCACCATCAGGGAAAGTGCACTGCTTGAAGAAGACTGTTCTCCCTCCCAGGTCGGAATCGATAGTTCCAGTTAGCCTTCCACGCAATACTGGACCAAAAAATCGATGCATTCTCGTTGAAAGATTGGACGAGGACCTCCCATGGAAGATGGCGCGAAGCTTAGTACGAGCAGTTGATGTTGCAACTGTACGCATCCTGAATCCAAGTGAACAAGCACAAGTTATCCAGAAGGGTACGTTGATGGGTACTTGTGAGGAAGTAGCATGGATGCGTAATTGCCAACATCCGCCTTCTCGGAACGTCGCTCAAGATGCAAGTTCTCACATCTCGAATCTTCTGGAAGATTGTCGCACAGATTTATCTGCGAGAGAAATGGATAAGGCTAAGAAGATGTTACTTCAATACGCCGATATTTTCTCTGCACATGACGCTGACATAGGAAAGACTGGATTAGTTCAGCACAGAATCAACACGGGAAATGAGTTACCTATTCGTCAGCGACCTAGGAGGTTACCAGTGGCAAGAGAAAAGGAAGTGGACGCCATGATTGAAGGGATGGTAAAGGATGGAGTTATAGAGCCTTCATCTAGTCCCTGGTGTTCTCCTGTGGTCCTAGTGAAAAAGAAGGACGGCAGCATGCGGTTTTGTGTAGATTATCGTCGGCTGAATGACATTACAAAGAAAGACAGCTATCCATTACCCAGGATCGACGACACTCTTGACACGCTGTCAGGAATGAAGTGGTTTAGCACATTGGACCTAAAAAGTGGCTACTGGCAAGTGGAAATTGACCCCAAAGATAAGGAGAAAACCGCATTCTCTACAGGAAAAGGACTTTGGCAATTTAATGTTATGCCATTCGGATTGTGCAACGCTCCTGCAACTTTTGAAAGGTTAATGGAACAGGTACTCACCGGATTAATTGGAGATGCCTGCTTAGTCTATTTAGATGACATCATCATAGTGGGCCGCACATTTGAAGACCACCTTCAAAATTTGGAACGTGTACTATCTAAGATCCGAGGAGCTAATCTTAAGTTAAGTCCAAAGAAGTGCACCTTCTTTAGACAGCAGGTTAGTTTTTTGGGGCACGTTGTGTCTAAAGAAGGAGTGCAAACTGATCCAGAGAAGATCGTCGCTGTCAAGGATTGGCCAATTCCAAAAGACAAGACGCAGGTCAGAGCATTTTTGGGTTTGTGCTCGTACTACCGAAGGTTTGTCAAGAATTTTGCAGACATCGCCAAACCATTACATAAGCTTACCGAGGAGAAAAGACCTTTCTGTTGGGATGATAGCTGTGACATGGCTTTTGAGGAGTTAAAGAAACGGTTGTGTAATACTCCGATTTTGGGCTATCCTGATACAGAAAATGAATTCGTAATTGACACGGATGCAAGTAATACTGGAATTGGTGGTGTGTTGTCTCAACGAAAAGGAGATCATGAGGTTGTGATAGCTTACTTCAGCAAGTCTTTATCGAAACCAGAAAGGAACTATTGTGTAACAAGACGTGAACTCCTCGCCGTTGTAAAGACTTTGCAACATTTCAGCAAGTATTTACTGGGACGTAAATTCCACCTTCGGACTGACCATGCTGCATTGAAGTGGTTGCTGCAGTTTAAAAATCCGGAAGGGCAAGTAGCAAGATGGATCGAATTGCTGCAAGAGTTTCACTTTTCAATAGAACATCGCAGTGGGAAGTCCCACGGTAATGCAGACGCTTTGTCACGAAGGCCTTGTCCTGAAGATTGCAAGCATTGTGTCAGGCAAGAAGCTAAGGAAGCAGTTCCTGTCAGAATGCTAAGAACAGACCTAAGTGATGAGTGGAAGGAAACTCTACAACATGCTCAGCAGAGTGACTCGGATATCAAACCAATTCTCGAGTGGATTAAAGCTAATGCTCCTAAACCGAAATGGTGCGATGTTGCAGCAATGAGTACAAGCACAAAGAGCTATTGGGCACAGTGGGAGAGCTTGGTACTCCAAGATGGTGTCTTGTGCCGTAAATGGGAAAATGCTCGTGGAGACAAGTGCCATCTGCAAATGGTCGTGCCGAAATCGAAGGTACCAGAAATTCTTCAGCTCTACCACGATGGAAGTTCCGGAGGTCACATGGGGGTTAAGAGGACTCTGTTGAAGATCCGAGAACGGTTTTATTGGATCCATTGTCGAGATGATGTTGAAGATTGGTGTCGCAAATGCACCAGTTGTGCAGCGGTAAAAGGACCTCAAACACGCAGCAGGGGTGCATTGAAAGTGTACAACGTGGGAGCCCCCTGGGAACGGATAGCGCTGGACGTCGCTGGCCCATTCCCTGAAAGTGAATGTGGTAACAAGTACTTCTTGGTTGTCATGGATTATTTCACAAAATGGCCGGAAGTTTTCGCCATTCCTAATCAAGAAGCTTCGACAGTTGCTGATAAATTAGTCCACGAAGTCTTTTGTCGGTTCGGAGTACCCTTAGAAATCCACAGCGACCAAGGAAGAAATTTTGAGTCTCAAGTTTTCCAGGAAACATGTCGCGTAATGGGTACTCATAAAACTAGAACCACGTCATATCATCCACAATCTGATGGAATGGTGGAAAGATTCAATCAGACACTGGAAAGATATCTGGCCAAAGTTGTAGCGAGCAGACAACGGGATTGGGACAAGCACATACAGCCGTTTCTTCTGTCATACAGAAGTGCTGTTCACGAAAGCACGTCTGTGACACCAGCCTTTGCAAACTTTGGAAGAGAGTTAAGGTTACCGGCTGATCTCATTACTGGCATCCCACCTGATTCACCAAGTAGCATAACAGATTATGCCAATGACCTGCGTAACAAGATGAATAACGTATACGAGCATGTCAGACAGTCAGGCCAGCAGATGTCTGAGAGGATGAAAACTCGCTATGACCGGAAGATGAACAATAGCGGATTTGATGAAGGTTCACTGGTGTGGTTGCATAACCCAGTGCGTAGCAAAGGGAAGTCGCCTAAACTACAGGCAAAATGGGATGGACCATACCGAGTAGTGACCAAGATCAACGACGTCACCTACCGGATACGGAAGAGTACGAGAACTGCGCCTAAAATTGTTCACGTAGATCGGCTGGCACGATACTACGGGAATAATGATGCTCGGGACGAGCATGTCTTAGGAGGGGGCAGTGTTACGTAGGTAGGTATAGGTGACGTAAGTGTCGATTGTTCCGGGCACATTTACTAGAAAATTCGGGAAAGTTCCACGACGTTCTAGAACGTTCGATGGAGTTCCGAGGGGTCATTCGAGAAACTTCCAGATCATCGTCGATCATTCGCGATGTTACTGGAATGTTCTCGAATGCACCTGGGTACCTCGGGTTGTCGAACTTTCTAGAAAATGTGACCGGAGATATAAATAGCGGACGTGTCGGCACGGGACTCAGTTCAGTTTTGGAAACGAAACGGTGAACATCGCCGCGAAGCGGAACTACGACTGCGATACGAAGTGTGTTTTGTGTTGTGTTAGTTTGTGTTAGTGAAGTGTTTTTGCGTTTGTAAATTCTAATAAAGTTAATCGTGTTTTTTTCGAGTAAAACTGTGATTTTTATTTATCCCGAACCCCAGCTCGTAACAATATTTACAAAAGTTTACATTTTACATTACATTAAATTTTACATTTTTCTAATTGCAAAAAATGTTGGTTTAGTAACGTATACATTTTCATACGCATTTAATAAAAACTCTAAAAAGTCTTTTATTTTTATATTTTTATCCGATACTTCAATTTAATTCATTGGTTTACATAGGTGATGTTATGTTGTCTACATACCTAGGATAGTTCCAAAACCCCAATTTCCAATAACTTCTAATTTATATCCGCCAACTCGTCACTGTAGCATGCAGGTAAACAACCGCCAGTCGCCACATCGCTGTGAGTATAAAAAAGTTAGCCGCTAGCAAATTTAGCGCTTGTTACTCGTAAAAAATAAATGGTTTAGTTTAATAGTACATTATAATGTAAGTGTGTAATTATTCCTTATTATAATCTTTATTGTACATCACATAAACAAAATAAAGGACAATAAAAATGAATGTAGTGATGAGAACGGTAATCATTTATTACTCACGTGTATTATAGTACGTTCTTCAATATAAGTGAAGAAAATAATAGTTGAAACTAGTACAGGGGGCGTACCACAAGCCCTTATAACAGTATTACTTTGATATTACTTTCAGTGGGAAAGAGGCGTCGCTAGACGTGTCTAACCCTGTCACTTGCACACTCCTGCAACAGGACTAAAACAATCTTACTTTAAAAGTTTAAACGTCATGGTAAGGGGGCTGTAACTATTCTTGTGACTTGTCTTACGTTTATATTTTTTGCTTGTTAAAAGTTTTTACCATAATGTCTAGCGTAGTGACAATGGAATACGCATGTAACATTTTCTATTGATTTTGTAGTATTTAATTTAATTAATACAGCCACTGAATTACACTCTAACAAATCAAGCCATAAATTGCGCGCATCTTAAAATGGTGGCCAAAGGCAAAAAAAAATAATGTACGATTTATTTACTAAATGTTTTTTATTATTAAATAAAAAGCAAGTAAGACACTAATTTATACCATTGAATGCAATAATTTCTGCGAAATCTTTTCTTACTCAAAATTAAAAAAAAAAAACAACTTTTTTTGTAAGAATAGAATAAACTAAACTTAAGTAATATAATAAATACGGTTGCGTCTTGAATAGGATTTGACATTACTTTTACACGATTATATTAAATGATTTATTTCATTTTTATCCAACTACTAGAAAAAGGAGGAGGCTTTCAATTCGGATGTTTGTATTTTTTTTTTAATGTTTGTTCGCGCATATCTCCTTCGTTTACCAACCGATTTGAACAATTCTTTTTTTGTTAGACTTCCCAAATGGCCCCATTGTCATCAGGTCAGGATCTGATGATGGCACCATGCCGAAATCGAGGGAACTCTTAAATTTTTATAGAAAAACGTACATTTTTATTTTGATACTTACTCTAAAACGTAGTCAGACAATGGTGCCGATTCTCTTATTCACAAACTAACGTAAAAGTGCATCCTTCCCTTTCCATTTAATTAAGAAAAGGACAGAAGTTAAATATTAGTTAAGTTCTGTCAAATTTAGACACTCCATAGATAATTTAGACGCGATTTAAAAACATGGCGTCTAAATATACGTCAATTTTCTTCGGGTGCTGTCTAATTTGACAGGATTAAACTAAAATTTATTTTCTGTCCTTTTCTTTAAGAAATGGAAAGAGAAAGATGCATTTAACTTAAATATAGTTAAGTTTGTCGACAAGAGAATCGGCACCCTTGAGGCTCTAACTAAAAAGTAAAAAATAAAAAGCTTTTTACAAAAAAATTATAACCGACTTCAAAAACTAAAAGCACAAAAAAACTATTTCGGAAGTCGGTGGCTTCTCTTCTGCCGGTCTATTTGATGTGTTGCCACCGACTTCCAAAATAGTTAGAAGACGGTTATCTTTTTTTTGGAAAAAGCTTTTTTATATGATTTTTTATCTTACCTTGTTTATCTTCCAGTCTTTCTTAATATTGGCTCACAGTCACACTGTGCCACTATCTGAGGTATTTTTATTTCATTTATACATAAATCACCAAAAATATTTTTTTTCTGGAATTTTAGGAAAACTGAGATAATATATATTGATTGTGTACGCATCTGTACCGAGCTATTACCCTCTATTATACTGGAAATTTGGAACGTTCGGTCTATGTACTGCACGGCCGCTTTTTAGTGCCCAATCAAACTTGGTCGGTTAATCCGGGTTTTGTAGTTGTTCTGGTAATTTTATTATATTTCTTTAATTATTTAGTGTAATGAACTGAAATTTCAGATATGAGTAGTTGCATTAGTACACTAATGGTTGGAATTTGTTTTATTTCGCTTTTCCAGTAAGAAGTCCTAAAATTGGATATTATAAAGTATAGTGGTCTATTCGTAGTAAATTATGGCATTGCTCATTAATTACTAAACACACATAGATGAAACTTGGCAGGACGTCGTAGACCCCTACAAGATGCAGATAAAAGTTAAAAGTTAGACTCTAGAGTTCCTATTTTAAGAACTTGGACCTAATAACCTTATTTTACATTTACGTGTATATCTTGTGAACGGTATGCTTTTTTCAAATTCTGTTTTTACACACATTATACACAAATTCGAAGCAACATGCATAAGAAATTACAACTCTGTACTAAGCCGTTATATATGATTTTCATCAAATTGCCAAACGTTGTCGCAGCGGCAAATTGAATATCTTCGTAAATAGACGACACACAAATTTCATTTATGCATACACATTTACCTCTCGTTACACACTAATTATTGTATATATTTTTTCTCCTAAGTCCATAGAAAAAAAAATATTCCGCTGGGACAACGTTGTCCTGGCGGAACCAGTTTTTGTTGAATATCTGCCGAATGGCTGGATACACAAATTTGAATTTAGCATACACATTTACAGGACGTCATACACTAATTATCTGCTAAACTGAAATTTAGAAAATCGACATTTTTCCGCTGGGACAACGCACACGTATATATCGAATGGTACAGAAATTTCGTTACAAAGACATAAATCAAAAACATACGTAATAAAATTATATACCTCGTTATTTTTTTAAGAAAAAAATCCAGAGAATCAACTAAAACATGCCAAATTTTTTAGTGCTCAAACGGTGTTGGAATATATCGATCGTAGATACTTAAGGCACTTTTGTAAAGGAGATAACGCAGCTCAAGGTTTTCCTTTACGATACTTAGCAGTAGTTACTGCCAGAAACTTTGTTACTTTAAGCCTCTTTATAAGTCAGTCAGCGTTTGATCCTTGCACAGGTACAATTTCGGAACCCCTTTTTTGTGGCCACAAATACGCACACCCACCACGCGCGCGCGTACGCGTCATACCTGTTAACAAATGGCTAAGCCAAAATTCCCAAGTAATATGGCGGCCTAAGTAAACTGTGATAGTATCCCATATATACAAAGCTTAAAAGACACTTGACCGTAGATAATCTGACAGTAAGTAGCAACCACAGCTTATGGACGACTGCAAACACTAGAACTGGATCCCGTAACCCACTTCTTCATCTTCATCATGGACCTCCCTCTGGGAGGTTTGGTTTCTACTTAGGCCTCTTGATGGTAGGACCATTGTACGTGAGCCGTGGCGGTCGCTACTCCAGCCAGCCCACCTCCCCCCAGAAGCAGATCACCTTCAGTAAACTTCTCAGGGCATCCGGAAGTGAACTGGGGGAACCAAGAATCTCTTTCCGGACTTCGGTCACGCCTGTACATTCATTCATCTATACACGCTCTGCTAGAAAATGTTTGTTGAGTGAGCAGTATCCTGTTATGGTCCCCGTCAACAGGCGCAGACTGGGTCTGTCCAGTCGCAGAAGGCGTCTGGTCAGTTTAGGATCCAGGGTCGGCATGGCTTCCCTGGATTGTCTGCAGCCTGGTGCCGAGCACCACCAGTGTACGGCTTGTGTGTGAGTGTGTTCTTTTATCCATTTGTGTACCCGTAACCCTCTTTTAAAGAACCTCATACAAAATTTTCCTAGAAAATTTAAGAGCAACGAACTCATTCAATACCTATAACATTTACGGAAAGAAAATCTTCTTGAGCCTCGTAATCCTTTAGGTTCAAAGGTTCCACACTGACGTAGGTAACACTAACATCGTTGTGTTTTTATTGAAATCACGAGTGAAGCATGCAATTAACTAAAGTCCATGCTTGATGTGCGTGTGTGCGTTCATCACTAACAATTTCGCACGGTGTGTGATGGCGGTAGATTGTCGGACCTTGTGTAGGTATCTGTGTGAGTGTATGTTCGACAAATTAAATAAAAAGTAACCTTGTATGCTTTACATTTAAACTATACAATTTCGTCTTTTTATAGATCCATGCAATGATGTTATAAGTAAAAAAGTGTAGATAGGTTACCCAAACGAAATTCTATCTTCAAAAACGGCACACTAACGCACACATACATTACACGTCAAAGTAGGATGACATGATTGAAGTAGTGCGAGTGAAAAAGAGATAAACGTCAAATGTCAACGCGATACTCAGTATCATGTTTGTCAATTGGCAAACTTTTAATGTGCCACTTTTTGACTGCATATACTTATATATATATATATATGCAGTTAATATATTAACATACCTATCTACACTTTTTACTTATAACATCATTGGATCCATGGGCAATGTTTTCTAGTTGACTTATCTGAAAAGAAACATCCTAAAAAAATCGAAGATTTCTTTTAATCCCATGCAATTGTATTGGACAACATGCGTCATGCACATAAGCATTATAATCTTACTTTTCTTTCTCCGACACAACTCTAAAATATAACAGAACATCAATTATAGAATTTATTACAAAATATGTTATGATTTTGTACCGAAATAGCTGGCCTCATGTAACGTTTGCATCGGTACCGTTAGCTTAGGAAATTATGAATTAATTCAAAATATTGAGGTTAGTTTTTACTTTAAGGCGCTGCGCAAACGTAGACACTTTTGTGTCTTGTGTCGGACACCGAACACTTTTTGATCGAAAAGTATGGTGTTAAGTGGAAGCAACTGGACACAACAAATGTAAACGTATGCGCGGGGAGTGGGTGATTTCATACTGATTCTATAGAAATAAAATATTCATCGGTAGCTTGTATCTGACCAAAGACACAAAAGTGTCTACGTTTGCGCTATGCCTAAATCTTCTAACACACGTGATTCTAGACATAATAGAGAGACAATAGCAGCGCGACAGCCGACTGTCGCTAGTTTGTTGAAAGGTTAAAGCAATAAAACAAGGAGCATGTTTACTTTCGTAGCTACATTATTTTTACCCAAATGCGCGGCGCGAAGAATGGTAATGTGTTTATCCTTTGATTGTAAATATTTGTTACTTTGTGAATATTCAGGATGTCATGCATAATTTTGTGTACTTCGCTGTAGACATAAAAATAAACTGAATACGATTTGGCGACTACCAGACGCCATTTTCTGAAAAAAAACGGTGTTAATAGGATATAATTGACTGTGCCTTGGCTATTGGCAAGTTAACCAGCCGCAGTTAGTAAACCTGACTGCTATGACGGAGGTCGTGGGTTCGATTCCCAGCCAGGACTAATCTTTGTCTGATGAGCATGTTGGTCTTTTCTGTGTCTAATTGTTTTACTAAATAAATTATATAAGAATGTATATCAGTTGCCTGGCCTACTACTATTGCCTACTATGACACAGATTCACCTGATTTCGGATCAGGGGGCCTACCACAAGCCCTTATAGCAGTATTACAGACTTCGATGTTACTTTCAGTGGGAAAGAGACTGCGCTAGACAACGTGTCTTACTTTAAACGTCATGGTAACCCACCAGATAGCCGTATGTAAGTTATCAAAAAGAAAATTAAATAAAGAGAGTCCGTTCGCTCTATATTTTTATGCTGTCTGTACGCGCCAATGGTTAATAGTATTTATGACAAGAAGTTTCTAAAATTATCGACTTTATTTATCAATTACTTACTGAAGTTTCAAAAAGAGATGGTTTTTAGATCAAGGCGTGATGAAGGTTGCCGAGTTTCCGTTCTATCAACGGATGTAATCAAATTGTTTTGTGGCTGTTATAAACTTTAAAGTTTGTGAAGATGTGTGTATGATGGATGGATGTCTGTTACACTTTCACACGAAAAGTACTGAACAGCGTTTCATGTAAGTTTCCAGTTATATTAGCTTCATCATCGTCTCTCTAGCCTTTTCTTCATCTATGAAGGTGTCGGCTTTTAGCCGAACCAATTTTCGCTGGATAACTGTGGTTTATGTAAAGCGAACGAACAGAATGGTGTCCAACATACAAAACTAGAAGAAAAGGTAGACCACACCACGTAGATGGGAAGATGACATAATACGAGTGGCAGGAACAACCTGGTCAAGGAAAGCCAGGAATAGATCTTTGTGGAGAACACTTGAGCAAGACAATCTAAAAAAATGATGTATAAAGTATATATCTGTTTGTGTATGTGTAAAAAAGACATATTATTATTATTATATTATGTAAAGCGAACTATCGGACCTCCGCAACCCAGTTACTGGGCGACACGATACCCCTTGGTTAGACTGATCAGACTTTCTGGCTCCTGACTACCTGTCACCACTGTGAAAGTTCTTTGAATGACAACTGAGACCAATGCCTTATACGCTTTCCGAATCACGAAGTGTCAGTGATGCCCCAAGCTTTAGAAAGTACATATGAATTGAAAAAGTCACATATTTTGTTCTTGCCAGGATTCGAACCTTCGACCTCTTACGTTAGCGGTGGGTGCCTCCATGGCCATCACGGCTGTTATAATAGCTAATATCTCAGAATAAAAGACTACGCATATTTATTCTGCTCTGTTCAGCTTATGTCCATAGAAAACAACGATTTTATGTATTTATGTAGGGTCAGTGTAAATCTGACGGACAATAAATCGGTAGCGTAACGCCAGAACAGAGAAATATATAAAAAAAAAACCTTTCACATCGGATAATGCGTTAATGCCAATAGACGCGACCGAAGATACGCTAAACGCATTTTCCGTCAGATATGTACCGACCCATAAAGACGCAATCGCGTAGTTTTTGTACAAAATCGTTGTTTCTATGCACATATGCTGAGTAAGGGACTGCGCACACTTATTCAAAGCAATATTATATAAGCTGAAAAGTTTTTTTTTAAGCTGAATAGAGCTGAATTAGTTTGAGTATTCTCCCTAAATGTGCGCAGTTTAAGCTAGACGACTTTTCCTTACGACGCTGAACGCGGCTGATACACTGTATAACTCTGTTACATAACATGCGAAACAACCTCACATACGATTATTTAAACATTTAAAACACATAAAACTAACATAAAATAAAACAACAATCGTTACAAGAAACATAAAACAGCTATTGATTCCCAAAATAAATAAACTATTTTTGTATAAACGTAATACTTATTATATCATTCGTTCTTATATTATAAAGCTATATATAATTTTCAATATCAAGGCTAGGACTCGATTGCAATAACAAGTTTTATGAAGCGAATTTATTCTTCTGACGAATAAAGTGGCTAATTTTAGAGGGGTATTGGTGACCCTGTGGTTATGTTACTCGTATCTTTCATGAGATGCTTTCTTTAACCGACTATAAAACTAAAAAGGAGGGCTATGTATTGGAGGTGTGTATGTGTGTATATCCATTCATGTTCTCTTGAAAGGACTAAACGGCTGAACCGATTTTGATAGATAGATAGATAGAATATTCTTTATTGTACACCAATAGGACAAAAACAGTAAAGGACAACACAAACAAGTATGCAAGAGTACAATAGGCGGCCTTATCGCTAAAAAGCAATTTCTTCCAGACAACCTTTGGATGGAATTAAATTATTTAAAAATGGGTAACGGGTAGTCTATGGCGTACATTAATATATACATATTTATATGTGCATTAGATGTATATCTTCTTTTATTATCGATATGTCGTTAGATTAGTCTTTATTGGGTATCAGACGGGACAATTTCCATTTTCCTATCTTCTTCCCCCATAAATTAATATCCAACTGCTATCCAAAATGTTCCTTGCTTTTCATTATACAATTTACGTACTTCACAAATAATTTAGTAAAAGTTAAAATATAACCCGGCTAGCCTTAGCCTTTGGCTTGGTTTAGGGAAATGAGCTTTATATTTACCTTAGAATGACGTAGCTTTATATTTACCTAAAAACATTCCGTAATTCTTGTGTCGCTCTACGTAATTAGAGTCTATCATTATAGTCCAAGATCCAAGAGTTGACAGAATTACTTCATTCTACGATGACTGAAATGTTTGTAGTGAGAGGAATATGCTGCTAAGACGGTAGGATGGAGGACTCCTACAGGAGCTTCTAAGCTGAACCCAAAAAGTTACCATTAATTCAAGAAAGACGACTGGAATGATGGGTATGACAAAATTCTCAAACTAAAACTAATAATTTACTTAAAACCTGCTTACGACACATTCATAATCTTTATTCAATTCAAAATTGCAGCCATTTAAACGACGAACCTCTTGACGAAAATCTGTCGGTTCTGGGATGTCAGACTATTATGACCTTTCACTGTTTCTTGATTAATTGTTGATTCTTTCAACTTTTGCAAACACAGATTTACGATTTCAATAAATTTTTCCCTGTTGTTTTTCTCTGTCTTCTTCCTGAAGCATAATAATTAGTATTAGAAGAAAACAGTGCAAAAATCAACAGGAAAATTGAACCGTAATTATTACAGGCCGATCAGATTCCAACACGATCTAATCAAAACAAAATGTAGCGTTATAAAAATTGTTAAAACGTTTATGCGAATTTAAACGTTAATGGTGTTTATTTAAGAGCCATTACGGCGTGCGTAGTAGTTACATATGGTTTCTAATGTCTTGTCGCTAATAAATTCGAAAGGTATTCATTTATTTTGGTTGTTGTAATCTTATAACAGTTTAACCTTCGCTGAAACTGACTGAAACCCGTGTTTCTTTTGCAGAATAATGGAATAGTCAATCTATATGTCTACGTGTTAATAAATATAAACAAAATTCAACTAAAAATATAAAAAACCCTAAACCGTAAAGTTATTAATAATGCGACTGCAGCTAATAAAAGAGTTGATGACTACGAAACGACTAAACCATTGAAAAAAAAAACTATAGCTAGATAACCTACTTTTAAATAAAAAAACCTCATTCAAATCGATTCATCCGTTTAAAAGCTACGGTGCCACAAACACACACACATAGCAGTCAAAATTTTTTAACTGCGCTCTTTTTCACCTGGTGTTAAAATACACGAGCTCGTTGCAAAAGTTGACAAAGCTACAATACCTTCAAGCTATAAAAATATTTTGACCTACTCTTATCTATAACGATAATAAACTACAGGATTAAACGAAACTATTTTTAACTAAACACACTCAAAAAATTTGATATTGCAGACAGCATACTATAAACAAATCTAGAAATTATTACAATAACAAAATCAGAACCCTGTTATCAGATTAGTTCCTGCTGAAAGATCAGAAAAAGATCATACAAATAAGAAAAAAATATTGTTCTACCTGAATTTCGGTCAGGGCTTTGATCAATATTGTTGATGTAAGAGTCATGGGAACCAATTTCACCAGCCAACTACTTTTCTTCCTGTCTGTATCCCATTTTACTTCGAGTCGGTGCAACATATTTTTAAGTTTTAACCGACATAAAAAAGGATATTCTCAGATTGACCTCTATTTTTTTTTTTTGGTGAGTGGGAAATCATCCAATGACTGCTCCCGTCCTGGGTGCGGCGGGAGGGCGTGTCAGACTCTTACTGACTAAAACCCACTCATGTTCCTTCGATTGCCCTTTATGTTCCAGGGTCACGGTAACTATTATAAACATTCCGCAACCCCGGAGATTGACCTCTATGATAGTTGTGTTTGTACCTTTGTCTGTTCGCAATTATCTCGCATTACGCTGCACTAATTTTGAGGCGGTTGTCAAAAAAGTATTTGTTACATTTAAGAAGTGTTTTTTAACAGTCTTTAAGAACAGAGATTCTTAATAAACAATCATACTAAACAGTTTAAAAAAATTGCTTCAAAAATACTTAAATTTCTAAAATCTTTGGCTATGTAGAACAAGAAACAGACCTGAAATGGCGACTTCCAACCAGTACCACAGGTTTTCGTCTTTCATTTCGTCCTGTCAATCGTCATGCTCCTTAGTAAGTAAGTAAGTAAAATTTATTTTTTTAAACATAGTGTACATTGCATGCAAGATAGTAATGGAGTTCTTTCGCTTCAAAACACTTCTTAACACATTATCATTCATCTTTTCTTTGGCCTTTTGTCCCTTCTGTCTGTCATGCTAAGCCTCTAACCAAGGTAAAAGCTCTTGGGTCATGAGAATAGCCAATCAGGCTATTGAACTTGACCTTCGTTCTTTTCTGCCCATGACATGACCTGTCACAGATGATTGTGATGATGATGAATGATGACATCATCATCATTTCCTAGCCTTTTTCCAACTATGTTTGGGCCAGCTTCCAGCCTAACCGGATTTAGCTGGATGCCAGTGTTTTACGTGGAGCGACTGCCTGTCAGACCTCCACAACCCAGTAACTGGGCGACACGCTACCTCTTGGTTTGGCTGGTCAGACTTTCCGGTCTACCCGTAACGACTGTCGAAGTTCTACGAATGTCAACTGGGACCAACGGCTAAGATAAACTTAAGGAAGTACTTATGAATTGAAAAAGTCACATTGGTTGCCCGGGTTCGAACCCACAACCTCTTACAATCCACTGGGTCATGACGATATTCAATGACCGGTCACAGTCCAGTCGCCTAAAAAGTCTTTTTTTTTTTTGGTGAGTGGGAAATCAGCAAATGACTGCTCCCGTCCTGGGTGTGGCGGGAGGGCGTGTCAGACTTTTACTGACCAAAACCCACTCATGTTCCTTCGATTGTCCTTTATGTTCCAGGGTCACGGTAACTATTATAAACATTCCGCTATTTTTAGCATTCCTCTCATCGAATGAATGCTTATATGAAACATTGGTATATTAAACCCACAAGTAAACCACGTCTAAATTTAGCTGTATCGATTGATCTAACCGCCCTGTAACTCGCTAATATTTTACGTTGAAAGCATAATTGCTTGGTAGCCTAGTGAAATATTAAATGGCAGTTAGCTACGGAATGTAATGGCGAATTAAATTTTATAGTTTCACTAGTTTTACGTTTCTGAAATCGCCAATCGGCCTGACTGACGTAATGATGAAAGCTCGTGCCTTCTCTGTATGAGAAGGTTTCGCTCTGCATTGGAAAAAAAATGTTGTCCAAAAACGTTGACGTACTTTAGCTTTAATTATGGGTGCTTAATTTTGTCTTATACAATGTTAGAGTTATAGAAAAATTATAACCGTAAAAATTTTGACAGCGGAGCCTATTTTTGTAATAGGCTGCTATTAAAAATCCGCTGTTCAAAAATTTACACGGTTAAGTACGTCAACGTTTTTGGACAGCATTTTTTTTTTGGGGGAGTGGGAAATCATCAAATGACTTCTCCCGTCCTGGGTGCGGCGGGAGGGCGTGTCAGAGTTTTACTGACTAGTTCCTTTGGTTGCCCTTTATGTTTCGGGGTCACGGTAACTATTATAAACATTCCGCAACCCCGGCAGGCGTTGGCCCTGTTGGTCCCCTTCCTGACAACACCATAATAGGTATATTTTTATCAAAGTTTTTTATTTATCATTTTATATATGTTAAAACTAATTTTCTATATCTGAAGGAAAACATCGTAAGGAAACCAAGACTAATAAATACAGGCCTAAAGTCGCCAATCTCCTTTGAGCAAGCGTGGTGATCAACGTTCGTGCCTTTTCTGTATAAAAAGAGGTATTCGCTCAGCAGTGGAACAATAGCCTGGTATTATTAATGTGACAGACAGACAGACATGGCGAAACTATAAGTTCACTACAGAATCTAAAAACTCGTTTCTATTTCGCTCTGGATAAACACAGGGTGTGCCATGTCTCGACAAAGTATTTATTAGGTTTAAAAAACTCCCATTTTAAACCAATAAATCTCTTTTATTTATAGATGGTGTCGGGTTTACACTCCGTTGTAATTAGTCTACTAATAAAAGTTGTTGCCTTACTGTTTATGTGTCCTCTGGGTCACCGACCATTCTGTTATTCTGAAAACTTGTTGGGTATGATTAAAGTGGTAATTTTACCTTGTTTTGTCGTTGATTATATTGTTTTTAACCACCACTGGTTAATTTCAATGAAGACTATTTGAAAAAACTAAGCTAGTTGTCATTGTTATATCAAAGGTGTGTATCTAGTTTCGTAATTGTTTTTAAAAAAAACAGACCCAGTTAGTAGTCTAAGGCCATATACAGAAAGAAAGCTGGAAACTTATAAGCGCTTGCCGGCGCTTGTCAGCGCTGGTAATCCGCGCAGGAAAATATATGAACACGCGCCGATAAGCACTGAACGGTGCCGACAAGCTTCAACACGCGCTGGTCAGCCTGCTTCCTTTGTGTAGAACGGACCAGCACAGACAAGCGTCAGCGACAGTAAGCGCTTATAAGTTTCCAGCTTTCTTTCTGTATACGGCCCTACACTAGAAATGTCTCATTTAATCAACGTAACGTCTTTATACAACATGTCCCGGAATAAACGCACTATATGTTAAGAGGAAAGTCATTTTTTTTTTAATTTCAACCCTGACGTGTGATATATTATTGGATAGGTATTTAAAAATGAATAGGGGTTTACTAAAATCATTTTTTGATAATGTCAATAATTTCGGAAATAATCGCTCCAAAAGGAAAAATCAAAGCGTCCCCCCCCCTCTAACTTTTGTCCCGTAGGTTTAAAAAATATGAAAAAAATCTGGAAAGTAGAACTTTATAAGGACTTTCTAGGAAAATTATTTTGAACTTGATAGAAAGAACAGATTTTGTAAAAAAAAGACAAAAAGATTTCACAAAATAATTTTTGCGTACTTAGTATGTCAATGTAACAAATAGCCTTTTTTTAAACTTATAAGTGGGAACACTTATTGTGACGGACGGGAAACTACGGAACCCTACAATGAGCGTGGCCCGACACGCTCTTGGCCGGTTTTTTTTTATAAATTAGCCCACAATCTGTACAAGATTGTGGGCGAAAATTATAGTCACATTACAAATCTACGCATGCACACAGTCGCACTTGCATAAGGGTCTAGCGTAGTAGGTATTTCATCCATTTTAGTTTGTTTTGACTGTACAGCGGAAGTGTGACAGCAGTTTACGTAGTTTTAATTATTTTTGGGATAAAATATTACCTATATTAAAAATTACAAAAATCGATTCAGTAAACGATTCTGAACAAACTATTTTCTCAAAGTGCATTAATTCAGTTACACATTGTATACATATTAATTAAACTTTCGACGACAAATCTCCAGCCGGCTGTCGCGCTGCTATTGTGTTTCTGTTGTGTCTCGAACCACGTGTCTTTGAAGGTTTAAATAATTCAACTGGTGCCAGCCCGATTTCAAATTTTAAACAGCATGTATGAAAGGGCGCCTTAATTGTTGCAATGCAATAACTAATAAAAAAGATATACTTGTATATTGCGGCTCTCTATGTGATGACCCTCCCTCCATGCGTCGTATTCCTCAGTGCTGAGGGTCGTGACCTCCCTCTTCATCACTTTCTCTCGGACGATTTTCGTCCATCTAACTCTGTCTCTGGCGGTGTGAAGGGCGTCGTGGACTGTGGAGGATGTGATGACCAGTGATCGGAAAAAGGTGAATTAAAAAAAACCGGCCATTAGCGAGTCGACTTCGTCACGAAGGGTTCCGTACTAACATCTCAAAAAAATACGAAAAAAAAACACGTTTATTGTATGGAGACCCCCCTTAATATTTTATTTTCGCTAATTTTAGAAATTAAATTTGGAAATACATCATTTGTGAAAATTTCAGCATTCTAGCTATTACAGTTTATGAGATACAGCCTGGAGACAGACAGACAGACAGCGGAGGCTTAGTAATAGGGTCCCGTTTTACCCTTTGGGTACGGAACCCTAAAAACCCGAGCTACAAATAACAGAGACAACAATCAGATAATTTCTTATTACATTTTTTTTTGAAATTATACTACCCAATACCCGATTCGTGATATCACTAATTACGAAATTAGTAAAGCTTATTTACTCATAGTGAAAAATAGAGAGAAAAAAAAAGAGTAGAAATAAATGGTATGAAAGATGTAATTTTTTTGTACCATTACCTTGTTAGTTCTAAGAAAACAAAACAGTTTATCGCCTTTATTTTTTTTAAGTAATAATAATCTCGTACTGGGGGCCTACCACAAGCCCTTATAGCAGTATTACTTCGATATTACTTTCAGTGGGAAAGAGACGGCGCTAGACAACGTGTCTAACGCTATCACTTGCACACTCTGGAACAGGAATAAAACAATCTTACTTTAAACGTCATGGTAACCCACCTGTTTTGTTTTAAACAAAAACAATAACTGAATTCGGGAGTTGTTTTACTGTATTAATATTTGTACTAAGTGGTGTCTCGAAAACCGGGGCATTAATTAGTAAGTAGGTACCGGATAGTATTTTGTCGTAAGGTAACTCCACTTCGCTTCTGTTATATTTTGAACTTCAGAAAAAATTGCTAACCCTTTTTGATCACTGGTGATGACTTAGATATAAATATAATAAAAGAAAGAAAAAAAATACATTTATTTCACACAGCAGTGCCGGCATGATTATTCAAAGTAATAATATACAATGTGTAACTGAATTAATGCACTTTGAGAAAATAGTTTGTTCAGAATCGTTTACTGAATCGATTTTTGTAATTTTTAATATAGGTAATATTTTATCCCAAAAATAATTAAAACTACGTAAACTGCTGTCACACTTCCGCTGTACAGTTAAAACAAACTAAAATGGATGAAATACCTACGCTAGACCCTTATGCAAGGGCGACTGTGTGCATTTGTAATGTGACTATAATTTTCTCCCACAATCTGTACAAATAATTTATAAAAAAAAACAGTGTTTTAAACATAATAATAAAAATTCAGTGTATGTATTATGATAATAACATAATATTCTAATTGGGGTGTCTGGTGGTGTGCGTTTATTCCGGGACATGTTGTACAAAACGAGTACTTACATTTATCAACTACAAAATAAGATACTTAATATTAGTGCCCCCGACAGCTATGTCAAAAGGGTCCAATTCAACAAAAATGTCAAACCACAAGTGCCTACCGGCCTGAAACATTGCCTGTAAGAAGCAAAATAAAAAGTCTTAGCCTTGTCTGAAGAATAAAAAGGGATCATAAATTAAAGGATAATATTTTTGTGTTCACCAAAAATCTTAAGGTACATCTATGTATGCATTTCTAAAATATTGATCTGTGTAACCCATTAATACTGATCGTGCACCAAATATTCCTGAATGTTACACAAAATTTTTAGGACAAACTAGTTTTGACACTCCGACTCAGAGCACCCCGACTCGGACAGGTTAGGTTAGAAGGCTAAGGCGGGGGCGAAGCGGAGCGGAGCTCCCCGCCTTAGCCTTCGTGGTTATTTTTTTTTAAACCACCCCTAATAGGAGCCCCGCTCAGCGGGGCTCCGTCGACCTATCTTAGTTAGTTTTTGCAGTGCATTATCTGAAGTAAAACTAAAAAAATAAATGCTTGTTTTTAAAATTAGGTGTATTACTATTTTTACAAATTTGCAACAGTTGTTAAATAGATGCTCGTTATTTTAATTAACATATTTTGGTGCACATTCAGTATATTTGGTGGAACACAGGCAAAATTAGGTAAATGAAATGGGAATAAATTGAAGTACTTTTAAATACCATCCTTAATTAAATAACTCCAACTCTAAAGTCAGGAGTCTAAAGTATTTTATCCAACCACTTATGTTGCCAGTACACAAAAGTTGGAGAAACTTCCAACTTAGTAATTAACACTGTAATAAAAGTGACCGCGAGGTAATATATTTCACGTGCCGGAGGGACGGGCCGGTTCGTGAAAACTGCTGAAATTGTTGAACTTTCAGCACTTTGTGGGTACTTACTTCATAATTAAATAAACATTTGAAGTTTGTTTTAATGAAAATGTTAGCTTGTGAGTTTAGCGTACGTGTACGCGTGTTAAGTGCTGCCTAAACGCAACGTTGAAATTGCTATTACGCTGCGTTTTTTGCTTTAATGTAATTGCTACGCTAGCGCAGAGTAAGCTAGCGTCGGCTTGGCTGTTATTTATTTTATTTTCTTTTAATAGGGACAAAAACAGTAATGTGTTGGCCGTCATTCACTAGTTTTTACCAGATACGGCCAGATTTGGGTTAAGACTTAGGGACCTACTAGAAAAGAGACTACACTTTTTCAGAGGTTCGACAAGTCAACTGCAACTCTTCTGCATTTACTTTCCTTTGGGAAAACCTCAGCAAGTCGCTAAACGGTTCTTCTATAAACTTTATAAAAATTATTATATTTTAATCAAGTTTTAAGTCAAACTATTTAGGATATGGCAGAAGTTGCATTACTGCAACGTTAACACAGAATCATTGTAACTCTGTTAGCACTGAGTTAAGTACTGTCTACGCGACAATGAAATAGTACTGGCAGTTCTATACAGTTCAAAAATGTAGTGTTCTACATATAACAATGTAATGAAAAACTTATATTTATTTTGATAATTGTTATAAAATTATCAAATTAAGATTACTGGTTAAATTATAATTTCTACACTCTCAATAATTTTATTCTGCTCATATTATGCAAACGATGAGGCCAATTAATATAACAATAATATTATCAATTATAAATTAAGATTATTTAGAGAGAAGTTCCATGAACGCCTGTCTAAAATTAATATCTAGGCTGTTACCACTGCATAAGCGTTTACTCAGCGTTCACGCGGCAATATTTCCGACGACTTCACACTTAAAATTTATTAGGACGATAGTAAGCAGGTACTTATCCTTTGAACGAACATACCATTGATTTACTATTGTGACGTAGGCGAATGTAATTCCATGATTCTATTATGGGTGTTGTGTCCTTGCCGAAACAATGGTTCTGGCAAAACCCCAAGCATATTGAACTTATCATTAATTGGCGTACTGATTATTGATACTGTGTACTGTAATAATATGTGTAACTAGTTTTTGTTAGCGGCTTCGCTTTGCTTGGAAATGTTGTGCTAGAAACGGATTTTGATACTTCTCTTATTTTTCCCCTTTTATATGGAAGGGTTATCATTAAAATGACTTCTTTCGATATCGGTGAGGAAGTAAGTGTCAGATTTTTGCCGGATAAAGCACATCCGTGTTCCTTTTAATGCTCTTTGCGTAAGGTCGTGGTGACTTTTTCATGCCAATTCTGCAACCCTTAAGGGTTATTTTTCAGGGTTGTTAACCAACTTTTTCATGCCTGAGGTTTCTGCTCCAAAACCGGGTGAAGTGACTTTTTCAAAGGGTTCGATTCCCACCTAGGACCAACTTTGTGTAATGAGAATGATTGTTTATGCTCTGTGTCTGGGTGTATTTATCTATAATACTAGATCCCTCCCGCGGTTTCACCCACGTTAAAAATGTTAAGGGTGAACAACCCACCCCACTTATCACTTAGGGGTATGAAAAATAGATAGTAGCCGATTCTCAGACCTACTGAATATGCATATAAAATATTGGTAAAAATCCATGGTCAGTTCGGGAGGTTCCTGTGTCGGATTCGGGCGGAAGCGACGCCTGGGTGTCACCACTGCAGCAACGGTCGCCTGAAGGACACGGTCGAACACAGTGGAGGTGTGCCGCGCATGGGCGGACCATCGACGTGTCCTCGTAGAGGCGATCGGCGGCGGTGACCTCTCGCGCCTAGCGCTGGTTCAGGCCATGCTGCGGGGCGAGACGGAATGGGATGCCGTCGCCTCCTTCTGCGAAGCAGTTATGCTAGTGAAGGAAGCGGCGGCGCGCGAGAGGCCTCGACGAGCCTCTTGCCCCGGACAAAGACCCAGGCGAAGACGTCGAGAGTCGCAAGACGACTACCGGCCACCGTAGGCACGGTTCTGCGGATGGCGAGCGAAGGGTAGCTCGCCGCCCCGCTAGGAACAGGACCGCGTCGACGCGACGGCGCGTTAGTGTTCCACGCGCGCCTCAAAGAGAAGTAGTCAGCACAGGAAGGGGCCCAACAGGGCCAACGCCTGCCGGGGTTGCGGAATGTTTATAATAGTTACCGTGACCCTGGAACATAAAGGGCAATCGAAGGAACATGAGTGGGTTTTAGTCAGTAAAAGTCTGACACGCCCTCCCGCCGCACCCAGGACGGGAGCAGTCATTTGATGATTTCCCACTCACCAAAAAAAAAATTGGTAAAAATCAGTAAATCCGTTTCGGAGGAGAAAGGTAACTAACATTGTGACACGAGAATTTTATATATAAGAGATTATAAATTATAGTATAGTAGTGTAGTAGGTATGTTTATCAGTATTCTGGTTATCATAGTACAAGCACTGCTTTCTAAGTTTTTCTAGAAGATAAATTTGAAATGACCTTTGCCTCTGAAATCGTGTAAAGCCATTGAACCTTTGATAAACAATAAAATAAATCTTTGGTAGTCGTTCTGGATAGTCAGACGAATAGTTTGAAGGTGTCAGTATCAGTCGATCCAAAGGTTCTAAAAAAAGTTTAAGTTCTTGGGTTGTGGACATCTGTTATGTCAGGAACACACGTTACTTTGCTGCATTCCTTTAGATTGAAAAGCAATCTTAACATAGTAAAAAAAGCTGAGAAGACGATAAGGTTTCGAACTTCTAAAAATCTTTTCTCAGTAGGCCTTCAATTTTTTACAATTAGCTTTTGCCTGCGACTTCGTCCGCGTGGAATAATAGTTCCCGTTCCCGGGGCATTTCCGGGATGGAAACTATCCTATGTCCTTTCTCGAGTCCTAGACTATATCTGTACCAACTTTCATTTAAATCGATTCAGTAGTTAAGGCGTGAAGAAGAGACAGACAGACTGAGTTACTTTCGCATTTATAATATTAGTGCGGATCAAATGAAAACACTTTAAATCTACAGTGTACAGTACTGTACTGTACACTGTAGATTTCGGTCTCAAACCCACAACCATGGCAAATTGTACACAATCCAATATCGCGTTCAAATGTTTCATGTCATTATTATAGTTTGTTTGTTTGTGACAAGTATGTTCTGTTATTATAGTAGAGTGAGAACCCGGCTTTGGAACATGAATAATGAATGAGGTAACGTATGTTATACTTATGTTAGTTTGTGTAAGTCCCCTTATGTTTTAGTTTCGCCTACACGTGTGTGAAGAAGTAATTTTTTTTTTCTTTTCTTTTTGCCTATGTACTGGCACATGAGACATGTCACTGTCTCTGGATTGGCAAAGCGTCTGTAAGGTTTTTATTGCAGATGTTGACCAATCAGCATCTGATAGCCCATTAACTTATATAAAATGAAATTGTAATCTGACAGACTTATTGGTAATATATCAACGCACAGCCTTTACCTCGGGTTTTAGAGACGTGAAACTTGGAGGGTGTGTTCTTTGTGAAAAGTAAGTATCCACAAAGAAAGAATTTTTGGAAATTCCATCCCTAACGCCGTTTGAGCACCACCGACAAAGAAACCGGCACCGAAGTGCAGACACATACGTTTACTATAGCCAAGTGTCCACCGTACGTCACGCCACCATATTTAAAGTTTAGCCCAGAATAATCGTGTTCCCGGTGATGTGACAGTGACGGTTGTGGTAGACACACAACAAAATATCGGTTATATATCCCTTTAGGCCGTTTGGCCATCCACGCAGGCGAAGACCTAGGCAAAAGCTAGTCTGATATAAGCACATCTGTACAGAAATCATTACATATGCTATTACGCAGAATTTCGCGGGTTATTCCCGCTCGGTAACACCCTTTTGTCAACACTGTTGACGATCGGGAAAAAAAGTTTCGTTCGTTCACAGTGTTGACGAACGCTACTTATTATTTCGGGTAATTCCCGTTCGGTAACACCTTTCGTTCCTGTCGTCAACACTGTTGACGATCGGGAAAAAAAAGTTTCGTTCGTTCGCAGTGTCCATGAATGCTGGTTTTTATTTTTAAAATATAGAAATAAAAATAAAACATGTCATGGATTTTTAAATTGTTTTGATGGATTGTGTTAGATCTTTTAAAACACAATTAACTAGAAAATAAAAAATGGCCTTATCATGTGCATAATAACCATTTTACACTTTGATAAGTAATAAAATTGTGACACTGATTTAACATAATCAAATATAGTTGAGAACCTGACTGATGAAAACTAAGTACACTATTAATGTATCACAGGTAATCATCTAATTTACACTAATTAAATAACGAAATCGTCAGAGGCATACTGAGACGCCAGTGACGAAAAGAATTGAAAAATATAAAATCAAAGACAAATTTATACAGAACAGGACGCTCAAATAGAGTTAATTCATGGTGATTTAACAGTTGGACATTTCCTTGAAATGTTGCGAAGTTAATTTAAAAAAAAAACTATGCTGCTGATTATAACTCTTGAGGTGAATTATATAGGGCTCTCTATGTTATACGTAGGCTAACTCATAGAAGCAATGATATTGTTTACAATATATAAAATAATAATAATAATAATTTGATATTGTAAATTGTTTACAATATCATTGAATAGAAGTCATAACTTTGAGTACCTATGTGATATAAATGAGTACCTATGTACACATAGGTACGAGTTGTGTCTCTGAGAATCTGAAATTTACTTTTATAGGACAACAAATTATTATGTCATTGTCATTGTTATTGAAAACATGTGATTATCTGTGATATAAATGCTTAGGTATTTACAACGCTTTAATTAAAATAAATACCTATATAATAATAATTATATTATTTTATATTTATTTTAATTAAAACTTAGGTATTTACAACGCTTTAATTATTATTGTAAAATAGTTGATTATCTGTGATACAAAATTCTTTAATTACTTAATTATCTGAAATATTTTATTTTTACTGTTTTTAATTAGGTTTATTTTAATTTTAGGTACTTAATTTAAAAATATTAAGGTTTATGGTTATAGTTTCGTTATTTAATTAGTGTAAATTAAATGATTATCTATGATACATTATTAGTGTACTTAGTTTTCATTAGTCACTTTCTCAACTATATTTGATTATGTTAAATCAGTGTCACAATTTTATTACTTATCAAAGTGTAAAATGGTTATTATGCACACGATAAGGCCATTTTTTTATTTTCCAGTTAATTGTGTTTTAAAAGATCTAACATAATCCATTAAAACATTTTAAAAATCCATCATGACATGTTTTATTTTTATTTCTATATTTTAAAAATAAAAACCAGCATTCATGGACACTGCGAACGAACGAAACTTTTTTTTCCCGATCGTCAACAGTGTTGACGACAGGAACAAAAGGTGTTACCGAACGGGAATTACCCGAAATAATAAGTAGCGTTCGTCAACACTGTGAACGAACGAAACTTTTTTTCCCGATCGTCAACAGTGTTGACGAAAGGGTGTTACCGAGCGGGAATAACCCAATTTCGCGACGATATCGCAGATGGCTTCATACTACTAAAACATGTAGATTAAATGAATCATTTAATCATAAGATACTGAAATTGACATAACAACGTAAACATTAGGGACGGAAAGGTTTACTCAGGTAAAAGCTATGTTTTCTTTTAATTAAACAGAGAGGAATTCGTTGTCTTTGTAACTAGAGTATTCAAGCGAAACCAAATATGCTTCATATTGTTCGCGTACTTGATTTTTGACTTGACGTTATAAGATTTTCCAGAAGGGATTTGGAAGTTTTTCTCAGCTCGGAGTATCGCCCCCCATTCACCTGGATTCAGTGGCGGCAAGTAATGAAATGAAATTTCATTTGGCGATCCTCGGGAGAAGAAACGCCGGGGTTTTAGTCAGTAAGAGTCTGACAGACTCCTCCGCCGTCCCTGGGCAGATCCGAGTTTGATTGCTTGTGTGAGTTTATAATAATATGTTTGTCAAAAGATTCCTAGGGTGGAAAAAAAATATAACTGTGTTAAAATAGCTGTTTTCTGCAGTTTCAGACTACATCCTCGCTTTCTGCTCCATACCCGCAGGTCAAAGCGTAATCTTATCTAGCCTAAACTGTTCCCTATAAATCTAGCTTAGTCAATTCGACTGGTAGTCCCAAAGATTAGTACAAATTTTAAATCTCCGAACACACGTGATTCGAGACACTATAGAAATACAACCAGCGCGACAGCCGGCTATCGCTTGGTCGCTGAAAGGCTAATTAAAACTTGTCTGAATTCTAAATGCTTCTGGTGGCTAGGGCTCTAAACCTAATACGTTTTCTAACTACTAGCTTTCATAATTAAATATACAACTTTTTCAGTTAGAAATTAGTTTTCCATTTACATACAAAACCCAATTAAATTTGACCTTATATATATAGGTGTAGTATTTGCAATCGAATCAAAACTACCAATCCGCCTTACTAAACTACGAAATCGCCAATCCACCTTGAGCAATCGTGGTGATCAATGCTCATGCCTTCTCTGTATAAGAAGATGGCTTTGCTTGCAGTGAAACAGTGATAGGCTGGTATTATTTATTATTTATAAAACTGTTTGCTGCTGTTCCCGTTGAATTTTTGGCATAAAAACTGTACTACGTCAAGTATTTACAATCAATTACACAAATGAATTGGAAAGGTTATATTGGTACTTACCAAGCTTCGGAAAAGCAACCTCAGGCTGAGGCTACACTAGGCTGCGACGCGAACTGCGACGCACGAGCGATTGAAACAAATACATGGATTCTCACTAAATGGCTACACCGTTCATCAAATATTACTAGCGATCTTTGATTATTTCTGCGACAGGAACTACATTACTGTAATCGCGGCACCGGCTACATCGACGTATCAGCGAAATTGAATCGAATAAACGCCAGATTTTCGGTTATAATGTAGCCATTCCATGTTTATCTCGATTCGCTTTTCCAGTCGCATCGCAAATCGCTGCCTACTGTAGCCTCAGCCTCACGGCTGCGAGATACGCCTTGACCAGTAAAACATAATTCCAAAGTTAAAATAGATAATGCTGTATTATTAAAATTAACGGCCTTGCGAATTACACTATTACGGTGCTAGTCAACGAGGTGGCAAGTTGTTCAGCAAACGCTAACTGCTAACTGTTAGTGGCTGCGAACGACTTATAGGCATTACTGTTCTTCAGTACTATTCTGAAATAATATTCAAAAGAAATGGAATTACTTCAAAATAAATCTCTGTTCGGGAGGAAGCCTCATTATGACTAGCGTTCATATTTAAGGAAATTGTAAATTTTTAACCGACTTCTAAAAAAAAGAGGAGGTTCTCAATTCGGATGTTTGAATTTTTTTTATGTTTTTTCGCGCATAGGTATATCCGTCGTTTACCAACCGATTTGAACAATTCTTTTTTTGTTTGAAAGGGTACACTTCCCAAATGGTTCCATTGTCACCAGGTCCAGGATCTGATGACGGTATTATGCCGAAATTGAGGGAAGTCGGTTTTTTTTTTGTAAAAAATTATCTTGTATCAGCCTAGGGTAGGCCACAAACAGTCTCATGTGGAGTAACTACAAGCAAGCCAGGCCCACCCAAACTGAAGTTATTTATTTACCTTTTTTCATGCATTATTTTTTTGCAAGCTTGATGGATTTCTTAAGAAGAAATACTAGTAAATTAATTAGACAATCCTTTCAAGGTTTGTTAAAGCTTTCTACTTGCTGAGCTTTTTATTTATTTATACTTCGTGCAGAAAGCTACAAAGGTGGACTTTATTATTGCTTTGCAGGTGTATTCTTCTAGTGAACTAAATGTAGTTTTTTTTGGTGAGTGGGAAATCATATAATGACTTCTCCCGTCCTGGGCGAGGCAGGAGGGCGTGTCAGACTTTTACTGACTAAAACCCACTCATGTTCCTGTGGTTGCCCTTTATATTCCGGGGCCGCTGTAACTTAAGGACTATTCCGCAGCCCCGGTAGGCATTGGCCCTGGAGAGCCTCTTCAGTAAGGAAGTGAATAATAACTTTTAAATGTTTTATTTTTTTTATATGGTCAGGTTATGATATAATTAAATTATTCAAATAACCTCTGATAACTCTACAACGTTCTGATAACTTTACAGCTCAGCTGTAATTGCTCTCGTGTGACCTATAGTTCTGTTCTGTCTTCTACGTAATTTGGAGAAAATTTGATTTTTCTTACTCTTAAGCTCTTTTCCTGATAAATTTCATTGCGGAATCCAGACAATTGAATCGATTGACTCGTCGAGCATAGTTCGGCGCTTTTTTGGTTTACTAAAGTCAAAGTCAAAGTCAAATCATTTATTTCCATTAGACCCAAAAAAGGCACTTTGAAACGTCATACTTATAAAACAAAAGTGAATCTACCGCCCATTCGGAAATGTTGATACGTATGGAGAAGAATGGGCAAGAAACTCCATACTTACTCTTTTAAAATAATGTTGTTACAATATTATTAATTGTACATTGGTAAATGTGAAGAGAAGAATGTATATAATGTCAAAACCATTTCCGTCAAAAGAGTATATAAACATAATTAAAATTAAAATTAGTTAGGAAATGGAAGCTAATCAAGTTCACGAACATTTAGTGTAACACATTTACAAATAAATTACCTTCCTCAAAAAATGAAAAATAATGTGTGAGCCAGCGCCTCCAACTATTAGAACAAAGAATTGTGTCTAATTTATAATTGTAAAAGTAGTTAATCATTATCAGTTTTAATTAGCCACCAGTTTGGTTTTGTCTACACTGTGGATTAAATATCCTATGGAGCTGGACCAGCATGCTTCCAAGCATTTTTATCTTGAATGTAATCTTCCAATTTATAATATGCTTGTTGACATAATTTATTCTTAATATATGTTTTAAATTTCCTTTCGTTTAGTTTTAATATATCACAAGGAATTTTGTTGTAACATTTAACACAGTACCCCATGAAAGATGTATTTACTTTGGACAGTCTAAAATATGGTTGGGCTAGTTTATCTTTATTCCTGGTATTAAAATTATGTCTATCACCTACTTTACTAAAGATATGTTGGTTTTTTCTTACATACATGATGTTCGCATAAATAAATTGGCAAGGTACCGTCATTATATTTATCGTTTTAAACAGTTCTCTAAGAGATTCGCAACGACGTAAGTTATAAATGGCTCTGACAGCTCTTTTTTGTAGTATAAAAATAGATTCAATATCAGCAGCCCTACCCCACAGTAAAATGCCATACGACATAATGCTGTGAAAGTAACTAAAATAGACCAAACGTGCGGTTTCTACATCTGTCAATTGCCGTATCTTTCTTACAGCATAAGCTGCTGAGCTTAGCCGTCCCGCAAGAGATGTTATGTGAGGCCCCCATTGCAACTTCTCGTCTAGCGTGATTCCTAAGAAAACCGTTTCACTAACAAATTCTAGTTTTTCTCCATTCAATATGACGTCACATTCACTACTTCTAACGTTTGGCAAAATAAATCTAATACATTTAGTTTTCTTTTCATTTAGAGCCAAATTGTTCACTGTAAACCAGTTTTGGACTTGAAAAATAGCGTTATTCACATCGTCGAGATTATGTGATCGTCTGTTTATCTTAAAAATTAATGATGTGTCATCTGCAAATAACACCATTTTCGATTCATTTTGTAGCAGTAGGGTAAATCGTTTATAGACACAAGAAATAGGAACGGACCCAATATTGAACCTTGAGGCACGCCCATAGTTATTTCAGACCCTGGTGAGTTTACGCCGTTTATCTGAACTTTAACCTGCCTACCTCTCAGATAGGACCGTATTAACTCAAGAGACATATCCCTAATCCCGTAGTGCTCCAGTTTCAATAAAAGCGTTTCATGGTCAACGCAATCAAACGCCTTCGAGAGGTCACAGAAAATTCCAATGGCATCTTGTGCTTCCTCCCAGGCGTTAAAAATGTTCTTTATAAGGTGACACCGGCGTCTGTTGTACAACGTCCTTTGGTGAAACCGTACTGTTGTTCATGAAAGATGTTGTTTTTATAAAAGTGATGTAACATTTGGTTTAGCATTAACTTTTCAAACACTTTACTGAGTACTGGCAGAATCGACACAGGCCTATAATTATTAGGTTCTTTACTATCACCGGATTTAAACAATGGTATGACTTTACTGTGTTTCATTAAATCCGGAAAGACGCCTTGGTCTGCACTGGTATTAAATATAAAAGCTAAATACGGCGCAATAGTGTCGATAATCGACTTACACACTTTTACCGACATTCCCCAAAGATCTTCAGTGGATTTAATTTTAAGATCTTTAAAGGCTTTTACAACGGCCTGGGGGTTTGTGTGACGAAATCTGAACTCTAGAGAGCATGCGGGAACATTATCTTTAAGCAAGGCAGCAGAGAGCGCTGGAGAGGAATTTAAAGCTTCCGTCGTTTTAAGGGGAATATTTGCAAAAAAATTCTCGAATTCTTGAGCTACATCTGTATCCGAATGAATGGGTCCGCGACAAGTATTTACTTTTTTTAATACATCTTCCATTACAGAATCAAACAAAGGTAAATTCTGGTAACTTGGGGGTCTGTACACACAAACAATGACATGCTTATCAAGCTCAACACAGGACAACTCAACAGTGTGTTCAACCGATAGTCTGACGATATCTTTGCGTTCTTTTGATTTTATTGATGTACTACACTTTTGATTCTGGCGTTCAAGAGTTGCAATGGTTTGGAATAGTGTAGCGGGATTATAATACGTTTCAATGATGGCAATAGCATATTATACTTTAAACTTTCACGTTGCATATTAATATTTTACTGTTTTACGGGATTTAACGCGCACGTACCTTTTTTATTTGTTTTTCGCTTGACGTTTCGGCAGGGTTACACCTGCCATGGTCACAAGCAGACCCTGCCTGTCTGCCATCAATATTTTACTGTCGTAAAACAGTAAAATATTGATGGCAATAGCATTTGGGGATTGTGACACCTCAAGCTTACTTCATCGATATTTACTGAAGGAGAATATTCCAGAATAGTCCAGTTGCTCTTAAAGTGTTAGTGTGATCATAACAAGGTGTTTATGTTAAGATTTATACACGCGACCTCGTTGCGGAGTTACAACTTTGTGCAAACGAGTTTGTGTTACGGATTAATACTTTTATTTACTGGTATTGCAGATATTCGATGCACCGGCTGCTAAAAGTTTCTGAAAGCAACAAAAATACTTTAATATATTGTTAAAAAAAAAACTATTACCGAACTGAAATACTAAAAGATAATTTCAGCAAGAATAGATACTTTTTTTGGCCAACTCACATACGGCCGTCTGATTTCAAACTAAACAGAGCTTGTACCAACCAGACCACATCTAACCACCATAACCAGAACATCATCAGAGCATCATAACCAGACAACATCTATAGAATAGAATAGAATAGACACATTATTAGTCCTATAAGTACTACAGATAATTATAGATAAATTACCCCCATACCACCCATACACAGAACAAACAATTATGCACATCACACAAAGTTTGCCCTGGGTAGGAAACCACTAGACCAACAAGCCGAAATTATGTCGGTCACTGAAGGATTACCAAAATCAATCTGTTCAACTTACTATTCCAGAGATAATGCGAAGGCTAGAAGACGTTATGTTAGGCGATTGGTATTTAGAGAACGAACACACGATTGTACTCATGAAAACAAAATTACATACCGTACCGTACTTAAATTTATTTACATTGCAGGTTTTTATGAAACCAACAGAGTTAGCGATACCAGTTCAATGAATATGCAAAAGTAGTATAAAACATAAAATAAAAAATATTTATAAAAGACAGTCGTATTAGTTACATCTATAGGTTACTAAATTATAAAGAGGAAAGATTTGTATTTGTGTATGTAACGAATAAACTCAAAACTGCTGGACCGATTGCAAAAATTCTTTTTTCATTAGAAAGCTACATTACCCCTGAGCAACATAGGCTGTATAATATCACGCTATGTCCCACGGGAGCGAAGCAGTAATCAAACGCTAACGTAACGCTGGTGAAATCGCGCGAAACAGCTGGTTATTTATATCTCGAGAAGGCCGATTTATCGACATTTATTGTGCTATATTTTCGTCGAAAAGAGGACATAGTATAGAGTTCAAGTTCATATGACAATCGTCGATAAAAAAACCAGTTACTAAAAAAAAACAATTTTCAGGTTAGACTGTGTTTATTAACCGACTTCTCTCTGTGTGTCTCTGCTCTGTGCATTGACATTAGCAAATTTGGTTTGGCCTCTGCTTGCTGGCCGGCCGAAACACTGTACCGAGATTGCTAATGACGGTAAAAGGTACCAGGCACGCATACTATCAGCTCCCTACATATTATCTGTAATTTTAATTGCTGTTGGAGTTGAGAGGTACTGGGAATGCAGGACATCAGGTCCCGGGAACTATTTGTATGGATTTTTTTTTTTGTATTTTTCTTGCAATAATTTTTTTTTTTTTTTGTTTTTTTTTTTTTTTGGTGAGTGGGAAATCATCCAATGACTGCTCCCGTCCTGGGTGCGACGGGAGGGCGTGTCAGACTCTTACTGACTAAAACCCACTCATGTTCCTTCGATTGCCTTTTATGTTCCAGGGTCACGGTAACAGTTATAAACATAACATTCCGCAACCCCGGCAGGCGTTGGCCCTGTTGGGCCCCTTCCTGTGCTGACTCCTTCTCTTTGAGGCGCGCGTGGAACAAAACGCGCCGTCTACGCGGTCCTGGTCCTAGCCGGGCGGCGAGCTACCCATCGCTCGCCATCCGCAGAACCGCGCCTACGGTGGCCGGTAGTCGTCTTGCGACTCTCGACGTCTTCGCCTGGGTCTTTGTCCGGGGCGAGAGGCTCGTCGTTGCCTCTCGCGCGCCGCCGCTTCCTTCACTAGCATAACTGCTTCGCAGAAGGAGGCGACGGCATCCCATTCCGTCTCGCCCCGCAGCATGGCCTGAACCAGCGCTGGGCGCGAGAGGTCACCGCCGCCGATCGCCTCTACGAGGACACGTCTATGGTCCGCCCATGCGCGGCACACCTCCACCGTGTGCTCGACCGTGTCCTCCAGGCGACCGTTGCTGCAGTGGTGACACCCAGGCGTCGGTTCCGCCTGAATCCGACACAGGAACCTCCCGAACTGACCATGTCCGGTGAGGACCTGTGTCAGGCGAAACGTGAGAGCGCCGTGGCGCCTCTCCAGCCACTCCTCAAAGAGGGGTCTTACCGCCGCTATCACGGCGTGCCCAGCACTAGGTTGCGACAGTCGCTGTCTCCACTCCGCCCTGTTCTTGCAATACTTGGTTGATGATCGTTTGTCTCGCTAAAACTCGAGAGTGGATGGACCAAAAAAAAAAAAACAAGGCCAAACGAAGTTTTTTCAACTAAGTAGTTATTTACAAACGAAGAAAAAATTTATTTAATTTTCATTCAATCAAGCGAATCGTATACCAAAATTGAGTTACGAGTGGAAATGACAGACGGTTGTCAGTCAGGATTCTGGAAAGAAGAGAACTCGAAACCCGAATTATGCAGACAATATAACCAAAAGTGCCAATTTAATAAGCAATTTGCTAGCGGACTTTGCTTAGTAATCTTTGAGACCGTCGTTGAGAAATGAGTAGCTTAATAAATGGAAATATAAAAATAAATAAACATTTAAGGAAAAATCTTTGGACAGCTCATATACTTATACAGCTTTCTGATCCCAAGAATATGGACGATTGTGCACTACAAGAAATTTTACTGTCTGAACATCCGATTTTTTACGGTCCGAAGTGGCATGAAAAAAACGGATGATTGGCTTGTGCACTTGTCCGTCTTTACTCGGATGATACGCCTCAGTTTAGGGTAGCTCTGTCTTTGAAACTACACGCCACGCACGCTAAATTACTCTGATATAAAAACCGTTCCGGAATGGGGAAAAGTAAAATGTCGGACGGTAAAATTACGTATAGTGCACAAACTAGTATATATGTTATAGGCAATGTGTATAATCCGGCATTGTATAGAATGCCTAGGCATTATATATATTGCCTAAAACTTTCAGGCAATGTATATAATACGATTCATTTCATACATTGCCTAGGTATTGTATAAAATGCCTAAAGCGCATCAGGCAATGTGTATAATGAACGACCACGAGAAGGAGACACGTGTTTCTATTATTTCATTATGTCATTTCTATTATTACTTTTAATAATTAAATGGTAAATAATATTTCTCACACTTGACTTCACATTTTTAATACCTACATAATATGAAACCTTTTCAGAAGATTTTTAATTTAAATTATTTAGAGTAATGTTTGTGTTAAATTAAAGTTTAATAATGTTGATTGATGTTGTTGGTTTAAACCAAACTTTACCTAAGTATTTTTGACGTGACAACGTCTTAAATTAGGTTGCGGCTGGGAGTCACTTATGAAAAAGTGTAACGCTCGGTAACGTTACGATGAGTCACCGAACGAGAGAGAGGCCCGCCGAATGCCTTGCGTCTCTCTCCCACTCAACTATGATCGGTAAAAGACGTTGTCACGTAAAATCTTCGCCCGTAAAACCGACTTTACAGGCAACCATTTTTTTTGAATAATATGTTTAATTTGATAACGTAGCGCATAGATTTTGTGTCGATTACTGAACTGAACATGATTGTGAAGATATTTAAGCAAATAATTGTTTTTAAATCAAATTTCTATAATCAAGTGGTAAGAAATGAACAGGGCGACTATCTGCAGTAATTTTTTGGTGCGTTGTAAATGTAAATGTTTATCCGAAGGCAACTGGAGAAACGCTCTCTACGCAAAAACTCGGTATGTACTTAGGCATACAAACCAATAGAACACATGTCTTATCGTTGTCTGATAATGGAAGTCGAAATTAGGATTAGCTCTCAAAAGATCAGTACCTATCTAACTAAATCGTAGAGAAGAAAAATCGATTACATACATTGCCTGTGCTTCAACTGGCATTCTATACAATGCCTAGGTATTTTATACATTTCCTAGGTAAAGTGTAAAATAGTTTAAACATTGAACATCATTTCATACATTGCCTGAACGACCCCGGCATTCTATACATTTCCTAGGTATTGTATAGAATGCCTGCATTGTACACATTGCCTATAACATATACATTATATGACATATGATATTGGACTGCTGGATAGTAAAATTCCTTGTAGTGCACAATAGCCTTATGTGTATAGTAACCGGACAACTGATTTACAACGTGTTAGGTAAGACAAGGGACATACTAAAGAAGGCACATTCAGTATCCAATTCTCATTCCAAATAATTATGTAAAAAAACTATTCCTTATTTTTTTTACCAATAGCCTCATAAAATTAATAATTTGTTGACACACGTGCTGGATTCCTATCGAAAGAAAAACAGATCATTATACCTACTTCACTCTCTTATAGGTTAGGTTAGTGACCAGATGCAACCTCGACTAGGGTAGGACACCTTTTTTTAGGACTTTGAGAGTCTAAAGGCGGAACCACATTACCGTGTCGTGGCGTGTCGTGGCGCGCCAGAAGCATATCGGTTTCATACATTTAGTATGGTTAGAGACACACTTGTATGGCGTGTCGTGGCGCGACACGTTCGGCCGTGTCGCCGACTGCCCGCCACCGATTGCGCCAGAGCGGTGGTGGGGGTTTATGACGCGACACGACACGCGGGCATAATGTGTTTCTGTACTGGCGCGTGGCTCGTGGCGCGAACCAAACATCTGGCGGGCAGTTTTGGATTTATTAATATTTGCAGCAAAATTACTGACGATCTTATTGAACTTGTAAATGGTGTTTAGAAAGGAATTACTGAAATTTTGAAAGTCAATAAAATAGTACATTACTTTATTATTTATTTAAAAAGGGATAAATGAATAATTATACAAAATTAACAATCCTCTGTTTTTTTTTCTCTTTCATTGTATTATTTGTGTTTTAGAATATTTTAATGTTATTTTTTTTTAATTTTACTCTTCAATTGTTTACTATTTAACCCGTGTTTGAATTTCAAATGTTTAATTTAATTTTACGTTCATGTTAAATTCAATTTAATACTGTTTAATTTTACTTTGATTTCAATTTTATCGTGTACTTTAACTTATACAATTCTAAACTATGTTTAAAATGATGATGTATGCATGATGTGTTCTCCTATAACTGAAGGAGCACAAATCTTCAAAGAACTTTGTATAATAATGCATGTAATGTGTATCCTTTGTTGGAGTTCCTTTCTGAATAAAATAAAATAGGGTGAACCTAGTATTTTCTTTTATTTTTTTAGTCTGAAGAAATTTCAATGCTAAGAGAAATTGTAGGTGTTCATCAAAAGAAAACATTATGCACGTTTGAACGCTGCAAAGGTTCGTTAAGTACTGTTCAGAAAAAACGCCAGAATGCGCCACGACACGACACGTAAGTGTGCACACTCACCGCCACGCCAGTAAGCATCATGGCGCGCCACGACACGGTAATGTGGTTCCGCCTTTATTGCGATAATTCAAGTACGGGTTTCTTTGTTTTATATTATTTTATTATTACTTAATTTTTTTTTGTCTTTCCCTTAATATTATTATTCCTTATCGTATTAGGTAAGGCCTGTAATGATAGATGTAAGTGTGATTAATAAATAAATAAATAAGTAAATATTTTTTTTTGTTATCAAGAGCACATGTCATGCGTTTAGGTATCGTACACTAATTGCCAGTCACCCTGTTTATGAAGAAAAAAGAAATGAACAGTTTATTCGCGCATAGTTAAATAAATTACAATAGTAAAATTTTAACATGTTATTTTATTGCTCAAGGCGTATCAGCGATTTCAGATTAACATTGAAAATCTAATGTAAATCTGAAATAGCTGATTGTGAATTCATCCAAGTTTTCTAACGATGTTTTCCTTCCGATTTTTTATTTGGTGAGTGGGAAATCATCTAATGACGTCTCTTGTCCTGGGTGCGGCGGGAGGAAGTGTCAGACTTTTACTGACTAAAACCCAGCCATATTTCTTCGGTTGCCCTTTATGTTCCGGGGCCACGGTAACTAAGAACTATTTCGCAAACCCGGTTTTTTTTTACGATAGTGGTACGGACTGCAAGTCGTCCCGCCAACGTTTCTTGGTTACTTGGTGGTTTCTTCATTGAAGATTGGCAAAATAAGGCATTAAACAGGGACCAATGGAAGGCTTTGAGGGAGACCTTTGCCCAGCAGTGGGACAATATAGGTTTATAAAAAAAAGTGGTACGGAATTCTTTGTGTGCAAGTTTGACTCAAACTTACTTTTACTTTTTCTACCTGCATATAGGGTTTAAACCAAACACACGTGATTCGAGACACAATATAAAGACAATAGCAGCGCGACAACTGGCTGTCGCTTGGTCGTCGCATGGTTAAAAAGACTGTACACACAACACAGTCTTTAACTACGGTAACAGTGCGTATTAAAAGTAAGTAACATAAAGCAAAAATGTCTTGGTTAATCTAAAATCGTCTCCAAACTTACCAAACGTAACTGTTCTATAAATGAAAGAATTTGCCGTTCACATTGATGCTACAAAATATAGAAGTCCTGTAAGGCTGGGTATCCACTACGTTCGCGAACATCTTGCGCACCGTGCTCCTGTAACCACTCTCGTGCAACGAGCGATTGCAGAAGCGCGAAATAGTGGATACCCGGCTTTACATTTCATGTTACATTTCGTAAGTTTGTACACGCCCTAACTATTTTCAGCTATGCCTTCAAAACTTTTATTCCAATAATAAATAATTACATTCATAAATTCGATGGTGGAAAATAAAAATAAACGACACACCGTAATCGCTATTATTTTGAACCGATGCCAATACCTATATATTCATTGAAATAAACACAAGCGTGAAATTGAATGAAGACACGTAGAAACGGGAAAACTTATATAAAAATATTATGGTCAATATAAGAAATATTATTAAAACAATGGTCATCAGTATTGTTCTATTATGGTTGAGTAATATTAAGAAATAAGCACCGAATTAGAATGAGGTCCAATCGTATTTTTTTTAAGTGTCCCCCTTGGTTTCACCGTCATTTATTTTTTGGTTACTACTCTGCTCCCGTGGGTCGCAGCGTGATGTAAGTTAGCCTATAACCTTCCTAGATAAATGGGCTATCTAACATAAAAAAACAAATGAAATTCGGATCAGTACTTTCTGAGAATAGCGTGTTCAACCAAACTAACCAACTTTTCAGCAGTATAATTTAATAGTATCAATTCGTTCATTTATACATCAGCACTCAAAAAACGAACTATTTTCCCGTTCTATAATAAAAATTATAATATTCAAATGAATTGTTGAATTGATTCACCTGAATTGTGTGAATTAAAAATCAACCTATAAATAAATGTCAATACAACAAATCAACTTAACTACGGACTTAACTATTTTGCTAACTTTTAAACTTTCGCGTTTCATTATAACAACATAATATTATTAACTCGGGTATTAACGCGAATAATATTTACACAGGTCGTGGTCGCAAGCAGACCGTGTGTCTGCTTGCGACCACGACCTGTGCAACCAGGTCGAAACGTCAAGCCTTCCAAGGTATATAAATAAATATTATTCGCGTTAATACCCGAGTTAATAATATTATGTTGTTAACTATTATGGATGCCAAGCTAGGTTCATATTTTTTTCTTCTGTTCTGAAATGGGGGTAACTATTATTAAAATCACGTAACGAACTTAAAATAAAAATATAGGCCTTTTTGATGTCGCTAGAAAATCTGTAAGATTAACCTTAATTTACACAATTTTCTTACAAAATGTACATTACAGAAAAACCCTTTTGCTTGTTTACAGCCACACTCGGGTTAATACAAAGATAAATAAATCTCAAAGTCTAAAAGCCTCTAAAATTCTCATACACTACGTTCATTTTAGCGAAAAAGTAACAATTTTAAAAATTCAACCCATAAGCCGCACGTGAAAACCATAAAACGAGCGATGTTATTCCAAAAAGTGTTTAATATAAGCACCTGGTTTTTAAACTAACTAAAAATATAAATAATAAAACGTATATACATATAACAAAAACATGGTGAAACTGGAACAAACATACAGAATGAATTATTATTAATATTTAACATAAGCCATCGGATGGTAGAAATTCCTATACACCGCCGCATTCGCTAGTGTACTTATGTATAATTTGCGAGCTTTTCCGCAGATGCGAAACGCGCGAATGTTAGCTGTCTCTTTCCAGCTTTTGTGTTGAAGGTTATGGCGTCCCTTTCTAGCTTTGGAGCGGGAAATTGTGTGCCAATGCGGTCAGACCTGTAGATTCTCGTGGCAAGCTAGGACGGTTTTCGTAAAAGCTCCCTTCGGCTCGCAGACGATTCAACTTTTTATCGACTATAATAAGTGCTCTTTGTAAATAAGTGCTGTTTTTTTTCAGTGTAGTGATGTGTTTTAGTGCTAGTGTTAATAAATGAAAGACATATAGTGAGGTGAGTCAATTTGAATGATTTATTTCAAGTTTTTTTTTTATTTCTGTGCAATCGTAACGGATATTTATTATTTGATTTATTGTGATTATCGGATTGGCCTTGCGGTTTATATTTTGATGTTTTCTTTTATTTGGGTCGAACTTTGAGTTTTAAATATTTTTCCATGGTTATTTTGTTATCTTTGGTGTAGGTATTGTTTTTATATTTTTTCTAAGTCAATGAGATATATGTAGGTACATTTTTCTTTTTTTCTTTGAGCCTATTTAATTAAACAAAATAGGGACATAATTTTAATTATATATACTTTATTAAGAAATCCATATCTTAATACCAAGCCTCGTAAAACGTTTAAATTATCTTTTAATGCCATTTTGTAAATTAAATCACAGGTTTTACTTTATATTCTCAATTAAATTCAACAGTCAATAGTTTTATTATTTTTCATTAGACCAAAAAAGGCACTTTCAAAAGTGAATCTAACTGCCCATTATAATTCACAACAAATACCATCTAGGTAATTAACTAAAAATATTAACAAATATTAATAATATTGGTGTTTTAAAAACACAGCGATCTATTTCTTCTGCATCTTGCATAAAATTAATATCAACAAAATGTTTTAATTTTATTCATGATTAACATATATGTTTTTGGCATTAATTTAATAAACAAAATGGCCTAATTATGCCCTCGTAATATATTATTAGCAAAATAGCACTAGTTGTAGAATGACAGCAGGAATAAAAGTAAAAGTAAAGTGCATGAAATATCTTATTTTTTATATACTTTATTGCGTATATAAGTAGGTAATTATGTATGTGTAATCTTTTGTAATTTTAAGTTGTATTCTTCCGATCTATTTCTTTTTTTTCTCTTTTTTTATAGTGCACCTGCTATGTTATCTCTGCACCTCCCTGGGTAGACTGGTAGAAATTGTCTAAGGCATTAAGTCCGCCATTGTACATTTTTTATGTGCATGAAGTATAAATAAATAAATAAATATCTAAATTGAATAATAGATATTTTGCATTGATTTTGGAATCATATTCAGATTGCGACATGATAATAAATTAGATATTACATGTCTTTTACCCTAACTAGCCGCTATTTCTTACATATTTTAATTTCTATACCGTTCTTATAAATCGCAGCGCAAATACGAGTATCCTTCCTCAATACTTGAACTAAAAACAGAAAAACACTGAAAGTACTTTTCAATACGAGTTTTTCAGATCAGTATAATGATGTTTTGCCAATCGTATATTTTTTTCGCTTTAACATATTGATATAGATTATAATAATAATTAGACCTTTAAAAGTACCCAAACGATTTGATTTTAATTCGTTTTTTAATAGATTCAAGGAAAGAAAAAACGAGGTTTTTAAGATTTGTAACACTAGGCCTAAGCTGGAGCGGGTCACTAGCATACTAATAATTCTCGTAAAATAAGTATCATAATTTAATTTCACTCAAAAATATAATTTTATTTCCCAAAAGCACACCAACCCTTCTCCATTTTAGCAGGTACAAAAACCCTTTAAAAATATTTTGTTACACTATTAAACCCAAAGATAATTTAAATAATTTACTGAAATTAATTTTTCTATCGCATTACCGCTACGGTCAGGGTTAATTGAAAAATACCTGAAAGCTATTAGTTTCAGCTTAGTAGAGTAAATTAAAACTTTTTCAATGCAACTTTAGCTGCAAAATGTAGCAAATGCTTTGTTTTTAATTGAAATACCACAGTTATAATAGCGCAGTTTGAGGAAGAGTTCGCGCTCGATTCCCGAACGAGACAAATAATGTTGTGTGTAAATGACCCCAAAATAAATAAGGTATTATTACAAAAAAAAAATCACACTGTTGGGTTATCATCACTACATAGTATAAAACAAAGTCGCTTTCCGCCGTCTGTCTCTATGTATGCTTAGATCTTTAAAACTACGCAACGGATTTTGATGCGGTTTTTTTTTAAATAGATAGAGTGATTATTAAGGAAGGTTTATATGTATAATACATGCATAACATAGTAGAGAAAAGCCAGGATTTTTAAAGACTAGTAACACCCGTGCGAATCTGGGGCGGGTCGCTAGTATGATATAAACTAGATCTTCCTGACATAGTTATCCGTAGTCTCTATATTCCATCAGTTTACGTGATTAGCTAAATGTAAGCAATCTGGACATGTCGTTTTATCTAAAAAGTTTAAGTACAAATGAATTGAAAAGTCACAATGGTAGACTTAGGCAAACTTTAAGCGATTATGCGGCATTATTTGTAAATTGTTCTTTGTGTTCATCTACCCTACTCTATAACGCTACTATGTGTGCGAAACCTTAAGAGCTGGCCATTTTCCTATGGCTAATCACGTTGATGGCTGTCGTATTTATCGTAGAAATACGCGTACGTTCAAATTTTATGACCGCACTTTACGGTGAAAATTATAACTAAATAATATCCTAAATAAACAAATGAGCCCTCTCCTTTTAAAAATAAAAAAAATGTAAGTTTTCCAATTAGAATAAAATCCTAGTAGGAGTAGGATTTTATTTTAAACGGAAAATTTACATTTTTTTATTTTTTTAAACACAATTTGAAGGTCTGTTCACTCTGGTCACTGTTAAAAAAAAACAACATGAATATTCATAACTTGCTTTTGCTAGCGATTTCTATCGCGTATAAATTTACAGCAATCAGAAATAAGCTAAGTAAGTAGCTTTTTATCATCAACAAAATATTAAGAAATAATATTCCTAGAATAAAACCAACACATACAAAAACAAAACCTAAAATATAGCACGCGTAAATCCAGGTAATTCGTAGAACTTTTACAGTCTTACCTGGTAGTTATAATAGTTACCGTGACCCTGGAACATAAAGGGCAACCGAAGGAACATGAGTGGGTTTAAGTCAGTAAAAGTCTGACACGCCCTCCCGCCGCACCCAGGACGGGAGCAGTCATTTGGTTATTTCCCACTCGCCAAAAAAAAAATTGAATGAAAGAAACCAGCAAGTCGGACCAGTCTAACCAAGAGGTATCCTGTTAAATATATACTAGGTTGTGGAGGTCTGATAGGCAGCCGCTCTTTGTAAAACACTGATATCTAGCTGAATTCGGTTAGACTAGAAACCAATCCCAATATAGTTGTGAATAGGCTAGGGAGATGATAAGATAGACTAAATTACTCCAACAAAAGTCTGTAAAAAAGACACATTTTTTCAAAATTATAATTAGTGTTGAGTCAATAACTTTCTGATAACACGTGTAGGTACTTACACGTGTCGTTAAGGTAAACAGGCAATGAAAATAGAAGGATAAGTCATGATATTGTTAAAACGTTCAGTTTTAGAAATATTTTACTTTAAACCAACACAGTTTAAGAAATATTTTACAAACGTGCAGAAGTCTAAAGCATTTACAAAATAATTTGAAACATAAAGCTTATGTGTAATGCGGTAATGTAAGTAAATAGACGTCACAGAACTTTCTGGCAAATTCTAAATTCAAGACTTGCCTAATTTTGAACAATAAGCACCATACTACTGGCAAAACACAACAAATTGTCTTGAAAATACATCTAATCTCCATACTAATATAACATTTTAAATGCGATAATAACTATCCACGTATTATGTCTGTCTTGCTTTCACGCAAAACTACTATGATTTTAATTAAAAATTTGGTACAGAGACAGTCCCTAGTCTAAGAAAGGACATAGTTACACCCAGACATATAACAAAACAGCATTTTCATCACATAAAATTTGCCCTGGGTAAAAATCGAACCCGTGTCTTCCGACTTAGCAGTCAGAGTCGCTAACCGCTAAGACAACAGGCCTGTCAAACAAAAATCAAAATTGTATTACAGACACAACATTTAAAAAAAAAATACAACATCATAATGTACATGCCAATTCATCAACCTGTCTGTCCCATCGCTTCAAAGATGTCAAATCTATTTTCAACATTACCTGTAAAGCGTAAGGTTCAGGGTTGATTGGGAAAGTTTGCCATTTTCAGGTAGCTTGTTTTGCTTTCGGCTGTACATGACTGCAGTGGCCTGAAATACAGGCAGAGCAAAGCTTGTACTGTGTTCGTACAATGCGGGGAAATTCAAATGCAAGAGTACAAATAATCATTTATTTTATATATTTATCATTTCAGTTAACAAAGACACATAACATATACCTACATACCTTACAGACTAACATACATATATGTATCTTATATTAAAACTATTGCAACTATTGCATTACATTATTTATACAATTTTCCGCTTCATGTATTGTGGTTTTCGGTTAATACCTCAATGTAAATGCGTCAAATGTTATTGCTCGCGACGGTCATAGCGCTATGTAATAAAGCCTATGTCCTATAATATAAATAAATAAATATATATATATATATATATAATAGGACATAGGCTCTATATATATATATTTAAAGTTTCATCGCTCCCGTGGGTCGTAGCAAGATGGTATATACCCTATAGCATTCCTCGATAAATGGGCTATCTAACACTGAAAGAATTTTTCAAATCGGACTAGTAGTTCTAGAGATGACCCCCTACATACAAACTTACAAACCTACAAAATACAAACTTTGCCTCTTTATAATATTAGTATAGATAAACTTAGCTCACATATATCATAATATGTTACAATATGATATACATGAGCAAATTCTTTTCAAACACATACCCTTAAAACAATTTTAATACCACGCAGTGCCAGGATTATGAATTCTTCGTTTTATTTCTTCATCAAAAATTTCTAAGCCCCAGCCATTCTTTCATGAAGATCTTATTAAAAACCTTGACTTTTCATACTTCCTCTAAGGAGTTTGTGTACATTTTAACGTAATAATAAGGAGGTTTGGTATGTCTATTGTCGTGACGTCATATTTCAGGATTCTTTAGAAATGTCGGAAGGTCTTTGTCATTTTTTTGTACTACTTTATTTTGCTTTTGTAAGCTAAGATGACACATTTTTTTTTTTGGTGCACTGTCCAAACTACTTGCTCTAGATTATAATTGTTTTATGATGGCGAGTTTTAAAAAAAATATTATACATTACTACGCCATATTTAACCACTTTACGGATATAATTACCATTAATTATTTCTTAGTGTCTACCTACACTTCACAAAGAAAACACCCTCCAAGTTCTATGCCTCTAGAGTCTAGTATCCGTAAAGTGGTTAAATATGGCGTAGTAATGTATAATATTTTTTTTAAAACTCGCCATCATAAAACAATTATAATATCAGTTACATATGTAAGTTTTTACTTAATTCTTATTCGACAGAAAAGCAGGTATTTCCAAATGTTAGTTTAGTGATTCATTTACAGCCATATTGTATTTCTTTAAAAGCGTAACGTAATAAATTGACTTGACACTTACATTATTTTCTGTTCAATAATTTCTCAGTATTTTATATGAAGTTAGCCATAAGGGAGAAGAAAAAGTTAATACTTGTAATAAACCGCATGTGAATTGAAACATCCACAATTGTAGTATTCAGAATTGAACCCACAACATCATTCAAGCATGCGGGCGCTTCCAGCCACTGACTCTATCATAACTTATTTCGATAATAATCAGCTAATTCCCATCTTATCATGAAAACCACCTGCCAGTCTCAAAGAACTTATAAAGGTTAAACTATTGAACTTCAACAGTTTAACCTTTATAAGTTCTAGGTCTTTTGCAAAATTTAGGTAGACTAATAAAAATAGACACTGGGTGGCTGGTAATGAGGGTTTTTGGTATGAGAAATCCGCTTGATAGCAATACTTATACTAGGCGTTAGGTCCAACTGCAGCATGATTGGTAAATTTTGACATATCTATCAATAAAACGGCATGAAATTGACAGATATGTCAAAAATTCACCTACTACTACCCTACGTGCTGACAAAATACCCTCATTAGTATTTGATACATTAACTCGTGATTGTGCTCATGATTACAAACATCTTTTACTATGGGAACAAATGTACTAAACAGCTGATTATTTCGCGATTTGTATCGTACACTATTACCAGTCACCTTATATAATGCTCACATGGCGCTTATGTGTTTTTAGCGTTTCATATAAAATCAGAGACATTCTTATTTCTCTTATATTTTCATTGCTGAATCTAAGATATTTTTTATCTATATTTTGTTTAGGGGCTTTTATCAAAGATATGTCATTGTCAACCCTATCGTACTCTTTTACATTAATTGGCTTACTTAAAGACGATTAGTTCCTAATTCCTTTAATAGCTATTGAATTAGACATAATCGTGGAGGACAACAATTAAATGGCACAACTTTTGAGTCTAAGATTAAAACAAAAATACCGTCCATAGTTACTTAACAATCACAAGAAAACCAAAATCTAAGTGAAATAGTTATCATTTAAAAGCATTTTGAAGCGTCATTTACACGTGAAATAATTATAGATAATGTCCAATCTATACTTATAAAAAGAATTTTTTCCGTACCCAAAGGGTAAAACGGGACCCTATTACTAAGCCTTCGCTGTCTGTCTGTCTCCAGGCTGTGTCTCATAAACCGTGAAAGCTAGAAACTGAAATTTTCACAACTGATGTATTTCCGTTGTCGCTATAATAACAAATACTAAAAATTAACAAAAATAAAATATTAAGGGAGGTACCCATATTTTGCTCAATATAAGAATATTTACTTGTATATTACCTTTCAAAATAAATAATTAAATAACAATAAAGTTATTATTAAAGGGGGGCTCCCATAAAACAAACGTAATTTTGAAGCAATTTTTACTCGATCTTAATAAACAGGTAGAAACTTGTCTATTATACAATGACATGATAGTACGGAAATCTTCGTGCGCGAGTCGGACTCGCACTTGCCCGGTTTTTTTATTATATAAACACACATGGCTATGTCTTTTTATCAGTTGTCTGGTTACTATAGTACAAACTTAATAAGCCAAACCATAGTACAAGTCCTACTTAGTTTGGGATCAGATGGCCGTGTGCAAGTTATTCCAGGATATATTTATTTTTATTAATTCTGTTGTAATTTACTGTTCCAATTTCCTAACCCAAACAACAAACGTTTACCTATTCCATAATGTTCACAGCAGCGTCAGCAGCCTGCTGACGTCAGTATGTCAATCAAGCGACAATATCCATGCAATATTAATTGCTAGCTTTACTGAGCAACACTTTCCGCGTGGAAATCGGCAAGCATCAATGATTACAGTACCTACAATGTTAGGTTGGAAATAGAGGGTTTGGTCCGGGAATCCCGGATCTCGGAATCTCGAGATTCGGTTATATTGTAGTACCGAAAATTTCGAGATCTTTATTGAATATCGGGGTTTAAAAATTGGTATATTTTTTTAATTGGTCAAGAAACATGTGTGTGAAATGAATCGTACTTACCTTAATTTGACTTAAATTGAGAAGTATGCTAGCAAATTAGGCGATGCGATGGTGCGTTGTTACTCTTTAGGTTTTATTTTCATGGTTGAAATAAGTAACTTATAAAGTTTGTGGTAAAACATTAAAAATAATATGAACTGTGATCTCTTTAGAATATAGTATTTTTTATTGTTTTTCTAATTAAGAAGTAGATTGTTTGAAGAGTTAATTTCCTAAATTGTTAGCAGACGTGCCAAGTTTGTTTGTTTTATAAGAAGAAAGTATTATTTTGACTGTCGGCCTTTTTGAAAATTTAAAACCTAAATACTATTTCATGTCCTCAAAAAACTAGAAGATAAATAAAAAATGATTTTAATATATTGCACTGTTTTTTGTTGCTATTTTCCAATACAATCCCGAGAGTATAAAACAGGATCTCGAGATTAACTGTAGAAAATCCCGAAATCCCGGGATTCAACCGGGATCGAATCCACTAGTTGTAAACACGAGTGTACGTGTTTGTGTGTACGTGTGCCGAAATTGGCTTTACTATGTCAAAAACTGGAGATTCCTTATTATAAAAAAATATCAAGTAAATAAATACCTATATTTAATCTTAAATATCTAGCAACAACTTAAACACAGCAGATTTGACCGCCTTTTTTGCTGTTTGTTTGTTTTTTGAACGAGCTAAATCTAATAATATTAATCGACTTAAAATAATAGGCGAGACGACAAAAATTAAACTGATTATTGCGTCAGATATTATTATTATTATAAGCCTCAACTTTCCCACTGCATGGCAAAGGCCTCCCTACTCTCTTTCCACCTCTCTCTGCATAAAGCTATTTGGGGCCAGTCTTTATCGAAGGAGTCTAGTTCGTCCCGCCATCTCCGCCTCGGCCTACCACGATGTCGTTTCCCTTGGAAAAGCCGCCCATTGAGTCGTGAGTTTAGCCCATCGCTCGTCCGACATGCGGCAGATGTGTCCAGCCCAGTTCCATTTCAGTGTGGCAGCTTTCCGAGTGACATCAGCGATTTTTGTGATGGAACGGATAGTAGTATTCCTAACCCGGTCTACCAACTTGATACCCAGAATACTACGCTCCATTGTTCTCTGGCATACTGCGAGTGTGGACCTCTGCTGACATGTCAAAGACCATGTCAGATAGATTATCAAAAAATTTTGGACACATAATTTTTCGTAAACGGAAAATGTCGATGATACAGTGAAGTCAGTGTTTTTGCTGAACAGTGACGTAAGCCCCTGACTGGAACTAAAATAATAAAAAAAAAAGAAAATAAAATCCTAGTTTCAAAAGACCGCAGTGTATTCATAAGCTGAAGTATATTTAAATATTAAGCCGTCCCTCAAAGTCCCTCAGCCTTGAGTCCTCACTCGGCCCTCACAATTTACATAGATGAATATTGTATAGGACCTTTAAGAATTTCATAAATTAATCAGCTCTTTTGTAGAGCACCTTTGGTGTCTTCTTCGTTCCCGTAGGTCATAGCGTAGTGGTACAAAACCTAATACCTTCCTCGATAACTTCCATAAGTGAGTTCTCCAACGCAAAAAAAAAATGAATTCGGATTAGTTCTAGAAATTAACGCGTTCAACCAAACGAACTTCTTTCAGCTTTATAATATTAACTAGCTTCTGCCCGCGGCTTCGCTCGCGTTAGAAAGAGACAAAAGTAGCCTATGTTACTCGCCATCCCCTCAGCTATCTCCACTTAAAAAATCACGTCAATCCGTCGCTCCGTTTTGCCGTGAAAGAAAGACAAACAAACAGACAGACAGACAGACAGACAAACACACTTTTCCATTTATAATATTAGTATGGATAAAGATAAAAAGAACTAACAGTACCTCCAGCAGCATTGAAGGTGATGAGATCGATACGAGATGTCAAATAACATAGCGTAAGCTAAAAGTAAATAGGTGGAAGCCATGTTAATACTATACATTAAAACAATGTTTTCTATTCTACAATACTGGCACTTGCCTAGAGGTGCTGTGCTCCAAGGTTTCCATACCAAGCAAGTACCAATGTGATATTTTTAAGTTATATTCATACGTACTTTTAATGTTTAAATTAGTCATTGTGAGAAAACATAAAATTACCATCGATAAAATTTGATATCGCCAATTCATAAAGCCTTCTCAGCGATATCCAAAACTATACTTACTATACTGGTAAACATTAATAAATATAAATAAAAAGGTAATCTTTTTATGTTATCTATCGATATTATCGAACGATAAACAGACTGACTGTTGATATATCAACGTAAAGCCCAAACCGCTGGTTCTAGAGACGGTTCATTCGCACAATGCCACATTCGCAAAATGACATATTGAAATTTCATAAAATGTCACATTCTCAAATTGTCATATTCTGAAAACGCCACATCGCAAAACGTTACAATAGCAAAATGCCATTTTTGCAAAATGTTATGAGACCTAAAACTTGGAGGGTGTGTTCTTTGTGAAGAGTAAGTATCCACTAAGAAAGGCTTTTTTGGAGGTTCAGCATCTATAAAGGGTCATAATAGGGGAAATAAGTTCGACAACCACTGGTGAAAGCTAGTCAATTATAAAAATCACATTGGTTTTGCCCTGGTTCGACTTTGTAACGTTTTATATATTAAAATTTTGTATTGTTATGATGATGTTTGCATATATCCTTGTAATAATTTTATGACTAAAAATACCGAGAGCCATAATTATCACGTAAACTCAACATCGCCATTTAAACTTCTGGTATAAAAATAAACCTCACCAAAAGCAGAAAAACTTTCAGGCGAGAATTTTCCTTCACTCACTCATATCTTAATCCGCACACAAACATACAAGTATTCTAACGCACACATAAACTCTTCTTACTTTAGTGAACACAGGGCCGTCTTGACTATATTGGGGGCCCGGGGTGCATAGCTTGCACTCCGCTGGCAAATAATATATTCAAAAAAGAAATTCCAAAATATTACAATAAAATAAGTAAGTATTACTAATTACTAAAAATTAATATTTGTATGATGAATAATATATTATGGCCCGATTATTCCAAAAAGTATGAAACAGTAGGGGGAGGCCTACTGTTTCATAATTTTTGGAATAATCGTGTTTAAAAACATAAATCTGCCACCAGGCACCCTGTTTTGATTTAGTAATAATTATAACTGGCTGTCCCCCGCGGTTTCACCCGCATTATATCAGATATAAGTTACTAAAAAAAGAAGATAAAAAGTATTCTATGTCCGTCCCTTGGTTCTAAGCTACCTCCTCACCAATTTTCAGCCAAATCGGTTCTGCCGTTCTTGAGTTATAAAATGCGTAACTAACACGACTTAATGTAAGAGTCTAGTTGACTAGTTACCATGGTTACCAGGCTCTTGAGGTGGAATTACTGTTTGTGAGTTGTCCCAAAATATTTGTCATTTTTATCAGTCCGCTGCGGTTTCATTCTTATTTTTGGTTATCGTTTTGCTCCCATTGGTCTAAACGCGATTTTATGTGAATGAAATATGCTTTTACTAGCTTTTGCCCGCGGCTTCGCTCGCGTTAGAAAGAGACAAAAAGTAACCTATGTTACTCTCCATCCCTTCAACTATCTCCACTTAAAAAATCACGTCAATTTGTCGCTCCGTTTTGCCGTGAAAGAAAGACAAACATACAGACAGACAGACACACTTTCCCATTTATACCCAACTAACAATTTAACGTCGTTCAAAAGTTTAGTAAACGTTATCTTAATTCCATTGATCGTAATACCTAAGTCGCACTAACGTTATAATAACGTTTACTAAACGCGAAAATGGCCCCAGTTATACGACCAACATTATCGTTTAATGGACATACAAAAGTCGCAAGATGACTTCGTTACGTCATTCAAAAGTCGTATGAACGTGATGGAATTACCACTTTCGTCGCGCAGAAGTCGCATCATAACTTTACAACGGCTCGTTTGTTGTATTGTCGTCATACAGGTGTTTTTGAATGACTAAAACGTTTTATTTGAGTCAAGGAACAACTCCTGTAAGACTTTTCTATTTTTCTTGTTTGTGGCATACGTGTTTGGATTTGATTCGAGATTTGAGTGCAAAAGAAATAATTACAAGGAAATAAAAGGTTTATTTAACTTATATTATATTTCTCGCTAATAACTGTATCTGTCTCTTATGCCGTTTAGTTCGAGTGGGTATTAAAGTTTTATGATAATATACCTATGTGTATTTATTTGAAATTTTCATGCCCCCTCTCAATTTTGTGTTTAAATGATTATATTTTTATTAATAAAAATATATTTATTTCTAAAAATGTAGGACATGTTGCTTTTGTCACACACTTATCTCTTTACGACGTTGTAAAGACATAAAGTCGTACTAAGGTTATTTCAAGACCATGCAATACGCCATGACAGCAGCTAGCTATTAGGGTTCCTCATAAATTTAAAACCCTTTTCATATTGTTCACAGTAAAAGTACAGTGCAGATTTCAAATATTTAAACATTTTTTTTACTCTCGTTTTGAAAGTTCCACTACGTGTAAGTCTTCTCCACGAATTTTTACCTTCCATTTTTCGTAGCAAATTTTATCAAACGTTCCGTAAATATGGCGGCCTAGACGTTTTAAAGTCAAAACTTGACTTAAATGCGACTACAAGTTTGATTAAAGTCAGGGCATGACAATAAACAGACATCATCAAATATATAGGTTATATTTAAGTATCGAATAAACCACTAAGTCATTTAAGAGTCTCCAATTGACCGCTGTAAAACAGTTATATAAACGTCACTGTGAAAACGTCTATACAACTGCTACATTAAATAAATGTCATATAAAGGTTTTTCAAAGACCTAATTTGGTTAGTTCAAAACGCTTAATGGACTATAACGTTAGTACGACTATAGCGTCGTCGTACAAACGTTTTAGCTAAGACTGTAATACAACGTCGTATAGTTAAGTCTTACCAACGTTGCTAAGACCAGCTTATTATGACATATTTGTCGCACGACTAAAAAGTTAAATTAAAGACGTCTAAAGGACCTCGTAGTCATCTCACTATCATTATAAGACTGCTATCCAACTTTATGTCGTATAAGTCAAGACTTATATGACGTTTTTGTTTGTTGGGTAATATTAGTATGGATATTCTTTCAAATAATTCTTAAAAACTAATTACATAGCCGCACAAAACTGCTTATGCAGTTTAACTGTCAGATCATCGAGTTTTTATTACAATATTAATTACGTAATTTCAGGTACTTATAAAGCCTAATACTTAATACATATATTTTAAATAGTATCCTAAATATTTTTTTAGCTGACGTGCGAATTTTAATTTCTTACCTTCTTGTCAGATGTCAACAGGCAAAGTATTCAATATGTAGCTTATAGCCCTCCTCAATAAATTGGCTATTCAACACAAAAATAATTTTTCAATTCAAACTGGTACTGCCTGAGATTAGCTCGTTCAACCAACAAAGCAAACAACCTCTTCAGCTTTAAAATATTAAGTATAAATAAATAAATATCTTGGGACAACTCACACACGGCCATCTGATCCCAAACTAAGCAGAGCTTGTACTATGGTAACCAGACAACTGATTAACATACTTATATATTTTTTATTAAATACATACATATGATAGATACATAACACCCAGACACAGAACAAACATTCGTGCTCATCACACAAAGTTTGCCCTGGGTGGGAATCGAACCCACGACCTCCGGCTTAGCAGTCAGGGTTACTAACCACTAGACCAACAGGGGCAACAGGCCTGTAGTATAGATCCTTATTGTTTTTATTACAGGTATAACTAATGTTTGAGTACTAATAAGGCGAACGACTTGTATCCTACTTGATAACTTGAATTTGTATGCTAAGCTTGTATGTACTATCGACCAAATTAAATCACGACCCATTTCGACGTCAAATCGTTTGAAGCTGTCAAATAATAAGACAAGACGTGTGACATTTTTAATACATGTTTACGCGATTGTCGACCTAATTGTATTTGAATGTCTGTGGGAAAATAAGCTTATGGTGGGTCATGATTCCATTTTGTCGATTGTACCTAGCACCACGGGTAAAGACGGCCCTGGATGTACATCCAGCAAAACTCAATGCTCTCATTGCAAACTTCAACCCTATGCACACATAGCCACTTATTACTCTAACAACGCACACATAGCCACTTTTCATTCTAACTCTACGCACACATAGCCACTTTTTACTCTCATAACGCACACATAGCCAGTTTTTACTCCAACATATAAATGAGTATTGCGTCAAAAGCAAACAGTCAATCAAACTTGAGAATATTCAATTACGGTAATTCTTGGGCCCTTCATCGATCTCCTTACTGAAAGCTCGGAGGAATATCTGACTTCAGCTTTTAATTTACTTGAAAGTTGTTGTTTGAGGTAAATAATGAGAACAATTGTTTTTGTGGGTGTTGAAAATTTTGTTTGTTTTTGGCGTTGTTGTTTTTAACCCCCGACGATAAGGGGTTGTATAAGTTTGACCGATTTGGATGCAGTTTTTCCTTTAATTTGAAATTAACCTTACGACGACCAAGCGACAGCCGGCTGTCGGGCTGCTATTGTCTTTCTATTGTGTCTCAAATCGCGTGTGTTTGATGGTTTAATTATCTAACGATAGGTGCGATGTATAATCCAAATCAATTCAACAGTTTTTGTTAGGGTTTTGATTACTGCTCTATACCTTATGTTTTATTCTGTTGAAGTTTACAATATTAATTATTTACCATACTTTGGTTAACCCCTCAACGACTAAGCGACAGCCGGCTGTCGCGCTGCTATTGTCTTTCTATTCTGTCTCGAATCACGTGTGTTCGAAGGTATGTTGACGGGCCTGTTGGTCTAGTGGTTAGTAGCCCTGGCTGCTAAGCCGGAGGTCGTGGGTTCGATTCCCACCCAGAACAAACTTTGTGTGATGAGCATGAATGTTTGTTCTGTGTCTGGGTGTAATTTATCTATAATGTGTATGTATTAATAAATTATATAAGTATGTACATATCAGTTGTCTGGTTACCATAACACAAACTCTTAGCAGAGCTCTTGGGATCGGATGACCGTGTGTGGGTTGTCCCAGCATATTTATTATTTATTTATTTATTATTTTATAATAACGTCTACTTAAAAGGTATAAAAACCTCGCATAAAAATGTTACAGCACACAAATAATTAAGAAACCCTTTACGCTGAAATATAAAAATAGAAACAGCATTACTTACGCAGAAAATCTGAACAAAATTAGGTGACCCTTTAACCTTTGACCCTCGTGGGTACACCTTTTGCATAATAATGAGGCCCAAACATACAAACAGAACTTCAGTGGTTACACAACCTTATTCTTAGTTTATGCGAAACCTGAAACACGTGTCTAATATTTTTATATAAAAAATCTATGTACACTCGGGTACACATCAAGCTATAAAAACCAGTTTTAGTTGACCCCACATTGTGTATGTTTTTCGTACAATCAGAAGTCAGTCAGCTTATACTGGTTAACCCCACCGTACTTTCAAATCTGTCTCATGAAAAATCACAAAGTTATAAGCTCGTTGTCATACCTAGGGCTTTAGTCTGCTATTGTGATAGTAGTTCAATGATCGATTTTTGACGCGTAACGTCAAACTTTTGACACATTTCTCATACAAAAACTGTCAAAGTTGTCAAATATTCGGTCAATGACTGGTCATTGAGACACGATTGCAACAGACTAGAGCCCCAAGTTGTCCGTCCGAAAGCCCCATTTTAGCGTCTCGAAGGGGTTGTGATACCACCAACCCGTCGTGCGCACACGCATTTGACCTTGGCCAGTGATGGACGTATGATTGCGGTACTTAGACGCTTTGTATTTACGCTAGGTTTTGCCCGCAACTTCGTCCGCGTGGACTTCGTTCCCGTTCCCGGAGGATTTCCGGGATGAAAACTATCATATGTCCTTTCTCGGGTCCCAGACTATATCTGTACCAAATTTCATTTAAATCTATTCATTGGTTTAGGCGTGATAAAGAGACAGACAGACAGAGTTACTTACGCATTTATAATATCAGTAGGTACGGATTTCGCATAAACAAAAACGAACCTTGTATATGTGGACAAGATTTTCGAAGGTGAGCGAAGGGTGGAATTCAAGCTCGGTCTTGCGTGTTTGCCACGCCTACAGGGGTCGGTGGTCTAATGACATACTACGGAGTAATTTATGGACCCTGCAATATATTATAGGTCAGTGGTAGATTATTACTGAAACGCAAAACTGTAAAAAAGTTGTTGCGTAGATAGATGTACTGTATTGATGTTGATGTTATGTAACCACATCATATGTTATTATAAAACCCTACGTGTATTTTTTATTCATTCATCGGCCTAGACTTTTTCCTAATTATATATTTTTTTTTGGTGAGGGGGAAATCATCAAATGACTCCTCCCGTCCTGGGTGCGGCGGGAGGGCGTGTCAGACTTTTACTGACTAAAACCCACTCATGTTCCTTCGATTGCCCTTTATGTTCCAGGGTCACGGTAACTATTATAAACATTCCGCAACCCCGGCAGGCGTTGGCACTGTTGGGCCCCTTCCTGTGCTGACTTCTTCTCTTTGAGGCCAATTATATTGAGGTTGGCTTCCAGCCTAACCGGATTCCCCTGAGTATTTTACATAAAGTGGCTGCCTATCTACTTCTTCCACAACAGAACCCAGTTACTGGACGACACGATACCCCTTTGATTAAACTGTTCAGACTTTCTGGCTTCTTTTTCTGGATTACCCGTAAAGACTCAAAATTTCATGATTGACAATCAAAACCAACGGCTTTAAGTGCCTTCCGAGGCACGGGATGTCAATGATGACCAAGATAAACTTTAGAAAGTACGTGTGAATCGTAAAAGTAAAATTGGTACTTGCCAGACTTTTATTTGAACTTTTTAAGAGGAACAATTTTTTGGCTAAGTACGAGTTCCGGCCGCAGTTGAAAGTCATCAAAGGTGAAAAGTCATTTGATGATTTCCCATTCATAAAAAAACATAACGCTGGTGATGCCTCGGTATCTATATTTATAATAATAAACTCACTGACTGATATCAATGCGTTTGTTGTTATTTAACCGACTAGAGACATGAAATTTGGAGGGTTTATTGTTTGTGAATAGTAAATAGGCACTGAGAAAGGATTTTTTTAGTTCAACCCCTAAATGGTTTAAATAGTGGACAGAAGTCCGACATCCACGCGGGCGAAGCCGCGGGCAAAAGCTAGTACCAAATAAATATTGGTCTGTGTGTTTTTATTCGAAATGCACCCACAATAAATTAGAAATTTCTAGCGAAAGCAACAATTTTACCACTGAGCTGTCACGAAATTTTATTCGTGATCTCCTAAAAATAATACGCCTACGAAATATCGAAATTGCTTCTACACGAGAACCTCGATTTGTTTCAATTGGGGATTTAGTCGACTTCTGATTTAATACGATTTCAATCCCTTTCAAATACATATTGGGGTTCAATTTTGCTAGAGGTTTAGGGACTTTTCATTCACGTCGACCGTTGAAGATAATTTGTATGCGGAGGTAGCTTTTTAGAAGGCACTTCGAGCTATTTTTAATTTCCCTTTTATGTATTTGCGATTCGAAATTTGCCCCAGTTTTTTGAATCGCCGATTATTTTGTTGTTTTGTCTGTTACGTATATTTTTTTATTTATTAACCTAAGTTCTTTTTTAGTGTTCTATCTTAGACAGACAAAGTTTTGCATTTATCAAACGAACTGATTAACTATCCTTTGCGGTTTCCGTGGGTCAGATATTTAGAAGCCAGAAAGTCTGATAGCCAATCCAACATTATTGTATTGATTCTATTTAAAGTTGTTTTTTCCATAGTATGATTAATTGGGTCGCGGGGCTTCTGTAATCGGAACTGGTCCTGGATTTTATAGTATTTTAATATTAGGTATATTTTTGTATCTGCAAAACCTTTCAGGCAGCAAAATTATGTTAGTGATTCTCGACCCGAATCAACAATAAAATGGGTAGGTATTAAAAAAACAACAGTATTGAAAAGTATGAAACTACCGTTCTTTAAACGCGTCCTGTTACCAGCCTATAACCCCGCTTGTTTGTGTGTGTGTGAAAACACACCCACAAACAAGCGGAAACGATAAATTCATAGATCCAAAGCATCCAAAGGTTTGTTATGTGAGTTATTCTGAAAAACAGTAAAAAAGAAATAACAAGTGTTTTTGATTTTCGTAGTGACAAGTATCTTTGATTGTTTGATTGTTGACCAGGGATCAACATTTTATATGATTAATTAGTCTTCAAGAGTGTCATAACAATTTTTTTTTTGAACCCGCTAATTTTAGGAAGAAAGTCCTGCTACAAATTGCAAATATCTTTTTGTGTTAGATAGGTCATTTATCGAGGAGGGCTATATTATTATAAACTATGTAACATCACGCTGTGACCCACGGGAGCGGAATTGTAACCAAAGAAACAAATGAAACGAGAGACAGCAAGTAAAATCTAATGTCACTGTTACACAACTGTCAAACGTCAAGTGCACGATAGAGTTGGAACATAGCTAAGCCAAAGTCTGTGCTTAATAACGTCCGAAAGAGCGGCGAAGGGCAGCGATTGTAGAATGAGATCCCGCGGCGTCGCGGGCATCCTCGCGACTCGTTCGAGTTTCTCAAAAATTTTATAGTAATGAAAATAAAGTTAAAATTCAAATGACATTGAAACTGCGTTCCGCTTCACTGCCCTTCGCCGCTCTTTCGGTGTGAGTTGACCCTTATGTCGCCATTAATCGCGCTGCTATTGTCTTTCTATTTTGTCTCGAATCACATGTGTTTGAAGGTTTAAGGTCATAGCTCATTAGAGCCACCCGGCACCAACTTCGCACCGACTCGCCTCTTGCGGCTAGTATTCTTTATACGGATTTGTATGGACATGCGCTCACTATATCAACTCCGTAGCGTCACTAGGTCGCCTCTGTTATAAGGCCTTCGCGCGCGGTCGGCAGGTGGGCCACTCGGTGGCAACTCGCTGCTCGAATGCCTGCCTTGCGTTGACAATGCGCCGTGGGCCGCGCGCTGCCCGCGATTGATTTTTGTTATAATACTCGAAAATTCGTGGACCAAGCGGCGTCAACTCGTTGACGCCTTAGCGTTCACTCATTGACCGCGGGTGGCCCACTGGTTAACCGCGGGTGGCCCACTGGTTGACCGCGTGTGGCCCACTGGTTGACCGCGGGTGGTCCACCTATCGACAACGAGTTGACGCCGTGGGCCGAGGCGGTGCGGGGTGGCTGCCGGGTGGCTCTAATGAGTTATCATTTTTAAAGTACGAGATCTTTTGTATACAAGCCCCGTCTCGCGCTTATCTATTTTTTATACATTAAGCCATTATTTTTCAATCGTAGCCAGCAGAAAAACTCATCTATTTACATCAAGCAATCATTGTATCATTATTACGTTATGTAATAAATCTTTTTGCAAGTAATTGACAGGCAGCTGTGTCGCGCCATTACAAGACAGATTGCGATGAATTTTAATATAAAAAATCATTATTTAAACATTTTTTTTTTTTTTTGGTGAGTGGGAAATCATCAAATGACTGCTCCCGTCCTGGGTGCGACGGGAGGGCGTGTCAGACTCTTACTGACTAAAACCCACTCATGTTCCTTCGATTGCCCTTTATGTTCCAGGGTCACGGTAACTATTATAAACATTCCGCAGCCCCGGCAGGCGTTGGCCCTGTTGGGCCCCTTCCTGTGCTGACTCCTTCTCTTTGAGGCGCGCGTGGAACAAAACGCGCCGTCTACGCAGTCCTGGTCCTAGCCGGGCGGCGAGCTACCCATAGCTCGCCATCCGCAGAACCGCGCCTACGGTGGCCGGTAGTCGTCTTGCGACTCTCGACGTCTTCGCCTGGGTCTTAGTCCGGGGCGAGAGGCTCGTCGTTGCCTCTCGCGCGCCGCCGCTTCCTTCACTAGCATAACTGCTTCGCAGAAGGAGGCGACGGCATCCCATTCCGTCTCGCCCCGGAGCATGGCCTGAACCAGCGCCGGGCGCGAGAGGTCACCGCCGCCGATCGCCTCTACGAGGACACGTCGATGCTCCGCCCATGCGCGGCACACCTCTACTGTGTGCTCGACCGTGTCCTCCAGGCGACCGTTACTGCAGTGGTGACACCCAGGCGTCGCTTCCGCCCGAATCCGACACAGGAACCTCCCGAACTGACCATGTCCGGTGAGGACCTGCGTCAAGCGAAACGTGAGAGTGCCATGACGCCTCTCCAGCCACTCCTCAAAGAGGGGTCTTACCGCCGCTATAACGGCGTAACATACAATGACGCAGTTACTGGGTTATGTAAAAGGAGCGCTAAATATTTTTAAACGGTAATTTTGTTGTTAAGTAATTTTTAAACAATTGTGTTTTAATTTTTCAAAATTATTTAACCTTTCCACGTTCATGCGACAGCCGGCTGTCGGGTTGCTATTTTCTATCTATTGTGTTTTATATCACGTGTGTTCGAAGGTTTATTGTATACTTTTATTGTAAAGCTGAAGAGTTAAAATCGAAATTCTAAAATATTAATGTTTTATTAGATTCCAGATCAATTATTTCTTTTATTTACACCATTAGGCAGCTTCGTGGTTAACTGTCTTCCGCTACTTTTTTCGGCGTTTTTAATCTGTATCTTAGAATGTGTCTACTATATGGTTTTTTTTAAACCAACTTTTATCCCGAGAATAACCAAATCATTATAAACAATCGAAATTACAATAATAATTTTACCTTTATAACATATCATGAAGATAGACTTAAAACTGTCTTTTCTACACTATGAAAATTTATTTGTTTATTTATTAACATTTGTCTGCACAAGGGCACAAAAGAGGCCTTATTGACATAGGTACACAATCATAATCTATCAGTCCACCAAGAGATGTAAAGAAAAATCATAACAGGTTTAAACTGACTATTTAACTATATTTAGTGTATTATTGTTTTAATAAAATTTTCTCTTATTCAATTTGTTTCATTCCACTAATTAAAATAAATATTTTGGAACAACTCACACACGACTTAATATGATCCCAAGCTAAGCAGAGATTGTGTTCTGATAACCATACATCTGATATACATTCTAATATAATTTATAAATACATACAAATTATAGATAATTAGCCCCAGACACAGTACAAACAATCATATTTATTTATTTAAATAAATAACTACTGATTACCTACACAAAGTTCGTCCTAGTTGGGAATCGAATTCACGACCTCAGGCTTAGCAGTCAGGGTTACTAACCATTAGACCAACATGCCCGTCAGTTCATAGATCTATCAAACTATATTTAGTGTATTATTGTTTTAATAACATTTTCTCTCATTGCATTGTTTCATTTTACTAATTAATAATTAGCTGCAAGAATAACTAAGTTAATGAATAAACTTTGCTGTTTATTTGTTTCAGGTTAATTAACGAAAACACTACGAAATTGGAAACTAATCCACCGAAGTGTTTTAAATTAAGTTAAAATTAAATCGTGTTTAAGTGAAGTTAACAAAGTAAAAGTGAATTTAAATAAGGGTTTGAAAAAAGAATTTTAGAATTAATTTAATGTTTTTATAAAAAAGTTGTCAATGTGAGAACTACTTACATTTGAAAATGGAATCGATAGAATTAAAAGATAAGTTGATGATTAAATGGAAGTTTAAATTTTGAATTCGGGACCAAAAAATATAATCCGAATTTAAATTGTTGAAATTAAAATTTGCTGAAGTTTGATTTTATAAAGTATTTAAAATGGAAAAAAATACGGAGCCTTCGCCGTCGACTACGCCTAAAGCACCCTCGCCCCCTCCCCCGGGGCACACCCCAAGCAAGATGGAGAGAAGAATGTCACACTTCAAGGAGTACAAGTTCTTCAGAAGCTTCAGCGCCAAGGTCGAGAACTGGCCCATGAGAAAAGCTGAACAACTGTGGAGAAAGATGAGAGAGAGAAAAATTGCAGGTAAGAATAATTTAATATTAACTTTTTTGCCGTAAGTTTCAATGAAAATATGTGAAAAAAGCTACGAAAAATTGCAAAAAGTATTTAAGAAACCATTTACAATTGGAAAAAGAATGCGCCCAACGTGGGGCTCGAACCCACGACCCTGAGATTAAGAGTCTCATGCTCTACCGACTGAGCTAGCCGGGCTGTGGAAGATCAATTGAAATTCTAAACTGCTATCCGCGAACTCAACTTTATTTACGACGATGACGTCATCTAACTGCGTATCATAGCGGACTCCGTACTTACGTTTTTATAGGGACCTTGATAATAATTTATTGTGTTAATTTACATTCGAACATTTTTTTCTTTGATGTCTACAAAATATATATAACATAGATTTTGCGAGGAATAAGTAGGTAGGTACCAAGTTTCTTATTTAGATAATAGTTGTTTAGCTATGAGTCGAAGTCTCGTCCCTAATCAGCCAATGACCTGTTCGTATAATTTTTATTACGAAATGTTCCTTAAAGTCGTAAATATATAATCTCTTGGAACATTCAGAACTAACTTTAGTACCGTGATGCCGTCACTTAGGTTAGCAATTTATTATAGCAACAACTAGTCGTTTTTGCGACATGTCGCAATAACACAAAGTCTTCGACAAAATATCATTACCTTCCCTTATTCAACCTCCCAAGCAAAAAGACAAAAAAGGTCATAAGTTTGACCGCTATGGCTATGTCTCTGTCTGTTTGTGGCACCGTAGCTCATAAACGGATGAATTAATCCGAATTCTTTTTTTTTAAACGAGAGAAGGTCATTCCGCGCCGATTATAAGATATGTTTCATCGAAATCGGTTTAGCTGTTTTGAAGTTATTACCTCTTCTGTTAGCTATATAATAACAATATAAAATATCCTGGGACAACTTACACACGGCCATCTGATCCCAAACTAAGCAGAGCTTGTACTATGGTAACCACTTATCCAGACACCTGATAACATTTTTTTTTTTTTTTTTAATTTGATTGAAGGGCTTTGTCGCTTAGCGACCACATCGCCCCGTAGAGAAAAACACAGAAACTTACAATCTACCTTAAGGCTAGCTCAAACAGTTGCTTAGCTTTATCGGACATTGGAGAAGCAAGGATTGTATTACAAATGCCAATATTAAAAGACTTACAGCGTCCAAAAACATTTATCCTTGTATTCTCATTCCGGACACATTCCATCAAGATATGAAAAACGTCATCAATCACTCCACAGTCATCACAATTTGGAGACAAAACTTTCTTCATCAAATAATTGAACTTGTTTGATGGAATATGTCCGGAACGAAGTCTTAAAGCAATAGTTAACAATTTTCTATTAAGATTACAGTCAATCCACGGAACCCGAGAGATCTCTGGCTGGATAGTTCGGTACCATATCCCTTTTTCTCTAGACCTTCTGTTAAAGTACTCCTGCCAAAGTTCTAAACATTTTTTTTTTGCTTTTCCGAAGTAATCCGAATATAGTGGAGTTATGTTCATAGGTACTCCTCAACACACGCTTGTTTAGCGAGCAGGTCAACCATATCATTTTCTTCTAGCTGAATATGTGACGGAATCCATTGAAGACGCACTGTTTTGGAACTGGAATGCAGTTTTAAGAGCAATTCATATATGACATAGGCAGTCGGGTTACCTCGCATGTGAGAGGTATGCCGAGCCAAATGTTGCAGTGAACTTTTGGAGTCCGTTAGGATCACAAATTTATCACCATTAATTGATAGGATATAGGACAAAGCTTCTAATATAGCTATCAATTCAATGTGCATGATAGAAATATCTGAATTAATCTTAATCCTCATTTGGTTCAGAAGAATGGGATCCAAGAAGGCAGCACCTCCAATTTGTTGATCTTTTGAACCATCAGTAAAAATCGTATGGAAATTCCAATATTGTTCTCGGATATATGTCGTACAAAGGTGTTTCAATTGCACGGTACTGTAGCGGCGTTTAGCTTCACAAATGCTGGGAATTTTATCACATATTATAGTAGACATATCAATACTACTAATCCACCTGTCCAGTGAAAACATTTCAAGTTGAGTGCTTGAGTGTATTGGGACTGACACATACTCTGTAAGTATGTCCGTAAGTAAAGGCAGTTTCTTGTTCAGCCAATAGTTGGAACCGGTAACAAGTGAGAGATTTTCCAACGATTTAATAGTTTCATTATTATAAAAAGATCTTGACTTTAACAAAAATTTAATGGCTAAATATCTCCTACGGATATAAAGTGGAGGAAGGCATAGCTCGCTTTCCATGACGTGTATCGGGGTACTCCTTATGAATCCACCTATGACACGCAGTGCTTGGTTTTGAGCCCTATCAATTTTTATTAGTTTAGAATGACAACTATTGTCAAACAAGAAACTGGCATAATCAATTCTGCTTCGAACCACAGAAATATACAAACGTCTAAGGTGTTTTTGATGAAGTCCCCATCCTGAACCAGATAAAACTTTAAGTATATTAATAAACTTCATAACTTTTTGAGAGATTTCGTTTATATGTTTACCCCACCTTAATGAACTATCCAGCCAAAGACCCAAATATTTTATACAATTAACAACTTCAATTGAAACATCGTCAAAATGAAAGTCAATAGACCTCCTAAAACAACCCTTTTTAAAAACACAAATCTTAGTTTTGTTTGAAGACATAGTTAAACCTAATTTATTAATGGATACTTGGATATACACCTGATAACATACTTAAATAATTTTGAGAAGGGAATCGACCCACGACCTCCGGCTTAGCAGTCAGGGTCACTAACCACTAGATCAACAGGCCCGTCACGAACGAGCTGTCGCGAATTTAATAACTTTGGGTGTTTTTAATACTTTACTGTTTTACGAGATTTAACGCGCACGTAATATGCATATGTATATATGTATATGTGCGTTAATATGCAACGCGAAAGTTTAAAGTATAATATTTGGGTGTTTTTTTTTATTACAATTTATACATTTGATTGTACAATCAAGACCAAAACTTTTCAACATAACAAAGCCTATGGTCGTCTAGTCTAAAACAATACAAACCTACTACAATCCAATAAAGAGGTTATTGTATTATTGTCTGTCTGTCACGATTCGATGTCAATCGGCAGCCATTTAAATATATTAGCCACAACAATCAGCCATTCGGCTTATGAGTGGATCACGAGCTTAATGAAGAGGCCACGGCTATAGGCCAAAAGGCTATATAGGCTATGAGGCTATGTGTTGTGGTTTTAAACAAGAGACTATTGAATACCAACTTAATTTTTGATGGATGGATGAAATGATTGATGGTGTAATTAATTGGAAGGGGTCAGTACTGTAATTATCATCAATTCCACAACCTTTTCCATATACATTAACAGGAGTAAATTATTAAAACTGTTATATAGGCTACCGAATGCCAAAATTTAATGTACATAATAGGTATTCTAATTTTACTTTTTGAAGGCGGTTCTTTTTTTTAATAAGAAAACCGCATCAAAACCGGTCCAGCCTAAAGTGTGAGATAATTGCGCACAAACATAACAACATAATCACAAAACGATAACCTTCTTTTAATGTCGTTTAAATAAAAAATATAGTAATAATAATAATAATAACCGTTTATTTGTCAAACATAGGTAATCATACATGCAGGATCTTATAAAATGGCTTATTGGACGATTCGCACGAATTTAACTCGCACAAAACGTGCGAATCGACTCCTTTAAAAAAATATTATTTTTCTGTAGTCGATTCGCACAAAGTTCATTTATTGGCGTGCGAATCGACACCTTCACAAATATGTAGTAGGCTATTCGCACACATATTGTTTTTTTTTTGTTATGAAATGCAGTTAAGATAAAGTACACTTGAGTACAGAAGCAGTAAGGTCAAATGTGTTTTACTCGTAATAGATATTAAATGGGGTGCCTGGACAGAAAACCTCCTCGTGTGCCCGAGGGCTGAAGTTCGCTTATGGATTCTTTCGGGGCGAAGATCAGTCCTTGGGCCGGTGCACTTTGGAAGGTGGGCAACGACTCGTCACTGAGTACGGTGTGCCTGGGGGGTCTCGTTGCCCGCCTGCGAATGTTCTGTCGCGGTGAACTTCACCACCTGTCCCTCTGAATGTAGCAGAGGGCAGTGTGCGTTGGAGTCAGGGAACGGGCTCTGCGTGCACTCACCCTGCCGCAGAGCAGGCAGTTGGGGGTCGTCACCTCCTCCTGTCACCGTTGTTCTCGTAGCCCCGAAGATTGTTACGTTCATGTCTCTGACTTTCGACGGGGGTCGCGGGCCTTGGCTTAACCGCCCGGGCCGCGAGATTAAAATTACCAAGTTCTGGTGCGTGGCGAAGATACGAATGGCTGAGGAGTAGTGTCATTTATAACTTGCGTTTGCAGTTATGGATGGCGCATCAGTCTCTGGTTTGGTTATAAATGTACTCTTGCCCAGGGACGGGGGGCTACCCTGGGTGTACTTGACCCGGGAACATAAAGGGCAACCTTAGGAACATGAGTGGGTTTTAGTCAGTAAAAGTCTGACAGGCCCTCCCGCCGCACCCAGGACGGGAGAAGTCATTTGATGATTTCCCACTTCCTAAAAAAAATAGATAGAAAATAAAAACACAATCTACTACACACATCAACATGGTCTAGGGATATTTTAATTAAACAAATAACTAAAATTCTATTGACATTTTATTAAGACACCCACACATTAAAATAAACCTTGTTTAATAAAATTGAATTAAAAAATGAATTAAAATGAACTTTATTTTGTAAATAGGTTATATGTATAACTCTTTTACACGTCAATATTTTGTTTATTTTTTATTTTAATCGAACGATGAAGCCGGTGTTTCGTAACTGACTACTCTGAGAAGAAACATCCGAAACAAACTCAGAGGTCAAAGTCTCTTTTAAAGTCCATACAATTGTATTGGTCAAATTATGCGAGGATCATGAAGGTTAATGACTGATGTGCTTTCTTGATGAGAAAAGCACACAGATTTGAGTGGACCTGTCCAGACAGTGCAAGCATTTGTCAGCAATCGTTTAGCTCAACTTAAGACGTAAGGAGCCTAACGTTTTGACGAACAATACCAAAGTAAGGACATTTGGATAGGCCGCATACTACTCAAACTGTCAGCCAAAGAAAATATATTAGTACATGTGTATTCTTAGGATAATGAATGACCCACATAATCCTCACACTCACAAAAAAGAAATTGTATATAAAAATAATAACATACTTGAAGAAGTACAAATCAATGTCAAGAATACAAAATAATCATGTCAATAAATATAAATATGAATTTTATACATAGAAATATAAAAAAGGGAAAAAAAATACTTGAAGAAGTACACATTAATGTCAAAAGTAGAATAATAATTAGCATGTCAATACCTATATAAAAGAGTAGAAGTAAACTAATATTGACCCGTAGGTGTTTTTCTTGAAGTGCTCATCCTTTCAGGGGGCAAGTATGATAGTGATTCTCGACCCAAATCCACAATAAAATTGGTAGGTAATTTTTTTTAATTTTATTCATATCGGTAAGTGTGCAATTACCGTTTTGAAAATGCGGCCAGTGTGTAGCCTCTCTATGACCGCGCGCTCACGCACACAAACAAACGCAAACAAAATTCATAGACCCTACGCGCGGCGATGGGGATGACGACGTCCCTTTCTATCCCACAAGCCACGCCCCGCGGCCGCGCACACGCAGAGATCAATTTTTCAGTGTCATTGGAATCCCCGGCGCATGCGTACGTCCGTCCCTCAGGTGCGCCGGTTAGTGAGCGCGGTATCGGAATACTACAATGTTGACTTGGTCCTCCAGTATGTCTTCAGTGGAGACACCGTGTCTCGAGCCATCGCGATGTTCAGAACCTCAGCCAAGCTGATAACGTTACGCAAGTTACATTTTGTCACCAGTGTTTCACAATTATGTGCAAAAGTGATCAGTGCTTTCGACACTTTAAAAACGAATGTGTTTGTGTTACGTAAGCTGAAAAATAAACAATCAGCAACGTCGCGCTTGACTTTGCCTGGAGCGTGAAGGAGCAACCTTCAAACAAATTCTCGAAGTAGGTAACAAGTACGTAATTTACTTATTTGTACAAAGACAACCATTAGTAAGAGGTTGATAGCTAAATCACCGCCCCTAAGACGACCCACTGACCAATCAATGTTATTACTCTAATAAGATTATTTAAAATTTTTAACTACCCTAAAAATACCTACCTAACAGGCTAAAAATAAAACACTTAAAACCCTAACCCGTAAATACCTACTTATCTGGCACAAATTGTCTTGAGGTATTTTGTGGTACAGCTCGATAAAAAGAACGGATTGAAAATTTAAAATCAACCAATTTAATTCACGAATAAACACGAAATTATTACGGACCTTGGGGCTGAATTTACCTACAGAGCGCAATGAATGCGCCGAGCAACTACATGCCGAATTATTATTAGGTATTACAGGCCTAAACTTTCCCACTGCAAGACCTCCCTACCTATCACTTATTTTGTCGAATGCTGGATTGTACGAAAAACATACACAATGCGAGGTCAGCTAAAATACCTACTTCTTAGTGCGTCTTAGTAATACTAACAAAGCAAAACTAAATGAGCATTACATGCCTACATGCATACCTACCCATGTTTCGTCTTTATCTTGCAATCATAATTTCACTTTCATTTCACGTTTGTTTATTTTGTATCACAGCTGATTAGGTACTTAACAATCGATGCCAAATCGCCAACGTGCCTATTAATAAATTATGTAAGGCTAAGGATTTCGCGTCATAAACATTAGGTTGCGGGTTCGAAACCTAGCAAGTAGGTACCACTGTTATTTTTCTAATTCTGCAGGTACTTTTTCTAAGTTTTTACCTTTAAATAAGAAAAGTCTAAATAAAAATATCTTTTAATAAATAAGAAAACTCGTTTTATCATACACGAGTCAGAAAGGGTCAATGACCGTACTGTACAGCTGTTGTGTCGTCCTTGGCTAGTTATCTAGTCCTAGGATAGTCAAAAGCCAGAAAGCCTAATAATGTACAAAGAAAAGTCTAAGTAAAAATATCTTTTAATAAATTAGAAAACTCGTTTTATCATACACGGGTCAGAAAGGGTCAATGACCGTACTGTACAGCTGTTGTGTCGTCCTTGGCTAGTTATCTAGTCCTAGGATAGTCAAAAGCCCGTAAGCCAAATAATGTACTTACATGACTGTGATTATCGAATTAAAGAAAAAGTTGCTCTAGGTACCAGCGCATAAATAAATTACAATTACTTTTTTTTACCGCCGCACTTCAATTTACGAAACTTTGAGTCCACGTGGACTGAGGCGGCTAAGCCAAAGAAAGTAGTGAATATTTCGCCAAAAGACAACCCGTCGTGTCATTGGTCCGTCGCGTCGCTCGGTCGGCGCCTTTCAAACACCGCACTTTATTTTAAAATTGAATGTAAAAGGATTCCGTATCATTTAAATTCGTAATAATTTTTTTTCCCGAGTTTACCTAGGTATCGTGTAACTATCTAATTTTATTACGTAAAGTATTTTTAACATTTTGACATATTCATAAGAATTAAGTTCATCGCATCATATTATGTCTAACTACAGGCTTACATGTACTTAATAAGGATCCCTGATGCCCTTGAGCGTGTGTGCGGAGTGGGCGGAGCCTCGTACAGGCACTTACACACACAGTGACATGTTGGGCGATAGATCTAGAGGTGATTCTGCATTTTTTACGAGGTTTATGATTCTACACAATTCTGAAAAACAGTCAAATTTAAAAAATAAATATCTCAAGTACTATTAATTGTTGACCAGGTATCGTATTTTTATATGATTATTTACGAATGTTATAAAAACGTCCTGGGAGGTTAAGCAGTATAAGAAATGCACCTTGTATAATTGATGCAGCTTAATCCCAAGCATTTGAATCCCAAGCATTTGAATAATATCCTATCTAATCTGATAATAAACTTTTAGATGAAGACATACATTAAAAAAAACTTAGAAGAAGAGGAAAACTCTGATAAAATTTCAATCTTAACTTTATTTTTGAAACATCAAAACCTTAACAAAAAACTGTTTCTTATAAAAATTGTTGAAAACTTAAAATTAATAATCCGTGGATCCACCTAAGACTCTCATGACACATCTGCAGCGGTTCTGCATACTCAAAACAAGGGTGTCAATATCCTGTTGCGGAATACTGTCCCAAGTCCTGCTAAGATGCAAGAAAAGCTGGTTTTCATGCACAATATCTTCAGGGGAATTCCTAAGAGCTCTTCTCTGAAGCATATCCTAGGCATGCTCAATAGGATTTAAGTCAGGGATGCAGGCCAGTCTAAAGCTTGTGTTGTAACCAACTTGTATTGCATTGTCGTGCATTGGCTGAAAATTTGTTTTAATTTACCTTTATTTAAAAGTTCATTATCAGATTAGATAAACAAGGTTTATTTTAATGTCCTACACATTAAAATAAACCTTGTTTAATATCTGTCTTACAAAAAGTTAATAGAATTTTAGTTATTTAGATTTAATTGAAATATCCCTAGACCATGTTGATGTGTGTAGATTGTGTTTTTACTTTCTTTCTATTACGAGTAAAACACATTTGACCTTACTACTTCTGTACTCAAGTGTACTTTATCTTAACTGCATTTCGTTAAAAACCAGATGTGTGCGAATAGCCTACTACATATTTGTGAAGGTGTCGATTCGCACGTCAATAAATGAACTTTGTGCGAATCGACTACAGAAAAATAATATTTTTTTAAAGGAGTCGATTCGCACGTTTTGTGCGAGTTAAATTCGTGCGAATCGTCCAATAAGCCTATAAAATAGGTAGTGCGCTATGTTAAGTGATGCGTCTAAGATTTAAGTGATGTTAAAGATAAACTTAGAAGGAGCACACTTAATTTAAAAAGATACACATTGATACTTGTCCGGATTAGAACCCACAACCTCTCAAATAAGACGCAGGTGCCAAAACCACTAAGCCAACATGACATTTATCTAAAAATATTAGCAATACTCAACAATAAGTCAGATGCCAGCAACCATGCAATCTTCCCAGCAAATGTAAAACAAACTAATTCCATAATTAAACGAAAACATACAAATAGGGTTGCCAGCTCCGAAAATTAAAGAACTATTTTGTCTACCCGCATTTAAAATTTAAAGCGCTTTTAACAAAGCCGTGATTAAAACCCAAGGGTCGTAGTATTTCTGAGTATTTTCAGGTATTCGCTGAACGCTGTGACATAGCTGTTTTTCATTTTGAAATTGAAATGTAAATGAGAAAATGCAAAACTTTTGGCAGAGAGCAACCCCGAATATGAGTCGTAAAAGCCGGCAATTTAAAAAGGTGCAGCCGAGTTTTCATCTAAAAGAGGAGATTATAACACTGCGGTAACATTTTTTATTTAGACTATCTTTTGCCCGCGATTTCGCTTGCGTTAGAAAGAGACAAAGTAGCCTATATCATACTCCATCCCTTCAACTATCTCCACTTATAAAATCACGTCGATTCGTCGCTTCCTTTTGCCATTTCGCCCGCGGCTTCGCCCGCTTAGATGTAGAAACTTCCTTTTTTTATTTTACCCCATTAGTTTGTAACTTAAAAAAGAACTTTCTCAATAGATACCTACTCTTCTTAAAGAACACACTCTTCAGTTTCACTTCTCGAGGACCGGTGGTTTGTGCTGTGCGTTGATATTTCAACAATTAGTCAGTAATTGACTTTATTATTTATAGTCCGCGTAGAAGTAAACAATCAATAGAGAAAATAGTTTGTTCAGAATCGTTTAAGTACTGAATCGATTTTTGTAATTTTTAATATAGGTAATATATTATCCTAAAAATAATTAAAACTACGTAAACTGCTGTCACACTTCCGCTGTACAGTCAAAATAAACTAAAATGGATAAAATACCTACTATGCTAGACCCCTATGCAAGTGCGACTGTGTGCATGCGTAGATTTGTAATGTGACTATAATTTTGTCCCACAATCTGTACAACTAATTTATAAAAAAGCTTGAGATCAGATGAACGTGTGTGACTTGTCCCAAGATAATTTTTTAATATTTTTTTCTTGCTAAACCACTATTTTAAAATAATGTTTTAACAAAGACAGCAAGTCCCTCAAGGTAGAACCAATAACATTAAAGAGAAAACATCTTAAACTTTTCACATTTTCTCTAAGAGTGGTTGAATAATAAAATTATTTTATGTTGATAATACTCGTAAAAAGGTTAAAGACACAAGGACTTCTTTACCTCCTTTTAGGGTTCCGTAGTCAACTAGGAACCCTTATAGTTTCGCCATGTCTGTCTGTCCGTCCTCGCTTAATCTCTGTGACCGTTAGCACTAGAAAGCTGAAATTTGGTACCAATATGTATATTAATCAAGCCAACGAAGTGGTAAAATAAAAATTTGAAATAATGTTTTGTTAGGGTATCCTCCCTATATGTAAAGTGGGAAGTGTATTTTTTTATTTTAACCCTAACGTGTGATATATCGTTGGATAGGTATTTAAAAATGAAAAGGGGTTAACTAAAATCATTTTTGATAGTGTCAATCATTTCGGAAATAATCGCTCCAAAAGTAAAAAACATGTGTCCCCCCACCCTTAACTTGTGAACCGAAAGTTTAAAAAATATGAAAAAATTCTGAAAAGTAGAATTTTATAAAGACTTTCTAGGAAAATTATTTTGAACTTGATGGAAAGAACAGTTATTTTACAAAAAAGACAAAAAGGTTGTACAAAATAATTGCTGCGTACTTAGTACCTATGTCAATGTAACAAACAGCCTTTTTTAAACTCATAGGTGGGAACACTGGGGAAATGCCGCCGATATTTAAACAATTTTTGTTTTACAAAAAAGGGCTATTCGTTCTATTTATAAATTAAGTCCCCGACACTCCCTCAGAGACAAATTTAAAGAGATTAATATTATGACTGTGCCCTGTCCTGCCCTGGAGCGACTGCCTATCTAGTCGCTCCACGTAAAACACCGGTATCCAGCTGAATCCGGTTAGGCTGGCAGCCGACCCCAACACAGTTGGGAAAAGGCTAGGGAGATGATGAAGTGGGAACACTTGTAGTTACGGACAGGAAACTACGGAACCTTACACTGAGCGTGGCCCGACACGCTCTTGGCCGATTTTTTTTATAGTCCAAGTAGGAAAGATTAATTTTCTTTTGTTACTTACTTTGTAAATACAACCATTATAATTTTTGTTAAGATAAACAAAAATATTGTTAGGAATAAACCATTCGGAAAAACCCCTCTAAACTCAATTTAACTCTTTTAAATCAAAAGCCCAAAACCATGAAAACGACACCCATGACGCATATTATGAGAAAGGTCACGACCGCCATCTTGGATTCTCAAATTGACCTCATTTTTGACCTTAGCACCCCAAAAAACCATGAAAACGACACCCATGACGCATATTGTGAGAAAGGTCACCACCGCCATCTTGGATTGTCAAATCGACCCCATTATTGACCTTAACACCCCAAAAAACCATGAAATCGACACCCATGACGTATTTTGTGAAAAATATTATGGCCGCCATCTTGCTTTTGGAAACGACTTACCACCCTCGGTAGATATGTGGACGCCATGTAAACCAAAAGTAAATAAAAAAATATTGGTACCCCTTACATAATATTTTTAAATTTGCCCAATGTCCTTTGAATAAAAAGTTCGCGCAAGTGTCTAGTCGCGGAAGTGTTTGGGCGCAAACGTCTGTCGCGGAACTGTCTGGCGCGCAAGTGTCCGTCGCGCAAAGGGCTTCGCGCAAGTGGTTTGGCGCGGAAACGTCTAGTCGCGCAAGTGTCCATTCGCGGAAATGTCTATGGGCGCAAACGTCCATTCGCGCATGTGTCCATTCGCCCAAACGGCCGCGCGCAAGTGTCTTTCGCGCAAATGTCTTTCGCGCAAGTGTTCCAGATCCCCTAGTGGGTTGTACATACAGGTAAAATAAAAACTTTTTTAAAGTCGGTAAAAAAGCTTACAAAAAGTAGCACAAAGTTTAAATACTCGCGTGACACGAAACGATATTTGAGGAAATGAAGATCGAATTTTGAATAGAAAAAGTTGGTTACAAAGCGACTTTACGGCTATTTTTTAATTGAATTATGTATGAACGACAGTAGCAGGTGATGCAAATGTAATTAAAACAATAATGGTTTGTAACAGGTAGAAGTTTGTTAATGGTGATAGGTAACCAAGTGTTGAAAGTAACAATTTGAAGACAAGTAAATATTTATTTATTTTGGTGGGTTACATGGTGGAGACGTTGAATGGGGCAATAAGGGTAACTACGCTTACCTGGAAATGGTCTTCAAAGATTTTTTATCTTTATTTAACTTATTTAAGATTTTTTTGCCCAGAATTAAAAAAAAAATACTGGTAGCAAGAAAATAGCCATTTACAAAAACTTTTTACCGCAAGCCTAAATTATAAACGGGAGATTTTTTCCAATGCGATTGTTAGTTTCAAATATTTGAGCTTATCAACAAACAACTACGTGAACTACGTGACAATGTGAAAAAAAAACTCATCACGAACCGTACTTATTTCCAATCCAGTACGGCAAAAGATATACCAATCATATCAATTGGGCAGAAACGATAGAATCAATAATATTAAATCCATACTAATATCCGTACTAATATTATAAATGGGAAAGTGTGTCTGTCTGTCTGTCTGTCTGTATGTTTGTCTTTTATTCACGGCAAAACGAAGCGACGAAATGACGTAATTTTTTAAGTGGAGATAGTTGAAGGGATGGAGAGTAACATAGGCTACTTTTTGTTATAGAGTGCGGAGTTTAATGGAATAAAAGATTAAAATATCATAACATGGGAAACGTTTATTCCACACACGGCAGACATTTTAAGTAGACTTGTGTCATTTATAAAAAGAATAACAACGTCCAATTTCAAATTACGTACAATTTAAAAACTAAATAGTTTCTATTTAACACTTTTTGTCTCTTTTTAACGGGAGCGAAGCCGCGGGCAAAAGCTAGTTACAGTATAAAGTAATATCCCAACGCCTGGACGCCCGAACAAATACAGCTAATATTTACTCAACGACAAATATTAAGTGCGACAATAAGTCTCGTGCAAATAATCGCAGTCTAGAACGTGCGGATAACCTAAATCGTTTAACATTTTATTTACTCGTTAAACGAAATTGTATTTCTTGTGAAACCACAGCTGTTTCAGTTTCTGAAGAAAAGCTCGGAGCATTGTTTATTGTTTCGTTAGAAAGTTTAAATTAACACAAAATTGAGCTGTTTTTGTAAGTAGATTAAAATTCCTAATGTGGGATGGTTAAAAGCAACACAAAATTGAAAGAAATTCAATTGATTAAAGCATCGTGGGAGGCAAGTCAAATAAAAAAAAATATGTAATATGTAGTAAAGGATATGAAAAATAGATAGTAGCCGATTCTCAGACCTACTGAATATGCATATAAAATTTAGTAAAAATCGGTTAAGCCGTTTCGGAGGAATAAGGTAACAATGTGACACGAGAATTTTATATAAATAGCAAGATAATTATGGTAAAAGGTGGGCCCATCTTTATACATATATTGGTAAACTGACTGACTGATTGACTGACTGTTGATATGTCAACGCACAGCTCAAACCGCTGATCCTAGAGATATGAAATTTGGAGGGTATGCTCTTTGCGAAGAAAAAGTATCCAATAGGTTTTTGGAAATTCTAACCGCGAAATTATGGAAAAGAGACATTTTGCGACTAGGAGACATTTTGCGAAAGAGACATTTTCCGACTAAGCCAAAATAAGGGGTGGAAGTTCAACATCCACGAAGGCGAAGCTGCGAGCGAAAGCTAATTTATTAATAACATAGCTGAATCTAAAAAGCAAAATGCGCGTGAGAAGACTAAAAGAGACGGGCTGATATCACACACGTAGTAAAAAAAACTGTACGAACGAATTCTAAAACCAATAAAAAGAAATTGAAAAAGTTGAAGGTGCTTTTAACCCACAGGGACCACACATTTCGTAAGAACAAACTTGATAAATTAACTATTGAACTTGATGAAAAAACTCACAGTGTGCTGGAAAAATAAAACTGAAATAAATATTATGTAATATCACAGAGAGGAAAAGCGTAGGACGTCAAGATTTTACACGCCGTCAAGGGATTAGGAGTATCGAGAATATCTTGATTTTGTAGCTTATTTTCGTTCTGAGAAAACTAGACAACCCGCCATCTAGGTGTTTATTTAAATAAGTTACTTGAGTATCCAGCTGAAAATAATCCAGATTTAACTATTATGAATGAATGAAGTCCTTAGCACAAGAATGCAAATCATTTCTCGCAGAATTAATACACAGTAGTGGAAATAGGACGATCATCGATGATGTGTTGATGGGCAGAAGAACAGATTATCGCAGGAAAAGTCACCCCTAGAAAAATGGTCAGTCATTTCACTTTCGAAAAATGTTTACGTTTAAAATAGTTGGCTATGCTGAGTAAGCTGATGTCAATCCCATACATTTAACAATCTATTTTATTTTACCATCTATTCAACAATACCACTTGTCTAGGAGTACTGACATGTGTTAGAGACGTATAAGCAATGTAGTATTAACGCCATGGTGTCAAGTACTACATTTGCGAAGCATGATACGTGGACTGGTAATGTAGGCAGCGGATGATGTCGTACCGGGGTTGCACCATGTTCTTTTGGGGAGAATTGGTTCAACAAGTGTCGGCAACAGATTGACAAATTATAACGATGACTAAATATAAAAAAAATCATTTAAAATTGTTGAGAGAAAAATTAAAACATTGGTTGATACAATTTGGTAGAACTAAACCCAATGTCAATTACACGTTTAATGAAAAATAAAATGCAAAGCTTAAACAAAACCTAATTTAACGCAAGTGTTTCCTTTTCGAAAAATCTTTTCAACCGTAAACGTGGATAATTATATTCGTGTTCCCCACAAGATTTCCTTAATGTTTTAATCCAATTGTTGGCTCCAAGAGTTTCTTCGTTACCGCGGATCTTATAATTTAATCAAGTCGTCTTGTACCGCGATGTTATCAAGTAATAGAGTACAGGTGGATTCTGTCTAATATGGAAAACTAGCCAGGTGCAGTTTCTCATTGTTAAGCTAATTATGTTAGTAAGTTGAACAACGCAGTTGTTTTCTGGTTATAAAGGATTTTTTCCGAGAAAATAGACTTGAACTTGAAGACATAAAATGCTACTTTCTGGTTATGAAATTATTAGCTATGGCATTTGAATATAGTGTAGCTTTAGTGTAATAATTTTTGTATTCAGATCTGTGAGTTAAGAGGTTACCATTTGCAAACACGATTCTTTTGTTATTAGCATAGTCAATTATCAAAAGTCAAGAAAAACCGATTTCCATTGAAAACACTCTTCTATTTTTCTTAAACCAAACCAATTTGGACCTAAAACATGCCCTTGAGGTACTCCAACCGTAATCACGCAACTGATTCAAAACGATTGTTTATGCAAATGTCTAAATACAAACCACGACCTTACAAAGGTCAATTATACAAGCCCTGCGCCGCAAAGGTCAAGTTCAAGGGCACGCCCTTTCCGCATGGCAATTTTATGACCTTTTTTTGTTTATCAAACGCTCTACCAGATTAGATTGGAGGGTCTGCAATAAAAAAGGCCGTAAAATCTATTATAGTGGTATAGATAAAGAGGTCTGAATGTCTGTACTTAAAGGAACGGTTTGTGAAATTGACAAGATTGTTATGACTGCTTTAGTGCCCAAGCTTGGTTGGTTTAAAATTTCCGTTTTGGGTGATAAAATTTGGGAGCCATTGTGCGATTTTTTTATTGTGATGGAATACGGTCACCTATATTTTTATTACATTGACCTCTATATAAAATACCTCTTTTTGTACCAGTTACGGTACTTGTTAACCAGTAACCAAGATATTGTAAAACTTTATAATTTTATTAAAAAGAGTGTTCATGGAGTTTCTTGTGTTAGATTTTTAGTAAAAAGGATCGCAAACTATTGTATTATAATTTATTTCTCGTTTACAGTAAACTTTACATATATTTAATTTTAATAAACATTGTGATAAAGTAAAAAAATGGCATTCTCTCCGACCTAAACTGACAACCGAAACCAACATCATACCCGCCTTCTCTTTTTTTTTTTTTAATTTGTTCATAGACAAAAAGTTCCTATACTTTTTCTACTTTAGAAAGTTGGCAACTACTATTTAAATGTTACAACAAAATTGTGAAAAACATATTAATTCACATAAATAAATTAACAATAAATTACAATAATTCCTACTAACTACCTATTTTACTTTTTAAAATGTAATTTTTATTGTTGTCTTGTTTTATGTTTTAACAGTTCGTCCATCCTGATAATCGTACACGTCCTCGTGTACTTACATACTACAAATTAAAACAAATGACTGTATTATACATTTAAATATGACGACAGTTAAATGAAATGATCTTCCTATTTTGCGCACACGTAGCTGGCGCACCTGGCGCGCACGTAGCTGGCGCAATACGCGCACACGTAGCTGGCGCACCTTGTGCGCACATAGCTGGCGCACCTGGCACGCACGTAGGTGGCGCACCTTGCGCCCACGTAGCTGGCGCAATATGCGCACACGTAGCGGGCGCAATACGCGCACACGTAGCTGGCGCACCTTGTGCGCACATAGCTGGCGCACCTGGCACGCACGTAGTTGGCGCACCTTGCGCCCACGTAGCTGGCGCAATATACAGCGTGGAAAAACCCAATAGGCGCTGAAGGGAAACCACTTCAAAACCTTGATAAACAGACTTTAGAACATTATTGGCCGAACACTCAAACGTCACAGTTTTAAGACACTCTCAAATCTGTTCCTGTCTTTGTCACTCTAGGGGGATAAAGTAGAGACAGCAACAGATTTAAGAGTTTTTAAAACCCCTCAGCCAGCGCGCACGTAGTTGGCACACCTGGCGCGCACGTAGCTGGCGCGCCTGGCGCGCACGTAGCTGGCGCACCTTGCGCGCACGTAGTTGGCGCACCTTGCGCCCACGAAGCTGGCGCAATGTGCGCACTCGTAGCTGGCGCACCTTGCGCACACGTAGCTGGCGCACCTTGCGCACACATTTCACATTTGTCATCACTGAATAGTTTCTAAATACGTTAATAACATGAATAGAACCCAATAATTTTGGCCACATTTCTTGTATTGCTACTCTATCCATGAGTTTATCTTGCTATTCTAACCAAACTCTAAAAATATGTGAATAATATTTCTGTTTTCCTTACGACTTCAAAATGTTCATCTACCTCATTTCTGATTTCTGTAACCTTTTCTAGCTCATTAATTCATTTTCCCATCTGTATTCTAATACCGAAACGATATGATAATGATATTCATCCGCACTTACAAGTTTAGAGCCATAGAAGATTTCAGGTTGCGCTTTTCTTGTGCCTCTATTTACGGTATTAATTAAACCCTTGAACTAGAACTTATAATAAACAATCGTTCCACAAACGTTGATAATTCACAAAATTTTAAGCAACTATAGAATCTAAGATTTTTCTATTATATTTCTCAAACTGACCTGTGTGATTAGCTCTGTGTGAAACAAGAAAGTTTAAATAGGTATGCTTTGTACGTAATTCATTAATACGCTTTAAATTTTATCCTTGTAAAAGAAAAGCATAGATCACTAAGAAATTATTTCGGTACACTGAATATATTTTAAAATAATCATTCATAAGGTATAAAATATGCAACATGTAGACTTTTTTTTTTCTGCTTTTAGTATTCAGTATCATTTATTGCATTCATGTAGTTTACAAGTTGGTACAAATAATAGGTAGGTATCATACATGACCCTGCTAGGGCACAACAATATAATAAGTATTTCAAGTATCACAACACAAAAGTATATTATTATTACTATTCACATAGGTATTGCTCTGTGCTTATAACATAAAAATAAAATTCTAATTTGACCATTTTTATCAGGTGTCTAAATTACAAATAATTAGTTTTCATTTACTATTTATTCTTTAACTTCTACAACTTCATCGCATTTTTTTTTTTTTTTTTTTCAGAAAGTATGGGTTTTATTAGTTGTGTTTCTGAATCACCAAACTGTGCTGTTGCGCGTTAGTTGTCATCAATGGTTTACGTCATCTGTTTCTATGACTACTATGACTATGCTGACTTCTTGGGAAAGGACGTAGAGGTTCTACTCAGAGCGTCAACATTCATCATGCTCTACTAAATTCATACTCTTGTATTATGCTCCACCATCTTGCCGATCTTGGAACTAAGTGGCTTTTGAGAAAAGCCGCTCTTAAAGAATTAGAAACAGTAGTGAAATGTAATTAAAGGACAAAAGGTCTTAATGTAACCGAAGCGCTACAAAACTGGTTTCTGCATTAATATGGCCTTTATTCGGTGTCTGCTCACGTCTTTATAAATTGTATTCCTTACATATCATACAATCTGAAGTTAAAGCTTTCTTAAGTTTAATGAATGCATTATCTTGTTCACTAGTTAATAAACACCCACATGTGATCTCATTTTCAAGAGTTTTATCAACGGGCGTGCTATTGCAGCAAAACCTAAGTATAACAGATCGACTGAAAAATAACGAACTATAAATATGAACTGCCTGACTGCATAATAATCTCATCGTTGAGGAAATTTAATAACATATTCTATTTTACGCATTTCTTTACAGATTCCATTTTACTCATTTCTAGGCATAATTCTTCCTTTGAGACCTCGAACACTAAATATTTTTTTTTTTGCATTGTCGATCCCGTAATCTTTACATCTTGCACAAAATTTTCAGACAATACTAATAAGTCATTAATATAAGCCAGTTAGTTCACTTTTCTGTCCTTCGTTGATGCTTCCAATGTACAATTACATAAATCATGATATTCGAAAAATCTTTGTTAATTTTTAAATATCTGCACGCCTAGCTTTGTACCTACATGTTATTATTATATTCGTGGCCGCTACAAACACGCTCATCCCTTTTAAATGGAATTGACTAATTATTTGGATTTACTATGGTATAGTGTATGCTTGACCATCTATGACGAATACACATACCTACATAATGAGTATTAAACTTGCATTGACCATTTTCAATAATGATTTTACCGAGTGTTTGTTACTTATATAATTTATTTAGACTGTACAAAAGTAGATTGTCCTATTAAAATCTCATAGCTCAATAAAAAACATATTTATAACGCAGGTGAAACCGCGGGGAACAGCTACTAGAATATAGATGGGGATCCATACATAATTCTAAATTGCATAAAGGTACAAATAATTAAAAGTCATATGACCAAAACCACACATTTCTGAGACTTGAAAAGAGGCTTTGTATAATTACTAAAAATATGTCCTAATGTTTCTTATTTATATATCGAATCAGTAGCATTAATGTTTGACATTAATTAAATATCTTATATAATAATAATAATAGCAGCCTATTAATCTCATTAAATGGTCAGCGTCATCAAAATAATATACACGCTACACGGGCACAGATCAATTATTAAAAACATTATGTAACCTGGGTAAAACCGCAGGGTACAGCTAGTAATTTTATAGTAGGAAATGCAGCTTTTGATTAATTCTTCCTGCCAAATATCTTAAAAGTGCATAACCGACCCTTCATGCCAACGCCTGGCAATGCCAACAAGTTTTGGAAGAGTGTAATGAGCAGTTTATTTACTTTCCCAGCCGTAATAATTCTGCACATTCAACTTTATTTAACATAGTAAGTATAGTTTAATTATTAACTTTAGCATCAAACATTTACGGTTGTTAAAGTTAGTAGTGCCTTATTTAATGTTTTTATAAAATCTAGTCACATTTGAAACATCTCCATTTTATATACAAGATTTATGATCAAAACCATAACCATCAATACATATGTTTACTTACACGGGACGCATCAGCCCTCTCTTTTGAGAACGGCATGTCTTTTTTTTTTTTTGTGCGTGACTTTAATATGCTTATTATATTATAGTGCAGCTGCAGTCGCGATCGCGCCACAACAGCTGAAGTGCCAGGATTGTATAGAACTTTAAGAACGCTTACGGTTTCTGCATTGACAGCCTCTGCTCCGAGACCGTGAGTGCGATACCTGGTGTAGGTACAATCTTTCCTGTCTCCGCACAACCCACACTAAAACTTCATGGTTTCCTTTTTGATCGCACTGATGAGATCAAACGCCTTTAAGACGAGGATTGCGTCCGATCTTTGGTCGCCTATCACGACCCATTTGTTCTAAAACACAAGATTAGTTTTAAATAAAAACAACGTTACTTAGACCGATAGCGGCGGCGTACTATTCTATCCCACTGCTGAATTTGTTAGATTTTTAGTAAAAAGGATCGCAAACTATTGTATTATAATTTATTTCTCGTTTACAGTAAACTTTACATATATTTAATTTTAATAAACATTGTGATAAAGTAAAAAAATGGCATTCTCTCCGACCTAAACTGACAACCGAAACCAACATCATACCCGCCTTCTCTTTTTTTTTTTAATTTGTTCATAGACAAAAAGTTCCTATACTTTTTCTACTTTAGAAAGTTGGCAACTACTATTTAAATGTTACAACAAAATTGTGAAAAACATATTAATTCACATAAATAAATTAACAATAAATTACAATAATTCCTACTAACTACCTATTTTACTTTTTAAAATGTAATTTTTATTGTTGTCTTGTTTTATGTTTTAACACTTGCTTGTTCTTCTCCTTAGAGATCAACCTACGCTTTGGAACAAACAACTAGCTTAAACTTCCTTACTAACCGACTACTCTTATACATACAATACCTAAGTAAATGATCTTAGTAAAAATATATATGCTTTGAATTTTACCTATAAAAGCAGTTAGTCTTGATCTCTCGCCAGAAGTCGCATTTCTGTGGCATAAGACTAATGAATGAGAGAAGCAAAAGTAAATCCATACTAACATTATAAATGGGAAAGTGTGTCTGTCTGTCTGTCTGTCTGTCTGTCTGTCTGTCTGTTTGTCTTTCTTTCACGGCAAAACGGAGCGACGGATTGACGTGATTTTTTAAGTGGAGATAGTTGAAGGGATGGAGAGTAACATAGGCTACTTTTTGTCTCTTTCTAACGCGAGCGAAGCCGCGGGCATAAGCTAGTAATAAATAATTAAATATCTTAGGACCACTAACACACGGCCATCTGATCCCGAACTAAGCAGAGCTTGAGTTCATCACACAAAATTTGTCCAGGACTCGAAAGAAAGAAAAAAAAGAAGGAAAAGAAGGAAAGAATCGAATCCACGACCTCCGGCTTAACCGTCAAAGTCACTAACCACTAGACCAACAGGATCGTTACCTGCAAAAAGTGCGTTTGTGTTTGTAATTATCTTCCATGTACTTGACCTTGACAAGAATACGGTGGAAATATAACATTTTTTCCCCTACTAAAGACTACAACTTTATGAGAATAGATTAGGTATATCGACTTTATTGGCCAGTCAGCAAAATTTGTTGATTTGAGGAGCGCCCTCAGCTACTTAAGTGTTATTAATCTTGAAAGCTCTTTTCAGGAAGCCCTCTTGTTTATTATCGATATCGATACCAATTTAATTGGATCTATATATTTTACCATAACAAGTGATTTACACTCTTTAAGGGGCTGTCTCCACGAGCGAAAGAATCGCGACGAGTCCGTCCTTATATCTCCACGAACGAGCGATAATTCCGCCGCGTATCGTCGCGAGTCGTAACGGAATCGCAGCGTTTCCGCGGCGACTTGTAACGATATCGCTTTTCGAAACGAGAAGCAACGCTGAAATGACGCTGCGTTTGACAGCGCGCCCGCTGCGCGCTCGTCGCGAGAGCGCGGCGGGCAAGCGACGATGTAATGACGTTTCGCGCGCAAGGCAAGTACGCGTAGATATACGCGTTTCTTTTCTGACATAAAAGTTTGTATGTAAATCTACGGGAAAACCCACAAGGAACAAACTGTAATTAATAAAACCATTTAGTAAGGACATTGGATGGTAATTAAAATCGTTAGGCTCTTTGATTTGGGTTCAAATTCCTTTAGAACAGATTGCAATTTAATGAAAAGGATTTCAGGTTTCTCTGTAAAATAATCCTTGTAGGGCTCCTAAAGATTCGATGCAGTAAAGGATGTGTTAGCTATAAAAACGACTTAGTAAGTATAGTAAGTAGTTTTCAATTTAACTGACCAAGGCTCTTAATACCACACACACACATACACACAGGTGCTATTTTCTTAGCCAACTTGAAATATTATAATAAAAAATGTTTCTGAATATAGCTACTTCATAATGTTTTCGATGAAACTTTATACAGCATACTTATAATTTACTAGCTTTTGCCCGCGGCTTCGCTCGCGTTAAAAAGAGACAAAAAGTAGGCTATGTTACTCTCCATCCCTTCAACTATCTCCACTTAAAAAATCACGTCAATTCGTCGCTCCGTTTTGCCGTGAAAGAAAGACGAACATACAGACAGACAGACAGACACACTTTCCCATTTATAATATTAATATGGATAGTATAGACATCATCACAGGCTACATAACAAATTAAATTCCACCGAAACAGCGCCGTACCTATAAACACCTAATTTAACATAGATAAAAAAGCAGAGGACTATAGTACGCCTATATTTAGAAGAAAAGTATAAAAATCTGTGAGGGACAAGATAACACTCGATAATGTGAACTGAATCGGAAAAGCGGTTAAAACCGTGAAGGATTTATGAAAAAAAACGAGAAAAAGTTTGTTGCTCAACCAACCGATATTAATTCTTCAGCCGGTTACTTTGTAACGGAAAAAACAGAGGCCTGTTCTTTGCTAAGTGCGATAAAATACGGGCATAATGGACAAAAGCTTTATGAAAAAGTGGAAGAATCAGAAATGGTTTAAAAAATTGTGGCATTTTTGTAACAACGCTTAAAGTTAGATAGAAAAAAAATTTGATGAACAGATGACAATGACGATAAGTTGATATATGTTTCTCATCTTTATTATTTTACATTCCACTAATCTTTATGAAGCCACGATCGAAAGCTAGTGTATTATAAAAGAGTATAAAAGTCTTTACCACAAAGGCTTTTAGGCGAATTACACACGGCACGGATGTCATGTTGTACAAGACACTTAGAAAACCGTTGATACCTAACACACGTACAGTTGTTATTCAACTGATTTCGATGTCGAAATTTATAATATATTTGTCGAATGCATGACATGTCAATATAAAATACTTTTTTCATAAAAATACTACAGCATTTATACAACGCACATAAACAAGGAGGTCATAATATATTCAATTCGAGTAGCCCCTTTTTAAAAAAGCGTTCGAATTTACGTAACATTTGCTAGACCCTTCAACTTGATTTTAAATGCAGGATACAAGTAAAGGTAAATAAAACTGTTCCAATACAGGGTAAAATCAGGGATTTAAAGATTAACGTCATGCTACCAATTGACCTTTATCAGATATTTGTTGACTTCATCAACGCGTGTTTATATTGCTAATACGACAGCCAAAGGAAATTTGGACAAGGGTTTAAGCGAGAGTGATGATTAGACTGCAAGTTCACGGGAGCGGAGAGTCAAAATCTACCAACAGAATAGACTAACCGACAAAAAAAAACTATTTAGTCCGTCATTTACATTATCAAAAGAATTAAGACTCGTATTTCCCCACTTTGTCAGTGAAAAAAGGACGATACAGTTGAAAGTTCGCGTGGCGTCTTACCTAGGTTTAATTTTTACTGAACAGTAACAAGCTTAATATCTTTGCATTTCTTATTAATTAGATCAAGCGAAAAATATGGTCTAACGGACGGACTAAGCAGAATGCCAATTTTTTATGTAGTCGTCATCCCTATTGCATTAAATCTCCGCTCGCGAAATTCTGTTGGTTGATGTTTTTTTTTCACTCGTCATATGCCACGCGTCCTAGACGTCTTCGTTGCGTGGCCGCGGCGTGTTCATGACGCGTACGCCCCTTTCCGCAGTGGCTCGCAAACCGCCAGTGTGATAGACCCTTTTTTTTTGGTGAGTGGGAAATCATCAAATGACTACTCCCATCCTGGGTACGGCGGGAGGGCGTGTCAGACTTTTACTGACTAAAACCTACTTACAGTAGCTGGCCATATTATTAGGGACAGTGTCATGATTTTTGTATTATGAAGTTGGATTGATTTTTTCAGAAAAAATATTGGATGTAGACTCCAGAGGTACTTTTTATTCAAAAACCTTATTATTTAAGATTATAAAAAAAAGAAATACGGAGGTGAAATTAAACCTGCCAAATTATAAGAAAAAAATAACGCGTTGATAAGTTGTAAGTAAATATTTTGTGTATAACTTAATATTTTGTAACTCAGCCTAATTGCTGTAATAACAGCTCCTATAAGACGATTTATACGTTCCATACATTATATAACAGACTGTTTAGGCTTGTGTATGTATAAAACTAATTTATTAGAAATGCAATGAGCTGGTGTTTGGTGGTAATGAAGTGCTTAGCGATAGTCCTCTTGATGAGCTTCTGCATGTTCTCAATAGAGTTCGTATCTGGTGAGTTATCTGGTTAGTGCAAAATACTTATTTATTTTTCAGACGGGAATGCTGTAACACTCTTGGCCTTGGGACACGATGTAGAATCGTGCATAAAAATTAACTTTTCGGCCACTGCGGACCCATTCTTTGACTTGCGGGCATAATTCAGTTTCTAGTACTCACTTGTACAGATCTTGCCTGGCAGTCACTTTCGCGATATATAGGCACCCCATGCTTTTGGCTGAGATGACAAATCACACCATGATGATACCTGGTTGTTTAATTTTCCCTACTAAGCAATCTGCATGGAGCTGTTCTCGGACAATTCCACGATGTATACGACTACAAGTGAGCTCTGATCGACCTCCACCTGAAAAAAATATTCGTCGGAGAAGCATACACAGAAAATAATGTAATAATAACTGAATAGTGTTTTTCTGACCTATTGCAATATTAAGAGTAATATTATTAACCGATTCCAGTCTGTCACAGTCACCTGCCACAGTTGACTGGCCCACTGCAGGCGTTTCTACTTCATGGTCTCGGTGAGGCGCGATTTTTTGATCGGCCGACAACTTATCAAATTCTTCTCGGCCAACCTCCGTCAAACTGTCCCATCGAATGCTTCTGTTTTCTTATCTAATCCCTAGTTTGTAATCGTAGTCAGGCAGATAATACACTTTTTACCATGTTTTAGCCAGATATCCCTGTTTTTATGGTAAGAACGAAGAGTGGTGATTCGTTTTCTGGCACATTTTTTGACAGTCTCTGTTTTCAAAAGTTTGTTTTGAACAGATTTTACTTCAATACTGTTTACTACAGACTTTCAGACATCTGTAATAGCTGTTAAATCTCTCTGAGAATGTGTCAAATACAGAAATAATGTTTGTATTTTTATAAACTTTAGTGGACACGGGTTTAAAGCTTTGACCATTTTAAAAAGGCAAAATTTTAAAAATGTCACGCAACATCGTTACCAAAACTTAATATTTTGTATTAAATTTTAAAAAAAGAACACCATCAGAAACATTACTTGTGGTTCGAGTAGTTTGAACAGATACATCTAATAAAATTAAAGCCAAAAACTTTTTTTGCCATCAATGAAATAAACGTAATTTTCAACAGAAGTTATCAAAATTACTATAAATTATAAACTATACCACTTTTTTCAAAAATGGCTCGATCTTGTGGTGCTGTCACATATCATAGTTAATAATTATGATACCAGGAGTAAAACCAAAACAGAAAAACCTATGTAAAATTATTAATTTTCTTGATAAAGGTGTTAGAACAAAAAAAATGTTGCTCTATGAAGACTGTCCCTAATAATTTGGCCACCGATGGTATGTTCCTTCGATTGCCCTTTATGTTCCAGGGTCACGGTAACTATTATAAAAATTCCGCAACGTGATAGACCCTTAGACATGCTCTCGTTCCATCCCCGGGCGTCTTTATTACCATTTCATCAGATTTTGAAAGTGCCTGCCGGGGTTGCGGAATTTTTATAAAAGTTACCGTGACCCCGGAACATAAGGGGCAACCGAAGGAACATGAGTGGGTTTTAGTCAGTAAAAGTCTGACACGCCCTCCCGCTGCCTTTACGGCGGGAGAAGTCATTTGATGATTTCCCACTCCCCAAAAAATAAAAAAAAAGTAAGAGAGACACCTGAATTTGCGCACACACGTGCAAAACCACATGCGTACCGACTAGACTCAAGTAAACCGCCCATTGATACCGAAATTCGGTCACGCAAAAATATTTTTAGCTACCGCATTTCATGTCTTATTTAACCTAGAAACCGAAATGTGGCATTAAATCCGAACTTGAACAGTTAGTACCGTACCACCATGAAGTGGTCGCTCTTGGAAATTCGCCAATTCGGTTATAGCATTTACTACTGTTTTTATTTTACAACATAGTTGCAAGGCCATTGTTAGTTTATGTGTTTGGACCACCCACAATTCAAAATATTGGTTGTTAATTATAGTTGGGTTATCTTGGTTAGGTTACTTATCAATATTGTTGTGAACTTTGTGCGGTGTGCTGGATCGAATTACCTCGTTTAGTCCTGATTAGTTTACTGTTTGGCTTAGGTGTTCGGTGTTGTGAGTAATTGAAAATTTGTTACCTAGTACCACAAAATGTGAGTGTACTACGTAGTGTCGCACTACCGTAGCGTCGAACTACTGTCGCGAAATCGTTTGTCACACTTGCGTGATGTCGATCTTCAGTGTGTCGCACTAGCGTGCATTCGAACTATGGTGTGTCGCTGTACAGTTTTGTCGCTCAAGCGTTAAACGCCCATCCATTTGTCGAGTTCACGTAGTACACTCACAAAATGTTCGTAACGTATTTCTGCCGCTATAATAGCAATTTTTTTCAATCTTAAAATGGAAAAATTTAAGGTTCCTCGAGTTACTGGATTGTTGAGGTATGAAAGGCAGTCGCTCTATTTAAAATGCTGGTATACCCTTCATTTGAAAACCAGACAAATGCGAGTGCCTGCACTCTAAAAGTTTCATAATTATAGTTCGTTGTGTATTCTATAGGCGTGTTTTATTATTAAAATTGGGTAAAAAACGTAAACATATTATTTTTCTTAAAAGGTAAAACTTCGTCAATTTTTTACTTCAATATTTTTTTTGCTCTTTGTTGTTACAGAAGCTGTAGTAAATAATACACACTTAAAAGTAACAAGCAAGGTTTAATTTTCATTTGAACAATCCTTTCGAGGGACACGTTCCCCCATTTTTGATTCTGGTTGACTTTTACCTCATGCTAGTTGTCATTGACCCTGGAAATCAACATAGACAAAGGGAAACAATGGTTTAGTTGATATAAATTTTGACTTTGCCTTTAACCTTTCGCCGACCAAGCGACAGCCGGCTGTCGGGCTGCTATTGTCTTTCTATTGAGTCTCGAAACACGTGTGTTCGAAGGTTTAACAGCCAAAGTACAAGCGAACAGTCTTCATAACAGAATTCCAGTCGAAAAGTAATTTCATCAAAACCAATTTGTTGGAGTACCAATTACTAGAGCTAACATAACAGCCAAACAATGTCAGGTGTTTGCTGTCGATCAAATCATCGCGAGTATAAATTAATACGGGCGGAACTTTGGCAAACAGCCCGTTGTTAAGATGTTTACAGTCAGAATACTAATTAAGACTCAATTCGAACTAAATTTGGTCATAGCCAGGGTGTTATGTCTAGTTACCTACTTAGATTTATTTAGAAAGAGATTAAAAAACAGATACAGAAATAATTGTACAATATTTTTTATGTCGAACTTCCATTTGTTATTTTACCCCTTTAGAGGTCGAATTAAAAAAAAACAACTTAGTGGATACTTACATATATTATTATATTTTACAAAGAACACACTCGAAGTTTCAAATTTCTAAGATCAGTGGCTATAGTTGCTATAGAGTCAGTAAGTCAGTTTACCGTTTCGTATATTATATAAATATATTTAATTAATATTTAAATCATAAAAGTATTATTATAGTAGCCTCATAAGCAGGCTCAAGGTCACCCAAAGGGCAATGGAACGAGTAGTAATGCTTGGAGTTTCCCTGCGTGATAGAATCAGTAATGAGGAAATCCGCAGGAGAACCAAAACCACCGATATAGCTCTTCGAATTGCCAAACTTAAGTGGCAGTGGGCGGGGCACATAGCTCGTAGAACTGACGGCCGTTGGGGCGGAAAGGTTCTCGAGTGGTGGCCGCGTTCCAGTAAACGCAGCGTGGGCAGGCCTCCCTCAAGATGGACCGATGGTCTCATCAAGATCGCCGGGTCCCGCTGGATGCGGGTGGCGCTGGACCGATGCATGTGGAAATCTTTGGGGGAGGCCTTTGTTCAGCAGTGGACGTCTGTAGGCTGATGATGATGAAAAGTATTGTTATCGGTTTGTTCTAAACACGTAACAACGTTAGCACAAAAGCTTTTTTGAACGCCTATAAAAAATAACATAGCCGCGTGGAAAGAACTGATTGCTATAATAATTTTAGTAGGCGTTTCAAATAGTAGATAGATTTTGATCTTGTTTCGGGTCTAGATCATTAATATGAAAACATGAAGTTTAAATAACAGAATACCTAATGTTGGCGGCCTAAATATCTTGGTTAAAGGAGATTAACAGGTCAATAGATGGTATGCGGTCTGTCAAAATAGGTTGTCCCTGTTTGTGGTTGCGTTCCAGACTGCTATAAACGTTGATTTTACGAAGTATTGTTGTGTCAAAAGTTGATAACTCCACCCGTTTCCGAGATACAGGGTCTTGAACTATTGACAGACAGACAGACAACCAATTTTATTGTTCCTATGAGTGTTTCGTTTTTTCTTTAAAAGGAGCAGAGCCATAAACACAGCCTGCTAAGAAATAGCACGCCTATAGAAAAAATTAAAATAGTTAACATAAAAGCATTTCAGCGGATTGCCATTATTACTATAATGCGCAAGCTTGTTACTTATATTGCTACCTCAACAGTTTTTCAAAAAACTTCATCAGATTATAGACGTATTTTTCCCATTATAAGTTTTCTTACTATTTGCTATTCGTTTATAAGTTATAAAACTTATACCTAAGTAAGTTTATAAAGTGCTTAAGTATTCACTTATAATAAGTTTTGCCATAGGTTGCTTTTACTGTGTAAGTTTTGCTAGTTAATGACTTATTGTAACTATCGTTAGTGATCGTTTGTTACTTTGAAGATACTCTTCAAATTATAATAATTAGTGAACCCGCCTTAGTTTCGCACGGGTATTACAAATCATTAAAAACTCGGGCTTATTTCTACTACTAGCTGCTGCCCGCGACTTCGTCCGCGTGGAATTTAGTTCCCGTTCCCGCAGGATTTCCAGGATGAAAACTATCCTATGTTCTTTCTCGGGTCCCAGACTATATCTCTACCAAATTTCATTCAAATCGGTTCAGTAGTTTAAGCGGGAAAGCGTAACAGACAGACAGACAGACAGACAGAGTTACTTTTGCATTTATAATATTAGTATGGATTACATTCACGAAATCCTTAACCTTGAATTACTCAATCCATTAAAAAAAACAGAACTATTCTGGTAATAGATCATTCTTACTCAGTTATTTTTTGCTTACAATAACCTGAACAGAAAATAACAGGCCTTTTTTTTGGGGAGTGGGAAATCATCAAACGACTTCTTCCGTCCTTCGTGTCAGACTTTTAGTGACTAAAACCCACTCATGTTCCTTCGGTTGCCCTTTATGTTCCGGGGTCACGGTAACTAGAGGAAAACAACAGGCCTGCCACTCCGCTTGTGACCAAGAGATAAATATGGTCCAGTCAAATACAACACCCAATACATTATGGAATCCAGTAATCGATTCAACTACCGACCTGTCAGTTTCAATTACTGGACCTCAATAGTAATTGCATTTCGCGGTTTGAAACGTCACCCGCAGATGTATTGTGTGGAACATACGAAACGTTTGTGTTTGTGTTATAGATGTTTGTTGATTGGCAAGACGTAGCGCAGTCGTGACAGATGGAAGGTATGGAGGTAAGGGTTTGCCCAGCAGTGGGACAGTACGGGCTAGTTAATAAAATAACAAATAAAGTTATTCGTTTACAAAAGCCTCCCTCCATACCTTCCATACAGTATGGGCTAGTTAATCTACACTTCTACACTTATATCTATACTATCTATACTTCTATACTAATATTATAAAGAGGTAAAATTTGTAAGTTTGTAAGTTTGTAAGTTTGTATGTTTGTAAGTTTGTAAGTTTGTATGTTTGGGGTAATCTCTGGAACTAATGAACCAATCCCAAAAATTTTTTCACTGGCAGAAAGCTACATTATTCCTGAGTGCTATAGGCTATAAATTATCTTTATAACATGTATATTAACCGAGCTATTGCATTTTTTGTCTAGCAAGTCGGAAAAAATTACCTCATAAAACAGAATTATTTGCGTGCGCTGCCTAAACAGTTGCTTAAAATTAAAAACAATGTATGGCAACTTGGTTTGTCTTAATTATTTCTACAAAAAAGTCCGCGATACCATATCTCTATCTATACTAATATTATAAAGAGGTAAAATTTGTAAGTTTGTAAGTTTGTAAGTTTGTATGTTTGTAAGTTTGTAAGTTTGTATGTTTGGGGTAATCTCTGGAACTAATGAACCAATCCCAAAAATTTTTTCACTGGCAGAAAGCTACATTATTCCTGAGTGCTATAGGCTATAAATTATCTTTATAACATGTATATTAACCGAGCTATTGCATTTTTTGTCTAGCAAGTCGGAAAAAATTACCTCATAAAACAGAATTATTTGCGTGCGCTGCCTAAACAGTTGCTTAAAATTAAAAACAATGTATGGCAACTTGGTTTGTCTTAATTATTTCTACAAAAAAGTCCGCGATACCATATCTCTATCTTTTATATTTTATCTTTTATACTTCTTTTATTGCATTAAAAAAATGATTTTTCGGCATACTTACGTTTGGTTGATTATTTGAGCAACAAAATATTAATTCTTATGACAATAAATTATTTTAGTATCACAAGGACATCATACAGATAAGATTTGCCATTTACAGTATGTCAATTGGTCATATAGTTCCGGAGATAATATAAAATTACTAAAACGCAAAATGCCCCTTGCGTAATTTTCATTGTGCGGAAGACATTTATAATTTCAAAAAAATAACTTTGAAGATATTCACAGTTTTAAAATTACTCCGCAGCAAGCAATATAAATGATAGTATGTAATAGAAACTGCTTTTTAGCGAAAAAAGGCCGCCTATTGTACTCTTGCATATTTGTTTGTATTGTCCTTTACTGTTTTTGTCCTATTGGTATTTGGTGTACAATAAAGAATATTGGCCGATGACTTTGCAAATATTCGTAGCTTATACATCAGAATAACACATCTGGGTCGTCATAAAGGCGCGTGTAAGAGGTTACGGGTTTGAATCCGGGCAAGTACCAATGTGACTTTTTCAATTCATATGTACTTTCTAAAGTTTATCTTGGACATCACTGACATCCCGTGCCTCGGAAAGCATGTTAAGCCCCGGTTGTCATTCGTAGAACTTTGACGCTAGGGGTATTCAGAAGCCAGAAAGTCTGACCAGTCGAACCAAAGGTATCGTCGCCCAGTTACTGGGTTGTGGAGGTCTGATAGGCAGACGCTTCACGTAAAACACTGGTATCCAGCTGAATCCGGTTCGGCTGTAAGCAGACCCCAACATAGTTGGGAAAAGGCTAGGGAGATGATGATCCTCCTCACCGCACACGGACATTTCGGGAGGTTCCTATGTCGGATTCGGGCGGAAGTGACGCCTGCGTGACACGGTGTAGCATACGGTGAAGGTAGGCCCCGCTTGGGCGAACCACCACCGTGTCGTTGCAGAGGCGATCGGCGCTGGTTCAGGCCATGCTTCGGGGCGAGACTGAATAGGAAGCCGTCGCCTCCTGCGAAGCAGACACGCTGGAGACGAAAGCGGTGGGGCGCGTGAGGCAGCGTCAAGCTTCACGCCCCGGACAGAGATCCAGGCTTAGTTGTCGAGAGTCACAAGATGATGGCCACTGGAGGCGTGGGCCTGCGGCAGGCGAGCGGTATGTAGCTCGCCGCCAGAATAGGACCAGACCCGTGTCGACGGCGTGTCGATGCTTCTAATAGTTACCGCGGCCCCGGAATATATACGGGTAACCGAAGGGACATTATTGGATTTTAGTAAGTAAAAGTCTGACCCTCCTTCCCTCTTCAGAGGCGGGAGAAGTCATTTGACGATTTCCTTTCCATCAAAAAAACAAACGCCATTGTGAAAAAAAATGGTCAATGTAGCTCTTTCACGCTTATACAACCCCAATAATCTTTTTGTGTACACTCAAGATAGTTCCACAGTTAATCCGTCCTAATATTATAAATGCGAAAGTAACTCTGCCAGTCTGTCTGTCTGTCTGTCTCTTCTTCACGCCTTAACTACTAAACCAATTTTGAATGAAATTTGGTACAGACATAGTCTGGGACCCGAGAAAGGACATAGAATAGTTTCCATCCCGGAAATCCCCCGGAAACGGGAACTATTATTCCACGCGGACGAAGTCGCGGGCAAAAGCTAGTATATTATATTATGACATCGCTTATGACACATGTTGTGCCAGCGGTGGATGCTGGACTACAGGTGGACGTGGCCTACTTTGATTTTCGGAAGGCCTTCGACACCGTAGATAATGATATCCTTCTTTCGAAGTTGGCCGCCGCAGGCTGCACTACGCACACACTGACATTCTTTGCAAGTTACTTAAAAGATCGCTGTCAGTACGTTGATTGCAGTGGAAGCCTTTCTGAGCCCTACTTTACGAGGTCTGGGGTAAGTCAAGGCAGCAATCTAGGACCCCTACTCTTCATATTAACTGTAAATGACTTGCCGAATGTAGCTTTTAAATCCACACCGTTATTGTTTGCTGATGACCTAAAATTAATGTTAAAAATAGAGCAGAAAGAGGATCATCACATACTTCAACAAGATATAACCAGAATTGAAGAATGGAGTTTAGAAAATAGATTATATTTTAATATGGCCAAATGCTCCGTATTATCATTCAGCCGAGCACGTAACCCGAGTCATCACCAATATTGCATGGGCGGAAGGCCGCTGCAGCGGGTCTCTGACGTCAGGGATTTAGGTGTGCGCTTCACTGCTGATGTAAATTTTAGGACTCATATCGTTAATGTCTGTAAAAAAGCTTACCGAAATTTAGGGATGATATTACGGTTAGGTAACCAATTCAATAACTTAAATGCACTAAGAGCACTGTATGAAGCAATTGTAAAGAGCCATCTAGAGTGTAATGCCGTTGTTTGGTCACCACATGAAGTAAAATATAAATTGATGCTCGAGCGCATACAGAACAAATTTATTAGATTTATTTATTCAAAAATGTATGGCGTTTTCCCTGGTTATCCACTGTTGTATCCGACTCTTTTTGTACTAGGCATGGTGGGGTATTACAAAATTGAGGTGAGGAGGGATGTAGCTGTCGCTACTTACTTATTTAAAGTACTTCGTGGCAAAATACATAATCCGAGGGTGTTAGAGCTTATTCAGTTGTGTGTGCCGGATGCGTACGCGGCGCGGCGGCGGCGGCCGGCGCTGCTGGCGGTACCACGCGCGCGCACCAACCTCTTACAGCGTGCGCCCCTGACGCGTGCGCTGCGGACGCTCAATGCGATGTCGGAAACGGGACAAATTGATATTTTTAATTGTACTCTGAAGGAATTCACAAGAGCCGTGTACTGTACCTGTTCTAATTATTTATAAATTTATCTTAGCCTCAAGCTCAAATATATATGTATGTATGTGTGTAGAATAATTTTTGTTGTTAGTATAAGTGTGTAGAGTAATTTAGACTAAGTATAAATAATTGTCAATACACTATTGCATTAGGTTACCCTGTAATAATAGTTGTATTTTGTGGTAAAATAAAATAAAAAAAAAAAAAAAAATATTATAAAGAGGAAAACTTTGTATGTTTGTTTGTTTGATTGTAATGAATAGGCTCTAAAACTACTGGACCGATTTAAAAAATTCTTTCACCATTCGAAGGCTACATTGTCAACGAGTAACATAGGCTATATAATATCACACTATGTGCCACGGGAGCGAAGCAGTAACCAAAAACCTAAAGTAACGCGGGTGAAACCGCGAGGAAGAGCTAGTAAAATAATAAATAAAGATGGTTGTGTCTAGGAACTTAGTAAGTGTAGGTTTAGCAACAAATTTCAATTTAATCCGTTCGTTAGACCGTCTAAAATACTAGTTTCGTATTTTTCTCTTGACCAAAGAAAATTGTATTTTTTTTTGGTGAGTGGGAAATCATCCTATGACTGCTCCCGTCCTGGGTGCGGCGGGAGGGCGTGTCAGACTCTTACTGACTAAAACCCACTCATGTTCCTTCGATTGCCCTTTATGTTCCAGGGTCACGGTAACTATTATAAACATTCCGCAACAAAAATACAAAGATCAAAATCATGAAAGTTTCGGAGCGAGGGCCTGTGACGTCTATTTCCAGTAAAAATTGTACCTAGGCGTGACGACACGCGAAACTTTAACCATAGTATAAAGAGAGGGAAGTAGGTTATCTTCATACAAACGCACCCCGCGCGGCTTGTATGTGTGCGCCATAGTATCTATGCGTCGACGCACGCACACTTTAACAAAATCTCGACGCGTTTCTCCTGTCGCCAGTCGGGGCTAACACTGCACGAGGTTCGCGCGTCACTGCTTTTCGACACCGCAAAATGAAACCAAAATGTCTGATAATCGCAGGAGAACGTATTGCTGTGTGTTTGGGTGTCTCAACAATTTATGGATTCCAGAATTGTTTCTGTTCAGATTACCTATTGAACAAAAAAGGCAAGCATGTCACTCATTCTAGCATATAATTTTTACTTGATGTTGAGATACCTACTTTTATTTATTTTTGTTGTAAGTATTAGTTTTCTATCACACAGAGGAAGTAGGTAGGTAGGCCTAATTAAATTTCCTACTAGAATGTATTAGGTACTTTTGATCTGTCAATTGATTTGCTGCTATTGCTTTGTTTACGCTTAGTTATGCCGATTTCCCAGTATTGTAGGTAGGTATAGTAACTAAGTGCCTACCTAATTACAGTTAGATAATCGTAATTGTGTCGTGTGTAAAGGTGACAACCCTAAGACAGTAGGCAATTATATCGCGGATTGGGCCGGAGATAGCCTACTTCCCTCTCTTTATACTATGCTTTAACGCACTGTATCGTTGTCATTTATCATTTACGAGAAAAAATACGTGTCCAAAATGTTTTGATTATTTTTTTTTTGGCATCCCGCGCCGACTTCCGATGCAAACAGAAGGTAAAGTTTGTCGGCTATGTGTGTATGTATGTCTGTGGTACAGTACTCTTAAATGGGTGATCTGATTTGAAAGTAAGTTATCTAGATAGAGAAGATGGTTCATAGACACTCTTCAAAATCAGTTCAGCTGTTTCGGAGTTATTAACTCTTTTGTTTGCAGTCGAGATCTAAACAATTTTGAGGACGGATGATTTTAAAATAAATAAATAAATATACTGGGACAACTCACACACGGTCATCTGATCCCAAGTTAAGCTCTGCTTAGAGATTGTGTAATGGAAACCAGACAACTGATATACATACTTATATAATTTATAAATATATATCCGTACTAATATTAAAAATGCGAAAGTAACTCTGTCTGTCTGTCTGTCTCTTCTTCACGCCTAAAACACTAAACCGATTTGAATGAAATTTGGTACAGATATAGTCTGGGACCCGAGAAAGGACATAGGGTAATTTTCATCCCGGGAATCCCCCGGATCGGGAACTATTAATCCACGCGGACGAAGTCGCAGGCAAAAGCTAGTTATAGATAAATTACACCCAGACACAGAACAAACAGTCACGCTCATCACATAAAGTTTGTTCTGGGTGGGAATCAAACCCACGACCTCCGGCTTAGCAGTCAGGGCTACTAACCACTACACCAACAGGCCCGTCAAAAAAATATTAATGTACACTTATTAGATCAACAGTCTAACTATACAATGCATAAAATACTTAGGTCTACCAAGTCTATGAACTCAACTTAATAGCAAATCTATCAACTAATCTCAACTCAGTCGTCATTGGGATTCCGATCCTGCGCACAGATGTCTGTTTCCGGAGCTGTTCTAGAGAATTCTAGCTAGGTGGTCAGGATGATGACTGAACTATAGACTTGGTATGTGAAATGGGTAATGTTTGTAGGAAACTTGCACGTGAATTGATGATTCTGAGTGAAGAATTGGTTTGGAATGATGGAAAGAAATAGCCAATAGCAGTAGTAGAGCTGCTACTTCTGCTTTGAAGCAGTATTATTGAGGCTGTTTCTCTTATTCACAAACTTAACCAAATTTAAGTTAAGTGCATCTTTATCTTTCAATTCCATTTAAAAAAACCGAAGATACATAGTATATATGTTCCTTTCAATTAGCCAGCGTTTGAAGTAAATCGAAGTCCATCCAGATTTTTGTCTTAAGGGTAGTAACGCACCTTCTAATATGACATTACGTAAAGAAGACCTATAAGCAGCGACAGTTCCCACTCAAAACCAGATGAGACGAAGACTTTTTGAAAAAAATAATCCATACTACACACATCAAAAGTGTCTAGGGATATTTTAATTAAACCTAAATAACTAAAATTCTATTAACTTTTTGTTAAGACACCTACACTTTAAAATAAACCTTGTTTAATTGCCTATCTAATCTGATAATAAACTTTTAGATAAAGTTAAATAAAAAAAAAACTTAGAAGAAGAGGAAAAACTCAACAAAATTTCAATGTAACTTTATTTTTGAAATTTCAAAACCTAAACAACAAAACATTTTTTTTTAATAAAAATTGTTGAAAACTTAAAATTAATAATTTGTGGATCCACCTAAGACTCTCCTGACACATCTGGAGCGGTTCTGCATACTCAAAACAAGGGTGTCAATATCCTGTTGTGGAGTACTGTCCCAAATCCTGCTAAGATGCAAGAAAAGCTGGTTTTGATGCACAATATCAACAGGGAAATTCCTACGAGCTCTTCTCTGAAGCATATTCCAGGCATGCTCAATAGGATTTAAGTCAGGGGATTGTGCAGGCCGGTCTAAAGCTTGGATAACATGCTGTTGTAACCAACTTGTAACGATACGCGCCGTATGTGGACGGGCATTGTCGTGCATTAGCTGGAAATTTTGTCCCATTTGCTGTTTGTGGGGCAAGATTACAGGCTCTAGCACCACATCTCGGTATTTTCGAGCAGTCATATTGCCTTGTATCCAAACGAGGTCCGTTCTACCGCCGAGACGAATTCCTGCCCAAACCATAATCGTGCCACCTTAATATGCATGAACTTGTTGTGGGTGCTGCAGTCGATTCCAACGTCCAGGTTTTCTCCAAACGCGTACTCTTCGCGAATCAGGATGAAATCCAAACCTAGATTCATCAGTGAAAAGCACAAGTGACCATTGAGAATGGTTCCAGTTTTCGTGTGCAATAGCCCATTGTAATCTTCTTCCTCGATTACCTCTCCTTAGTGCTGATACCCAAAATGGCCTACGAGCACGTAGATTGACTTCATGCAGTCGCCTTCTCAAAGTTTGACCGCTTACCAGCAAGAAAACATACTCTCTCTGTAGCCTTTGAACCAATTGCATCGCCGCTGCATTTAGTTGACTTCGTGCAGCATTTACTATGAATCGGTCCTGTACATGTGTTGTAATGCGTTGAGGTCCTCGGTGCCGTTCCACCACTTCCTCCGTGACACGATAACATGACCAAAGCCTGGATATAACGCTCTGACTGGTCTTCATGGCTTCAGAAACGGCAATTACGGGACAGTACTCCACAACAGGATATTGACACCCTTGTTTTGAGTATGCAGAACCGCTGCAGATGTGTCAGGAGAGTCTTAGGTGGATCCACGGAATATAAATTTTAAGTTTTCAAGAATTTTTATAAAAAAAAATGTTGTTTTGTTTAAGTTTTGATGTTTCAAAAAATAAAGTTAAGATTGATATTTTGTTTGAGTTTTTCCTCTTCTTCTAAGTTTTTTTTAAATTTAACTTTATCTAAAAGTTTATTATCAGATTAAATAGTCTATTAAACAAGGTTTATTTTAATGTGTACATGTTTTAACAAAAAGTTAATAGAATTTTAGTAATTTAGGTTTAATTGAAATATCCCTAGACACTTTTGATGTGTGTAATATTATAAATGGGAAAGTGTGTCTGTCTGTCTGTCTGTCTGTCTGTCTGTCTGTTTGTCTTTCTTTCACGGCAAAACGGAGCGACGGATTGACGTGAATTTTTAAGTGGAGATAGTTGAAGGGATGGAGAGTAACATAGGCTACTTTTTGTCTCTTTCTAACGCGAGCGAAGCCGCGGGCAGAAGCTAGTACTTTTATAACGCATGAAAACACTCTTTGCCATTTTGCCCTGAATGACTTCGAGCAGCTTTGCACAGTAAATTATTTATGTTAATCAAATTGGTTTTATTGGCGGTAATAAATCACACTCTGTGAAAATTACAAGTCTTTATCTATGTACAGCTAATGAGATATCGCCTGCAGTCGTACGGACGCTTTTTAACGATGGTTTTGCATAGAAAACTATTTCAGGATCAATAAAGAATATACACAGCAAATACTCCAAAGGAACACAATCCGTATTACTCTTATTATCCCCGTCATCTACAAACTTTCCACAATACTTAAACAAATCGCCACATCCAATGCATCAATCAAATCTATTATAATCCAAATGCCGACACGTCCGTCCAATCCGCGGCCTATCACACAAATGTCGCTTCCTTGTAATACGAAAACAATCCCTTCCGCGCAAGCGACACGACGCATGCGCTACAATTAACATACAATGTGTGCGTGCGTGGACGCATCAATGGCGCGGGAATGGGGGGGTGACCATGCGATGGGTTGATTAGTGGAGACTTTTTTTGGGTTGTCTATTTCGTATATTGTTTGTTTTTTAAGCCCATTCTTGTACATACGAAAGTACCTTTTGGAATTGATACGTTCAAAAGTGCTTTTAAGCAACGAGTGATTGCTAATTTAGTTTGCATTTTTTTGTGAATATATGAAGTTTTCAGCAGATTATATGTAGCATGAGGTGATTCTGGGAATTAAAAATAAGGTCAAATTGTTTTATAGCTAGTCAAACTTGGTTTTCGTAAATAGTAAGTAGACCTGATTGTATGTATACTTAAATTACAGAAAAAAAATGATGGAGTAGTATATTTTTTAAATCGTAATTACTCTGTTAGGCTGTTGTACTGATTTTGACCCTCAGGGTCAAAAAATACCATTTATAAACACACTCATGACTGGTCCATACCCTTTTAAACTACTGAGTATAAAATTTTCAATTAAAATAAAAATTATAATATTCTGACTCGCACTTCTTATTCGTAAATTTCTTCACGCTTTCGACTTTAATCCACCAATTAAATACTAAATGAAACATAAATATTCATCTCGCTACCCTACCCGCTATTCAAAAGAATAATCTTGTTGAGAAATTAATAAGCAAAATTATGTTTAAAGGAAAAACTTAACAAAACCCTGAAGAGAAAAATAAACGTCACACTTTCTATTTTCTCATTTATTTATGTGCGTTTTCTTTTCTAATTATCTCACCGTTCTTAGACCATTCATGTATGGTGCTCGTGCCAATTCCCTGAAGATTATTTCTTCACTATATAATGGCAGGCAGGAGTATCAATTACTTAGAGATAGCAATCAGTCCCAATATTCTTAAAGACTGTAGGTGGTATCAATAATCCTACTCTCACTATTTGGTCGATAAGTAATTAAATTCATGTGTTCAATGAGGCTAAGCTCAGAGTCTCTAGAGGATAAAATTTGGACGTAGTTATCTGTCAGAGTACCAGAGTTTTCGACAAACCACTCTAATCAGCAAATTGAAGTAGTGAGCTGGTCACATCTGTCACAGAACTGAGAACCGTTAAATTTAGTGTTCTGCAGTGAAAATAAAGTTTGGTAACAGTAGTATCATTTAATTCAGAGAACGTCGAAGGCTAGTAACATAAATTATTTAAACCTTTGTTAGTAAATGTAATGTACACAAAAATTATGCAGCATAAATTGCAGGGTTAGCTAGACACTTAACGCCTTGTAACTAGAGCCCGCATGCCTGCATCGACTTGGGGCACTTTTTCAGCGACTACCTTGAGGCATGATGTGTATAGTGTGAGACGCACCTAAGTTAGATGGAGCTGCGTTATTCGAAAGCCAGCTGGAAGCAACTGGATAGAGTTTAATGGTGGGCCTAGGGGCTAACCGAGGGCATATATACGCTGATAAGTCAACGACTTATGATGATAATTACACCGTCTAAAATATTGTAAATAAGATAAATCTAACTTAATTTAGACTTTAATTACTCGGTTTCTTGTAAATTATAAAAAAAAAGCTTTACAAAGTTCATTTGTCACTATGAGTTTAATTTATAACAACTTTTGCCCGCGACTTCGTCCGCGTGAAATAATAGTTCCTGTTCCCAGGGGATTTCCGGGATGAAAACTATCCTATGTCCTTTCTCGGGTCCCAGACTATATCAGTACCAAATTTTATTCAAATCGGTTAGTGGTTTAGGCGTGAAGAAGAGACAGACAGACAGACAGAGTTACTTTCGCATTTATAATAATATTATGGAAGTATGGATTTCTGACGGGTCGGATTTATTTGTAATCTATAATACATTATAAAAATAATGTATGTAAGTATGTTTATCAATTTTCTGAGTACCATAGTACAAATATCAAGCTCTGCTTATTTTAGGATCAGATGGCCGTGTGTGAGTTGTCCTAGCATAGTTATTTATTTATATACCATCTTTTTGCGACATTACATCTGTCCATCCAACCACCAACTCCATAGCCCCTCTATCGTAGACAGCGAAGCACATCGGTCGCTCACCCCGCCCGCTGTTTATCCATCTGTCTGTTAACCTCACAAACGCATTGCATTTCACATTGCACGGATGCCTCAGATACTTGTTAGTGTCTATGGTCCTTTTTTGTGTCTTAGCTGGTCGTTTTCGTCTGTGTTTTGTCTTGAGAATGGCTGCTGTTTGAGTTTCATGGGAAAGTTGGGATTGCACGATTTTAAAGTCTTCAGTAACATATATCGATGTCATATTAGAGTTAAATATACATTAAATTTAAGTTCAGTGCGTCTTTTTCTTTCCATTATATCATCATCATCATCATCATCAGTCTCATGCGACCGATTTTGGCCATGGCGACCGCTTCAACTCCTATTCATTATTTTAGCGCTCGCTCATGCGCCCGAAGATGGCTAATGTACCCTATCTTTGCTAAGAAAGACCGAGCACATTGAGGGCAGGTGAGTTTGCCGTCTTGAAAATGGTAGATGATAGCAGCAGGTGGACGGGCCTTTACCCGATCGCCAACTTTACGAAGATCCTCGAAATCGCGTACATGGTTGTTAACCGCTCTGCGCCATTGTGTCCGCTGTGCTGCCAAATTCTGCCATTTCATACGAAAAATAACACAAGATAGATATTAGTTAAGTCCTGTCAAATTGAGACACTCTATAGACAATTTAGACGCGATTCAAAACATGGCACCTAGAAATACGTCGATTTCAGACGCTGGCTAATTTGAAATGAATATGTATCTTCTGTCCTTTGCTTAATTTAATACAAAGACAAAGATGCACTTAATTTAGTAAATTTAGTATATTTCCACGAGGTTTTCAAATAAATTGAACTAGATAAATGTGTGATCAAATAAAAAATATTATAAAGTAGGTGAGCAGTCGTAACCAAGACTCAAGCCGTGGCTAAAAGTAGGTCAACATTTGCAACCGATTACATTTTTTTCCGCTAACAAGCTTAACATACGTAATTACATATTACAGATGTTGGACACACAAGACGACCAAATAAAACGGATTTAATAACCAATAAATAAGCAATAAAAACAAGAGTTTGTAACTGATTTCTTTACATATTTATTATTTCCTAGTTTTCTAACTTTACATTTAATAAAGTTTGGCTGTATGTTACTTGTCAATATTGATACATTTTGTGAATATTTTTTAGATACAAATCTTTTAATGATAAGAAAACGGCCTTCAAAGATACATGGGAAAATTATCTCTAAGTTCTGATTTGGCTGTCGTCTTGTGTTTTGGTAGTTGCCTTGTAAAATTTTATAAGGCGTTCCATTGTCTATCTTCAATGACCTATGTCAGATTTTCCCAAAATTATATGCGACCAATTCGGAAGGAAATACTCTTTTATATTTTTTTATAAATCTACGCCCAATTATTGACAAAATTACACAACAAACAACCAAAAAATACAGAATAATTTAATATCCAACTTGTTATTGAAGTTGGTTGAAGAGGACAACATACTTTGAATCTACAATTTATTTACACGTACTTCATAAACATTCACGCAGGCAAAGCCACGGTCAAAAGCTAGTCACCAAATAACTAACACAAACAAATCACTATAATTAATATCAGACACAAAAACTTTCAGTCGCCACACAATTAGCATACGCTATTACATAAACGACAAGCAAAAATACACGACCATTAACTAAAATGTCAAAATACAAGTTTCCAATTTCGATTCGCTAATAAATTGTTTTTTATTTTCGCTAAGTTTTATGTGAACATCAAAGTTAGCGGCGGAATCTTAGAGAGATAACACATAATGTTATATTTAATTAGTTGTCAGTGGAAAGGCTAAGTTGAGACATACTTAGCTTACGTTAAGTGATCGTGTCGCTATATCGATGTGTGCAAGTTCTCAGTATGACAATGTATTAAAATATTCTGTTATTGGAAATTCTAATAACGTAGAGTGCATATCTTGTAGGACAAGAATAGTTGTGTTGATTATGGACTCTATAATGTCTTCTATGAATTGCTTTGTTCCTAGTGTCACATATTTGTATTGTTAGGTACCTACTGATTTGAAAATTTACTTTTATAACGCATGAAAACACTCTTTGCCATTTTGCCCTGAATGACTTCGAGCAGCTTTGCACAGTAAATTATTTATGTTAATCAAATTGGTTTTATTGGCGGTAATAAATCACACTCTGTGAAAATTACAAGTCTTTATCTATGTACAGCTAATGAGATATCGCCTGCAGTCGTACGGACGCTTTTTAACGATGGTTTTGCATAGAAAACTATTTCAGGATCAATAAAGAATATACACAGCAAATACTCCAAAGGAACACAATCCGTATTACTCTTATTATCCCCGTCATCTACAAACTTTCCACAATACTTAAACAAATCGCCACATCCAATGCATCAATCAAATCTATTATAATCCAAATGCCGACACGTCCGTCCAATCCGCGGCCTATCACACAAATGTCGCTTCCTTGTAATACGAAAACAATCCCTTCCGCGCAAGCGACACGACGCATGCGCTACAATTAACATACAATGTGTGCGTGCGTGGACGCATCAATGGCGCGGGAATGGGGGGGTGACCATGCGATGGGTTGATTAGTGGAGACTTTTTTTGGGTTGTCTATTTCGTATATTGTTTGTTTTTTAAGCCCATTCTTGTACATACGAAAGTACCTTTTGGAATTGATACGTTCAAAAGTGCTTTTAAGCAACGAGTGATTGCTAATTTAGTTTGCATTTTTTTGTGAATATATGAAGTTTTCAGCAGATTATATGTAGCATGAGGTGATTCTGGGAATTAAAAATAAGGTCAAATTGTTTTATAGCTAGTCAAACTTGGTTTTCGTAAATAGTAAGTAGACCTGATTGTATGTATACTTAAATTACAGAAAAAAAATGATGGAGTAGTATATTTTTTAAATCGTAATTACTCTGTTAGGCTGTTGTACTGATTTTGACCCTCAGGGTCAAAAAATACCATTTATAAACACACTCATGACTGGTCCATACCCTTTTAAACTACTGAGTATAAAATTTTCAATTAAAATAAAAATTATAATATTCTGACTCGCACTTCTTATTCGTAAATTTCTTCACGCTTTCGACTTTAATCCACCAATTAAATACTAAATGAAACATAAATATTCATCTCGCTACCCTACCCGCTATTCAAAAGAATAATCTTGTTGAGAAATTAATAAGCAAAATTATGTTTAAAGGAAAAACTTAACAAAACCCTGAAGAGAAAAATAAACGTCACACTTTCTATTTTCTCATTTATTTATGTGCGTTTTCTTTTCTAATTATCTCACCGTTCTTAGACCATTCATGTATGGTGCTCGTGCCAATTCCCTGAAGATTATTTCTTCACTATATAATGGCAGGCAGGAGTATCAATTACTTAGAGATAGCAATCAGTCCCAATATTCTTAAAGACTGTAGGTGGTATCAATAATCCTACTCTCACTATTTGGTCGATAAGTAATTAAATTCATGTGTTCAATGAGGCTAAGCTCAGAGTCTCTAGAGGATAAAATTTGGACGTAGTTATCTGTCAGAGTACCAGAGTTTTCGACAAACCACTCTAATCAGCAAATTGAAGTAGTGAGCTGGTCACATCTGTCACAGAACTGAGAACCGTTAAATTTAGTGTTCTGCAGTGAAAATAAAGTTTGGTAACAGTAGTATCATTTAATTCAGAGAACGTCGAAGGCTAGTAACATAAATTATTTAAACCTTTGTTAGTAAATGTAATGTACACAAAAATTATGCAGCATAAATTGCAGGGTTAGCTAGACACTTAACGCCTTGTAACTAGAGCCCGCATGCCTGCATCGACTTGGGGCACTTTTTCAGCGACTACCTTGAGGCATGATGTGTATAGTGTGAGACGCACCTAAGTTAGATGGAGCTGCGTTATTCGAAAGCCAGCTGGAAGCAACTGGATAGAGTTTAATGGTGGGCCTAGGGGCTAACCGAGGGCATATATACGCTGATAAGTCAACGACTTATGATGATAATTACACCGTCTAAAATATTGTAAATAAGATAAATCTAACTTAATTTAGACTTTAATTACTCGGTTTCTTGTAAATTATAAAAAAAAAGCTTTACAAAGTTCATTTGTCACTATGAGTTTAATTTATAACAACTTTTGCCCGCGACTTCGTCCGCGTGAAATAATAGTTCCTGTTCCCAGGGGATTTCCGGGATGAAAACTATCCTATGTCCTTTCTCGGGTCCCAGACTATATCAGTACCAAATTTTATTCAAATCGGTTAGTGGTTTAGGCGTGAAGAAGAGACAGACAGACAGACAGAGTTACTTTCGCATTTATAATAATATTATGGAAGTATGGATTTCTGACGGGTCGGATTTATTTGTAATCTATAATACATTATAAAAATAATGTATGTAAGTATGTTTATCAATTTTCTGAGTACCATAGTACAAATATCAAGCTCTGCTTATTTTAGGATCAGATGGCCGTGTGTGAGTTGTCCTAGCATAGTTATTTATTTATATACCATCTTTTTGCGACATTACATCTGTCCATCCAACCACCAACTCCATAGCCCCTCTATCGTAGACAGCGAAGCACATCGGTCGCTCACCCCGCCCGCTGTTTATCCATCTGTCTGTTAACCTCACAAACGCATTGCATTTCACATTGCACGGATGCCTCAGATACTTGTTAGTGTCTATGGTCCTTTTTTGTGTCTTAGCTGGTCGTTTTCGTCTGTGTTTTGTCTTGAGAATGGCTGCTGTTTGAGTTTCATGGGAAAGTTGGGATTGCACGATTTTAAAGTCTTCAGTAACATATATCGATGTCATATTAGAGTTAAATATACATTAAATTTAAGTTCAGTGCGTCTTTTTCTTTCCATTATATCATCATCATCATCATCATCAGTCTCATGCGACCGATTTTGGCCATGGCGACCGCTTCAACTCCTATTCATTATTTTAGCGCTCGCTCATGCGCCCGAAGATGGCTAATGTACCCTATCTTTGCTAAGAAAGACCGAGCACATTGAGGGCAGGTGAGTTTGCCGTCTTGAAAATGGTAGATGATAGCAGCAGGTGGACGGGCCTTTACCCGATCGCCAACTTTACGAAGATCCTCGAAATCGCGTACATGGTTGTTAACCGCTCTGCGCCATTGTGTCCGCTGTGCTGCCAAATTCTGCCATTTCATACGAAAAATAACACAAGATAGATATTAGTTAAGTCCTGTCAAATTGAGACACTCTATAGACAATTTAGACGCGATTCAAAACATGGCACCTAGAAATACGTCGATTTCAGACGCTGGCTAATTTGAAATGAATATGTATCTTCTGTCCTTTGCTTAATTTAATACAAAGACAAAGATGCACTTAATTTAGTAAATTTAGTATATTTCCACGAGGTTTTCAAATAAATTGAACTAGATAAATGTGTGATCAAATAAAAAATATTATAAAGTAGGTGAGCAGTCGTAACCAAGACTCAAGCCGTGGCTAAAAGTAGGTCAACATTTGCAACCGATTACATTTTTTTCCGCTAACAAGCTTAACATACGTAATTACATATTACAGATGTTGGACACACAAGACGACCAAATAAAACGGATTTAATAACCAATAAATAAGCAATAAAAACAAGAGTTTGTAACTGATTTCTTTACATATTTATTATTTCCTAGTTTTCTAACTTTACATTTAATAAAGTTTGGCTGTATGTTACTTGTCAATATTGATACATTTTGTGAATATTTTTTAGATACAAATCTTTTAATGATAAGAAAACGGCCTTCAAAGATACATGGGAAAATTATCTCTAAGTTCTGATTTGGCTGTCGTCTTGTGTTTTGGTAGTTGCCTTGTAAAATTTTATAAGGCGTTCCATTGTCTATCTTCAATGACCTATGTCAGATTTTCCCAAAATTATATGCGACCAATTCGGAAGGAAATACTCTTTTATATTTTTTTATAAATCTACGCCCAATTATTGACAAAATTACACAACAAACAACCAAAAAATACAGAATAATTTAATATCCAACTTGTTATTGAAGTTGGTTGAAGAGGACAACATACTTTGAATCTACAATTTATTTACACGTACTTCATAAACATTCACGCAGGCAAAGCCACGGTCAAAAGCTAGTCACCAAATAACTAACACAAACAAATCACTATAATTAATATCAGACACAAAAACTTTCAGTCGCCACACAATTAGCATACGCTATTACATAAACGACAAGCAAAAATACACGACCATTAACTAAAATGTCAAAATACAAGTTTCCAATTTCGATTCGCTAATAAATTGTTTTTTATTTTCGCTAAGTTTTATGTGAACATCAAAGTTAGCGGCGGAATCTTAGAGAGATAACACATAATGTTATATTTAATTAGTTGTCAGTGGAAAGGCTAAGTTGAGACATACTTAGCTTACGTTAAGTGATCGTGTCGCTATATCGATGTGTGCAAGTTCTCAGTATGACAATGTATTAAAATATTCTGTTATTGGAAATTCTAATAACGTAGAGTGCATATCTTGTAGGACAAGAATAGTTGTGTTGATTATGGACTCTATAATGTCTTCTATGAATTGCTTTGTTCCTAGTGTCACATATTTGTATTGTTAGGTACCTACTGATTTGAAAGCTCAAATCAGTAACAATAGAAATATGTGTGTGCAAACAAAATATATTGTACCTATTCTTTTTAACTAGAAACCTAAAAGAAGCTGTTGTTATGTTCATTATGATTTTTTTTACTACTTTATCAATACTGGGATTGCAATAGAATGCACAGTACTTAGTTCATGAGGTTGTGGGTATGATACGGGGAAAGTACCAATGTGAGTTTTTCAATACTTATGTATTTTCTAAGCTTACCTTGAACATCACTGACATCGCTGAAAGAAAACATAGAGACTTAAAAAAATGTCTAGAACATATTATAAGTAATATAATTCCGAAATTGCAAGCTTGTTGATCAATACTTAAGCTTTTTCTGAATGAAACAAGACCTTTGACAGTGATATGCTGAAATGCAAAAACATGTTGGTTTCAGTATATTTTGGGCACATGAATATTAAAATCCTGTCACGAGATAAATGATTCGTGAGAAAAGATTCTTCATTAAAAAAAAACAAGCTTTTATATCAAAAAACTAAACAAAAAGAAAAAAGGAAATAATTGACGTTGAAGCACGTTTTCATTTAAAAGCTTGAGGCACTGATATTTGATTTAAGGACAACTTACATACGAATTTTGCTAGTTAATTAACAGCTTGTCGTACATTACATACGAATTTTGCTAGTTAATTAACAGCTTGCAGTCATGGCGTAGCATAACCTAACTAAAAATCACCAAAAATAAATCTCAATTTGGACGAACTTCCAAACAAAATGAATGTTAGCAATAATTTTTGCGGACAACTTTCTACGTCGACAGCGGTTCTTCTACCAACATTTATTAAATTAATTTATCTGACTTGCCTAATCAGTCGAGTTGTCTTATAATTAATAGCATCGTCGTTAACATTCGGTTAATATCTACTTTATACATTACCCTTAAAAATAGAGACAGGCTTGTTGGTGGTTGCAAAGCAAAACTACTGACGGTAGAAACAAAAAAAAAATTAGAGTGGTTTATTAAATTTTGGTTTGTTTGAAAATGTAGAAGACTCGAGCATAAATAACATTGGCAAGTTTCACTAGGGGTTGCATTTTTCGAAATTTTATATTAATAAATATCTTTAAAATGGGGTCAGTTTAAAGTTAAATCCAAGTTTATGGGGTTGAAACCTTCCCCCACAACTAACTTCTTGGAAAAAAGAGGTTTAAATGGTTTATATAGTTTACTTTAATTGTTGCAGCTACACGTAAATGGTCTTAGGAGACTATCTATATGATTAGATAAAATTTAGAACCTTATTTACAGACTTTCAGAAATAAGTACAATTTCAAGAAAATGGTTATGTACTCAAAAACTTTTTTAATATCAATCGATCCTGTATTTAATCAATCAATCAATCAAAAGTTTATTGTGGATCATAGGTATGTATAGTACAGTTCTTAAATATTTGAAAATTTAATACCGATCCAAAGCTTCTATTAGCGATCTTTGAAGTTAAAAGACAGATAGGTACTGCAAAAAAAACTTTACGAGAATTTTCCACAAAATGTATGAGAAAAGATTTTTGGGTCTACCTGGCTTCATAATCTTCAACATTATTGGTCTCTTAGAAATATTTATTTCTAATATCCAAAAGATTGAAAAAAAAAATCGTCTGATTTTTTGAACGAATTCCGTAATGAATGGCTAGTTCGTAATGAACTAATGAATGAATGATTTGAACTAATAAGTTCAGACATGTTATACCACAAATGTAACTTTCTCATCATCGAGTGACCGTTTGATCGTAATTAATTTAAACAAGCATAATAATTAGTCAAAATTTGTTTTTAGTAATCGCAAAAAGTCCTATCGTGTTTTGTTTGACAAGTTTTGACAAATAATGTGTGATACTTCCTAAAAAGAAATAAACCAAGTTTTTTTGGTAAAAAAAAAACGGCAAGGCAAACAATTATTTTCGAACGAAACCTTCAGTGCCTGAGTCCGCCTCGTAAATGTGTGCCATACAACAACGTCAAACCCGCATCTACGTAAAAGAGATATTTTAACCACTACACCATTACACACAAGAATACAACAATGCCAGAGAAATTTCGCCAATCGGATAAAACCTGTTTTTATTGCCTTTAGACTTTTATAAATTAGTTAGTAGTTTATCTAGCATTGTGACTTGTAAACTTGTAACTTTATACTATACTCAAGCCAAATTCAATAAAGAATGTTCAACATCAAACATTGAAATAAAACTTAGGTCATTTGCTGGACGTTATGAAAGTAATATAAATTAGTGCTACAATTTATTATTGTTTGACTTATATTGACATTATCATATGTATTTCCTGAAATAAATAAAATACAATGAACCATTTACGGATTATAAACAAAAAGCCAGCTAATCCATACTAATATTATAAATGCGAAAGTAACTCTGTCTGTCTGTCTGTCTCTTCTTCACGCCTAAATCACTGAACCGATTTGAATGAAATTTGGTACAGATATAGTCTGGGACCCGAGAAAGGACATAGGATAGTTTTCATCCCGATAATGCCCCGGGAACGAGAACTATTAATGCACGTGGACAAAGTCGCGGGCAAAAGCTAGTTTCTTATAAATTTTCTGTATTTTCGTTAATTATAGGGGGACATCGGGAAAACGATAAACTTATGGGTACGCTTCTCATTTATAAATGCGAAACTCTAAATACAACCAATTTACTTTTACACTATAACTTGATTCAACAATTCTTTGTTATTAAATATTCTTCATTGGATTTTATCTAAGTATAGTATAGGTAACCATACATTTTGCGATAATTTAAGTTAATAAATTACAAACATCTCCTAATTAATTGTTACCCGATATTGGTCATAATTTACTATCCGAGTAACTAGAAAGGAATGATGTGTATATGTAAATCAGTGACGGTTGAAAATAGCGGGACGAAGTTTTTTATTCGATTTGTTAAGGTCAAGTCGAACGTTTTTCGCATTAGTTTTTTCTTAAACGAAATAATATAATGTCGTAAGTATAAATGGTGGGAAGTTCTACGAATTTTGTTAATTTACTTGTCATCGGGAAGTTTAAATTTATAATAAAATAGTTTTAAAAATATTTATCCATACTAATATTATAAATGGGAAAGTGTGTCTGTCTGTCTGTCTGTTTGTCTTTCTTTCACGTCAAAACGGAGCGACGAATTGACGTGATTTTTAAGTGGAGATAGTTGAAGGGATGGAGAGTAATAATAGGCTACTTTTTGTCTCTTTCTAACGCGAGCGAAGCCGCGGGCAGAAGCTAGTAAATATATAAGCAAAATAGCACTGACTGATTAATCACGAAATTTCAGATACTATATCACCTGTAACCTTAAAATTGGCAGGTAGGTTCCTTATAAGGTGTCCTATATCAGATAAGAATGGATTTTACGAAACTCTACTCCTATGGGGGTAAAAGGTATTCACGCAGGCGAAGCTGTGGGCAAAAAATAGTAAAAAAGATTCCCCAAAAAAATACGTTAACTTTTTCGGCAACCACGTCCACGTAAACTTAAACAAAAGTTTTTAAAACCCTCTACAAATCTTTTTTTTTTTGGGAGTGGGAAATCATCAAATGACTGCTTCCGTCCTGGGTGCGGCGGGAGGACGTGTCAGACTTTTACTGACTAAAACCGACTCATGTTCCTTCGGTTGCCCTTAATGTTCCAGGGTCACGGTAACTATTATAAACATTCCGCAACCCCGGCAGGCGTTGACCCTGTTGGGTCCCTGCTGACTTCTCTTTGAGGCGCGCGTGGAACAGACAACTAAGTGTCAGTTTCAGAGATTACACTTACAAACAAAAATCAAATTGTAATCTTTTTTAATATGGACTAGCGTAAATTAGTGTTCACTACAACAGTATACCCCTTAAAACGTTATGCAAATCACATAGAAGACAACCTATTATTTCACAGTAATATTATTTTGATTAACTCGCTGTACGATTTGTCTCTATCAATTTCTAATTAAAGGTTAATGTTCATAATTAAAAGTCTTGTTTGACAAGATGGCGGCTAGAGAGAATCATTAATTTGTCTTGACTTGAAGAAAGCGGATTGCGAATAAGTTTTTGGTTGATTAGCTGGTGGCTTTGGTTTTATTTGATTAGGAGTTTTTTTTTTCTGAGCCATCCCATAGGTGACTGCAATACTCCATACACGATAATGGTATGGATATGGATTTTTCTGTGCAAGTCCGACTTGCACTTTGTTGGTGTTTTTATTGTATGCCACGGAGTTGAATTTAGTTAAAATTGTCCTTCTGTTCCATTTCATTAATGTATAATTTGTTTGTAATTAAAAATTATTCTTAAGTTTAGTTAGTCGGGTCGGTTTCTCGCTTGGGATTAAAAGGCTGCCTGCGAGTTGTCCCAAGATGTTAAATTTACCATTTATGAAATTAAAATCGATGAAAATATACCATTTCATTATTTTACACCCAAGAATTTTTTTTTTTGGTGAGTGGGAAATCATAGTGGGGATTCATCATCGTATCCGCACGCAGCGTTTCTCGAATTCCTTTATTATGCGCACCGCAAAAGAATGGAATTCCCTGCCGGCGCCTGTGTTCCCAAATGCATATAACCCGGATGTATTCAAGAGACGAGTGCATAGGCATCTTTTGGGTGAGCTCGTTCCATCGTAGGCCCCGTCAATGCCCTCGGGCTAGTCTGGGACCAAGAGCAAACCCATATGTAATAAAAAAAAATTGTCTGCTCCCGTCCAGGGTGCGGCGGGAGGGCGTGTCAGACTTTTACTGACTAAAACCCACTCATGTTCCTTCGGTTGCCCTTGATGTTCCAGGGTCACGGTAACTATTATAAACATTCCGCAACCCCGGCAGGCGTGGCCCTGTTGGCCCCTTCCAGTGCTGACACCCAAGAAATATTCATATCCTAAAATATGCAAAAGATTCATGTGGTTGCTCATTACAGAAAAGATACGAGCAATATTATTCTGAACATCCAATTAACAGATACAACGTTGTTTGTGCGAAAAAAAAATACATATATCTTTGGCAAAAGAAAAAAGATGAAATGATGAGGAAAAATAATACTTGCAAAGATATTTGTTGGTAAAGAATAAGACATTGAAATGTTTTTCTGAATTATATAAATCTGTTTTTATACAGATAATTCAGAACCGTGTGTTAGTAATTATAAATATCCGATGTCCTTTTTCAAGCTATGGATATATCTGTACCAAATTTCATTTAAATCAGTTTAGTAGTTTTGGCGTTAACAGAGTTATTTTACAGAAATGGTTTCTGCTCCGGTCCCGTGGATTGAAATTGTAACGTAAATCTAGCAATGAGTTCCTGAATGGTTTGAAGACTCATTTGTATTTTAGGTAGCCGTCCCACACATGTGATTTTAAACATAATTGAAAGACAATAGCAGCGCGACAGCCGGCTGTAGTCGTCGGAAAGTTAAGAAAATATGCACCTATATTTATTGTGGCACTGCTTTTTCAGGCTAGTTGACATTATACGTACACACGGCTACACTTCAAGCTATACAAAACCAGTTTTAGCTCACCGCGCTTTGTGTATGTTTTTCGTACTTACAATCAGAAGTCAGCTTATACTGGTTTAGTATAGCTTGATGTATAGCCCACCGTACTTACTACCCGTACGACTTATCTGTGCACCTCGCGCTGTGACGCTCACGTAACCACGAAGTAGACGGAATGCTATCGCTACTAAACGAACGAGGCGCACACGGGGCGGCGCGCGGGGAAGCGGGTGAGGGGTCGCATTCCAGTGAGGTGCACAGATAAGTCGTACGTGTTACTACTACGCTACTACAAGGGGTGCTAGGTTATTGTTAATCTAAATATTAATTTGTTAAAATTTATATTTAGATAAACATTTTAGGACCCTTTAATTTTAACAAATCCTATTCCGTGGCGCAAGGCAATCTCGGCTCCCCCCAGTTGTAATCGCCCCTTTGTGCCTATTGGCCTAGTTCTGTTCTGTCTCCTGTTTGTTATGGAGGGAAGTGGAAGACATATTTTTTCTTACTTCTTTGCTGTATTTTTCTGATTAGTTTTGTTGCGAATCCGAGACAGTTGAATCGTTTCTCCGGAACTGGTCGAGCTTCATTGCTGGCGCTTTTCTGGCGGACTCCACTGTTGATTCTGGCTTTCAGGAGTTGCAGTGGTTGGAAATAGTGTTGTGGGAATGTCCCAATAACCTAAATATTGCCGCCATGACTGGATTTTAATCTGGGATCTACTAAACAAAAAACTTTTTTTCAAAAAAATAATAACCGCCTTCAAAAACTAAAAACCCAAAAATAACTAAAATTTCGGAAGTCGGTGGCAACACAAATTGACTGGCAGAACAGAAGCCACCGACTTCCGAAATTTTAGTTATTTTTGGGTTTTTAGTTTTTGAAGGCGGTTATTATTTTTTTGAAAAAAAGTTTTTATTTATTACTTTTTAGTGTCGACTCCCAATGTAGATATAGAAACTTGAAGAAAAAACACACATCGTCTATGAATATTTCGTAAACTTTTTTTGTTCTTGGTGAATTTTTTGAGAACCACTGAACCGATTGCCACAAAATTTATATGGGACCACCCCTGAATCATGACTTATCAAACAAAAAAAAAACCATCAAAATCCGTTTACAATTGACGGAGATATCGCGTAACAAACATACAAAAAAAAAAAAAAAAAAGAACATACAGACGAATTGAGAACCTCCTCCTTTTTTGAAGTCGGTTAAAAATGTTCCAAAATAGCACTCAAAACACTCAACCTTTTCTAACTTCAATAAACTGTTGACACGAAACAATGAACGCTACCCAATTAGACTTTAGAATTTTCAAACTATGGACAGTCAAAGCTAGACTTAAAATAAATTCAATAGGCCTTTGTTTAGGCTTTGTAATTAAGTTATCATTAGAATTCCAAGTACTCAAGTATCGTCTACATTAGAACAATCTCTCATAAAGACATTGCGACTAGTGGAGCATGAAATTAGGCCTGGTATTCTAGGAATTCGATGAGCTTCTTAGGACTCAATGTTAATGGTAGTTTCTAACAGGAGGTAATGACGGTATGGTAGGTGAAGTATAAGTAGTTGGATGTCCTGCTGTGGTTCTGCGTGTTGTGGATTCTATTCACGCACGGGACATTATGTTTGTGACCTAGGTATTCGTTTCGAGTGTGGTGGTTTGTGAATGTGATTTTGGTTAAGTTTTTAATCTATTATAATATGTAAACCTTAACCGTACATACACTACTGCATATACACACGGCCACGATGAGTTTAGCGGTTCTTATTTTTTTTTATATACTTAATTGTCTTTGTGTTCTAAATAAATAATTATTAGTAACTAGTACACTACATATAACAACCTCCTTTTATAATTTGGGAACCCTGTCACCCACAAACACACAAGTTTAATCCTTCTTTGACAGCCAGTATGGGTTAACAAACAGTTATTAAATATTTAAAAAGTGTGTTCATTTACCAAATAAACAATTCATTATTATGAAACTAGCGACCCAACCCACCTTTACAAGGGAGTTACAAATCTTTGACACTCTGGGCCCATCTCTACTCCATATTATTAAAATATGCATGTATTTAAACACAACTTGAAGAGACAGACCGACGCGCGACGCAGGACAAAACTTAAAGGATTACTTTACCTGACATATTCCTAGCACAGTTAAGGACTTCAACCAACCAATATCCATAAAAAAGACATGCACTTGAACCAAAGCTTGACCGTTCAGGAATGGACAAGTCTACACAGTATAAAGCGTCGGTACTTTTACCGGATGACTCAGTTGCAGACCGCACGCCTGAAGGTCATGTTCTTTTATTTTCCACTGTAATTAGATACAAAGAGTCCTTGTTTAACTTGCAATATTGGACACAGATGTGTAGCGTTTAACCCGAGTTGTTCATTTGTTCAAGGCCTCAAGGACTCAGGCTGTTTGTTTTAAACACAAAGCGAAAGAAAAAATGTTTTTCGCCGAAGTAAGAAAACAGAAAGCCTTTTCAAGTATTTGTGATTTTAGGCTCTAGTTTTCTGTACAAAAAGAGGGTAATATTTTGCGTATTTTTTGAAGATATACATTTTGATAAAAGGTTGCTTTTGCATAATGATTTATGAATGAAGGGAAAACGTCGAGAAAACGGTGATAAAAGTTAACTGAGTAGAAAAGGGTCAAGTATTATTACTCAAATCGTTAGAGAAACAAAGCATGTTTCGAGTTCGGAACCGGTTAAAATTATACCCGTGAAAACCGGTTCTTTTAGTTTGCGGTGCACCTGCTGTTAAGTGGTTACCGCCGTCTATAGAGATGCCTATAGTGCCTATACCAGTGGTGACCTCGTTGATGCGTTGCCATCCCTGAGACAACGACGGTATGTCTCATGTGCCTGTAGTTACACCGGAATGTATCGGATCATAACAATGCTGGTAGAAAAGGGTGTAGTGTTAGTACTTACCTAGGCGATCTTGTTCACAAGAGCTGTAACTTTATTAAAGACAGTTTCAAACTTTGTAAAACCCAAGAGTAATCGGACCATTTGATAAACAGCGTAAATGCGTGGCATTTGACATATTTGTACGGCTGGTAATTGTTCTAACTTCTAAACGATTATGGAAAAACCGGTTTATATATTAAGTTCGTATAGAACTTAACATATAAACCGGTTTTTCGATAACCCTTTAATGAAACTAGTTAATCGAACGAAAACAATAGGATTTTGCGACAAAGTACATTAAACCAGATTACATTATTTAACCGGAATTTAAGCCTTACGAATGGTACGGACAGAGCTACAATTAGAAATAAATGGAGAAGAATTTATCGAGTGACTTTTCTGTTTATTTATTAATGGAAAGGATGGGATGTTGTTACCTTTGTTTGGGAAACTGTTGGTACATTTTTAAATTTTGTCTTAAATATGGTCATAGCTTTATAATTTAGTTAGCGGAGAGGCGAGAGAAATTCCTAGGTTGGGTTAGAAACGAAACGTAAACGAAGATATACAATTACGACGAAGCCACGGGCAAATGCTAGTTATTAATTTCTCTAGTAAAATAATTAATTCCACAGTTTCACAATAAAAAACGACATCGCTCTTTTGTTGGCTGATGTTATAAAAAATCTTTAATTAAAACAATGGCCCACTCAACGTGTTTCGTTAGTCCTTCACCCTTCGCCTATCAAATGTCAAGACAAGGGCGTTTCTGCAAAAAAGTAACAAATCAACCGGCTTATTCTGAAACATTCTATATTTCATTTACACACCTTCTCTCCTTTTCTATCTGTATGAATTAGAAAGAGAGAGAGGTAGTCTATAATAGAATAGTGACTCGTTCAGTCAGAATAAGGAAGTTATTCGAAACTGTTTTTTTATTTGCAGTAACACTGAGCCTGTGTAACATGTAATATAAATCCTTAATGAGAAACGGTTTTAATTTATAAACTGACAGCAATTATGTAAGGTGATTGTTATGTACTGAAGATAAACACTTCTATTAATTAAAGTTGTATTTATTACGAACCGAAACTACAATACACGTTTTAACACATGGACGCTTGATAGCAGGAGGGCGAGATAGCAAACACGAGTGAGCAGCAAAACCGATGTCGATTGCGTTCCGATATCACACTCTCCGCCACCATAATTAAAACAATTTAAAGCTATTACTAACTATTAAACTTAACAATCAATGGAACAACTTTAGAGACAATAAAAATTAACAGTTTCATTATAACTAAAATTAACAGTTTCTTTACAAACTTTTATTTCTGAGTCATCCAATTTATTCATCCACCGATTGATCACATGTACAAATTTGATTAAGGTGTCTTTTCCATCTTAAACCCCCCACATCTATGTAATAGGTTACCCCCGGACAGGACTCCTCAATAATAGTTCCTAAAATCCAGGGTTTATGCCCCTTTCTGTAGTCCCTAACCATTACTTTCTGCCCTACTTCTAACAACTTCTGGTTCCTTTATAATATAATTTAGATTTTTCTTGCATTTCATATGATTTCTCAGTTATTGGTGGTGGCCTCAGCAATGTAAAACGATTCCTAAGTTCTCTACCCCGCATTAACCTGGCTGGTGTGACACCAGTAGTGCTGTGAGGTAAATTTCTGTAATCAAACAAAAATAAGTTTACAGCCGAACTGAGTGTGCTACCACTTTCTTTAATTTTAGTCACATGAGTTTTAAAAGTCTCTACAAACCTCTCAGCTGCCCCATTTGTTGCTGGATGGTATGGGGGTGAAAATGTATGTTTAATATTAGTAAGATGGCAAAAATTTTCAAATTCTGTACTAGTGAAAGTTGGACCGTTATCTGTTACTAAATGAATTGGAAAACCAAAAGTGGAGAATAACTTTTTAAATATTTCAATTGTACTTGTTGCGGCAATATTACTCATTTCAAAGGCCTCAGGCCATTTTGAATAGCTGTCTACAATCACTAAAAACATTTTATTATAATATGGGCCTAGGAAATCTGCGTGAATGCGGTACCAAGCCGATGGTGGTACAGGCCATGGTTTAAGTTGAGATTTTGGCGGATTTTTATTATTATTAAGACAGATTACACACTTTTTAGTAAGGTTCTCTATTTCAGAATCTAAGCCTGGCCACCAAAAATATGAACGTGCTACTTGCTTCATACGAACAATGCCAAAGTGGCTTTTGTGTAGCTCTGCAAGGATTGATTCTCGTAATACTACAGGAATTACAATTCTATAACCCCAAAGTAAACAATTTCTGTCCGTGCTAATTTCATCTCTTCTATTATAATAATTTAGAAGTTCCTTATCAATAAATTTTTTATCTGGCCAACCATCTAACACATACCGAATAATTCTTGACAAGATCAAATCTTTCTTTGTTTCAGTCTGAATAGCTTTCCAGTCTAATTTATCAATTTTTGAATCGTTTACATTGTATATATTACTTACATTAGCATTCAAACAAATAGGATGTACTTCAACATTATCGGTACTTACATTTATTAAAGCACGCGATAAAAAATCAGCTGGGTTTGCTGTGGTGCTGATGTGCCTAATCTTATAATTAAATGCTGACAAAAAAATTGCATAATGTTGCAGCCTTTTAGCTGCCATTTTAGGAATACCTTTGGTGGGTCCAAATATTCTCACTAATGCAGCATTATCTGTTTCTAATTCAAAGTATCGACCATAAGTATAATTATAAAATTTGGTCACACCAAAGATAATTGCCATTGCTTCTTTATCAATTGTAGAATATTTTATTTCTACAGAGTTTAATTTCTTACTTGCATATGCAATTGGTCTAACTATACCATCATACCCTCTGTTTGACAATACAACACCCAAAGATATTTCTGATGCATCACATGACAAAATTAATGGTAAATTTGGATCAAAATGTCTTAAATTGTTTACAGAAGACAATTTTTGTTTTATTAACTCAAAAGCTTTATTACAATCTGGGGTCCATTCAAATGTATTTTTCTTTACAATGTCATACAATGGAGCTATAATACCAGCCATGTCTTTTAGAAATCTATTGTAATAATTAATTTTCCCCAAGAAAGATCTCAATAATGTCATATTAGTGGGAGCTTTTGTTCTTAACAATGGTTCAATATTTGATTTAATTACACTTATGTCATTTTTAGTAACTCTAAAACCAAACACATCAATACTTTTTTTGAAGAATTTACACTTTTCAAGTTTTAATTTAAACTGACATTCCTGTAATATAGACAAAACTTTGCACAATGTATTTAGCATATCTTTTACATCACTTCCTGCCATATATATATTGTCTATGAACACAATAGTATTTGGTATGTTAGAAAGTTTTTTACACATTAACCGCTGGAAAGAACCTGGTCCTGTACTAACACCATAGGGTAAGTATTGATATTTATATGTACCTTCCTCAGTTACAATTGTAGTGAGCACTTGAGACTCAGGACTAAGAGGTGCCTGCAAATATGCCTCTTTCAGATCAAGCTCGCAGAAGTATTCCCCATTTTTAAGTGTGTTGAAAATTTCATCAATATGAGGTAATGGAAAATGGTCAATTTCTAAGTGAGGATTCAAGGTAACCTTGTAATCGCCACATAGCCTTACCGTTCCGTCTGGTTTCATTACAGGGACCACCGGAGTACCCCATTGACTGTATTCCACAGGCGTTATTCTACCATTTTTTAGTAAACGAGCAATTTCAAGTTTTACCTTGTCCTTTAATGCAAATGGTACCCGTCGTGGCGTTAAGTACTTTGGTTTTGCATCCGGTTTTAACTGCAATGTGATAGTTTCACCTTTGAAATTACCCCACCCGGGGCTGAATACTTCTGCGAACTTTTCTTTGATCAAACCTTCTGCTTCTGAAACAGTTTTATTTGTACATAAATAAGTGTCTAAATGGTTAGAACTAGTATTAGTTTCCAAAAAGTTTGGGGGCCATATATCAAATGCTTTTAACCAGTCACGGCCCATTATTCGTGGGACATTATCATGTGCTACAAAAACATTCAAATTTCTCATCACTTTATTATATTTTATTATTAAGTTTTTTAGTAAACCAACTGGCTTTGAAATGGTTTGGTCAAAATTCCTAAATCTTACATTGGTATCCTCAATTACTAACTGGTTAAACAGATTGACTTTGTCTTTCAATGGAATTACTGTTACCTCAGAACCAGTGTCCAACAGAAAATCCAAATTTACTCCTGCAACATTTATAGTAATATAATGAGGAGGTACCTTACTTACATTAACGGAGTAGATTTCGCCATTAAATAATTGCCCAACAGAAGCTTCCACATCTTCTTCTATATCTGTCTTTTCCTGATGGTCATGATCACTACTCTGAAGTGAAAATATTCTTCGAGGATTTCTCGAACAGACTTTGAAAAGATGTCCTTGCTGGCCGCACTCGGAGCAGTACTTTTTAATCAATCTGCATTCAGACTTAATATGGCCATTGTTGCCACAACAAAAGCATCTAACTTCCTTGTTGTTTACTTGTTGATTTTTCTTAGATTTAAATTTATTTTGTTTTAATTTTGTATTTCTTTCATAAAGAAACATCTCTGAAACATTTGTTTCCTTTTTATTTGTAGTTTGCACTAAGGCTGTTTCCACTGTCCGTGCCAGCATCACTATTTGTTCCAAACTTAGATCTGCATTACTTTTTAATAATTCAAACTTTATAAGCCTTGAATGTACTCCATCAATAAATTTCTCCTTAATTTGATCATTCACATCTTTGAAATTGCATACTCCAGCTAGTTTTTTTAAAGCCAATAAATATTCTTCGACGCTTTCTGTTGATAATTGGTTCCGACTACGAAATGCAGCTCTGTCTAATACTGAAGACTGTTTCTTTGTATATTTCTTTTGTAATATTATGCACAGTTCCTCAAATGTTAAATTAATTGGTTTTGAAGGCGCACATAAACATGATAATGTCTCAAAAACTTCTGGTGTAATCTTCGTAAGCAACAATGGTACTTTCTTCGCTTCTGGAACCTCATTTAACGTGATTATACACTGTAATTGTTGTTCAAAAGATTCCCAACACTCACCACTGAATGATTTTAGATCATAATTCGACATAATTGCCTTAGTTTGTGGAGTGGGACTGGCGGCCTTTCTATTCAATTGTTTTTTCCAGTAGTTGCTCAGTAATTTCCGTAGTTCATCAACTGTTTGGTTTTTGGTATCAATACCGTATTCAGATAATTGTTCTTCTAATTGGAACTTATTTAACTTATAAATCCAGGTAGTCATTTAAGTTTATCATAATACCTATTAGGACTTCAATCCAGAAAAGGAAGTTTGTTTGTAATAACCAATATGGTGGGCAAAGCGTGCCACTGATTTTTGAAAACTTGATTTTTTTTATTTATTTTACTTTAATTTGTGTAAAATATATAATTTCTTTCACCTAGGTTCTTTAGTCCTCGTCGCCAAATGTTATGTACTGAAGATAAACACTTCTATTAATTAAAGTTGTATTTATTACGAACCGAAACTACAATACACGTTTTAACACATGGACGCTTGATAGCAGGAGGGCGAGATAGCAAACACGAGTGAGCAGCAAAACCGATGTCGATTGCGTTCCGATATCACAGTGATATTGAATTTACATAAAAAACAGGAGCTGCACAAAATGCACCCTTGTATATTGAACTCAGGGCTATTATGGAATTAAAATATCAGTCAGACTAAGTAAGTACCACCTTTTTTGTCTTACTGCAAGACAAAGGCCTCTTCTCATACAGAAAAGACAGTGGCCATTGATTACGACACAAGTGGTAATATTGGACAAAATAATTTGAAGTCCAAGTATCCACTTAATGTTTTACTTCACTGATGATAATAACGACCATGATGAAGTTAGAAAGTATGTTAATTCAAGTTCCATCATAATCACATTCACATTGGTATTATTTCAACTACCTCATGAGTGGCAGACCTACGTAACCTAATCACAATCATCTGCATTGTTTCTGCTGTCATCGTTGACCTTGGTAACTCGAGTACAAATAGTGAACATCTTTGAGTTTGAAGCTTCACATCATCTCTCAAGCCTTTTCCCAACTATCTTGAGGTCGGCTCCCAGCCAGTCCCAGCCTGACTACTACACTACAGTCCAAGACTGATCAGACTTTCTGGCTTTTGACTGAACGTAACGATTGTAAAAGTTATGAATGACTATGGAGACTAACGGCTTTACGTGCTTTCCGAGTCTCAGAGTGTCAGTGGCTTCCAAGATAAGCTTTAGAAAGAAATTATGAATTGAAAAAGTCTGTTGTGAGTTTGAATCCAAGCAAGTGCAAATAACTTGCCCGGATTCGAATTCACAACCTCTTACATTAAAGGCCCGCCTTTTAAGGCATCACGACATTCACTTTAAAGCTTTACATAAAAAGGACACAATATAAATCGCTACCGCTAATGCTATAAACCACACGACCATGTGAGTCAAGTTCGGTTTACTTTCGCGCACGCGCCGTCATGTCAATTTCCTGCTGAAATTTGATAGCGTGTGTTTAACTTCCGCCCATTGGTTGTGCCAATATGTTTTAAAAGGGAGAGTGAAAATATTAAAACAGAACCTAAATATGTGATATCGAAGTTGATTGCTGTTTTTTTGTGGATTATAAGCTCTCTTTCATTATGTATGTACATTTTATTAAACAGTGCTATTCGTCTTGCGATGCGTACTGAGGCGCGGGGTAACTTCTTAAGTATATCATCTTGAAGGACATTCATAAATCACTTATTTATTGCAAGCATGGGTAAAAATATGCATTAATTATATGAGGTGATTGCTTAACCGGACAACGTATTAAGTGCTTTTAAGGTTTCCATTCAGGACACCTCTAGTATGGACCTCGGCTTAGGGCTTTGCTGAAAGAAGGAAGCAAAAGGCCAGGCTGGACCTAAATTTAAATTCGAGTTCGCTGGTAGCCCGCTGTGAGTCGTGGCACTTTCGTTAGGACCTAGTACTTTAGTTTTCATCGCTCGTCCTGGCTGCGGTGAGGCGAAATCTTGGCCAAGAAATTAAAGGTTATTATGGCAAAGATTGGTTGTATTTTTAAAATAAAATGATGTCAGTTTTTGCAATTAAGCATATTTTGGAAGCCACTAACACTCTGTGCCTAGGAAAACACGTAAGATCGTTGGTCCCGGTTGTCATTTATGGAACTTTGACAGTCGTTACTTTTGTAGTCAGAAGTCAGAAAGTCTGACCATTCTAACCAAGGGGTACCGTGTCGCCCAGATACTGGGTTGTGGAGGTACGATAACAAAACAACCGGCATCTAATTGTGATTCCAAAGACGTATATATTCTGAAGAATGTATATTTTTAATTTTCTACTGAGCGAATGATGAGAATAAGGAAAGATTAAAAGAAAAATATAGGTACCCATATTTTTGAAGCGCGTTCTGAATTTAAAATATTACGTCTAACCTATTTCCCACAATGCAATAGAAGGGCGAAAAGAAAAAAAGAAAGAAATCGTTATAGAAGGTATGCTACTGGCATTACCGACCTATAAATACACAACCAGTTCACCAAGACCTCTAATTTTCTGTAATCTCTATGTACAAAGACAGCCCTTCACAGGTCTTGAAATACTGGCTGCATACTTTACGCATCGGAATACTCGGTAATTGTTTATGAAGTGTCACGGTACGATTACTTCGGAGTTTGAATTTGAGTTTGGAACGATACATTTATTTGAAAATAATGCGTGAGTAACAGAAAAAGAAAAAAGTTTGTTAATAGCACTTATTGTTTCTTTTTAATAGGACTTACTGTAATTTTGGATTAATGCATGGTCTGCGAGATTGCTGAGAGTGAAGTACTGAGTCCGTTTCTCGGGAAGAACAAAGTGTCATTGGGTTATGGAGCTGTGCTCCGTAAAGCAATTAAAACCGTTGAGACCAAGGGTTTTAATTGCTTTACGGAGCACAGGTCTGTCATTTGTAAATCTTTGACACAAAGTGGTCAGTGTTCCAAAAATCTGACTACCAAACATATTTAGGAGCATCGTATTATTATTTAATTTTTATTCATCGCAATTAACTGGTTAAGGATCAGAATGGAATGCATTTTTAATAATTAATTGTAAAACAAATTATTCGGTAATAAAAGGTATGCAGAATATGACAGAAAAATATCTCAAACATAATAACCCTAAGCGTGCTTGAGACTTAAACAAAATAATAAAACAATTTGCTTTCTACTCTTGTCTAAGTTAGAGTAAGCTTTTCAGCACATTACCTACCTGCCTTCTGAGCAATTTGTGTCAGATTTTCAATCACGAAAATGCGATCACACTTCTGTCGTTCAATTTCGAAAAATCTGAATAAGCTGGGGCGATTGACAGCTCACTATAAAACCAATTCGTTTGATTTCACCAAGAGGGTATTTGTAAAGTAGACTTGTAAGAAAATGCCCGAGGTATTAAGTTATCTTTCTTTTGGGTGTAAAATTAATATTTTTTTTTGTCTATATTTATGAAATAGTATACTAATTGACTGACTGCTGATATAGGTATCAACGCACAGCCCAAACTTGCTCCTAGAGACATGAAACTTGCAAGGAGTGTTCTTTGTAAAGAGTAGGTAACCTCTAAAAAAAGTTTTTAGAGAATTCCAACCATAAAGGGGTAAAAAAGGGGATGAAAGTTTTGACATTCTTTAGGGATAGGTCGCGGGCAAAACCTAGTAACTAAATAATGTATAATCTCAGCACTGCTTCTCAAAAATACCTCCCAAAGAACACATGAATTATTTCCTTCACAAAATATTTTCCATTCATCAAAACCGTCAAAACTGATCGTTTCAAAGCTATGGCCTGTTGAATGACACATCCCGGAACACTTACTTGTCTCTGTGCGTAGAAAACGGATATGAAAGTGCGTATGTGTGCGTTCGTTGTGCGTGTTAATGATTTTCTGAATACACGGAACTGTGAAAATTCTGTGTCTAGGAATTCTGTGCACGTGCCGTACTTACTTGTCGACTTTAAAGTTTAAGTAGTAAACACTTTCTTGTGACGGGGGCTTCTAGGGCCAATGCCTGTCAAGGTTGCGGAATAGTTCTAATAGTTACCGCGGCCCCGAAACATAAAGAGCAACCAAAATATCAAGGATGGATTTTATCAGTAAAAGTCTGACGGGAGTGTCAGACTTTTACTGACTAAAATCCATCGCTCCGCCCAGGGCAGGAGAATTCATTAGATGATTTACCAACCTTAAAAAAAAGAACACAACATTGTTAGGTATACACAAGTTTTTTAACGAAAATAAAAGTTTAAACTGGGTAATCTCACAATTTTTCAGTAGGATTTGAGTCTTATTAAGTAACTTACTACAACACGACAACACATTATAACTAAGCCAAGTATTTCAGATGTCTATAAGCGGCTGTGATCACTTCGTATTACGACTGAGGTGCACAGTTACCTAAGTCGTACGGTTGTACGACTTAACTGTGCACCTCGCGCTGTGACGTAACGCTGGAAAGGCACAGCGCGGCGCTAGAAATCAGGATCAGGGTCGCATTCCAGTGAGGAATAAGTCGTACGGGTCGTACTAGCACTCCTTTTCACGTAGAGCATTTTAAGTGTCATTGTCAAGCAAGTGCGGGGTGCCACGCCGCCATTTTGTCGCGAGTCATATGCAGAAGAGTCGCATGCAGGAGAAGCAAGCATGCGTGCCTCCAAACATGGTCGACTGAAAAAGCCCTTAGTAACAAATTAAAAAAGGGAAATACTAATAGGACCACGTTTACAAGCGTCATTAAGAACCACCCGCTCGCGGGCCGGGTACGCGTGCGTGCCGTCAAACATGGCCGCATCCGCATGACAACAAAAAACCCTTCATAATCATCAGCCGATAGGCGTCCACTGCTGGACAAACCTCCTCCAAAGATCTCCACATGCATCGGTCCTGCGCCACCCGCATCCAACGGGATCCGGTCCGATCTTGATGAGATCATCAGTCCATCTGGCGTGAGGCTTGCCGACGCTGCGCTTAAAAGCTAAAGTCCTTATAATAATAATAATAAAATAATACCAGCCTATATAACTGTCCCACTGCAGGGCAAAGGCCTCTTCTCATACAGAGAAGGCACGAGCATTGATCACCACGCTTGCTCAATGCGGGTTGGCGATTTCGGACTCATATTAAGTACAAGTCCAGGTTTCCTCACGATGTTTTCCTTCACCTCTGTCTAATCTGTCTAATGTCTGTCTGTCTAGTCTGTGATGTCTAAGATAAACTTTAAGAAAGTACATAAATATGAATTGAAAAAGTCACAGTATGGTATAAGGTACTTGCCCGGATTCGAACCCACAACCTCTTGCATGAGAGGCGGGCGCCTTAATCACTAGGCCATCACGACATTCTCCATGCAGATACCAATAAGATCTTTATCCGTTTAGAAACAAATGCCATTCGCAATAAAAAAATAAGATCATAGCATTAATAAAGTCAGTTACGCAAAACGTTAATACCAAGTTACAATATACTTACTTCGTGTTATTACACATTTTATTATATTCTCACGCATATCGTAAAGAGACTATCGTGTTGTTTTTAAAAAGGTCAGTTGTTATGTAAATATGAACCTTTATTAAAGAGTGTCATCACATAAACCTGTGGTAAATACGATTCATCACACGGAATTTATCTTCAATTACAGTTATTAGAGAGCGATAGTACCTAATAGTTATTGTATAATAAAAATACCAGGCCATTACTATCCCACTGCAGAGCAAATGCATCTTCTTATACTAGGTGTATTTTTGGTCTTGCACAACCCGCTAGGAGATGATTCTACACATAAAAACAGACAACTTGTATTATGGAACAAACTCTGAAATCTCGAAAAAAATATCAGCTGTTGCATACATTATGGTCGGGAGGGCATTGAACTAAGTTCGGAACAGCTGATATTTTTTTCGCGGTTTTAGAGTTTGTTCCATAATACAAGTTGTTTGTTTTTATGAGTTGAATCCTTTCCTAGCGGGTTGTGCAAGATCAAAAATACACCGAGTATAGAGAACGCTAACTCACCTTATTTGCCATTTAAAGATTGATATTAATTGTAAGTCCCTAGGTTTCCTGACGACGTTTTCCTTATTTTTTTAAGGCCCTATTTGTTGCTAGTGACCCAGACTGCTAAGCCGGAGATTGTGGGTTCGCTTCATACCCAGGACAAACTTTGTGTGATGAGACGGACGTATTAAATTATTTAAAAAAAACCAACCCCCTGAAGTTATTAAGGAGTTGGTTTCTTATCTAAACGGCTCAACCAATTTTGAAGAAACATGTTTAAGAACCATTTTTAGATTACCTTATCCTAGTTAAAATCAGTTCACTAGTTTAAGAGCTACGGTGTCACAGACAGACAGACAGACAAACAAACAACACACACTCAGTGGAGGTTTCCGGCGACTCGGACCGCAATTAACTCGGACCACGAAAATGACTATGGAGAAATTTAAATTTTTTTACGGATCCGGCGACAGGGGCCGCGGTCCGAGTTAATTGCGGTCCGAGTCGCCGGAAACCTCCTCAGTGGTCAAACTTTTTTTGCCTTATTTTTGGGGTCGGGGTGGGTCGGGGAGTTAAAATCTAACACTCACTAGGCACAGCCCAGTTTACCTGTACAAAAGTATTCTGACGCCTTAAGGCGTCAACTAGCGTCTAAAACTCTTTCTACATCTAAATAGCCGCATTCAGTGAGTTCCAGCTACAAAAGGCTTGAGGAGCGAAGTGGTTCAACGTAGGTAGCACGTGACGACTTTAACGACGCTTTTATGCGTCAAAAGTAAGAACTCTGTACGTCATACTTTAGTTGGTGGTACAAGTTGTGAGCGTTAGCGGGGAACAGAAAGGTTTTTAAAACAACCAACTCAAAAAGTCTTATAAGTTTTACCCATATGTACTCTTAAACAAGTGAACTGAGAGGATGTAGAACAGATTTAGGCGTGTTTTTTAAATTTAAAGTATATTTATAATATCTAGCGATGGTTCTTAGACATATTTTATTAAAATCGGTTTCGCCGTTTCGAAATTATCGACCTTTTGTTAGTCGAAGAAGCGATCAACGACTTGACTGTAGTTTACAAGAATATTAAAATAGAGTTAAATAGCATTTTTTTTTACATTTGTCCTCGAGAGTGAATATTAACCGAAAACGCAGATGAAACCTTAGAATCCAAATTGGCCATGAGTATTCCTGCGCTACCAAGTACCAATCATTGCAGCACAAAATGTGCAATTTTGTTTTTGTAGCAACCATATCCCAGACAAAAACCATAACACTTTACTCTTGTCGCTTGAATTCATTCAAGAACTGGTTCACTAAACAGCTACTAAACCTATTTCAAATTCAAATCACAAACAGTGTAAACTAGCTGAAAAATTAGCTAACATTCCTACAAGAATTTCTATTGTCGCTTGACACTTTAAGGCAAAGGTTCCCAAATAGTTTATATTTGTAGTCGTAGAGACGCACTACTGCCTACTATTAGCGTTAATATGCCACATTCCGTGTGATTCCTGACTGTAATTATAACTTCAAGATGGTTGAGCTTGTGTGAAGATCATTAGCAAACTTTCAAGAACAGTATAAACCTAGTCGTTAATGTAGACTATAAGGAAAATACTAATAAATATAGGCATATAAACACTATCATTTTATCATTACCCTTTTCTGTCGCGACACATAATCATCTTTGTCACTGGGATGACAACTCATTATGAGACCCTCTTTCAATAAAACAAATATTTTGTTTTTTGTTACTATACATATTATTATATATTTACTAGCGACCTGCCCCACGTTCACATATGTGACATTATGTCAATCATTAATACACCTAAACTTTTCTTATTTATTTCCCTTGCTATTAAGAAATTAAGTCCTGCCAGGGTTGCGGAATACTTCTAATAGTTACCGTGGCCCCGGAATATAAAGGGCAACCGAAGGAACATGAGTGGGTTTTAGTCAGTAAAAGTTTGACATGCCTTCCCGCCCCGTCTAGAGCGGGAGAAGTCATTTGATGATTTCCCACTCACCAAAAGAAAAAACTATTAACAAAAGTTTAGTAGTTTTGAAGTTCAACACAGACAATCAGAACTGATGTATCCGGGGTTTTTATTTTACAATATTAACCTCGTATTCTAAGAAGAATTCATTCAAATAGTAAAGGTTGGCGACCACTGCACTAATAGGTTGTGTACACCCACGTCTTGCTAATGTAACTGAGCGGACGACAGAATGCCTTTTTGTGCAGCAATCAACTCGAATAAGGCACAAAATAAACGCTGAGACGTATTCAGATTATACCGTCTTTTGGTCTGTGGTCTAAGTTGTAGGGGGGAGCGATTGAAAATAATTTACTTCCAATTAGCTGTTTCTCGCGGTTTCACCTGTGTTGTGTTATGTCTTTGATTACTGCTCCGCTACTTTAGGGCATAGCGTGGTGTTACTTATCCTATGTATAATTCTAATGTATGGGTTATATTACTGGAAAGTTTTATTAAAATCCATCTAGTAGTTTTTATACAAAAGAGTAAGAAACATTGATACATATATATCCATACTTGTAAGTATGGATGTAACAATTATTGTTACTCATTCAAATTTATAATATTCGTAAGATATGATTAACTTTTAATATCAATTTTAACGTGACCTTTTTTTTTACAGGTACTTTCTAAACCAGGTTTTGGTTTTCTTCCATCATGAGGTAAACAACCAACTTGGGTGACAGAACACAGCGATGATTTGATGAGTGTGATGATGATCGTGATTCGATCATCACACTCGTGAAGCTCAAAAAGGCGTACTACTGAGTTACGCTACGTTGTCCTTAATCAAATAGTTTTTGCGAAAAATGCATATAAAATACAGTGTAACAATAATTGTTGAGCCACTGTGCCAACCATCAAGAATACTCATTAATTTGATATATTTGCCGCTTAGCACTGCATGTGTAGCACGTCTTACAAGAGGCAATACATACATACACCATACCTATAGCTGGTGTACGACACCAGAGTATGCCTGAGAACTGGTAATCATAGGACTTGTCTATGCACGTCGCTGGAACACGACCTCTCTCCCCCTTCCCTACGCGACGCCCCGTGTCCGCCTCGTTATTTTAGTAGCGATAGCATTACGTCAGCGTTACGTTACAGCGTGAGGTGCACTGTTTAGTCGTACGTGTAGTAAACACTCTTTTACGTCGATCCGATCCATTTCAAATCGCTTACTGCTTATAACTTGCACTATACCTAAATTATAGTAAAAAAGTACGAGTAAACAGCTTTAGCGATTTCAGATGCTCGTCACTCTACTACGTTTTTGACATTACTTATCTAACGAGATTCCGAAGACCCTGTGTCGTATGTAAATCTGTTTTGTAACAGGAACAACAAAAGCATGTAGGGATTTAATTTACGCTACGTTTGCCTTTTCGTTTCGTCGCTGTGTTCTAGAGTGCCGTTCGGAAGTCAGTTAAAAGTTGGCTCCTTTTTTAAGGTATTTATTGTTTATTTTTTACTGATAGCCGATATTTTTTTTTATGAATTTTTGAAGTTGATTAAAATACTAAACCTTCCTCTAAATATAACAAATACTATTCTGAAAAGCGCATCAAAATCGGTTCCTCCTTAAGCGAGATAATCGCAAAGAAATAATACACACTAACATGCGTCAAATTGAGAACCTCTTTTTTTAAACCTTCGAACACACGAGATTCGAGACACAGTAGAAAGACAATAGCAACGCGTCAGCCGGCTGTCGCTTGCTCGTTGAAAGATTAAATCGATTAAAAATAGTACCCGCATCCCGCATAACAAAAATAATTGACGACTACCGTTAAGAACAATTTAATTAGGTACGTTGGAAAGTTTTTTAATTCTACATAAAACTCAATGTGTGCAATCTTTGCATAATTTTCACACATTAGTGGTAAAAAACAGAGTGTTACATAAAAATAAAGAATTTCAGTTATTAATCAGCATTCTTATGATTTTTTTTAATAAAAGTCATATTATTACTTATATAACTTTTCCTCACGTTCCATTTCACTTTTCTTTCTACATAGATAAATTAAATTACTAAAATTTTGTATTAAATTTTAAGTAGATAATGAAATTCGTTAAAGTCGTTATTGTTTCGAGACTAACTTTGATTGATTGAGTCTGGTTGTTTATGTAAGTATAAAAATCCCAGGATTAAAAAAAAATGATGTTACCTCAAGGTCAACTAAGAAGAAAAGAAATCAACATTTTTTTTTGATGAATTTAAACCCTTACCCCTAATAGGGATCAAATTTTTATAAAAATGAGCGGGTGAAGTTACAGGAAACCACCAAAAAAGGTTCTAATTAGGGACAACGTATAAAAATAATTCTCAATTTAATTAATTAAAAAAAAAACTTGTTCATAATACGCGCAACAAAACGCTTAAAGCCGTTCTATTAATAATTTTGAGCTTAGACACTTAAGCCATTACGTACACTGGCGGCCGAGAATATTCACCCAGCTACCACACCAATTATACACTTCCGTGCAAAATAATTGGTTGTTACAAGACTATTATAATATGTAACTTCACGCTTGTTATGTTATGAAGGCTAAAGCGGCTTTAATAATACGATGGTAAAAAAGTTTTTTTTTTAATGCAGTAACGGTGGTATTTAGGTGTATTTTTTTGTCGTTTATGGTTATGTCATATTTTTTTTATTATTGACGTAACGACAAATAGTTTGATTAGAATGTTTTTTTTTTGACATTTTAAATACATGTCAGCACGGATGCCGTGGTGATTGATTGATTGGTTGCTATGCTGTGTGTCATAAGTTTGATTCTCACGCAGGGTAAACATTGATATGGCCTACAATCGTTCAGAGTCTGATTATTCGTTTATGTGAGTTTTTAATTTTGATAAACACATTTACGATATAGGAGTTTCCATTGTGTATTCAGTGTCTCATCATCTCCCAGACCTTTCCCCCCAGACTTTGTTAGGGTCAGCAAGGTTGGAAAACCTAACCGGATTCAGCTGAATACAAGTGTTTTACGTGAAGCGACAGCCTATCAGACATCCACAACCCGTTGTCGGGGTTGCGGAATAGTTCTAATCGTTACCGCGGCCCCGGAACATAAAGGACATCCGGAGGAACTAGGGTGGGTTTAATTAGTATAAAGCTGACACTCCCTCCCGTCCTGCCCAGGGCGGAAGAAGTAACTTAAGGATTTCGCATTCTCAAAAAAAAAAACAACAACCCAGTTATAGGGCCACGAGACCACTTGCTTAGACTGTTCATTCTATCTGGCTTCGGACCCGTAACGACTGTCAAAGTTCTACGAATGACAACTGGAACCAGCACTAGTCTATATTAAAAAGAGGTAAAATTTGTAAGTTTGTATGTAGGGGGTAATCTCTGGAACTACTGGTCCGATTTGAAAAATTCTTTCTGTGGTACATAGCCCATTTATCGAGGAATGCTATAGGCTATATAGTATCACGCTATGACCCACGGGAGCGGAGCAGTAATGAAAAATGCGGGTGAAACCGCGAGGAACAGCTAGTAAACTATAAAAATAAAAAAATACATGTTCCAACTGTTATCATTTAATTTAAGTAGTGACGAAATTCTACTCCCGCTCACCCCAATTTCAAGATGACATTGTTTGTGTAACTATTATTATTATCTAAATCTAAATAGATAACGCTATTTAGTTTGTGATTGTTGTATCTCAGTTGTGTTGTTGGTTTTATGACTGTTTTAGGTGCGTATGTGCATTTAAGGAAGAAAAATAATAAATGTAAGACTGTGGGTTTTGTTAGTAAGTAGGCTACAAAGAATTGAACTGCGATTTAATAGAAATACCTAAATGAGGATTTGTTAGTAAGTAGTTCATTTAAGGAATTGAACTGCGTTTTAAAAGAAATATGTATATGGAAGAAAGAGCTTCAAAGAAAATTATGATAAAGTTTGATAAAAATTATATAAATCGTTTAATTTTTCATTTTCATGTCTGTTTATCACATTTGAAAAATAAACTGGTCATTCACTAGAAAATTAATATAATCTACATTAAGTATAATAATTCATATTATTATTGTAAGGCTGAAAAGTTTGCTTGTTTGGTTAAACGCGCTAATCTTAAGAACTATTTATCGTACTTATGAGAACTTAGCTCCAGACCGGATTGGAAAAAATATTTTTGTGTTGGATAACCCATTTATTGAGGAAGGTTTTAGAAAATGTAACTTTACTCTACGACCTATGGGAGTAGAGCAGTCACCACAAACGCGGATGAAACCGCGGGGAACAGCTAGTCTCAATATGAATGAATGAAGTAACAAAGAAAAGCGCCCGATATTTCCTTACGTAAGATTTTATATCCCTGAGGGCCTAGACAAGTGGCATCGTAGAATAGATAGCGAAAACGAATAGATTGTCAAATGTATGGAATTGACATAAGCTTTCGCTAAACAATTTGACATCTCCATACATTTGACAATCTTTTCGTTTTCGCTGTCTATTCTACAATGCCACTTGTCTAGGCCCCCTGAGGGCCTAGACAAGTGACATTGTAGACTAGAAAACGAAAACGAATAGATTGTCAAATGTATGGAATTGACATAAGCTTTCACTAAACAATTTGACATCTCCATACATTTGACAATCTATTGGTTTTCGCTATCTATTCTACAATGTCACTTGTCTAGGCCCCCTGAGGGCCTAGACAAGTGACATTGTAGACTAGAAAACGAAAACGAATAGATTGTCAAATGTATGGAATTGACATAAGCTTTCACTAAACAATTTGACATCTCCATACATTTGACAATCTATTGGTTTTCGCTATCTATTCTACAATGTCACTCTGTTCTATTTACTTTCCAGTCTAATTTTAGATCCGCTAAGATGTATTAAAACAAAGATGGCTATTTTTGGATTTTTCGAGAATAATTTGGTCCTAATTTCAACAGGCACGAGATTTACTCAAGACAGCTGAATAGATTTTCCGTCTTAAAAGGTGGCAAATATTTAACCTTTCTTAGTGGATGGCAAATACGGCCTAATTTGAGAACCACTCAAGTTACTTCTCACAAGAAAAGTCCTGATCATAGCTCTGAAAACACTAACAGATTACTAAAAAATCTATTCAATTTTGATGACTTGTGATTGAAGTTTTTATGTTTCAAGTTTGCTTTTATTTGTTGGAACCAGACTCAAAAAAGGCGGTCACTAGTTTAATTTGACACAAGGCTTCGTCCGCTTAAAATAAAATTGTACCATAAAATATAGTATAAACTACTTGGTAGCTTAAATTATATAAACAACAATATAATGACTACTAAATAATACCAGACTATTACTGTCCCATTGCAGGGCAAAGGCCTCTTTTCACAAAACTTAAACTACTAGTCCAAGTTTCCTCACAATCTTTTCCTTCACCGATGTCTGTAATGTCCAAGATTCATCTAAGAAAGTACGAAAAAATATGTACAAATTACCGCACTAATGCATCGCTAAACCTATCAGACCTTCAAGCACTACACTCAGGAGTCCATCTCAAGTAAAGAAGAGTAACATTATTTAACTTAATTCTCCAGTTGATCATGACCTGAACATCAAAGATCATAATATTATGTTCATCTTAAATTAAAACATCATTACCAATACACCTCAAAGAAACGCGTCGAATAAACCAAAAATAATGAACTCGAAATGAGGTCCGGCCATTACAAAATCTCAAAGCCTTACATTACATTCCTCATCAATAAAATACCGCACAGGTTACATTAACCTTACGTAGTTATGTTACACCGTAAAAATTGCCGGCCTTCAGTTTCACACGAGGTAGCTAGTGTTGTGCTTCGATTCGGAAGGTTATCGATAGCCCCCCGCTGCGCTGTTTACTCGAGTCGCGAGTTGTCGAGCCAGTCGGTTGGCATCGATCGCGCGCGTCGAACGTATGCTGCGCCCGCGCACACCGTTCGTTCACCCCAGGTTACGATCTGTCAAGCTGACGTTTCGTAACATCAATTGTAACGCGATATCGGTGATTTTTCGCTGTTAGCGAAAGTTTTTTCAGTGTTTCTGTACATTCTTTGCGTATTTTGTGAATCCGGATCTTGGTGTTGTGTTTTGAAGGACCGTTTGTTGGTTCGCGGTTTTTTTGTGCTAGTGATGTGATTTTGATGTGTTGTGCAGTTATCATGTTTTAATGTCGTACTTAGCTGATATGTCTACTATAATTAGCGAACTACAATGGCTTTGCGACGAGGATTTGTTTGCACTATCGTGGCAAAACGGTAAGGTCAGTTACTAAGTGACTGTTTGATGCTTTTAACTAGTGTTTTAAACAAGTAAATTCTCTTTAACGTTGAGAGTAAACAACATCTGTTGGGTCTGTTGGCTGTGGGAAACATAGTACAGCTGATCAACACGACATTTTCGATCGTACTAAAACCAAGGTCAAATTAACAGCTGGTTGACTTTGACTCTTATTGCTGCATTGGTCACAGAAAACGAAACAAATGTAAGTTATGAAAAAATATGGGGAGTCCATTGCTCAACAATAAGACAGTACTAAAAAAACAGATGTGATATAACTTTTATAATAATAATAATTAAATGTTAAAATTAATTAATGCTAAATTAACTACTAAAATGCAAAAAACGATACATTTTATTTTAATACATCGTTAAGTCAATATTAAAATAAATAAAATCAACAAATAGGTACCTACCTATTTGATTTTGATTCCTTGACATTATTTATTTCCTCAAGATTTTAAACAATTTTATAACGACTTCACGACTCTACATAGTTTCGTTTGATCAATTATGTTAATTAGTTAATATTGTTACTATGCGACCTTGTGAAAATAAAACTCAAAGACGCGAAGTTTCACCGATAATGGCGAGTGTAATTTAGGTAAATAACGGTGCAAACTAACTTGGGTGAAATAAGTATACCTATAAATATTGAAAAAAAAAAATACGTGAATACACAAAACTAATGCTTAGAAAAATCGACCGAAGTTTTTTTTTTTGGATGATGCAATGATAGATAAGGGTAGGAAGAAGAAAAAGTACTCTTAGCTATCGCATTAGGTTTCAAAAACTAGTAAGTACCTAATGATAGTATAAAAGTTTTTAATAAATAAACAAATTTCCGTCAAAAAAAATATAAGTATACCTAGTTAAGTTTTAATTTTGCTAGCCATGCCCTTTATAACTTAACAGTATCGATAAAAAACTGTTCTTGCAAAAACACAAGATAATAATTATTTATTATTTTTCTCGTACAAACTCATGTCCTAAGTACTTTAAGTATCGTTTTATTGAATTAAATATACCCATTGATCCTTAATGAATATGTAGATTTTAAATGGAGAATAAAAAACAAAAGAGCAGGCCCCTATCAGCTGTTTAACGTCCCGAACAAGTTATAACTTGTAAAGTAAATAATAAACTTTGTTCGAAATGTGCAATACAGGTTTTTTTATAGCTCATGTTATTTATACATGCATTGAATATGTTATAGATAGCCTTTTGATAAGCGAGTTCTAAAACGACTACTTAAATATTTTATTATCAAGTTTTGTTAAATTATATTAGGTATTGGTGCCGATTCTCTTATTCACAAACTAACGTAAAATTAAGTTAAGTGCATCTTTCTCTTTCCATTTAATTAGGAAAAGGACAAAAGATAACATATTAGTTAAGTCCTGTCAAATTTAGACACTAGATAATTTAGACGCGATTTAAAAACATGGAGTCTAAATATTACGTCAATTTTCTTCAGGCGCTGTCTAATTTGACAGGTATAAACAAAAATGTATCTTCTGTCCTTTTCTTTAAGAAATGGGAAGAGAAAGATGCATTTAACTTAGATTTAGTTGAACAAGAAAATCAGCACCATTGTGTCCTCAAAAGTTTTTGTCTTACATCATCTCTCTTGCCACCTTTGTTGGGGTCAGTCTCGAGTCTAACCGGATTCGGATACCAGTGTTTTTAGTGAAGCCAAAGCGACTGCCTACCAGACCTCCATAACCCAGTTACTGGGCGACGCGATACCCCTCGGTGAGACTGGTCAGACTTCCTGGCTTCTGACTATCTACCCGTAACGACTAGGTATCAAAGTTCTACGAACGATAACCGGGGCCCGTACGTGCTTTCCGAGGCACGAGATGTCAGTGATGTCCAATATTAACTTTAGGAAGTAGGTACATTGTGAATTGTATAAGCTACATTGGTGCTTGGATTCGAACCCACAATCTCTCAAGAGAGGCGCCTTAACCGCTAGGTTATCACGACATTGTTTTTTTTTTGTTTTACAACAATCAACACAAAACGTACACTTACACAATAACTATGTACAGTAAGCAAAGTAGATAAGTATACAGGGCCGTCAGATACAGTTTAAGTTTTTTACAAAACCCATGGATATTTTTAAATAAAAATTTAAACTATAGTAGAAAATAACTATTTCTTCAATTAGGTTAAATTTCATTTGAATACAGTCATTAGTAGTCAAGAAAACCTCAATTTTAGATGACGGCCTTGTATGCCTATCTACTTCTATCTACGTACCCTGTGGTTTCAGCGTGTTTGGTTGCTGCTCTACTCTTGTGGGCCTTAGCGTGATGTTATACATCAAATAGCCCTCCTCATTAATGTGCAGATAACATTGAAATGTTTACTCAATAATTCGAACCAGTAGTTCCTAAGATTATCACACACCAAACAAACTCATCAGCTTAATTAAATTAGTACACATTAGTAAATAAAGACTTTTTGGGCATACAAAGGTTGAAGAACAAATATTTATTCTCTAGACCAAATGACAGCAATGAGTAGGTATCTACGAAAATTAGCTAGGTATATAAATATCCTTAAACAACTCACAAACGGCCACCTGATTCCAAATACATAATATATTAGAGAAAAATTACACTCAGAGAGAACAATTCTCATCACATAAAGTTTGTCCTAGGTAGGGGTCAAACTCACGACCTCCAGTTTACTGACCAAGAGGCCTAAATTCTACGAAGATAACTATCTCATCATCTGTTATCTCTTAAAGGTCTAAAACCATATTATTTTTACCAACAGCCCCTTTGGCCCACATAAGAACCTAAAAGCACCAAATTCTGGTCAAATAAAAAAAATAAAGAAAAAGATATAAATCCCACAATATATTCTCTTATCTAATCTTTTCACAGAATTATCGTCAAAATTAACACTACAACGTTAATTTCGACTTCCTTTTAACGTTATCAATATTTTTATGTCACTTCCGAATCCGGTTAAGGACCTTTTAAATTTATGAGGAAAGGTTTTTTATTATTGTAAATATTTACAGTTTTCATTTGGTGTTTTTAAACTTCAAAGATATAAAAAAACTGAGGTTAGTTGTTACTAACCTCAGTTTTTTTTATGTATAGAGTACAGAGTACTATTGTACTCTGTACTCTATAATGACAAGTCTTAATGTATAAAAAATATAAACAATTAGTTAATTACCTAAACCGATATTAGATAGTCAACTAAAAAAATAATCTTAGCTGAGGTATCAATAACCTTTTTTTTGCCTTATTTTTATGAGTCAGTTAAACGAATCTGTTGTTAAATATAAATTAGCTAAGACACCGTACAACATCTAGTTGAATCGCATTTAGTTATTTCATAAAGGTACATATTTTATTTATTTATTTACACTTTATGCACAACGGTACACAGACGGACTTAATGCCGCAGGCATTTTCTCTCAGTCAACCTTTATTTAATATTTAGAATTTATATTTTTCCGTACCACCACCACGCCAGTAAATTATAAACATAACTTTAAAGTAACAACAAAATCAGTAACAAGCATTAAACCACCTTATAATTAACTATAACATTACAGCAAACACTATCGAGCTTCAATACACAATACGGCAAAACAAGAAAATAAAAAACGATGGAATTCCTCGGCAATATTCCGAAAACCCTGTACCAAGTAATGCGTCAACGTTAAAAAGCATGTTTCGCTACCGATTCTGCTACCATAAGTGTTGGGAAACACATGGTACCGCTGAGATTCGCCCGGTCGAAACAGAATTTTTATTTTTAAAATATTTTTGAGTAGTGTTTCGGACGATACTTTTTTAGCCTAATTTTTAGTAAAAATGAAAAATCTTTTCGTTTACGGTGCAAAATTGGTTTAACAAGTATCGTCCGAAACTTCACTTGGACAGCAAGCAAGCAGGACAAGCAGAGCTTGGACTATGGTACCTTACTAGACAACTGATAAACATACTTATATTATTTATAATAATAACATATTATAAATAAATTGCACCCAAACTCAGAACAAACAATGATGATGACAATAATAATGAAATCCCTGTTTCGATCAAACCGGCCGAATCCCAATCACCGAAGCACGTATAAACCCACATTTATCGATACATTTGGTACAGAGGCGATAGTCTCAAGCAAAAGTGTGTTGGATAAGTAGGAAATAGCCAAGGCAAGCGAGATTCTTGCAAGCCGCTGGACCAAGTTAAGCACTTCATTATGAACGATCCGATGTCTGATTGTACAGTTTTCTTGAGAATGAGGTGTTAAGAGATTAATATTGTGTTTGTAAGTAGCCTTTTTAAACTTGATGTTTTGCTGGTTTTTTTTGCTGTTGTTTCAGTTAAATGTGGGATAGAGACGTTATCCATACTTCCATACTAATATTATAAACTCTGTCTGTCTTTTCTTCACGCATAAACCACAGAACCGATTTGAATGAAATTCGGTACGGATATAGTCTGGGTCTGGGACCCGAGAAAGGGTTTAGGATAGTTTTAATCCCGGAAATCCTCCTGTATACTATTATCATCTATTTAATGTGTTATGTTTAATGTTTTATGTATTTTTAATGATGTTCATTCAATACTGGCGCCTATCTTGTTGAGCGATTTATAGATGATAAACAGTGTTTTGAAAATCTGAATGTGTTCAGCGACTTTTGATGCTGACTGTACTAACATATTTTAATGAAATAAAAAATAAACCCTTTTTTATACGTAATATGAGACTTTTTACACAGCTTTATCCAATTCAAATTATCAAAAGTTTTTATTGAAAGTTAAAATAATAATGTGTATTACAAAGGGTTGATATATCCTTCAATTATATTTTTTTATGGAAGTTTTTTGTATGTGGTAACATAAACCCTTTATTGTCTACATCCTACAATATTTTTTATGTAGGTATTTTTTCATTTTCACGCCACAATCTTTTTCTATTCTTCTAAAGAACTGCATCTCTTAAAATATATTTATCTACTAGCTGTTCTCTGCGGTTGCACCCGTATTTTTCGTTATTGCTCCGCTCCCGTGGGTCGTAGCGTGATGGTATATAGCCTATAGCCTATAGCATTCCTTGATAAATGGGCTATCTAACACTGAAAGAATTTTTCAAATCGGACCAGTAGTTCCAGAGATTACCCCCTACATACAAACTTACAAACCTACAAACTTACAAATTTTACCTCTTTATAATATTAGTTTAGATAATACCTATGTATGTATTTATACATTATATAAGCATATATGTATATATGCATGGTCACCAAAACACAAATCTGCTTAGCGTGGGATCAGATGGCCGTGTGTGACTTGTCCCAAGATAGTATTAATTAATAACAATTGGTCCTAAAAAAATATTATTTGTTTGTTACTAAATTACTTAAGTAGGTAGGTATAATGTACACAACTAAAATAAAATTCAAAATGTGGTCATCAGAATGTTATGTGCAGATAATCTAATCTCGTATAATAATCTAATGACCGGACGAATGCACAAAAACCTTTATAAAAACTATCAAGGCTAATAGGCCAGTCATCTAAGACATAAAAATCGCGTTAGGTCGCAATAAAGGCAATAAATTAGGTTGCAAGGTCCTGATTTTTTGTGATGTTGTTAGGATAGATACCAATGGTGTAGAACTAGATTTGCAACCTCGAAAGACCTGTGCTAACTTCGTGGTGCTCGAAAAACCTCGAAATTTACGAACTTTTTTCAGTTTTTGGCTTACAACTTCTAAAATATGCATTTTGCAGCAAAGTCATCTGTGAAACTTTTAAATAAGACAAAATAAGCAACAAAATGAGTGTAACCCTAGCTCTGTATGTTTAATAGATCTCAAGATATGACATTTCGAAAAAGGGTAATTTTTTCCAAATTTTATCAAATTTGTATATACCTAGACTTTAGATCTAAATATTGTCTAAATTACTCATCCTACAAGGAAAGTCAATAGAAGTTAAGTTGTAGAGCAGTTATTTAGCTTTAATTTAAGTGTAAAAGGAACTGTTCAGGACCAATAGTTCTCATATTATGAGGTAAAAAGTAATAATAAGGATCGAATTTCGCAAGAAATAGTTATTTTTTCTTATACATTGTTGAATGGAATTTACAATACTAGCAGTCCGCCCCGGCTTAATCCGTGGTACATACATAGCCTATGTCACTTACGGATAACATACCTATCCAACGGGGAAAGAATTTTTAAAATCGGCCCCGTAGTTTTTGAGTTTATCCATTACAAAACAAACAAATAAACGAATCTTTTCTCTTTAAATTAAGTATAAGTATGATTGATGGCGCCATAAGTTCTGTCAAAACCTTGTTATTTTAACTTTCGAGTACTGGCCAGATATACTTAACTAATTTTAAAAATAGAACATTTGTACTTGCTAATAAAAAAGAAAATATTAAATATAGAGTGGTCGAAAAAGGAAGGTAGAGTCGCGGTTATCGCTTTGCACCGCTATGGTTACGCGCCAACAGAAATTTTCAAAATTCTGCAAAAGTTGAAAATAACACTACGGTTTGTTTATCGCACTATCAAACGATACATTGAAGATTCAAGCTTCAAAGATCGTGAGAGGAGCGGCCGACCTCTCACAGTTCAGACAGTCACACACCAGCGGTCATCAAAGCAGTGAAGGCCCGAATTCAACGAAATCCCTCGCGTAAACAAAAAATCTTAGCTCTTCACATGGGGCTAAGCAGAACCACGGTTAGAAGAGTGTTAAACGAAGACCTGGGACTACGAGCTTATCGTAAAAAGCCGGACATTATTTGAACGAGCGTTTGAAAAAAAATTAGGCTGGAAAGATCCCGCGCTTTGTTACGGCGGTACGCGGGAAAGTAAAATAAAATTACTTTTGAAGAAAGACAAACAAAATGATAAGGTGTATGCCCACAGCAGGGGGGGAAAGTATTCCGAGGGTCCAGCGTGGGCATTATCCTTCCTCACTTATGGTTTGGCTTGGAGTCTCATATTCAGGCTTAACTGAGGTGTTTTTCTGTGAAAAAGATGTGAAAACCAGTGCCGTTGTGTACCAAAATACCGTCCTATCGAATATAGTGAAACCTCTTTCTCAAACAATGTTCAAAAACAGACATTGGATATTCTGACAAGATTCTGCACCAGCTCATAGGACACGAAGCTCGCAAAACTGGTTGACCGCCCATGGAATTGACTTCATCGGGCATGAAGACTGGCCCTCTTCTAGTCCAGATTTAAACCCCCTGGACTACAAAATATGTCAATATTTGGAGGAAAAAGTCTGCGCTAAACCTCATAGGAATTTGGAGTCTCTCTCTCTGAGTATCTCTGGTTAAAGCAGCGGCAGAAATAGATATGAATGTGGTGCGTGCTGCGTATGATGACTGGCCGCGTCGATTAAAGGCATGTATTAAAAATGGAGGGGGGCATTTCGAATAATGTAAATAAATTTGTATTGTACATTTAATTATCTTTCATTTCATATATAATTTTCAATTAATCATCAAGAATTATATCGTTAATTACATTAAAAGTTTTTGACAGAACTTATGACTTGACTAGGTATTTATATATATGTATATATATATATGTATATGTATATATGTATTTTCAACATACGCATTGAAAACATTAAAAATCTCACTGCAGTGGACGCCGCAGGGTGGTAGATTGATTAAAGACGCTAGAAATCCTTCGCGATTTATATATATATATATTATATTATTATTATATAAATTGAAAACTATATATATATATATATAGTTTTCAATTTTATTTTATTCAATAAACAGTTTTTACTGAATTGTCTGTTTTATTTTATTTAGTAATATTTATATTACTAGAAAAATTTCGAAAAAAATCTGATTTCCTTATTTACCTCATAATATGAGAACTATAGGTCCTGAACAATTCCTTTTACACTTAAATTAAAAGCTAAATAACTGCTCTACAACTTAACTTCTATTGACTTTCCTTGTAGGATGAGTAATTTAGACAGTATTTCGATCTAAAGTCTAGCTAACTACAAATTTGATAAAATTTGGGAAAAATTGCCCATTTTCGAAATGTCATATCTTGAGATCTATTAAACATACAGAGCTAGGGTTACACTCATTTTGTTGCTTATTTTGTTTTATTTAAAAGTTTCACAGATGAATTTGCTGCAAAATGCATATTTTAGAAGTTGTAAGCCAAAAACTGAAAAAAGTTCGTAAATTTCGAGGTTTTTCGAGCACCACGAAGTTAGCACAGGTCTTTCGAGGTTGCAAATCTAGATTTACACCATTGGTATCTATCCTAACAACATCACAAAAAATCAGGACCTTGCAATTTATTGCGACCTAAATGTCTTAGATGACTGGCCTATAAAACATTATTGAAAATCTAATTTATTGAATGAATACAAAAAATATAAAAACAAACTTGGAATAGTTATCAAAGCATTCGTTTGAACCTTTCAACAACCAACCGACAGCCGGCTGTCGGGCTGCTATTGTCGTTCTATTGTGTCTCAAATCACGTTTGTTTGAAGGATTAATAAACATATTTAGTACTTCAATAACACACTGGTTGTCAAAATGTGCTCATGCTTATACAGGGTAAATAAAAGAATAATGCGCTCTGACGAAAATTACTTGAGTTCGTTAAAATTTATTCTTTATTGAAAGAGAGTGCTAATTTCATTTCTGTTTTTTTTATAAGCTATTTCCAAAATCACAAATTTTACCTTTTCGCGCACTTGACTGGCTTAGTTATTTTATTATTTCTGTAGTTTAAAAATAAAATACATGTTGGACTACTTAGAAGTAATTTAGAGAACTGGATTACGAGTAAATTAGTAAGGTAAGTAATATTAAAGATTATTTTTCTGTTTTTACTATACGAGATCTCGAAAATACCGTGATCTCACCGAGATCTCGAAAATACCGTGATCTCGCCGAGATCTCGGTCAAAATTGCATTCTCTAATCACCACGCTTCCTAAGTCGATTTTGACCTTCAAGTCCAAAGTTAAATATGACTAAACACTAAAAAAACTAACAAGGTATAGTAATCAATGCACATTATTACAGATAAGATCAATATTACCGACATCCGATGTTTATTTTTTTTGCGAACCTGTTTGAATCGACCGTGACATTTTAGTATACAAACATTGATTGATTAAGAGCACTATACCAAGATTCGTGAAGTTATTATTGTAATGTAAATACTAAATATTGATGCAATCTCTAAAAATGGCTGTTTGTTTTGATGTGTGATTGCGAAGTAATAAAATGTTATTTGCGAATTTACTTTTGCATTTTTTTTTACTTTGACTAATGTTGTTTTATTTATAAATAAACTGTGAAATAAATATGATGATTTTTTAAAGTAATATATTTAGGGCTACGCTACAGTTTTATAAAATTATCAAAAGTTTTTCTTAGTTATATTACTTAAGAAATTATAAATTAATTACACAAGTTTTCCTTTAATGTAATGACCAAAACATACAATGAAACATTTTATAAGTTATAAAAAGAATACAGTTATAACTCTCAGCTTGATTAGTTTGACAACTGTTTGTTATTAAATATTCTTCATTGAATTTTGTTCATTTTGGTTAGTTTTACTATAAAATCAATTCAATTATATTAATTTATCAGTAATAATTTATTTCAATCTATTGAAACAAACAAACCACTCAATTTACAAAAAGCCCAACCACAAAACGTAAAAAAACAGTACTCATTAATTCAACCTCTTTATTAACAAACAAATTAGCTATCAAATTACACCATAAGATTAATGACCACCAACATAATTACAAAAACGACAAAAAAACACTAAAAACTAAAAAAAAACTAATTTTAGTCCTTGACGAAAACGACTCATCGTCATCACAACCACGCCTTTATTCGGCTGATGGTCTGACGATGATGTCATTCATGAATAACGTGAATAACTAAGCAATGGACCGACTATGAATAGTAAACGGCGGGCTAAACACGTGTAGACGTATTCAACGTTGTTAAGCCCGTGGAATGTCGACTGTCGGGCATTGGGAACAAGTGATTTTACATGCAAGTTGATATTTTGTTAATCTAATAAAAAACCGGCCAAGTGCGTGGGTTCCGTATCATTATCGAAAAAAATGGCAAAAAAGCTGGTGATAGATGGACAGACAGACAGACAGTGGTGTCTAAGTAATAGGATCCGTTTTACTCTTCAAGTAAATCAAAAACACAAATAATAGTTATCAATGGTTTAATAGTATTGAATGTTTAACATAAAATAATCAAATCATATCATATTCATATATGTTTGCGTTTGACATAAGCTTAAGTTAAGTTTTTTTTGTGGATGAGAAATCATCAAATGCCTTCCCTGCCCTCAGTGTCAGACTTTTACTCGTAAAAATCCACCCTGCTCCTTCGGTTGCCCTATATAACTATTAGAACTATTCCGCAACCCACGCTATGTAACTTGACATCTCATATATACTGTTCTTCTATTTTACAATGCCACTTGTCTAGAGGTGCTGACTACGATTAGAATTTCATTCCAAACATGAATAATTTATCTGCTTCCTTACATTGTGCTAATTCGACTGTGTAGGTCAGAGTATACTTAACCAATATCTGCTTTATAAGGTTTCATAAAAATCAGAAAACCCGATGTATCAGGAAATCCCTATAGTGCACTTCCCAGTATCTTCGATAAATATGCGTACCACACCCTGTATATCTGGGGCTATCCATAAATTACGTCACACGTCACATCGTCACACGTCACAGAAGGGGTCAAGAAAGTGTGACATTCTGTGACAGGTTTGATTATTTAAATTTTTATATGTGTCGTCACAAATGTATTACTATCGTCACAACTATATTGCCATTAGTGTCGATACATATAAAAATATATTTATAACGCTACGTAATAAAACAGTCTAAACGATTAAAGCTCAAAAGAAAATACTGTTTGTTTTAAAATGTTTTTTTTTTATATAAAATAATTTAAAGTACTGTTTTAGATCTGGGTGTAAAACTTAGTTATTTTGTAACGTCACACCAAAGAGGATGGGCTACCACAAAATGAAATAACAAATACATCCCTGTCTCACTAAATCAAGCATCACTGTGACATAATATATGAATCCTCCCTTCTTTTCCCCTCCTTAAAAACATACGTTACCGTCGCAAAACCATTACCAAGACCATTTAAATCGAGTTGTGTTTTACGACTCTTCCTAATAATCGAGTTAGTCTAGGTAATTAAAGGTGGGTAATCAGTGAGTGAGCGAACTGATATTATTGTAAATAATCTGCTAAGCTGCCTTTGCTAATGACCACCGTAATGTTTTGATGGGCGTTGAGCTTGAGAGCACGACAGGAGATAGAAGTTGCACGGGTAAATTTAAAACCACAGAACAGATTAAGTCTCTTTCCTTTTCTGTGTTTAAAAGTAGCTTCTTTTCCAAAGTCCCAGCCTCGCATATGTGCTTGTCTTGAGATTCAAGCTTTATCTGTAAAATTGGATCATCGTTTTAGTCATGAAAGAATGACAGATAGAAAAAGTAAATTTCAATTTATACTAACTATACTAATATTATGAAGCTGAAAAGTATGCTTGTTTGGTTGCTAATATGAGAAACTTCTGCTCCGATAGTCCATTTATCGAGGAAACTTACAGGTTAACCTATGGGAGAGGAGCAGTAACCAAAACCCGGGTAACGTCGCAGGGGACAGCTAGTTACAAATATTTCTATAAAAGCCAAAAACTCGGTCAATACTGACATCTAATCCGACGTCCACAACCCAGCTTTGTAGACTAAGATGGCATAAGTAGCTATATGACGTCATAGAACTTCAATATGGCTACCTAATCCCGATTAAAACTTTATTTAGTTATCCATTTAACATGAAAGAACGTCTAGCAATTATCCAAACTAATATTATACTTCCAGGTATCTCAGGTTTGTTTGATGCACTTTCACTGCAAAATTACTGTACCGATTTGGACGATATTTGGTGTGAAGTAAGCTTGAACGCCAAGGCAGCTGATTTTTAATCTGGGCTCAGTGTGGGACTTTCGGTAATCGTCGTATTATGCAGATTCAGTATAAGTATAGTAAGTTTATCCGTGAATCGACTTCAAACGGACGCAGTCAAGGGCAAGAGGCAGTAGAATATACCAAGAAAATAGAAATAAAACATAAACAAGCTCATAAAAATATCCTTGATTACTAGGTAATAAAAATATATGTATTGGAAATATATTTTACGAGTTATGACTTGCTCTTAACTTATAATGCAAGGCTTCTAAGCTCTATGCACTTAGTCGATCCATTCCTTACTAATATTTTTAATGCAAAAGTAACTCTGTCTGTCTATCTGTCTGTTAAACTTTTATGACTAAACCACTGAACCAATTTTGATGATGGGATGAAGTAAGTTCATTTTTATTTGAATATAGTACGTATGGAGTTGTTTGCTAATTCTTTTCAAAAACATACGAAACTTCGTAATGGAAAACTAGATTTATATTTTTGTACTGAAAATGACGTTTTAAAGTGTCTTTTTAATAATTTATGGAAACAGATAGTTTGATTTTGAACGAACTGCAAAGAGTAGTAATAGTAGCTTTCATCAAACTTCCATCTTTTATTTTACCCCTTTTGAGGACGAATTTCCAAAAATCCTTTCTTAGTTAATAACTACTTACTCCTCACAAAGAACATTTCCTCCAAGTTTCATGACTCTAGGACCAGCGGTTTGGGCTGTGCGTTGATATAACTACAATCAGTCAGTCAGTTTACCATTTTATATAGAACTAGCTTTTGCCCGCTACTTCGTCCGCGTGGAATAGTTCCCATTCCCGGGGGATTTTCAAGATGAAATCTTTCCTATGTCCTTTCTCGGGTCCCAGACTATATCTATACCGAATTTCATTCAAATCGATGAAATTTGGTATAGATATTTGGGAGTGGGAAATCATCCAATGACTCCTCCCGTCCTGGGTGCAGCGGGAGGCCGTGTCAGACTTTTACTGACTAAAACCCACTCATGTTCCTTCGGTTGCCCTTTATGTTCCGGGGTCACGGTAACTATTATAAACATTCCGCAACCCCAGTTTTTTTCTGATTCAAAATTCGCAGACAAAGCCGCGGGCGAAAACCTAGTAAATAATATAAGCACCTAACATTTAAGCCCAGCAAGCAAAACATGCCATTACAACGTAAGAACATTAAGACGCCATTAGTGGTAAAAGCAACGTTTAGCACATATTTATTGTAATTTTAGTTCATTGCCATTTGCAACTCAAACGTCATTAAAAGGCCCGGTTAGAATACTTCGATTAACTCGAAATATCTTACTGTGTCGTTAAAAAGAGTTATTTCTAATTGTTTTCTGTGTTAAATGTAATTGCAAAGCGAGTGTTAAATAAAATAATGGTGTTTCTGGGTTTATTTGCTTGAATTTGTTATTTGAAATGAGGAACATCTTTGAGTTTGTGACTTTGATTTAAATTAGATAATAATGCTTAACAAAATGGTTTTTTGAGTTGACAAAAAGGCCTCTTTTTTGAAAATTTGACATTATTTTTCAACTTGCGACCCATAAATAACCATCTTAGTGGCAGTATGTATGTGTAGAGTTTGTACATGGACGTCTTCGTTTCGGGGTTTTTTATTATATTATCCTCTTTAATTATCCATTGTTCTTTTGGTTGGTGTACCTACCAACACAATTTAAATAAATGTTTTTAGCATTATTGATATACATATATTACTTACTTACAAGAAAGTTTAAAATTATTATAAAAAGGCTACATCGATCTCTATGTGGCTTTTTAAAAAGATTTCATAGATAAGATATCCTTCAGTTTTAATTATTTTAACACAAAACTAAAACGATCAAAACAAATGAAACAAAACAACTTACATAACCTCGCAATGATGTCATAAATATAAAAAATAAAACCGAAGAGTTATTTTAATATTGTTACGAATTCCGATGTAACTAATATCGCGTGTCGAATTGCTAGCGAATACTTTAGACGATTCTAGTTTTTATTGCACATTTAAACTGTATTCAAGAGCGTACACTATCCTTTAAAGATGGCGGACTTTTTATTCAACCTTGTTTGCTGTAACTTTTTGCTTGTGTCTACATCCGGAAAGGCATCACTACATAATAGTATAAAACAAAGTCGCTATCCGCTGTCTGTCTGTCCCTATGTGTGCTTAGATCTTTAAAACTGCGCAACGGATTTTGATGCGGTTTTTTTAAATAGATAGAGTGATTCTTAAGGAAGGTTTATATGTATAATACATGCATAATATAGTAGAGAAAAGCCGGGATTTTTAAAGATTTGTAACACCCGTGCGAAGCGGGGGCGGGTCGCTAGTCGCTTATTAAGCAGGTTCCGCGAGGCTCGAAGATATTCTTACATTTTAACCTTTCAACGATCAAGCGACAGCCGGCTGTCGGGCTGCTATTGTCTTTCTATTGTGTCTCTTATAACGTGTGTTTGAAGGTTTAATATGTGACAACTATGTCATGGTAACTGCCAATCAAGAAGAGTAATACTTGACATTGAAGTAGGTAATTTGAAAATATTTGTAAACAGAAATATTTATAAATGAATAAAACTGAAGTGTCTGTTTGTAGTGCCAAAATTGCAGCTTTTTATGATGACGTACGATTATTTACACAATACAAAGTTACGGACAGCAAAATATCGTTTTTGATCTGTCTGCGTACTTTGGGTATATAATCTCCGAATCGGCTAAGCCTATTTTGGAACTTTCATTGGAAATTCAAATTTAGAAAAAGCTTTTAATATCACTTTTTTGCACCAATTCATCCACGGATAAGAAAAAAAAAACATGAAAATATTCGAATTCTACGCGAACTTTTTTCCACTGACCAAGCGACAGCCGGCTGTCGCGCTGCTATTGTTTTTCTATTGTGCCTCCAATCACGTGTGTTCGAAGGTTAAAAAACTTATCTATAAGATTATTTGTCGCCTATTTATAGACTACTAGCTTGTCCGCGACTTCGTCCGCGTAGAATAATAGTTCCCGTTCCCGGGGGTTTTCCGGAATAAAAACTATCCTATGTCCTTTCTCGGATCCCAGACTATATCTGCACCAAATTTTATTCAAATCGGTTCAGTGGTTTAGGCGTGAAGAAGAGACAGACAGAGTTACTTTCGCATTTATAATATTAGTACGGATATGAGGACTGTATAGACCAATATATAACAAACAGAACCAACAACTTTACATGCTTCTCCAGGCACACAGCAATTGATAACTATGACGGAAATTCGGTCAGGAAAATAATATATTATTATTCTAGACTACTTGAGCAGTACTAGCAATTAACAGTACAAGATAATTACTGAACTGACATGGAGGAAGTAAGAAACATGATGATATCATAGCAAATGTCGGTTTGACTGACGTGTTACTAGTGAGTGATCTTGGTACATAAATAGTCTATAAATATAGAATACTAGCTTTTTCCCGCGGCTTCGCTCGCATTAGAAAGAGACAAAAAGTAGCCTATGGGCTATGTTACTCTCCATCCCTTCAACTATCTCCACTTAAAAAATTACCTACGTCAATTCGTCGCTCCGTTTTGCCGTGAAAGAAAGACAAACAGACAGACAGACAGACACACTTTTCCATTTATAATATTAGTATGGATTGGCAGTGTTATTTTGGATCTTGATAAAGTTTGAATAATGGCAAATGTTTTAGTCTGTATCTTGTTTGATGTTTGTGTTATTTTTGTACCGGCTTTAATTACAAATTTTATTATGATTGCCTTCGATAGCTACTATTTAAAAATAAGTCGGGTTTTCCTTCCTGACGCTATAACTCCAGAACGCACGAACCGATTTCCACGGTTTTGTATTCGTTGGAAAGGTCTCGGGCTCCATGAGGCTTATAGCAAAGAAAATTCAGAAAAAATCTACGCGGACGAAGTCGCGGGCAGAAGCTAGTTATTAATAATAACACTCAAGCACTGAGGTTTCTGTTATATATCGGCATAATATTGTTTGTAATCGTAGTCTATTTACCAACTAAAAATTCACTAGGGCTTCTTCTTTTTGATATTTTATTATCAATTTGATCCAAAAAATGTATTTTTGGATCAAATTGATAGTCACTCCACTTCATATAATTATCAAACAACATGGTCCTTTCAACAAAACCGCACAAACAACCTCACTCATTATCTTACAAGCACAATCAAATCTACTATCAAAAACAATGCTCCTCTAAGCAGTACATACAAATTAGAGCAAGCAGATGCGCCCTTATCGCGGGTCGCATTCCTATGTGACGAGCTTGATTGATAACCGCTGTGCAATCAAGTTGTTACTTAAGTTGCTTGGTCTTCTGTCGTAAACAGACGGTTTAAAGTTCGAGTTACAGACTTGGTGATAGATTTGTGGTCTGCAAATACGTCTTTTTACACTTGTTACCTACAAAGGAAAATAAAAATCCTTGTAGAGCCATAATCCTTCGAATACGCGATTATACGTGATTCGGGACACAATAGAAATACACTGGTGCCGATTCTCTAATTCACAAACTAACCTAAATTTAAGTTAAGTGCATCTTTCTCTTTCCATTTCATTAAGAAAAGGTCAGAAGATAAAACATTAGTTAAGTCCTGTCAAATTTAGACACTCCATAGATAATTTAGACGCAATTAAAAACATGGCGACTAAATATACGCCAATTTTCTTCAGGCGCTGTCTAATTTGACAGGAATAAACTAACATGTATCTTTTGCCTTTTTCTTTAAGAAAAGGAAAGATTTAACTTAAATTGGGTTAAGTTTGTGAACAAGCAAATCAGCACCAAAAGCAGCGCGACAGCTTGCAGCTTGGTCGTCGAAATGTTAACAAGGGAATTAAAACGTTTAGATTACTTCTCATTAAGCTAAACATTGTTTTTTGTTTAGTTATGAAATCAGGCAAAAAGTAAATTATTAGATGGAATAGTAAACTGACTAACTGGTTGATATACCAACGTAATGTCAAAACCGGAGACATGAAACTTGGAGGATGTGTTTTTTGTGTAGAGTAATTATAATAAAATAAAGAAAGGATTTCTGGAAATTCTAACCCTAAATTATAAAGCGAAATATAGTAGCGTAATTAATATAGTCTTTATATGTAAACTAGCTGTCCCCCGCGGTTTTACCCGCGTTATATCATATTTTTGGTTACTAAAAAAAGAAGATAAAAAGTATTCTATGTCCGCTCTCTGGTCCTAAGCTCCCTCCCCACCAATTTTCAGCCAAATCGGTTCTGCCGTTCTTGAGTTATAAAATGTGTAACTAACACGACTTTCTTTTATATATATATATATATATATAGATATAGATAAAGAAGCAGACTTTGTTATCATTGTAGAGCCAAAACTACTTAAACTAGAAACGCGAATTTTATACAGTAGTTTCTTTATATAACATAAAAGCGAACTAAGAAACAATTTTTAACGAGGTAAAATAGGGGTTGTATTAGTAAGAAAAATGGCGGGAGAAGGCATAGGAAACAGCTAGTATAACTTGATATTAAAACTTTTACCTTAGTGCTTTGATTTGAAGAAAGATTTATAACATAAACTAGCTTCTGCCCGCGGCTTCGCTCGCGTTAGAAAGAGACAAAAAGTAGCCTATGTTACTCTCCATCCCTTCAACTATCTCCACTTAAAAAATCACGTCAATCAGTCGCTCCGTTTTGCCGTGAAAGAAAGACAAACAGACAGACACACTTTCCCATTTATAATATTAGTATGGATATGGATTATACAGTTAGTCACTGGTCTGTTGGTCTAGTGGTTAGTGACCCTGACTGCTAAACTGATGGTCCTGGGTTCAATTCCCATTCAGAAGAAATTGTGTGTGATGAGGTGATGAGCATGATTGTTTGTTCTGTGTCTGGGTGTAATATTATATTGTAATATGTATGTATTTAAAAATTGTTTATCAGTTGTCTGGTTACCAAGCTTTGCTTAGTTTGTGATTAGATGGCCGTGTGTGCATTGTCACCGAATATTTATTATTATTATTTATTATACTACTAGCTTTTGCCCGCGACTTCGTCCGCGTGGAATAATAGTTCCCGTTCCCGGGAGATTTCCGGGATTAAAAATATCCTATGTCCCTTCTCGGGTCCCGGACTATATCTGTACCAAATTTCATTCAAGTCGGTTCAGAGGTTTAGGCGTGAAGGAGAGACAGACAGAGTTACTTTCACATTTATAATATTAGTACGGAATGCAGTATGACTGCGAAAGTCCTCTTTGTAAAGAGACCTGGTCCGTCAGAGCCTCGTCATTAAATCAGCAGGATGCACCATGTGCAGGTGAGGTTGGCTTTGACCCTGGTGGTGATGGTAGGGCCACTTACACCCTATCTATGTCTCTAGGATCAGCGGTTTTCGATGTGCGTTGATATATTATCAAAGAGTCAGTGAGTTTCCAACAGATATAGTTAGTACTAGCTTTTGCCCGCGGCTTCGCTCGCGTTAGAATGAGACAAAAAGTAGCCTATGTTACTCTCAGCTCTTTGATAGTCTCTTCGCTTATCGCTATGTCTTCGAACTCTGTCTTTTAAGGTACCTGAGCGAAATGAGGTACTGGATGTGTGTGAGTTATTAAAAAAATTATATCAAGTGGCGACGAGGATGGGATCGGGGTGGAGGCCACGAGCCATCCCTTCAACTATCTCCATTTAAAAAATCACGTTAATACGTCGCTCCGTTTTGCCGTGAAAAAAAGACAAACATTCAGACAGACAGACAGACAGACAGACAGACACACTTTCCCATTTATAATATTAGTATGGATTTTAGACGACATAATTACTGACATTTACTGACTCATAAAGTGATGAAAGCGAATGATTTGTTTACTAATAAGAGCAGATTCATTGACACAACAAAATCATTTAGTCAATTGGGTGTTTCATTGCTAAGGCATTGGACAGATGCTCGAAATTTTTTTAACGCCGTTTTTCTTACTGTTTTTACGTTAAGTTTTTTTATGAAACTAAGTGTCCCTCGCATTTCTGGTTACTACTCTGCTCCTTAGGTCGTAGCGTAATGTCATAACAAACAAATTTTTTAGCTTTATAATATTAGTATCAATAAGTACTCTTTACATTACAAAATTTATAAGTACTGTGTAACCTCTAAATTTTTTCCCTCAATTTCTTGTAGTGGGTATTAATAATATTATTAGGTAGAAGCCTGATTTTTTACTAAGCCAAGAGCGGTTAGACCTTGGTTAGTTAGATCCTTGTTATGTGTGTTTATTTTCTATATATTCTTATCTTCTAGGAATTATCCATAATCATAAATTAATTTCTGTTTAAAAATATACCTGCTTATTATATTATCCCACAGTAGTGCAAAAGCTTCTTCTCATACAATAATCCGCGTGTTATGATCATCACGCTTGCTCAAGGCGGATTGGTGATTGGAAACCTGGACTTTAATTATAAGTCTATAAGTCTGTAATGTTCGAGATAAACTTTAGAAAGTAAGTACATATGCATTGATAAAGTCATATGTTCTTGCCTAGATTCGGACTCACAATCTCTTGCATGAGAGGCAGGCATCTTAATAATTAGGCTATCACATGCTAAGTAGCGTATTTATCTTAACCCTAATAATTAGCTACTTGATACTCTTAAAACTTTTTAATTTATTATCCCGCCCACACAAAAGTCTCTTGTATTCAAACTCCCCAAAATTCTTTAAAACGAATCGCGTGTAACACTTTCTTATCTTTCCCTTTATTTACTTTTATCTTTTGTAACAATGTATACCGGTTTTATTTATTAACAGTTCACTAACCTCCTTAATTAGATAAAGTTATTTCCCTCGTTAAATTGTGAGTTATCAACGTTTTATTGTTTCTGTAAACGGATGGAATCGCAAAAGAAGTTTAAAGGAACACGTACAGGCACGTGTTTGGTTTTCTATACTTCTATACTAAATATTGACGACCTGTTGGTCTAGTGGTTAGTGACCCTGACTGCTAAGGAGGTCGTCGGTTTGATTCCCTCCCAGGACAAACTTTGTGTGATGAGCATGATTGTTTGTTGTGTTTCTGGGTGTATTTTATCTATAATATACATGTATTTTTAAATTATATAAGTATGTATCAGTTATCTGGGTACCATAATACAAGCTCTGCTTAGTTAGGGATCTGGGTGGCCGTATGTGTATTGCTCCAAGATATTTATTTATTGTAAATAGATTTGTTTGTTGAAGAACTCTAAAAATACTAAATACTTAATACCGTTTGGTATTAGGATAGTCTAAGAATAAGTTGTCCCAGGATATTTATTTATTTAATAGACATTAGATAGTTATTTTATCCAAAAAAATATACGGGATCGGGAACTACGTAGGTGAAACGGAGACAGCTAGTTACATGGTATAAAGGTATATCTTGAGAAATTACACTTACTCGGTTATTCCCAAAAATAACAAAAAGTGCTTAATGAGTTTATCGACAACATTTAGATAAAGCTCTAATGTTATTTACCAAAGAATTAAGTACAACCATAGCCTAACATAACTAATATATGCAAATCTCTAAACCTCGTTAGATTAAACGTCACGGTTGTTATGTAAATAACTTAGAAAACACAAATACTACGAGATGAGTAACACCATAGTAGGTTTGTGTTTGTGCTACATTCTCTAAAACACGTTAAAAGCTTGAATGAAACCTGTTTAGCTAGATAATAAGAATATTCCACAGCTGATTATCTTTGTCAAAAAACTGAGGCTTAAAAGTACGGAGATTATGAGGTCAGTAAACGATTTAGTTTTAGAGAGATTAGGTATTTGATCAACTGTATAAAAAAAAAACAATAAATCCAACTGCTATATCGGAAGTCGATGGCTTTGTTTGTGTTTCAAGTAATTGCGCCTAAGTTCAAAATTGCAGTTGGGTTGAACGTTTTTCTTGACAATTTGAGACAATTTTTCTAGTTTAGTGTTGGTGTACAATTTATTTGTTTGGTCTGATAAATAATCTATAGAAACTAATGGATAAGCGTTTTGAATTTTTTTTATGCAAATAAAATCCTTATGTTAGGTACCGATTGAATGTTATCAATCATAACAACAACTCTTATACGATATTATAGAAGTGATAAGCAAAAAATTACGCCATAGCCCAAAAGGACCAATCAGATTCGATGTTGATGTAAAACCCTGTTGTCATTGGTGCAAATCGTGCCTACGCTACGGTCACAAGAATAAGCCTTGTTTAATTTGGCCGTGATAGGAATCTTTCTTTCGGGTTTGTTCTTATCAATTGTCTTTTCCTTGTTTCTTCATTAGCTGCGGCTTTCGCAAGTAAGCTTTATAAAAAGCTTTGTAACAATAAACCTACTTAAGAATGTAAATAAACTTGAGACATCCGCCTTACAAAATATTGGCTCAAAATAAAAATTCAAAATTCAAGGCATTTATTTCACTTAGACCATTTATAGGCACTTTAGAACGTCAAAAACAAAGATAAATGAATCTAGTTGCCCATTCCAAAAAGTTGATTCGTATGGAGAAGAATGGGCAAGAAAGCTAGATAGCCTATTTATTGAGAAAGGCTATATGCTATATAACATTACGCTACAACCCACGAAAGCGAAGTAGAGAACCCACGAAAGAGAAAATGGTCTATTAGAAATAAATGATTTGAGTTTTAGTTTGAGTTTGAGTTTAGCACAGCAAATCAATCCAATGAATCAATTTAATGAGTTTAGCGCGTTCAACCAAAGAACAGAGTGTTCAGCTTTACAGTAGTAGTATTAAAAGTATACTAATATAACTACATTAGTATACTTTTAATACTATATTATCTGTGTAATACTAACTAGTCTTACACAGATATTATTTCAATAATTATCCAGTAATTCTTTAGACCCGTAATAACTCTTTAGCAATGCACCACACTTAAAACTTAAATAAAACTAAATACAGTAAGTATATAAAAAATGTTTTTTTAGGAAGTGGTTTGTTTTTGTGTGATAATCGTGTGTTTATAAATAGGCCACATAACCAGGCTCCTATGTAAAATATAATCTTCTGAAAAAGTTGAGTGAGCAACGCAATAAAGATTTTTACAAATCGGACCAGCATTTTCCGAGATACATCGTGTACAAACAAAACTGATGAGTCAACTTTGTAGCATTAGTAAAGAATATCCTTTAATACTCTTCAACGACTGTTTTGACGTCGACCATAAACAACTTAATGTAGAAGAACCTCACAAACAAAAGAGTAATGATGACACTTCTTCCTGATTGGTCGTAAATAATGACGTCGTTATGATAAGACGTTTTTATTGGTCCTTACGACATAAACTTTGTATTGTTTAATTGTTACGTCTCAAGTTTCTTTTGATGGCTCGGAATGTAATGAAACAGTCTATTTAATATCTTGGTTTGTTTGGAAAAATATTTTTATTTCATTCTATAAATATATTGGGATCTCACAAGGCCATTTGATCCCGGACTAGGCAGAGCTGTACTATGGTAACTTCACAACTTATACAAGGTGTATTTTTGGTCTTGCTCAACCCGTTAGGAGATGATTCTACCCATGAAAACAAACAACTTTTGTTATGGAACCAACTCTGAAATCGCGAAAAAAATATCAGCTGTTTCTAAGAAAAGTTCAATGCCCCCGGACTATAATGTATGTATGAGTTGGTTCCATAATGAAAGTTGTTTGTTTTTATGAGAAGAATCATCTCCTAGCGGGTTGAGCAAGACCAAAAATACACCTAGTATAATTTATAAGTAATTACTTAAAACGTTATAATCAAACAAGCTTCAAAACAGAGGACATTGAATTTTCATCCACTATTTTATCCCCATAGGGTTGGAATTTCCAAAAATCCTTACTTATTGGCTGTAAGTAGGCAATAAAAAAGGATTTTCTTCACAAAGAACACACCTTTCAATTTTTACGTCTCTAATGCTCGAATACTCGAACGTCACTTACCTAGACGCTCTCAAATCTGTCGCTGTCTTTGTCACTTTTAAGGGATAAAATAAGGACAACAACAGATTTGAGAGCGTCTCAAATTTAAGTGACGTTCGAGTATTCGGGCATAAGGTCAGCGGTTTGGGCTGTGCGTTGGCATATTAACAATCAGTCAGTTGTGTATTTTATTTATATTATAATATGTCTATCAGTCAGACTTTATTTATACCAATTATAATATAAATTCCACTCAGGCACAGAACAAACAACCCAGCTCATCACACAAAAAAGTGTCTTAACTGGAAATCGGACCCCTGACCTCCGACTTAGCAGTCAGGGTCACTAACCACTAAACCAACAGGCCAGTAATGAAATAGTCTATTGGATATCTTGGTTTATTGAGAAAATATTTTTATTCGTGGTTACCTTATTTGGTTCCAATCCTTTAGATAGAGTATATCTGAGTATATATCTTAGTTTATCCCGGCCTAGATCTAGGGATTCCTATCGAAGCGCACCCAACCCGTGGTACATGAATAAATATTCGACCAGAAGGAAAACTTTATACAACAGTCCAGATTTGTTATATTTAATTCATTTAAACTCTTCATTCTTGCCATTTAGGCTAGATGGCTAAAATAACTATTAAATCCACCAGATTATCAAACCATTTTGTAAAACTATTTTTTAATTTTCTCCTATATCAAACATGATGACGTCAAAGTTACAAAAAGTTAGACAAAATATTCTAATATAAATAGAATATTGCACTTTTGTAATACCTAAGAAAATAATAAACTAGGTACTAAAAATCAAGCAAAATATAAACAAAAAAATATTGGCTGTTGAAAATTTTTTTTGTAATATGTAACAACCCTATGTATCCCGATTTTGTATTACCTTCAATAACCAATTGGAGTATGATAGAATGATGAACTCTCTGCTCAGCTTTCATTCTGTTCGGTTATATTCATGTGCCTGTAGTCTCTGTAATCAAATTTGAAATTCATAAAAGGAATTGTATCAGAATAAATCTCTAGTCTATGATGTATTCTACTTGACCTTCAGTTGTTATTCAAGAGTAGCTTTTACGCGTCCACGTTGTTTCCAATATTGATGAAAAAGCGGGACAATAAAATTAACCAATGGTCGGCACCAATTTTAGTTAAGTTTATAAAGAAGGGAAACGGTATTCCCTTATTGTCAAACCAAACTTAAGTGCAGTGCATCTTGCTTTTACCATTACATTAAGACCTCTGTGCCCAATTTTAGTTAATTCGGTTCCGTAGTTTAATGTTTAATAAGAAAAATTAAAATTGAATACACTTCGTGACTAAAAGGTTGTTCGTGACGATGCTTGGTTTCATTTCATTCCTATTTTAACTCCAAAGAGGCGAAACATCTAAAGTCAAAACATGTTTTAGCCCTAGCGGTCTAGACTTTGCGTTGATCAACCAATTAGTCAAGACAAGTAGTTAGTGACCGATACATACACATCATTACACTCATGATAACATACGAGTACATCATTTTCTTTTTTAAGAAAACTACTACCGCTATTTATATAGAGATTAACGTCACTTAGTGTATTCTGTGGGCAGCGGCAATGTCAAAGTGGCGCGCGGCGTACGCGCTTTCGGTACCTAAATATCAAGGTCAAAACAACTTAAAGATAACGCAAAACGCACGTGCATTTTGTAAATACGTCAAATTGACTAAATTAATAATAATATATTGAAAAAGTCTGATATGTTTCTCTTGTTTCCAAACTTAACTAAATTTAAGTTAACTGCATCTTTCTCTTTTATAAAGAAAAATACAGAAAATACATTTTTTTTTATCCTTTCAAATTAGTCAGCGCCCGAAGTAAATTGACATATTTTTAGTAGCCATGTTTTTAATCGTGTCTTAAGGTCATAGCTCATTACAGCTACCCGGCAGCCACTCCGCACCGACTCGCCTTCTGCGGCTAGTATTCTTTATATGGATTTGTATGGGCATGCGCTCACTATATCAAGTCCGTAGCGGCACCGGATCGCCTCGGTTATAAGGCGAGTCGGTGCGGAGTGGCTGCCGGGTGGCTGTAATGAGCTATGACCTTTAATTATTAATATAGTGTCTTATTTTGACAGGACTGAACAAATATTCATCTTCTGTCCTTTTCTTAATGAAAGGGAAAGAGAAAGATGAACTGAACTTAAATTAAGTTTAGTTTATGAACAAGAGAATCCGCTCCAATATTTACAAAGTAGTCTCTTATTTACAGGTCAGAGAGTTAAATGAATACTTCGGAATACCCAACGGAAATCGATAAGTATAAATGGGTAATTTAACGTTACCACAGATTGATATGAAATGAACCACTAAGAAATATTGATCACTAAAATATTTGACCCTATCGTATTGATAACATATCTAAGTTCAAAACATATAGGCGTATTAAGTATATCAATGTGTGGAGCATTACAATTTTTGGGATCATTGTTTTGTTTGTAGAGCTTAATTATGAATAGAATAAATGAGAATAAGTATTTACCTCGATGAAGTGACATTTAAAACAATTTATTTATTAACCTTTTGACGGCCAACCGACAGCCGGCTGTCGGGCTACTATTGTCTTTCTATTGTGTCTCAAATCACATGTGTTCGAAGGATTAATACTTATTACCAGCTTTTGCCCGCGTTGATGGCGAATTTCCAAAAATCCTTTCTTAATAACTACCTATCTGCTATTCACAAAGAAGACATCCTCCAAGTTTCGTGTCTCTAGAACCAGCGGTTTTGGCTGTGCGTTGAATTGAAATATCAACAATCAGACAGTTAACTAATTCATATAATTATTATAAAGATATTTTATATCAGTTATTAAATGTCATCTTATTTCTTAATTACATACAATCACAACTATCATGATTCCAGCTTAACCTTTCGACGACCAAGCGACAGCCGGCTGTCGCGCTGCTATTTCTATTTTTCTATTCTATTTTTCTATAGTGTCTCGAATCAAATCAAAAAAATGTTCGAAGGTTTAAAGAAACTTCCATTTTCTTGTTCCAGCATTTTATCATTGACATTCCACTGACAATAATAATATTCCAATATTATTATTGTCAGTGGCAGAACGCTTCTGATAAAATATTTCAGGGAAATAGGATTCAGGATCCAGTAGCTCTACCACGAATTTGCGTCAAGAAATTCGCTAGCGTAAATAAATTGTATGAAATGCACAGCTCAGATAGAATTGACAGTGACATAATAATATTATTTATAAGGAATCAAAAATTAAACAACCAATAAATAAATACCATTCTGATTCTTTTTAGTTGGATTATTGTCTGACACATTTTTTTAAATATTATACTTTAAACTTTCGCGATGCATGTTTATTCTTACTGTTTTTAGCTGGATTTAACGCTCACATACCTTTTTTGTTTAGTGGTATTGTATTTTACGCTTTCGTATAAAACAGACATATTTATTTTCGCAATAATTTGGAGGGTATAAATAAAACAAAATGGGATCAGAATTATAAATCTATAAATCACTAGCTACCAGCAATACGTTAAGGAGATTAATAAAATTGCAGCAATTCAACCGCAATCAGATAAATTACCAAAAAGGTAGCTCAGTAGGTGTCAGCAGCAGTGGGTGATTGTGGGTTGAACTGACTCGATATGGCAAAATCGATCCATACTAGAAATCGCTAAATAGAATGCTCAGATCTACGTCATATCAGCTTACATTAGTGATGGATAGAATTGGGGCCTATTTTACAATATCGCAATATTCGTTATCTAAAAAATAAATTCAGTAATGGTACACAGTTTGTATGAATTTATCTGCCAGATTTTCATCAGGAGTTATCAGAAGAATGTAAAACAGAACAGACAGCAAGAAACAGGAAAGCAAGCACATATATTTCCTAAACTACATATTTCTTTATCTATTCTCAAAATTTCTGTTAAGCTACATGACATACATCTTACAATTTTAGGATCCTAGTCCATGAGATCAAAACAAACAAATGCAACCAAATCCGAATATAACAATATCGGATTTAAAGCAAAAATAGCAAACGTTATGGCAGAATCGTGACCTTCCTTTGCCGCCGAGTGACTCTTTATAGAAAATATATTCAAACTACAGTCAAAAGGAGCTGGAGTAACTGTAGCCTCTTTTATGGTATAAGTATTGTTTACTTGCCCAAAGTGGAATATGGATAAAATCTATAGATTTATCGATGTGTCCTGTTTAGTTTTGGTGTTAGTTTAGCGTTTATGTCTTGAGTCTTTGAAGAGTCTGGCCCTTATACTGTACCTCAGTACTTTCGCGGCTTCGCTCGCGTTAGAAAGAAACAAAAAGTAGCCTATGTTACTCTCCACCCCTTCAACTATCTCCACTTAAAAAATCACGTCAATCCGTCGCTCCGTTTTGCCGTGAAAGAAAGACAAACACACAGACAGACAGACAGACACACTTTCCCATTTATAATATTAGTATGGATTTGGCCCTGAAGGACTATTATGCCTATTAAAACATATCAACAGAAACGGGCTCGTCAGGCACAGTTTTTAAAAACTATTTGGTCTTTTTGTCATTTTTGTATATGGGCACAATCGGGGCCATGTATGAAGGTATACAGATTGATAAATACTTATTTAATGCATCAACTGCCTACAAATTGTTGGCACCGAAGTGATCTGAAGATGGTATTAGAGGCCCTACTAATATCGAATTGAATATACCTAGGTGAAACACAACAGGGCTCATGATTATGGAATCAAATTAGTCAGGCATAAAGTTAAAGAGTTTTTCCATTCTAACTCAGCTACAACAACTACCTAATGTACACATGAACGCAATAAAGACTTTGAGTTTACAACTAGTTGACTGAAAACCGATCTAACTTAATTAAAAAAAAAAACAATTGATAATGTTCTTAGCACAATCACGTTATAATTATAATACGATGTAATAGGTATTCGATCTTTTAAAGGAATCTAGGACAAATTTACAAATGGTGTTCAAACGCAATGTTGGCACTAAAACCTGACGGATGTGCTAAAATTTGCAGTCTCGCCAAATGATTTCATTATCCTTGAAGTGTTAAGCAATATTTGCATAGTTTTATATCTTATGCAGTGTAATTAGAGACCAGTTTTACATCATTGTTATGCTACTGGTTTGTGGTATCTGATTGCATCAGTGTACAAATTTGGAATTTATGAAATCATTTTGTCTGGTTTGCTGATTCTGTGGTTAAGGTCGTCTCTCATAGACCACTTTGTAGGTTTGTAATTGAATACGGATAATTATGTATTTTTTTATTGATATTTAAAGCTTCTTTCTAAGTTTATCTTGGAAATCAAAGAGATTGGTGAGGTAGAACACCACCAGAAAAATAAAATTGCCAACTTATTTTGAGCAAAGCGTGGTGATCAATGCTCGTGCCTTATCTACATGATGCAAAAGACCAGAAGATTTGATTATTTATTATTAACATTACGGATTATTTTAAGAAAGCAAAAACAGTTATGGGTAGTCGAATTCGTATTCTTTTATATTTAACTTTAGTACCATCATGTAGTCCAGTATATTCACCTCTGGCACAAAAAAATATTTTAAGTAACAAATAAAAACTAACCATTAATATTATGTGGCTAATATACATACTATGGCATTGTGTAATACAATGAAACGCAAAAACTTAAAGTAAAAACCGGCTAAGTTTGAGACGGCCTCGCATTTGGAGGGTTCCGTCCGTATCATCGCATCGTACAATAAATGTATCGTTCGTAAACGTGTCGACAAGAACAAAAACCAGGGTTACTTTAATTGAATTCCATTTTTAAATCCAGCTTTAAAATGTTTGCCGTCGAATCCTACAAAATATTATACAAATACAAATAGTTTATTTACTAATAAGCTGTTACATGTTTAGATATTTTCGTTGGCCTCAAACTAGGCTAGGCCTGTATTTTGGGCACCTCGGAAAATGTAGGTATTTCCGTTGAATACCAATTTCGAAATGCAAGGAGCTTTTTTTAAATCTGAATTCTATAAAGGGTCTTTTTTGTTTTCAACGTTATATTTTTAAATTTGACCTTAGTAAATTAAATTCAGTGGCAATGACTGTGCGTCTACCTCATAATAGTCTAATGGAGTCTTCTGTTAAATATGGCAGCTCGCATCAATCCGCTACCTTCTAGTTAATCGTCAATCCATCGTCAATTCATTTCCTAATTGACCATCTCTGATAAATTCTGAGAAAGTATCTCGTTTCGATTCTAGTATTAAACCTGTAATCAGCGGTCTTTTAGTAACTAGGGAACCCCAAAAAGTACCTATTAAATAATTTATGACGGCTTGAAATATACGCTACATGATGATTATGCTGTCTGTTTATACGATATACTGTTAAGCAATATTTTACTTTAAATGACCTTCGGACACAGACTTGCTTTACTCAGCCATTCAAACGTACTCCAAATAGCTTATTACCTATCTCTGTGTCATTTGATAGTTCTATAATGTAAGTGATATCATGCACCGTGTCTAAAATGTCATGTAGTAGTGGGGGCGTTATAAGCCAAAAGCAATATTTTTTGCATTAAAGCATGAGACTTGGTACACTTGTTAGTTAGGTGGGTTAGAGCGAAAATCGCCCGGGAGGCAATCGGAGGCACCCCTCTTGGGGGGAGGGGGAGGGGTTGAAGTTTTCTTCTGCCGCGCGCTCTGTTTGTCGTCGTAACTTTTAATTTATTGTTACTATGGCAAGTGGGGTATCATTTTCGGATAAATCAAAGATGGCCAATCGTTTTCTGAAATAAAAAATAATTGTCTACATACAAAAAAAATTAATTATGCCTTAAAATGTGAAAAGTTCAACCGTAACAAAAAACATTAAATGGCCATAATTTTTCAAATCGTGGCTATATCGACTTTAAAAAAATATGATTAAAAAGCTGTATGCGTATAGATTCTGAAAATATAATATATGTCTATAGTGTATATAGAAAAATCGTTAGAAAAAAAATGAAAACAGCTTGGCGGAGCAGCCAAAATTCATTGTAAAATAAGGATAACAAAATCGATTTTTACAAATTGACCAATCTTTTTACGAGTAAATATAGAGATTTGATCTAATTAAATAGATAATGAATTTAAATGTTTTTTTTTTTGTTAAAAATCTATCGTTTTTACCCTTAGTACATGTATAAAAAAATTACATTAGTCATCATATTTGATCTTATAGCTGAGCGGGCTCTGTTGACTAGTTTAGGTGAATTAAACGTCTGTAATTAAAGTAACAACATATAACTATGCTAAAAGTACTTACTTATAAAATAATATAAAAGGTGACTGCACCAATGATAAACACTTTAAGAGTTAGCACCAATAGCAGGACGCAAAGAGTTGTTCGACATTTCAGACCGCCGCACTTCTTATTACATCTGCGCTGGACCATTTCTATATAGGTTGAAAACCACTGGCAAGTCTGTCCATGTAGGCTGACAGTTGTCACTGACCTTACTCCATCCCCAATCAGACAAATCAGGTGGATTTCCAGACATCTGATCCCATACAGGAACAGTTTTGGAATACTGCTCAAGAAATGTTGGTGCAGGGCAGCTTTTGTAAGACACCATTTTCTAGTTAACGAATAATATCTTTAATAAACAGATATTTTATGTTTCATTTACTTAGCAAAATGTGCAAGACCAGAAATAAACACTTCTAACTATCTTATAAACTTTTCAATAATATTCTGTGACAAATCATGCCATCTGATCTCAAACTTAGCAGAGCTATACTATGACAGACTAGAAGTAACTGGTCTTCATACATAATTATAAATACTTAAATATTATAGATAAATTACAATCAGACACAGGATAAACAATGCTCATCACGCAAATTGGCATCGTAGCCACGACCTAAGACTTAGCAGTCAGGGTCACTAGCCACTAGACTAACTGGCCCGCGAATAATAGTGAAAGCCTCGCTAATCCGTCCCTCATATGCTGCCAGAAACCTTTTTCCCCTTCACAGTTAAAAAACATGATACATTGTGACACCATGGAAAAGCGTAAAACAGAGGCAAGACTAGCTTTAAGTGGTCCTGTAAAAAGATTTTTTTATAACGGCGGATACCAAGTGGCGAACAACAGGATGATAGGACTAACGCAGTAGTCAGAGTTGTGCCAAAGTAATGATACGTACACGTACTGTCGATACTGACGTCTCCTTAGCAGTCGTTTTGGTATAGATGAGTGCCTGAGCTAGAGGAGCTGTGGGTAATGTAGGCACTGAAAAACCCCACCAGTACCTTCCTTGCCGCAAGGCATCAAGTACTCTCCATTAAAAATACTTAGAATTATTTTCTTTCATCCGCAATAAACTTCCTAGGACTAAAATAGGATGAGGATTATTTACAGAACCACCAGTGATGGTCCTGTAAAAAAGCTGTGACACTGTCACTTATTTCAACGGTGGAGAAAAAAAGCGCAACGGAGACATGGAATGCTTTTCCAACTGTCGCAAAAGAGTTTCTGGCAGCATATCAGAAAAGGATTAGCGAGGCTTTCGCTATTATTGAAAAGCTGCCCTGCATCTCTTTTTGAGAACATTTTTCACCGAATCCACCTGATCCATCAAATAAGGGATAGAGTAAGGTCGGTTATTTTACTGTTCTCATACATGGAGAGACTTGCCAGTACAGTGGTTTTCGACGTCTGTGTGGAAAGGATCCGGTGCAGGTGTAAAAAGAAGTGCGGCGGTCTGAGGTGTCTATTCTATCTCAGACACCTTTCTCTATTTAAGATTGTACTTTACCCAGGGTAAACAATGTACCCATGATGTTAAGATAAATAAATAAAGATAAAGATGCTCTCAGCGGGAACTTAAGTGATTGGAATTGTGCGACTGCGGACGGCAAAGTATTTAATAAACAATATAGGGGCAGCGGTTGTCATTCGTGGAACTTTGACAGTCGTTACGGGTAGTCAAACTAGAAAGTCTGACCAGCCTAACCAAGAGGCATCGTATCGCCCAGTTACTAAGTTGTGAAGGCCTGATAGGCAGTCGCTTAACATAAAACACTGGTATCCAGCTGAATCCGGTTAGGCTGAGAGCCGACCCCAATATAATCCAGAAAAGGCTAGGGAGATGATGAGATAGGGGCAGTGACTCGAATGCTAGCACTGCACCAAATTATCAGTACTCTAAACAATCAGATATAAGCTATTATTTTGGCCTATAACTCATAAAACGTACAATTAAGATATTTTGGAACTCTATTTCTGGCAAAACCATACTATCCGACGTAAAAAATGGCGACATTAAAGAAAACAATTCTTTGCGTCCTGCTATCAGGGCTAACTCTTAAAGTGTTAATGAATGGTGCAGTCACCTTTTACATTATTTTATAAATACTTTTAGCTAAGCTTTTAGCATAGTTATATGTTGTCACTTTAATTACAGACGTTTGATTTACTTAAAATAGTCAGCAGAGCCCGCTCAGCTATAAGATCAAATATGTATGACTAATGTCATTTTTTATACTTGTACTAAGGGTAAACACGATAGATTTTTAACAAAAGAAAACATTTAAAATCATTATCTATTTAATTAGATCAAATCTCTATATTTACTCGTAAAAAGATTGGTCAATTTGTAAAAATCGATTTTGTTGTCCTTATTTTACAATGAATTTTGGCTGCTCCGCCAAGCTGTTTTCATTTTTTTCCAACGATGTTTCTGTATATACTATAGACATATATTATATTTTCAGAATTTATACGCATATAGCTTTTCAATCATATTTTTTTAAAGTCGATATAGTCAGGATTTAAAAAATTATGGCCATTTAATTATTTTTGTTACGGTTGAAATTTTCACATTTTAGGGCATAATTCACTTTTTTTGTATGTATACATGTATTTTTTATTTCAGAAAACGATTGGCCATCTTTGATTTATCCGAAAATGATACCCCACTTGCCATAGTAACGATAAATTAGGAGTTATGACGACAAACAGAGCGCGCGGAAGAAGAGAACTTCAACCCCTCCCCCTCCCCCCAAGAGGGGTGCCTCCGATTGCCTCCCGGGCGATTTTCGCTCTAACCCACCTAACTAACAAGTGTACCAAGTCTCATGCTTTAATGCAAAAAATATTGCTCCCCATACATTAATGGCTTATAACGCCCCCACTATAGTTGGAAAACGTAATAATATGACATCGAATTATTTGCAAGCGTTTTACAATTCAAATAGGAATTCTTTGCTTGTCGTGTAAATACTTCTTGTGCTATGTTTTTATCGTTTGAATTGAAGACTTTGTCTGTGTTAAGGATTATTCCATTATTTAATGTGAAATACATTACAGAATAACAATAATCTTGCTTTTTGTATTATTGCACATTCTGGAGAGCTATACTTTGCTTGTGACTTCGTCCGTATTAATTTTATAACTTTAGTGTACCGCAGGAACTATGTAACTTACGACTGGTAAAAATTAGAATTGAATTAATAATATTTCTGGAAATTACCCTCTACTGTTACAAACAAAAATACATTTAATTTTAACATTACTCTGTCACAAACCTGTCAAACTGTTAAGTTACAAGTTCAAGAAAAAAAACACCTTCAATTTACCTTAAAGAAATAAATATCTTAGGACAACTCTACACCGGCCATCTGATCCCAAACTATGCAAAGCTTGAGTGTACTGTGGTAACCAGGCAACTGATAAAAATATACTTAATAAAAAAATACATACACATTATAAAAACGTTATGATGAGAATCGGACCTCCTACGGCTAATTATAAAAATACTTATTAGCAAAAAAAAAACTACAAATAAAAAACAGTCATCCACTACGAATGAACGCGGAAAATGCTATTCATTAATTATAATTTTATTAATGAGTACATCGAAGCCTATATCGGTTTTCCGACCACAAAATTTACCTACTTCTGCATAATTAATTATGCCATTAACAAAGTGTGTGGTCGTTGTAAACAAAATAAATTAATTACAAGTTGTAGTAAAATAATATTGAAACCTGTTCGTTGTTGACCTTTGACAATGTCGTCACTGTCACTATAATACAGTGTTACCGGTTTAGCTGCAGATTTTAAAAAACCGGCCAAGTGCGAGTCGGACTCGCGCATAAAGGGTTCCGTACTATCATCTCAAAAGAAACGAAAAAAACACGTTTATTGTATGGGTACCCCCTTAATATTGTATTTTTGTTAATTTTTAGTATTTGTTGTTGTAGCGGCAACGGAAATACATCAGTTGTGAAAATTTCAGCTTTCTAGCTATCACGGTTTATGAGATAAAGCCTGGAGACAGACAGACAGCGGAGGCTTAGTAATAGGGTCCCGTATTACCCTTAGGTTACGGAACCCTAAAAACCCGGTACATATGTTGCTTGTTGTTAGTAGAGTGTGTTCTTAATAAATAAATATCCCGGGACAGCCCACACACCTAACCTAATTCCAGACTACGCAGATCTTGTACTACAGTTACAGACGACTGAAAAACATACTTTATAATCTATGAAGACATACCTACACATATTACTTACAGATACTTAAACAAATAGCGATTTTTTTTTGGTCAGTGGCAAGTCATCAAATGACTTCTCCCGTCCTGAGCGGGGTGGAAGGGCGTGTCAGACTTTTACTGACTAAATCCCACTCGTGTTCCTTCGGTTGCCCTTTATGTTTCAGACTACGGTAACTATTAAAACTATTCCGCAACCCCAGAAACAAATAGCGACTTGCATCGTGTAAACAACTGGTTTAGTGTTCCATCGCTGAATATTATATTTTTGTGGATTGGCATTAAAATCATTAAAAAAATCATTATTATCATATTTATTACACTGTGTTACAATTTATAATGCAAGCATTTCAAGTTTAACAAAATTCATTAATCAGTTCCAAAGGCATTAAGTTCAAAATTGAACGAGAAAAGACAGTTTCGGCTAGTGGCTTGGTGTGCTCGCTTCAGTCATATATTTACAATTAAAATACTACGAATACAATGCAATGGAATCTCGTTAATTTTAACCATACCCACCTTCCTTTTATAAAATAATAAGAATTAATATATTTCCTAACCTATGGTGCTCAGACCTGGTCACTCACCGAATCGCAAAAGTCTCGCCTTGGAGTTTGCCAACGAGCAATGGAGCGTAGCATTCTTGGTGTAAAAAGACAGGACAGAATCCGGAACACCACGCTGCGCTCCAAAACGGGCATAACGAATGTGGGCAAAAAAGCTGCCAGGCTCAAATGGGGTTTTGCGGGTCACGTTAACCGTATGAATAGTGACCATTGGGCTAGAATCTCCACACAGTGGGTGCCAAAGGATGAACGTCGTCTCCGAGGCCGGCCCAGGAAAAGATGGCGTGATGAGCTTAATGCATACCACGAGGGCTGGTTCGAGGATGCGAGGGAAAAGGAAGTCTGGAAGGAGTTGGGGGAGGCCTTTGCCCAGCAGTGGAACAGCATAGGCTAGATAAAAAAAAATCAATTTACTAAATAACAAATCACACGTCTAAACACTAGCTTCGTCTAAACAGGTCCTAATAATACATTTACGAGTTTAGCTGCAAATATTATGGTAGCTTGAGAAACTTGTGTTGTAATGAAAGATAAGAGGTTATATCAGGCTTTATTGCTAGACAGTTTAAGATTGCAGGCTGCCGTCCTCAAAACGTTATATTTGTCTGCTTTATTAATTAAATAAGTTATTTATAGTAGTGGGCAAAATTTGACAATGATTTTTTTTCTTTAAAAACATTCAGAATCAGAATCAGAATTTATTTGTGAAGCATAGGTGAAGAACATATATATATTAATCATACATGTCAAGGTCTTAAATAGATAAGTGTTGCACCATGCTTTGTCATTGTTGACATACAAATTATATTGAAGTCACATCAAAGTTAACAAAATTTTCTACCAATTTTATACAAATGCAATAAAATAATCAATTTAATAATGTCCACTACAAAAAAGAAAAGAAAACACACACAAGAAGATCATAACAAAAGAGCATGCGGGAAATTATTCGTCCGATACATTAATAATATAAATTAATAAAATTATAGAATTTAATTAAATAGTATTATCATTAAAATAGTCATCTAAGGTATAATAACATTTCTCAATTAATAACTTGTGAAGACATTTTTTGAATTTTTTTAATGGCATACATTTTATGACATCGGGTATTTTATTAAAAATGTTTGGTGCAACACCAAAAAAGCTCTTCTTCATTAACGCAGTATTACATTTCAACGTACATAGTTGATTCTCATATTGACTCCGAATGGGGGTCTTCTTAACTGTTGAAAATTTTGTAAATAAATGTGGATTTGATTTTATAAATAAGGCAGTTTCTAATATATATATAGCTGGTAACGTTAATATTTTTAATTTTTTGAAGTAGGGAACGCAACTATCTGTTGACTTTAAATTACACATGGATCTTACACATCGTTTTTGCATTCTGAATATCAGTTCCCTATTTGTTGATTGGCAAGACCATATTAAAGAGTTAATAGACGGTATATTGTTAGGTGCAATATCCGCGTTTTATCACAGATTTTTACATAACTGTGTAAAGAAAGAAAGAAAAGAAATATTTTGCACACAGACACGCACAATGCAGAAAACAACATGTTAAACAATATTAAAGAAATATAACACTGTATATATGTGTGGCATACGCATGACAGTGTAAATACTATTTTTTTCTGTATTTTCATATTTTAAAATTTAATAACATTTTAGGTTTTTGCTCTCCTTTACCTTATTTTAATTGAGACAAAACTATACTCCTTCGTTCTTGTAATTTTTGGGTAAATACTAAATACAAAGTTTTTGCTTCACGTTAATATGTCAAACAAAATCCTCCAGCCAAATACATTTTAGTATCACAATTTACAAATCAAAGGAATTTACGCTACATACAAATGAGTCAGTAGAACATACTCTACATTTGAGTACACGTAAAAATCGGACAAACGGAAGAAATGATTGAGTAATAGTTCTTAAATAGAGTTAACGCTCTTGAATGTAGAGCAGAGATCTAATGTTAGTGTATTTGTTTCTGGAGTTGCTTAATCATCCTCACGTGTTCTTTTACTACGGGTACGAATAAACAAACTACTTTTTTAATAGGTTACAATTATTTACACTACTTTTTTCTACTAAGCTGCGTTGTAAAGCAAAAACAACGTACGATGCGATTTTTAACAATAGGGTATTACACTGTATAAGAGAAAAAAATATAAAAATATATTATTGAGGTAGCTTAAGCAAAAAGCAGCCGAACAGTGTTAGTTTTAGTTCATAAAACTAGAAAATATATTTTTAAATTCAATTCAAAGTTTTCAGTTTTTTTTACCTGTTCTTGAACACACCGAAATACAGACCACAGACAGTGACAGCTGTCGACTGTCAACAGTGTCAACTAAACGTCACTATTTGTTTTATTTATAACCTCCTAATACGATCTTTATTATAAAAATATACTTTTTCATGGAAGTTATTGTGAAAGATATTTTAGATGTCTAATGCACATGTGTACTTACATCAAAGTGATATTTACAACAACAGTACAAACGGTACAAACGGGTTTTTATGGTGTAATAGTTGGAATACTCTTCCCACAACTTTTAACTAAGTTTTTCTTAAATTTGAATCAGTTAACACTAGAATTCACAATTATTCCGAAGTTTTCACACTTGTGTTCTTGCATTCCGAAACGCACACCAACGGTAAGTCGAACAGTAACTAATTTTTGAGATAAAAACAATAAAAATTATGTAAAGTGTCACAGCGCGTTTGTTTATTTACATGACGTAAGGACGTCATATCGCCAAAGCAAAACCACGCCCACGGCGTTTTCCGTTTTTGGAAATTTCCGCGCGAAACTTGAAAATACAATTTTTAAAAGCGTTTTTAGGGTACTTAGCGCTTAAATAAAAATTTAGGATTTTTTTTAGTGGTTTCTTAGTACTGTAGGAGTTATTTGAAATACTTAAAAAAAAAGAGTGTAATACCCTATTCTGGTCGCTCCAATTGTTATTATTGTATTGTTGTGTTTAAAATAAATTAAATTATTGAACGGAGACTTTAAGTGTAATACACTACCATAAAAGCAATACATGTATTGTACATGTTCTCATGTACTCATATGTTTGTGGTTTAAAAAACTTACCTGAAGTGAAGGGTTGAAGTCTGTGGTCAAACTGAGAAGACTAAACTTAATAGGATATCGTATTATTGACTCCTTAATATCAAATTATCAGCATGGTAAAATGCGTTCATTCTTAAGATTCGAATAAATTATAATTAACCTTACCTCTTGTATGCCAACACAACTGGTATTACAGTTTTTTTATAATAATTGCGACGTAACTCATAATTATAATCACAATCTAGCCCACAAGGCTAATAAACAATTTAATTTTAACTTAATTTGCTATAGACTTAAAATACCTTTCAACGACCAACCGACAGCCGGCTGCCGGGCTGCTATTGTCTTTCTATTATGCCTCGAATCACGTGTGTTCTAAAGTTTAAAGAGTGTGTCTGTTGGCTCTGCTCGTATAGTCTCTATTGCAGTAAAAAGATACTTTGATCTTGTGTTCCTTAGTGTTAGCACTCACTGCACACTATAAACACTAAAGACACTAAACTAGTTCAAAGGTTTAGTCCTTTTTAGTCCTACAGGCATTACAGATGACTATAGATAGTGATGACCACGTGCATTAGGTGGATCGTCAGTTTGTTTAACATCTAATATGATAAATAAGCAATATGTTATACGGTATGATAATATTTGTAATTCAATAACAATTAATTATTTTGTTTTTTTTTTTTATTGTTGTGGAATTAAAATTTAATTGTAGTAATATTTAAATTTATCTAAATATTTGCATTCCAATTGGTGAAATGTGACTGAGCTAAATGTAATCTTAAAAACTATATTAACCACATTTGCAAAATAAAATTCTATTCTATTCTAACAACTACCTTCGAAGTAAAAAACAACATACAACAGCATATTATTCTCTACTCCGAGTTAATGACGTTGACGTCACAAACGTCTTAAGACAAAAACAGAAAACGTCAAATACGTAGGTGTTAATAAACAAACTTAAAATGAAAACCATTTTTCACACGTAGTTCGAGAATTTCACCGTTTTTGTTCTCTCTCTAGTTGTTTGAACTGTGCCTTAGGGAATGGGTCACTATGATAGCTTAGAGACTTCTAGTTTTCGATTATTATTCGTTTTCGTTTGTTAGACGGGAATTTTGGTGTGTGGTTAGTCTTTGATTGCTGAGCCGGAGATCTTGGGTTCGATTCCCAACTAGGACAAACTTTGAGTAATTAGCATTGTTTAATTTGTGTCTGGAAGTAATTTTTCTATAGTATGTATAAAATAAATATGATTAAATAATCAGAAAACCAAACTGCAATATCGGAAGTCAGTGGTTTTGTTTCTGTTTCATGTAATTGCCACCAACTTTCGAAATTGAATTTAGCTTTTTTAATTATTAATATTTTTTTTTCTTAAATAATATACCCTATGTCACTCTCAGAACAGAGACGAATTAAATGACACCACGTAATGTCGAAATCCTTTAAAAATACTTAGGCAGATATAAACAAATGTCGCGGATTTTTCCATTTTCTACTGCTTTGCGCTATTTACTACACTTGTAAAAGTAATTCTCACATATAAACGTGGGCCCAATTTCTGCTTATAGTTGGGGAGGTAAGGGAACATCTTTAAGTTTAGTTCCTTCCTACAAAGCCTCCCCATAGTTGACCTCAAAGAAACCGCGTAGATTCTTTTTTCATTAATCCTTCGAACACACGGGACTCGAGACAATAGAAAGACAATAGCAGCGCGACAGCCGGCTGTCGCTTGGTCTTTGAAGATTAAATACCCGCAGTGTTTAACGTGACCATAGAAAAATAAATAACAGAACGTGACACTGGCGACACTTAAAAAACTCATGGAAGAAGGGTTATATAAATCTTGTATAGAGCTTAAAAATCCACAGTCAACGCTTTAATTATCACAGAGACGCTAGCAGTGACACCTCGCCCTTACGGTATATTTGCTCAACGAAAGTACGGACACTTATGTCGTCTGAACATAATTTGATTATGTTTATGTGCGAACATTAGAAAGTGAGAATTTCGCGGTGACTACCGTCTTGTTTGTATTATTTCAACATTTCTCGACAGTTGGTTGTAAAAACAGTGGTTTATTGGTGGTTTTAGAGACTTGGTGGTCTAGTGGTTGTAAAGTTATTTATACAGAAATCGATGTTCTAAGGATCGTTGTTCCAGACAAAGGGTTTTCTACCAATAAAGGCCCGTATTAATAGACGTCACTCAATTCTGAGACGCTCTCAAGTCTCTTGCTGTCCTTGTCATTTTACCATAGTCATTTTTGTCACTAAAGGGTAAAAATAAGGACCGCAATAGACTTGAGAGCGTCGCTCAATTGAGTGACGTCTATTAATACGGGCCTAAATCCTAGTAACAGTCTGATAATGAGTTGGGATGGCTCAGTAATACATGAGGTTGAGGGTTTGAAACTGGGCTAATATCAATGAGACTTTTTATTCAACAGATTAAAAAAAAATCTATTACTTGCATCCAATGATATTTCACTTGCATCCTATTTTGAAAGCAGGTAAAGCCGTTGGTTGACATTCGTAAATATTTGACTGTCGTTTCAGGTTTGACAATCAGTCAGTAAATAAGTAAGAAAATTTACTATTGCAGTTGTAACTGATTTGACGAGCTTTGCATCTCTATCTTTTTTTTTTGTTTTTTTTTTTGATAAGTGGGAAATCATCAAATGACTGCTCCCGTCCTGGGTGCGGCGGGGGGGCGTGTCAGACTTTTACTGACTAAAACCCACTCATGTTCCTTCGGTTGCCCTTTATGTTCCAGGGTCACGGTAACTATTATAAACATTCCGCAACCCCGGCAAAATTATCTATTACTAGCATCCCGTTTTAAAAGCAAGTAAAGCCGTTGGTTGCACAGGGCATCCAATCTCGGAAGGTTTTCAATTCCGGAGTTAATTTACGATATTGGGCTCTCAACTCCGGAATTCCGGAATTCCGGAACTGGATTCGAATTTATTAAAAAAAAAAATACCTTGAGTAACTTTAAATCATTTTTAACATCAGTCTTTAACTCAGTCTTGATACGACATTGCCAATTAACTTTGAGTGAGCCAGTTAACAATATTATTAAAATTAGGAAAGTCTAAACTTTTTAAAAACTTAAAAATTAACAATTTGAGAGCCTTAAAATATTAACTGTAAATATAACATAATTAAATTAATACAAGAAATATCACGCTTTAGAGTAGTTTAGACATTACTAGGTACTTAGTTAAAATCAAAATATTAAAATGAGAATTACAAAAATTAACAACAGTCTTGACTTACTTGACGTAACCGAAAATTTAAAATTCGAAATTATAATTTCATTTGTTTATCCTCTAAATGAAATGAATCACTATTTTGAGACAAATGTGCGTCTACAGTTGGAGAACATTTCACGTTCAAAAACTAAAAATTTGCGTTTATCTTTAACGTTTTTGTTTTTTATTTGTTTACTGTGACGACGTCTAAAAAAAGTTTTATTTTCTAAAACATATGGATACTTCGCCCACAGAAGCCGCCCAAGTGGTGGCATTGCTGGATTCTGGACTTAGTCAGCGTGTTGTGGCTCGAACATTGCATCTAAGCCTGTCATCTGTTCATAGAGTCTACAACCGCTATCGAGAAACTGGTATGTTCACGCGCCGTTCTGGATCTGGCAGGAATCGGGTCACTTCTGAGAGAGATGATCGATTTATTGTAACAACTTCTTTGCGAAACCGGCGCGCCTTAATGCATTTCAACTGCAGCAGCAGCTTCAAGTTGTACGAAGGGTCGCTGTAAGTGACTCTACAATTAGAAGAAAGTTGAAGGAACGTGGACTGGTAAGTACAAGGTGCAAGCCAGCAAATGGACCGAAATTAACTGCAGACCATCGAAGAGCGCGCCTTGATTTTGCACGCGAGCACCCAACACTCTTCCCTGATAATGTAAAATCATGCTCTATGGTAACGACGAAAGGAACAAGGTCTACAGAAGATATGGAGAATGCTTTGCACAATGCTGCATTGAAGAAAGGGTCAGTTATGGTGGTGGTTCGTGGACGGTTTGGGGAGGAATCAGCGCCGACGGTAAGACAGAGCTTGCCTTCGTGTCTGGGCCAAGTCTACCTGCTTTGAACTGTCATCGGTACGTGGAACATTGCCTAGAGCCTCACGTGATGCCCTATGCACACTTTATCGGCAACGGGTTCACATTTATGCACGACAACGCCAGAGCCCACACCTCGAGCGTCGTACGTGATTACCTTACCGAAGTCGGTATCTCCTTAATGGAATGGCCAGCAAGGAGCCCGGACATGAATCCAATTGAACATCTCTGGGATCAACTAAAGAGGCAAATCCGAGCGAGAGATCCTGGCCCAGACTCACTTGACCAGCTGAAAAGTGCCGTTCAGGAAGAATGGGACAACATCCCATAGCATGTCATCGTAACTCTCATTCGATCGATGAACCGGATGGAAGCGGTGATAAGAGCTCGAGGAGGGAACACTAGTTATTAAACGTTATTTAATAAAAGGTTTTCAGTTTTTTTTTCATCTACGTGTGTTCTTTCATTCATTGCCTTCGTTCTCCATTCAAAATAAAAATGATTCATTAAAGAAAACACGAAACCTATGAAAATTTAATTTGAATTTAGAACAATAACATTAGAATTTGAAAACCTCATAAAACTCACTAACGATGAGTTGAAAAATTAAACACACTATAAATTAAAAATAATGAATATCGCAATACGATAAATTGAGCCCAATTCCGGAGTTGAAATATCGGAAAAACTATCCGGAATTCCGGAGTTGCGAAATTCCGGAATTCCGGAATGGATGCCCTATTGGTTGACATTTGTAAATATTTGGCTGTCGTTTCGGGTAGTTTGACAATCAGTCAGTAAATAAGTAAGTAAATTTACTATAGCAGTTGTAACTGATTTGACGAGCTTTGCATCTCTTTTTTTTGTTTTTCTTTTTTGATGAGTGGGAAATCATCAAATGACTGCTCCCGTCCTGGGTGCGGCGGGAGGGCGTGTCAGACTTTTACTGACTAAAACCCACTCATGTTCCTTCGGTTGCCCTTTATGTTCCAGGGTCACAGTAACTATTATAAACATTCCGCAGCCCCGGCTGCATCTCTATCTTGACTTTATAGTTTGACCGTAGTAAGACTTGACAATAATATTGTACCTATAGTCAAATCACTTGCTGAGCATCTATTATTTACCACGGCCTAAATATTGCGACACGTTAAGCTACAGTGGCTGCTACAAGTTAGAAAGGAAATTTAGTATCACACGCTTGCTACTGATCACTACTAGCATCTGCCAATCATAAAGTCGTGACTCAGTGTGTGGCAACTCTTAGAGTTCACGCACATCTGATGGCAGCTATGCGTCGGATGCATCGTGAGTACACCCGACGCATTAACGCATCATCGTATATTTATCTGACTTCAAAAAGAAGAAGATACTATCTATTTTTTTGATATTTGGTACGTGATTTCTCTGCCAATTATGAGCAGTTTTTGATGGTTCTCTTTTCGTTAGGTAAAGTCATGTTTCAGAGGTGAGGAGATCGGCTAAGCGTTTCTTGGAAAATTCAACAAAATTAAAAAAAAAACGAAATGAAACCCGGAAGTAAGTAGCTTCTCTTCTGTCTGTGGATTAGTGTGATAATTTTGGCAAAAATCTTTTATAGATTTGATTTTTGTCTTCGAGTTGACTGTTCTGCATTAGTCGTTTTGCAATCTTCCATTAGATACGCATCGCTAAAATTATATTTTCAAAATAAGTGTTTTAAATTAGAATTGGAATTACATCGTGACAAGCAAATACATAGTTTCGCATCACAATTACATTGATACTTGATTATCATCTCACGACCAACTCAGCGTATTGCGAAATATCTGACATTGAATACTGTTACAACCTTCTTACGTTCATTAATTAGGCGTGATTTAAACCTATTATGAATGGGAAATATTGGTGCCTCTAGTAAAGATGGAGCTAATTGGTTTCGCGTTTTTGTGACAGTCTTATTTCTGAATGAACGAATCCAACACGTCTGGTTGCGCAGTCGTTCGATGTTGGACAGAAAAAAGTAGTTCAATGGCCTAAGTGTCGCCCGTATCTAATTGCAACACTAAACGATTGATTTGTGCTAATTTATAATACTAAATTATTTGTTGCAGTCGTGTCGTGATGTGAAATAAAATAATTTGCATAAACTTTTTATCAAAGATAACATTGAGTACGAGTATAATGCTATAACGTATTGCGTTTTAGCTATGCTGCTGCATAGATTTCTTTTTCAATAAATTTAAATGAAATGACTTTAAGTCGAAATGTCAATAGAATAATAAATAAATTGGTAGAAGGAGGAACGACCTTAAACTTGTTTCATCCAAGTTTACCGAAACAGATTTTTTTCGAAATATATCGGCTGGTTTTCTTTATTCTGGTTTGTGAAAAATAATTTACATGTAATTATACAATCTATCATTGTCGTTTAATTCTTGCCAGTTTCAAATCTACCATTCACAAAACATACACATAGCATTTTTAGAAAGGTAACACAAAGTTCTACACAGTTGGAGAGTAAACCACAAAAGTCCTATTTTAAAGTCACATTCCTTCTGACCCAAACAATAGATAATAATTTCATAAACAATGAGATAATACTCGTCTGAACTCTCAATCCAGTTAAAGTCAAAGTCAAAGTCAAATCGTTTATTTCCATTAGGCCATGAAGGCACTTTGGAACGTCAATTACATTAAAATAGTTGATTCTAGTTGCCCATTCCAAAAAGTTGCTTATATGGAGAAGAATGGGCAAGAAACTCCATATGTACTCTTTTAAAATAAATATGTTACAATTAATTATATACATGATTACATTCTGTAAAGTAAAAATGAATACAATCTCAAAGTAAAGATTCTACGTTAAAAATACATATTTGCAACAAACAAATATTTAGAAATGGAAGCTATATCATATTTACGAGGTATATAGTTTTACATTTACAAATATCGAAATGGTAGACGACCACTCTCAAACAAATAACTGAATTAGTGTGTGAGCCAACTCAATCTACAACAAAATGAGGAGATATAATTATATTTACTTATATACCCAACTATGTGAAAAATATACGTATTTATAGTAAATATATTCAGAAAAATTTGTATGTAACCAGTTTGATTTTGTGTTCACTGCGAATCGTCCTATGGGGCAGGACCAGCAACCTTCCAAGCATTTTTATCTTGAATATAATCTTCTAGTTTATAATATGCTTGTTGACATAGTCTCCTTTTGATATACGTTTTAAATTTCCTTTCATTTAATTTTAATATTTCACAAGGAATTTTGTTGTAACATTTAACACAGTACCCCATGAAAGAAGTTTTTACTTTTGACAGTCTAAAATAAGGTTCAGCTATTTTATCTTTATTCCTAGTATTAAAATTATGTCTATCACCTACTTTACTAAACATGTGCTGGTTTTTTCTTACATACATAATATTTTCATAAATAAATTGGCAAGGCACCGTCAAGATATTAATTGTTTTAAACAGTTCCCTAAGTGATTCGCGGTGACGTAAATCATAAATGGCTCTGACGGCTCTCTTTTGCAAGATAAAAATAGACTCAATGTCAGCAGCCCTACCCCACAGTAAAATACCATATGACATAATACTGTGAAAGTAGCTAAAATAAACCAATCGCGCAGTTTCGACATCTGTCAACTGTCGTATCTTTCTAACAGCATAAGCTGCTGAGCTTAGCCGTTTAGCAATAGATGTTATGTGAGGCCCCCATTGCAATTTCTCGTCTAGCGTGATTCCCAGGAAAACTGTTTGATTAACAAATTCTAGTTTTTCGCTATTCAACATGATATCGCATTCGCTACCTCTAACGTTAGGCAGAATGAATCTAATACATTTAGTTTTTTTCTCATTAAGTACCAAATTGTTTACGGTAAACCAATTTTGAACCTGAAGAATAGAGTTATTTACGTCGTCAAAATTTTGTGCACGTCTATCTATTTTAAAAATTAATGAAGTGTCATCTGCAAATAACACCATTCCGGGTTGAGTTTGTAATAATTGAGGCAAATCGTTTATATAGACTAGAAATAGAAATGGCCCCAATATTGAACCTTGAGGTACGCCCATAGACATTTTAGACCCAGATGAGTTCACGCCGTTTATCTGAACTTTAACCTGTCTATCCTTTAAGTAAGATCTTAATAACCCTAGAGATGTTTTTCTAACTCCGTAGTGCTCCAGTTTCAACAAAAGTGTTTCATGGTCAACGCAATCGAACGCCTTTGAGAGGTCGCAAAAGATTCCAATGGCATCTTGCGCTTTCTCCCAGGCGCTGAAAATGTTCTTAATGAGGGTGACACCGGCGTCGGTTGTACAACGGCCTTTGGTGAAACCGTACTGTTGGTCGTGAAAGATGGCATTGTTATTAAAATGACGTAACATTTGACTGAGCATTAACTTTTCAAACACCTTGCTGAGTACTGGCAGAATCGATACAGGCCTATAATTGTTGAGTTCTTTGCTATCACCGGATTTAAACAATGGTACTACTTTACTGTGCTTCATTAAATCCGGAAAGACTCCTTGGTCCACACTGGTATTAAATATGAAGGCTAAATAGGGCGCAATAGTTTCAATAATTGACTTACAAACTTTTACAGACATACCCCAAAGATCTTCTGTTGATTTAATTTTTAGATCTTTAAAGGCTTTTATAATGGCTTGGGGGTTCGTATGTTGAAATGTAAAGTCCAGAGGGCATTTTGTAACATTTTTACTAAGTAAAGCGGCAGAGAGCGCGGGAGAAGAATTTAAATCTTTAGTAGTTTTAAGGGGTACATCAGCAAAAAAACGTTCAAATTCTTGTGCTACTTCAATATCTGAATGTATGGAACCGTGTGTAGTTTCTAAATTATACTCTGTGTTGCGTTGTTTCTTCCTACCTGTTTCATTGTTTATTATTTGCCAGGTAGTTTTTATTTTATCATCCGCGGATTTTATTTTATTACTAATGTAAAGAGCTTTAGCCATTTTGTCACTTTTAAAAAGTTTAGAATAGTTCGCAACATATTGATGAAAATTTGTATTTATTACATGCTGCTTTAGGCCATAAAGTTCGAATAATTTATCTCTGCTCTTGCGAATGCCCGGAGTCGCCCAGTCATTAAACATAAACTTTGTGTAGATAGTTTTTGTCTTTAGCGGAAAAGTGTTACGAAATTGCGCATTCAGTACTGAAAAAAATTTAGCATAAAACTCATTTGGGTCATCTATATTATGAAAATTTTGAGCACATAATGTATGAACTAAAGAATGATTTAATTTTTCTAATTTTTTAGATGTGGTAGGCCTAAACCGTATTTGTGTTTTTTGTTTAGGTATGTAGGCCATAAAAGTTATTGTTTGACCACTGTGGTCTGAGGGCAGCTTGTTTATTATTTCTTTATGTAAGTACTCACAATTACAAAAAATATTATCAATACAAGTGGCAGAGGAAGCTGTCACTCGGGTTGGTTCGATGAACACATTTGACAAATTAAATGAATTAAAAAGACCCAATAGTCTTATACTATTGGAGTTATTTTCTAATAAATTAATATTAAAGTCACCACATACAATTATTGATTTGCTGCTTGTACTTACTTTTTTTAACACATCTTCCATAACCGAATCAAACATATTTAAATTCTGATAATTTGGGGGTCTGTATACACATACAATAATATGCTGATCAAGCTCAACACAGGACAACTCAATAGTGTGTTCAACCGACAATCCAACAATATCTCTACGTTCTTTAGACTTTATGGAATTTTTAATTAATATTAATGAGCCACCGTGGATCATATGTTTCCGGCTGAAATAACTAACTACACAATAATTGCCGAAGTTAATAGATAGTATTTGTTGATCGTTTAGCCAATGTTCGGTAAAACAAACAATATCAAACATGGTTTTCTCTAAAAACATTTCTATCTCCAATAATTTAGAAGAGCAACCTTGAATATTTTGATTTAAAAACGTTAGAGTTTGTTGCTTTTCCTTATATGCTAGATTGCCAGAAGTTACATTTTTTTGATTTTTTATTACTGTATTATTTGACCGGGTAACCTCTGTTGTCTTACAAATTAGTTTAAAGTCATATCCGGAGTGGTTTCCACAACTACAATTGGGGGGTTTAAAGTTTTAATAGTGTCCTCCAAGGATTCTGGTATTATTGTTTGACACTCCTTCGTACAAAATGAGGAATCACAATAATTCATCTCCATGTTGTTAGTATAACTAGACAACATGGGTTCGTCACTTATTCTACAATTTGTTATATTGTCTATAACATTGTTAATATTGTATGCTATCAACATAGCAATCGAATGTCTACATTTACTAGACAGGGATAAAGTTCCCTGACTTAACTTAAAACCACTAATAAACTTATTAGTGTCAAAATACAATAATTTGTCACTATGACAACATGTCAACATATGGATAGTATTATTTAATTTATAAATAATATTATTTTCATAATCTGATAAAGTATCAGAATAAGGGAAAGCACACAACATAATTTTCCCTATGTTTAATTTTAATAAGGCATGCACACCATCCACTATGTCCTTTTTGGTAATACCATTACTATTACCTAAAAGTAAAACCATTGCTGAGTAAGGGTCTAGGTTCGAATTTTTTATTCTTAATACAAATTGTTTAAAATTTATCCTGTGATAACTATGACTAGTGAAACTATGGCTAAGGTAATTTTGTAATATTTTCCCAAAGCCTGAACCTAGTTCATCAGTATATAAAATGGTTCTATTAATCTTTTTATTGCAATGGGTCACTACTGGAGCAGCCAACACCGAAGAAGCAATTTTAAGCTGTGGTTGAGAAGGTGGTGGAGATGGTAGTGGTGATGGTAGTGGTGATGGTGGTTGTGATGATTTGTTGGCACAGTTGCTTGTAAGATTATTTGTCAGCGACTCATACATCTCAGCATTGTGCTTCACCAAGTCCAATAGTTCCCCAGCTTCAAACAAGCGTTCACTTAGTTGATTTTGTGACAACTCATATTTTTTATATATATCCTTCAGCAAGTACTCCTTGTAAATTAAGTCATTATGGAGTTGCTGAGTATCAATATCATACTGTTCTCTACATTTGTCTAAATCTAAAATACAACTATCTAAATTTCTTGTAAGGATTAAGCGTTCTTTCCTAAGCGAAAGGTTAAATTTTAAAAGATTTTGTTTTTTAATGGCTCTTTTTGATCTTTTAATTAATTTCTTAACTTTAATATACTTTTTTAGTTTATTATGGCTTAAAACTACAGGACACAGTGGCATGGTATCATCACCAGTCAAGTCAATAGTTACAGTTGGCTCACACACCAAGCCTGACCTACAGCCTATCAATTCCTCAAATAAAGTATTTGTGTCCGCAACCTTTTCATCGATGTTAACTTTCTCCGAGTGAGAGAGGGCCTTATGGGCATCACAAAGTTCTTGTTCAAGCTCTGAGATACGATTTAGAGCCTGCTCGTGGGTGTCACTGCACTCTTGAAAAGTTGACACTTTAATAAGGAGTTGGTTGTGTTGATCGGCTAAGTCCATATGCTGAATGTGGAGCTCGGCTAACTCATTCTTGAGAAATGTGTTTTTATCCACTATATTCTTCACTTCCACCTCGCTGTCTTCCCGTTCTTGAAGCAGCTGTTTGCAAAGGGCTTTAGAGTTACATTTAACAATAATAAAATTCTTGCCCTACATTCATTGCACCGTCCTTAATAAATCAACGGTGTTAACGATGAGAACTCCACCGCCACCATCACAAGATGCATCAATGGAGCTTAAAAGCACGTTCACGGTGTTAAGTTTCAACGCTTATTATTCAATGTTGAATGATCGGTTGAAGTTTCCCATTGATGATGTGAAGTAATCATTAAATATGCCATCGATATTGAAGTTGTTGAAGAGTAATATGATATGTACATGGGTAGAGATGAAATAGTACTAGACAGGCTATTGGATGGAGTAGATAAAAAAAAGGTGATCATGAATAGTGAAAAACTAGGCGCAACTGATGGACTAGGCACATTAATTGAGGAAATACTAAAAGCCTATGATGCAGGTATGAAAGGCCCTTTGCAAGATACCACAATAAACGGAAAAGAGCCCGGGAGAATCGCTAATCGTGAACAGCTCAAGGCCTATGATGATTTTTCATGCTGATAAGAACACAAATTACAACATACAATCCTATTCATCATCATGGAATGATAAATGATACATTGTAGTTCCAATGTAGGTACAATCATAATGCAGATTAAAAAGCTATTTTATCATTTGTATTACAAAATTCCATATTCAAACAAACAACATATTTACACGAACAAAATGCATCAAAAAGCACAAATTATTCCAAGAAAAACCTTTGCTCACCCGACCCATTCAAGTTTTTTATCATCACAAAGTATGTGATTATAGCACAGTAATCAAAAAATGATTCATTCGATATTTTTTTATATGAGAAACAAGTTCACAGATTATGCAAATCAGAAGCGCAACAAGGAAGAATTAATGTCAATCGAGACGTTATTAACCATTCACTGTATTAATGCTTTCATGTTTTAATGTACCAAGTTAAATATGCTAAATATAAACTTGATTCTGATCCATAACTCTTAAGAAATAAAGTAGAATATCGTTTTCGTCACATGCAAAAAAATTTGGGCGTGACTGACTATAAAGTCAATCATGATACACTCAATTGTTTGCTGATATCTTGATTCGACAATCTGTATCTTCAAATTGAAACCCTATGCCGCTGTCAGTAGGATATATTATTGATGATTCATCTTCATGGAAATACCACCACAGGAGTTGTTTTGATGATTCTCTACTTATATTCGCAAATCCTTTAAGTCTTACAAAAAGTCCTTTTGTCTTCTTGGCTTAACGAAGCGTATAATTGTGCGAACAAAAAATTTTGGAGCGAAACAATGAGCTTACGGACATACAGACAGAATTAGAAACACACTAATATGGGCATCTGCGCATACGCTTCATTAGGATCATTCTAAATATTATGGCGGTGATTAAGGTCATGTTGTTATTTTAGTCCAGTTGTAATGAATAGTGAAGGAGTTGTTGGATAAACAGGCACGTTCAGTTCAAATTTGAGTTATTGTATTTTGGATGAAATATTACAGACCAGAGAAGTAACTTTTAACTTTGACTTTGCTTGAACCTAGAACATTGTTTATCAGACTAAAATGAGCCATCATTGCACTGAAGTACAGAATTTCAATTGGATCAACGGACGTTTTAAGGCAACTCATCTACGAAGGCTTTTGTGTTCAAGAAGTCTTTAATCGAAGGTTAACACTTTACATCAGGTAGATCGTCTGTCTGTTTGTCACTCAATGACGTAATTAAGTGAACTTGACATAAGTTGTCTTAACATTAGGTGGAAGCTAACACACTTAGCGTCTTACTAATAATCGCTGCATAAAGTTATGACAGGCTTATACGTCAAAAAATGTATGGTTACACGGGCTTTATTCATGACATAACTTTACACAGTGATTATTAGTAAGGGCATTAACCTTAAATTCACTTTTGTAGAATATTTTTGGTTGGTAGCTAACTAGCATTCATGTTTGTGTTAAAATAGAAAGCAAAGTAAAAAAGAAATCATTTTGACAGATATTACACAGTCTGATGATTCAAATTCTGAGAACATTTAGAGCGTACAAAATGATGTTACCGTCAAAGAAAGTCGTGGCCAAACAGACAATATAAATTACATGGCCAATATAAAAATTCTCTTCGTTCACGTGAAATTATCGCAAACCATTATAACATGTACGTTTGTGGGTACGTAATGGTTCAATCAAAGCAGTAATAACAATAAAAAAATACGGTTCAGTTTTTTCAATACCCACAAGTCAGGCAAAAATGGATGTTGAGAGAACATATTATTATTATTATTTTTATATTGATCCGTTTGGGGTTGAAATACAAAGGCCAATCCAAGCGGTTTTTGGGCACATCATCTTTTGATAGTATTTTCTTGATACACAACGAGCAGAAATATTTTAATCATTGTATATTCTTATATTATCATTTTATTGATTATAGCACAGTAAAAAAATAATATCATAAAGTCAAAGGTCCAGGATGATATAATATGGAGTAATAATGATGGATGACTCATAAAAGGAGTCACGTTTAAAAAGTAATAAAAACTACTATCTACACTGAGATTGTAATAGTTTATAACCTCAACCTCACTATCATCAGATAATTATAATTGTTCTTCATAATCAAAGTTATTGTAAGCCACTCTCGCGTTAATAAATGATGTATTTTAAACCTCAATATCTTTAGCAGAAAATTTTATAAGCTCAAGCTCAGTCATAACTATTTTGGTAACCATATTATCTTCAATGCAGTAGTTAAAGCGCGCCTCGTTTATACATCATTCTCTGGTTTCAATTTTATACAAGCACCAATGCGACTTTTTCAGTTCATCACTAGGAAAAAAATATCATTACAGTAATGAGAAAAGAGAATTTTTAGATAATATACTTTTTTTAGTTCATCTTAAATATTACCTAGAATGGAAACCGTGTAAGTAAACCTAGCAATCAAAATCGCTAATCCATCTTGAGTCAGTGTATTGTTTAAACAGCCTTTTCATGGAAATAGGCCTTCGATCGAAATGAATTAAGACAAAATTTACCCTATTTTTTTATGATGTACTTCAGTTTTAATTACATTATGCACAAAATTGCTCATAATTTCGTCGTTATTATTTCTTTGATCTCTCCTAAAATCTGTCCATTGTTTGCTCATGCGAATTGGTAGCAAGTAAACACATGAATTTCGGATTGATTTCCTCCTCATTCGTATTTGGGTTTGCTCTTATGTCCGTTTGTTTTTCCGCCCCCGTAATGACTTTCAATTTGAGATCCTTGCATGTGAATAAGTGTCTTGTACGTCATTCTGAATTAGATTTCTTTTTTATATTGATTTAGTTAGAAAAGTAAGTGGTTTGGATACTTGACATCGTGGCGGTGTAGGTTTAGAAATTACTTCAGTTATCACTTATTTACTATAAAAACTCTGAGAAATGTTATATTTATTTAACCTTTTTGTGTTTAGACAAGTTTTCAGTCAAAGCAATTTTAGTATTAATTTAGTATGTCTGCGGTGGACTCAGTCTCAATTTAAAAATAAATATTTTTTATTAAAATAATGTATTTTAAGTTTATTATTCTATTTGGTTCATATTAATTTCGAAAACTGACCTTCAGTAATCCATTTCAATGACTTGTGGTTCAAGTATATTTTAGTTTTAATAATCATTAAATAATATCTAGATGATCTACAAATGTGTCACCCTAATTTTTTGTAGATAAACATTTCTCATTTTCCTGATCATCTGTTTACAATCTTTCCTCTTACAGAAATACCCCATTAAATAAAAAGGAATGACAAATTGGAAATTCCTTATGGTTTTTAAATTAACAAACTCAACTTAAGACTACCGACATTTAACTCCATACCAAAGATATTAAGTCATATTTTGGCTAATTCAAGTTGAAGTTGAAATGTGCAGATGAGAGAATAGCATTAATTAGTTCACAGTTTTCTATTAGAAGACTGAGCTACGTATTATTTTGAAATCAGGTTTTTTGACGTGCAATTAATCACAAGTCTATATTATTAATCAGAAGTGACCCAAGTAGTCTACCATGCCTTGCCCTATAATAAAAAAAGGTGAACTGACTGATTTTGGCGTCGTATAAATTTATCAACGCACAGTCCAAACAGCTGGTCCCTACAAACATGAAACTTAGAGAATATGTTCTTTGTGAAGAGTAGGTAGCCAATAAGATTTTTTGGAAATTCGATTTCCAAAGTGAAAGAAAGAAAGAAAGAAGCGCGTTCTGGACACACACACAGACACACACATTAAAAACAATAACAATAAACAAACAAAGCTTACAAAATATAGCCTGTGCGAAACACACAGTGTGTGTGAGTGTGTGTGTGAAGTGGATAAAAGGGCGACAACCGTGGCGAAGCCGCGGGCAAAATAACGAGTCCAAAGAATTTCTTCCTCATTTTCTTTAATTATTGTATATTTGAGACTAAAATTAGCTTCAATGACCCCGCTGATAATAATGTCCTAATCCCTAAAAATAATATCAAAAATTTATTTTTGACCAAAATATACGACTTGTATAACATACTTTGTGCGGAGCGTGCCATCTAAGTCCTTTTATGGAATATTACTTTTATTGATCAGGGTCGTTTCTTTCTTAGTAAATGCTGTTTTTTCCTCATCGATTTCTTAGAATCTATGTGGTTTTATTATGTTAGTTGTTGACATATTACTTTGGAATTTATGGTCGATAATATTTAATCCTTTGAACTCACGTGATTCAAGATACAATAGAATACAGCAGCAGCCCGACAGTCGGTTGTCGCTTGGTCGTCGAAAGATTAAACTACTATGGATGGATTAATGCATTTTTTGCCATTTTTAAACTTTTTATCTGTGCGTTCGACTACTTTATCTGTGCGTTTGACCACTTGTAAATCAATGATCATTTTAATTTTTTTATAGCTAAATCCTTTTTTAGCTGGCATTTCCTACCTATAAGTATAATTTTATAGGTCAAGTAGATTTCGAGATTCCGTATTTCATTCACTTAAGAGAGTGAATTGCCTTTCGCTTTTATTAAAACAGATGAGGCTATGCGGATAGTTTAAGCCAATTAGGATCTAAACAATTGTGTTGTTTTCATCATGTTTCGCATTGTGTTATTCAAAGAGCTATTAGTTTTTCATTTTTAAAGTTGCTGTCATAACGATCAATACGAGGATTGTCGGTTTTAATAATTGTACAATTTTTAGCTTCCTTTACTATGACGAATGGTTCTCTAGAAATCGAATGAGTGAACTCTGAACTTTAAGTTGATCAGAGTGGAGACACCACATCCACTAGAAAAAATCTGGAAAAGGGTTGGTAAAAAAAAAACTATTTACAAAATGTATTTAATTTACAATAAACAAATTTTTGTTTTTCTCGTTTTTAAACCTACATTTGTTGTTTGCAAAATTTTATAAGAATGTAGTACAGCGATGACTATGTTAGGTATTATAATAGATAAACTACCTAACGAATAATGTCGAGTCAAAATTCCAGATATGGTTGACAAAATGCTACGTCGCGGATATTTGGAATTCAAAAAATCGACACAACCGTGGTCAAAGATCCTGTGGTCGTCACATCTCCGTCATTTAATCTAACTCTAAGTATCGCTTAAATTTTTAACGTTTAAAAATAATATCGTTATTATATAATAACAGACAGAAATTTTAAAAGTGCTTAACTGGTCTATCCTATGGTAGCCTCAAATGAATTTGAGACCCCAATCAGAGCTATAAAAATTAGAAATTTTAAATTAATAATATTTGGATCCAAAAGGTAGTCACGCTTATAGCATCAGTGTCGATGCTAAGTCTCTCTAGAGTGCAAGTTAAGGGACAATTTCGGCACTGATGTTAATGGACCACTATTAAGATAAATAAATAATGAAAAAGTAAATGTTTATAAATTTTAATCTCCTGTGATAACTTACACACGGTCGTCTGATCCCAAACTGAGCAAAGCTGTCCTCTGGTTAACTTTTGTTAACCCGACAACTGACGACGTAAATCTAGCGACTGCAGGCTCTCAATCTTTTAAGGACAAGTAACAACAAGAAGACAATTCAGTGCCGAACCTTACCAAAGATTACTAAACATCAACATTCCTAACCAGAAAACATTCCTAACCAGCAAACTTCTAGCAAAGGCACACTAAAACAATGAAAACGGCACACTCACTTGCAACAAACAACATTTTGTTTGTTTGTTAATGTGCGTATTTTTGAGGCGTTTCTTGTGTCATCGACAAACGGATGTTATTTATAAATGTGATGTATTGTTTCTGAATCATTGTTATATCATCAGTTTGCTTTTGTAATGTAGGTATAATGTAATAATAGCCATGTCCCCGCGGTTTCACTCGCGTTTTAGCTACTGCTCCGCTCCCGAAGATCGTAGCGTGAATCCTAAGATTAACGCGTTGAACAAAACAAACAAACTTGTACTATACAATGTGTTAATAAAATAACCCAAAACCTGAAACTAGTTTGTTTAGAATCGGCAGCAAAATCGAATACAATAATTTTTATTATTGGTTATATTTTTCCAAAAAAATATTATTTGTCATGCCGCCTCTAATATTTTTAACGACGCTGTACACTACTGTCCAACGCGATGTAAACTATAGTGCTCCCGTGTTCGTTGACAGCGGCGCGGCGATAGAGCTACGAATCTGTAAGAATTAGCGCGACAGCAACATTTTCAAATATCTATTACTATAATTTATGAAAATAAATAATTATACGTCATGTCAATTTATTAGTATAAAAGTTGGTTGGGGTGTCCGAGGTTTTGGGTTATTTCATTAACATATTGTATAATATGAGTATAGATAACTTACTTGTTGTGTCCGCTTGTGATTTGTAAATGGTACCTTATTGTTGGATAGTCAAAAGCCAGAAATTCTGACAAACAGTCTAATCAACAATATCGTGTAACTGGGTTGTGGAGGTCTGAAAGGCAGTCGCTCCATGTAAAATACTGGTTTCCAGCTGGTTGGAAACCGACCTTAATATATTTGGAATAAGGCTAGAAAAATGATTAATATTTAGGTATTTTCTGTAAATTTCAATGTTTAAAGATGAGTTCAAACTACAAAGCAATTTTAAAATTTAAACAGTTTTAACCACAGATTCTATAGCTCAGTAAAATATATTCCTTTGAAATATTTTAGTTTACAAAGTCGGTTGCTTCAAAACACTAAAATGATTCTTATTACTTCATAACGGGATGTACTGTTCCAAACATTACATAATAGGTTTTATGTGTTTGGCAATGTGTTAAAGGGATAATCATATGCTTAAATTATTACATGTGTGTAGTGGATTAGGGTCAAAGTAATAGATTATGTCATCGGTAAAATTGTGTTTACTATTTTAAAGTGTTTACTCGTTTAGATGCAGCCACCTACTAGTATTTATTTTGTATAGTTTCGAGAGGCAAAAACGTAAGACATTCGACCAATGATATTGTAATTGTAAAGAGATTATACAATTGAGCATTTACGCAAGTGTTAAGTTGTAATGTAACATTTGTACGAATGTTCTGTAAGATGTTACACAGAATTAAGTTGTAACAAACCAGCTCGATGTTCGCTACAAACAATCGTTCAAATCAGCCGCCAGCTTCACACGAATGTTGAAATCTTTAAAAGTCTGCCCCACTAGACTAGATTGTCAAATGTATGGAACTGACATAAGCTTTCGCTAAACAATTTGATATCTCCATACATTTGACAATCTGTTCGTTTTCGCTATCTATTCTACAATGCCACTTGTCTAGGCCACTCGCTCCATTGTAGGCCCCGTCTATGCCCTCGGGCTAGTCTGGGACCAAGAGCAAGCCCATATGTAAAAAAAAAAAAACAGCCGGCTGTCGCTTGGTCGTCGAAAGGTTAAAAAAACTGCATCCTAATCTGTTATTTACAAACAATATGTCTCGATTATCATTCAACATAATTTATTGACATTTCATTTCAGAATTTACCAGCTGTTACCAGGAAAGATAAAGTGAATGTGAACCCATATCAATTATTTACGAAATAAATGGAACACTAACTAATAATATATCTTCCATAAATGTTTTTCTTTGCTCTGATTTATTATGAGACTCGTAAAAGTATTCTAATAATCATAAATTACTAGATATGAAGAAAATATTGTATCTCTATAATGTATTATTTGGAACACTATTATTTTGTGGTCACGTTCTTACACATATTACGAATACCGTTTATTACTTTTTTATTACAAGTCATAACGTAGATAGGGAACTATATAACATTTTAACTTTAAAACCGACTCACTAAGTCGCAAAACATGATTTTTAAAAATATCGGTAAGTAGTTTAGCCGCAAATGCGTGAATAGTATCACAGAAACTCAGTTACTCTGTTGTGAAGATCTGATAGTATCCTATACTAGGTGTACTTTTGGTCTTGCACAACCCGCTAGGAGATGCTTCTACCCATGAAAATAAACAACTTTTATTATGGAACCAACTCTAAAATCTCGAAAAAATATCAGCTGTTTCATACATTATAGTCGGGAGGGCATTGAACTTTTGAAACAGCTGATATTTTTTTCGCGATTTCAGAGTTGTATGGTTGTATGGTTCCATAATAAAAGTTGTTTCTTTACATGGGTAGAATCATCACCTAGCGGGTTGTGCAACCAAATATACACCTTTTATAAATAATGGGTTCCGGTTAGTCTGGATGCCGTCCCTAACATAGTAAGGTAAAGACTAGGGTAGACAGCCACTGGTTAAACCTAGCTTGTGCCAAATCTACGTAACATGTAAAATGTTAAACCGAGTGTCTGATGTCTGGTTGTCATTATCAACGCACTGTCCAAACCGTTGGTCCTAGAGACATGAAAGTTAGAGGGTGTGTTCCTTGTTAATAGTAGCCATTAAAAAAAATATGGAAAGGCCTTAAAATAAAGTAAAATAGTGGTTGGGCTGCGATATCCACGCATTTTACAAATCTTGCATTTTATTGCTTGTTTAACCTTATGCAAAGGAATAGAATTCTCTGCCGTCGTCTGTGTTTCCAAAAGCATATAACCCGGATGTATTCAAGAGAAGAGTGCATAGGCATCTTTTGGGTGAGCTCGCTCCATCGTAGGCCCCGTCTATGCCCTCGGACTAGTCTGGGACCAACAGCTATAAAAATAAAAATAAACATTTACCAGCTCGTGTTGTTACCCAAATCCACTAATACTCAACTTTTACTATTTAACAAGTCCATCGCCGAAGCACCTGTGTTTAGACTTTCTAAGTTAGCATGAAATAAATATCACGTCGGGCTAACAGCAAACCGCAAATCACTCAGCAAATATTTAAAATATCACATGGAACATATGTATTTATATCTCACTCATCCAGTGGAATTCACAATTACCTACCAATCTTTTATCTTTTTTCGATACCGGAGCATTAAAATCATTAATTATCTTTCGTCCATTAAATGTCCATTGGCTTTATTTTGCAGTACAAAGTTCTGGTCTTAATCTTGAAATTGACAGGATCTTGTTGTGTCTTGTTATTGCCCTTATCCCATTTTACTTGGGGGTCAACACCACAATCATGTTGTCTTTCTTCAAGACATCCTATTGAATCAACTAACATAGGTACTCACTCGCTCGCGCTTTCTTCTCCATATCATTCATTTTTCAAACAATCGACGACTAGAATCAACAGTTTTTATTAACTGTATTATCCAAATAGTCTTTTCAATAATTATTCTGATGTAATAAACTATTCGATTTGGAAATCCACCTTTTTTTAGCCTCCCACTCTCCATTCATCCTTCCACAGTCATATAATTTATAATAGGCGAGACGACAAAAAAGTAATTAGGCAGTCAGATATATTATCAAAAAATTTTAGAGACTTTTTTTTTCTTTTTTCTCGTAAACAAAGAATGACGAAGATACAGTGCGTTAAAGTTGCGCATGACGTCACGATCAGATACATATTTTGTAGGACGGTGACGTCAAAAGCCCTATGATCATTATCGTCTCGTCATAAGTCAGGATCAGGATTAAATCGCAAAGACAATCATAAAAAAGCTGTAAATACTAAATTAAAATAAAACCAATTCAGTTATTACAAGAAATTGCCTTTGCAATCATTTTCCAATTCAATTGGAAAATGATTGGAAAAATGGCGTGTATACAGAATACCCCTACCCAACTATACATCCGAACTAGCTAGACGTTGCACTCACTATTCACACCCCTACACCTACAATAATGTCAGCAAAATCTGTGACCTAAGAAATAGTTCAGCCTCTTCCTGTAAAAAAATCCTAACTACGGCCCTTCTAAAACTGTCCTATGACGACACCGAAGCCTTGGTTTAGTACCTGCACTCAACTCACCACATACACACACACAAACACACCCTTAAACACATACTATCACTCACTCCCTTATACATATTCAACGATCCACTCTGTTACGCTGTCTCTTTTACAATTTCAATCCCGCATACAAGTCTAACTATTGCACATGTAACATTGCACAATAATTGTTCATTTTTTTTTTGTTTTCTTTATTCGTCTTACTTAGAATTTAAAAGAAAGTTTTATTGATTGCTTCCAGCGGAAGTTAGCATTTTGTTTTTTTTTTTCTTCTATTATTTGTTGGTTCTATATTGGTACTTTTTTTTTTTTTCTTCTTCGAGCCACAAGATACAAGCTATGCTTAGTTTGTGGCTCACCGTCTAAGCCAGAACTGTAACTGTACCTTTTGCCTAATAAACGTTTATTATTTATTATTATTATTTATCTTTAAACTTTACGTTACTCGGGACCCTGGGGTCCCGGACCTTTGAAAGGCGTAGGAGGGGCCGAAGCCAACTCGCAGAGGCCCCTTATATAAAGCTTTATTATATGAAGTGGGACACCAACCGGCGATTATCCCTATATGCACCACTCAAGTGCACCTAAGTTCAACCCCCGGTTGGTGGTGGTCTATTGCAGGTCATGGAATAAAGAAAGTATTGGACTATGGGTTTGGGTTGCTAAGATGGATTACTTATCTGAAACTATTGAATGGCTATGGCCCCTGCCTAACCAATGCTTGTAAACACGGATAAAAAGGCAGGGGGTGACTTGCACACTCAGTAAATGGGCCCCCGAAAACGGCCGCTTGCACATAGTGACGTAGCGACAAAGGGGCAACATATATCGAGGTGCTGGAGGAGTGGAGAGGTATTCCACGGCTATCAGGACAATCCCGGAAGTACGGTCAAGATCCCTACCAGCATCTTACTGGAATACTTCCTTCCCCCGAGCAAATTTGCTCTTGCGAATCTCCACTCAAACCAGCCAATTATGGCAAGAGTGAGGTGGGAGCCTTGTTCCTCGTCAGTGCTCACTCTGGCCGGACAGTTAAGGCAAGCCAGAGATGAAGAACAAAGGGTCTCCCAGGAGGTCAGGTACACGGGGTCGCTACTGCCCGACAGCTCGCCACAAGCTGCCCTGCGGGTTTATTATTATTATTAATTAAATCCTTAATTACTCACTCCCACCAAATGAAGAGACGACCTTTTCATTCGGGAAACGGCACAACAATAAATAATTATTCTGCAACGTTCGCCTGCATTCTGCGCGTGCGCAGTGAGTCATTTTGCAACTTGTTTGTTATTTTGTATGTGTTTTGATATAAGAGTTTGTTCCGTGTTCCGTGTTTTTTCTTTGGCACTTCAAAGGTATATTGTTTTGTTATTATGTTCGTCAATCTTGAGTAAATGTTTAGCAAGATAATGTGCTGTAATTACTCATTAAGATAATAGGCATTTCCTTGGCAGTGTTTCTACTAAAGATTCTGGGTGTGTAACGATGTGTGTGATGGTGTGTGTGTGTAAATATGACTAATGACATCGCTTTATTTTCATAACCAAGCAAGGTCTGTAATTGATTAGTTTTATTCCTACCCTTATCGTAGGTCAATTTTTTTACTGGAAAAATATAACTTAATTTTGATATGAAATACCTATCAATAAAGACTGATGTCTATTCTCACATTTATCGCAAATATACAAAGAATAACACATCTACTGACCGGGTATTTAGTCTGAACGGCCCAAATCCAATGGACCGCGCGCCATTCGACCGTAAACAAAAATCATCTACGTTTCAAAGTATCGGTGATTGCTTCTTCAGCGAGCAGCAATTGTCATTGTAGGTAACGAGTGGTGAAGTATCAACCATAGGCAATAGAATTCGGGCTAACGACCAAGAGTAATTTGTAATTGCGTCCTTAGCCAACGTACGTGCTAATAATATCTTAGAACATCTTTCAACCAATCAGCAGCATCCAATCCTTTCACCTCAGACCTCCTTAAGGTCAATATCTGTGAACCTAACATTATACCATAACTAAATACAGGCTCCCACCCACGCTTGAACTGAACTCGAATCAATGGCCATCATTGTATTTAGCCGTTATACTGTTCGGTTAGAGAGTACACACATTGAATTTAAAGTTAAACGTGAAGTTTTTTGTTGAATATGTTTAAGTAATTTTGAGCTCGGTGTGTAGGCTTTACGTGTTTCGGCCGCTGAAATTCGCCCTGTCCGGTCGAAAAAGGAATTTCATTATCTATACTTATATTATTAAGAAGAAGGATTTGTATGTATTTATGTTTGTTACTAACGCTTTCACGCAAAAACTACGGAACGGATTTTGTTAAAACTTTACAGAAATATAGCTTACTAGCTTTCGCCCGCGGCTTCGCTCGCGTTAGAAAGAGACAAAAAGTAGCCTACTCTTCATCCCTTCAACTATCACCACTTAAAAAATCACGTCAATTCGTCACTCCGTTTTGCCGTGAAAGAAAGACAAACATACAGACAGACAGACAGACAGACAGACACACTTTCCCATTTATAATATTAGTATGGATACATCAGAATAAGACATAGACTACAAAACATCACGCTATGACAGGAGCAGAACAGTAATCACCTATAATATTAATAACGCGGGTGAAACCGTTGGGGACAACTGGTTATAAAAAAAATTATTGTCTGTATTACTAGGCGGCATTTTTTAAGCTAATTTCGTAGTCAGAATGAAAAATCTTTTCATTATCACCGTACAATAAAAAAAAAATTCGCAGTGTGTGATTGTGCAGGTTGTTCATCCTGAACGCATACTTATAATTAGGTTAAAAAGTATTGTCCGAAACACTCATAAAATAATGATTTTCCTGTTTCGACCGAACCGGCCGAATCTCAGCGGCCGAAACACATACTAAGTCGGTGTGTGGTCTGAAAGGTCAGACAGAGGTGTGTTATCGCGTTGCATTGATGACAGTCTGTTGTGTTATCAATAATTCATTGTAATATATTGAACATAATTTTGGCATTTGATTGTGGCCTGAATGGTATTTTGATTAGATTTGCAATGAATATTCGATTAATACGGCATTCGGCTTATTAGCATATTATTTGAACAAGCACACATAGGTTGAATATTTTTGCCTATTCGGTTGTGAAGCTTGCAGAATATTCAGTATTTTGGGAACATACTTTGTGATCAATGGTTACTAGGTAAATTGGATTATCTTTCGTTAATCCATATTAAATTCTTTAAATTCCTTTTCATCTTATTTAATAGTTTTATCATCTGCAGGTAGCATTTGTTTGCTTCTTTGAGAGGTGTTCGCTAGAATTACAGATCCAAAAACAAAAGTCTGCCATTGTCAAGCATAACCTATGTAGGTTCTATACATTATTCTGCAGCCTTAAATAACTAGAATATCCGAGACGACAAAAAAAAGTAATTTAATCATTCAGTTAGATTATCAAAAAAAAAATTGGAGACGTATTTTTTCTTTTTTCTCGTAAACGAAAAATGACGATGAGTTAAAGTTTCGCGTGACGTCACGATCTGATACAATTTTTGCAGCACAGTGACGTCAAAAGAGAACTTCAGAACTTTGTTGCTATTTATCTTAGTATTTCTTTATTAATTGTCCAAGCAAAAAATACGTGTCCAGTTTTTTGGACGGTCTAACAGACTAAACAGAATACCATATTTTCCAATTATAGCATCATCCCTATTCAAAATTTAAATTTCAACATGAGCATACTCTCCTCAGCCTAGATTCAACAGCAAACGTTATTGCTCTCCATAAAAAACTAACCATTAAACCTCTATCAGCAATGTGCGCAGTATCTGGATTAGTACCCAGTAATCTTGGCATTATTAGTCCGGATTGTATGTGTACGCGCTTAATCCGTGCCTATAAACTGTGCAAGCGCAACGTGAGAACGAACTGTAATGCCTTACAAATTATTGACAGGAGTGAAATAATGGATGATTCTTGTAAGGCTTTATTAGTTCCAGTTAAATGTTAAGGTTTTAATTCATGCGTGGGCTTTGTATTGAGTATTTTAAGCTTGAAGAGTTATTGTTTGTAAGGATATGTCTGATGTTACGGGTGGCCTTGATGAGAAAATTGTCTGAAGTTACAATAACTTCGAAACGGCTAAACTGATTTTGAAGTTTTGCATCTAAGAACCATCGCTAGATAAAGTATAAGTGTATATTTAAAATTATAAATACGATGTTAAGATCTCGATTGCAGCTAAGAAAAGAGTTGTAACTTCGAAACGGATAACTAAACTGGTTTTAAAGTTTTGAAGCTAAGAACCATCGCTATATACTTTCAAATAAAAGAAAACCTTATCCAAATCGGTTCAACCGTTTTAGAGTATACGTTTTAGAATTAGGATAATTTGTTTATGATATCTAAGCATCAGAAACAAAACAGGCCAAGGACAATCTCACTTGGATTTCATATTACTGCTACGAATGAAGATTAGGATCATTTACCTACGTTTCTTCTGTGCCTTTTTTTATAATTGTTGTTATCATGGTGAATAAAAATACACTTACTGACACCTATCTGACAGCAGAGAGCTTAGAAATAGAATAATTTATTAAAAGATTAAGCTATAAATGACTTCAATTTATGTGTGGAAACCTAGGATAAGAGTTAATTGACGCGATTGTCCTAGTAATTATAAATAATTGAGTCTTTGTTAGATAGGTATAAAACATTATTATTAATTTTCTTAGAGTTCAATTGGAATTACTTAGAATAATTAATCGATAATTTCTGAATCGATTTTGATAAATAAAGCTAGATATAATATTACCCAAGGATTTCCAACACGTCTGAACGATAAAGTTTTTATTCAATACTCGCCTATTAACGGTGCCCTGTCTGAGTACCTTTGAGCATTTGCAAGTAAAATTCTGTTTTTACTACAAACAACAACCCACCAACTTATTTCAAACCTTATCAAAAAACCTGTCAAAGAATTTTGAGCCTTACCTTACAAAGATAAGAATATATCAGTTCTTTTCGAAGGGTAAAGCTAAGTTGGTAACGTAGATTGTATATTGATTGTAAATGGCCAGTTACACGCGCGTAAAGTTATTCAAAAGGATTCTAAATTCGAAAGAAACGTGTGCCGCATGCGGGAATGATACTAGGGTTTAAACGGGACTCGATATCGATTCTGAGAACATCGATGCTCGATCAGATCTACGCAATCGATATTTGAATATAGTAGTGTTCATTATTTAAAATTGTTTGTTTACGGATTCCAAATATGAAAGTATGGAAATGCGCCATTTGTTTTAAGGATGATTCGAAATTTGAATGAAACAAAATATAGAAAATGAACCTCATTAGTACAATATTATGGTGACCCAAGGTCTAAGCTTAATATTGATTAATATGTATTGTATATAACTAACATTCGCTGCCTAACAACATGCCAATGTAATTGAAGAGAATTGGATTAGCCAATGATACTGCTTTACTATCTCACTTTTTTGTGACTCTATCTCACCTTAGATATTTTATGGATGATAAGGCTATAAGTTATTTTCCAATCAATCGCTCAGCAAAACAGAGGACACTATTGAAATTAACACTTTTTCAGATTAAAAAAGGCTTTTGCTTATATCCCGATTGAACGTTTAATCTAATGCAGAGTTTTTTTATGAATTTAAGTATGCTTAAGATCTCTCACCTTGAAAATAGACCTAAGCTACACTGCTATATTTGCTATCACGGGCATAAGCTTGTTCATAAAAAGTTAGTAAATGTTTTAATAGTGATGCACCTAAATTTAAAAACCAGTCATCTCATAATCGATTTAACGCATCACATTCTCGTATTAATTAGTCGATTTTAACACCGGAAATCGCAACCTTGCTCTTCGAAAACCTGACTAAAATATGACAGTTAAAGACATGAAATTCAGTTTTATTAGCTCATAAATAATATCGAATGTAGTCACATGGCCTAAATACTTCTGTCAATTGACACTTAAGCCCATAAAATTTATTCAAACGCGACTCTCAATGCCGCGAGCCACTATTCATAATTATTGTCATTAATTAATAAACGTGCGTTTAAAAGGGCGATTGGGTTGAGTGCCGTTTCAAACCTTATTACGTAGGGTATAAAAATTACAATTGAATGGATTTTTGGATTAAATAGGGTCAATTAGTACTTAATCGCGTATAGTGTTGAGGTTCTTTAGTTTTATGATACGTTGATTGCTTTGGTAGAAGTCGCCATTCAGTTTGATTGTAACAATTTAATTAGAAAGAAAAGATTCGGAAAAGCACCTGAGGAGAATACACGAACAACTGGATCCACATCCAGGCTGGGCGGGAATCATACCCACGATATAAAATGTACCAGCTGTACCTATATTAAACCTTTTAAAACACGAGATTTGAGACACAATAGAAAGACAATAGCAGCCGGACAGCCGGCTGTCGGTTGGTCGTTGTAAGGTAAGTACGTGAAGAGAGTTTTTTTGGGTAAGGAATTTGCAGTTCAGCTCACTAAGGCGAACTGCTTAACCGGGTTATTCTGTGGGTGCCAAGAATGACTCTAGACCTTCAGCCAGGATATTGAAGAGAGAATTGTGTACCCCTTTAGAAACATCGAGAGAGATTGGACACAGGCAAACAATGCAACCAGAAACAAATAGCTAATATTTGACTAATATTAATAATAACAGCCTGTTAAGGATTATTCACACTAGATGCGTTCAAAAGACTTCGTTTAGTTCACAATGAAAGCGTCACCGATGTTTTTCCCTAGAATCCATTCTGTGCGACAAATTATTGTTTTTTTTGGCCACTAATAGTGCAAAATGCATTTTCTCCTGCACCCACAACCTTTGACATGAGAGACATCTTAACCACAATGTCATCACGACATTCCACTCGTCATTCTCCCGTCTCGCCATTTTTCTGATCATCATCAAAATGACTTTCCATGTCATCATTTTCAAATATTCCAGTAATGTCAAGCTGTTTGTCAATGAACCAATGAGAGACGATGCTCGTCATTGCGTTAGCAGTTTGTTTTCAATCATTGGCACCACACACGACGTTTTATTTGGGACATACGTAATCATCTGAATGAACAGATGTGATTTTTTTGTTCGTTGCAATCCATACTATATACTATAATATTATAAATGGGTAAGTGTGTCTGTCTGTCTGTTTGTCTTTCTTTCACGGCAAAACGGAGCGACGGATTGACGTGATTTTTTAAGTGGAGATAGTTGAAGGGATGGAGAGCAACATAGGCTACTTTTGTCTCTTTCTAACGCGAGCGAAGCCGCGGGCAGAAGCTAGTAGTAGTATATAGTAACAGTTTTGTTGTTATTGGTAGGTTTCTCAGTAATAATCTTTGGTTCAGTTGATGTTATGTAATGAAAAAATTACGTATCTATACTAATACTTATTATAAAACTGAAGATTTGGTTTGATTGATTGAATGCGCTAATCTCTGGCACTAATAGTTACTTTTCGTGCTGGATAGCCAATTTATCGAGAAAAGCTATTGAAGGATCAATACAGGTTCACTTGAATAAAATACTAGTTGCGTAGAAATAATTAAATTTCATCCGTATAATTTCACGGCTAAAAATCAAGTAAGTCACCCCATTCAAACATGGCGGGCCAATCTTCCGTGTTGTCACTTTTGAAGTCCACAGACATCAAAAGTGACAATTTATTTTTAATTTTTAAATATTTTGGTTTAAATGTTGCCCACGTAAAATAAATAAATAAAGCAAATAAATATTATTAAGCTAACAGCTCGGCCATCCTTTTGAAGTGAGTCCTCTCACTTGATCAGTAAACATTAAACAAAAATATGAGAAAAAAAAAACAAAAGAACATTCTTTGGATAATTAATTTACACACACAGAACTATTATAACTTTACTCATAACTTAAGGTTATACATATCTTTATGCAATAAATGGTTCCACTCTCACGTCACGATCGTCATCACATCACTCCGCACAGTCTGTTGTGATCTACGGTCATCTGTGCGACGTCAACTACAAGACACCATTCGTAATCTGCACTGACCGCTCACAACCCATGCTCTAATCTAGTCATCTAGTTGCACAGTCTGCTATGATCTGCGACCATCTGTGCGATGATTTTCATCACCCTTCGCATTCTGCACTGGAAGCTCATAGCCCATGCGTCTAGATTTCACGATACTTAGTCTGCTATAATCTACAATCATCTGTGCAATATCGGTCTCCGATATCAATCACTTTTCGCACTGATTGCTCATAGCCTAAGCATCGTGTTGTCAAGTCTCTGGTCTAGTCCATAGTTTAAGTCAATAACTTAGCAGATCTAATCGTCCTTTACTAATCAAATACTCTCATTAACCATAGGTCATATCTACTAATTATCTTTTAATCAATCTTAAAAAATAGCAATCATGTCAGATAATTAAATTATAATCTAAACTTGTAAATTTTATTCATCGCCACTGTTATCATTTTCGCTACCATCACTGGACATATTCGTATAATTCATCCAGGGGTGTATCTTATCCACTGCTACAACATTTTCATACTTTTTATTACCTCTCCTAGTTAGAGGAGTATCCTCAATAAGAAACCTGTCATTGTCTAGAATTTTCATAATTCTATATGGGCCATGAAATTTAGATACAAGTTTCTTTGATTTACCTACATGCTCTTTATCTACGATTGTTCTCTCAACTCTAACTAGGTCGCCGATGTTATATAATGTCTTCCTTTTTCTTTGTCTATCGAATGCCTTTTTTGAATCAGATTGCTGTTTTTCTATTTTAGATTTAGCTTCTGTCCTTATCTTTACTAGTTCATTATCACTAACACGACATATAACATCATTTAACACCTCATTTATTATATTTTCTGATGAATTTAATACTTTAAAACCAAATAGCAACTCGGATGGGCTTTTCCCCGTTGCTTTATTCATTGTCGTGTTTATACCTAGCTGGATGTCACCGACGTATTCATCCCAAGTGTTATCACCCTTACCGTGGCATTTCGTACTTAAAGCATCTAGTATGGTTCTATTATAACGTTCTATTTGACCGTTCGCTCTAGGAGTAGCAACGGCATTAAGTATGTGTTTAACATTTGTACTTTCCATGAAAGATTTAAATTTCGAGCTTGTAAAACAAGTACCTCGATCGGTAACCAGACGTGTTGGAGTACCAAAAGTACTGAAATGGTCTTTAAAGCGTGTTATGGCTGTGGTACTTTTTGTATCCCGTACAGCACTTATGCTTATAAATTTTGTAAAAGAATCGATTATCGCAAGAATATAAGTGTTTCCTCTCTTAGAGCGAACGAATGGACCTAGATGATCGGCGTGAATCGTGTGAAATGGGATATCTGCCTTTGGTATTGGATGAAGCATGCCTTCCTTTCGACCGCCCGGCGCCTTGTGATGCGCACATTCGAGGCAAGCTAAAACGTACTTCTTGGTAAAACGTCGCATCTTAGGGAACCAATACGTTTCGCGTAGTCGGCTTAGAGTCTTCTCGTAACCAAAATGGCCTACATTGTCGTGGTTCATTCTTAAAACTTGCCACCTGACGGCCCTAGGAACTACCCATTTTATTTTATCACCAACAATCCTATAGACATGATCACCTTTTAATTGATAATTTTTGCACACGTCTGCTATATAATTCGTATTTTTGTCACGTAAAATGTCCCTTATCCTTCCAATTTCCTCGTCATTACTTTGAACTGTGGAAATCCAATCTTTAATATCTATATTTAAAACATCGAGTACGTGTGTCTCATCATCACCCGTAACGGGCTCAGCTACAGGCGCACGACTAAGAGCATCTACATGTGCCATGCGAGCTCCAGCTCTATATTCAATATCACAGTCGTACTCCTGGAACTGAATCCACCACCGGGATATCCTCGGTATAAGGTCACGTTTGGTAAGTGTCGTACGTAGCGCATTACAGTCAGTTACAATCTTAAATTTTAATCCTAGCAAGTACACGCGGAATCGTTTAAGCGAGGCTATTACCGCAAGTGTTTCTAGTTCAAACGAATGTAAATTTTGTTCTTCTTTTGTTGTTTTTCGACTATAATACGCCACGGGCCTAAACATTCCGTCGCTATGTCTTTGCATCAAAATACCAGCAATCCCTAATTTAGATGCATCAGTGTGCAATTCAGTTTCTAGTTTCGAATCATACAAGGCCAAAATAGGGCGTTCAACAAGTTTTTGTTTTAATGTATTAAAAGCTTGTGAATGTTCATCGTTCCATTTCCATGTGAAATTAGACCTAAGGAGATCAGTTAAAGGGCGTGCAATGAGAGCAAAATCTTTTACAAAACGTCGGAAGAAACTGGCGAGTCCAATGAAACGTCTTACGTCATGTACATTCTTGGGTACGGGAAAGTTTGAAACAGCTAGAGTCTTACGTGACCCCGGTCTTATTCCTTGACCACTGACTTGAAACCCTAAAAAGTCAATTTCTCTATAGAAGAAGTAACATTTGTTAAGTTTCAAAGTAAGTCCGGCCTCAACGAGTAATTTAAGTACTGTCTCCAACCGCTCCAGACCCTCTTCGAATGATTTAGCAGGAATTAAAATATCATCCATGAATATAATGGCAAAATCAACTTTTGACTTCGCCAGTATCTTATTCATAGCCCTTTGGAAGACAGACGGTGCATTCGCCAATCCAAACGGCATCCGCTTAAATTGATATTGGCCGTCTGGTGTAACAAATGCCGTCTTGTCCTGGGAACTCTCTTCAATTGGCAATTGGTAGTAGCCAGATGCACAATCTAGTGTAACAAAAAGAGAATGTCCAGCTAGCATATCCAATTGGTCATCGATCAGTGGTAAAGGGTAATGTTCTTTCTTCGTTTTCTTATTTAGAGCGCGATTATCTATGCATAATCTTTTTTCGCCAGTCTTTTTCTTTACCAGTAATATAGGACTGGCATACTGAGAGTTGGATTCGCAAACAATATCAGCGTCTATCATTTCCTGTACCATTGACCGCACCAGTTCACGCTCAGGATATGAAAGTCTGTACGGACGATATACTACTGGCTTAGTGTCGATTAATTCAATTTCCATCTTCACTATGTTCGTGAATCCCAAATCATTTAAGTTATTTGAAAAACATTTCTTATATTTATTTAATAAGCCTTTTAATTGATCTACTTGATCATTACTTAAATTCGAGTCATAATTAAATTCTGAGCAAAAATTACTGGCGTTGATATTCAGAATATTTACGTCAACACAGCTATTTGTTTTAAAAGCACGGGTTATTAGTGAATCTTTTTTTAGTATAACTATTTTGTCAGATATATTTTGAATCAATAAACGACCATGACCATTATCTATTTCATACTCTCCTGGTAGGAGGTAAAACTCATGTTCAGACCTTCCGCGAAGTGAACCGCGCACGTACACAGTTCCTGAATAATCGCTGGTGCAACCAACTTCAATTAGACACATTTCCTTAGCCGGTAATGATGTGTCTGAGACTAATTCGAGATACAATTTGTTTGTTAGTTCCCGTGTAAATATCAAGGAATTGTAAGTTTTAGTTATGATAATACCAGGCTTTTCAGTAAAACTGTGTCCGATTAAAACAGGGTATTTAATAATGTGGTCTTCTACAACCAAGACATCTACTTTTTCTATGACATTTTGTATTTTTATAGTAACAGTAGCGAGCCCTAAAGGTAGCACTATGTTATTCCCAATACCTCTCATCCTTGGAAGATCTAAGTTATTCGACCAATTAATTCCTAGTTTTCTTGCGTCACTGCAACGAACTAAAGTGCATTGACTGCCTAGATCTACATAACCTACAACTGATTGTCCGTTGACCATTAACTGAATGATGTACTTACAGTCGTTAATGGCGGTGCTCTCGGCGTCTATACATAAAATATCTTTTTGACCTTGAATCATTTTATCGGTATTATCAGATGGTAGTTTTGAACAATTTAATGTAGTATGTCCAAGTCGGTTACAAATATTACATTTGAGTATTTTTTTAGTACACTTAAAGCTAAAATGCCCTGGTTCGTTACAATTGTAACAAACAATGGAATTACTATTACCTTTAGTCTTTGCGTCATTGCTGGTAGGTTTAGAGTTCGATGATACGTTTATTCTTTTATCTCCGTAAGGACGCGACTTATCTGTTTCCCGCGGTTGTTGTTTAATTGACTGAAAATATTCTAATACTTGTTCCGGTTCCTGACACTTCAATGCTTTTGCGCCTAACCTTAATGAACGGTCTTCAATTCCATACAATAAACAATCAACTGCTCTTTTACCAACAATATTACAACGATTCAGTAAATTGATTTTTTCGAAATAGTATAATTCTAGTGATTCATTATATTTTACGCGTTTAGACAACATCTCTGTAAGCAACTCGGCATAATCATCACTACTAGGGAATGATTCTAATAATTTATGTTTCCATTCAGGCCACGAAAATGACATAGTGGGTAACGCTTGGTACCACGTTTTTGCGACACCAGCTAATTTAGGTAAAGCATAATGTATGACCTGATCATCGCCCCATTTATATAATTTCGCACACTCATCGACTTTACTGAGCCACACCTGCATAGTTTGTCCCTTAACCATCGGGTCAAAATCAGGTATGACGTTACCTAACATTGGAAATTTGTTACCTTCAGGACGACTATTTACTAAGGTATTCACTAATTTAGTCAACAATTCATGCGTCACATTGTCAGTACTATTATTGGAACGTCTTACTGGGGAAGGTGAGCGTCCACAATGACGCGACGATCTCGAACCGCAGCAACTGCCGCGCGCACCCGCACTCCTGCTGACCTGCCTGCGGCTGCGGCGACTGCTTCCACTCCTACGGCGCCGCCCATGACGCGCACGGTGATTGCTTCGGCTTCTGCTGATTTCCTGGTGGCGTCTGTGATGATAACGATCACTGCTTTGGCTGCTGTCAATCTTACGACGCTGATGACGATGGTCACGACGCTCGCGAGAACGACTTCTTCGCATAGAAACACTCGAGTCCGTTGCCGATTCATCCTCAGTTTTTGATCTGCTCCTGCGATGTTTTCTTTTATTCATACGGTCATGTCGTTTCCGTTTTCTTGTAGAAGATTTGTGGTGGTTCAATAATATCTCGGTAGGAGTCCCATTTTCATTATCCATTTTGTTGCGTTAAAACAATCGAGAGCGCTTGGAAAATAAAATACACGCTCCTATAGCAAAACTGTGTTGTGGGCGTTTTGCTAGAAATATAGAGCTAGGCTGTATTATCCCACTTCTGAGCTGAAGGATCAATACAGGTTCACTTGAATAAAATACTAGTTGCGTAGAAATAATTAAATTTCATCCGTATAATTTCACGGCTAAAAATCAAGTAAGTCACCCCATTCAAACATGGCGGGCCAATCTTCCGTGTTGTCACTTTTGAAGTCCACAGACATCAAAAGTGACAATTTATTTTTAATTTTTAAATATTTTGGTTTAAATGTTGCCCACGTAAAATAAATAAATAAAGCAAATAAATATTATTAAGCTAACACTATGAAGCATACGCTTTGTGCTACGGGAGCGGATCAGTAACCAAACAAACGAGGGCGAAACCACGGAGGACAGCTATACTAAAAGAGATTATTTTTACGTTCAGACCTTTACAATGCTATAACACGATAATAATGTTTTCTTTTTCTTTTTTCCAGGTAAGAATTATATACAGAAAATAAGCAAATCAATCGGTCGGTGACAGCGGAAACATGGTTATTTATAACACAACAAACTTCAAAATTATAAAACATGTAAGTAAATTAACTCAACCGTCTCGACATCCAAAGTGTACAAATTGTATAAGTATACTTGTATATTCTCAAAATGTAAAAATTGAAGACAATTCAGTTACCTTACAGCATCTACATACAATATTGAAGTTTGCGATTTGCCGACATGACAATACTCTAACACAATTGATAACGAAGAGTCTTCATCTCACGCCAAATCTTGTTTGATGATTGTAACAATCTTAAGACGAGGTCCTTAAAAACTGCTGACAAATAATATTTTGATTTTAAGTCCTTTGTAAAGCAGAACTTCAAAGACATATTGTGATGAATCTCTGACTTAGAATTTGCTTTGAGAGATACTTTCAAAGTCTTTTAGTGTTCTTATAAAAGTCCTCGGACTGCCTTCATGGACGTTTAAAATGTTGGGTTTTGATTCGTTGAGGCAAAAATTGCTATTGCAATTTTGCCTGTAACAATTTCCGAAAAATGGTGAACGTGCCTTGGAAAATGCGCAAAGCTTTTTTTCTCTTCTTCGTTCGAAGAAAAACTACAACAGTGGTGGTGTACATTTGTCACATATTACCGTACCTAAAGTATTATGATCATCATGTCCGTACCTTTATGAGTTGTCTGGTTACCAGAGTACAAGCTCGGTTTAGTTTGAGGTGATGTCCATTTGTGAGTCTGTTGTCCCAGGATATTTATTAATTTATTATTTAATAATTTATACGAAAATGGTAATAATATAATTAGGTATTATTTTAGACGAGGTCGAACTCCAAGACTATTTATGTTATAATAATCAAGATGTCTAGTTAGCAGAAATGCCTAGTATTAACAAAGACCTTCCTTCAAGTCCTGGATCTCAATTAGAGCGAAATAAATTTTGTAATGAAAATGTCAAGTTAATTTTGGTTTGTTATCTTAAATAAGTTCCTAAATTGTAAGAATAACATTTTGAACGAACTGTGCTAGAAACTTAAGGGACCGAAGCTGGAAACTTGCGGGCGCCGTTGGATACTTTTAGGGCTTATGAATACAGACAGACATACTTTTTGCAAAGTCTAAGGCGATTAAATGTACCTCAATTAACACAATTATGTCTCAACAGAAACTTAATGGCGCAGTTTTAAAAATAGGAAAAGTTAAAAAGGAGTAGTTCATAATGTTTACAAACCTAAACAAACACGAGTACCACATGCAGTTGTTCTCGAATTCCATCCTCACAATTTGCGTCTTCGACTGTGCGTTTTCGTCAGGTTTACGCGCATAACCATCTTGCGGATCAGCTTTCAGCAGCTATATAACCGGACTGTAAAGACTAAGTGACTTTCAATCTGCGCTGGTGATTGTGGGCGGCTGAGTTTATCTCAATGACTTGTTTGCTGGTTTGCCGCCTGTTATTATCATCATCATCAGCCCGCAAGCATCTACAGCTTCGCTTATCTTCTTCCAAACCAACCATTAGTTAACTAACAATTTTTTTTTAATGGAAAATCATCAAATCACTTCTCCTGTTTTAGTTTTCTGCCTTCACAAGTTCATCCGTCTACCTAACGCTCCGTTTATGTGAAAAGAAAAAGTTCGTCTAGATTTGACCTTAGATTGGAATACAAAATTCCTATATCCTCCTTCTTGGAATAGTTTTGCAACAACTTTAAAAAGACTAGTTGACTCTTCTCGTGACCCAAAGGCTGACTTTTATTTTGGCCAGAGGCTTTGGGCACTTTACCGGTTGACAGCGATGCGGAGGAGTTTTTTGATGTCATTTTATTTTAATTCTAGGGTTTTTAATTTAGTTTTAGTTTGTAAATATTGTGTATAATTATAATTGTTACTTACTAATTTTAATATGTCAATAATTGAATAAATTTTACAACTGCTGTGCAAGCATTTTCCTCTGCCCCACTTAACCTGTTACCTTAAATTGATAAAAATGCTGAATTCATTTTAACGTCACGTTTTATATATAATACGTTTTGTTGGTTGACCAGTCAGCGTCAAATATTTATTGTTGTCGATTTTAATAATTTTGCAACATTTCTTTTAGTATCTGGTTTTAAAAGTATCGGTAGAGACAACCTCGTTGTGAATACACGTGGATTTATCATTACGCATACTAGCCGACTAGGCAACGCGTTGCTGTGGTCGTTATTGAAATAATATATGACCTATCTTTCAAGTTGGATCAAACTGTACACGGTGTGCTTTGATTAAAATCGGTTAAGTAGTTTAGGAGTCTATCGCGAACAAATAACGTAACGTGTTATTTATAATATTATTAAGTAAATTTAGGGGAATACAATTAGTCTGTTCCTATAATTACAATGATATAGGATCCGTCCAGCTAGCTTCTCACTTTGGGACAAAAACCTTCCTTCATTTTTCTCGTTTCCACGCATCTTCCCAGTACTACATTAACCAACACTTATTTAAATGATGCAGTGCTTTCAAATTTGTTTTATTCATCAAGCGTACCTGTATAATTAAAAGAAAGTACATCTCAACGGTATAATTAACTTAAGGGCTAACATTCGCAAATTAAAAATAAAACCATGACCGTTTCTAAGTAAGTTAAGATTAATGCTTTTAAGAAACATAAAACATGGCGGAACGTCCTCCGAAATATAACTTTGCAATGCCATCCGCATCGTCTTATTATTATTTATTTTCAGAAATGTTTTTGTTTCTTTATTTATGGTAGACACAATTGAAATGTTTTGTGTAGTTCTTTTGAGATTATTTTTATTGTTTTTCTCGGTCGTAAATGCAACCTGAAATTCTTGGTTCAATTCCCCCTCAAGTTTTCAAGTTCAATGTAAAAAAGTTAAGAGATTTCTTAAGTAGCCCATTTTTAGTCTCGAAAGGCCATTAAACCCAGTTGTCATTCGTAAATCTTTGACAATTTATTACGGATTGTTAGAAGTCCGAAAGTCAGGCATTATTACCTAAGGGCATACCCAGTAACTGGGTTGTGAAGGTCTGATAGGCAGTCACTCCATTTGAGTTGGATACTGGTATTAAGCAGTATCCGCTTAATCTAAAAAACGGGCATTAACGCAGTAGGGAAAACCCTCAGCAGATGACATCATCATCATGTTAGTAGTTAATTGGTTTTGGATGTAAATATCATGCAGACAGAAACGCCGTAACCGTATGTAGTATAATATAATCTATCTATATAAAAGAAAGTCGTGTTAGTTAGACATTTTATAACTCACGAACGGCAGAACCGATTTGGCTGAAAATAGGCGGGGAGGTAGCTTACCGACCAAGGGACGGACATAGAATACTTTTTATCTTATTATTTTAGTAACCAAATATCTGATATACTGCGAGAGAAACCGCGGGGACAGCTAGTCTATACATAAAATAAAATCGTAAGGAAGTCGAAACTGTATATTAAATAACACATTACAAAACCATAAGTATGTTTTTAGAATTTTGTCTATACATTATTATGTTTGTCAGGGATAAACTCAAAAAGTACTGGATAGATTACATTCAAATTTTGTATGAATATTACCAAGAGGTCGGGTCAACACTATATATTATTACGCCATCTTCTTTGTAGGATGAACAACACAGTGGCGCATACATAATATTTTTGCTGCTTTATACCGTCCACGTAAATGAAGTCGCAGGCAGCAACTATTCTTTAAATAAATGTTCATTTGTAATGAGTTTCCCAGACAACTTGAGATAACAATAGTTACGGTGACAAATACCCCGTATCATACTGATAACATTAATTGTTTTAACATTCGTATTTCGTTAACACGTTGTTCTGCGTCTTACGTCAATACTACGCAGTAGTAAATGACTGTAACCTTTTGACGACCAACCCACAGCCGGCTGTCAGGCTGCTATTGTCTTTATATTGTGTCTCAACTCAAATCACGTGTGTTCGAAGGTTTAAGACATAAATATAATCACACTAATATCAGTCACTACATCTCTTTTATATTATATTACTTTGCCATATCATAATTATATTGGTGCTGATTCTCATGTTCACAAACTTAACTTTTAAGTTAATTTTGTGAACCTAATACCTTATTTCATAATACTTTTATTTTTGGTGCGCAAGAAATGTTACCACACTTCATTACACTAAATAAAGTTTTTAAAATACCATTTCATATCGATCTAACGGGTCAGAGCCCATTCGGCTCCTAAGATTCGCACCCTGTGCCCATTCGTCCCCTGGAACTTTTGAGGGGCCTATTCGTCCCCTGAAGAATATTTATTTTAATTCATTCTTCTAATATAAGTACATGTATATGTGTATACTGCAGCTTGGTAGTTTTGGTACAGTCGCGCAGAAAAGGGTAAAATAAAAATATAATAATTCCTTAAATATCATGTTTAAGTATTTTAAATAAGATTAAGTTAATAAAATGCCTCTAGGCTCTAGGCATTAAGTCAGTCTTCAAAATAATTTATCGATTCGTCGATCGATCGTTTTCTATTTACCACTTCACGTTACTGCGCGCCTAGTACTTTGCATTGATTAAGGTGATCTTGTGAGAAAATTAAGGAATACAGTGAATTTTAAATTTTCGTCCATGACTACTTCACGTTACTGCGCGCCTAGTACTTTGAATTTATTAAGGTGATCTTGTGAGAAAATTAAAAACACAGTGAATTTTAGATTTTCGTACATGACTACTTCACGTTACTGCGCGCCTAGTACTTTTGTTCTCTTAAGTTTTCAATCATTAATACCCGCTTTTTTAACTAGCCATTCGTAAAGAGACAATATTACATCGTAAGCCTATCGACAGGTTATATTATTATCATGACGGATTATCATTCATCATAGCTCTTTTTTCAATGATCTGTTATGATTTATTAAATTAATTGCGTTAATAAACTGTTCACAAGTGTACTATGTTAACCGTTTTTAGGTAAAATATAGGTAATTTTATCTCAGGGGACCAATAGGCGCCTGAATAGGTGCCGAATCTTTAACTTATATTGTGTATATATTAGAGGAGACGAATGGGTACCTTAAAAATAATATTTTTATTAAAATATTGATTGGTCCCCTACCAGGAGACCAATGGGCACCTATATAGGGGCCGAATCCACAACTTTTATGCTGGGGGACAAATCTTAGGGGACGAATGGGCTCTGACCCGATCTAACACCAGGCCCCCTAGACAAGTGGCATTGTAGAATAGATAGCGGAATAGAATATATTGTCAAATGTATGGAGATGTCAAATTATTTAGTTAAAGCTTATGTCAGCCCCATACATTTGACAATTTAATCTATTCTAAACTACAATCTATTCTACAATGCCACTTGTCTAGGGGGCCAGATTCATTTCTACGTCGAGTTGAACAAAAATATTAAACTTAAGGGACCGAAGTATGTCGAAGTAATTGTCACACTTGTGTGAAGGTCTAAGTTATTGAATAATCATGAGCTAAGCATAAGTAATATCTTGTAATATTATTATTGTGATAACTTGTTCTTGCAGTCGATGCGATGGGTCAATTTTAATTCGTTTAGTGATGTGCGGTGATATTTTTTATTGCTTACGTTATTTATACTTATTTTTATTTTGCTTATTAGTTATTGGTTTCGGTAGGTTATCGTGGCGCCCAGAAACTGGGTTGGGTAAAACTGATAGGCAGACGCTTCACGTAAAACACTGGTATCCAGCTAAATCCGGTTAGACTGGAAGCCGACCCCAACATAATTGGGGAAAGACTTTGATCTTTCAACAATATTTAACAACGAATTTAAATTAAACACATTTATAAAAATTATAGCTAAAGTTTAAATTGTAATAAAATTTTTTATTTCGCCGTTGTCTAAACAACAATTTTCACACATGTCTATTAAAATCTAAACAGATTTATAACTTTGGTTTTGACGATGTAAATCTTTATTACTCAATAAGACGGCTTTTGTAATTCTTTGTGTAAATAAAGTTATTAATGTCTTGTCAACATTAATTTTGCCGTAATTTTATTTGCTAAATTGCAAAAACCATTTACTACATCTTCGTAAATTGATTGATATATGTAAATATTTTGCTTAGTTTAATATAACTAAAATAAACTAGACTTGGTCAGTCTAAACCGGTTCAAACCAGATTCAAAGTAAAGGATGCTGCCCACTACTCAGACACAGATAATGTCGTGATGACGATGGGCCTGACGCCAAAAATGACGCAATGTTGATAAAAATGACGTAAATGTATCAAAAGAGCTAACATCAAACAGGCATAGACGGGAGGGGGGGGGGACTGATTGATTGATTGAATACAACTTTTTATAAAAACATATTATCTTTAACTAACAAAAAATACGTGTAGTTGTCCGCTTCCCGCATACATTACCAATGACTTTTTAAATTTATATAGTGAACTTTAAGCTTTGTCCTGGACAGCAAAGACATTGGTAAAGGAAACTGGAAATTAACATGAATCTGAAAGTCCTAATCTGCCTTGTGCAAGCGTGATATTCAAAGCTCGTTCCTTTTCTGTACGTTAGAATAGGCCTTTCATCTGCAGTGGGACAATTATAGTGGTATTATTATAAGATAAAATGATTGCCAAATCAACAACAACAACAATCAGCGCGAAAGAGACGGGAAATAATAGAACATTGTCAAAAAATTGCCCGATGTTGAGTCATGAAGAATGACATTCAGGTCAAGACTATAATTTTGACCGTTGACCAAGGGCACATAGACGGTAGACCACAACTTTGAACAGTGAACTTAGACTCACTTATTGTTGGCCTCGATGTTATTAATAGTTTTCATAGAAATTATGTTACATGGATTATGAAATCGCATTATAACAATCACGCATTAGGTTCAAACTGAAAGTGAAAAACTTTATTTCCATATAAGACAATATTAAAAGACATTTTGGGTCATCATTCGCACGTAAAACAAAATCTCGGGCAAAAATTTGTCGATATTAAAACAGTACAAAAACCAGATTTGACAAGCTTAATTATGAATAACAAGAGAAAACTCATAACTCACAAAATTAAAAAGCCAAAAAATAAAGCTACTAATTAAAAAGAAATAAATTTGCATACATATGAATTTTACCACCTACGTAACGCAGATGAGAAATTTCGACCAACTAACGTTTTAGTATAGCACGTCTAGACAAGTGGCATTAAATAAATAAATAAATAAATATCTTCGGACAACTCACACACGGCTATCTGATCCCAAGCTAAGCAGAGATTGTGTTATGGTACCAGACAACTGATATACATACTTATAATTATAATTTGTAAATACATACATATTATAGATAAATTACAGCCAGACACAGAAAAAACAATCATGCTCATCGAACAAAGTTTGTCCTGGGTGGGAATCGAACCCACGACCTCTGGTAGAGCAGTCAGGGTCACTAACCACTCGACCAACAGGCCATTGTAGAATAGCTTATGCTTAGCTTAGCCTAGGTTAGCCTAGCTTAAGCTAAAAGATAAAGCTCCGCATTATAGCTACTAATTACAGCCGTAGAAGAAAACTATTTAAATTAGATAAGAAATAAGAAATAATTCTGCAGTCAAAGATTTACGTAATTTTGCTTGCCACACTCGAGAGTCGAACCGGCTAAAAACAGCAAATGTTTGTACTGGGTGGTAATCAAACCCACGACCTCTGGCGTAAAAGTCAGGGTCACTAACCACTCTAGACCTACAGTCCCTTTAAAAAAATACGGAAGAACGTAAAAATACTCAATAAATTAAGATCTGACTAAGTTAAACCAATGATTCATTAGCGGAAACTAAAAAGAGTTTAAGCGGATGGCATCAATAAACATAATTATAAAACTGAATTTAACTAAAGTTAAAACATGTTTGTACGCAAGAGCATGTGTTGTGGGTTCTAATTATACACAAATGTTAACATTGGTGATTGGATTATTCAGAATTAACTTAATCAAGCCTACTCAACTCAAAACCTGTACACAAAAATAGTAGTATACTTACTTTATGAAAGAGGTCGTTTAGAAAAGTATCTTGCCACATTATCTGGCCCACTCTAAGAAATATTTTTTTTCGGGATTGGGTCAGGTAATTGTGGAAAATGAAAACAAAACACATATTTTCAGATATACTAAGTTTGAAACTTCTAGCAACTTTTCCAATGTTTCTTCCCATAAAACCATCAAATAAAATCGTCAAATAACCACCATAATACACATCTAGTTAACCACCATAATACTAGAAACGGTTGTTAAAATAAAAACAATAAAAATAAGTGTTGCATAAAGCAATATATCATTATGTATTTAAATCAAAAACACCGTTCATAAGCACCTACAAATAAGCTGTTCGTTGCTCCGTATACATCTATTATTAGTCTGCCTTTTAAAATAATTGGGGCATGAAAATCACTTGTTTATGTTAAAACATCACAAGCTAATGCCTCTAAAATGAGAATATCTTGCAACAAGTCAAATCTATCTCAGTTAGACCTAAAGTAAAAATAATCCAACCAATATTTTATCTCAAGCTTGCCAGCTTACAATAAGATGAGCAAGAATGTAGTCTAGACTATTAAGTCAGAACTAAAGAAAGAAAAAAAACGACATTACTCCTTGTATTTCGTAATCAGACTGAACACTGACCATAAATAACCGTGCACTGACACAAAACTTAAAAGAAAACTCCGCCGCAAACGTCAAACCTAAAAAAAAAACAAACCGACAGCTAGAGATGGGAAGTCGCGACCGTCTGGTTTCAAAAAATACCGGACGCAACGACCTCGCGTCCTCAATTAATAATTTTCCGGTACAGTTCGGCGTCAAAGCCGTCATTGTTCAGCTAAACAATGAGAAATCGGTTGAAGCAATGTTACCACAAAGAAAAATTAGGTAAACCAACGTAACGCCGCTCTAAATCTCTGTCGATGGCTAGAGTGATGCAATTCGTTACAGTTAGGGATGTGGCATGTCGATTGCAAATGATAAATTAGAACTTTTGATGAATTGTACTGTGTCTAGCTTTTGTGATTATTAATTTGACGAATATTTCTTAATTAGTAAGGCGTGGCTTTTCAACAGTAGAATGTGTGATTAATTGTATACGATTTGTAGACAGTCAATTTATTTTAATCTGGCAAGAAATTCATCGTCTGTATAGTAACTTCTTTTTCCTTATTTTCAGGTAAGAGTTGCATTCCGGTCCAGTTGACTATAACATAGAGGTTTTTATTTACAACGCAAAGAGCTACTATAATATTACAAAACATGTAAGTGATTTAGCCTCATCGTCTACGGAGTCTTAACCCCAACTATGTCAGGGTCGGCTTCTAGCCTAACCGGATTCACTTGACTATCATGACTACTCGTAACGACTGTCAAAATTCCACGAATGACAACCTGGACCCTCTTACGTGCCTTCCGAGGCACGGGATGTCAGTGAAGTCCTAGACATACTCACAGAGTACCTACATAAAATCGCCGCGTAGGCATGTAGCCTACGATCTCATGCGCGAGAGATGGCCTTAACCAATGGTCCGTCATGAAATAAGTTACTACCTCATAACGACAGAACACTATTTATATTTAACGTTTATCGATATTAAAATCTATCGACACATTCTCCTCACCACCCCTCAAAGCTGACCCATATCGTTGAAAAATACTTCCTCGTTGATTCACAATCGGCCTACTGTTCTGACTGCAAGTTGGTATTCAGGTCAACAACCGATTTTTTCGACAAAGAGACATCCCGCCACTGGATTATGTAAAAACATGCACTTTTTAAAGCATTTTGTATGTGTAGTAGATAAAAATGTAATGAAATTTAATGACAATCTTTGTTGGTCTGGTTTTGTAATCCATTTTTGTGTTGTTGAATGTTGTAAGTGTATGCACTTCGGCTTGTGGGCTGGTTATTGTATTTTTAGTCATAAAACTGTAATAAGTTTTCAAGTAGTAGCACTATAAACATTGTTTTGTAGTACGAACTAGGTACATACTGCTTTTTTACGCAATTATCAGAGGCATTTCTTTTAACTTTGAGTAGTAATTAATGTCACTTACTTATTAAGAAATATTCAGTTAGTGCTGCCGATTACCTTGTTAACAAACTTAACTAAATTTAAGTTCAATGCATCTCTTTCTTTCCATTTCATTAAGAAAAAGGCACGTAAATTGACGTATTTTTAGTGGCCTAGATTTTTAAGTGCGTTGAAATTATCTATGGAGTGTCTTAATTTGACAGGACTAAACAATATATCTTTTGCCCTTTTCCTAATGAAATAAAAAGAAAAATACAAGCACTGAACTTAAGTTTCGTTAAGTTTGTGAACAAGAGAAAAGGCGGCAATGTCGTACTACTATCACACAGGTCACAGAAGCAGATATTGAAATTGAAACCAGCCCCCCGAGACAAGTGGCATTGTAGAATAGATAGCGGAATGGAATAGATTGTCAAATGTATGGCATTGACATAAGCTTTCGCTGAGTAATTTGACATCTCCATACATTTGACAATCTATTCTATTCCGCTATCTATTCTACAATGCCACTTGTCTAGGAGCCAGAATGGTAATCTAATATCATACATTAATGGGCTTAGTACTTGTTTTCGTTTACCGTTCCATATTAATTACTTATTACCTTCGAACACACGTCTTTCGAGACACAATAGAAAGAAAATAGCTGCGCGACAGCCGGCTGTCGCTTGGTCGTAGAAAGGTTACATTATTTCGTGAGATTTAATAGGCATTAATTTTGACCGTACAGAATTAGCCTTAAAAAAAGTATCTATAGAACTACACACCCATCAACAATATTATGAATAACTAGCTGTCCCCCGGTTTCACCCGCGTTATATCAGATTTTTAGTTACTAAAAAAAGAAGATAAAAAGTATTCTATGTCCGTCCCCTGGTCCTAAGCTACCTACCCACCAAATTCAGCCAAATCGGTTCTGCCGTTCTTGAGTTATAATGTGTGACTAACACGACTTTCTTTTATAAATAATAACTAGCTTCTGCCCGCGACTTCGTTCGCGTGGATTTTTCCTGAACTTTCTTTGCTATAAACCTCACGGAGCCCGAGACCTTTCCAACGAATGCAAAACCGCGGAAATCGGTTCGTGCGTTCTGGAGTTATAGCGTCAGGAAGGAAAACCCGACTTATTTTTATATAGGTAGTAGATTAAATTCTTGTTTCCATTGGACAGGGCGAATCTCAGCATCCAAAATACGTACTAAACCCTGTAATTCATAAAAGTTGACAGAAAATAATTTAATAATTTTTTTCTATTACTTAAATATTAAGTTTATACAATAAAAAAATGCCTGTATCGTCTCTACATGATTTATTGTATTACATAAGTATTTATTACGCATGAACGTAAGGTGTGGGCGAACTTACACTTATGGTACACACAAGAAAAATATTTGACGAAATCTTTGATACTCTTCGGTTGTTAACAACAGTAGGGTTGTCACAATTTATGCAAACCCAGCCAAGTGAGAATCGGTCTTGTACACAAAGAGTTCTTACAGGTTTTACTGTAATCTATGAAAAGAATCCATGTGGTATTTTTTCCAATATTCTAGACTTATAGTTACGTAGCTAACGGAACGAGGGTACATCCGACACATAGACAGAAGAGCGAAAGATCGACACTTCACTTAGAAATGTCAAAAAGAGAAGGAGTCAAAAAAGTTTAGTACATTTCAGCTACAATAAATAAAACAGTTCTCCATTTTTTTATTATTTTTGTGCCATCCTTAAATAATGACACCTCGTTATCCTTAAAATTTGGACGCCCGCCATATTAGAACGGCACGCTTGTGCAGAAACGGTGTTCCAGCAAAAAAATAACATAATGCACTTATTCATCACGAATGATGAGGTGGTACAGTCTAAGAAAGAATTGTTTAAAAAAACATGTTAGAATAATTATTAAAAAAAAAACTTTACTAATTTTTTTTAAATATTTAAATGCCTTGCTACAAAAAAAAACATATAACTTTGTTTTTTTTTTATAATTTATGCCGATTATAAGGTTTTTTCAATATTCTACTGCAAGTCAAAAGCTAACTGTCATTGACATTTGATTAGAACTCAATAAAAAAAAAATACGAATACCTGAAAAAAAAACGACTTTACAGTGACAACCCTAAAAAATCTCTATATTACTTGAACTACTCACTATATCACGATTTAAAAACTAACCTATTTGATTACAGAATTATTGCTGCAATTAACACACATATATATACCCCATTAAAAAATCATGACTCCAACATAGTAATTATTAATAATATTTCTACCCGCGGCTACGAGGATTACATCAGAAGAATTTGCAAACGAATGTTTAAATATCCGATTATGTAGCTAATATCATAATCAGAGGAGGTCAATATCTACATAGTAATGGGAAGATGGTTATCAAATATTGACCCCATGATGATATTGACCTCTGGTCCCCGGTAGCTTAGATCTTGCTTCCGATACATTTGGACTACATTTTTTTTTTCATAATATTATTTAAAATGTACTGTATGTTTCTGCATAATTATGTGACCTTGATTATATCATATCTGAGCTAACATTAAGCCTCCATGCTATGTTCCATTCATATCTTTTAATGTCGTGTTTTTTCACGCATACTAAATTAAATTTTTGAATTTAATTTACATACACTACAACGCTGCGGGCATAATATTTACAATTTTTTTTAGAATATGCTAAAAGGCGTCTGTCGGGGACTTTGTTATAAAGGTCAGAAAATCTCTACTGTTTAGTTACTATAGGTTGCACCGAATTTAATATACTCATTGGTAACATTGAAGTTCCAACAAAAATAAAAATAAAAACTCCCCCATGTTCCTAATCGACTTTTGTTCCCGACTGTACCCGTGAAGAACGTTAGCGAATCGTATCATGTTGAACAGTTTAACACTCGCGTGGAAACCGCCGCGGGCGCATCGATGCAGTGTTGCTGGTGTCGAATACATTGAATATCGGTAGTCTGAATATTTAGATAATTTTATACGAGAATTTTGATTAAATCTACCTCGTTAGCTTATAAATAATAGATGCACTATTTTATTAATTCAAGGTATACAAATATTTTGATCTTAAGTAATATTTGACAACCTTGCTCGGGTAAATAATAGGTAATCCAAGAAAACGTATGTAATAAAACTAAATATTTATAAATAACACGTCACGTTGTTTATTCCTGATAGACTCCTTAACTACTTATCGATTTTAATCAAATTTGCCCACCGTGTCCAGGTCTTATTTTATTTTGATAATAACCACACCAACTTGTGGCCAAGCAGCTAGTTAAATAATTTTATAAATCACTACATAATACAATATCGCTTTCTGCTGTCTGTCTATCCCTTTGTTTGCTTAGATTTTTAAAACTCCACAACAGATTTTGTTGCGATTTTTTTAATTAATAGATTGATTCGGGAGGAAGGATTATAAGTATGTATATTACAATAAAAAAAAACTGGGCTTTCCTAAGATTTGTAACACTAAAATAAATAAATAAAAAAAAACACCCGTGCGAAGCTGGGGCGGATTACTAGTATCTACAATTATGAACTCACCTTACACATCACCAATTCACCACTTAAAAGCTAAACCAAAACATATTACATCATTACTTAACACCAGATCGCAAATAGAGGTGTTCAACGTAATATAATAGAGATGTGAATGCTTCATGTTGAAACTTTTGACCTGTCATCGACGATGTGTCAAATGTGTCAATTTTGACATCGATAAAAGATTTTTGTTCGTTGTAAAGTTATCTGTTTTCTATTATTAGGGTTTTAACAGGTTCGTGGCGTATTTAAAGCCTTTACGGTGGTTTTATAGTGTATGAGGTGTATTGTTCCGATTGAGGCATTTTTATATTGAGGTACCGTAACGAAGTCACAATACTTTTTATTGCAATTACATTTAGTGAAGTGTATCTCTAAAATGATATTTATAGTGTTTTTATATTCACTCTAAATTCCTGTTTTTTTTTATATTATCGGATAGCAAACAAGTCAATTTGAAATAATTAAAAAGGCAGGCAGATGCCTATCAGCCGTCGGGTAACATGATACCCTTGGTTAAAATTAGTCAGACTTTCTGACTTCTTCAAAAGATGAAAAAGTTTAGCTTAGCTACATGATTTCCAAAACGCTAGGTAATGTCAGTGATGTCATAGACAAATTAAAAAAAAGTACGTATGTATTAAAAAGTACCGAACCCAATTCAGGAAACATCTACCTATTGGATAATCATGAAACTAATAAGGTTAATGAGATATAGTTCGCTATCAAATAGCAATAATAATAATAAATATACTGGGACAACTCACACACGGTCATCTGATCCCAAGTTAAGATCTGCTTAGAGCTTGTGTTATGGGAACCAGACAACTGATAAACATACTTATATAATTTATAAATACATACATATTATAGATAAATTACACCACAACACAGAACAAACAATCATGCTCATCACACAAAGTTTGTTCTGGGTGGGAATAGACCCCACGACCTCCGGCTTAGCAGTCAGGCTACAACCACTACACCAACAGGCCCGTCAAAATGAAAAATAAAAAGATAGACAGTAAAGACTAAGCGCCTTACTAATAAACGCTGCATAAAGTTATGACAGGTTTATACGTCAAAAAATGTATGGTTACACAGGCTTTATTCATTGCATAACTTTACACCGTGATTATTAGTAAGGGCATTAATAATTTGGCCCCATTGCCACCGTTTAGTTCAGGACCCTGAAAACTAATACCATTTTCCTCTCTCACCGCGAGCAAAAGATTTATTACGTTTACTAGTCCTGAAGTATGCGCATTCCAAAGCTCCTTGCATTTCAAGTTGAGTAAACATGCCCTTTCCTCTTTTATTGTCGCTTTGTAAGGACACCGGTATTACATTTGCGTCTGCGTTTAAAACTTGCTGCATTTTTAGACAGCACAAAAAGTTTCTACTGTCTGTCAAATTTATTTAAAGGTTTTTGACCTTATTGATACGTCATTAAGTTCAAGGTTGACTTTGGATTATCTTAGTCACAGCCATCATATCTCTTCACATATTTATGCATACAAAAAGCCAACGATTCCTTTCCAAATTTACAGTTACAGTAAATTAATTTATAATTTTAGCCCTTCTCTTTTTACTTCACTTCGCATCCCTATTGCATCTTTTATTTATTATGAACCATCGATTTTGAGGCCCATTTAGATCCATACATTTCAAAAAGTCTGTATTAACGTAATATATTATTATCTTATTGCAGGGCAAAGACTTCATCATATACTACGTGTATTTTGGTCTTAAAAATCCCGCTAGGAGATGATTCTACTCATAAAAACAAACATCTTTTATTATGGAACCAACTCTGAAATCGCGAAAAAAATATTAGCTGTTTCATACATTATGGTCGGGAGGGCATTGAACTTTTGTTAGAAACAGCTGATATTTTTTCTCAAAAAAAAAATACACCTTGTATAAAAAAGGCAGGAGCGTTAATCGCCATGCTTGCTTATTCAAAATCGTTATCCTGTAATCGATAGCAGTACTATAACTTTAATCGATTTCTCAGAAAAAGGTATCGTAAGCTTCCGATTATAACATTTTGAATTTTTATTCATAATAAAGTTACTTTGAAGCTACCAATAAGTGTGAAAAGCAATAAAGTTTTAAGGATTGGGATAATAAATACAGCTTGGATTGTTAAAAAATGTACTGATGTTGAGTTTTTTTGTCATACTTTTATTTATTACTGTTCTGTTTAATAAATGCTATGTTGCATAAGACATAATATTTTATGTGATACCCTTATTTTTAAATCGATCTCGGTTTACGATGTTATGTGTTTACGTGGTCTATTTAATAACAATTAATATGTCCTATTTTTGCTAAATTGTAATTGCAACAAATTTGTCCTAAAAACAATTTTATCGTAAGTTTGACCACGAGAATGTCGAAAATTGAAATATGGACTTAAATACGCCAGAATAACCACAGTACGCTAAATTATTTTTTAAATCTTCAAGTTAATATTTTTTCCAGAACAACCCCGATGTTATCTGGTCACCCTTATTCCCCAGATTGCCAGATATAAATATAATAAGTATCTACCAGAACTCCTCCATTCCATTCCATTACGAAATCTTAAATTATTATAAAACTAGCTTCTGCGCGCGGCTTCGCTCGCGTTAGAAAGAGACAAAAAGTAGCCTATGTTACTCTCCATCCCTTCAACTATCTCTACTTAAAAAATCACGTCAATCCATCGCTACGTTTTGCCGTGAAAGAAAGACAAACAGACAGACAGACAGACACACTTTCCCATTTATAATATTAGTATGGATTCGGTTAAGTGCGATGTCGGACTTATACCCAAAGGGTTCCCCGTGCTTTCACTAACGCACGAAATTAAGTTTTTGTAAATAGCATTTATTCTTTTCTTTCTGTTTTGTTTATTAAATTTTTATTATTGCTGTTGTTATAGTGATAATCAAAATACACACTCTGTGATGATTTTGACTTACTCCTTATTACACTCAGATGGTTGGTTAACGGAGGCTTATGAGTAGCAAAAGTACCCATTACACAAACTTACACAAACAAAACAAAAAAACAAGACTTTAGGCTGTCAATCAGTGAACGAATACAGAAAAAAATACTAAAATATAATACAAGTATTATTAAAATTTTAATAGAAAAAGAGTCTAAAAGACGTAATGTTTTTTTATTATTGTTTCACAATAATGATGTCAGGCTTATGATAATTTTGACCCCCAGACGCAAACAGAGAGTCCCAAAATCCTTTATTTACGAAACCTTATTAGCCAACCCACAAATAGTTTTACCTTAATTCACATAACCTACTTACCTTAAATTGCAAATACTTTTTACGCGACAAAAAATTGCTTACGCTACAAAATAGCGGCACACTTTGAGGTTTCTTTCAAAAGCAAACAAATTATTCTTCAGAGCCCAAATTAACTACTATTATTATATCAACCTGTCATTTTGGATATATGAAAGGTGTGGTAAATTATTGAGGGTATTTATAATAATCTTTTTAAAGGAACTCGATGCTCTGTCATCACCGTAACTTGTAATGGGCGGTATAAAAAATATCGTATGCCTTATTTGTTGTTGTTGGGTCAATTTTGAAGAATTTTTCATTTATTGTTGATTTTGAGAATATCTTTATAATTAAAAGTAGAAGCTGACTGACTGACATACCAACGCGGGGCCTGAAATATAAGGGATAGAAACTTAAAATTTTGGAAAAAATGTTTAAAAGTACACAAATAATTAAAAAAATCAAAGATGGCTGAGAGAGACAGTACTGTGCATATTAAAATTATGAAAATGGAAAGTCGTGATGTGTGTGTGAATCTGGACAGAGTGGTGATTATTGAATGTCTAGTATGTAATGTGTGAGTGTAATTAGAAAGAAGAAAAAATAAATACTATAAATTAAAACTAGATAATTATTGGCACTACTAAGGAAGACAGGCATCGGATACCGGACAAAACAATTGGATAATTTCTTTTATGAATTTGTTTCGTGCAGTATTAAAAGCATCCACTGTTGCGAACTTTTCGTAATGACCTGTAGAGCCAGAAATTGGACATTCACCTGGCTGGACAACAAGTTCAACATCACTCAATATGTGATGAAGAGGTTAATGCTTATGGTAATGTTGGAGTTTTACATTAACAACTGTTTGAAGAACAGTTCAAATAAGTCCAACTACAAATCATGAAACTATCCATTATCTAACTTTGAAATGTAAACATTGTTACCTTGAAACATTACAATATCCATACAATATACCATCTAACTCACAACCTTTTTTCTTTCTTTGAGGAGTGGGAAATAATCAAATGAATTCTCCCGCCATGTTGCGGGAGAATTCAGACTTTTACTGACTAAAACTCACTCATGTTCCTTCTGTTACCCTTTATGTTCCGGGGTCACGGTAACTATTATAAACATTCCGCAACAACTTACAACCTTTAACATTAATTTCTTTTTATTTTATTTTTATTATAACAGCTTCTAACCCACAAAATATCTAAACAACAAGTGATAAAAACACTCATTTCACACAAGAACATTAAAATAAAGCAGCCTCAAAGTCTTCCGAAGTAAATAACATTAAATTTGATTTTTATGCGATCGTAGACAGAAACGGTTATAGGGCCCAGTTCGGACTCATTTGAGGCCTGAGATGGCCGCTTGAGACCCGAGATGGCCGCTTGAGACCCAGTTTAAGGCCATCGGCGCAAGGTAGGGGCAGCAGAGCGCGAAATAGAATGACTTCAAAGAACATTAAGAGATTAGATTATGTTTAGTAATAGAGAATAATGTTGGGATAATTGAGAGTAAAGACGTTATAGAACGATTGTAATCATACACTTCAGTGAGTTTGTGTTATCGTAATTGAATTTTTAATTTGGTTGGTACGTTAACCCTGTCTTTTTTGAGTTCTTTGAGATCTTTAGATTTTTTCGTGAAGAGGTAAGAGAAAATTGCTCGTGTCTAAATTTCGATTGCTGCTATCTTAATTGCCAATATCTGCTGAATTCGGTGACTAATAATGTCCAAAATCAAAACATAAAACAAAGACTTGAGTGGTAAATTATACGTTTTTAAATACTGCATCTTCTGCAAATGGGTATTTTTACGGGCGGTAGAGGTGCGTCTAAAGTTGGATTTAAATTCTGGCTTCTATTTTTCTTATCTTAACAATCAATTGCTTAATTCTGATTTAGTAAGCATTTCTATACATATATGTATGTAATAGTAGAGTAGTAGTCTGTGTGTTTGTTTGGGATAAACTTAAGAAGTTCCTCATATATTTTATTCAAATTTAGGATACATATTACCAAGCAGTCGGGGCAACACATAGATTATTTATTATAATGCTATTATTCTTATGAAGCCAAACAATGACTATTTAGAATTTAGGTTTAGTATTTCTACCTTTTCAACGCGTCATCTAGACTTTCCTAGAATTACAAGAAACAAATCCTAAGACACTGAACAAAATAAAGTCCTGTTACCCTGATAGCGTTTACATAGTGTTATGGCGTTTGCGAGCCAAGATATCGCGTCTATAAGACACATTGTCTTTCTTCATGTTTCCTGGATGTATGTATAAAATATCTTTAAATAAATATTATAAGTTCTTTGTTTTATTATTTACAGTTTTCTCTTGCAGATGCGTGTGCGTGGCCCATTGCTATTTCCCAAAAATCCTTTTTAGTGTATTATTTAGTTCTTTGTTTTATTATTTACAGTTTTCTCTTGCTGATGCGTGTGCGTGGCCCATTGCTATTTCCCAAAAATCCTTTTTTAGTGTATTATTTAGTTCTTTGTTTTATTATTTACAGTTTTCTCTTACAGATGCGTGTGCTGGGCCCACTGCTATGTCCCAAAAATCTTTTATAGTGTATTATTTAGTTCTTTATTTTATTATTTACAGTTTTCTCTTGCAGATGCGTGTGCGTGGCCCATTGCTATTTCCCAAAAATCTTTTTTAGTGTATTATTTAGTTCTTTTTTTATTATTTACAGTTTTCTCTTGCAGATGCGTGTGCGTGGCCCATTGCTATTTTCCAAAAATCCTTTTTTAGTGTATTATTTAGTTCGTTGTTTTATTATTTACAGTTTTCTCTTGCAGATGCGTGTGCGTGGACCATTGCTATTTCCCAGAAATCTTTTTTAGTGTATTATTTAGTTCTTTGTTTTATTATTTACAGTTTTCTCTTGCAGATGCGTGTGCGTGGCCCATTGCTATTTCCCAAAAAATATTTTTTAGTGTATTAGTTTTCTCGAACATCTAACCCTCCAAGTTTCTAGTAACTGGAACACTGATTACTAAATAGTTACTACGTAAACTGGGATCAGCGGTTTGGGCTGTGTGTTGATTTATCAACAATCAGTCAGGCTGTCAGTTCATCATTTTATGTATGCAGATTTGCTAATAGCTTTGGTTTACATTGTAATGGATGTAAACAAAGCTTCTAAAAACACAAGAAAGCTTTTCTATAGATGTGACAACACAGAAGATTAAACAGAACTGTTTATAGAAATTGAAGGGAATCTAGCAAATGATACTGTACAATAAACTTATACTGCCAAACATGGGCTTGACGATACTGACAATGTCTGTAATAATACTACTAGTACAAGCATTGAACCCGGCTTATTGTTATTGTTTGACAAGAGCTTCTGGTCAAGAGATAAAAGATACGAAGCCAATACACGGTTTTAAATCTGTTGCTTGTTTTGTTACGTAAATTCGATATGCGACTAAACCTGAACTTGTAACAGGGTAAAAAAAAAATATATACCGGGGTATATAATTTTTTAGCCCCTGAAGATATTAGCTAACAAAAGTGTAGATAACTTTGAAACAGCTGCACCGATTTTGTTTTAACATGTCTAGGAACTAGGACCCAGTAATTTTATTACAAACTGTATTCCGTGGTGCTAGGCGATCTGGGCTTCTCCCAGTTGTGATTGCCCCTTTGTACCTATTGGCCTAGTTCTGTTCTGTCTCCTGCTTGTTATGGAGGGTATAATATAAATATTTATTTTTCTTACTCCTCCGCAGTTCTTTCTGATTAATTTCGTTGCGGGATCCAAGACAGTTGAATCGTTTCTCCGGGACTCGTCGCGCTTCATTGCTCGGCGCTTTTCTGGCGGACTCCACTGTTGATTCTGGCTTTCAGGAGTTGCAGTGGTTGGGAATAGTGTGGTGGGACTGTCCCAGTGTCTAGGAACTGTCGCTAGATGACCGTCTTTCTAACAAAACTGCACCCACATCGATTCACCTGTATTTTTACTACGGTGCCACAATCAGACAGACAGACTTATAGAGCTCCTCTTTTTCCGTCTGAAAATGGAAGACAGAAACTATCACGCTACAGCAAATTGTTATAACAAATTGTATAAATAAACAATATGAAAATTATTCATACCTTAATTGTTGGTGTATCACAATAACCTTATTCCCCATTGCTAACAATACTATAAAGGTCTAAGGCCCTCAGTTACAAGGTTATGGCGACGCAACGACTCGAGAAATCGACGCGATTAAACACTTTGTCGGCATCGAGCCTTGAAAATATTTAGAGTTCTTTTCTAAGATTTGTAATACAAATTGTTGTCATTTACAAAAAAAATGCATTTTTTTTTAATAGTCAAGATTGTTTTGGGTAGGAATTATAGAAATATGTGGTATTTTTGCCATTTCACTTTCTAAAGAGTTTATTTTTGATACCATTGACCCGCCGTGCCGTACTCGGAAAGCACGTAAAGCCGTTGGTCCCGGTTTTAATTCATAGAACTTTGACAGTCGTCACTGGAAGTCAGAAGCCAGAAAGTCAGACCAGTCTAACCAAGGTATCATGACCCCCAGCACCTGGGTTGCGAAGCAGTAGTCGCTTAACGTAAAACATTGGTATCCAGTGAAAGAGAAAAAGACGTTAGGTTGGAAGCCGACCCCAACATGGCGAAAAGGCTAGGGAGACAATGATGATTTATTTATGGCCTTCATTGTATTGACCTCGTATCATAGTCTTTATCAGTGCACTTCTGACATAGTCGTCTCACAAGGCGTGCTACTTAACCTGGTCTTCGAAAATATACATTCAGTTGCTGTCAGCTGCCTTTTGCAGACCGTAGCGTCGCTCTATCTGGCGAGAGGGAATCATGCTAGTTTAAACGTGGTCTGCACTACAAAAAAGCAGTGTTCAGTCCACTGACACTTAAGCTAACTGAATTCGAATGGCTCTGTAGAAAACTCTGATACTCTGATGGATAACTTACTATCGAATTTTATCATTTAAAGACTCTTCATAGCTCACTTAGTGACTTTTGCTGTGTCCTCGTTCGGCACCATTTATGTCAAAAACAATTAGTACTTATTATGCATTCGATTTTTTAAGTACAGATTCCAAAGAAATAAAATCTAAAACACAATTTGCAATATTTCAGTACAGTAGCAAGTTATACAACACCAGTAATTGCGACACCCGCATCCTTATACAGAATTCTCAAAAAGAAGGCCGAACTTGCACTTTTTTTTTTTTATTTTTATTACCACCACTCGGTTAACAAACGCTTGGTATTATTCAATTACGTTTTATGGCAACACCGCTCTTGGAATTGCAGTGTGATTTATCGCTTGGTTTATTCTCGGATTTTATTGTGGGCAACCCTAACGGTAGGTCATACGAATATAATCACTTTGGCATAAGTTGTCGCACTGTCTGGTAAAGTCCTTAGTTGTTTTGATTTATGTTAGCATGTGTTTTAATGGGTTTAGCATTTAATGTTTTTGCGTTATAAAATATTGCAAGAACATCGTAAGACGGAAGGTGTTTCTACTGTTTAATAAACTACTGTTTAATAAACTACTGTTTGGAAAGATCAATTAGTTTCGTCTTTCTGTTGACCATACAAAGATGAGTTTTGTGATGCTCTTAAATGATTATCTAGCAACGAAGCGATTTTTTTTTCTGAATAGACGACGATGGATAGACTATATTGAGATGATAGACTATATTTTCTCCAGACTGTGATGTCCAGGATATTTTTTTTAAAGTATGTATGAAAAATCACATTGATGATTGCCTGCATTTGATTCGAAAGCTCTAGAAGTCTAGACCATCACGACAATACCTTTTTCAAATAAAAAAATCCATATTCATTTTGTTAAAACCTACCACACAATTTACCTCCATCTATTCAAAAAATCATAAAAAAGTGTTACAAATGCGAAAAAATCTAAAACCAAAGCGAATCGTTATTTGAAGCTGCATAAAAACTAATTTCTCGTTAACAAAGTTAAAAAAAGACTCTATAGCTTTCAGTTTTATTTTCGGTCAAAGCTAATTTTTAAATGTTCAAAAGTAAAGCCGGGCCGACAACGTGGCTAAAAGGCTTTTATTTTTGAACATGTAAAAAATTGGTATGTTTCGGTGTTGCATAAATTCTGTTCCGTTCCCACACTGCCGCTCTTCTTTTCGTTATATTTTTATGGTTCCGTGGTAACGGAATGTAAACCATTTAGTTCTAAACTGAATATTTATTTGTACAAATCGGTAATATATAAAAGAAAGTCGTGTTAGTTACCCATTTTATAACTCAAGAACGACAGAACCGATTTGGCTGAAAATTGGTAGGGAGTAGGGCATCGAGAACCGGCCCTATTTTAGGAACCGGTTCTTTCGGTTCTAAATTCTAGACGGAACCGGGTACCCGGTTCTTTCGGGTTTTATCATAAATTCTAGTTGAAAAGGGTCTAAATATAACACTTTATTGGGTAAGCATATTTATATATTTTTTTAATTAAGTTTACTCAAATTACAACATTGTTTTTAACTAGTTTTGCCAACAATTTAACAGTCAACACCGAAATTCAAATAGTCGTACGTTTTTTGCAATTGCCAGCTCACTATCGGATAGTATGCGTCATTACCGCAAATACAACTTTTATTACCTTACTATCCGAGACTGAGCTGCAAACCGCAAAACAACTGTCAAAAATTTGAATTTTGCGGGGTATCTTGGAGCATTTCCCTGAATGTCCCTTAAAATTTATTAAGAGAGAGAGGTTGATTAGAGATTCGATTCATCATTAATAATAAATTATAACTTATTTATTAACTTACTTATTATAATTTATTAATTTAACAGTGAAATAACAGTATATAAGTATTCTGTTTGAATCATAAAGGAGATCACCCAGCCTCCATACATTTTTGGGCTAATTTTGAAAATCTAAAAAACTACAATAAACTTAATATTTGCTTAGAGGATAACAAAATAAACCCTTTTTATTATTACACCGAAGTTCTAAGTCAAGTCTGTGAGATAATATTTAAACTCAAAATATGTAATTCGTTAGAGAAATAAAACCTAGTTATTGTTATATTTCTCGTACTAATGTGCGAGTAAGAATGTAAAAAAGGATAATGGATAAAAAATCCTCAAATGACTTGGGGCGGGACAGACTTACTGACTAAAACCCACCCATGCTTCTTCAGTTGCCCTTTATGTTCCGGGGCCACGGTAACTCTTTCGAACAATTCCGTATCCCCAGCACGCATTGGCCCTACAGGGCCAACGTATTTAGGTATTCTGTATCGCTGTTTTAGACACGCAGCATAACTTTCATGCATATGCCCAAAATAAAAAAGACTAATGAAAAGTACGTTGCTTGTCTGACTACGGTACACGTAGACAAGTCACGCCTCGTTACCATGTGCCACTGGGTGGTGGAAGTCAACACAAACAGACGATTAAAAACGGATTTTCAACTATTAAGAATCGAAAAAAATAATCAGATACATCTGTGGAATTAATAATCTGAGAATTGAACACAGACACTTATATATACAATTATAATAGTCTGGACATCCTGTACCCTATATTAACGGAAGAAGACGTTATTTCGTTCATTTTTTTTCCGAGATATCTACAATGCACGAGAAATCAAAAATATGCAACTGACTACCATTACAACACTTATAAATAACATTTTTGACAAGCAAAAAACTTTGCATTTACACTGAGTGAAACTTAGAGATTAAATGTTCAAGACTAAATATAATCTCAGAAAATTGATTTAAAACTTTGGTATAGTAATGAAAAATGTTTATAATGTTGAATTCTATTAAAATAATGTGTTTTTATTTGTTGGCCGGCAAATTAAAAATTAGCCCAATTTGGGTTATAAAATAATAAATAAATAGTAAATAAACAGTTATGTCCTTTGCATAATAACTTGATATTTAGCATAAAGGGTATTATAGAGATATTATTATTTCTAAACTTATTTTAAGAGAGACCGAAAGAACCGAAAAGCCGGTTCTGCGTTTTATAGAACCGGTTCTATCAGGGTCCCTCAGAACCGGGAATTCCCGGTTCTTTTGGAACCGGGAAAAACCGGTTCTTATGCCCTAGTAGGGAGCTGGCTTAGGACCAGGAGACGGACATAGAATACTTTTTATCTTCTTTTTTTAGTATCGAAAATATGATATAACGCGGGCGAATCCGCGGGGGACAGCAATTATTATAATATACATAGTTAAGTCTTTTTAAATAAACCTATCGCTATCCAAATCTCTCACATGACCTAGAATTACGAATAAATAGTAATCTTTTTAGTTTAAAATAAAAATCTTAGTAAGAAATTAAGGCTCGCACTTGACAGAATAAATTGTGTTATTTATTTCGTCCAACATTTTTTGGTATTTTTTAATTGTGATGTGAAATTGAGAACTGATCGACTTGCTTTTATAAAATTACTACACATAGACCGTGGTGTTACCCGTTTGTATGTTTGTTGTATGTATTTAATGATACATTTTTATTCGCTTCTCGTAATTTTCACAATTTTTTCTCAATTTTATTTTTATGTTTTTCATTTTTGTTTCTTTTTAAAGATGTTTAATTTGTTTTTGTTAGCTAAGCTGTTAAATTTCTGTGCATGCTGTGGTCTCCTATAAGTGAAGGGGTACACCAACTAAATACCTGGTTTAAGTTTATAAATTGTTACGTTTACTTCTTTGTTGGAGATCCTAAATAAATAAATAAATAGTGTGATGATAAACTGCCTGTAAACTTAATTTGTGCTGTTACCTGAAAATAAATACATTATAATAATAAAATAACTTGCTATATCACCCAAAACATTTTTGACCTCATCAGTTTCTATCGTTTAAATAAACAAAATCTTTAATTTTATAATATTAATATAGATTTGTGTGTAAATAGATCGTTTCTGCGAGTAAATTAAAATAAATTTTTCATCCCTTTTAAGATTAATTGTCTCAGGTGTGATCGATGTCTCAGCTGCTATTTTAATTGAATTTATAAATACATTTTAATCAAATTCTTGTTATTTTTTATCGAAATATTTAAACACTCATAAAAATTGGTTCAAGTGAATATCAAGATTTCCTTTTACTTTTTACAACAACCAAATCATTAGGACATTTCTTTGGTTATTTGCACTTGTCCGGGAATTTGTAACAACAATGTGCGTAATCCATATTAATATTATAAATGCGAGAGTAACGCTGCCTGTCTGTCTTTCTCTTCTTCACGCCTAAACCACTGAATCGATTTGAATGAAATTTGGTACAGATATAGTCTGGGTCCCGAGAAAGGACATAGGATAGTTTTCATCCCGGAAATCCCACAAACACAAAATGAATTGCTGACTTGTTGACAGTTTGTGTCGCTGACTAGAAACTACGGCTTGAATAACATCATTTAGTCAGCACATTAGTACCGCAATAACATTGCAACGTTATCGCAAAACCAAATCATTTCACAATACGTTACAAACCAATTCAAAATTCAAATATGACATCGTTGACAGCTGTCAAAGCGTCAAACGTCAACAACCGTCGTGCGGTCACTGCAATGCATTTGAAAAATGCAGTCTCTAAGACAAATAGCGATTTCGTCACCCGCCATCTGGCGACCAGACGCCTACGACATGTCGCAACTGCGGCTCGGGCCTTATTTTTCTGTCGCAAGTTTGGACAGCCATTATTATGCTGGTTAATGATTAAGACTTATCTAATTTTAAGTTAATGTTGTATACAGAAGGTCATTAACTTAATTGGGTAGTATGTGTGCTCCTATTTTGTAGTATAATGTGTGTACAATTAAAATTTGTCTTTGAACAATGACGGGTATTGTATTGTCTTTGTAACATATTATTAGATACCTTATAGTCATCTGCTAAATGTCGTAAATACCTATATGACTACCAATGTGAAGATTGCAGTCCATTTATGTTTTTCTTAAGTTTATCTTGCATATCACTGATGTTCCGTGCCTTGAAAGCATGTAAACCGTCGGTTTCGGTTGTCATTTGTAGATGCTTGTCAGTCGTCACAGTTAATCAAAAGCCAGATAGTCTGACCAAGAATGAGTCTAACTAAGGGGTATTGTCTCAGCTACTGGGTTGTGACTTGGTTAGGCTGATATGGCTCTTTAAATAACACTGCTATTCAGCTGGGTTCGATTAGACTGGAGGCTATCGTACCAAAACTTGGAAATAGCTTAAGGGGCGACTCATTGATCTCAACGTCATCTGGACCTCATCATCATCAGCCTTATTGAGCTCAGCGTAAAGAAAAACTTGCAAGATCGGAACCCTTTGTAAGTAAGGCGCTTGGCTGATTTATTTTTTATATAAACTAGGTAACAATAGTATCAAATTCATGAATACAAGACCCCTGGGTGTTTGCAAAGGAAATATCCAGCCAACAAATATTTTCTCCGAGGAATTAAACGATTGAACTATTTTCAAAAACAACAATAATGTACGACTACTAATTGTAATACTTGCTTAACTAAATATTACTGGCCATTATTGACCCGCTGTACGGCAACAGCCTCTTCTTATACAGAGAAGGCATGAGACTGATTACAACTTGCAGCTGATTACAGCTTGCTTCTCGTGGATTACTAATATTTTATTTATTATTCCTTCACCGATGTCTGCGATAGATAAAGTTAAGAAAATACATATAATATGAAAAAGCTTTATTGTAGCCCAAATTCGAACCCAATACCGCTTACACGAGAGACGGGTGCATTTACCACTAGGACATTACTATTTACTTAACAAATATGTAAATACTACATACTAATAATGAACGAAACATTAGACTTCCTTTTTGAACAATAATGTAACGAAGTTTTAGGCACAAACAGAAACAATATAGGTACTTATTCAAACAATTTGAAACAAAAACAATCAAATTCCAAAATTCGCGAAACAAAACAACACATTCCTAACTTGAAACCAATGGAAATTACGCAATATGATGTAAAATAAGGAATATTTTCGTAAATAATTATTTGTTAGCATAATTATTTACGAAAATATTATACCTACTTACCTACAAAATAATACCTAGTAACCAACAAAAAAAAAAATGAAAAAGTGCTCTAAGACAGAGGCGTACTCGTAGCCGCTTGAGTGCTACAAGTGACTTTTGTCCCTTTTTAGTTTTGACGCCCGAATGCTACAAGGGACTTTTGTCCCTTTTTAGTTTTGACGCCCGAATGCTACAAGGGACTTTTGTCCCTTTTTTCGTTCCAGTGCGTTACCGGGCGATACGACATCATAATTATATTTGTTTCTTTCTATCACACGGTGTTTAATACCTTTTTCTCTTTTCTACTCGATTCTTAATATATTTCTTCATGCAAAAAATATGACAATAGTCCCACAATGGTTCATTCGGATTTAAAAAATAATGTCAAAGTCAGTCGTTGGCTCTTGCGCGTTACGCGGAAGATTATCGTACTTATTTTATTATAATTTCGGTTGTGTGTAAGTATTATTGTGTTATTTACGGTGTTATTAGACAATTAGAATATAGTCTTTGTGTGTGCAACCAAATTTTAACCTGAGGGTAACTATATTTCTATTTCTGTGCGGTTTTCAGTGTACTTGTAACAGTGCTACAATTTTGTCAGAATGTTATCGTAATTTATTAAATTAGGAGACCAGTTCTGTGTAAAAAATAATAACTATCGCGTTCAATGTTTACTCGATAATAGTTTTCAGCCAAAAAATATACAAAATGTGCTAAATTTAAGTAAAGATTACATTTTTCGGTCCGCAAAACAAAAAATGTAAACAAACAAAATGGCCGCCACACATACTGTAAGTATTTGTTTATTTTGCCGATTTTTGATATTTATTTATTTTTATTTTTTTTCGATAGCTATTGAATAACAAGTGTGATACATCATTGGAAAGGGCATTTGTTGTAGAAAATAGTTACGTATCTTTTACTTTTCTTACTCAAACTTCACTAAACAAAAAAACGCCAGAAATCTTGAAATTTTTTACGTAAGTGGGAATTCCTTCAAACAATTCCATATTTTTCTGTATTCGATAAACCAATCAACATTATATTTACACATATGTTAAAATAAGAACTTATCTTTCAGACTGTAACAATATTTTTATTTTACGTGAAAGGGTATAGTTGTAGTAAATTATTTAATTTTGGTGAAAAATTATTTACCGTCTGCAAATGTTTCGTCCTAGTCATACGCCTGTAAATAATTATTTTTTTACTATGAAGTATGTTTTTTTTATTTATTCGCATGTAGATAGAACCCTTTCACCATTAAAAGTCATAAAATATATATGTTACCGCTTTACTTTTAAAAATAATCTTTTTTAAAGTTCAAATAATGTTTTTTAACTAAAGTCATTGTTTACAGCTTAAAATAAAAACATTTGAAACTCAATGTTAACAAACACCTGATACCACTCGAAAGAGTCATTCATTAGCTTCAATAAAAACAACACTTGAGGTGACGTAAGTTACCGACGCGTCATAAAAAAATAAACATCTGTGCGCTCGGCCATCTGGCGCGGCAGCGCGCCATTTTTTTTCGATCGGGTAGCACCCGAGTCATAAATAAGAAATTGGCGAAAGCACCCGAGTCATAAATAAGAAATTGGCGAAAGCATTCAAGCGGGTAGATTAGTCAGTATCACTTACTCTCAAATGAAAAACGCATCCAAATTATACCTATTGTTACGAGCTGAGGGTTCGAGATAAATAAAAGTCCGTTTTACTCGAAAAAACACGATTACTTTATTTAAAATTCACAAACACTTTACTAGAATTCACTAACACAAACTAACACAACACTACACAAAACACACTTCGTATCGCAGTCGTAGTTCTGCTTCGCGGCGATGTTCACCGTTTCGTTTCCAAAACTGAACTGAACCGAGTCCCGTGCCGACACGTCCGCTATTTATATCTCCGGTCACATTTTCTAGAAAGTTCGACAACCCGAGGTACCCAGGTGCATTCGAGAACATTCCAGTAACATCGCGAATGATCGACGATGATCTGGAAGTTTCTCGAATGACCCCTCGGAACTCCATCGAACGTTCTAGAACGTCGTGGAACTTTCCCGAATTTTCTAGTAAATGTGCCCGGAACAATCGACACTTACGTCACCTATACCTACCTACGTAACACTGCCCCCTCCTAAGACATGCTCGTCCCGAGCATCATTATTCCCGTAGTATCGTGCCAGCAGATCTACGCGAACAATTTTAGGCGCAGTTCTCGTACTCTTCCGTATCCAGTAGGTGACGTCGTTGATCTTGGTCACTACTCGGTATGGTCCATCCCATTTTGCCTGTAGTTTAGGCGACTTCCGTTTGCTACGCACTGGGTTATGCAACCACACCAGAGAACCTTCATCAAATCCGCTCTTCCGGTCATAGCGAGTTTCCGTCCTCTCAGGCATCTGCAGACCTGACTGTGTGGCATACTGTGGGGTTTCCTTCCGCTCGTCACTCAGGTCTGTTCTTAACATCCTGACAGGAACTGCTTCCCCAGCTTCTTGCCTATGACGGGAGTGTTCACGAGCTGCAGCTCCTTCAACGTGTGCCCGTACTCCTCCTGTTCCACCAAGCTGCTGTTGTCGAGCCACTTGATCGCATTGTTGCATTCTCTCCTCGTTTTCCTCTTGCCTACGGCATCGTCCAGCACTAGCTTCACACTGAACACATACGCTTCCAGCCAGTTCCTCGCCCAGATCCGCTGCCTCTACGTCTGGTCTTCGTCTTTGTACCTCTCTACCACGGCGCGCAATCTCTCGCACTCCACCTGCGACAGGCGTCTCTTGTCGTTCTTGCTTCTGGGCGGTGAAATTAACTGCCCTCCTTCTCCAGGACAGGTCTTTGTTGGCATCACGTCGCTTAGGGCAACTCGATCTAATGTGACCCTTCTCTCCACAATTGTAACACGTGGGACTGTACCTCAAACGGTCACGCACAGGTGATGCCGCAACCTCGCTAATACGGTGGGCACGATGATCATGCCTTACTGCCTCTACTTCCAAGGCATGGGCCAAGGCACTTCTCAACGTCTCATGGTGCCCAAGTCTCACAGCAACCTTGACTTCAAAATTCCGTATGCCATCGACGAACGCTTGCACCAAATTTACGTTGATGAGCTCAGGCGCAGACCGATATGCCTTTCGAACCAGTATCTCCACCTCCAGAGCCCACTGCTGCAGGTTTTCTCCGCTGCGCTGCACGCGATCCTTCAACTGGGCACGAAAGACGTGCTCCAGGTGAGCGTCCCCGTATCGAGACTCTAGGGCTTCAACCAACTGCTCGTAAGTCGCATTGTTGCCAAGAGTCTCTAACACCGTTAAAGCCTGGTCACGAAGACCCAAGGTGAGTGCGGTCATTGCCTGCGCATCTGTCCACCCATTCGCTTTCTTGACAGCTTCAAATTGGAGCTTGTACGCGGACCAGGAAGATGTTCCGTCGAAGGGTGGCGCTTTAAATCCACGCACTGAAGGTACCGCAACCACAGAAGCCACAGACCCATCTCCAGATTTCAGACATCCAAACGCTTTCTGGAGATCGGCGATCTTAATTTCGGCCCCAGATATACGGCTCTCAGCACCGAAGACACGGTTTTCGGTCTCGGAGATACGGTTCTCGTGAAGTTCGATCTGTTCTCTTACCGCTCCGATATCTTTGCCGAATGTTGCGTGTAAGTCCTTGATGAGGAGGATCTGTTCCTCCTGTCGACGGCTCTGTTCTTCCTGTCGCCGGGCCTGCTCTTCTTTGTCGCGCTGCAGCTGTTCTTCCAAACGGCGGGCCTGTTCTTCTTGTCGGCGGGCCTGTTCTTCTTGTCGGCGGACCTGCTCTTCTTTATCGCGCTGGAGCTGTTCCTCCAAGCGGCGGGCCTGTTCTTCTTGACGGCGGGCCTGTTCTTGCATCATTGCCACCAGGGCAGAAAAGTCCATCGTCACTGGTGCTGCAGAAACACCAGATATCTGAGCTGACGCTGGCTCCGTCGTCGGTTGTTCACCACCCGATGTCTGCAACGAAGAACCTTCGAAACGCCTCTGGTCCACGTCCTGCTGGCGTTGGCTCCTAGTACGAATTCCTTCCGTGTCGTCCTTCGGTAAAACCGGCATGATTTATCCCACTTCTGACACCAATTGTTACGAGCTGAGGGTTCGAGATAAATAAAAGTCCGTTTTACTCGAAAAAACACGATTACTTTATTTAAAATTCACAAACACTTTACTAGAATTCACTAACACAAACTAACACAACACTACACAAAACACACTTCGTATCGCAGTCGTAGTTCTGCTTCGCGGCGATGTTCACCGTTTCGTTTCCAAAACTGAACTGAACCGAGTCCCGTGCCGACACGTCCGCTATTTATATCTCCGGTCACATTTTCTAGAAAGTTCGACAACCCGAGGTACCCAGGTGCATTCGAGAACATTCCAGTAACATCGCGAATGATCGACGATGATCTGGAAGTTTCTCGAATGACCCCTCGGAACTCCATCGAACGTTCTAGAACGTCGTGGAACTTTCCCGAATTTTCTAGTAAATGTGCCCGGAACAATCGACACTTACGTCACCTATACCTACCTACGTAACACTATGTTAGATCCCTTTCGGTATGGATGGGAAATCTTTGGGATGGGATTTTTCTGCACTGGGCGGGAAATGAATGTCAGACTTTTACTGACTAAAACCCACCCTTGTTCCTTCGGTTTCCCTTTATGTTCCGGGGCCGCGGTAACTATTAGAACTATTCCGCAACCCCGGCAGCTATTGGCCCTAGAGGGCCCCGTCACGTGCTGTCTGCTCTTTGAGACAGTGTGAGATCCCTCAGACAGACCGATAGACAAACAAACACACATAGCGGAGAAACTTAAACACCCCAAAAACAAACAGAAGCATAATACATACACAATCTGTGATTACTTACAGTATTTGCTTCAAATTGTGACCTTGTACCGTATGTAGATTTGATGTAAGGCCAGCCACAGACGGTGCGACAGAGCGACGCGTTTTATCACGCGTCGCTGACTACTAAATAAGATTTAATCGCACAATTACATAATGTATGTTTTTGAAGTACACGGTTTTGTGTAGAATTACAAGCCGTTGTGTTGTTGGGAGAGGTTGAAGTGTCAAAACAGTGAATTTAATTTGTGTTTGTTTATAGAATTGTTATTTTAATGCTCGTGTTTCCTCTGTCTGAGATGATGTTAGCCTGCAATGAGATTGTAGTAATTTGTTTTCATTTTATTGTAATTTAGCGGTCTGGTTTGAAACTTTATCATCCTGTTAGTTGCAGTTGTAGTCTATTGATTTTTCAGACCAGTAGTTCCTGATATGACCGCGTTTAACCATACAAACTCTTCAGTTTTATAATATTGCTATAGATTCGGTAGCAATTGGGTACTTCTACTTCCTAATTAAGATAGGAAATGGAAGAAAAAAACGATACTGTTATTTATTTTATTTTATTTATTATTATTTCAAATTTCGTCAGAATTAAACTAAAGTGATGACCTGAAAGAACTGGTGCAATCGTTTTTGCTGTTTTGTAGCGACAGAGACACAAAAAGATCAGCTAACTCTCCTTTTCTGGCTTTCTCTGCAGTCAGACATGTCAAAAATTACAAAGACAAACTCGGTAGCTAGCTCCTTACGTCAATACATAGCATAAAACCAAGTCGCCGTCTGTGTACCTATGTATGCTTAAATCTTTAACCTTTCTCCGACCAAGCGACAGCCGGCTGTCGCGCTGTTATTGTCTTTCTATTGTGTCTAGAATCACGTGTGTTCGAAGTTTTAAAACTACGCAACGGATTTCAATGCGCTCTTTTAATCGATAGAGTGACTCAACAGAAAAGTTTTTATGCATAAAACATGCATATTTTGGTTAAGAAAAGCCGGGATTTCCAAAATTTGTAACACCTATGCGTAGCTGAGGCAGGTCGCTGGTACCATACAATTACAAAAACATCTTTAACACAATGCAGTGTGCGGCAGGGCTAAGCGTGACGTTCGACGTACGCAAACAATATGGCCGCCGTGACGTCACTGTATTCATAACGCACATGCTCTGCGTGTTCTTGAATACTGGATCGGACCTTTGTGTGACGATGTTTTACAAGTTATTTACTGGCTTCTGCCACGAGTCTGTTTGCGTGGAATGTTAGTAGTAGTGTAAATAATACAGCATGTTGCCACAGTTATCTGTAGTCTATCTACCCACCCTAAAAATTGTTTGTTCTAGTATTTGTTTGTACTAAGATCTAGATGAATACAGGTCAGTTACTTAGCCCATTTGTCTTATTTCTTTTCTGTGTCTATATTAACATCGCAGTTTATGTTTGTGCGTCGGTGACAGTCATATTGGTTAAACGAAGCATTTTGAAAGTTTATTTTGTTTTATTATGATATTGTTGACTTAAAATTATCTATCATACCATGCACTGCTGTGTGAAATGAATGTATTTCCTTTCTTTCTTTCTTTAATGCTCTTTGCTTTCCAGGGCCGCGATGACTCTTATGAACTAATTCCGCAACCCAGGGCAAGAAGCTAACCTACTTTGTAATTTTTGTTCTGTATTTTCCCTGCCTATAGATGGCGGTGACCATTTAACATCAGGCAGGGCAGCTTGTTTGCCATCCAAAGGCACAAAAAAAAGATCTGTAGATTCTCGATTGTCATAAAATAGGTTATATAGACTGTAAATTGTCGAGTAGGTGTTGCATCTGATCTTATCAGTATAGCAGTAACGTCGATACTATAAGCAGTGATCGATCATTTAATCGATTTTATCCATAAAACTACATCGATTCGATCAAGATTTATATCGAAAATTTTATTTCTTTAAAAGTGACGATGTGGACACCGGTGGTGTCCACATCGTCACTTTGATTGTTAAATTCATGTCTATTTTGTAAGTTTATCAGAGAATGACATAATTTATCAGATTAGTTTGTAACTATGATAAAAGTAATATAAAAAGTTAAATCTATTCAAATGTTCACATGTACCAGGCACTCATGAATAGCTCAGAGTCAGTTGTCTAGATAGAAAGTTGAAGCTAGCTGCTTGTTCCAAAACTTATGTCTCTATAAAGAAGCACAAACAAGAAATTCCATGAATACACCTTCAACCATAAAATTTTACTTCACTGTCTCAGTAGCATAATCAAATATAAAATAGGTACTAGTTTTTGCCCACGACTTCGTCCGCGTGGAATAACTCCCGTTCCCAGGGAATTTCCTTGATGAAAACTATCCTATGTCCTTTCTCGGGTCCCAGACTATATCTGTACCAAATTTCATTCAAATCGGTTCAGCGGTTTAGGCGTTAAGAAGAGACAGACAGACAGAGTTACTTTCGCATTTATAATGTTAGTACGGATTTAGCAACAAAAGTCCTCTATCTACAACAGTAAAATGACATAGTCCAACTACTAATAAATTTTCTGAATAAGGTTAATTATTTCCCGTACTTATAGCGCCATCCGTTTACACATTTAGCTAGAGTCCCGTTCGGAATCTAACCTTTACAAGTTACTAAGCTGCGTGTGCGCATACAAAATACTTCTAACGACTTTACTGTACATTGCTTCATACGTCGAACTTCCTTCTAAAAATTTGTTAAGAAAACTTCATTGGATGTCAAAAAATAATTTAATTTACATAACGTTGTTTTTTACCTAACAACTTTACTATTTATTGCTTCATTTGTTGGAAGTTTTCGTCTAACAGTATCTTAATTAAACCTTCGAACACGCGTGATTCGAACACAATGGCAGCGCGACAGCCGGCTGTCGCTTGGTCGTCGAAAGGTACTTCAAAAAACGTAAAAGAAACATTTGCATACTTCACATTGCTATATTTGTAAAAAAATCTCCCAAGAATTTGTTAAAATAAGTTCAATGAACGCATAGAAAACGGCATGATTCATGTCCAGCCTTTACAATTCCTAGGTTAGTCTATGGGCCATAACTTTTTCTTCTAAAGGAATGCGCGCGAGTTTTGAATGTCAATTTGACATTTCTTAAGGTCAAGTCGGCATCTATGTGTTCCAAGTAAAGGGGTCATAAAATGGCGACCGACCGCGCATAAATAATTTTGAATTTATCGTTTTATAGGTTTTTTATTGTTTGTTTGTGTCTGCGTTTAGAAGCAAATGGTTGTATTGTGTCTGTGATTAAAATTAAGTTTGTTTTAGTTTATTATTTTTAGTTTATATACATATGATTGTGTTTTGAAATAATATATTTAAATCTTCTCTTTGACCATATTTTGCTTCATATAAACTAGCTGTCCCTTTGGTTCTATTTGGGATATGATAGTTCTTTAGATTTTTTTTTTCTCTTTTTAACTTTATTAGTGTAGATTTCTCAAACCACGTTCATCATCTTACAACTTTCTGCATCTACTTTACAACAATCGAAACCAACGGATTTACGTATTTTCCGAGGCACGGGATGTTTATGACGAAACCAAGAAAATACCTAAGGAAAATACATAAGAATTGAAAAGGTCACATTGATACTTGCCCGGCTTTGAATACGCCACATCGTGCTTGAGAGGCGAAAATCTTAACCACGAGATCAATGCCACATTGGTGGATTTCTGATATAAAGCCTCAAAAAATACTGATGATATTATCCGCATCACACGAATGCTATCTGAGTAAAATAGAATCAAATTACAGAAACCAAGGATAAAATGATGTTTCATATCAACGTTCTTGTAACATTTTCGCTTTTTTCTCGGGTACCTGGTAAAGAAGAATTATATTGAAAAGTCATAATGAGAACATTTATTTATTTATTGACACGACATAATAGTAAGGACGGCAGCACTTTCAAAATTGGTCAAATTATTTCAATAGATTTTTGACTCTATCGCTAGAGCATTAGATACAAAGTTGACTAGAAAAAATTGCAAGTTTTGGGGAACTTGAAGTGCTAGCATCTGTAAATATGAATTAAAAAAGTCACATTGTTGACAAAATTCAAATAATTTTAGTTAATTTCCACTTACATTATACAAAGCCCATACTTTTCTAAATCCTTCTGTCAGAGCACGGGTCATGTTTACACTGCTCAAGCATCTCCTTAAAAGGTCAATTGTCAATCACAGGCCGCGTTGACATTCCAATGCTTTTAGTTGCACGCATTTGTGCCAGTTTTAGTGGCCGGCAGTGTATGGCGTATGTTATGGTGCATTCGTGAGTCATTTTTTGTGGCCTTCACTGTATGTTTATAGTAATGGCAGTGTTTTTGTTTATACAGTGTGGTGACTTGTGTTGTTGTTATTTTTTTTATTGGACACAACTGTTTTCGTTTTGGAGAAGGAATGTAGAGACAGCGTGCTTTTAGTTCAATAAATATTACTTTTCAGTAAACAAATGAAAAAAAAAACAATCGATCTACTAGTTGGACTCTGAGGGCGAAAAAAACAGACGTTACTTAGCACTTACTATGACTAAGCACTATACCTGTGACTGTTCCACATCTGTCAAACGTCAATTGTACGATAGAGACGGAATATGGCTAAGTCAAAGTCAGTGCTAAGAAACATCTATTTATCTCGCCATGACTGTAATGTACAAGTACCTAATTGTACCATACAGAAAAAAAACCGTATATTTTTTTTCTATTTGATATTTTGATCATTTTGTTATTATTAACACCACTTTTGTTTGTTTAATGTCTCACTTTGCACACACAGCCAAAGATTTGAAAGTTCTAACTAGAACTTTCTTTCACAATGACATTTAGAAGTTCAATGACCAGAAATAACTAAAGGACCCTTGACCTTATTGACACATCTACTTAAATTGAACAAACCTTGCCATGTTACTTTGTATAGGAACTGATTTTTGTGACATTATATGACTTTTTTAGTCTATGATGGAAGATCTCTTGAATGAACTTGCTGATACCAGTTTTTCACATGCAGTGATTGCCTATCCATCAGAACTGTAGAGGGTTCGGGGTACCCAGTATCTGGGTTGTGGAATCCAGTCACTGGGTAATAAGATACGACGCCGACAGTTCGACTTTTGCGTCACATTTCTGACTTTTCGACCGACTCTTTGACAATTCATAAGTGCCTATAAATGGTCGAAGTGGAAAAATTTAGAATCTTGAATCTCAAAACTTTTGTCAGACTTTCTGACTTCTGTCTTCTGAAATATGGGACAAACAGAGTTTACGACCTTTTTAGAACGCGTAGAAAGTATTTACCACTTGAAAAAATCACGACGTTGCCAAAGGAACATCGTGACATTACCATTGGGCCATCACATTGGCCATCAAGATATTTTATGTAGGTATGCTTAAGATTACTATTTTATCTTTATCAGTAGGTAAGTATTTTCGATAGTAAATAAATATAAGTATTACAAATAACATCTAAAAGTCGTCAGTGTTGACCTCTGCTAAAACACTTGAGTAAATTAACATTTTGTAGAATGAGAAAAGGCGGTCTTAACGTAAAACTGTTATTTTTATAATTATGACAACTATAACTTTGCTATCAAGATTCGTATTATTATTATCTGGATAAGAAGTAATAAAGTTATATCAATTAGTAATAATACCTACGTGTAATAAAAATAGCTTGTAATTTTTTAAATATAACTATTTTAATGTAGGTAATACTGTTGCTGTTTTGTACACATCGCTATAAAATTATATACTAAAGTATACTTATATCGTAAAGTTTATATCTAAGTTTTTTTTAGTTCCATCTGATGTTATGATGACCCAATAGTTTATCTTCTCATGCATAAAGTTGCGAATTAGAACCCGAAGAAGTACTAAAGATTTTTTCAATTCATACTATGTACTTTTTAAGTTTTAACATCCCGTGCCTCGGAAAGTGGAAAGCGCCTGAGAATCACTCTAACTAAGGTGTATCGTGTAACCATCTTTTCAGGCTTCATGCCAACCTCAACATAGTTGGGAAAAGATTAAGAATGGTGGTTTCACCGAAACTTTGTTAAAAAAATACCTAAATAATAAATATGATTTCCCACAGCTTTTGCACAACCCATGTTCCCAAAAGTGCATCAAACATTCCCAAACAAAACTCTACACTAATTCACCGCAAACATTTTTGGCCCAAACATTGGTCAGCAGTCAGCACACCAACAAAAAACGCGCCTAAAAAATACTTATTTCATAACATAGAAACACGACAGATGTGTCCCGTTACACATAGTGATGGCGAAGATGTCCAATACATTAACATACAAGTATGTGTGACATAGTAAACACGGGTATTTATGTTGCACATTAGGGCACTGGCCACATTAAGCGACTTTTGCTAAGGTCAGTCGACGTCTATTTTTCTCGTACGTCAGTGCATTGTGAGGCTGTTTTGTTACCCAATGGGCGAGGCTAACTGGTAAAGAGTGGTCCAGACGAGAGAGTTTTCGGTTGTAGCGTTTTTTTTTGTTTGTAGGGTATAACTGTAAAATATGAAAAAAAAGTAAGAATAAGAGTAAAATACTGTTATAAAAAACTTCAAATAAAATTATAGTTTTTGAATGGACAATGAAATAAAAAACAACGTCAATTAGATATTATAACGTAATTAATCGTATTGACTGGAATCAATTATTTTGTTATTTTTTGGTTTAATGTAAGCTTCTCTATCGTATTAAGTAAGGCCTGTAATAAATAAATAAATAAATAATTATAGCATAAAGGATACTGCCAAATATGTTGTATTAAGCCCGTATAAAAAAATAATAGGTAACAAAACTGATTACCCAATTTTAAGAACGTTCTCAAAATAAACATGATATTTAGGTATACATTAAGCTTTTTCCAAGATCAAAATAATCAGCAAATAATTTCCGTAGGCACTCAACCAAATCCATCATGAAAATGTAAAAACAAAATATTGTTTTCGACATACCGGATATTGATACTCGATACGCAGGATATGTCTTGTACATGACTAGGTTTTATATAGATTATGTTGAAAAAAAAGATCTGTAATCTACTCAACCGTCACAAAAATTTAAGACGCTCTTAAATCTGTTGCTGTCTTTCTCACTCTAAAGGAATAAAGTTAGATTTGTCAGTCTTCAAATTACGTCGCGTTTGAATATTCAGTCATGAGTCTCCGTTATAAGAATGTCTGAGCTTGAATGAAAAAAAAATACCAATAAATAGGTAATAAATACATATATTGCGACAATTCACACACGGTCCTCTGATCTCAATAGGCGAGACGACGAAAAAAAATAATTAGTCCGTCAGTTAGACTAAAAAAAAATTGGGCAAGAGTTTTTTCTTTTTTCTCGTAAACGAAAAATGACAACGATACAGTGCGTTGAAGTTGCGCGTGACGTCACGATTAGATACAATTTTTGCAGGGCGGTGACGTCAAAAGCCCCCACTCCGAAACTTTGTTGCTCTTTATCTTTGTATTTTTTTATTAATTTGATCAAGCAAAAAATACGTGTCCGGTATTTTTGGCCAATCTACAAGACGAACTAAACAGAATGTCATTTTTTTATGCTGTCGTCATACCTATTACTATAGTAACTCTCACATAAATATGCATACTTATATAATTTATGGCCAACTGATCTTAAACCAGGCAGAGTTTGTATTAATTATGATGACCCGTACCTAATATACATTCTTTTAATAAATTATAAAACTGTAAATAAGTTACAGCTACTCACAGAATCTCTGCCCATTACTTTCAATTTTATGAGGTAGTAAGTAATGTATATCTAAGAAAATATCTACAGATCCATACGTTTTGTCAAGTTATGTGAACATAAATATATGGATAGCCAGATGGAGCAACGATTTTAGGTTTAGTCTCATAGCATGTGTGGAAAGAACGATAAAAAAGCAATTTATAATAATTATTGCTTTGGCAAAAATAGGCCTAATAACTAGTTTTTGTTACTTGGGACGTTTTTTTTCCACCACTAGAATTTTCGAGTAAGGTATTGTTACAATAGCAGATTTTTAACTGTATCTGTATACCTTACGCGTGAATCTCTAAATAAGTTCATACGTTTAGCATCCAATCCAAAACTTCAATTTACAGAAAACAATAGAAAAAAATATACAAAAACGTGCGTTCTACACCCATCACGTCTGCACCGCCTTTACGCATAACATTGGCTTGCACAGCCCACTGTAACGAACCAACGGTGTTCTTTTTCATCCTATTACGCAACGTTTTATAGAAGTAATGGTGAGATAGAAAAACTACACACATTCATAAACCGCAGTTTTTTTTTATATAAAAATCACAGAGCCAATATATCCAATCCAAAACGTTATTAATATACGAAAACATTACAAAAATATTCACAAAAAACGCGCGTTCTACCACCATCACGTCTGTACCGCCTTTACGCATAATAGCATTGGCTTGCACAGCCCACTGTAACGAACCAACGGTACTCTTTTTCATCCTATTACGCAACGTTTTTTGCTATCGGTACTCGGAACAGCGCCTCTTTGTTTGCGCACGCGCATACCGGCGTTTCAAAGGTTCTACGATACGATTATATCACTCAAAAGATATTGGGTTTTGGTATCTTTTATATGGATCACCGAATAATTGTGTGGAAAGGTGTGTTTCTTGTTTGGGAGTTGGAATTTGGAGCAGTTTCAGCTGGATACCGGTGTTTTACGTGGAGCGACTGCCTACCTGACCTCCACAACCCAGTAACTGGGCGACACGATACCTCTTGGTTAGACTGGTCATAGTTTCTGGCTAACCAGTAACAGTCAAAGTTCTACGAATGACAACCGGGACCAACGGCTTTACGTGCTTTCCGAGGCACGGGATGTCAGTGATGTCTAAGATAAACTTTAGAAAGTACATATGAATTGAAAAAGTCACATTGGTACTTGCCCGGATTCGAACCCACAACCTCTTACACGAGAGGCGGGCGCCTTATCCACTGGGCCATCACGACATCGCTCTTTGACTGTATTATACAATTAAGTGTTCTTAATAGGTAAATCTTTTTTCTAATTTATAGTGAAATTCGCATGGACATCAGTTCAGCAGTCTTAAGTATAACGCGAACAGACAGACAGACTTAGCTTTATAATATGTAAGGACAAAGATAACATGTTACAATGAGTCTCGCTTCTATTCAATACCAGTCTCGTCTCAGATACAATAGAAACTTGGAAAATTGAAAAATATTTTTCTCGTTTAGTCTTGACTCTGGGGAGATTAGAGTACTCGAATGAATATTAAAATCGTGGCAAAGTGGCGTTTTGAGAAAGAAATATCTATGTATGTGTTATCTTTTGTTGTTATGGGGAATTATGGCGTAGGTTAAGGGATATAATTTTTATCTGGCTTTTCAGCTTTGTGTTTGACAGTGACCGCTTACAGACTAATAATTCTACCTTTTTAAAATAATAGCATGGCCGGCTAACGTAAAATTACTGGTCAAATGCGAATAGGATTAGCACACTGCTATTGAAAGTAGTGTTGTGTACTGTCCACCATAAAACATGAAAATTGATCAAAGATCGCCAAAAAATCACGATTCCTGTAAGAAAACTTTTTATAGAACGTGTGTAAATAACAATAATACCAGCCTGTAACTATCCCACTGCAGGGCAAAGGCCTCTTCTCATATAGAGAAGGCACGCGCATTGATCACCACGCTTGCTCAAGGCGGATTGGCGATTTCGAACTTGTGTTCTCTATAAGTCCAGGTTTCCTCACGATGTTTTCATTCATCGATGTATGTGATGTCTTCGATAAACTTTAGAAAGTACATATGAATTGAAAAAGTCACATTGGTACTTGCCCGGATTTCGGAAACAAATGAAAGGGAATACTCTCCCTTTTGACTTTATTATCCATACTAATATTATAAATGGGAAAGTGTGTCTGTCTGTCTGTCTGTCTGTCGGTCTGTCTGCCTGTTTGTCTTTCTTTCACGGCAAAACGGAGCGACGAATTGACGTGATTTTTTAAGTGGAGATAGTTGAAGGGATGGAGAGTAACATAGGCTACTTTTTGTCTCTTTCTAACGCGAGCGAAGCCGCGGGCAAAAGCTAGTAAATTATAAACGATCTACAATTTTAACTCGATGAACGACTTTTCTGACTAACCGACCGACTCTTTGACAATTCATAAGTACCTGTAAATGGTCTAAGTGAAATTAATGCTTTGAATATTGAATTTTTTTGAATTTTGAACTCGACAAATACATGGACGAACCGACAGTGGAGGCATAGTAACTCGGTTACGAATCTCGAAAGTACCAGAACCTCATAAAAATACAGAGTTCTCACATAACTTCACCTTACAAAACAAAGCATTACATTGTTTCTCCTACAATACAATTACAGCCAAATGAAGAAGTGGTGTACTAATATAGATAGTAATTAACGTAGACTGACATGTATGGTCTAATTAACCTTTATGGTTCGTATGAACAATGGTTCAAGTTAGCCAAATGTCATTGGCCAATGTTGGTCACACTTTGTCTTTAAAGCTATGTTGGCTCTATTTTTTTGACCAACAATTCTATCCTTACTTCCGTACTAATATTATAAATGCGAAAGTAACTTTGTCTGTCTTTCTGTCTGTCTGTCTCTCTTCTTCACGCCTAAAATACTGAACAGTTTTGAATGAAATTTGGTACAGATATAGTCTGGGACCCGGGAAAGGACATAGGATAGTTTTCATCCCGGAAATCCCCCGGGAACGAGAGTTATTTCACGCAGACGAAGTCGCGGGCAAAAGCTGTAAAAAATACATTAAGAAAATGGTTTTCTTGACGTTTACGATAAAGACATTTCTTAGAAAATCTTTTAGCCCATTTTTACACGCAATATAATCATTTTGATGAAGAAAACCTGTCATAATAATTTTAACATTCACGGAATTTTGAGACACTACTAGAAACCATGAGTACTTAGCGATACCCTCTCAAAATGGATCTAAATTCGATCAGAACATCAATTTCCAAAAAAATATATGTATAAAAATATATTACCTACTCGACTTTATATTTATAGCATTACCTAACCATCCTACTATCACGTAACATGCGTCGCGTGTATGCGAACAATAAATACCCATATAGCCTATACAGCAGCAATACAAGACACCCTATGGTTCACTAAAAAGCCTCTCCAAGGGAGGTACAAGAGTAAATTATAAGACCTGGCTACTTACACAATGATATTAAGAGAATTGCCTATGAGATATCGTGGACATAATGTATGGGGCTGTAAGTGCTTTTAGTGATAAATGTTGGCTTGTAATTGTTCTACTAAAGGGTCTATTTACGTATAGGAATGAATCGGCATTACAATGCTTGCTACGTGTACCAAGTACGAGCGGGAATTTAACTAGATGACTTTTTGTCCAAGCTGTGTGTCTCGTTCAATTATTAATTCTGAAATTTATTTTGTTTCAGGTAAGGACCAGTTTCCAAAACTGCTTACTTCGTTATGGTAACTCATCGTCTCCTTCGTTGCTTTTCCTAACTATGATATTTCTATTGCTAGGCTAATCAGATCAAACTAAACACCTGTGTTTTAGAAGGAACGTTACACAGTCCCAAAGTCTAAAATTCGAACCTAATTGAATACTAGTGATACAGCTCGGCCAGAATAGTTTTTAGACTTTCTGACTCTTCGTCGCGATTGTCAAAGATCAATGAATGACAACCGAGCCTAACAGCATCACTAAATTCAAGCCAATCCTAATAGTATGTCGAGGTCAATGACCCGCTTCAAAGAGCAGTCAGCACGTGACGGGGCTCTCTAGGGCATGCCTGCCGGTGTTGCTGAATAGTTCTAATGGTTACCGTCGCCCCGGAACCTAAAGGGCAACCGAAGGAACAAGTATAGATTTAGGAAAAGTCTGACACTGGGCGGGAGAAGATAGTTGATGATTTCCCATCCTCAAACAACAGGTGTGATCCTAGAGTTAAACTTAAGACATATTAATTAAAAAGGCACTTAACTTTGACCAATTTCAGGCGCCTTTATTATTGCAAATATTTTTTTATTAAAATAAACAAAATAAATATCAACACAGAAAATTAAAATCATTATACGCACGTTAATAAAGCTTGTATTTTATAAACCGAAGGACAGTGTTATGCTGTACGCAGTCAGTAAATAATTGTCTACAACCCGACTCCACGCTAAGCTTAATAGGCAATAAAGATTAAAAATTAGACGCGTTGCGTACGGGTTAAAGCTAACATAGATAAATGTTTGTTTTTACTTCGTAAGTCATAAAATAGCTGTATAAAAATATATATTAATGTATTAAAGTGTTGTAGGAATTCGGAAAATTACTGTCAATGTTTTGGGTCATAATATGTCATTGATGTACGATAATGCATTCAAATTGGCTATAAAACTTAGGGCGTCAATATTTTATATAAAAAACTTTTTACAAAAAAAAAATAACCGACTTCAAAAAGTAAAAACTTAAAAATAACTTAAATTTCGGAAGTCGGTGTCTTTTCTTCTGCCAGTCAATTTGTGTTGCCACCGACTTCCGAAATTTAAGTTATTTTTAAGTTTTTACTTTTTGAAGTCGGTTATTTTTTTTTTGTAAAAAGTTTTTTATTTTTTACTTTTTAGTGTCGAGTTAAAATTTAGTCCTGTTTAAAATGAGCCCAAACACGACTACTGTGCTGTAATTTCAAGGTTTGTACTTTTTCTGATGCTCATGGCTTCAGCATCAGGTCTCTATGTACTTCGGTGTTCCTCATTAACAGTACGTTTATCCACACATCGAGCCCTTTTCAATGAGCCTAAACACGATATATCTGCTGTTATTTGTCGAGGAGTTAGTTTACTCTGCAGACTATCCTGACTGCAGCATCAGGTCATGACTTGATGATCATGAGCCCAAATGTGGCAAATGCCCTATCAAACATCAAAACAATTTACTAAAACAGTCCTTGCCTGTTCGAGTAACTTCTTACTGTTAAGGAGTTGTACCTTCCATCATCAGCTCAGCTAACTGAGATGGTGACAACCATACGCAAATACACAAGATACTTCATAAAATATGCGAAAAACAATAAGTGAGCCTATAAAATTTGAGGGTTGCCTTCGATTTCTCTAAGATCCCATCATCAGATCCTAACTTGGTGACAATGGGACCACCTCAGAACTATCTGCTTTCGAACAAAAAAAGAATTTTGAAAATCCGTTGACAATTGACGGAGTAATCGATGAACAAACATACAAAAAAAAAAAAAAAACATACAAACAGCCGAACATAGTACCTCCTCCTTTTTGTGAAGTCGGTAAAAAATTGTTGGAATTCATTTTGAATGGATGATTGATCAGATTCGTGGCAATCAGTTTAATTACAATCGTTAATTGATTGCATTTTCAGCTGGTTGCTATGAATCGTTTAAGTGATTGTTTGTTTATCAATTATTTTACTTTTGGTTAAACTTTTTTATTTCTAGCTGAGTGATGAGTTTGCATGGGAGACTGCGTTTTTATAATTAAAAAATCCTTCCTAAGGGTGGATTACACACCGAGCTTTTTGTTGTGATAAGTTATATGATGGTGGAATCAAAACTATGAATATTATTGCATGGATGTATTTTCTTTACCTGAAGTTATTCAGATTTATAAGAAACTAGCTTCTGCCCGTGGCTTCGCTCGCGTTAGAAAGAGACAAAAAGTAGCCTTTGTTACTCTCCATTCCTTCAACTCATCATCATCATTATCAGCCTATAGACGTCCACTGCTGGACAAAGGCCTCCCCCAAAGATTTCCACATGCATCGGTCCTGCGCCACTCGCATCCAGCGGGACCCGGCGATCTTGATGAGATCATCGGTCCATCTTGCGGGAGGCCTGCCCACGCTGCGTTTACCGGTACGCGGCCGCCACTCGAGAACCTTTCCGCCCCAACGGCCGTCAGTTCTACGAGCTATGTGCCCCGCCCACTGCCACTTAAGTTTGGCAATTCGACGAGCTATATCGGTGGTTTTAGTTCTCCTGCGGATTTCCTCATTACTGATTCTATCACGCAGGGAAACTCCAAGCATTGCTCGTTCCATTGCCCTTTGGGTGACCTTGAGCCTGCTTATGAGGCGCACTGTGAGTGACCACGTCTCTGTTCCGTAAGTCATCACTGGCAACACACACTGGTCAAAGACTTTCGTCTTGAGACATTGCGGTATTTTGGACGAGAAGATATGACGTAACTTCCCGAACGCCTTCAACTATCCTCACTTAAAAAATCACGTCAATTCGTCGCTCCGTTTTGCCGTGAAAGAAAGACAAACATACAGACAGACAGACAGACACACTTTCCCATTTATAATGTTAGTATGGATAATATAGGCTATATATAGTACATTAAATTACATACATAACACACAGATCAGCTAGTCAAAAACAAATGTATTTTCTTACTAAGACAAAAATGTAGAAGAACACATTATCTTCTAAAAAGGATTTTCTTTCGTATACATTCTAAAACCATTGAAATGAATCACTCAACCCTTCGCATCAAATCCTTGTACAAACTCGTATATTTTTCACTGCGCCACTCAAACAAACACAGTCTGTTTATTTAATTAATGCCCAAAGTTTGTTCGTTATGGTATAAAAATAACATCTCTCATACGACATTTGGACCGCGACAGTGGCGACGCGTGTGGTCGGTTACCGAATTAGAAGCTTGTGTTTTTTTGTTCTTGGCTCTCTTTTGAATTATATTGTTTGGATTTTGTTTTTTGTTTGTGAGATTGTTGACTGATTCCTTTTATTATATACAAGTTTGTACCCAAGTCGTGTTTGCTCGCGTGGTGTAAGATCGATTTTTTAATATTTTTAAAAGTAATATTTTCAAAAGATTGTATCTCACGCCTGTTAGTAAGAATCTGCGCCGAAATTCGAACACACGTTCGATAAAACTGCACAAACATATCGTAACGATAAATCGTTGTCGTGTGTTCCCAGCATAAGTTCAAGTAAAACCTTAGTTTTTAATCTTAAAGTAAGTTTCCTCAGGTTAACCAAATTGGTGTTGTTTATGTAATTATTAAATTAATTTCATAAGAAGTTGCTCATTAATTTAACGAACTAAGCCTGTGGAAGCCTCAGTAACCGTTTACAATTTTTCTTTGTAAACAATTTCGTAAAAAACTCGTCCTTTTTTCATGAGTTAAGTAGTTACTATTAATTACTTTTTGTTTTGGGAAAGAGAAAAGGTTTTAGGTATATACATAAGTTAAGTTATGTATATAGATAAGTAGGTAAATAACTACTGAAAATTTCTTTATTTATTTTGGGAGAGCAGTAGTTTTGTAGGTTAAATTCGTGGGAAAATTAGATGATGATGATTAGATGACAGAGTTCTCAACAAGGAGCTGTGCTTCAAAAAGTCGTTAGTCTTTGTTATTATGCGTAGACATTTGGTAGTCGTTAGAAGGCAGGAGTGACTTCCCTATTATGTAGGTACATTTGTCGGTCTAAGCAAAGTCAAAAGCTTGGCTGCAGCCGTGCTTTGTTGCGAGTTCGATTACCTCACGAGACAATTGCATGCCTACAGTTGTTTGTTGTGCACTCAAATTACTTAAAGAAAGCTTTAATGTCAACGTTAAAAAACCAGCCAAGAGCGTGTCGGGCCACGCTCAATGTAGGGTTCCGTAGTTTCCCGCCCGTCACAATAAGTGTTCCCACTTATAAGTTTTGAAAAAGGCTATTTGTTACGTTGACATACTAAGTACGCAGAAATTATTTTGTACGACCTTTTTGTCTTTTAGTACAAAAACTGTTCTTTCTATCAAGTTCAAAATAATTTTCCTAGAAAGTCCTTATAAAGTTCTACTTTTCAGATTTTTTTCATATATTTTAAACCTACGCTACGGGTCAAAAGTTAGAAGGGCCCCCCTCCTTCTAACTTTTGACCAGTAGCGTAGGTTTGAGGCTTTGATTTTTCCTTTTGGAGCGATTATTTCCGAAATTATTGACATTATCAAAAAATGATCTTAGTAAACCCCTGTTCAGTTTTAAATACCTATCCAACAATATATCACACGTTGGGGTTGAAATTAAAAAAAAAATCACTTCCTACTTTACATATAGGGGGGCTACCCTAATGAATCATTTTTTTTCCAATTTTTATTTTACTACTTTGTCGGCGGGATTGATATACTTATTGGTACCAAATTTCAGCTTTCTAGTGCTAACGGTCACAGAGATTAAGCGAGGACGGACGGACAGACAGACAGACATGGCGAAACTATAAGGGTTCCTAGTTGACTACGGAACCCTTCCTAGTTGACTACGGAACCCTTCCTAGTTGACTACGGAACCCTAAAAAGCAAATTCCTACGAAGTTCCTACAAAAATGACAAACCCTTACACCACAAAAAATTAATAGCCAATTATCATCAATACCGCAATAAGAAGAAATACAACTCATATAATTCTCCCATTTAACACCATCACCGACCTCCCATTACACCGTGACATTAAATAATAAACGACAGGACAATTAAACATGTTATTAAATTAGCCTACGTTACGACACGGTGTAAAATATTAAGTACTATGTTATGTTGTATGGATACAATATGGTACATGGTTCGCGGCGGGAGATAAGACGTGGTTAAATATTAGTTTACTTGGGACACACGGCTTTTGAGAATGGTCAGCAAGTTGCTGAACTTGTTGGTCGAAAAACTTAAAATGGCTGAACGCTGTGATAGACTCCGTCACTAAGGAGTGAATTAAATTACAGGTTAGGGAGAAGGAAGGATTAGTGTGAAATAATGTGAGAAGTGATCGTCACATTATATTCAAATTTAATCAATTATGACATTGTCCAAATGTCATAAAATTCGTGTGTTCGTATGAACAGATGAGAAAAAAAATCACGTCAATTCGTCGCTCCGTTTTGCCGTGAAAGAAAGACAAACATACAGACAGACACACTTTCCCAAATATAATATTAGTACAGATGATATACAGCTACTGTTATATATAATTATGTACAAGCTATATTACCGTAAAGTTAAATCAATATGCGTACACTAGTTTCCGCGTGAAGACTGAACAACTTCTCACAAACTTTTGCGTTTTCATAACAGTTTTAAAATAATTACCATAGAAATCTATTTTCCTCTAAAAATCTTATTATAAAAATATACCTACTGCGCAAAAACTTTACAACTTCTCGTTAAAGATTTAAGTGCCATAAAATTTTAAGTACTTTTAAAATTACGTGAATAGAATTACTGCGAATCCATAGAAAATATTTTGGCAATATTTATTGAGTTGGTTTTTAATGTTCAAATCGGTAAACACCTAATTCGACGCAAGTTGAAGATTTTATGCGAGAAGGAACAATCGAAGGGAAAATCATTCAAAGTCCTACTTAATTTTTTTGAAGCATCACCAAGAAGTTTTTTGGTCGTCTAAAAACCTTGAGTTTCATGTTTTTTGCGTAATTAACAATGCCTAATAAACATTACATAAAATATATTTTAAATGATAAATAAAAAAATACCGCTATGAGCTTTGAATTATTTATAGACAAGCTTAGCCCGCGGTTTTGCTGACGTGGTGCTTGCGTTGGGCCGTGGGCGTGTGGACATTTCTTTCTAATATTATTTAGTTAAATCAGGTAAGGTATTTAGGTAAATCGGTCGACATAATTTTAACTACAACAGTAGATTTAGTAAAAACTTCACTGAGGTCGCTTCACAAGTTTTTGAGTTACAAATTGTTATAGTAAATACGACTTATCCTGATATATTATTGTTGTACGTCCTTTTCAACCGTATGTCACACGCTTTATAGAAAATTGCTCATATTTCTATGTTCACAATGCGCAGCAGTGAAATTAATTACTTTGGAAATGTAAGTACAATTAAATAAACAATATAATATCCATATAAAGTTGTTGAGAAAGCGTTTACAACATTACACACAATTGATTAGAGTAATGAGAAATTGACATTACAGTTAAAATAATTGATTTCCATTCTGTTATTCTATGATTATATAGCATAGCATAATCATCTCCCTAGCCTTTTCCTAACTATGTTGGGGTCGGCTTCCAGCCTAACCGGATTCAGCTGGATACCAGTGTTTTACGTGAAGCGACTGCCTTTCAGACCTCTAACCCAGAAACTGAGCGACATGATACCCCTTAGTAAGGCTGGTCAGACTTTCTGGCCTCTGAGTTTCCGTAACGACTGTCAAAGTTCTACGAATGACAACTGGGACCAATGGATACGATACGATTTCCGAGGCACGGGATGTCATTGGTGTCCTGGATAAACTTTAGAAAGTACAATCAGCAAAGTAAGTAGGTATGCAGGGCCGTCACTTATAAACATATAATATTTTTATATGTATAATTTTTAATAATAGTAGAAAATATCTGATTTTTTAAGTATTTTGAAACTGTGGGCTAAAATAGCACAAAACTGGTGCCCTGAGACGGGGAGATGGGGTCGCGGCAGGCCACGGAGGAGATGACGAGACGAACTGGGAGGATTCCTACAGGATTGGAAAGAGGAAGCGAGGGATCGCGATACATGGAAGAAGTGGAGGGAGGCCTTTGCCCAGCAGTGGGACAGAAAAAACATAAATTATATCTAACGGCCCTCCTAAAGTAGGAAAAAATGACCTATCCACTGGGCCGTCACGCGACATATAGGTATAAAACCATTAACAATATTAACTATAAATAAAATTCTAAGCTGAATAAAACAGTAATAAACGCATAAACATTATTTTATCTATAAAATCTTTAGCACGCAATGTTATGATACCATTTACAAGAAGTATCAAGGATAGTTACAAGTAATATAGTTTAATTACTATTACAATAAAACCGGTCTTTGTATATACTAGCTGTCCCCTGCGGATTCACCCGAGTTATGTAAAGTTTTTACCAACTGCTACACTCCTGTGGATTATAGCATAGGCTATATGTTATTCTCATGTTTAAGCAGTACTGCTGTAAGTTTTATCAAAATCCATTTAGCAAGTTTGCGTGAAAGACGAACAAAGGTACACACACATGCAAACATTCACATTTATAATATTTATTAGGGTATTATGTCAGTCGCCGATAACGTAGCTTTAAATCGGTAAAAGAAGTTTTAAAATCGGTGCAGCAGTTCTAGAGTTTATCTCTCACAAACAAACAACCAAATTCTTTGTAATATTAGTGTAGGTTATTACGCAGTAAAAGTTTAACCGATTACTAGCATTATTACATTTAATATTACAAGTTTTAAAGTAGTAAAATTAATTGTTGTAATTTTTATTTCGGTAAGCGAGAGACGCGCTGCGGGAGTCCTATATTAACTTAAATAAATGTAGTTAATTAATGTAATTATTTAAATTATGACTATTAGAAGTTATGTTTTCTTGTTTGCCTGTTTGTATATTTTTTTTGTTTTTGTTCTCATTATTTATAACTAGCTGTCGTGATGGCCTAGTAGATAAGTGGCCCGCTTCTCGTGTGATTGTGGGTTCGAATCCGGGCAAGTACCAATGTGACTTTTTCAGTTCATAATTATGTACTTTCTAAACTTTATCTTGGGCACATTATCCCGTGCATCGGAAAGCACGTAAAGCCGTTCGCGGTTGTCATTCGTAGAACTTTGACAGACTAAATTTAATATTCAAACTCAAATATTAACATAATATATTTCCCTTTAAACAGTTTTCTAAAATATCTCTTTAAGTAAACTGATATTATTAAATCAAAGTCTGTACCTGAACTAACAAAAACAGCCTTAAAATCTGTTATTTACCCTAGACAATTCCTTGACATTTAAAAAGTTAGTTTTAGTAAGGCTTAGTTGTTACGGCCGCTGAGATTCGCCCACTCCGGCCGAAACAGGTTTTCGTTTAATATTTTTAAGGGGTGTTTAAGACAATACTTATTGAGCTAATTTCCTACTGTTGGAAGGAAAATCTTTTATATTCTGACCATAAAAATAATATGGTCAAAATGAAAAGGTCTTTAATTTCGACCGTAGAAAAATTATTTAAATAAGTATCGTCCGAAACACCCCTCAAAAATATGAATATTTATTGAATTTCTGTTTCGACTGGAGCGGACGAAAATTTGCAGCCAAAACACCTGCTAAACCATCTTGAGAAGGTACCTATCACCGCTAATTTATTTAGGCGCTCCTTTCAATTTAACTTTATCCAACTTTCAACAGCCATTAGATAACAATTTATAAATCAATTATAAACTCAATAACAGTTTATAACTTCATCTGTTTCATATAAAAGTGATTTAATAAAAACCGAATAATAAAACATTTATTATATAAAGTTACGAAACAGTAAAACAATTTTAGTTCCTAGATATTTAGATAACATTCATGAATTTTAAACACCAATTAGCGGATAAATTATTGCAATTTACTGTAATAAAATTTCTTTACTAATAAAACTGTCTTGTTTTTAGAAAACTGACGTGTTTATCAATTTTATTTGAGTTACGTAATAAAATGGCGCCTATATTCAAAGACTGAAAGTTCTGAATTAGTAAACTGCATTTTTCTACTTATTGTATGGTAGCAGTCGATTCCCACACTTTCGGTAAGGTCTATCGGGCTATGACCTTACTATTCTCGTCCTGTACCTCTTGTCAATAGCGATCACCAGGTAATAATAGCGTGTGAAGTCAGAATAAGCAAGCCTGATACTAAGTGTACGAACAGAGTAAAGAGCGTCCAGCGGAGCGTTGAGCGGAGCGTGCAGCGTTGCGTGCAGCAGCGTGCAAGTTGACACGCGCCGCTCGGCCGCCTCTCAGAACACCTACGTGTTAACGTGTACGCGTCTGTTTGATATGGACGCCGCACGCCCCGCCCCGCTGAACGCTCGGTTTGAGCGGGCACTCAGGCCTACACTTAGTCTAACGGTTTATTTAGAAAAAAATAGTCAGTTAATCGCTTCCCATCGCTTAGATACTCCTCCAAAAGCTATTTACTTCTAAAAATTATAACTATGTTTATAAAATGGTGAACTGACTGTCTGTCGATATATCAATACACAGCCCAAACCACTGGTCCTAAGTCTTGAAACTTGCAGGGTGTGTTCTTTGTGAAGAGAGACACCAACTAAGAAACGATTTTTTAAAATTTGACCTTTAAAGACGAATGAACGGAATGGATGGAAGGTTGAACATTCACGGGCGCGGTTGCGGAATGTTTATAATAGTTACCGTGACCCTGGAACATAAAGGGCAATCGAAGGAACATGAGGGGGTTTTAGTCAGTAAGAGTCTGACACGCCCTCCCGCCGCACCCAGGACAGGAGCAGTCACGGGCGAAAGCTGGTATATTTTATTTATATTTTGTACTAATATGATTTTAAATACCATATTAAACCATTTATTATACCATTTATCTATAATATGTATGTATTTACAAATTATATAAGTATGTATATCAGTTGTCTGGTTACCATAACACAAGCTCTGCTGAGCTTGGGATCAGATAACCGTGTGTGAGTTGTCAGAAGATATTTATTATTATTTATTATTATATGCCAGTCAGGCTTTTCAGCCTATATGAAGAGTATGTCACTGCTTTCATCTTGCAAAAATTACAGTGGAGAAGTAAGAAAATCACAGCATTCGTAAAGAAAAAAAACCTAAATAAATGCCTGTTAAACCAGAAATCTGTACATTGACCCACCGAAAATCCTCCCAATATGTTTGCAATAAATTACAACTTTCCCATGATTAATGATTGTTTTATGATCATAACACACCGTGACCGAACGATGTAGTGACTATCAAAACGGATTATTTGGATAATAAATAATGTTGCTAAGTATTTTTATTGATAAAGGTGGAACAGAAGGTTCACAAAACTAATGTGTATGTTAGTCTGTTTTGTTTGAAAAAAAAACGTGTTTAAAGTTTGAAAACTGTGTTGAATATAGACTATAGAAATTGAAAAACTGTCTGTCTACCGGTTTACATGACAGACCACGGAGTCTTAGTAATAGCGTCCCGTTTTACCTTTACCCTTTAGATACGGAACCCTAAAAAAATAGTTTTTGTAGGTTTTAAAAAAAATATGTAAAAGAAACCTCCATAACCCAGTAAGCAGTAAGCGAATGGCAACATCAAGTGTTTAATCTAAAACTGAAAGTATGGTTAAAATATTTTGCCTTATTTTAGGTGGTTTGTAAGCAAAACGTTAAAAGAAACGCTTATGGAACATTTTGCGCATGTTTGTTTGTTTATCACAACTGCTTGTATCATTACATGAATTGTATGAAGTGAAACTTCTGTCCTTCTCACATCGTGGTCTTCAAGAAACGCAATCAATATCTTTCTAATGAGCTTTGATAAATTGATTTGTAGGAAGTTAATAAATATGACTTTTACTAGTTTTACAGGCCAAGAGTAATTGTAAGTAATTATTTAATAATGAGCGTTACTTTTGTGGTTTATCATATTTTAAGTGATAAATGTGAGGGAACATTTCGTAAGAAAAAGTACTTAAAGATTTTGAGTGAGAAGTGATAACTGTATGGAAAATTTAGTAGAATTTGGTATATACTTCTTAGCTGATGAGCTTGTGTAATATACTTCGTAACTACAAAAAAAAATTGTTCCTAATTAAGGTAGAACGCACAAGGATTCATAAAATTTTGTAAGTACCCAAAGGAGTACATACAGTCGTTGAAAATAAATAATTCTATTCTATTCAATACGAGTAATAAAAGTAAAAAATAGGTATGTGTTAAATGTGATGTTGCCTGGTAAACAGTTAAATAAAAATATACTAGCAAAACAATTCCAATAAATAGGGATATGTTCACGAAATTCGAGACAACCAATAATTCTTTATTACGGACGTTGTATTGCCACTTTTTTCTTCACAAATTGATCAGGCGATCGTATTACTGGTGTTTTGTCTCTTTCCTTCTCGTTGGTTTCGTATCTGCCTCTCATTTCTTCCTGAACGGATGTAGACTTCCTATGAATCGATGTGTGGATCAGAATGTGTGGATAGTTATTCTGGAGATACTTTTTTACTGCTTTTCGAGTAGTTTTATTTTATCACTGTTTTGTGAATTCTTTCTCACTTTGCGGTTTTTAATTGGAGACGGGTACACTAATAACTTTTAAGTTAGCAGTTTAAAACAGATGAGATAAAGAAATAGTTTTTTTACTAAACATGACAGTGTCTAATATCAATGTATGTGTATTTTATATGAATAAAATTACATGAAATTTCAACCATACCAATTTAAATAATAATGCCAAATAAAAGTGTGCGATTGTAAATTCCAACAAATAAACATTTGGCCAAAAAATATTTAATATTGCATATTTTTATGTCTTTCAAATATTCTTTTAAATAAGATTACGCCAAATGTGTCGTGACAAATAGATTTCAGAGCATCAGAATTCCGATTTATAGAAAGAACCCATTCTAAAGCCCATGGAATCATAATAATCTGAGAGATATTGATCTCTACATCTACATATAAATTATTACTAAAATCCACAGATAAATCAAACTTTTTATGACTACAAGTTACTCAATCACAACACACTTTCCCTTAATTTCCCGATTAACTTCATAATTGCTAAAGTTACATGTAAAAGTAAAAGTCATATTTTTCTAATCGAAGTTATAATTAAAAACTGGTTAAACGTTTAATTAAACATCAGTTAATTGTAGCGCAACGAAACTGTATTTTCTTTTAGAAAACGTGTTTCAATTTGTTGTTTTAAATGTTTATTGCTTTTATATAACATAATGAATTCAAGCTTTAGATTGTTAAAGATAACTGATTGCCTGGATGGCTCGGTTGTCATACGTGGAGCATTGACTGTCAATATGGGCAGTCAGAAGCCAGAAAGTTTGACTAGTCTAACTATCTAGATTTTGGGTCACATCGTTAACGGGGTAGTGGAGGTCTTATATGTAATCACATAACTTTAAGCAGCGGTATTCAGCTGAATCTGGTAAGGCTGAAAGCCGACCCCAAAATGTATTATTTTAGAGAACACTAAGTAGATGATGAGATTATTAAAGACAACGTTAAGGTCTATTCTTTACTACACCGAAGTGGACGAATTGTTTACGGGATCTAAGTAGTCGTTAGTATATTAAGAAGTCGCACAGTGGAACTGGGCTGGACACATCGGCCGGAACAATACGTACAATTTTTTTTTCAATTAGAATTTAAATTTGTTTAAATTATTTTTTATTAATCTTGGCTTTAACTATTAACTAGTCCTTTAAAACCCAATCAGTTTGAAATAACCTAAATTTAACAAAAGCGACCTAGAGCGAAGGTCAGACCCTCCAGGCATGAGTTCAAAAAACCAAGGGTTTAAATTACAAGTCCCTTGTTGACAGTTGACACCTTGTGAGGTCAACCCTCTATGGTCTACATTGATAGATGTCTCTATGTCGTCGAGGATAAAATGGCCGCTCTCTGGGGCATAAAGTTGAAGCACTATAAAAACAAGTATAGCGTTGCGTGTTTACTGTTAATGCACTTTTTATTATTCATTTACTACCTGAAACAACAAATACAAATCTTTAAAAATTTCAGCTTTTCTCTACTTTTAGAGACATGTATTATACACATATATCTTCCTCTTTAATAATTATATGTATTTAAAAATCGTATCAAAATCCGTTGCCTAGTTTCAAAGATCAAAGAACAATGGGACAGACAGTAAAAACCGATTTTGTTTTATACTTTGTAGTGATAGGGAAAAATGTGAAAGTTATAAACGAATATAGTTTAGTCGTGTCAAATCAGTCTGCGCCTAAAGCATTTTAGTGGCCATGTTTTAATCGCGTCAAATTTTTTATAGAGCATCTAAATTTGACAAAACTAAACTAATATTTCTTATTCTGTACCTTTCGTGATGAAAAAAATCAAATTAACCATATGAGCTGATATCACCAGTACAAAAAAAAATTACTACAAAAATACCATCGTGACAGCTTTTTAAACCTACACAACCACTAACGTATATTTTTTTTCGTTCCAGGTACGTCATCCAAGGTTCTCAAAACATCTGCAAGGTTACATTTGACCTACAAATTTGCACCCGGCCACACCTTTACGGTAAAATGACCTTGCGTCAAAAAAACTTTTTTGAAAACAAACCCGTACCGTTTCCAAATTCAACCTTTTTTTCTCTTCCACCTACGCCCCAATTCCGGAGTAATGGCGTTTGAATGTGGACCCTGTTGGTTTTGAGATAGGGTGGGATTCAGATTGTAGGCGAAAGAGCAGTTAGAATGCCAGGTGGTATGTGGTTTGTGAATGAAAGCGCCGCTCGGGCACGTGGGTAAAATGTAGTGCGGATAAGAAACAGAAGGTTCATTCGGAACATTTATAAGTGTAGACTGTTAGAGTATATTAAGAAATTCAGTGTCATTCTTTAGAATTAGTAGCTATTTTACTATCTTGAAATTCTGGAAAAAAATATTTATGTTTTTCTTAATCATTAATTAGGATGTAAATGTCGTGGCCCTTACGAATTATTTTCGGGACGCTATTGTTTACACTCGTCGCATAAATATGTTACATTTAGAGAGCTCATTTGTTATTAAACTTCTGTTTTACTTATTCTGTGGTTCTATAAACCATCTGCCGGTTATGTAGCATTGACGTACGATTATTCTTGCTTCTTTTTTTACTTTATTGTGCAACGAATAGGGTGAAAGAGCGATCTTACTAATACTCTGGAATACACCTTTGAATTACACATGTTATTATAACCTCACAAACATTTCTTTGTAAAGCTTTGAATTACGAAATAAGTTTTTATTTTGGATAAGATTTATTAAGTTGAATTGTCGTAATGGGCCTGTAGTTAAGGGCCGCATCGGGCATTCGGCTAAGGGACTCAAACCAACTATTTGAATCCATGTACTTTTTCTCAGTATATCTAGAATATCACGGACATCACGTCCTCCGAAAAGCACGTAAACCAGTAATCGGTCCCGGTTGCCATTCCTAGAAAGCCAGAATGTTAGCCAGTCTTACCTAGGCGTGACACAGTTGGGGTATCGTGTTTAACAGTAAGTGAGTTGTGGAGGTCAGACAGACAGTCACTCGATATAAAAACACTGGAATTAAGCTGAATCCAGTTAAACTTGAAACAGGCCTTATATCCAAGAAAAAGACTAGAGAGATAATGGTATAAAAAAAACAATTGGATCAGGATAAGCCTTTATTTTTTATTATCAACTATCTATAGTTGATAATAAAAAATTGATGTATTCTACATTCGCAAAATCATCAGCTGTCCCAAACATCTGCGATCCCTTTATAATTAAGAATAATTTTAATGATTATTATTCTGTTTTTGTAACGATGTGGGGTTTAATGAACGAAAAGTATCAACTTGTAGGCGCAGGGATAATTACTGAGCGTAAAGTTATGTTTCTAATTAATGTAATTAAACAAACCGAGAAAAGGATAATGGGCATACGTCATATTTGCTGATTAATTTACAGTATCCATCCATACTAATATTATAAATGGGAAAGTGTGTCTGTCTGTCTGTCTGTATGTTTGTCTTTCTTTCACGGCAAAACGGAGCGACGAATTGACGTGATTTTTTAAGTGGAGACAGTTGAAGGGATGGAGAGTAACATAGGCTACTTTTTGTCTCTTTTTAACGCGAGCGAAACCGCGGGCAAAAGCTAGTAAACAATAATATCATCGGTCTATGACCCATTGTAGGGTAAAGGTCTCTTGTCATAGAGAGAAGGCACAAGCAATGGTCACCAATTTTTTTTTTATGATTATTTAAAGCGAGATGGTGTCATTGCTTCCTAACTGTCTGAGAAGAAACATCCAAGACAAACTGCGACATAGTCTCTTCTAAAGTCCATACAATCAAATAGGGATGTTGACTACATCAAAAGAATGACATTCTGTTTAGTCCGTCAGTTAGACAGTCCAAAAATACTGGACACATATTTTTTGCTTGATCAAATTAATAACAAAATACAAAGATAAAGAGCATCAAAGTTCCGGAGAGGGGGCTTGTGACGCCGTTCTTAGTAAAAATTATACAAAGGCGTGACGTTTCACGAAACTTCAACGCGCTGTATTGTAGTCATTTTCTGTTTACGAAAAAAAAAAGAAAAAATACGTGTCCCAAATTTTTTGATTATCTAACTGACGGACTAATTACTTTTTTTTTGTCGTCTCGCCTATTGCTTTTTTTTTCAGATATTTATTTATTAATTCACAGTACAGTATTTACTTAATCTAAATATAATGGTCCACAAAACTGTTTTGAACAGTTTGTTTTACTGTAAATACTATTTAATGAATTAAAATTGGTTTAGAATGCATAATATCTCGACTTATAATGGAAACAAGTCCGAAATCGCTAATCCGCCTTGAGCAAGCGTAGTGATCAATGCTCGTGCCTTCTCTGTATGAGAAGAAGCGTTTGCCCTGCAGTGGGACAATAATAGGCTGGTTTCATTATTAAGTGTCGAGTTGATCAATAGATTATATGGGCGTAACATGCCATGTCTATCAATGTTGGAGCGTGTCATGTTCAAAGTTATAAGTTGAACATATTAGTTGATGTAATGTCCATTGTTTGTGGATCATGTGGGTTGTGTTGAGTTTATTGGCTTTCTGGTTTTTATGGGGAATTAAAAGGGATGAGATCTTGTGTTGTATCGTAAGGTGGTTAATTTTTTTCCCTCACAAATACAAGAAAATATTTACAAATATAAGAAGATTTTTATATTTAAAGTGACGGCATAAGTTATTGATTGCGAAATAATATAATAATATCATAGGCTATATTATTATAACATCCTATAATATTTCACAGGAATGAAGTAGTAACTGAAAGTCTAACTTAACGCTTAGATATTTTTTAAATTAAGAAAATCGTCTTTTTAATTCCCCTTTTTTCGTTGACTTTTAATGTTCTGTAATTGAATATTGTTTATTTACAATTTAAGATTATAATAATTTACAAACATGTATCTATTTAAGTCATATTAATCTGAAATATAAAGTGTACAAAACTTAAAATAATACCATTAGATAAACTTAATATACATATACAATTGAAATAAAAAAGGGAAGAGTACCTATCTCAAAACAATTACTTACTTTAACACTAGATTTTTATACCTATGTGGTATCTTGAAGGTCAACTCCCATAATTCATTAGTGACCGGGACCCCTTTAAAACAACTAATAACAGATATTTCTTGTTTTCTAACTATAAGCAGCTAATAACTTGTTTAAAGAAATAGCCTGTCGGGCTTGTCCTATTCATTTGAAGAATTTATGATTATGAAACTGTGTCACGTAAATTAAATTAACTCTTATTTATTGTGACTCTTAATTAAATTTGATGTTTATTTGTATTCTTTGAGTTGAATATTATTAAGAGGGTTTTTTTTTGTTTGTTTGTTTGTAGGTAATCTCCATTACCTACAACACACACACTTCTCTTTTTAAGTCGGTGGTTAAAGAAAAAGTTCCTTTACCATATTTATTTTGAACTAGCTTTTGCCCGCGGCTTCGCTCGCGTTAGAAAGAGACAAAAAGTAGCCTATGTTACTCTCCATCCCTTCAACTATCTCCACTTAAAATATCACGTCAATTCGTCGCTCCGTTTTGCCGTGAAAGAAAGACAAACATACAGACAGACAGACACACTTTCCCATTTATAATATTAGTATGGATTTAGACCACATACGACCTCAAGTCACGTCCAGTTAAGGTTGTCGGCACACGAGATGGTTTATGGCGCAATAAACGCAAAGTTAGAACTCATACCGTTTTACTGCCGCGTGTTGCCCGCCTAAACGTGATATTTGGCGCTTTGTTAGATAATTATTAGGTATGTTATTGCTATGAGGTTATAGGTAATATTGCTGGAGAATTAATATTAGAAATTATTTCCGTAACCAACTATGTTGGTCGGATTTCAGTCAACTATATGCAGTTGAGTACCAGGGCATTTAACTTGTATGGACTGCCTATCAGACCTTCACAATCTCCTGCTTGGCGACACTATACCTTTAGTAAGACTGAGAGAGAATTTCCGGATTCTGTCCACAAAAAAAAAACGAACGTGTCTTTTTTTGGGGAGTGGGAAATCATCAAATAACGTCTCCTGTTCTGGGTGCGGCGGGAGGGCGTGTCAGACTTTTACTGACTAAAACCCACTCATGTTTCTTTGGTTGCCCTTTATGTTACGGGATCACGGTAACTATTATAAACATTCCGCAACATACAAACGGGTCTGACTCTGCTTTCTGAGACATGTTGTATCATGCTACCAATCATAATACCACATACGGTTAACCTATACTATTTCGTGTAAAAAGAAAACAATACAAATCTCTTGAACTGAAGGGACCCCTTTAGTTCAAGAGATTAATGAGATTTAACTAACAAGCAGACAAAATAACTCATCACTCATAACAACATCAACAACATAACAGAACAATATCACTCAATTGAAAAAATACGCATTTCCATTCAAAATATCCACAAAAAGCTATATTAAAAGACGTTAATTAAAATAGTCCAATACAATATTGTTCTGATAATAATTGTCACTCCAAGCTTTTGTCCTCATCCCGTGTGAGAACAATGACGCCAAATGCAGAGCTCATTCAATGACTATCAATATGAAGTTGTGTACAGAAATGGGGCTTATATAGGTTTCCATAAGGTTTGGAGTTTGTGGTGTAAAGTTTGAAGTTCTTGACTGGGTTTCTGAGACTGTGGCGTTTAAAAAAGTGACCATTAAAAGGTACTTTTAAATGTCCTAATATATGAGGAAAATAGAAATCGGACAGTCGTTCTTGAAGTGTTATTTAAAGTTTCAACTAAATCCATTCAGTATTAGCTTATAAGAGTTACAAATATCCATGGTGGCAATAGAAATACACATTCTGTCAAAATGTCTACTCTACCTATCACCTATTACGGTTTATGTGCTGACACACGGACGCGGGACGGTCGATAATATGTACTTGTTGGAAATTTCAGCCTTGCTGCATGGGAGAAATTTTCAAAATTCCTTCTGAAGTAAATGCTTAATTATTTGATAAATTACACCCAGACACAAAACAAAAAAATATGCTCATCTCACAAATCTCCTTTTCAACAAATCCTGTCTAAATACAATTATTCGAGAAAATTATAGGTACATTCGATGCATTCAGACGTAATACTGGTGATGCAATTCCAACACAAGCCCGATATCAGATCTCTAATAATTTATGAAGCTATGTCAGCAATGGACACCATTCCCCATTCACAATAGACCGCTGAGCTTCCCATATTATTATTTATGAGCCAGAACGTATTCCAGATTAAAGAATTTATTCGTGATAGAATATTATAGTGCCATTAAACTATTTGGAATACCTATACTAATTTAAAGAAGGTGAATATTTGTTTGTTTAAAACCTGCCTGACTCTGAAAAATTGATAGACATAAAAGCAAATATGGGTTGAATTTAAAAGATCGGTGGATTTAATTAAGTTTCGCTTAAAACAAAAAGTACAGTAAGCTTTATTCAGAAAAATCTAAAACATACAATCACACAAGTAAATTAATAAAATCAAAAATAAACTAAATCACTTAATTCCTCTTCTTAATTTCTCTGATGAAGTTAGGTACAGAGTAGAAAGAGATTTGAACCCCAGAGAAGTACATAGACTATTTTTTAATCAGCAACTCCGCGATACGCAATTTACGAGATACGTGATAACTGACATTGCCGAACAAAAGCCACTTTATTTTAATTTCGGGTTTAACTGACCCGATTCACATGCAACTGTTGTAAGCGAGGAAGTAATTACTAGGAGTCCATTAGAACAACCGCGACTGCGGTCACAATGCGGTTGCAACTCGTCGCAAGTTGTAGGCGTGAGCGATGAGCTAGTTGATACTGAAAATGGTTAAGATGAAGTTAGTGCTGTATCGGGGAAAAGATTTTTCGATTCTCGAACAGAACTTTTAGTTGAATTTCCCACTTGATTGCTTGGTCTGATTGTAAACGCTCCCGCGATAAGAAAACGTCTAGAAGAAAGCAATGTTTTTAAATAAGAGAAATGGTGTGAAAATAAACGTTTATGTATGCTTGAGTAGGTTCTGCGATACGTAAGGATGATGTTGTTAATATTAGAAATAGCAGTATTAGTACTTCAATCAAAAGATAATTTGAAAGACGTACTTTAAATGCGAACCATTGATCTATGACACTATATTTTATTTGTTTAAACTATACTTATTAAGAAAATTAAGGATCAAAGAATATATATTTTTATTGCAACAACAACTTAACAAAATCCTAAGTAAACCCTTCATTTAGACCTAAACTCCTTTGTCTACAGTCCCATCAGTATAAATCCTGTCCACTTGCACCAAAATACAACGGATACCGAAACGACCTATTGTTCGCATATTGAAATTCAACTCGAACATAGAATTTTGAACATAGTCCACCATTTAGCATACATTCACAAAACCTTCCTCTGTGTCATTGAATATATCATCGTATGTAATGTTGCAATTTAATAATCTATCAAAATTATAAGCTTCAATGAAATTCTCATTCATCTTTCCTGGTGTGGTAACCACATCTGGTACTTTACATCTTACTGTTATTATATGCTCTGGTATCTTGCCGCGATCACTAATCTAGCCAGGTAATTATAGTCCAATTTCCCAAGATTATTTATTATAACGGCCAGGGGAAGCTAAAGAAAAGGGAGGATTGCGTCACCTTTTTAAACGGGTTTATAAAAGTTATCTGCTGGCAGATCAAATTTTTTCAAACTCGGCTTATAAAGTACCTAGAATTTTTTACTTTAATATGACAAAAGCTTTAATCCATTTTCATACTTCCATACTGTAGTAAAATGTAGATATATCAGGTCCAAATGAATTTAGCATTTAATTATAAATGTCCAATCAACTAAAAAGAAAAATTGTAAAGAAGAACTCGCGATACAAAGGGATTAAAAGACATAAAACAAACTACATTAATTTTATTAGAAGTAGAGATTGTAAGTCAAACAACACCAGGTATGCAAGTGACGTTTGAGGAAGTTCTAATAAAAAACTTTAATTTAAAGCTAACAAAACACGAAACAAGAATATTAAAAGCCAGCAGTATTTTATCATCTAGCCTTCAAAGACCTACATGGTGATATCAATGAAGCAATAACGAAATCACTTAACGCACATTTAACAGTCATTAACACGCACCACGCACCCAACAATTGCGTGATACTTCGAAAGGGAAAATCTATTGGCAGTCAATTTGAAGACAAAGAAATAAATTATTTAACATACGATTTCAATGAAACAGCTTTTAAAGGCACGAGTGGACCAAGGCTTCTTTTAATGAGAGAACGTTAACATGTCCTGAATGGGGATACGTGGATCATTGAAATGATGATTGCTACATTAAAATTCAAGAAAGTCATTAGCATGTTTATTTTTGGTATCTTGAATGGTGAGGGAAAGACGGTTAATGAGAATTGTGGTGTTGATTAAAATAGATGCGGTGTTGGGTCGGAAGATTTGAATGAAAGAGATATTATGGAAGGAACGAATGTAGAAAAATATAATGGAATCACAGACTCAGTGTTGCTTTGTAAATTGACTGTGAATTTAAGCTAAGCGACAACTGGCGTCATATTCTATTCCCACGAATTCACGGAGGAACATTAAACAATTTCGAAAGAAAATACTCAGAAAAAATTACAAATGTTATCAAAAAAATTCCAAAACCAAATTAGAATACCGAAATCTGTGAAGCCTTAATGTCGTCTGAGACGATGCTTGAATCCTTCCAAAAATAACTTTCAAATTAGTCCCTAGAGGCATTGACAAGTTCAATAGGTAATGTAAAACCCATTGAGCTAGTAATGATTGATGGGCATCTATCTAATCATCATTTAGAAGCACTATAGTAATAAATAAATGAACTGTAAGGAGCCCCTCTCACGGTTGATTGAAAACATAAGAAAAATTTCCCATAAGAAAATAGGAACGTATAAGCTAGACTGGTCAAGTGTGATTTATGTTGCGTACAGAAGATTCCGTGTTTTGATATATTTTTACTAGACTGAGGGCTATAATTCACTAGCATCAAATAAATCAAAGTTAATTTTTTAGCGGTAAAAGTATGATATTGTGAATGTGAAGTACTATGGTTTCTAAATCTGCATACTACATTAATTACATTTTTTTATCGCTTTCTGTAATAGTTACCAATTATTTTACGATTACATGTATCCCTGCTAATGGTTTCATCATTAATGATGTATAAACAGACTTCGTAGTACTCATCAAAATCCCACCTAACGCAACACAACCTACGGAATCCTAAAATCTCATAACTGCCATTAGAAATGCGGCATCGTTACCACACTTTCCGCGACCACAAAAACTGACACATAGATGGACTGACCACAGTATTACATGAACATTTTCTCCGATCGTGAATCAATCTTTAGCACTTACAAGTTCCATCACATAGATAGATGATTCATGTAATTATGTACTGGTGACTGCATTCTGTTTGCTGTTCTTATTTATACCTCTACCTACTGTTTATTTGGTTGCTGTTGTGAATACTTAAGTAGGCGGCGAGTGATGGTGATGATTGAAGGTTGGATGTTTGAATGTAGAATTAAAGATGTAGATAAATTTTAAGTTAGAGATGGTGATGGCGATTTTACATTTCAATTGCTAAAGTTGTTCTATGTGAGCTACCTCACCTGCAGTTTTCTTCTACGTTGGTACTGCCAACCGCTATGTGAGGTTGGCGTTTTAAATCTTGTAACGCCATAAATATTATGACGCGTTGGTTTCCTGAAGGTCTAACTTCGTTGTGGCCCAATAAAGCTTGTCATTCAGGTTGTGTTCTTCCATTCTACCTTCAGTAGTATTTTTTTAATAAACTTCCGGGAAAATAAGTACTTAAGTATAAGTTAGTTTAACAGCTCATTTCAAACTCACTTCACCTAAAACAATCAAGCGTTTTTTAAAAAGAGAATAGGCCAGTTTATGCGACTGATTGATAGCTCGCCTTAGCCCACACCTCATTTTACTAAAAGAGATTTATATTAGCTAAAAATTGTGCAATGGAGGAATAATGACACTCGACAAAGGGTCAAAAGTCAGGAATAAATCAGCAAGATAGTTGAAAACTCAGTTCTTATGTCGACACGAGGTATTAAATTAAAGTTAAAACGTCCGTAAGAAATAATAAAGTACGAAGGTGGCGAGATTAACAGAATGCCCAGCATATAATTATGCAAACTTTAATTAACATAATTGTCTTTGCATGCGAGCTTACAACAGAATTGCTGTATTTATTTAAGTTTTAATGCGTTTGGCATTTGTTGGTAAAATAGTGTTTTTTTTGCAAATGTTGGCAAATATAGAGTGTGCAACCGGAGGTCAAAAATAATTTGTTTATTATTAGAAATAATGAATAGTATAATTTAGTAAATTATATAGTAAAGAATACAAAAATCTTTTTAAGTTAGCAATTTTTAACTATTTGTACTATAATAATATTATCTTTCTTCTTCTATATGGCGTATTGACATTTTATAGCCTATACCATTATTCCAAACCGACTAACAGTTCCAGAGATTAGTGCGTTATAAACAACTATACTAAGTAGTCCGAAAGTAACTCTGACTGCCGGTCTCTTCGTCACGCCTAAACCACTGAACCGATAAGAATGAAATTTGGTACAGGTATAGTCTGGAACCCAAGAAAGGACAGGATAGTTTTCATCCCGGAAATCCCCCGGGAACGGGCAGTATTATTCCACGCGGACGAAGTCGCGGGCAAAAGCTAGTTATTTATAAGCTAACCTTTAACTCACCACGTAAGTGTTGCAAACATTGGCTATCAATACATTTACCAACGTTGGCCCAATTCGGTTAGTGATTGGTGAATGACGTCTGGTTAGCCTTGACACAAAGTTGGTTGAGACGATGATGCCGAGTTATGAATAATGACGAACGGTAAACAAAGTTTAATAGCGTGTGGGACGAACTTTATTTTGATGATATAAGTGTTTTATTTGTTGGTGTTATTTTGATGATATTTGAAGTGATTGGTTTATTGGTATAGTAAATTATGGCTGCAACTTCGACTGCGTAAAAAATGATTATTGCGGATGCAGAAAAGTCACGGTTTAAAAATATTATGTGTCCTTCTCGGGCATTCAATCTATCTCTATATCAAATTACCTCACCCCCTGTTTACTTAAATTAAATATATATCCTGGGACAACTCACACACGGCCATCTGATCCCAAACTAAGCAGATCATGTAACTAGACAACTGATAAACATACATGTAGACAATTACAATATTATTATTTTCTAGCTTTTGCCACGGATGTCGAACTTCTATTCCCTATTTTACCCATTGGAGTTTTTCCGAAAATTCTTTCTTCGTGGACTTACTCTTCACAAAGAACAATCCCTTTAAGATTCAAGTCACTAGGACTAGCGTTTTGGGATGTGCGATGATATATCAACAGTTTTTTTTGGGGAGTGGGAAATCATCAAATGACTTCTCCCGTTTTTCGTGTCAGACTTTTACTGATTAAAACCCACTCATGTTCCTTTGGTTGCCCATTATGTTCCGGGGTCACGGTAGCTATTATAACGATTCCGCAACTTCGGATATATATCAGCAATCAGTTAATGAGTCAGTTTATCATTTTATATAAATCTTGATATTGCTCTGACAGACTGTCGTTTACCTTATCAGGTAAAACTATTAACGGATAATGCTTGGAATATTCTAGCTTGTGACATGTGCTACGTTTTCATTTGCAACTTTATCTACTAGCATTCTCACGGTTGAAATTGCAGTTATTGGTATAATTATACGACTATACAGTACTATTTCTGATATTAAAGAGATATTGATTTAGTTTATATATGTAAAATATCGCCGGAGGTGTTGCTGTCTGATATATTACACAGTTAATCAGTGAGTTTGCCATTTTACAAAAGTTTAATTTATATTTTAAGATTTTTCTTGATAATTTTTCTACACCACTTCCGTGAGTCTTATAGTATATATTATACTATTTTTTCCAATCCCATTGATAGTTTCAGCTGTATTAAAATAAAAGCAAGTTGTTACAGCAAAATTCTGACCTACGAAACGCTGTTATAAAACTTTATGATCAGTAAAATCCGGGACGTACACTCATTTTTCAATAAAATCTCATCTTTCAGCGTGAACTACGAACATCTGCTATAAACGGGTCACAGCTGCTAGATGTGGCTTCTTCATGTAGTGCTTCTATTTTATAGTGAACTGTTAAACTCAATAACTGAAAGTTTTGCGTTGACACATTTTGTGTGTGTCATATCTTTGTTTTATGAATGAAAACTACAAACACTTCTACAGTGCTTTGTAGCTTTTCAATGATTTTTTACCAGTAGTTTAAGAATTTTTAATTGGTCATGTTTTGTACTAATTTATTTATAATGAGACAGACTATTTAGTCGTAATAACTCACAGGGCGAGATAAATAGACGTTACTAAGCATTGACTTTGGCTTAGCCATGTTCCCGTCTCTATCGTACACTAGACGTTTGGCAGTTGTGTAACAGTGACAGGTATAGTGCTAAGACAAAGTCAGTGCTAAGTAACGTTTATTTATCTCGCCGAAAGTCTGTATGAAAGAAAGAAAAACGGTTCATTCGCACATAGTGAGCTACAAAAAAAAATCTGATATACTAGAAACCTTAAAACTAAGGCAGCTAAGTAGCGTCACTACTGCGTGAAACGGCTAGCTCTCAGCATAATGCCGTGACCCATACACAGGCACGAGTCCACGACGCTGGTTTTCAGCGCTAGCCGCTAGCCCATCTATCTATAGTATGTATGTATTTATAAATGATATATTTATGTTTATCAGTTGTCTGGTTGCCATAGTACAAGCTCTGCTTAGTTTGGGATCAGATGGCCGTGTGTGAATATATAAATGTAAATATATTCGATTTATTTTTACGTATGTTTTCTACGAAATGTGGTATGTTGTGAAGAAAACCGTAAAAGCCCCTCAAATTCGGACGAAAATACAAACCAACAATTTTCTGTGTAGATCAAACAGCTTTATTAATATTTATGACTTGTTTTGCTTTGTGGGTTTTTGTATTTTTTTTTTCTTTTTTTTACGATTGGAATGCATTTCCATATAAAAGAAAAAAATAAGCTTTTTCCTACCTTCAAGCTGATTTTACTTTTTTATATTCATCAATTTCGTAAGATCATTAACTATTAATCTTTCATTATTGTTTATTTACTTATACGTAATTAAGACGGTACATCGCCAATTATGATAATGATGATGATAATCATGATTTCGCACAATTATTTGATTATTAATTTGATGTAATAATATTTTAATTAAATTCGTTATTGAGAGACTGCGAGCTAACAATTTGTACCATGTTCTAGCAAACCAGCGTACTGAAATAAAAAGAAAACAAGACATAACTATTATATAATAAATAGATTGTTATTTGCACGACCACAAAATTAAAAGAAATTGAATGAGAATAAGAGAATTATGATGAGAATATTAATTAAATCTCTACAAATAAAATGGTAAAGTGACAAAGTGACTGCTTAATTGACTAATTAATATATTAAACCTTCGCACACACGTGATTCGAGACACAATAGAAAGACAATACCAGTGCGACAGCCGGCTGTCGCTTGGTCGTTGAAAAGTTAATTAGTCAGTCAAAAATTGACGCACAATACAGACTGTTGATTCTATAGACATGAAACTTGGAGGGTGTCTTCTTTCAGTAGAGTAGGTAGTCACTAAGAAAGGGTTATTGAAAATCCGACCCCCGATGGGGTACAGTAGTGGCTGGAAGTTCGACTTCCACACGGACGAAGCCGCAGGCGAAGCCGCAGGTGAAGCCGCAGGCGAAGCCGCAGGCGAAAGCTAGTTAACAAAGAAAAGATAAGGAAATATAAAAAGATAATTAATTCCATTAACAGAAACGAAAGAAATAGAATAAAGCTAGAGTATTTATAGTAACAAATCAAATAAATAAAAATTTTAAACAAAAAAAGAACCAGCAGCTTCATATTCTAAATTTAAAATCATTCAATTGAGTCATCAGATCAGATGATATATCAAAATAATATGACATTTATAGCACATAGGCGCACACGCAATGAGGCCGTCGGTCTTATGCAAGAAACGCGTGGCTAAACTTGTTTTATTTATGTGAATAGTAGTTGCTGATATCAACAAGATTCTGTATTAGACTGTGGTTAAGCTTCTGTCTAGTTTAGGAGCTGATAATTAATTGTGATTGCTGTGAAATATCTCGATTATAGCTTAAAGTAATGTAGTATTTATAAATTTTGATACGTAGTTCGGAAATAAAGTCCAATTAATATACCTTGCTCTTTTTAAAATGAATAATAAGTATTACATAATAGTATTACTAGCTTTTGCCCGCGGCTTCGCTCGCGTTAGACAGAGACAAAGATAGCCTATGTTACTCATGGAGAGTTTTTCAACTATCTCCACTTAAAAAATCACGTCAATTCGTCGCTCCGTTTTGCCGTGAAAGAAAGACAAACCTACAGACAGACAGACACACTTTCCCATTTATAATATTAGTATGGATTTATAAGTTTTTGATATATTTGATTTAAGAACTACATCTGACATCCTATATCGCGATATGGCGATTATCACACTGCCCCGGACCACGCTGCATGTTGCGTGTCAACGCACCTACGCACGTTCCTGCGGGAGTGCAGATCTGCATCATCGTGCGGGTTTTTTGCGCACTCACGCGCGTAGGTGCGTTTTGTAGATTCACGCACGGCGGCTCTCATTTATTCGCCGTTCTCTCGTTCTCATTGATTCACACGTCACGCCCATTCAAAATCACGCGCGGCACTGCGGGATTCGGTGTGCCATACCTTGCGTCTCGCCCCGCACCTACGCGCGGGGGTGCATGTTTCTCCGCGTGTATGCGCGTGATCCGCATGAACGCGCGTGGATGCATTTTCGGTGTGTTAGACTGTGCGTGTTTTCCATACAAACGGAGATACTTACAAGCAACGGAAGAACACGCATCCACGCGCTACGCTGCATCATGCGGGGCAGTGTGCGAATCGCCTATAAGAGTTTGACGCGATATTAGCATATAAATAAAATTCTGACTAGAACCGTTGTGTGTTGTTGTTCGTTAGCCCACCAGCCACTTTGGATTGAGGGTTGGAGGTTGAGGATCTTCACATTCGGTTCCTCATATCTCTCCTGTTCCTATAAAAGGTATAATAATTATTATCAAACTGACTTTCGCCCGCAACTGTTGGGTTTGGGTTCTATTTCGTTCATAAATAAAACCTTTCGTATATCTCCCATCACATTCTGCTATCACTTACGATTTTATTATATTACTAGCTGTCCCCTGCGGTTTCACCCGCATTTTTTGTTACTGCTCCGCTCCCGTGGGTCGTAGCGTGATGGTATATAGCCTATAGCATTCCTCGATAAATGGGCTATCTAACACTGAAAGAATTTTTCAAATCGGACCAGTAGTTCCAGAGATTACCCCCTACATACAATCTTACAAACTTACAAACCTACAAACTTACTAACTTACAAACTTACAAATTTTACCTCTTTATAATATTAGTATAGAAGTATAGATATAAAGTATTTTTATACCAGTGACTTCGTCCGCGTGTTAAAGTCAAAATTGGACAGTCATCGTCTCCACCAAAATTATTTCACGCAAAAACAAAGAACAATCGGAGTAACACACTGCTTAGCATAATGTGTCACAAAAACACATTTTAATTAACACTAATTTTAACCGTAATTTTCTCTGTTAACACTGTTTAAATTAGGTTATTAGGACTTCATGATTCACTTAAACAATTTCTTTGTCATCACTAACTTTTTTCCAAGATGGCAGATTACGCCTTGTGTAAATCATTTCTTGCATATATCTGATTAAAATATTGATTTTGAGTCTGATTGTTTGAGTTCGTTATGTTTGTGTATGTGGATATTTTTTATTCTTTCACGCAAAAACTACGGAACGGATTTTGATGAAATTTTATAGTAATATGGCTTGAAAATTAAAATAACATAGGCTACATAAGATCACACTATGATCTACATGATTATCGCGATAATCAAAAACATAACACAACGCAGAGGACAGCTAGTAATTTATAAATCGTCAACAATGAATCCACAATAACCGCAACTCACGCAAACGGAATCGCAAGCAAAAGCTAGTCAATTCATAAATGAAAAGTACAACAAAACGCCCCGAGTTCGCTTGCGAGACTTATTTGATGAGCAAAATGTTGGCCAACTAAAGACAATGTAATCGCTTCCCCGAATTATAATTGGCGTTGATAGGGCTGTCCGGAATTAAACAAATGGAAATTAATTAACTAAATGACTGTTTGGTCTGGCGATGACATAGTTTCAATGTCGGTGGACAAAAGTGGGGAATACAGACGGCGGCTTTCGTTTTGTTTGTTGTCTAGTTAAATATTACCTTTTATTATATATTTAAAGAAAAGCGGGCAGTGGGATATTGATATTTCGTTCCTTCCCTTCTTTATCTGAAATATTGATTACATTAGTTTTGCGATGCTATGTTTCTGAATTTTAAACATTAAATTCAATAATAAAAGTATTCCTAAGAGACCTAAGTTAAAACATATATAAAAAAAATTATCGCTGCACTAATCACGGAGTAATTAATCAGTGTACAAAATTATTTAAGAGAAGACGGCACAGTAAGGTCTGAAAAGTGCACATTCTTTTAATTTCCTAATAGTGTTTTTTTACTATAATTCAAAGAAAGAACACACATCACTTCTTTTAAAAACGAACGAAACACTTTAGCGCCAGCATTATTCCCAAATTTTCCCCTCGCGACAACCTTACTATTAAAAAAAAAAACTACAGGTCGGCCGCGATTACGGATAAGATGACAGTTGAACGTGTAAACGTGTGCTTTCACGAAAAATATTCAGTACTTACTGCCAATATATAATTTTTGTGTTTAAAAGAACTTAATGGACACCCAAACTGCGTGTTATTATAGTTATAAAAATGTTAATGTGTTTTGCGGTGTTTTAACTAAAGATTTAGTTTGAAATCGGACCATATTTTGGAAAATGACGATTTACTTTTGTGAATGAAATTTTTTTGCTGTTGTGTGGGTTGGTTCTTTCGAGCCATGTTTGGTAGGAGAAAGGAGGAATATATAAGATTATGGTTTACTTGATGATAAGCGGTCACGGTATCCTTGTAACGAATTTAACAGCAAGGGCAATTTAACACACGGGTCCGAAGACCCTATTCAATCTTTTTTTAAAGTCTACAGCAGTTAACTCATTTGACAACAAGAACGTTTGCGGGAAGTACACAACTAGCAAAAAACAAAAAACAGAAACAAACAACGAAACGTATTCATTTTTAACCGACTTCAAAAATAGAGGAGGTTCTCAATTCGTCTGTATGTTTTTTTTTCCAGCAATATAAAAAGAAATCAATCGATTTATCGTCTAACTTTAATAATCAGGTAGTAAAAAAATCGAGATGCTTCAACTTATACTGAGCGTGATTTTGATTGACTGTCTCGTTACGCGTTGGTCTCATACTAAATAAATAAATATCCTTGGGCAACTCACACACGGTTATCTGATCCCAAACTAAGCAGAGCTTGTACTATGGAAACAGACAACTGATAAACATACTTACAAAATTTATAAATACATACATATTTTAGATAAATTACACCCAGACACAGAACAAACAATCATGCTCATCACACAAAGTTTGTCTTGGATGGAAATCGAATCCACGACCCTCGGCTTAGCAGTCAGGTTCACTTACCACTAGACCAACAGGCCCGTCAATTACATCCGATGGGCTTAAAAATGGGCTGTTTCATTAGATACGGTAAGATTTCTCAGTTGTAGTAAGTCGGTAATAGGAAGTTATTGGTGTATTCTATGCCGCTGACTGACATCACTTAAATCTATTGCGTCGGAAAGCATGTAAAGCCGTTTATCCCGTTAGTCAGAAGCCAAAAAGTCTGACTAGTTGAACTAAGCGATATCGCGTCGCCTGCAGAAGCTGGGTTGTGGAGGTCTGACAGACAGTCGCTTCACATAAAACACTAGTATCCAGCTAAATTCCATTTGGCTGGAAGCCGACCACAGCATAGTTGGTAAAAGGCTAAGGAAATATTGATGGTGTATTCACTTATTTATTTAAACTTTATGCACACATGTACAATAGCGAACCTTATGCATTAGGGCATTCTCTACTAGTCTTCTCAGGGTGGTGCAGAGATTATATGATTAAATTTTCTTCGTTTTTTTGTGCTAGAAAAGTAATATAAAATTAATACCAAACATTTTACTATACAAGAACATTTTTCAAATAAAAATGTCATGTTACCACGCCAAATACGACACGTAACAAATGGGTAAAAGTACTTTAATCTGTTGTGAGGAACATGTTGTTTACTAATAAAAAGGCTAGTAGGCATAAAAATATGAAGATACTTTTGATTAGAAATGTAGGAGTTCATTCTTTGGAGCTCTTCAATATCTTTCGGAGCTGATTTATATTCGTGGCTCAGTTGGATTCAGCTCTCAGAACAAACAAAAAGTTAATCAAGCATCAACTCTATTAAAAAAGGGTCCTTCTAACGCGAACATATGGAGAATACTGCTACACAACTTCGTCCCCAAAAAAATCTATTTATTTTGCGTAAAACCAGCGACTCGTAATAAAACGTACGAAAAACAGGGAAAGAGAAAGATCCTTTATTAGCTTGGCCCATAATAATAAGCCAGGGTACTCTATTTTGTCACACGTGACTCTCGAAATTCGGAGAGCTTTTTCTTTTTTTTCGTCGTTTTCTGCACTATTTGTATCTTAATAAAATTACTATATTTTGCCCGCGACTTTATTCGTGTATTTTGAAACTTTCTTTTCCAGTTTTACCACATTATGGTTTGAATCCGGGGTTGCGGAATATTTATAATAGTTACCGTGACCCCGGAACATAAAGGGCAACCGAAGGAACATGAGTGGGTTTTAGTCAGTAAAAGTCTGACACGCCCTCCCGCCGCCCCCAGGACGGGAGCAGTCATTGGATGGTTTCCCACTCCCCAAAAAAAATGGTTTGAATTTTCAAAAATTCTTTCTGAGTGGATCTTTATAAAGAGCACACCTCCAGTACCTATTTAGTAATCTGTGTTTTCGGGCAGTCGTTTAGCTATGCGATGATAAAGCACCTAGTAAATTAGTCAGTGTAGCATTTATATTTACAAAAAATCATGCTACTATAGATACAGTTGTTTTCCTATATCTACATTTCCTAAAATGCCCAGTAGCTAAAACATCTGCCTATTAAGCTTTAGATTACGAGTTTAACCAGCCGACCAAGCACGTACCAATATGGTTTCAATTCATACTCGTATGTTCTTGCAATTCGTCTAGGACATAACTGACTTGCCGTCTTGGCAACCGTCTAGCCAAGTGTGACACCTTGTCCAGTCAATTTTTTGGGACAATCTCACCACTCTATTCCCAACCACTGCAACTCCTGAAAGCCAGAATCAACAGCGGAGTCCACCAGAAAAGCGCCGAGCAATGAAGCACGGCGAGTCCCGAAAAAGCGATTCAACTGACTTGGATCCCGCAACGAAATTAATCAGAAAAGTACAGCGGGGGACTAAGAAAAAATCCATTGTCCAGTCTAGCCACGAGGTATCGAATTACCCAGTACCTAACTTCTGGAAGTCTAAAAGCAGTCGCTTCAAGTAGAACACTGGTATTTAGCTTGATCCGGTTAGGCTAGAAGCCGACCCTGATAAGTTGAAAAAGGAAGATTGTGTTTTTTCTACTGATTTGACTTATTATCAAAATCAGTAGTTTCTGTATATACTTCATCGGTTTAGAGGTAATGAACATAAAGGGCAACCGAAGGAACATGAGTGGGTTTTAGTCAGTAAAAGTCTGACACGCCCTCCCGCCGCACCCAGGACGGGAGCGGTCATTTGATGATTTCCCACTCCCAAAAAAAGGTAATGTACTAAATGTAAACAATCTTGATATTTTTGATCTAAAAATAACGTAATAATATTGTCGTATTAATGTCGTCTGCGATTTTATTCTAAAACTAGAGACAATTTTGTATATTTTTTATGCTTTCAGATAAAATATATGTCAAGATTATTTTCGTTTAGTTGTCTACTTAAATCCAATGGAATGTAGGTGCTAGGTAGGTACACTTTGATACAAGGAAGTTGAAACAAAAATAATGGAAAAATAAAGAATTCTCTTTTATCGAATCCACGAGAGTAAAAGTTCGAATTTTCACAAAATGTGTGTTTTCTTTGAAGTGTTTCTTTAACAAAGAAAGTTGTTATTTCTGTGCAAAAACGTTTTCACTTAATCGCGCATTATTTTTAGGCTGATTAGGTTTTTGGATCAAAGAAATGTATCGTTAGAACTATTCATGTAAAGAAAAATTCATGAATCGTTAGAACTATTATTTTTAGCCCTTCATCTGGCGATTGGTATGGTTTGTCGACCACGCCAGTTGAGTGAACCACAACCATACCACAGATAAAACAACAAAATGACAGTGATCATAAGTGTGTGTGTAATGACACCGACAATAATGACAGCTGTCAGATTGACATTTCACCAGACCACATGTTATACAGCTGTCCATTATGTTTTGTGTTGTTCTTGTTGTTAGTCTTTGGTTAGTTAGCCTTTGGTTTTATCCGCGGTAATTTTAATAAGTGTTATTCCAGAGAAGCAATAAAATTAAGATTAATTCTACAAAGTAATCGAATACCAGCTTATTATTATGCGTCAGAATAACAAGGTAATTTTGCGACTTATCATCAAAATCAGTAGTTTTGACGTTAAAGTGTCACAAACATCCTCACAAGATTTGAAGATTATAAGCTAAGATAAAATAATAGAAATTTGTTCTTAAACCCTATCCTTTATATTCTTTCAAGAAACGCTAGAAAGATTTTGTGGAAATTTCTCCACAGTATTCTTATTTCCCTTTCCCTTCCTTATTTTTGTTTGAACTGAACGTAACCTGATAATTAAAGAAAAATACGTAGTTCTCTGCAGCGTATTTTTCATTCTATCTTTCCTCTGAGCTAGACAGGTGTAGCTCATTAATTATTATCTAGTGCAATCTTATCTGTACTAATACTAGCTTTTAACCCGCGGCTTCATTTGTGTTAGAAAGAGACAGAAAGTAGCCTATGTCACTCTCCATCCCTTCAATTATCTCTACTTAAAAAATCACGTCAATCTGTCGCTCCGTTTTGCCGTGAAAAACGGACAAACAGACAGACACATACACTTTCCCATTTATAATATTGGTACTTATGGAATATAAAGCTGAAGAAATTGTTTGTTTGAACGCACTAATCTCAGGAAGTATTTTTTTTTGTTGGATAGCCCATTTAGCGAAAAAACTATTATATGTTATATCATCTCTCTACGATCTACAAGAGCGTAAGTAGTAACCAAATATGCAGGTGAAACTGCGGGGAACAGCTAGTTTTATACGATAAATATTGCTCTGATATCTATTACCTTATCGGGCAAAACTATTAAAAGATAATTGCTTGGAATATTCTGGCTTATGACTTGTGATACTTTTTCATTTGCAACTTTGTACTACTAATATTCTCACGGTTAAAATTGCAGGTATTGACATAATTATACTAGTAAGTACTATGTATTTTATTATACAATAATATACTAGTACTATTTTTGATATTAAAGATATATTTTTTATGTTGGTTATATGTGAAATGTCACCAGAGGTAATGCTGGACATTAAATCCATACTAATATTATAAATGCGCAAGTAACTCGGTCGGTCTGAGTTGCTTTCACGCCAAAACTACTTTTTATGAAATTTTGTATAGAGCTGATTTAAATGAAATTTTATATAGAGATAGTTAATAGCCTGAGAATATTCAAAGTGAGGATAGGACTGAGGATAGTCAAAAATCCACGGGAACGGAAAATACGCGGGTAAAACCGCTGGGGACAGCAGCTAGCTTACTAATACAATGCAGACAAGGAATTCAGGCTGAAGCTTCAGCTTTACTTTGACTTTTAAATCTTACAATGAAAAAAAAAACTTCCATTAAAACAAATGAACCGACATCATCAAGGCTATTTAAAATCACTTGCTACTCCAAGTTACGTTTAATTGCCAAAAATGTCCGCCATTTTTTTCCGACAACCCAAATACCAGACCACTCTAAATCACGCAGGTCCAGACGGAGAAAGTATATGTAGCCCGAGGACAGCCGACTTCTTCCGATGTTACCCGATGCAACTTGCAATTATCGGAACAGATACCCTCATTATTTTTCACATCGATTTTATGATGTGTTTCGTTTTGTTTTATTTCTTTAAAGCCTCGTTCTGATGTGATGTCCTCTTCAAATAAATTAAATAAAAAAAAATCTAAAGATCTTGAGTAGGTAGTCCTCTTTAGTGCAGATGTGTAGAGATATTTTAGAAGCGCTGCATTTGCAGTGTGTGTTTTCATTTTTTGGGACAATTCCACCACATTATTCCTTACTAATGCAACTCCTGAAAGTCCACAGAAGACCAGCGGTTCGAGTTGTGCTGTGATATATCAAAAGTCAGTAAGCCAGTCTATGCCGCCGCACTATCTCTAACCACCGTAACATCTGAAAGCCAGAATCAACCGCGGAGTCTATCAAAAAAACACCGACCAATAAAGTTCGACGAGTTCCGGAGAAATGATTCAACTGTCTCTCTTGGATCCAGCACCGAAATTTATCAGAAAAGAACAACGGAGCAATAAGAAAACAACACAATTTTCACTTATCCATATGAAGCAGTAGGTAAGACATAACCGGCTGTTTAAACCTTCGAACACACGTGGTTTGAGACACAACAGAAATACAATAGCAGCGCGACAGCCCGCTGTCGCTTGGTCTCGAAAGGTAAATGAATGTGTAATCCTCCATTTTGCTAGTTTATACTTGCAGCGGCCTACTTATGTGCCATTAAACGTTAGAACAGTTCTATTACCATCCAATGCCATTAAAATCAAAGCCGAACACCGACATCTGAATTGGCACTTAATATTAATTGAATTACAATCAATTATAATAATATCCTTAACAATACTTGATCCATAAAGCCGCTGATGTGAACCCTTTAATGTCGATGTGGGTTCACTGTGTGTTAAAATCAGGGATGTTATTATGGAGCTCCGTAACCGTAAATTTCGGATATTTGTAGTAATTAAATATCCGTAACCGTAACCGAATCCGATATAAAAATTTCGGATATTTATAGATAGAGTCTGAGTCTATGATACACGTTAGAACAATTTATTATTCTTTCATTGCTTGACAGTTCCTTGCATTTTTTATTATTTATTGTTGCACAGTTATTAACAAAAAAATTAAAAATCTAATAACTGTAACTGAAAGTATCCGAAAGTATCGGAAAGTATGCGAAAATATCTGAAAATATCCGAAAACATCAGAAAGTATCGGAAACTTACGTATAATCCGATATTATTTCACATTCGTAACCGTATCCGAAGCCGATATTATACTATTTCTATATCCATATTCGTAGCCAGATCCGAAATTTCATAAGCATAACATCCCTTGATGTTCATCGTGTATTGAAATTCGGGGAGCAAGAGTACCATTAATTCATATTAATGAATGTTTTCGACCGTAGAGATTGGGTTGACAGCGGACTCGTGGAGATATTATTGGAATGTTATTATGAGTAAACTGAAGATTCACTTGGTAAATGTTTAGTTAGGTTGAGGTGAGCATCTGAGGATGCTAGAGATTGGCAGGTAGAAAAAGCTCCCTTGACCAGCACTGCAGCACTTGAGCACTGAAGTACGATTTTCATCATTTAGTGCACAAGTTAATGAAGATGAAGATATTTTACTGACTCTCTGGGGTTGGGAAAATCCGTTGGGGTTCGACTAAGATTTACTTCTACTGTTGTTTTTTTATTCTATTTGTGCCATTTCGTAGAAACTAAAAGCTGAATGACAGCGAGATTGAGTGCTAAGCCTTTAGAATACATTATTCATTCATTCATAAAACAGCTTCAAAATTAATATTACAACTAGAACAGTAGAAACAGCACAATCCATACTAATATTATAAATGGGAAAGTGTGTCTGTCTGTCTGTATCTTTGTCTTTCTTTCACGGCAAAACGGAGCGACGAATTGACGTGATTTTTTAAGTGGAGATAGTTGAAGGGATGGAAAGTATCCATACTAATATTATGAATGGGAAAGTGTGTCTGTCTGTCTGTCTGTCTGTATGCTTGTCTTTCTTTCACGGCAAAACGGAGCGACATAGGCTACTTTTTGTCTCTTTCTAACGCGAGCGAAGCCGCGGGCAAAAGCTAGTAGTTTTATAAATCAATAAATCAATAGAAGTTAATATAAGACTGTAGCCTGGATAAAACATTGGGCGATGACATTCAAAAGTGCCTTTTAATGGTCTAATTAGCACAACTACTTTTTTTTCTTCTGCCTTCCCTCTCACTAAATGAAACAAAATTATTTTCAAAATAATCAAATTTCAAAATAAATTTATAAAAACCAAACATTACGATTGTTATGTAATGCATGCAATGAAAATAATCGTTTCGGACATCGAACGACTCGTTTGCATTTTACCCTGTATAATTTATTTTTAATGTTAAGTTGATTGTAAAGTTGTGATTTTGGTTTAATGTTCAAATAATCTCGATCTTTCTTTTATTGCTTGTACAAAGTATTGTTTGTTTTATGTTGCATGACTGTGTACAATTTTAGAGATTTGACTGAATTGCAATGAAATGGTTATGGTGAAATGTATGTCTGTAGAAGTCTCTAGAAAATTATTCACATTTAGCTTGATGGTATAAAAAGATTCTTTAAAATATTATTACAATTTTGTAGATTCCAATTACATCATAATACACACATCAAAAGTGTCTAGGGATATTTTAATTAAACCTAAATAACTAAAATTCTATTAACTTTATGTTAAGACACCTACACTTTAAAATAAACCTTGTTTAATTGCCTATCTAATCTGATAATAAACTTTTAGATAAAGTTAAATTAAAAAAAAAACTTAAAAGAAGAGGAAAAACTCAACAAAATTTCAATTTAACTTTATTTTTGAAATTTCAAAACCTAAACAACAAAACAATTTTTTTTTATAAAAATTGTTGAAAACTTAAAATTAATAATTCGTGGATCCACCTAAGACTCTCCTGACACATCTGGAGCGGTTCTGCATACTCAAAACAAGGGTGTCAATATCCTGTTGTGGAGTACTGTCCCAAATCCTGCTAAGATGCAAGAAAAGCTGGTTTTGATGCACAATATCAACAGGGAAATTTCTACGAGCTCTTCTCTGAAGCATATTCCAGGCATGCTCAATAGGATTTAAGTCAGGGGATTGTGCAGGCCGGTCTAAAGCTTGGATAACATGCTGTTGTAACCAACTTGTAACGATACGCGCCGTATGTGGACGGGCATTGTCGTGCATTAGCTGGAAATTTTGTCCCATTTGCTGTTTGTGGGGCAAGATTACAGGCTCTAGCACCTCATCTCGGTATTTTCGAGCAGTCATATTGCCTTGTATCCAAACGAGGTCCGTTCTACCGCCGAGACGAATTCCTGCCCAAACCATAATCGTGCCACCTTAATATGCATGAACTTGTTGTGGGTGCTGCAGTCGATTCCAACGTCCAGGTTTTCTCCAAACGCGTACTCTTCGCGAATCAGGATGAAATCCAAACCTAGATTCATCAGTGAAAAGCACAAGTGACCATTGAGAATGGTTCCAGTTTTCGTGTGCAATAGCCCATTGTAATCTTCTTCCTCGATTACCTCTCCTTAGTGCTGATACCCAAAATGGCCTACGAGCACGTAGATTGACTTCATGCAGTCGCCTTCTCAAAGTTTGACCGATTACCAGCAAACTATACTCTCTCTGTAGCCTTTGAACCAATTGCATCGCCGCTGCATTTAGTTGACTTCGTGCAGCATTTACTATGAATCGGTCCTGTACATGTGTTGTAATGCGTTGAGGTCCTCGGTGCCGTTCCACCACTTCCTCCGTGACACGATAACATGACCAAAGCCTGGATATAACGCTCTGACTGGTCTTCATGGCTTCAGAAACGGCAATTATGGGACAGTATTCCACAACAGGATATTGACACCCTTGTTTTGAGTATGCAGAACCGCTGCAGATGTGTCATGAGAGTCTTAGGTGAATCCACGGAATATTAATTTTAAGTTTTCAAGAACTTTTATAAAAAAAATTGTTGTTTTGTTTAAGTTTTGATGTTTCAAAAATAAAGTTATGATTGAAATTTTGTTTGAGTTTTTCCTCTTCTTCTAAGTTTTTTTTTAAATTTAACTTTATCTAAAAGTTTATTATCAGGATAAATAGTCTATTAAACAAGGTTTATTTTAATGTGTACATGTTTTAACAAAAAGTTAATAGAATTTTAGTAATTTAGGTTTAATTGAAATATCCCTAGACACTTTTGATGTGTGTATTTATATAATAGACTAATGCCATTCCGAACACTGAAGTGAATATAAACAGCTGTAAACAGAAGGTTATCACAAGATTTACCAAAACAATTAGAGGGGAGGAACAACAGAGGTCATCAACCTCAACCCCAAATTAGTAAATGTGGATCCTTCTAAGAAATAACCTGAATAATCTTTAATTTCATATCATACAATAAATATGTAATAAGTCTGAAATTGCCATTTTGCCTTGAACAACTTTAGCTACGGTTGCTAAAGGCAAAATGAAGATTTCACCAAGCGTAGTTGTCAATACACGTACCTAGAGTGAGTCATTTGCTCCATTTCGGATAATAAAAGGCTGATACTATTACGATTTTAAATTACATAATTATATACCTACACATATTTACATAATAATATACGTATTAGTTCCACAACTGTTTACCCTAAATGGCTATGGCGCAGTTTTCCACTACAATGCATACAACTTTCCCCGTAATCATAAATCTTTTATTAAAATTTAATATTCCCGTACTATGTGAATCCAAATATGGATAGCGGAACAAAAAGATCGACTGCGTAGTGATGCGACTACAAATTATGGTACTAAGCATTTTTGCCCGTGGTTTTTCTCATGCATGGAAATCTTAGTTATAAACTATACTTGTCTTATCAACGTCACAGTTCAAGTTTATGATGATCTTCTAAATTTTGATTTTATAAATAAAATTATTTGAAATTCACAGAACTGCCTTTTGTCTTCGCCACGAAAGGAATGCTTTGCATCATAATTTAAACATGGCAAAATCATACAAGAATATTTTTACAAACACTTGTCAACTTGACACATGCAAGTCAATCACTTCAAACTATATTAAAGTTCAAAACTTTGCTGAAAGTCGAAACTAAGTCTGACTAAACTGAGACCTACATAAGTCTGTCCCATCACTTACCCTCGCAATACCGGCTTGGCGTGTGTGGCCCTTACTTATACGAATTAAGTTATTAAGCAATGCAAATTAGTGCTTTGCTTCGAAAATAGATATTTTGGTGGTGGTATTTTTTGGGTTTCTATCTAAATATATATAAAATATGTCTTTATTCATCATATTGACACATATCAATATTCTTACATATACCTGAGAAAAGAAAGAAAATTACTCACTTCCACTGCATTTGCATGCCAATACTAATTGGCGAAATGTTTTATATACCATCTATGTACCTACCACATGTTAAGCGAATCTTGATTTGATTTTAATTGCACTTCCCCCATCCACTTTTGTTGAGTTGTTTCAAATTTTGCCGAAAGCCGAAACTAAATCCGACTAAACTAAAGCCTACGTAAGTTGGCCCCATCACTAACCTCTCAATACCGGCTCAGCGTGTGTGGCCGTTACTTACAGAAATTAAGTTATTAAGTAATATATATAAAAGCAAATCATTTCTTACTTCTACATAGTTTTGTTGTGCCGTTCTAATTTTCTGAGACCAAAACTTTGCCGAAAGCCGAAACTAAATCCGACTAAACTAAAGCCAACTAAACTAAATCCTACACAAGTCTGTCCCATCACTAACCTCTCAATACCGGCTCAGCGTGTGTGGCCGTTACTTACAGAAATTAAGTTATTAAGCAATGCAAATTAAGTATGGTAATGAAAGTACCGATGATAAACGTTAAGTGCTGTCCCGTATGTGCGATGTTTTTTTTTTACCAGTGACATTGATGAAGAAATTCGCAGGTTTTATATCTACTTCAACGTCTAAAGTGTAATTGGAAATCGATGTGTGAGATGGCCAGTCATAATTTTTTAATGGGTTTTGTCCTCGATTTCGTTTGTTATAATCTCCGTAAGAAATTGCAAATTAGTAATAACAGAAACGTAGTGTCCTTTGGGGTTCATGTTTACTTCGGCCCTTTAATTCGTATTTTAACATTATTGGAGTTTAGCCAAGAAAGCCTAACAGACTAATAAAACTAAGTTACCATAAGGCCTGGTTTGTTTTTGATTTTATAAGTATTTTTGTTTTTTTTTATGTGACTTCTTCCGCCCATCGTGTCAGACTTTTACTGACTAAAACCCACCCATTTTCCTTCGGTTGCTCTTTATGTTCCAGCGCCACGGTAACTATTAGAACTATTCCGCAACCCCAGCAGGCAGTTTTCGTTGTTGTCGTTCTTTGGTTACTATATTTATACCATCATTAGTATGTATTTTAATTCGCAATAACAGCAATAAAATTTACGCGACTAAATGTTGAAAGTTGCGGCTAAAAACCTGTGGTCTATTTAAAATATCTGGTTGTGGTTGCCAGTAACGTAACGACTCACAAAGAACTACGAATGACTACCGGGACAACGACTTTACGTGCTTTCTGAGGCACGGGAAGTCAATGATTTCCTAGTTAAGCTAGAAAAATAAAATCTACCTAAGAATACTAATGTACATAAGAGTAGAAAAAGTCCCATAAGTACTTGACGGATTTTGAACTCGTAACCTTAAGTACCAGAGGCGGGCGCCTTAACCTCAGGGCCATCATGCCACTCAAGTTAAACCCATATGTGGCATTTATACATAAAAATTGAGTTATTAAGAAATGTAAATTAAGTAAGGTAACGAATTCGATACATTATTGCAAATTTTATTACAATGTAACGTGAGTTTAATGTAGATACAGTCAACGAACTGAATAAGTTGGCAGGGCCGTCAGATAATTATATAAATTTAAGTTGTCTTACACACCGAAATATGAGTTCAAATAAAATTCAAATTGAAAAGAAATATTTTTTACCATTAACAAATGAATTAGGAAACTAAGTGTCTAATAAATTTTTGAGCAATTTTATATTACTTATATTTATGTTATGGACCTGCTTACATAAATGTTTTTTAACTGTATTCATGACAACATAATCGACAAACAATGTCTTAAACAAGATGACCTGCCAATAGTAAAAGATTTTATAGCAATGAGAGTTCAGATTATACTAGCGATGTGTAACTTGATATAGAGTGAATATTATAAGGGGTTTGTTCGGGTAAGAAACCTATTTACATACATATAACATATTACAAAGGGTGTGTAATGTATTTACCTGTACCCTTCGAATTTGTACAACACTTTATTTTATAACTTGGTAATGGATTTTATATCACGTGTGTTTATTTTATATCAATGGCAAACGTATTAGTTGGTACTCTGAGTATATACTAATTTATGTAAAAAAAAAGACGGGTTGCACTCCGGGAGTGCGCGCAGAAGTGAAAACTTGATTATTAACGTTGAGCATATTAATTTGATATTTTGGAATGGTTAGGGAATAATTTTGCACCAATTGCTTTATCAGTATAAAAGTACTATCATTTATGTGGTAGAATACAATATTCATTTATTGCGCTATCGTACACAAACATGACAATTTATATTACATTAAAAATTTAACACTTTAAAACTATTACAATTATTTTACATTAAAATCCATCCGTCCTAAGCTTTTTCGATCAGGTCACGTGTCCTGACGCGAGTTTAAGATTTTATACCCATTACAGAAAAAGTGCTCAACGCCGCTAAAGAAGCTTTCACTTCAAAAAACTTTTTTTCAAAAAAATAATAACCGCCTTCAAAAACTAAAAACCCAAAAATAACTAAAATTTCGGAAGTCGGTGGCAACACAAATTCAGATAAATTGACTGGCAGAAGAGAAGCCACCGACTTCCGAAATTTTAGTTATTTTTGGGTTTTTAGTTTTTGAAGGCGGTTATTATTTTTTTGAAAAAAAGTTTTTTATTTTTTACTTTTTAGTGTCGACTCCCAATGTTTGACTGTGTATAGTATCTTTCAAAGTAATTTATTTTCAAAATAAAACTACTAACAATCTTATAAAACGAAAATAGAAACTTGAAGACAAAGCACACATCGTCTATGAAAAATTCGTCAATATTTTTTTGTTCTTGGTGAATTTTTCGAGAAGCACTGAACCGATCGCCACAAAATTTATATGGGACCACCCCTGAATCATGACTTATCAAACAAAAAAAGAACCATCAAAATCCGTTTACAATTGACGGAGATATCGCGTAACAAACATACAAAAAAAAAAAACAAAATAAAAAAATACAGACGAATTGAGAACCTCCTCCTTTTTGAAGTCGGTTAAAAAAACAGCATGTGACATTTTTTTCTATTAAAATCCGGCGTGCCTTGACTTCTTAACACGCAGCAGGCGCGTAGTAGTGTAGATAAAAACAAAGAAATATTACAAGATATTGTTGTTTTCCATTTTAAGACAGTTCGATTTCCGGGTGAGACACAGTTTAGAAAATCTTTGAATGCAGTTTTTTTCCTTTTTTAAAATAAGAGAATGTTTCCTTTGAGTAAAATAACTTTCTTAACCTTTTAAAATAGTTTTCTTCACGGGCCCATTAAAACTGTCCACCCTGTATCGTAACGCCAGGCTAAAGTTTCAGTGTGACAAAGCCTTACCTTGCCTAGGGCATGCAAACAAAGACCAGAGTTCTACGCAGTAGGTGCTAACTTTAATAAAAATACCTACACTACCGTGCAACGCAATGTTGATTTTTCGACGAAAACCAAACTGGTGCCAGTCGTGCAAATGTTAGGCCTGCCATTTCCATTTTTCGACGAAATTGATTGTTCGTTCTCGGAAATGGTCAACAGTTTTCCAGCAGTTGTGTAGACAACTTTTCTGTTGTTTTGTTACAGAGGTGACTAAAAGTATTATGTAGGTAGTAAACTAGCGTTTGCCCGAGGTTTCGCTTGTGTTAGAAAGAGACAAAAAGTAATATTGTCACTACATCGCTTCAACTACCTCCACTTAAAAAATTACGTCAATTCGTCGCTCCGTTTTGCCGTGAAAAACGGACAAACAAACAGACACACACCTTTTCTCATTTATATTATTATGGTATGGATTTCGTCTCTCACAATTAACGACTAATTTGTGATTGGCGTCACCTTAAACTGTAATGGTGCGACTTTACTTGATGTAAGTATTCTGCAAAATATTTGCGTATTTCATGCAACGAAAAATCAACTTTATTCTAATAATTCTAAAGTGTAGTTTTTATTACTCAAGTAACGCGAATAATTTTTCAATTACACCAAGTAGAGCAGCACCTAAATATGCACGCCAAATTCGATTAGAAACCAATGTAGCAAGTTATGTTGCGGAATGTTTATAATAGTTACCGTGACCCTGGAACATAAAGGGCAATCGAAGGAACATGAGTGGGTTTTAGTCAGTAAGAGTCTGACACGCCCTCCCGACGCACCCAGGACGGGAGCAGTCATTGGATGATTTCCCACTCACCAAAAAAAAAAGAAAAAATGTAGCAAGTTATTAAACTATGACTATCCAATTTTGTTCATTCCTTTCGTCTTTAAAAAATATGACGAGCAGATGATAAAAAAAAATTAAGGTAATCTTATGTTTGTGTCAAAATACGATAAGAAAGAAGTGAATTAATATGCCATCACGTCAAATTACCTGCAAATGTAAAAAACTCAACCAACATTGAAGTTAAAGTTTCAGAAATAAAGTAGAAAATTTGTTAAAGTACAGAAGCAGAAGTTCAATGTTCTGTACGATGTTAAGGATTGTCGTTGAATTTTCACTTTTGATAGAACAAAAAGACAAGATTTTTGAATGGCATTTTTGGCGATACTCGGTAATCAGTGACGAGATTTAGTGATTACTATACGAGTGCTTGGTTAGACCAACTGCTCTTTAATTGTTAACCTTTCATAATAATTGCAGTTTGAACAACATTATGCTTTGTAAAATATTCATGAGTAACTTCTGTTCGCAACCTCTCTAAAAGTAAGTCAAGTATATAATGAACCAGCCTTTGAAACTCTCAATTTTATTATAATAATCAGAACTAGTTGCAAATACCTCTTACAAGCAAACTTTACCTCATTTAATAACTTTTAACTCTACAAAATAGAACATTAAGATACATTTTACATTCACAACCCTTAATTTAAACATCGCTATTAAATAAATTAGATAAACTTAAATGTATAAATCCAAGAATTTATCTGCCAACCAACTAATGAAATCACATTACTACGATCACCGAGGAATGTTCAACATGCGAGCATTTTTACCGGTTAATCGGTATCGATTAACATCGATATTTACATTCCGTATCTCGGTTAATTCTTGGCTAATAGTTCTGATTACGATCGATTCTATCCCACCGTTTTTATGTCACCCGCAATCGATTGAATCGATTAAAGTGGATAATTGGTGAGCGTTGCTCGGTTATTTTGCACGCCAGTTTACGTCTCGTTTGCGGAATGGGTCTATTAATTTTAACGTAAGTGTATGGTTGTTGAACTGTTGGGCTAGATTTTGAAAGGGCATATAATACTTCCTAGTTTCATAACTTACTTGTAGTAACATTACCAGCCTATGATTGTTTTACTGCAGAACAAAGGCTTCTTCTCACATAGAGAAGCAGGCTTGGTCATCATACAACTTGCTCAAGGCGGATTGACGATTGACTTCACTGAGAGTTTGCTTGCTTAATTATTGCCTTTCACGTCACGTTGATACTTGTCTAGATTTAATGGCCTTCAAAATATTTTTCCTTTGACTAGATTTATTTAAGTCAATTTACAGTAGAAAATATCAGAATGATAACGATAGGTTAACACTTTACATAAAAACAACCATAACAATAAAGAATCAGTAAATTGAAGCGGAATAGAAACAAAAGAATTATCTCCAGTACTAAAGCCTGTTACAGATGACTCAATAACAACAACAAACGAAAAGATGAAAGATACTGTTCTTGAACTTGACAATGTCCGCGTTCTTGACCTTTATGACGTCACAGACATTGACACTGCACACAATAATATCGAAGATGAAGATCTGGACGATATCATTTTCGCTTCCAAAGCGAAAGAGATCAATAAACTGATTGTTGTAGGATGTCTGGTGGAAAAACATGGCTGTTGTGATGGCTTGTTTGGTTTGATGTTACATAAGGATAAAAATATCAAGAAGTCTGGTGTGAATTGCTTTGTGTGATGAAGAATTTATATTTGATAAAATTTTCAGTGACCTACGCGATGATCAGACCGCGTTTTAAAAGAAAATCAAGGTCATTTGAGAGAGTATACAATGAGCAGAGTCATAAGTAAAAAAGAATGGCTTCATCAAAATTAATCTGTGGAAAATGTCGTGGGTTATTGCTCACTTTGTATTGTAATTGTTTTTTATATTATTGTAGTGTGTAACTGTTTATTTTCCTAAATAAATAAAATAAAAAATAAAATGGAAGAAAAGTGTCCAATAAATAAGAAATAGAAAATGCCGTGCCTTTGCAAGCTCAAACGAACTCTTGGCTCACAGGAAATTAACTTCCTTCTTTCTATACTTTTCTTCACACACAAATAACTTATAGAAAAATGATTATTACGATCATAACTTTCGTCTTAACGACCGAAAATTTTAAGCGAGATAATAATCCATTCCAGACCTTCAAAGATTAGAATACCAATTCCCATCATCCAAAACAAGTTACAAAATTTCACACAAACAGAGATAACCATCTTTCATTTCCGTAACAAGACTATCTTAATCTTCTATTTATATCCCATCGAGTATTTCTTTACTAAACAAATTCCCATGATTTATATCATTGCATAACTGCGGTATTAAATCATCCTCTTGGTAACGACTTTGAAAAATATAACGAATAGACCTTTGCTATTGTTGGTTGCTATGGAGCTAAACGCATATAAATTGTGGAGCTAGCTAAAGGTAAGGATAGATGGGTCCAATTGAATGGGACTGACATTTGTAATGGTATATTTATTGTTAAGGTGGTTAAAATTTTGATTGATGCTGATGAATTATAGATTGGTACTGCTGTGCTTACTCAATTTAAAGATGCTTTAGGGAAGACCGATACGTGTGATAATGTTTTTCGATACACCAATCTAATCTTATAATCGAATACAGGTCTTATATGAAACAATGAATTTTAGACAAATAATAAAAAGTCAATGAGCAGAAGTGGTCCAAATTTCCACCACTGTTGGGGGCTATGTTAGCTTAAAGTCAGCTAAATACCGTACAATTTTGACTACTAGGCGAAAAAACAATTTTCACTCAGAAAAAAGTTATGACTGTTTTAAAAATACGACTTTTTATTATTTAACTGCTTATTCTTTTCGCACATAGCCATATTTAAAGTAGTAATAACGCATAGCCTCTGTTCTGTAATGCGTTCAAATCGTCTGCAAAGTGTACAATGATAACGTTAGCGTGGCGTATATCAGATTGCAGTAGCAAGAGATAGAATGCATTTAGTGAAATAGTTGATTTTTGCATTGAACCTAATAAATGCTATGTTACTACACGCAAGAATACAATCTCGACACACATGTGCAAGACTAGATTACTCTGGTATGTAATGATCCGTAGTCGCGAAATCATTTCGTACTACTACAGTTCTTTTCTTTCTAGAATGCGAACTGTGGGTTGCTGTGCCCACGTCATGGTAATTATTTGGTATTTTGGATGGGCGAGACACGAAACCACAATTCTACTTGCAGCTGCGAATCTGGATAATGTTATTTTCGATTAAAACATAATTATGAGATGTACTCTTTTAAGGACAGACCCCACACTGTGAGACATAAATAAATAAAACTATTGTGAAATATTTTATAGGTATAAGACGTTTCATTTGATCATGATAGAGTTAGATTTTCTTTCACATGATAGGGTTTGATTTTTTCGACGCAGCGAAGTGCCTACTAGGTTTTTATTTTGATGTCATATAGCTTATATCAATCAGAATAACGTGTGAATTACAACGAAATGTCATACACCTAAATCAATAGAGTAGTTTAATAGATATAGTGAAATAAAGAAGCGAAATAAGGTTTTAAATTGCAAGTTTTCACGGGGTCATAACTTTTTACTGAGTCAATATTTTTGGTTGCGGTCTTCATATAATGATTCAGTACGCAGTGTTCCATCATATGCCATAGTTCTTATTTGTGGTGAAAATTTGGACCAAGCTCCATACATTTTTGCCCATTCCCCTTTATAGCCCAATTATGTCAGAAATGAAGATAAATTAGAGTTGTTTTTTAAATGTATGAGATTCATTTGATTTAATAGTTAGAATTGCCGTTTTGAATGCCCTTACCCAAAACATTGCAATACCTATCATATTATAAGAGACTAGCTTCTGCCCGTGACTTCGTCCGCGTGGATTTTTCCTGAATTTTCTTTGCTATAAACCACATGGAGCCCGAGACCTTTCCAACGAATGCAAAACAGCGGAAATCGGTTCGTCCGTTCTGGAGTTATATCGTCAGGAAGGAAAACCCGACTTATTTTTATATAGTAGATAAATAAATTTACATTTTTGAAATTAGAATGCATGACATCTGACATTCTCTCATCTCTTCATCGCCTATCTCCTATACCTTTCGCCGCTACCAAAGTAAACTCACGGGTATTGATGTCACTCCTAGTGTTACCTTCAGCACTTCCTATTTCACAATCGTTAGATATTATATCATTGATACCTTTAGTGGAATCTTTTAATACGTTCAGTTATACTTGGCTGATTTTATTTTCTAATTTTGTTTAACTTCGTTTCTTAGACATTACTTGGATTTTGTCTTAACAGGTTACAAATTATTTTAACATGCGTAATCGGTATGTGTAAAGAACTAAATTTTATTTTTCGGACTAGCACAAACTTGCTTTGCTGTTATGTTTTAAGTTAGTGACCTTCAAAGGTAAGGCGTGGTTTCTTGTAAAACACAATTCTTTAACTGAGTCCGTAATTATGGCATTCAGCGTGTTCAATTTGTATCTATAATTAAAGTTTTTAGTAATCGATAACATAAAAAAAATGTATTATTGTAAAAAAAATTAACGTAGTTCTTTAGATTATAAACTAAACACATTTATGTAATGTATTAGTACCCACATTGATAAATTATCATACCGAACCCCTATTAATAAGATGTCATAGTATGTATCAGTTCAGTTTGCAATATACGCTCGCTAAAGAACAACGCCTTTCATTTACCTGAGTACGGACATAACAGTGGCGACGAGATTAAACCGTATAGTACTTTTCGTGAATTGTGTGTGCAAATAACGTATTAAAGACAGTAAAATGGCGAGTGGACAGATTGGTAAGATCAGAGACTTTGATATGACGTCGGGAAATTGGACTTTGTACGTAGAACGGTTGGAGATGTATTTTAAAGTCAATAACGTAGACAAGAACATGTGGTTGGCGATTTTGATCACCGGCATTGGTGATCAGACGTACGAGCTGCTGAGCACGCTGTGCAGCCCAAACAAACCGTCGGAGTTAACCTACGAAAAAGCCGTTAAAATGTTAAAAAATCATCTTCAACCGAAACCAGCTGTCATGGCGGAGCGTTTCCGGTTTCGTCAAAGAAGACAAAAGGATGACGAGAATATAACTCAATACCTAACCGAGATTAAAAAAATATCGAAAACTTGTGAGTTTGGCGGCAATTTGGAGGAGAATCTGCGGGATCAGTTGGTGTGCGGAGTTAAAAGTGACGTCATCAGACAAAGACTATTCGCAGAGGACAATCTGACGTACTCAGGGGCCGTTAAGTTGGCGTGTGGATTGGAAGCGGCAGAGCGAGATGCGGCCGTGGTGGAGCATAAAGCAAATGTGGAGGTACCAGCAAATGTACACGTGTTGAAGACAAAGCTTCGGGAGCGTGACCAGCGCGGAGGTCGAAAGGTCGCGGCACAAGGAACGGGCAAGGGCGCCGGGAGCTGCACGGCGTGCGGTTGGCGCGGGCATGCCACTGAGGATTGCCGCTATAAGCATTTTATATGCAGTAAATGCAAACAAAGTGGACATTTACGACGCGTCTGCCCTAAGGCACAGTCGAGCACAGGAAGAGGAAAGAGGCGCGGAGTGAACCACGTCGAAGCTGGGGGGCGAGGGCAGCCGGGTGGATCAACAGGCGATTCTAGTTCGGACGAGCTAGAAGAAGAATTACACCAGCTGTGTTTGAACGAGTATAACCCGGTAAGCTTATCATTACTGGTGGATGACAATGTTATCAAGATGGAGATCGATACAGGCTCAGCTGTTTCTTGTATAAGTAAAAAAACCTATGATAAATATTTTAGTACTAGACCAATAGAAAAATTAAACTTAGTGTTAAAGTTTTATGACGGAAGTAATATTAAGCCGTTAGGTGTCATAAGACCGGAAGTTCGGTACAAAGACAAAATTAAATACTTAGAACTATTTGTGATCGATGGAGGTACAACGTCGTTATTAGGCCGGCAGTGGTTATCTGAAATGGAAATAAAAATACCCCCATTTCAACAAACTATTAATTATGGCGAAATTTTAAATAAAAAGTCTGATTCTGTCATTGTTTTGTTAAATAGGTATAAGGAATTATTCAGCGGCGGATTGGGACGGTACACAGGCGGTAAGGCAACGCTCCAGTTGCGGGAGGGGGCGACTCCCGTGTATTGCCGGGCGCGGCCGCTGCCTTACGCTCTGAAGGGTCAAGTGGATGCGGAGCTGGATGCAATGCTGCGCGCGGGCATCATCGAGCCCGTCGAGTGCTCGGACTGGGCGACACCTTTGGTACCGGTACGTAAAGCTGACGGAGGACTCCGTATCTGTGCCGACTATAAAGTCACGTTAAATCCTGTATTACTGGTCAATAGGTATCCGCTTCCGAAGATTGATGATGTGTTAGTAAGTTTAAACGGGGCTACGTTTTTTTCGAAAATTGACTTATCCCAGGCTTATAACCAGATAGAATTGGATGACACTAGAGATTTAACAGTAATTAACACACATCGAGGTCTTTTTAAATATAATAGGCTCGTGTTTGGGTTGTCCTCAAGTCCGGGCATCTTCCAGCGGATTATGTCCAATCTTCTTAATGATATACCGGCGTGGAAGTGTTCCTTGATGATGTAATCATAAGTACGTCAGGGACACAAAATGAACATTTAGAAACCTTAGAAAGAGTGCTAAAAAGGTTACAAGATCACGGAATGAAGCTCAAAAGAAGTAAGTGTCTATTCATGGTAGATGAGGTCAAATATTTAGGATATGTTATTTCTAAAGACGGTATAAAAGTAGATACGGACAAGGTAGAAGCAATTGTAAAAATTCCTAGGCCGAGAGATGTTACCGAGTTGCGTTCTTTCTTAGGGTTAGTAAATTTTTACGCAAAATTTGTAAAGAATTTGAGTAGTATACTGTCACCACTTTATGATCTTTTAAAAAAAGAAGTAAATTGGCATTGGAGTAGCCGGTGTGAAGAAGCAATGTTAAAAGTAAAAAAAATATTAACAGGTGCTGAAGTTTTGTTCATTACGACCCAAACAAGCCGTTAGTGTTAACATGTGACGCCAGTGCGCGGGGTATAGGCGGGGGTACTTACGCAGCCGAGCGCCGACGGCCGGGACCGACCGGTCGTGTATGTGTCACGCGCATTAAATAACGCGGAGAAACATTATTCTCAGATAGATCGGAAGCGTTAGCTATTGTATTTTGTTTAAAAAGATTACATCAGTTCGTTTATGGCCGACGTTTTACACTGCGAACTGATCATAAGCCATTAGTAAGCATATTTGGTCCCAAGCATGGCGTACCGACCATGGCGGCGAGTAGGTTGCAGCGTTGGGCAATCATTTTATCTGCATATACGTATGATATAGAGTACGTCAACACAAAACAAAACGGTGCGGACGGTCTGTCGAGATTACCGGTTCCTAGTAGTAGCGATGAGTCATACGCACTACCTGAGCAAACCTATTTACATTTCGCTCAGAATGCGTTGTTACTTGATTATAATGTAATTAAGCAACAGACTGTAAGGGATCCGATGTTAAGCAGAGTTATAAGTTATATTCGAGATAGGTGGCCAACAGATAATGAAATACGGGAATTACAGCCGTATTTTAACCGTCGTAACGAGCTTTACGAAGAGTTAGGCTGTGTCATGTGGGGACACAGAGTAGTAATTCCGGAAGGGTGTCGAGCTAGGGTATTACGCGAATTACATGAACCTCACATGGGCATTGTGAAGACAAAAGCGTCAGCTAGGAGCTACGTTTGGTGGCCGGGCATTGACGAGGCGGTGGAGGCGACGTGTCGGGAGTGCGCGGTGTGCGCGGGGGAGGCAGATTCGCCGCAGCGACATGCCGTAACACCGTGGCCATGGCCCTGCAGACCATGGGAGAGGGTACATTTAGATTTCCTAGGCCCTATTTTCGGTAAAATCTATTTAGTAAGGATAGATGCAAGGACTAAATGGTTGGAAGTATTTCCTGTACCCAATACAGCTGCTAGTTATACCATCGAAAAACTCACGGAGGTTTTTTCTAGATGGGGGTTACCCAGACAAATAGTGTCTGACAATGGCCCCCCATTTACGAGTAAAGAATTATCTGACTTTTTAACAAATCAGGGGGTAGAACATGTATTTTCTGCCCCATACCACCCAGCTTCAAATGGGGCGGCAGAAAACGCAGTGCGCACGGTTAAAAGAACAATTAAAAAAGCGGTAAAACAAAAAGAAAATATTCTTGCATTTTTGAGTACCTTTTTATTACATTACCGTAACACGGAACACTGTTCTACAGGAGAAAGTCCAGCAACGCTAATGTTAGGTAGGAGTTTACGTACAAAATTAGATGCTCTAAGGCCTAACAGAGAACAGAAAATGAAAAGGGTGCAGGAGCGGCAGCAAAGGGCCGGTACAGAACGTTCCCTACAGTTAGGGGAGGAAATATGGATGAGGCAGTATAGAGGTAATGAAAAATGGCTTCCTGGGAAAATAGTAAAAAAAATGGGAGCTACAGACTATAGGGTTGTAGATGAATCCGGGAAAGAGACACATAGGCATATTGACCAGATAAGACAGCGATCGCGTAGTTCTTTGATTTGTCCAACTAGTACGACTGAACGAGTTCTTTAGAAGCAGTGGGTCCCATGGTGCCGGAGGTGACGCCGGCTATAGTCGCACAGAGTTACCGCATCCACAGGTTGAGTCCCGGGCCCCCCAGAGCGTAGGGGGTGGTAGTCCGAACCGAGCCGCAGCAGATGATGTGTTACCGTCCACATCCGCGGCCAGTCCCGTTCCTCTCCCTAATGTTCCCAGCCCTGATATATGTATAAGTGCTCCTACTTCCGACAATGTTCCAGAAGTAATTCGTACCCGTCCTATACGGGAATGTCGTATTAAAAAGCCACCAAAATATTGTAATCGTTAAGTTATTATATAATAATATGGTGTTAGATAATAAGTACTAGTGAAAATAAGATGAACCGGTAAATAGTATTATGTAGATTGTGAGGAAGTTCACTGATGTTTTATTAGCTTATTATTACACTATTTCGTGAAATTGTATTGAGTTAATTACATTGTATTGCATTGTTGTTTGAAAGGATTGTGTTATAGTTTTAAGATTTTAATATGAGGATATGTATTATTTAGGGTGGAGAGTTGTAATGTATTAGTACCCACATTGATAAATTATCATACCGAACCCCTATTAATAAGATGTCATAGTATGTATCAGTTCAGTTTGCAATATACGCTCGCTAAAGAACAACGCCTTTCATTTACCTGAGTACGGACATAACAATTTACAAACACAATAATCTAATTAAAATACACAGAAAAATAATCTAAACTTAATTTAAAAAGGTCACCCCAAACAACACAAATACGTCTCACAAATCATCTAATACCAAACTAGAAAAACCAAATCAAGATACTAATCTAATATTAATAGTTGACACTAATAATAAAGTCATAAATTCTAAGGTTATATTCCCAAAATATTGAAATATAGATTAATATATTGAAATTGAAATCGATACTATTCATTTCACAACACCTACCCATAAAGCAGCGGAAGCTGATACCATAAATTATAAAAAAGAAATACAAGTGAAATTGAGGAAAGTTATCGATTTGAAATTTGAATTAAATCGATTTGATGATTCGATGGTTATTTGGTGCATTGATTGTAGATATTTGAACATCCGAAACAAAATTGAATTAGTCGATGGGCGGACCTACATTTATTGAATTAATATTATTTTAAGAAATTAAAATTGGATTTTAGATTACTACTTGCCTACATTTACAAATTATGAAAGTTTGTGATGGCATTGAAGCAGCCAATGAAATTGGAAAAAAAATCGAATTTGCTTGTATTGTTTTTTTTTTTTATTATTATGGGCTTGCTCTTGGTCCCAGACTAGCCCGAGGGCATAGACGGAGCCTACGATGGAGCGAGCTTACCCAGTAGATGCCTATGCACTCGTTTCGGGTTATATGAGTTTGGAAACACAGACGCCGGCAGGGAGTTCCATTCCTTTATATGCATGCTGCAAATATACCATCATGAAATGAAAAGAATTGAAAACCGTGATTGAAATGAAATTAGATAACATAATAAATTAACAAGTAATGCTTTTCTACATAACTTTCATATACATACTCAAAACACGTACATTGTTTTTAACAGCTTTTAGTAACGACACTTTCAAGTCATCTTTTAATAACTATCGTCTATTGTTTCAACAGCTTTCAAGTAATAATACTTTGACAAGTAATCTTCTGCAGAAAATTTCAGCCAATTTACCAACACCTAAGTTTCACTATATTTCAATTTAAGTAAGCCCAGCTGAACTAAAACAATATTAACCTTGGCAAAGCCAGGATAAATTCTAGGATGCATTAGATACGGTAGACTGGGTGCGTCTGAACAGCGATGGGATCCATTTATAACTGTGTATATCTTTGGTTCACTGCGCTGAACTCTGCGTGCATCTGACGTTGATGTATAAAACACAATACGAACATGTGTTTTGTTGAAATTGTTATGTTTTTGACTGGTTGTTGAAGCTGGGCTGATTGATGGGTTTGAAGTCGATTCGTTTTCCAGGTTAGGTAAGGGTAGAAAGCAGGTTTTTTAATGAATTGTCTGACCATCAGAAGTAAATTGTATTATAGTAAAATATTGACTGCAACGCTTTCAAACTTTTCATTCACCTCTTTAGATTACGAAAGAATCTATACTAAATTTATAAATGCGAAAGTAACTCTGTCTGTCTTGCTTTCACACCAAAAGTACTTAGCAGATTTGGATCAGATTTAGTACAGACATACTCCATAGCTCGAAAAGGACATTGGATAGTTTTTATCCCAAAAAATTAAAGTGAACGAGAACTATGCGGATAACACCGCGGAAACATCTGGTAATACATAATTTTTCTCTTAATATTGTCCTATGCTGATGTTAATAACTTACAATAAAACACATTTCACTCTGAAATTATTCAAACGAAAAATCTGACACAAAAGACGCTGTTATAAGCATATAATACAAAGAACATTCTTTCTAACCTTCGCTAACATGATCATATTTTATAAAATCCCTGCGGAAATCACGAAAGAGGATTCGTTGAGGCAAAACTATTTCGCTTAAGAAAACTACACTAATAATATAAATTGTGAAATAAATCTATCCATACCTATGGATACACCTGTACTGTATTGTGGTAATACTACTAAACCAAACACAGTGAATTTAATCAGAAGATGGTAGCTTGGGATAAGAAGATAATAATCACTACATAGTATAAAACAAAGTCGGTATCCTATTTCTGTCCCTATGTAAGCTTAGATCTTTAAAACTACGCAACGGATTTTGATGCGGTTTTTAAATCGATTCTTAAGGAATGTTTATATGTATAATACATGCTTAGTCGGGCGGGTCGCTAGTATGCTATATTTTAATAAGTGACTTTTCTTGCAACTGCGCTTACTGACTTTTCACAACTATGTTTGAGTTGCCTTCCTGTCTAACTAGGTTTAACTGAATGTAAGTGTTTCAACTGCCTTCCAAACCTCCAGAATTCTGTAATAAGTAAACACTCAAACCCTTGGTTCGACAAATTTTCAGACTTTTCTGGCTTCTGACGTAGCCGCAACGACTGGTAAAGATCTACTAGTTGAGATTAAATAAATATCTTGGGACAAGTCACACACGGCCATCTTATCCCAAACTAAGCTGAGCTTGTGTTATGGTAACCAGACAAATGATATACATACTTATTCCGTACTATATTAATATTATAAATGCAAAAGTAACTCTGTCTGTCTGTCTCTTCTTCACGCCCAAAACTTCTGAACCGATTTGAATGAAATTTGGTACAGATATAGTTTGGGACCCGGGAAAGGACATAGGATAGTTTTCATCCCGGAAATCAGGAACGGGAACTATTACTCCACGCGAACGAAGTCGCGGGCAACAGCTAGTTCTTTATTAATACATACATATTATAGATAAATTACACCCAGACACAGAACAAACAATCATGCTCATCACACAAAGTTTGTCCTAGATGGGAATCGAATCCACGACCTCGAGCTTAGCAGTCAGGGTCACTAACCACTAGACCAACAGGCCCGTCAGATTAAACTAACTGCTTTATGTGCTTTTTTAGCCATGACAATCAGTAATGTCCGTGATAAACTTAAAAGGTAACATTGATATTTGCTCGGTTTTGAACCTGTAACGTTATGCATAAGATGCCTTAAACATTGGGCCATTACAACACTCGATCTAAGGATATTTTTATCATAGATTTTTATCTTTAGACGGCGTACGGGAAGATAAAAATCTCTTGTTTTTAAATAATCTTCAAACTAATTAGTACCTGATACTAGTTCCAAAACCCTTATAATTAAGTCAAAATGCATAATAAATCTAAACCTAATTGCTACGAGAATGGATAATTGGGTTAAAAATATCAAATTTACAAACGGATACTCTTCATATTTCAGAGTAGGAATTCTCTACTCACCCCGGGATGTTTGTCCATCTGTCTTAACAGACGTTAATGGTAGGAGTTAATCTGAATTTGAATTTAGGTAACGGAAATAAGGTGGAATGGGATTCGTAGGTTTGTTAAGAAACTAGCCATCCCCTGTGGTTTCATTTATATCTTCAGTTATCACTATGTTTCTGTAGGAGGAGTTATTTAGCCTTTCTCAATAATGGGTTGTCTAACACAAAAGGATTTTTCAATTCGAACCAGTGCTTCCAGATATTAGCGAGTTTAATCAAGAAATCTCTTCAGCCTTATAATATTAGTATGGAAATGTTGTAGTTTAGTATAGTTGAAAAGATTATGTTAGACATCACAACATTATAGAAAGACATCGTAAGGACACCTGAGGGCTTAGCCAAGTGGCATTGTAGAATAGAAAACGAAAACGAATAGATTGTCAAATGTATGGAATTGACATAAGCTTTCTCTAAACAATTTGATATCTCTATACATTTGACAATCGTTTTCGTTTCGCTATCTATTCTACAACGCCACTTGTCTAGGGGGGCTGGACTTAAAAAAATACTATTGAATTGAGACACCTCCTTTTTTGAAGTCGGTTAAATGAACGTAAGTAACAGAGAATTCTCAATTGACCAACTGTCAAAATATTTATTGTCAAAGGAACTCAATGAAGAATCGGTTTAGTAGAAGAAGTTGATAATGCTGTCGCAATATTTGGCGCAAATGTACGTTAAAACTTGATTGGTTAACTAAACTATCAGTAATTAATCTTAGCAGTTGTCGAACGCTGGCCAATTTCTCATTATTTGCAAAACCATAATACTAACATTATAATAGTCCAAAGGTCTAGACTTTGATAAATTTAATTTAAAAAATCAGAGCACTCTAAGGGCCATTCTGTTTTCAATTGAATACACGCCCACAGATTTTTTCCAACCACATATAAATTAAAATGTCATCAATCAAAATCATTTCAATCTTGAACACCTATTCAAGTCGCCCAACCGTTCCTTTCATTCATTCAATCCTTAATCACTGCTGAACGAACGACATTATCGGTCACTGACCTCAAGCTCTCCTTGAAACATTCAACCCTAGCCGTTCAAGCTATTTTCAGCTTACTAATCCAAAATACGATTATGGAGCCAACCGAAAATATCGATTACTGAACTCTAAAGCTTTTGATCTAATAATAAAAAGGCTATGAAAATAGGGCATAAATCGCACTTAATCGATTCGGTGCTTTTGATCTGATAATCGAATTAAAAACGATTTTCTCAGTGTATCCCTGTTTGTTTAGTTGAGTGATTTATATTTGTGATATTTTGAATATCAAAATATTGTTCTAGATGCGAAGGCGTAATGTAATTTTATATTAAAGAGTCAAAGATTTATGGTTCGTTTAGAAAGTTATTGTTTAGAAAATAATGGGTTTTGTATGGCTCTGAGATTATTGTTTTTGCTTTGATGTACCTTGTTAGCTTTTATTTATGATCCATTTTTTAATTGCAATCATTGATTTGTTTTCATTTTCTGTTTCAATTGGGTTGGGTAGCTTAATTTAACCTTAAGTATTGTTATTTATATATCAAACCAGGAACCCAATTCTCGTGCGGTAGATAAATATCGATTTCGATATCGAGTTATTTGGATAAATCGGTATTCTCAGTTTATCGAATATCTTATCGAATTCGATATTATATCAAATAAACCGAGAATTAGGTCCCAGGTCTTACATTCTACGTCACATTCACAAAAGAAACAAAAATACCGATTCAAGATAAATATGTGATTATTAGCACATACCTACTTGGCTAAATTATTCTCTGTCTTTTTTATGTCATTGTAGTTTGATTTGTGAGAGAAAGTGCTCAAACAAAAAAAGAATAATTTTATTTTCTAAACGTAACAGTAGCTTTAAAAGTCAAGCTTAAGTCAAACTTTATTTATTTCATTTTTAAATAAAGGCAGTTTTGAAAGTTACTTACTTACAAAAGAAAAGAAATGAGTCAAGTAGGCCCTTCCATAAAGTAGTTTATATTGAGAAGATGCGTAAGAAACACCGTATTTTTAAAAATAGGATTTAACTTTAAAGTTTTGCATCTAGTTTAAGTGAGCTTAAGATGAGCTGTCATTCCCTAGCATCGAGTAGAATGGAAACACACCTCAAAACCACTTCGGAAGCTGTATACAAAACAGATCAGCGGTCACACCTTTATCAATACCATGTCAATAAACTGACGACCTTCGCCTACTTACTACCTATAAATGCCAAATAATAACATCGGTATAATAAAAGTGTGTTTATCTGTCAATCATTTGAATCAAGTGTCTTGTTGTGAACAGTCGATGGTTTTAGTCGATGGTTTTTCTAAATTTCAAATTTAGAAAACTATCGACTGCAAATAAATTTCAAATTTAGAAAAACGATTGATTTAAAACATCGACCGTTGACATTTGAAATTTAATATTTTTAATTTTGGAATCATTGATTTTAATGTGGTTGAGAATGCGGAAGTCGATTTTTAGGTTCTTGATAATGTTGATAAAAATGTTAATGTAGAAGATTTATTATACAAACAGATAACAAATTGTAGGTATTTCTTGTACATTCTTCGTCATAATTATAACAGTAGCTTTTAGTTGAGACTGGGATAAAGTAATAAGATTCAATAAAATGTGACTTGGTCTAATTGATCAGGTCTGCAATGGTTGGTTCACTTTTAGGAGACATACGTTCAACTGTGGACGATTATAGATTTTGATAAAGAACTACTAACCGTACCAGAAATCGTGGCAACTATTTCACCAATAGCAACACCTAATAATTAAACACTGAACTAAAATCGGAAACCCAATTCAAATCCAAGGTTAACCTTACCAAGGGTCAGTCCGTGAAATCGATACAGATCAACAAGATAATTCAAACAATATCGATACTATCGATACATAAATCGATGAAACACTAGAGCTGCGTGTGGGCTACTCGACGTTTATTATCGACATGTATCTGGGTTGTGAATGTTGTCCAAAATTGCTTAAACGATTCCGATATTATACAGGGTGCAACTCATGGGCATTATTTTAAACTAAGGCTCTACTCACGATACTAATAGGCAAAACGACGAAAATAAGTAATTAGTCCTTCAGTTAGATTATAAAAAAAATTTGGACACGTATTTTTTCTTTTTTCTCGTAAACGAAAAATGACGTCGATACAGTGCGTTAAAGTTCCACGTGACGTTACGATCTAATACATTTTTTGCTAAACAGTGACGTCAAAAGTCCCCACTCCGGAACTTTGTTGCTCTTTATCTTTGTATTTTTTTTTATAATTTGATCAAGCAAAAATACGTGTCAAGTATTTTTGGCTGGTCGATCAGATGGGCTAAACAGAATGCCATTTTTTATGTTATTGTCATCCCTATTGCGGACAACTATTTTGCAAATTAAAAATATTATTAATCCAAGAATGAAAAACTTTAAAAATATAATTGTAAAAAGTCAAGGCATTAACCGTGTAGTATCAAAATCAGTCATAAACCCTTGACAATATGTAATCCTACAGTTTCAAGGTTTTCCATAATTTCCTTAATAATATTTTTTATTTGCATAATAGTAGCCCTAATGCAATTAGTATCGTAAGTAGAGCCTTAGGTTAAAATAATGCCCATGACTTCGATTGCACCCTGTATATCAAATTATTTGTAACGGTGTTTTGTTAAATTGTCAGTAATAGTAGTGGACAAATATTTGGTAGAGTATTTGATGGTATGTATGCAAATAATGTAACTGTATTAAGTTATTATGATGATTGTGCTATTATATGTGTCCATAATTTTTATTATGATTATATTTTTATTGCTGAAACTGTTATAAAAATAAGGTGGGGTCGTTTATTTTATGTTTGTCATTACTGACGTCTATTTTTTACAAAGATAATCAATATAGTTGGTTAGTATGTAATTTAGAGTACATTCCGTATCATGTGTGTTGTTATTTTTAATGAAACTATAACACAAAATCATTTATTTCGTTAAACCAATTTTATTATTACTACTTTTGAATTGTCTAACATCATAAGGTAATCAAATCATTAGTCAATTACTCTGAGCATGACTTATATAGCAAAAGACCTAGTTTCTATTCCTAGCTTAGGTAGTTTTAATTTTCCCATTAATTTCTCAGTAGTAGCCTCTAAGATTAGACGTTTACACTACCATCACGAGTCTTGGAAAACACATAAACTCAGTAATGTCAGAAGAAGCTTCTTTATCGTATTTAACTTTTCGACGATCAAGCGACAGCCGGCTGTCACACTGCTATTGTATTTCTATTGTGAACACGTGTGTCCAAAGGTTTAAGAGTGAATGAACTTTTGAGTACACGTACAAGAATATTACATATGAAATTCTGCGGGAGTACTTTATCTATGTTGCTTTTAGTAATATCACAACGCTGGATGAAACAAACAAAATTTTAAAAACTTTAGATTTTTTATAGACTTATAGTTAACAACCTTATAAAGTCAACCAATAAATCATGTTAATCCAATGTTAAAATCCTTTTTCAGTCCACCTTACAATTAAATAGGGTAAATCCTTGTTTCCAATGTAAACTTGCGAACCACGAATAAACTGTTTTTCTTTCTTTCTTTCTTTCTTGTAGAACCTACCTACCAAAATATATAATCTAAAACTCCAGCAAAAAAATCTCAAATATTACAAGCCCAATGAGTCCTCAATTCGTCAATTAGTTCAATCGTGTAGGCCTACTTATCTGCGCCACATCTAACAAATTCATTAGCCATTTCAAAGAAAGTCTTTAAAGTGACCTAAAAAAAATCTCTTTTCACTCCGCCTTACAATTAAATAGGGTAAATTCTAAAACCTACCAAAATATTCAATCTAAAACTCCAGCAAAAAAATCTCAAATATTACAAGCCCAATGAGTCCTCAATTCGTCAATTAGTTCAATCGTGTAGGCCTACTTATCTGTGCCAGTTCTAACAAATTCATTAGCCATTTCAAAGAAAGTCTTAAGTGACCTAATAATTAAATCGTTTGGGAACCCGGTCTCTTGGTCCAATTATTGAAGTCAAAGGGTACTGTCTGTTTGCTCTAATTAACTAATGCTAACACATGGTGGCGTGTTGATTGGTCGTTTGAAAAACACGGTTGTTTTTAAATGTCGTCCGTTGTGTTAGATAATGTGTTTTGTAGGGCGGTTTGATTTGAAAAATAATTGGTAATTTTATAGGATTTCATAAGGTATGGTGCTTTTTTTTGCGATTGTGGCGCACATCCCAAACCGTTGATCTTAGAGACATGAAAATTAGTGGGTGTGTTCTTTGTGAAGAGTAGATAGCCATTTATCTTTCGAACACTCGTGATTTGAGACAATATAAGACAATAGCAACCCGACAGCCGGCTGTCGCATGGTTGTCGAAAGGTTAAGATATGATTTTTGGAAATTCAACGCCTAAAAGGAATACATTGGGAATGGAAGTCTTAAGATCTACGCGAGCCAAACCGCGGGCTAGCCCGTGGCTTTGGGTTGTAAGTTGATCAATAGTCAATAGGTTGAGTCAATAGTCAGTCAGTCAGTTTACCATTAAATATAGATATATAGAAAAGCAGATAAAGTAAAATCAAACGAAGCGATAAAACCGTTAATTAATAGCATTGTTTTATACTACCTAGTACAGTTAAAGTCAGTCCCCGTTTTTCGCATGAAACACTCTTGCCGACACAAAACGGTTAAAATCTCATGCGAACAGACTCACATAGTTTCCTCTCACATAAATCAATCAACAGCTTGTACAGTCAGGACAAAAATACGCAGGCTCACCTATATGTATATTGGTTGGGTGTCTCGTTCGCCCAATTTATTTATATATTTGATTTTAACGAGTTAGAAAACCAATTAAATAATAATTATCCATTTTAATAAGTATTATCATGACTAAATATTTTTATTATTGTATATTATTCCTCACAATATCGTGTCGTGGAATGGAATTATTATCCAAAACGTGGTATTCCGAACTGTTTATTTTGTTTATTTATTGCAATGGTTAAGGCACAAGCGTGTGTGGGTTCGCAACAGGGAGAGTACTAATGTCTTTTACAATTAATATTTTATGTACTTTAAAGATAAAACCTAAATTAAATAAAATTAACCTTCGAACACACGGGTTTTGAAACACAATAGAAAGACAATAACAGCCCGACAGCCGGCTGGCGGTTGGTCGTCAAAAGGTTAAGGCGTGAAAGCTTAACAGATAAACAAACGGCCGAACGATCACAAAAAGGTAAAACTGCTACCAATATTTTAAACATAGGGGAGACCGGGGTAAGATGGGATAGTTAAGAGAAAAAACGTCATAATATGAAAATCAAACTGTTTATTAAAAATCTCTTATATCAAAAGTAACACTTACAGTTTTAATTAACGTAATTTTAATCTTTTATGGCGCTAAATCACATATATTTTTGGCAAATAGAAATTAAATGACACATGTCAAATATCCCGTCTTGCCCCATGATCGGGGCAAAATGGGAAACGCTATGGGGCATAATGAGTACACATTTAATCTGGTTGGCAACGTTCACATATATGTGCCTCTTCATCGTCATCATCTACACCTGCGCAGGAATTATGAGCCCAGCCATGGCACACGCTACAATTAACCCATCCTTCAGTGGACTGTGAATATAAGTACTCACAATATAGGCAAGGACAATCATTTTCTCCGTAATCCCATAGTATCAGAAAGAACAGCTCTAACCGCTCTTCTCATATCGTCTTCTTCCCACGTTCCACGATCTGTTTTACGTCTATAATTTCGTACCATTTTTACTGCAAACAAAAAATAAACTTATTATTAAATAGGTATGAAACATTTAATTATACCTATACATATGGGGCAATCCCATTATGCCCCGACCTTTTTGCCCCAACAGACACATTTTGCAAAAGTAACAACAGTTCTAACCTACAAAATTATTTTGCGAAAAAGCAATCTAAATTCGTTAGTTTAACACTATAACAACAAATATCTGGAAATATATTACAAAAGCACTGATACCTACCTTGGTGTTCATCGATTCAAAACAGAAAACTTCGTAAAAATCCTCCAAAAAACTTTTTTTTGTCGCCGCGCAGCCAAAACACGCAGTGACACGCACGCGCCGCTCGGACTCGTGTGACGCGACTGAACATCGCACGAATGGGACTGTGTTAGGCTCTGTTGTGTTCACCAGTCACGCGCACAAGCACATTTCCCGTCCTGCCCCAAACTTCGTCTTGCCCCGGTCTCCCCTACGCTACAAAAAAAAAACATTGGTGCCGATTCTCTTATGCACATCTAATGTAAATTTTAGTTAAGTGCATCTTTCTCTTTCCCTTTAACCCTTAATTCGACGCCGTACAGTATACTTCCCATTGAATAAAAGAAAATCTACACTCAAATCTAAACTACTTATCCAGTGCTCTATGTACTATAAGGCACACTAAACTATCTACATACGTTGCCAAAAATCAGCAGCGCGTGCACATTGACGAGACGCGGGCAGTCGACGACGAAATAGCGGGGAGGAAGGACGAGCTGCGCGGGCTTTCGGTAAGTTGTGATTTATTCATTATTTAACACCCATAATATCTTATAATATTATTGAAAACTAAAAATTATATAATCAAATATCTACTCGAATTGTTTTGATTGCTTTACTGAGTTTTATTTTATAGTTACGATGCTCGCAACATGTATGTCCAGTATGGTTCCCATTGTCGAATTACTAATAAAGTAAATGCTAAAGACTATGTCCAGTATTCTTCCCGTTGTCGTAACATTAGAAGATTATTATTGTTTTTTCTAGTGATAATATTTTTAGGGATCCGCAGATAAAATGCTTTATTTATGTATTCATTTTATTATTTACTTTATACTTTACTAATTTGTTTGTTTTTTCAGAACTTCAAAACTAAAGGGCATCGATTAGTAGCATTGGTGCCGTCTGAGAACGCTTGTTCGGATGTAGATAGTAGTTCCAAACCTGAAAATGAAGAGTAAACGAAAACGAACAATAGATTTGTCCTCCTCATCTTGCCCTTCACTCATCTATTATGAACAACGTGTTAATTACCACCGACTGGTGAAGTCAATTATAATGCCATACCAAGTTTAGCTTTATTATTGTCGATTCAATCATCGAATGTTTTGCCTTTAGCCAGTCCATCAACACCAAGGACAAGCAGACGTAATAGGAAACTACCAATACGAGCTGTGTCAAATATCCAGGCATAAACTTCCAAGAAAGCACTAGTATTCAGCTACAATTGGAAAAAAGGACAATTCAGACTCAGGACCGACATTCATTCAGATGACTTTATCTTTGATTTACCGGATACTGACTCTCCGTTGAATTTCTTTTATCGGTTCTTCTCCCCAGATATACTCGTGGATATCGTCAATAACACGAACTTGTATTCAACCCAAAGAACGGGCAAATGCATACAATTGACTATCGAGCAGCTGAAAGACTTTCTCGCAATTTTTCTTATCATGGGTATAGTGAACTTGCCTTCTTATCTAGACTATACAGATAGATATATAGTAGTCTTTCGCATGCATGTATTGTATGCATTTGCCAGTTCTTTGGGTTGAATACAAGTTCGTGTTATTGACGATATCCACGAGTATATCTGGGGAGAAGAACCGATAAAAGAAATTCAATGGAGAGTCAGTATCCGGTAAATCAAAGATAAAGTCATCTGAATGAATGTCGGTCCTGTGTCTGAATTGTCCTTTTTTCCATTTGTAGCTGACTACTAGTGTTTTCTTGGAAGTTTTTGCCTGGTTATTTAGCACAGCTCGTGTCGGTAGTTTCCTTTTACGTCTGCTTGTCCTTGGTGTTGATGGACTGGCTAAAGGCGAAACACAACATTCGATGATTGAATCGACAATAATGAAGCTAAGTTTGGTATGCCATTATAATTGACTTCACTAGTCGGTGGTTTAAGATACAGGCCTAGCCTAGTTTGGGACCAACGAAAATATCTATACATGTAACAGCGTATTGGTAAATACTAAATAAACGATTTGTATGTGTATTGTATTTGGTAACACGTTGTTCATAATAGGGGTCTTGCCTTGCCACGGAAGAAGAATCGAAGTACAGCATAGGTGAGATGACTATACCCTATAAGGGTAAGAAGGCAGGAAATCGTCGAAATATAATTCCATGAATAACATGATGTAACTATGAGACTATTTTTTTTAAATATAATGCATTTTTAACGAAATCACTTGGTTTTTTTTTATTCGCTTTCTTTGCCGATGGGAAGGATACTGCACATGGGTGAAGTGCATTACTTTATTATGAACTTGACAATGTGCAGTATTATGGACGTAGGTTTTTCAGGAAACTGAAACCGGTAGATTTTTTTTGGCATTTTTTTAAGGGTCTCTTACAAGCTTATAACCAAAATATGTGAAAATTGCACAAATAAATTGAAAGAAAAATCTGTCGAATTAAGGGTTAATTAAGAAAAGGGCAGAAGATCAAATATTAGTTAAGTCCTGTCAAATTTAGACACTCCATAGATAATTTAGACGCAATTTAAAAACATGGCGTCTAAATATACGTCAATTTTCATCAGGCGCTGTCTAATTTGACAGGATTAAACTAAAATGTATCTTCTGTCCTTTTCTTTAAGAAATGGAAAGAGAAAGATGTACTTAACTTAAATTTACGTTGGTTTGTGCACAAGAGAATCGGCAATAATGTTTAACTTTTAAATGCAACACATATTTTTGAAGATGATTGTACCCTTTCTACCAACATGTAATTTCATAAAAGGTTTTGTGTCGAGAAATGAATGACAACCTTGTTTGAAGGTAGGGTTGACAATTCAATTTAGGAGATAAAGTGGAAAGTGTAATTCTAAGGTAGAAGATAAACCTACAAAAGTCATTGTAGACATTACTTTTTCTGCCATCGCGGGACAAGTATACTCGGAAGGAAGAAATAATAAGAAAGAGCAAAAAATAAATAACGCGTAGGACCTTTTCCTTAGTAAAATCCAGAAAAAAATATTTATTAACAACCTATGTTCTAGGACAACTTGCATCCCAAACTAAGAAAAGCTGTTACCATGGTAACCGGTTTACTTATAAACATACTTATAATATTTCATTAATGTATACATAATATAGATTAATTACACCTATAGTGTATTTTTTTAACAAACAAGTACTGCTGAGTATATATTATCTCTTTCACATTTACGATATTCACAGATAGAGATGGGAAATTAGTCGAGGCGGAGCCAACGCTTTTAACACCAATAATAACACTTATGCTGATTGTGTGGACCAATAGAAACGCAGAAAAAATTTTTGGTACTCGTTTGTTAAAAAATCTGTTTTTTTAACAAACGAGTACCAAAAATTTTTTATAGAACAAACTATCATGCACATCACACAAAGTTTGTTCTGGGAATCGAAACCACGACCTCCGGCTTAGCAGTCAGGGTCATTAACCAAACCACTGACTAACAGGCCCGTCGAATCCGTATAATATTCCAAAGTAGAATATAAATCAGTATGGAAACCAAATACCAAACTAAAATGAACGAAGATCATTAAGCAATTTTATCTCCAAACTTTTGATAACTGAACGCGATCGACAATAAATCTTTTAATCCACTACCGGTGACTTTATGGTTTAATTACCAGCCTCATTAATAGTTTTAACGATAGGAAATGGTAATGAACTTGGCAGCATAAAACAGGGATGTCATGGATATAAAATTTCGGATCTAAATGCGGATATAGGAATGATGTTATCTATGTCTGTACTAATATTATAAAGAGGTAAAATTTGTAAGTTTGTAAATTTGTAAGTTTGTATGTAGGGGGTAATCTCTGGAACTACTGGTCCGATTTGAAAAATTCTTTCATTGGTACATAGCCTATTTATCGAGGAATGCTATAGGCTATAAACCATCACGCTACGGCCCACGGGAACGGAGCAGTAACGAAAAATGCGGGTGCTAGTTAATATTATAAAGAGGTAAAATTTGTAAGTTTGTATGTAGGGAGTAATCCCTGGAACTCATGATCCAATTTTAAAAATTTTTTCACTTGCAGAAAGCTAAATTATTCCTGAGTGCTATAGGCTATAAAATATTTTTTGTCTCTTTCTAACGCGAGCGAAGCCGCGGGCAAAAGCTAGTTAATAATATATCGGTTTTCGATATGGTTAAGGATATGAAGTTATTTCGGATTATCCGTTAATTTCAGATAGTTTAGATTATAGATATTAGATTTTTAAACTATTCTTAATATTATTGGTAATGACCGAGCAACAATAAATAATAAACAATTTAAGGAACGCGCGTGGCTAAACACAAAAACTTGTCATAACGCGTGGTGTTTAGAGTCCCGCCGATATCCGAAACTATCCGAAGCTTTTGCACCGGGTTCGGTTAAGGTTACGAATTATTTTTTTCGGATACTCGAAAATTTCGGATACACTATCCAAAATTTTTCATGGAGCTTAACATCCCTAGTTCAAACCATAAAAAACAAAACACGAAACACCTGCTGTATTACAGAATCGTTATAAAGAACATTTATAATTATATTTAATTATCTATTAATTAACCGGGATAATGAAAAATGCTATTAAAACTGTGAAAGGAGTACCAAAATGTAATTCAAAGGAAGGAGACCATTATTATCATTTTGGCGTTTTCTATAGGTAGTCAATTTAGTTAATCAGGAGTGTGTGTGAGGTAAAAATAATGGGGTCGGTTATATCTATACTTCTATACTAATATTATAAAGAGGAAAACTTTGTATGTTTGTTTGTTTGATTGTAATGAATAGGCTCAAAAACTACTGGACCGATTTAAAAATTTCTTTCACCATTCGAAAGCTACATTGTCAACGAGTAACATAGGCTATATAATATGTCCCACGGGAGCGTAGCAGTAACCAAAAACCTAATGTAACGTGGGTGAAACCGCGAGGAACAGCTAGTATTATATAGAATACCAATGTGACGTTTTCAGTTTGTTCATATTCAGTTTATCAATCATAATGTGTAGAGGTGTGAAAAGCAGTCGCTATATATAAAAAAAAAAATCACTAGTATTTATTCCAAACTTTAAATAACCGGCAAAAGGTTGATGTTGATGAACCCAGACAGTACTGACTCTAAGAAAAACCGGTTAACACATTGCTGGACTTAGGAGTCGATTCCAATACCCAATGTTTACCAGTCAACGATCATCCGAAGCAGTCAACACTATAGACAACACTAACAATGCAGTCCAATACCAAAAAAAAAAAGACTTGAACTAAACAATTCAATCCCAAAAAAAGAAATACAAAAGAAATGATTGTATTTGCATAACCCAGCAATGTTAAATAATAACAAAAGTATCTTTTATCTATCTTTCGATTTACATCTAGTACAACCAAAATTAATCAAAGTTAGATTTATAATTATTATTATGATTTGAAGTAACATGGATACAATGCCGACTAGAAAATTGTCTGAACATTATTTGCGAACAACGGACAATCATAGTTACTCCTAGTTTTAAGTACTGTTGTTTCTCGAAAGGAAGTCACTTGTAGGTCACCCATTGTGAGCATGAGAAATAACTAACTTCACCGTATTGTTAAAAATACTGTTTTCGTGGATCCATTCACGAAAACAGTACATTTATGTTACTTAGGACGTATTTTGACACCGACAAAGAACAATTACTAGACAGAATAATCTTAAACTAAGTAACTTTACCGATCTCAAACCTGAAACTGTTTTAGTGTTAATATGCGCCAGTCGCGGCTTCGGGCAAATACCAATGTTATTGTTTCAATTCATGATGATGAAATTAAAAAAGTTTAGTGTATAGGAATGCTTTTAATCTCAGCATCTTTGAGTACTTATTGGTAAAAAAAACTTTTTTTTCAAAAAAATAATAACCGCCTTCAAAAACCCAAAAATAACAAAAATTTCGGAAGTCTGTGGCAACACAAATTGACTGGCAGAACAGAAGCCACCGACTTCCGAAATTTTAGTTATTTTTGGGTTTTTGAAGGCGGTTATTATTTTTTTTTGAAAAAAGTTTTTTTTATTACTTTTTAGTGTCGACTCCCAATGTAGATATAGGTAGAAACTTGAAGAAAAACACACATCGTCTATGAATATTTCGTCATTTTTTTTTGTTCTTGGTGAATTTTTCAAGAACCACTGAACCGATCGCCATAAAATTTATATGGGACTACCCCTGAATCATGACTTATCAAACAAAAAAAGAACCATCAAAATCCGTTTACAATTGACGGAGATATCGCGTAACAAACATACAAAAAAAAAAAAAAAAAAAAAAAGAACATACAGACGAATTGAGAACCTCCTCCTTTTTTGAAGTCGGTTAAAAACATTTTTTAGTTTTACCAGACTATTACTGTTCTAAGCAGGGCAAAACGGTATTGTCATTCAGAAAAGTTTTTGATTACCAATTTCGCACAAGGCAGCTATGCTATGTTAGACTTATTTGCAATAAATCCGGGTTTCCTTACGTATTTTTTCTTTACCAAAGTCAAAGTTGAATTTGAAAATCTGTATAGTGTAAAATAAAAAAGTCGTAATACCTGGTTGCAGTCGCGAAACTGCGTAAGTAACAGATTTTTTCATTCTTCAAAATGAGTTCATTTTGAAGAATGAAAAAATCTGTTACTTACGCAGTTCGAATCTTATAACAATTGTTTTTTTTTAATTTTTATACGTAAGCTTACTGCTACATCTTTATCAATATCGCAATCTTTAAAGAGATAAATACCCACACACATAGTAGGGGCCACCATTCGCTCCAGATTAATGATCGAGATTAGATAATTAGTATTGGGCAATCAAAAGTGAAAGGAGAGGGAATGACCATATGTTGACACTGCCTCAAGGTTACTAATGTGTATTGTTATTGAGATCATTAATAAATGTTCTGCCATGTTGAACTGTTTCAAATGACAGTTCATCTAGATCCGGCGAGCAAAATTTGACAACGGTTTCTTATGGGGCATATCTTTATGTTCTACTTTGAAAAGAGGACTTTGTCCGTTGGTTTATTAGGCTGTATAGTGTATATTGAAGACTGTAAAAGGCTAGAAACACACTTGCACATTTTTAACCTGCAACTACCTTGGGGCACGTAACGTGTCACGTGTTTACACGTGTCGTTACGGGCAGTCAGAAGCAAGTCTGACCAGCTAACTAAGAGGACCCAATTACTGGGTTGTGGAGGTCTGATAGACAGTCGTTTCACGTGAAACACTGGTATCTAGCTGAATCCGGTTAGGCTGGAAGCCGGTCCCAACATAGTTGGGAGATGGCTAAGGAGATAATGATGGACTATCTTGGGTCACGGCAGAACCCCCGTCAAGACAATTGTGTGTCAAGAAAATTTTTCGTCTTGCAATTTTTTTCGCAATGGAACGGTATCAAAATATTTTTCACCTTCCGCTCTTATGATGCTAGCGAAACGGCAAAGCCTTATGTTTTGATTAAGGCGTAGAGTTAGTATTTGTAGATTCAGAGCGAATATAATTAGAAGCTTAGGTCAACGTGAGATCTAAAAACTTGTCGACAGTGGTAACCAAATTATTGTTTCATCTTGGCCACATTTTACATGAAAATATTTTTGGTCATGTGCACCAGAACCAATCTAGTGGTTTGGTTTGGTGGTGGTATGTTGTTGGTTTGGTGGTTCTTCTTAAAAAAAATCAATAGCAATATATGCTAAGGGTCTTTACAGTGACGAACGCTTTATTTATAAAAAAAATACCCAATTTTGTTTAACATATATTTTTTGAAGTGAAAACTTCTTTAGCGGCGTTGAGCACTTTTTCTGTAATGGGTATAAAATCTTAAACTCGCGTCAGGACACGTGACCTGATCGAAAAAGCGTAGGACGGATGGATAGTAGACAGCTGTCACCATCCATGGATGCGCGTGGCGCGCTGTTAATAATCAAGTTTTCACTTCTGCCGGCACTCCCGGAGTGCAACCCGTCTTTTTTTATCAAAGCTACTTAATGTTCAGGCAACTAAAAATGGGGGAAATAGCCAATCTTTTTATATAAAGTTAGTCATGCAATAGCTGAATAAACACCTTATTTTATGTTATTTAATCACCTCCGATTGTTTGTGCGAGGTACTGAAAAAGTAACAAATTAACTTCGAGTGTATTTTCAGTCTTACATAACATTTTATTTTTATTGAAAATCAGTTGTTTTCGTTTCACTGGTATACATAGTGTAGAATATAATTAGAAGCTTAGGTCAACGTGAGATCTAAAAACTTGTCGACAGTGGTAACCAAATTATTGTCTCATCTTGGCCACATCTTACACGAAAATATTTTTATTTTTAAATAACCTTTAAACAATGAGAATAAATTATCATTAATCAAAATAGATTTACTGAAAAACTAATTTAATTTCCATTTTTGTTTCAGGTACGTGACACTTTTCTACTAATTTATCTACCTTAATGGTAATAACTTTTTCTCCAGACTCAACTCAAAATTGTAAGTAAAACGTTATAATCCAGTAAACGATCATATTTTTTTTTCATTTTCAAATAAAACCCAAAGCTCTCTTCAAATTTAGGCCAAACGTGGGAGATGTTCACTTAAAAAAAACCTGTAATATTAAGTAAATAGCTAAATAATAACGTGATATAATAATATGGATCTGAAACATACATTAATATCTCATTTTATTCATTGGTTTTCGGAGTACATCTACCTTCTAAACCTTTCTCAGAAAGGTATTCATTTGAATAATTTTGTTAAACACTTATTTTGATCGCATTATGTACATCAGTTAGTAAAATGATTATTTAATCGCACGGTTCGTTAGACCCTTCTGTTTCTGCTTCAGTAAAATATTCTGCGCATTCATTGAACACTATTTTTAACCTAATACTATCTTTTAGAATATTTTTTAATATTACTTTTTTCTCTCTTTTCATTGGTTGAAAGGAATCTGTGCTTAAAAGTATCACAGCTATCATAACCATTTTTTTTTATTTACCTATGTAAGCATCTTTTTTGAAATCTACTATCTTTAATTTTTTTTTGTCATTATGTTCTGCTGTGACAAATTCTATGCACATAACACTTTTATCACCAGCAACAACTGTGGTAATATCAACAAAATCAAAACCATCGTTGACAGTGTTGTGCATCAGTAGAATGAATATTACTTAGTCAAGACACTTACTGAGCTACGTCGATATAACTTACAACAAACAGAATCAACAAAATTTCATCACACATTCCTACATTTATCTTTAGTTGCTGATGCGGCTCTATAAAATAACTCTGCAAATCAAAGTTCAAGCAAAGTTCTCGCCCGGAGCACCTCTGTAACAATAATACTATAATGCAAACATCTGTCTACCATCAAGCATGACTCCCTGAGGGTAGGTAGAAGTAATTATTCTGAGGAGGTCGTGTTTTGTTTTCTTAGTTTTGCTTTGGTGTAGCTTTTGACGTCATTCTATGATCTGAAGTTAGATGCATCAGGCTTGGTGTGTTGTAGTTTGAGTTGAACAAAGGTTCATCTAATGCGATCTTATTTTTTTTTTCGAAAATCTGAAATGTCATTGTGATCATCATTTTAAATAAAATTAACTCTAAAAACTTAAAAAACTGTCGATCAAATATTTTGCCAAGTCATGCGAATGTAAATGTTACGAATCAGTATTATTTTCGATTATGGGTATCAAAGAGTTCTGGTAACAGAAAAATAACACGGTGTTACGTTTGCCATAAACCTTAAAACGAAATCATTGTATTCATCAAGAGCTACCTTTATTTTTAAAGAGACGTAGAGGCGAATTAAACTAGAAGCCATTTTCAGAAATTCAACCTCTAAAGAGATTAAAAACTGGATCACAATTTGTTTGAAAATTTGTTGGTACACACACGAAACATTACTTATATGATGTGACTTTTCTTGACGTATTTAGCAAAAAATTTGCGTTACTTGGATAATACAAACTATACTCTAGATTTATTGCAATAAGGTTCATATTACGAAGCATCAAACACGCAACAATTTTGCCAAATACGCCACGTGAAGTTGCAATCCGTACTAATATTATAAATGCGAAAGTAACTCTGTCTGTCTGTCTCTTCTACACGCCTAAACCACTAAACCGATTTGAATGAAATTTGGTACAGATGTAGTCTGGGACCCGAGGAAGGACATAGAATAGTTTGCATCCCGGAAATCCTCGGGAACGGGAGCTAATAATCCGGACTATTGATCGCGGACGAAGTTGCAGGCAAAAGCTAGTATTAAATATAGGAGCAACCCTGAGATGACGAAACACAAGTTTCATTTCGTCGACTCCTGCAGCATACCTAAATGTTTGCGCATTTCTGTTTTCGGGTGACATTGTATATGTTTATACATAGTAGTTCGGCTACCTTCTTGTCTGAGAGAAATTGCATACATGCACTCCGAGAAAGAGGATTTAGTAAATTCCTAGCTAAATTGTTTCTACTCGTTTATTTATGTTTCAGTAAATTTTCTTCGGAATTTGTCTGTTTCAGTAAAATATCTTAGAAATTTTTTTTGCTTTTGGGCAGTTCTTAAAATTTTGTTTTATAGTATCATCGTTTGGTATTATCTTTCTTTGAATATTTGGAAACTATACATTTTAAGTTACGTTCTGTCCTATTCTCCGTTAGCATTTGTCATATTTAATTTTATTAGTTAGACGTGGCATGTTTTATTAGACCTTCATTAAATGATTGACTGTTTGACTGATATATCAATGCACAATCCATAATATACTGGTTCTAGAACCTAGAGAATTAAAACTTGTAGGGTGTGTGTTCTTTGTGAAGCGTAAGTATCAACTAAGAAAGGTTTTTTGGAAATTTGAACCTTAAGGAGTAAAAAACTGGATAGAAGTTCGACATTATCGCGGACGAATCCACAGGCGAAAGCTAGTTTATAATAAGTATACCATAAGTACCTATTCACGGAAAGTAATTAAGAAAACCTCTTGAGAAGACCACACAGATCTTGAATACAATGTAAAGAAAATAACACTATTTGCGATAAATGTTTTCTTCATATCCTGGAAGTGGCGTATACATAATATATTAACATAAACATTATACCGAAGCTAAGTTACCGTAATACATAGCTAATATTGATCTTGCTCATAACCAAGGTAACAGACGACTATTCTCTAAGGACAACATTGTATAACATTGGTTAGCTCACAATGTTGTTTTTACTGACAACGCGGGAATATCAAATGGCATATCATTGGTTGAAAGCGTTTTACGTTGTGGTACACCCACTACTTGTGCCTACGAGAGTTTGAGTGGTTATAATAATGTTGAATACGTGCGAAGATTTTTTGTTGTTAGATTCTGTATTTTCTTATACCTATCTGGTACCTAATAGTACTTACTTAGATTTCAAATGTCCTTTTTTCAAAAAAATCCAGACCTAGACGCAGCGTTTTTTACCCGAAAGGAGGGTTATGTTTTTCAAGCGTTGTATGTATGCATGGATGTATGTTGCAGGCAATGGCACACTCTATAGCCCAAACTATTTAACGGATTTCGACATATGAGGTGCCATCGAATTCGTCTCAGTTGCGTAAGCGACATATTGTATATTAATAAAAAAAACACGTTAAATATTAAAGTAAACGTTAATTATTAAATATTAAATATTAAAAAAAAAAAAAAAATATATAATCAAGAAACCCAATTGCAATTTCGGAGGTCGGTGGTTTTTTCTGTGTCATGCAATTGTCACCAACTTACTGATTCTGAACTAATCCTATAAAAATCTTAAGAATTTTCTTGATAAAAAAGATTTTATATCCTTGTTTTACCTCTTATCTCAACAGAAAAGCAAATTATTTTAGAAAACATTAATTGTAATGAATTCTCAAAAGTATTTACTGCAACATACAAATGTCAAGAGTTCTAAAATATATTCTATTTCTGTAACACCACAGTATAAAAGCATTACAGTAGTACATTGCTCATACTAGAGATGAGAAAAACGATCTATCATTTTTCTAAAAATTATTACCTACTCATTTTTTTGTTAGCTGTCAAGCAGAGTAAGGTACCTATTTTTGTTACGTTAAATAGTGCCTTTTAATTACCACTAACCTTGACTTTGGAAAAAGCTGTAAGAAATTATGATGTACCTGGTTACATATTTATTTGTTAATTATTACATAATAATCAACAAAATAGATATGTAACCAGGTTTTTTCAAATGTCTACGTACATACGTATTACATATTTTCGGGATGAATACTATTCTATGTTCTTTCTCGGGTCCTAGACTATATCTGTACCAAATTTCATTCAAATCGGTTCAGTGGTTTAGGCGTGAAAAAGAGACATACAGACAGAGTGACTTTCGCATTTATATTATTAGTACGGAAGTACGGAATACTTGTATCTATTATATTACTTGGTGCATTTATACTTACCAAATTAATTTTAAAAATAAAAAATAATATTAGCCTATAACTGCCCCACTGCAGGGCAAAGGCCTCTTCTCATACAGAGAAGGCACGAGCATTGATCACCACGCTTGCTCAAGGCGGATTGGCGATTTTGGACTTGTATTCACTTCAAGTCCAGGTTTCCTCACGATGTTTTCCTTCACCGATGTCTGTGATGTCTAAGATAAACTTTAGAAAGTATGAATTGAAAAAATCACATTGGTACTTGCCAAAAAAAAATCTATCTTATGATAATCTCAATCGCTCTGTTAAACTACTGCAAGTAGTTACACTATGTCACTATCATTCCATCATACTCTAGGAGTTATGACGATGTTCACACACTGCAACTGCGGACAACGGTAAATCTGTTTTGAAATTATTTTGTGCTAGCTGTCCCCTGCGGTTTCGCCCACGTCTTTAGTTTGCTTCGCTCCTGTAGCTTTTAGCGTAGTATTAAATATGCACTATTCCTTACCAATCTGATTATCATACATTTACATGACGATTATTTCAATTCCGACTAGTCTTTTTGGATAATAACTCAACTTTGGGCTGACTTCGCCATTGTGTTCACCAATCATGTTTAAGCTATTTTACTTGTGTGTTATATGTGTGCATACACACACATGTCGTATAAAGAATAATGTAAGATGAGGTATGTACCTATAATCTGCTCTCCCGCCCATAAAAATATGCACATGTAAATATGCGGAAACCTAACCCAAATATTATATTAGCATTACATTTAACTGTCATAGATTCCCGCATGGTAACGCCTATTCTATAACTTGTATTAAGATTGTATTTTCGGGCGTTTGGTAGTCGATACTTACACAAAATTCGAAGTTGGCTGCTAGTAACTCCAAAAATATACAGCCACTTTAATCTATAAATACGCTTACCGCTATTAGAATATAAATAAAGACGACCAGGACTTCGTTGAATTTTGGGATTCAGACTAAATAGTCATTAATGTTAGAGGTTACTAAGCTATTAATAGTCTGCCTTTGACCTATCGCCTACATGAAATCTAAAAGTTACACTGAAAATCTCAAATTCAGGCTATTCAAGAATCACGAATAATCTGTTACTACGTCAAATTTAATATGATTCCTTAACATTATAAAGCTGGAAAGTTACTTTTTTTAGTTTAACGCATTAATCTCAGGAACTACAGGTTTAAATTGAAAAATGATTTTAGTGGATACATACGTATTTATTAATATAGTTTATAAGCTATTATATAGCTTATAAAGATATATATGTCGCAGTGATCTGGTTGAATCAGCTATTTGATTATGACTAGCGCGTTCATTGAATAGCAACATTTAATTGAATGAATAGGCCGAAAGCTGATTAAACAAGCGTCACACAACGTCCAACTAGATAGCTGATTGAAGCATAGCCCTTTGAACAGAGCGGACGTAATATCAGTCAGGTGATTGTAATTTAGTTCTTTTTTTTTCCACTGCGGCGTTAGTAGTCACCAAAACAAATATGGCGTAAAATAGCTCGCGCAAATAGCACTGCTTTGATATTATTTTTATTAAATTTACTTTAAAGTGACTTATTCTTGATAAAATAGTGTGACAGCATGGATTTACCTATTGATACGCCGCCGCCGGCTAGTTTTAAAGTTTTTTTTTTTAATTAAAATCATAATAAAGTGTGTCATGTCATGTCCTCATTTTTGTTATGTAAAGGAAGTTAAGTTTTTAAGTTGCGAACTTATGGTCACCCTAAACAAACATTACAAAGTCGACTATATCCCATTAAACGTCAATGCTAAATGACGTTCAGTCAAGTCGTTGAACGTTACATTAAACAACTTGACGAGTTGTCGTTTAGTCATTTAATTAAATGTCGTCATTCAATAAACGCGCTAGTCATACAATCAAATAGCTGATTTAACCAGATGACTGCGACATATAGATAGCATCACGCTACAAGATAAAGGATTGGAGCAGTTACGATAGGCGAAGGTTCGAAGGAGTTAACTCATAACTCCCCTCTTTTGCATCGGGGTTAAAGATTAGCTCATCATTAACAAAGATACAATGTGAGAACAATGTAACAAGTCGTGCATAAAAAGTTTAGTATGCTATCAAGAGAATTTTCTGTTCAAATTCTTTCTTTGACAGAAAATATTTAATTTCCTTCTCCCTTTACATCTCACTTGATCGCAAACAACGTTCACCATCCTTAACTCTACAGGCGGCCTATAAAGGTGTTCCCACATAACAGCAATATAACATTGTAAAGCATGGTAACATTTTATAACAGTGCGTAACAGTTTGCCCCAACTTGTTATGAATATTATTTATTTAAGAATATAAATAGTAAACTAACTAACTGATTGACGTACTGTTGTAATTATATCAACGTACAACCCATAACGCTGATCCTAGATACATGAAACATCAATTAATTCCATTGAACTTTGAAAGCGAGAGAACAGTACAAAGCAAAAGAACTTTTGAAGGATGTTATAAACTAATGCCCTTACTAATAATTACTGTGTAAAGTTATGCAATGAATAAAGCCTGTGTAACCATACATTTTTTGACGTATAAACCTGTCATAACTTTATGCAGCGTTTATTAGTAAGGTGCTTAAGATATAACTGTTGAATTTGTTATAAAACATTTTACTCAAACATCACTAAGGATTTCTAAAGTATTGGAGTATGTCACACAACGAAGGTTATAATTTGTTATTATAAGCAACGTTTTGTTTGGTATATTAAATTGTATATGATTACTAACAATTTCAAAAAAGTTAGACAACAAATTGTTATAATATCGTATATATTATAACGTCAAACTGCAGTGTGATACCACCTTAAGCCCACACCTACACAACCTTTAACGTCGAGTTGCTTAAGAGGATTTGCTCTGCCCGGCTCCTTTGAACGTATGCGTGCATAATTAATATTTTAACTCGATCGCTTTGTACGTGATTGGTTTCAGGAGGAGGGAATTTGTAGAGGACTGAGGTCCTTGATTGATGTTCTAATAGCAGTGTCGTTGGGTTATTGGAAGGCTATCTAAAGGTCTTGTGTGGGTTTAAAGTTTGTTTGTGTTGTAGTTCAAACATACGGAGGGATCTTTAAGTGTATTTGCGACTACTTGTAGAAAACTTTTTATTAAATAATAAGTTTTACTACATGTAGTTAGGGAGGTTTTTAGAAAGACCTTTAACAATTTTTTTTATTTTAAAAATATGTTTTTTATATTACGACTATTTGTTGTTTTATAAAACTTAATGATAAAGAAAACAAGTTGCATTTCCAATCTATTGAATTGAGGTTCACGAATTGAAGACTATACTAACCCTACGTATCTTTCTGATAACGAGAGAAGTCTTATTAACACACTCTGATAAAAAATAACCCCGTCATTCTAAAACATACAATTATAATTCGTTTCCTCTACCAAAAATAGCAAAACTCATGTTTACATCACAAACTACTACAGTTAATAATAACATTGATATCACACCAATGAATGAACACCGATAAGGTTATAATAGAACAAGTAATAATAAACTAATAACATGTTTACATAACTGCCGTCACCCCTGTTATCGGAGTCGTTAAGATAAGCTCTGAGATGTAACAATTATGTTAATAAAGCCAAATTATTAATAACTTGCGACGACAGCGATAACTACAAACGGACGCAAAAAAACCTGTATTTCAAAAATAGCAAGGCCTAATCTAATCTGTCTTTGTACAAAATTCAACAAGATCGACAGACGGTTTAGCCGACTTATCAATGAAGTCAAAAGATTTTTTCCTAACCTAACCTACGTATTTTACCCCTTTTGGATTGATTTTTCCAAAAAAATCTTGCTTTGTGGTTATAGAACACACCCTGGGAATTTCATGGTTATTAGTAAATAACTCCTTGATCAAAAGAGCGTCATTGCTGAATTTACTGACTTAAATTTTCAGTTGCCAAAAATATAATAAATAGAATATTTAATTTATGCAGAAACCTTCATCTTTTAACCTCCCTAGTATGAGATTGTTATTGTATGTTGCTTAATAAAATACAAACAAGATAACTTAATGCCAGCTTTTTCCATCTCACGTTATCAAAGTAACTCGTTTAATAAAATCCAATATAGAGAAGTTTATGTATTATATCTAAACCAACCACGTACTAACATTGTACGTGAACGCAAACAACTTTAATCAAGAATGAAAACAGTGAAGGTAATATCTAAATATTCATATAACTAATCAAACATTTTACTTTGTTGCAGGTAATTTCATTTCATCTTTATCTACCGGATCTTTATCTATCATTATCTACCGGAATATGAAGAAACACAACACAAAATGGTATCAGTAATAATTTGGAAACAAAGAACCATTAAGTATTAAATTGTTGTGGCCCCAAGACAGTGCCTTGCGACGCACCACTTAACGTTTCTATACATTTTCCATTGTTTATATTTATTATGATATGTTAATGGACTCATAACGAAATGCAAGCAAAGCCATGAATTTATCAACGCTCAACACAATAGTCAGTTAGAAACTTTACAGCGCAACTGACCGTTTCTTGAGATAAACTTTATCAAATGCTTTGTCATATCCAAACAGTTATATCCCATTATATTCATAAACCAAATGAAATGTTCACACAATTTCACAATCACTTAAGGAAACACCATGAGGGACTGCCAATAATGGAACCGGATTCGAAAACTTTATTGCTTCTCCTTACGTTTAAAATAATTCAGAGTAAACCTGTGAAGATAATAGTTAAGTTGCGAAGGAAACCATAACCATTATGGCCCGCGCTAAGCACCGCTGCAGGAAATTGATTGGGCCGCCAAACTTAGAACCTATCTCATTGTTTGGTTTACACTGACGGGTTTATACCACAGATATAGAACATTAAGGCGGTGGCGACGTAATGGATGCTGTAAATAATGATAGTGACGATGTATTTATAATTCATTGAGGCTATTTAGTGGGCACATTAGCTCGCGAGATTCCAGAGAAAAGTACGAACTGTGAACAAGAATTATGTTAAAAATAAGAACTTCTAAATACGAGGGTTATTGCGCGTTTTAGGTAATCGTTGTTCTGTAATGTAAGCAGATAAGGAAATATCATCGCGTTAATAATGAGGTCAGAAAATGTCTAATTTTAGTAAATCTTGTTTGTTATTATAGGAGATTTATTTCTGTATTCCAAATATTTAAACATTTTATTAAATAAAAACTTCCCTTTTGTCGTAAATAATATTCAATGTTAAGTCAGTAAACATAATCCCGTATCTGGCTTTAATTAAATAACAAATGGAGTTGTGACGTAGAAAATAATTAAATCATAAAATTAAGAAATCATTCGTTTCCTCTTTACCCAGCGCCTGACCTATTTTATTAAATATTGTATCTGATCTTTTGAAAGGTTTTCCATTTGATTAGACTGTATTTATCAAAATGTATACTTAGTTCTATGATCACCATACTATTAAAGGTTGTCCTGAAATATCAAATATAATAATTTTGGTCGTGTTTTGAGAACCTCCTTGCTGTTTTTTTTTTACTGTATGCCCAATAATGAAAGTTGTTTATAATGGGCACAATCATCTTGAAATTTTACTTATACATCTCCAAATTCTACCAGTCTCAAAAAAAATATCTTTAACAAACTGTAATGTCAGATAGAATTGTCAAGCGTAGCATTTATGATAATGTTTCAGACAGGTCATTTATTGAAGTGGGCTTTGGAAGTGGGCCGTCTTCAGCTAACAAGGCAAAGATGGTGTAAGAAGCCACTTCGAATAATACTATATCACATATATCCATTAGGCTTAGGAATAGTAATTGCTGGCTTAAGACCGCGCTGCGCGTGAATTGAAATTGCTTTTGAGATATAAGAATCAATTTTTGTATGGTCTAGTTTATAATCTCTTAACCAAAATTTATTCAGCGGTTTAAAAGAATAACTATATAGGCAGTGATATAAAAAAAATAGGCAGTAAATAATAGAAAGATAGCAATTTTGAACAAGGGATTAAGACACCTACGTTTCATTTATGAGATTACTATGTCGATACCAGACAAGTTCCGTAGTATTACTTTATTTTTAATTAACATTTTAATATCTTGGAAACCTCACGTAAAGGAAAACAAGGAAGCTTGGATTTTTCAATTAATATATGTCTGATATCGCCTTTACCGAGCGTGATAATCAATACTTATACTTTATTTGTAGAACAAACCTTTGTTCCATTGGACAAATAATATGCTGATGTATCCTCGTAAATCTTTCCCTAAAAAAACGTTAATTACAAATTCAGTATTTGACTTTAATGAGGCATCATTAATATCCGATATGATCTTCGTTGAAAGGCTAAGTGATATTTAATTATGACTTGCGGGGTAAATTGTGACGGAACTGTGTCATGTTCGACATATTGCTGCAATTAATTCTACAGAACTGAGTGTCTTATTAGCGATGAACATTGAAGAGAAGTATCAATGAAATTTGCTTTTTGTAAATGTTTTTGATAATTCAGAAAATAATGATTTTAAACCTTAAACAATTTAACAACAAAAAAAAGACCTCCCAGATTTCAATTTCGTGTATGACCCACAACCACGATGAAGATTTCATATCAATTTGGAAAAGCCACGTTTACGTGAATCTTGAAGCTAATAATTCTCTGAGAATATAACTTTCTACTTAATCGTGATAAGTTCATCTTGCTTGGCCGAAAATTATTGGTAATTACCAAAAACTGGTTGTCAAAAACTATACCTACAATGTTGGTGCAAGAAAAGTACATCATTACATTATCAAGAAAGTATTGCATGGTAGTTACAATAAAAACAAAATTATGTGTTTTGAAGTTACACAAGAAAAAAATATGGTCCCTTCCCGTCATTATGTTGTTAGATAGAGTACTTGAGCTGGAAAATTACTTAAAGCACTTGATGATAATGATGATGCCGTTCAAACTGTTTCTGAAGCAGAAGTGAGTAGGTATTCTTATAAGCATGCATGGAGCGTAAATGACTATCGAACCAAAAGCTATCTAGTAAAGTTATCAGAATTCAAATTACTTCTTTAAGGTTAAATGAGGCATTGAAGGCACCAGGTAACCTAACTTAAAATAAATAGAGAGAGTAAAGAACAAAGGTGAACTTGAATTTAATACTAAACTTGTTAAAACTTAAACTAAAGTTCTTGTAAAGAACAAATTATTGAACTACAATAAACACATTACCACAATCGTCAAATAAATTCATGCCATATTATGATTTCATCAATGGTTGCAGTCAAATTACTGACCTGATGGATTCTTTAATACGAAAGAAAAACGGGTAGACCACACAGCGAAAATTAATTGTCAAATTAAGTACAACAAATAAGGACCTTATGCAATTAAAACTACTTCTGGCACATTACCTTGTTTAACCAATGATTCGCAACCAATAACTGAATATTTTACTTTTACGAACGTTCCATTGACTCCATGATTAATGTTAAGTATAACCAGAGGCTTATTATTTTTTATTATTACCAACTTTAATATACCACCTCTACAATCTTCTGCTCTTAAACTTAAAGCTTATTTTACAGTAAACGCAATCTGCGTCTATTGGTCTGGTATTGTGGCAGGCATGCTTGTTTTTTCAGTTGTTTGGACTCTTAACTTATGGCATTAAGGGTGATATTTGTTTGCAAGATTTGTGATAGGATAGTGGTTCTGTTTTTTTGTTTATATTGCAAGCAGACCGACATGGCCCAGACTGTATGACGCGTAGATCTTGTGGTTTTTGCAAACGAGAGACGGTAAATAATTTAGTGATGTAACGTCTTTGCAGATGGTGATATCGATAAGTTTTATTTGATTCGTAAGATAAGGATTTTTATGATTTATTGTTGAGCACATATTTACAGAGTCTAGCGTAGGCATTTTTTAATCATTTGATTATCTAACTTGGTAACAATGTAGAGGTATTATTTTAACTAAAACAAAATATGTTGAAGCTGAATAAAAATATTTGGCTTTTTGATCCAGGAATTTTCAATATACGGCGGTAATCGAGAGGAATCGGATGAAATAATAATAAAGCCAAGTGTTTATTTAAGCTTTTCCAGCGAATATATTTGATTCTGTACAAGTAACTTTCAAGTGAATTTGGAAAATTCTGTTGTTTATATTTTTATTCCAAGCTTTATTTTGTTTAATAGTCAATACGTCATTAAATGGTTTGATATCTAAACAGATTACCATATAGGTATCTTGTAATTAATGTTTACAAATCTCATAATTATAATTGCCACTATAATTCCTGTTATTGGCTATTACGCTAATTAACCTTTAACTTACGATAGTATATTATGGATTACAAAAATGTCCGTTCTGATAAACACTCCATTCATCTCTTGTTCATAGTTAGGTCTTTCTAGGTCAACGGATGTTGTCGCATTCAGGTCAACAATCATATATCCAACGATAATTACATATTGATCATCAATATTAATGGTTACTAATTTGCTAAATTACAAACTCGTTTTCCATTTTGATTTGTAATTAGTGGTCAGGTCAAAATATAAATCCTTTTGGTCAACTGGTTTATAAAAACTTATGTAGGACGTTACTAATTAGTATGTTAAAAATTGTTAGTCAATATTTATTTATCACATATTAATTACTTCTAGAACTAAAGCATATTTTTCTTGTTTTGTGAATTCTTCTGTACCGAAGTAAATAAAATCCTCCATAGTAACCGGTTGTGTAATCCGTTTATAATTGACATCTGCATCTGGTTCTTCAGTTCTTCTGTTTTCTTCTTAAAATCAGTAAATTGTATTTAAAATCATTAAATTAAATCATATTTTATTTAAAATCAGTAAATTAAAGCAAATGATCTTTTACTTTTATATGCCTTAGATAATATTTTTATATTAATTTTAAATTGTTAACACCAATGTGAATATTTGCGTCTTCAACGTGTTGTACTATTACAATATTAAAGAAATCAATTTCAAATTTAAAATTTTCAGTGAAATCGTTAAGGTTAAGGTTAAAATGCGCTTATTCGGAGTAATAATAACTTCAAACAATATCAAGGCTGTTCCGTGGCAATCTACGGGTAATCTTATCGGGAAAGGTCGCGGACCAACTTCCCGGGTTAATTACTTTTTAATCACTAGGGATAGGTAATTTTTAATTTTGTGGAATTAGGACGCTGTCATACTCTTTATAATGTTAATTTGGCGCGGTTTTATCGATTGTTGAACTTTGCTATGTTAAATCTTCAAGCTACGAATGGTGTCATTTAGGGGGGCTACCACAAGCCCTTATAGCAGTATTACTTCGATATTACATTCAGTGGGAAAGAGATGGCGCTAGACAATGTCTCTAACGCTGTCACTTGCACACTCTGGGATAGGAATAAAACAATCTTACTGTAAACGTCATGGTAACTCACCAGATCCTATTACTTTATTGTCCGTCCATAAGTTTATCAGCGTTTCTAGAATAGGTAGCTAAAATTGTTTTATTTTCCAAACGGAAAAATAAGAACTAAACTCTAGAAAGCTAAAACACTTTATTACATTTACCTTTTTGCAAAGTTCGTTACGTTTTATAAGATTTGCAAGCTCTTTCACATGCACGTGAAAATTTCGAGGTTTTTTCGTTGTGTTCTCTTAATACTCTTCACTACAAATCACATTTGTTTGTTTATATAAAATATTACTAATCGTCAACTACCTATAATAACATCATTAGAAACAACCGTAACGATGTCCAATGCCAGAGGTTATCGATATAACCGTGTCAATGAATCCTATTCGATATGAAAATCGATTCATTTGGTATGTGTTTTTTTTTTTTTGGTGAGTGGGAAATCATCCAATGACTGCTCCCGTCCTGGGTGCGGCGGGAGGGCGTGTCAGACTCTTACTGACTAAAACCCACTCATGTTCCTTCGATTGCCCTTTATGTTCCAGGGTCACGGTAACTATTATAAACATTCCGCAACCCCATTTAGTATGTGTTTTGCTTTATATTTTACTAGTATTTGTGAATCGCTTGCTACAATGATGATTTCTTCAATGCCTCATGAAAGAGATGACGATTGGATTGAGCGTGATTGTTTGTTCTGTCAAGTGTATTTTAACTATAATAATATCTATGTTTTTATAAAAACATTAGCTGTCCCCCACGGATTTACCCGCGTTTGGTTTTGTTACTAAAAAAAAGAATATATAAGATAATAAGTATTCTATGTCCGTCCCCTGGTCCTGAGCTACCTTCCAATTTTCATTAAAATCGGTTCTGCCGTTCTTGAGTTATAATATGTGTAACTAATACGACTTTATTTTATATACAGATAAGTAGATTTATGTCCGTTATTTATTTATAATAGTCATTAATAATAGTGAATAGTTTTCATTGATAAATGATTCTTTCTCCTGCCTCTTTCCTTGGGGCTAAAATTATTGCAACTATATTAAATATATATTAGATTGTAACGAAAACCAGTTCAGTGGATTTTGCCGTCAAATTATAATTAACTGTCATAGTTATTTTGGTGTTTATGATTTTAGTAAAGATTGAATTGCCGTGAAAATCAAGGACATCTTTTGGTTAATCTTTTGTCTTAACCTTACTTTCGAATTAATTATTAATGAAAAAAAAATGTCTAATATGTAATTTATAGAAGCTTCTATATTTCTTTCGAAACCTAAACTTAATCAATACTAGGGTTAGCAGACTATTCCCTAACCATTTTCAAAGAATTTATTCTTCGCATGAGGTATTAAACTTTAATGTTCTTTATGTAACATCTGGTACTGACGTAAGATACCTACCGATCCTTATAAGAAGATGGCTTGGAGCAATAATTAAATGGGTGTGTTCATCTTATATTAAAGTGATCGTTTAAGTTCTGAATTTAAAATTGATTTGTGGGCTATAGTATCTAATAGATTTGGTACTTTTATAACTGTAACTTTAAAATTAATAATGTATTACTTAAGTAGATTTACATGTTCCATTTTTAGGGTTCTGTACCTCAAGAGGAAAAACGGAAATCGCATGGGATCACTTTTTTGTAAAAAGAAAAGCTTCTATAGAAAATCCAAATAAAAGTAGAAAATCAGGTTTTATAAATTCAGATTAACAATAGCGTGAATAAGAAATCATTGTATATATTTCTTGTGTATATTATTTTAAATTAATGTAGAGTGCATAGTGTCAATAGTTATAAACATTTTATTAACAGATTTGAGTTGAAGAATCATCATTTTGATAATATCTTAAAGAGCGATATCTTATTAAATCTAACTAAGGTGCCGATTCTCTTATTCACAAACTAACGTAAATTTAAGTTAAGTGCATCTTTCTCTTTCCATTTAATTAAGAAAAGGACAGAAGATAATATATTAGTTAAGTCCTGTCAAATTTAGACACTCCATAGATAATTTAGACGCGATTTTAAAACATGGCGTCTAAATATACGTCAATTTTCTTAAGGCGCTGTCTAATTTGACTGGATTAAACTAAAATGTATCTTCTGTCCTTTTCTTTAAGAAATGGAAAGAGAAAGATGCATTTAACTAAAATTTAGTTAAGTTTGTGAACAAGAGAATAAGCACCTAATTCTGTGTCCTAATTTGGAATTGTTGTTTAGACATTTCACAGTTAAGGGCTAAAAACAGAGATTAATGGTTGCAAAGAAACCAGTCACTTTCAAGACATATCTAAGTGAACGAACAGCTACTTTAAAATAAAGAGAAAACGTCTTCAACTTAATAGTTTCTAAACAATAAAAGTACCAAGAGCAATTGATATGTTTATCTCTCAATCCAAACCGTCAGCTGCCATTATATTTCAGTTACATTAAAAATATCTTCGACATATCTTCTCTAATACCAACAGCTGTTGTACTGTCATAAATGAACTGTTTATATTATCTTAATAACACCATTATACAGACTTAAACACACTTCGCCATTGATAAAAATGATTCGTAAAAATACTATCTACCAATATGCAAAGTCATTGACTTTTAATTATTTTAAGTGTTCATTAATTTGCAAAACTTTCTAATGCCCCTGTAGTGACCAATAAATAACTTAAATGGTTCATTATGTAAGTTTATAAACGATTTAAAAACGTTTAAATCAATTTAATTGGGTTTGTATTTAAACATTTGCATTTGATAATGGGATAGATCCTTTTTTGGAGATAATAGATTAGAGATAATAATTATTTCTCCATCTATGGATGAACTTAATATCTGCACGTTATTGTAATTATTTCAATTTAGAAACTTTTACTTTTAATTGACATGTATGATGAGACATGAAATGAGAATATGTGTGGGTTTCGCGCGTAAAAAAAAGAGAAAAAACATGGCCAAGTGGGAGTCGATTTCGAACACAAACGGTTCTGGAAACTTATTTAAATTCAACAACATACCGACAGCAGTCACGGACCTATTCGGAAACCTTTACATCCTTTATCTGGCAATGGTATGATTTGTCGACCAAAAGTCAGTTGAGTGAACACACTAATAATAAAGGTCAATTTTGCGTGGCAGTATAGTGACACTTGACATTAATGACAGCTGTCACATTTGACAGGGCCAGAGCTGTGCTCCTGTACCCTAAAAACGAAAACCCTTCTCAAGAACACAAGGGAATATAAATATGTTTTCCATCATAAGTACATTATTAAGTTACGCACACGCAAAAAAGACAGTAATATTATATTACCTTAGGTCTAGTCTTGGCATAAAGTAAGCACTCAATATTTTTAGACAAAATATTACCAACACAACGATGCGATGTACGAAAATGGTTTGGATTTTCACCTCGTAGCTAAAAGGACTTGGTGTAGTGGCACTTTCTTTTCATTTAGTATTAAGATAAATTGTCTCTTTAAAGAGATTGTGTAAAATTGCAAAAAAAATAAGATTTTTATTATGTATTGCAGGTATATTTTTACTTTTTCGCATTTTCTGTGTAGACTCGGTGCCTCATGTTAAAGTTTTGTTGTCAGCATATAGATATCTAAGGCCTCACAGATGTATCAACGTTCTAAAGTGAAAAGCGATATTCTCAAAGCCCTGTAAACACCGGTGTGGTGGTAATATGACCTACCATGCTATCTGTTCACCACCCTAGGTTGACTGGGAGATAATGCCTGCTGCATCAAGTCCGCCTGTGTGCGGTTGTGCATAAAGTATAAATAAATAAATAACATTTATCTGTACGAGAGCTTTTTCTACAACAGCAATTTAACGCATTAACAATTTTAAAAAAAAACTCATCTTTGTGTTACGAAAAAAAAACCGTACACTTATCGCAGGTCTTATCGACAGGAAACGTCCCATCACTAAACGCATAAATACCAACGTGTGGAGCAAATAAAACGGTAAAACCGGGCTTTTAAAGTTTTTCCACATCCGTTCGATGGCGGCGCTGTTGTATTTAGGGCTAAAAGGCTAGGTTTCCTAACGTACAATTTGCTTGTGTATGTACGGAGCTAAAAGGCTGGGGTTTAACATGTGTCAAGTTGTTTTCCTTTAGTTTTGGCGCTCGCTGATTATGCATGATTTTGTGGGTTCGACGTTGGACAATTTTTGATTAAAACTAGTATTACCCAACAAGGTCAATGATTGTTACTTTTTTTTTAATGTTTACAACCTAAGCCTGCATTGTGGTCTGGAAAGCAATAATGAATTGGGAATTGAGAATTATAAAACTGAAGAGTTTGTTTGTTAATTGCATTGATTGAAAGCGTTAAACTACTGGTACGATTTGAAAAAAATCGTGTTGATTAGCCTATTTATCTGAAAAGGCTGTAAGCTACACAACATAATGCTACGACCTACGTATATTGTACTTCAAACAGAAGAAGCCACTGAATTCCTAACAGTAATTATCGGTGTAACATTATAATATTACACCGATAATTATACGTATAATATTAATTAAATGGAAAATCCGTTGGCCCAGAGGTCATTCTTAGGAAATTCATTATCAGTGCCAATCTATAAGACAGTACAATGACAATCTATCACCTCATCTTGACGTTAGCGTAAAACGGTGTTTATACTTGTAAATTTTCAAAATATATTTATTTAAACTAAAAAGACTGATTAGAGAAAGTTGGCTTTAACCTTGGCCAGAGGCTTTTTTTTTTTGGGGAGTGAGAAATCATCAAATGCCTTCTCCCGTCCTGGGCGGGGCGGGAGGGCGTGCACGTGTCAGACTTTTACTGACTAAAACCCACTCATGTTTCTTCGGTTGCCCTTTATGTTCCGGGGTCACGGTAACTATTATAAACATTCCGCAACCCCGGCTGGCGTTGGCCCTATTGGGCCCCTTCTCGTGCTGACTTCTCTTTGAGGCGTGCGTGGAACACTTACGCGTCGTCGACGCGGTCCTGGTCCCAGCCAGGCGGCGAGTTACCCATCACTCGCCGTCCGCAGCCAGAGGCTTAGCATTCCAACGTGGCAAGGCTGCCAGCCTCTTTGGTACTTTACCGGTTGACAGCAATGCGGAGGAGTTTTTTGATGCCATTGACTGATGAATAACACTTGTATATACTTTTAGTAAAATATTGTTATTATGATATTAGAAACAGACAACCCAATTTTATATATTAGATAAAGGTCTGACAGTATCCTAAACCGAATAAAAATGACTGACAGAAAAACATCCTCCCTTATTTCTATTCTCCCTTATTTAACTTAATATTGAACAGTCATGATGTAAAAAATAAATTATAGGCTATTATTCGTCCCATGTTTCACGAAAACTGCTGAGTAACGTCCATCAACGATAATTAATAGACGCTATGTTAATTAGTTTAAGCGTGAATTTTACTCTGTAAATATTTTGCGCGATCGCCTTTAGACGAGCCACTATTTATTTTAATCTTGTCTTTGCTTGAGTTTTTCGGTATTTTATTTTTAGGATTCTTTATTTTTTTAAGTTATTCCGTGTTAAGGCGTTGATACTGCATCCGTGATGTTGTAGATTTGAATCCGAGCATGTACAAATGTGACTTTTTTGGGTAAGGTTATGTTGAACTAGTTTTCGTCCGCGACTTCACTCGATTTTTTTGTCACTGCTCCGCTCTCGTGGGTCGTATCGTGGTGTTACATAACCTATAACTTTGCTCGATAAGTACCTAGGCTATTAAACACAAAAAGATTTTTTTAATAAAACTTCTTGAAATTATCGCGTTAACCTTTCAACGAACAAGCGACAGCCGGCTGTCGCGCTGATGTCTTTCTATTGTGTCTCGAATCACGTGTGCTAGAAAGGTTAAACCAAACAAACGAACTCTTCAGCTTTTTAATATTACTACTTTTAGATTTTACTGAAATCAGTGAAGAACATCGTTAAAAAACATATTGTTGGTCGTTGGTTGGTTGGTAGTTGGCCGGGGTTGCGGAATGTTTATAATTGTTACCGTGACCCTGGAACATAAAGGGCAATCGAAGGAACATGAGTGGGTTTTAGTCAGTAAGAGTCTGACACGCCCTCCCGCCGCACTCAGGGAGCAGTCATTGAATGATTTCCCACTCACCAAAAAAAAAATTTTGTTGGTCGCGACCCGAGTGGCGCAACCTTATGTGATGTACCTAACTGAAAATAAAATACAAACACTATTATAATATTTGACATAGAACGCATTTGACACTTTTACAACCATTTAAAAATTCTATAATCGTGACGTATCAAACGTCACGATATATAATTAACCGATTATATAATTTTCCTTATTGTAATAAAATAATGCAACTGTATAATAAATATCAATTTAGATGCATGTTTAAAGTCTTGTGCATTGTTGCGTAGGCGCATTTACTTTTATTAGGTAGTTATGAAACTACGTATGTATCTATAGAATATTGGCTTCTGGCTATGGCTTGCCCTTAATACTAGACACAAGATTATTAGATGAGCTTAGGAAACTTATTCATTACTACTTACTATTCTGCAATATTTTTTCGTTAATTTTGATAAAGTGAGCTTGTGGAGAACTGTTAATCATTAACTTAACCTCGTGTCTACAATATTTTTATGAAAAGCAAAGACACAACAGAATTTCGCAGTTTGAACTCACAGGCTGGTATGATATTGGCTTAGCAATATCCCTGTCTTTTTCTAGCACTTATATTTTGGCATTTGAGCGACAGTGGCAGTAAGATAACTCAGTCAAATCACGTACTAAATAAAGGATATAATTTAAATGATCAACAAAAATATCTTTTTGGCTACCAAAATGGATTAATAATAATAATATAATAATATTTTTAAATGTTATTTTTCCTTTTATATTAATATTTAAAAATGTAAATAATGTGTAAAAAAATAAATAAATTATATACTTTTTTGGGCGGTGTTTAAACACAAGCCCTAAATAAAGGTTAGCAATCAATAAAAGTTGCAAATCGCTAATTTCAAGCGTGTTCAATGTTCTTTCCTAATTAGCAACTACACATCATACCTTACGACAGTGGTAATATAAAATTAACTGGCTGTCCCCCGCGGTTTCACCCGCGTTATGATAGATTTTCGGTGCTGCCGTGGGTCATAGAGCGATGTAATGTAGCCTATGTCTTATTCTAATGTATAAGTTGTGTTACTGTCAAATTTCAACAAATTCCGTTTTTGCGTGAAAAAGTAACAAACACTTATAATCTTTCACATATATAATACTAGCTTTTGCCCGCGACTTCGTTCTCGTTCCCGGGGGATATCCGGGATGAAAGCTATCCTATGTCCTTTCCTGGGTCCCAGAATATATCTGTACCAAATTTCATTCAAATCGGTTCAGTGGTTTTGGCGTGAAAGCCAGACAGACAGAGTTATTTTCGCATTTATATTATTAGTATGGATTAGTAGGATATTAACTTCACAATGGTGTAACCTCGCCCTTACTCTGCAATGCCCAAGAGTACAGTAATTAGCCCCGCAGTGGTTTATTGCCGACTCTTACCAATAAGCAATTTGTGCGAATTGCCTGAATTGAAATATTTCCTGTGAGGTTAATGTGCAATTAGTGTAATGTGAAGCTTATTTATGTGCTATTGTGGTTCGTTTTTGTCTGTGGTTATTTTGTTTGGTGCATACCATCGCTATCATTTATAAATCAGCTTAGTTGATCAGTTTAATTACTTAAATATGGCAACAGAAATTAATTTTAATAGGGAATATAAATAAAAAAACCTTAAACGTTTATTTAAATCATTTCCTTAATCACAAATCCATACTTACTTACTAATACTTATTCCTTTTTCGACCGCAGCGGACGAAACTCATCGGCCAAAACACTTTTTTTTTTTTGGTGAGTGGGAAATCGTCAAATGACTGCTCCCGTCCTGGGTGCGCGGGAGGGCGTGTCAGACTTTTACTGACTAAAACCCACTCATGTTCCTTCGATTGCCCTTTATGTTCCAGGGTCACGGTAACTATCAGCAAAGTTTTACACCAAACAAGACACAATAAAACATACAGCCCAACATAAGTTGAAAACAACAATAATTTTCCCACTCAACCGTCACGCAATCACGTATAATATTGAACAGAAACTCCATTTCTATTAATTCTTACTACGTGATCAAAAACTCACTTTCCACTCGTTAAAACTTCCAGTAAAAGTTATAATAGGATTCTGTGTTATCTCATTTTGTTTGATTTTACTCCCCTTTTACTAAGTGCGAGTTTAATCCGATAATATTGTAAGTAACTCTCTAAGTAAATAATCTTGATTTCTTGATATTGAAGGATTTTGAATAATGGAATGAGATGCAGATATCCGACATTTTGGCGTAGCTATCTGGGTATAATCGACAGAAAAATCGACCCGCTTGCTGGTTAGTGATTAGTGACGCTAACTGCTAATCCAGAGGTTGTTTTGAACCTCACACAATCGTACACAATAAACACACAAACCACAAAAAAATAATAACATAAAAATCTGTGCGAGGCCAAAAAGACTGTAAAACAACTAAATCGTCTAGCGTTTATGTAAAACAGTTAATTTTAACAAAAACAAAATTATCATCAAATCACGATATCAATTAAAATAACCTATCAAAACTATTCCAATATATATATACAAAACAAACAATTGATATGGAACACGTCCAACAATATATCACTCTATCAGTTTCAATTCGATTCTGGTGTAGTATCGCACAGAATATCGGTAAACTCGCGACATTATCGCGATCCGATGACAGCTACTCGATTGAACTTTGAATCGAGATGGGAATCGATTCATCGATGCTCGGTCGTTGAGAATGTAGGTCTGTTGCTGTGAATGCAAAGTTTGTCTGCTAGTTTATAGGGCTTGGTACGTGTTTCGCCCGGTCCGGTCGGAACAGGAATTTCATTATTAATATTTACGATATATCGTTCTCTTTATGAGAAAAGGCCTTGGCTCTGCAGTGTGAAAGTTAAAGGCTGGTATTATTATTGTTATTTATAACTGCAATAGAAATTTCGGACGATTCTTTTTAACCTGTTCATTCCCGCAGTTTAAATAAATAAAAAGTTAATTTTGTACGGTGCAAATGAAAACATTTCTCATTCTGACTGTACAAAATGAGGTTTAAATAAAGTACAGGCCGAAACTCCCATCAAAAATATTAATAATAATGATTTTCGGTTTTGACCGGACCGGGCGAATCTCAGCGGTCTAAACAAGTACCTACTAAGCCATTGATAAGTGGTTAATGTGGTTATTACTTGCTTTAACTTTGTTGTGACATTTTCTCTGTTAATAAGTTATGTTATCGTTATAGTTAGAAAACTATTTCTTGAGTATTGAATTCAGAAATGTGTTATGGTTGGAGTACCTAAATTAGTTTTATTTGGCCCACTCGTTAGCAAACTAAACGTTGAGTAGTAAGAAAGTTCTGAATTGGTATATTAGCTTACTCAGGAAACCAGCTAAATCATTTAGAAATATTTTTTTTGTATTCTTTTTTTTTTTTCTCTTTATTTTTATTACAAGGGACTTTTATACAAATGTACATGCCAGTCCCATCGGACCTTATAATATAAAGTAATACTTACATAAAACGTAACAAAACAAACTTAATTAAGCTATGAGCAGCTCCGGTGTTATAAGGTGACGACAAAATATGATGGAACATGCAAACATCGTACATATTTATCTCAAGCTCTCTAAGTAGATCCTCTCTTGCAGATTGAAATTTGACTTTTTTTTTACAATAAAACAAGTATTCTTCGACCAGATAGATGGGTGTTGTATCTTGTGAGTCAGTGTACACTCATTTTGACGGGATGTTGTTATTTGTCATGTTATTCTCTGATGCTTTTAATGACACGCTAATATTATCGATCGTTTCTAGTACTCAAAGATCTGAGTATCGATATCGATAAACAAATAACGTTGCTACAAATATCGTGCTGTGTCTACATAAGAATTCCCGTATATTGTTTATGCGTTTTGTTTGTGCTAACAATGAAAATAACTGGCCAGACTGTCACACTAATTTACGAAACAAATTAGAAACATAAAATTGTTTAAATGTTTACAGGTTTTTGTTTACAATGATTTGTTTATGGATTTGCGGTTAAAATGTATTTATTCATGGCAAATACGGTATAATACCGACGTTTTGCGGTAATTTATTAAGCGCCTTACTAATAAACGCTGCATAAAGTTATGACAGGTTTATACGCCAAAAAATGTATGGTTACACAGGCTTTATTCATTGCATAACTTTATACAGTGATTATTAGTAAGGGCATAAGTCTTTATTCCTCTTCTTGAATGAAAAATGTATTGGACAAATTAGCATTGGATGTATTTTTTTTTGGGGAGTGGGAAATCATCAAATGACTGCTCCCGTCCTAGGTGCGGCGGGAGGGCGTGTCAGACTTTTACTGACTAAAACCCACTCATGTTCCTTCGGTTGCCCTTTATGTTCCGGGGTCACGGTAACTATTATAAACATTCCGCAACCCCGGCAGCATTGGATGTATCAGAGGTTACCTGTATAAGATTCCAATTTTAAATATGGCATATACGTGGTAATATTGAAATCAGACTATCTATGGGAAAACGTCACTGCAACGCGCTGTGAGAAGTGAGATATCATTGAATAGTCATAAAAAATCCGTACTTCCGTACTTATATTATAAATGCGAAAGTAACTCTGTCTGTCTGTCTCTTCTTTACGCCTATACCACTTACAAATATAGTCTGGTACCCGAGAAAGTTTTCATCCCGGAAATTCCTCGGGAATGGGAACTATTAATCCACGCGGACGAAGTCGCGGGCAAAAGCTAGAAATAGAAGTGTAAAATAAATAGTAAATTAAAGAAAATCTAAAAATGGAAACAAAATGACCTTGACCTGTCTCATGCATTCGAAGGCAAAATGTTTTCCGCGTTTTCTTTAATTTGTTAAATTAAATTAATAGCTCTTGCCAATAATATGATTAGCATTTATTTTCGTTATAATTAGGTTTGGACATTTAACAATGATTAATATTAAAAGTCTAAACATTGGTTCTCGCCTTATTTAGTTGAAAACACAAATAATCATACGTTACAAGAAAATGAATGAATGAAAATGAATGTTAAAAATAATTTGGTTTTCATTTTTTGTTTCAGGTACGTGAAACCTTTCAACCAATTTATCTACCTACAAAGGTAAAGGCTTTTAGCTCAACATTTTATGCAGCCGATATGGTAGAAAAAAAACATTTTCATGAAGGTAGTATACTTTCTCGGATGAAACGATTAATGAAATGATTAAAAGAAATGATAAACTGACTGATTGATTGACTGACGTTTGATATATCAACACACAGCCAAAACTGCTAGTTTTAGAGACATAAAACTTGCAGGGTATTTTCTTTGTAAATAGTAGGTAACCATTAAGAAAGATCGCTGTAAGAGGCATGAAACTTGCAGGGTGTGTTCTTTGTAAAGAGCAGGGGCCTACCACAAGCTCTTATAGCAGTATTACTTCGATATTACTTTCAGTGGGAAAGAGACGGCGCTAGACAACGTGTCTAATCAAGTCAAACAATCTTACTTTAAACGTCATGGTAACCCACCTGGTAACTACTAAGAAAAGATTTTTGGAAATACCAACCCTAAAGGGGTAAAATTATGCAGGCAAAGCCGTGGATGAATGCTAGTGTAATATATATTATTTATTTATTTAAACAGAACGGCAGAAGCCAATTACACTATTTAAAAACATTTATAAACTACATTAAACAATTAAGAGAAACATATAACAAACAATACAACAAATTCATTAAACATAGACTAAAATACACTTTATTCAATTCAGTCATGCATTCTTCTCACAAAACTTCAAACACTCTGAGTGTATCGTCTTCCATTCATCCACAAACATATCGAGATCAGTGTTTGAGTTCAGGAGAGCATTAATAGCTGCTAATGTCCGAGGAATACATGTAGATAGTTTAAAATCTTTAACTTAATTATTAGAGTGTGGGTTGAACCGTTTTAGCAAAACCAAGCTCAATTTGTAGTTACAAGTGTCCTGCCAACTTTGTTTAGGATTAACATTGCTTCAAATTAAACATTTGAAAGTCCTTACAGTAATTACTAAGAATTTCAATTGGTTTCTCAAAGTAAAGTCTGACCCGAAATGTTTCAAACTGAAAATCAATTAACAACTATTAATTAAACTTAAACCAAAGTAATTAATTGCTAAGCGAAATATTTAATCAAGTTCTTTGTGTCTCGTTTTTGGAATAAAAAGTTTTGAGAGATTTTGCAAACAACAAGTTATTAGTCTAAAAACTAATACTACTTTTATATTTTTTAGATATTGAAAAAGTAGCTGTCTCCCAAGTTTTTGCCCACGTCTTGTTTCTGCTCGACATCAGACCAGGCATATCGATATACATATACCGACCACAAAAATGTATTCAATAAAACAGTAATGAAGAAAGTCATGGATATTTTTTTTATCTTTTATTAATCAACACATTTTACAAACATAGGTACATAATACATAAACATACCAACACAAACCATAGCGGGTTTAACAGTGGTATGGCCAGACAAGGCAACTCAGTGGGTTTCGGCGATTTGTAGTGTGTACGGAAAAACGGACGGTGATGAAATCCAACGGCAAAAATAATAAAGTGGGTTTCGAAAGTCTAGAAAAAGAAGGCCTGTAAGAAGACAGAAAAGAAATTTATTTTCCTTTTTAACAGTAAATTACTTAAGCACTTTTATTTAGCCTAGCTTAGAGGAAAGTGGTATTTTAATTAAAACGCCTAATTTAAATCCTGTCTACCGCATCTTCTAAGCAACTTGTTGCTAGATTTAACACAAAATTAAGTCAACAATTAGGTACTTTAAAACCGAAACAACATTCTAAATGTTTCTTGAAATCTAGAACACATCCTTGAACGCATGTAAACAGCAAAAAGTATCCAACACAAGGTTGTATATAGCAGAAATTGATCGATTTTCCTTAACAACTCCAATTCCGATTTAATTCACTTATCGATAAATAATTGCGCAATTGACAGCCCTATTGACTTTGTGGTTAGAGATAGTTAAGTGATCAATATTATCAAGTTATTCTATAGGTATAGGTAAAGAGACAGAATGAGAATCGAATTGGATTAATTGTGCAAATGCACAGAAGTTGATTTTAAATCCCCGACGCAAAAAGAGGAGTGTTATTAGTTTGGCGGGAGGGGTACAGTCTTTTACTGACTGAAACCCACTCATGTTCCTTCGGTTGTCCTTTCTATTCCGGGGCTAACTAATATAGCTATTCCGCAACCCACTCTCTGTCTGCCTCTTTGTGGCATTGTAGCTTTTGGTTGGTCGTTGAAAGGTTAAAAGGGTGATACGATTCGGATGCGTATTTTTTTATTTAAAAGTAGGTTATCTAGGTGTTTTAGACATGTTTAACCAAAACCGGTTTAGCCGTTTTGAACTTACTTTGGAGGCGGTTTTTTGTGCTCATCATCACTGGGCCATCACGTCATTTTTCTATCAAATGATATGAAAAAAGCTTAAACAAAACCTCACACTCCTAATCTTATCAACAAACCCCACAAATCCTCACAAAAAAACAATACCTAAAACACAAAACGAGGAACCACAATCAAGCTCCTTAAAACAGTGTCACATAAAGGCGTGTTCACAGTCAGCCACAAATCATCCATACGCGAGCGATTGCGATCAACTCTTACCACTAACGATGCTGAGATACCATAGATAAGCATCCGTGAGATCCGGCTGATGGCTTCGACGTCAGAACATAGATAACGCGACACAGCTATTGTTGTGGTGTGGTGCAAGGAGTTTAAGCAATTGTAGTCTTTATTACTTTTTTTGTATTGTGGAAGTGTTGTGTAATAATTATTGTTGTTTGTTGGTAGTTAGGTTAGGTAAAGTGTTGTTTTATTTGGTTTTGTGAGATTGTGTTGTAAGGTTTTTGAATTGTATTTAATAATTCGTAGAAAATATAAATACAGTTTTTTCTTATATATTTCTGAATAGCAATAAAAATAATGGTCAATATTACAAAATGATACACATTAAACTGTGATTATATCTATCAAATTACTAATTGTGAAAACTATTCATAAATTCGATTACTTTCTCTCATAGTAGAAAAAAGTGCATGTACGACATATACATAGGCTTTTGATATATTGCAGATGTCTATAGGCAGTATTGGTCACTTAATTTTAGGAGAGTCATGAGAGAAGGAGATAACTTACATAGCATCCAATGAGAAAAAAAAACATCGTTTCAACCCAATTAAAAATCTACCTAACCACCAATTTCAATGAAGTCTTTTTCCTAACCAAGCTTCACAGCAAACAGCAATCCAACAACTCAACACAGAATTCAAAAAAAGAACACGAAAATTAACTGCGTGTTCATACGTAGCCACAAATCGTCGTGACGAGATTGCGATCAACTTTTACTGTCTGTCGATATAGATCACAAAGATTAGGCAGATCCGGCTGATGGTCAGTCTGTCTAAATGTAGATTATATTATCATTGTAGATCTATTGTTTTGTATCAGTGAGAGGGATTAAGACACGTGTGTTTTGAGAGAGTAAAAGTGTTTTTGTTTTGAAACTAGTGCGGTTTTGTCTGTGTTTTTTTTGGGAGTTGGAAATCATCAAATGACTGCTCCAGTCCTGGGTGCGGCGGGAGGGCGTGTCAGACTTTTACTGACTAAAACCCACTCGTTCCTTCGGTTGCCCTTTTCCGGGGTCACGGTAACTATTATAAACATTCCGCAACCCCGGGTTTTGTCTGTGTTGAGTCTTTGGCTTTGCTCCTGAGGGTGGCAGGCGATGTTGTATGCCGCGTATTTTTTTGTATAACCCTATATTATTTTTTATTATTACTAGCTGTCAGTGAATTGCGCATTTATACTAAAAGTCATAAATGTACTTCAGCTTTATAATAAGTTTATGTAGTATGTATAGAAATAAAAGGAAAATTCTTTATCCGTTTAAGACTTGGACCATGGCAAAGAAAACTCACGGGCAATTGGAAGTGTAAAATTATGAGTCTGTAAAAGGCTCGAAGCCAATTACCTTCACTGTTTCTAGTTATCCTGAATCGTGACCTAAAATATACAGCTTAGCCAGGAATACCTATTCTATTTTTCACATTTTTTGTTTCTTTGTATTTCTTGCAGTGTTTTCTGAGAAATTTAAATTATCTTTATCACCATTCAAGTGCTCAAATTTCATGTAAAATATTGAAAGTCAAGGGCAAGTACTAAAGTCATATACTTTCTCTTGTTTATCTTTAAAATCACAGAAATCGGTAGGAAAAACATGAGAAAACCTGGACTTCAATATTAATTATAACTGTAACTTATAATATGGGCATGGCCTGAAATAAATACTTATTTATTTATTTATTTTATTTATTTAAGTAATATAAGTCTGAGATCGCCGATCCGTCTTGAGCAAGCGTAGCGATCAATGCTTGTGCCTTCTCTGTATGAGAAGAGGTCTTAGCCGTGCAGTGGGACAGTATTAAACTAGTATTATTATTGTTTGGACCGTACTGTATTTTTTTAATTACTCACTAGCGGTTCATATTAACTGTCTTTGACATTATGTTCATCAAAGCGTTCATAGGCCGATAAATGATGATTATGATAATGCTTTTGTTTAAGTAATGAAGATAATATCTCTATAAGAAAATAATCTGATTGATATTAACTGCTATTAATATCAATCAGATTATTTTCTTATAATCTGAGTAAAGCCTATTTTTGATGTGAGACATCTATAGCCGCACGTAAAACAATCGCCACGCCATATGATGGTGTATATATACAGTCACAGTCTTGTGTACTGTGTGGTGACACGTCGCCATGCGCAATCGACTGCGATTCTCTTGCGATGTTTCACATCTGCCAGGCGTCCCGTGACGGCTCACTTTTTTTAAATTAAGGGGAATGAGTGATAGAAGAGTTCGAAAATCGATTATTTTTGATAACCTTGAAAGGCCAATTAATTTTATGTTCCACATCTGATGTGGAACATAAAATAAATTGGACTTTACCTTTGTAGCAGACATTGTTTTGCCTACTTAGATCTTAATGATTTATGATAAAGAAGTTTGAAAGCCGCTAAACCCAAAAGCAATTTATTATTCAATAACTTTTCCAGCACAAACACAAAACTTTCAAACTTCACATACGCACGAACTTAAAAACACCCAAACTTTTTTCATCACATATTCACTGTCAAACTCACGATCACAAAGAAATCGATCATCGAAAACCAACAAAGGTATCGATAAGAATCAATGCGACAGAATTTCACTAGCGTCTTGTCGTCTATTCGAATGCCAGTATCGATACAATCGGCTTCCGAATGAGATCGCAATCGAAACGTTCGTGCGAACACGTCAATTGTCAACCGGGGGAATCGTGATGTCACTTTTTTCTTTTCTTTTTCTTGTTTGAAGGTTTCCGGCAGCCAGCCTCGTTAGAATTATAAAAGAGATTGCGATTCTTATTGTATAGAAACGACTCGTGTTAATATTTGTTCACACGACGAGCGACGACTTAATGAGGTAGAAATCTTTTTCTCAGAATTTTGCTAATTTATCTTATACTAGCTGTTCCTCGCGGTTTCACCCACGGTACATTCATTAGGTTTTTGGTTACTGCTTCGCTCCCGTGAGACATAGCGTGATATTATATAGCCTATGTTACTTGTGGACAATGTAGCTTACTATTTTTTAAATCGGTCCAATAGCTTTTGAGCCTATTCATTACAATCAAACAAACAAACATACAAAGTTTTCCTCTTTATAATATTAGTGTAGAAATACGTGGATAATAGTAATCTTTGTGCGCCTTAAAGAAATTGAAGTGAGATTTGGCACATTTAGGGCCAATTTTTCAATCGTCAGATAACTTTTATCTGAAGAATAGGTTTGACGTTTTGACAGCTTTTGTATAGAAAATATGTCAAACCGTCATATTTATTCCTCAGATAGAAGTGATGATTGAAAAATCAGCCGTAAGTGTCTATAATCTAGCTAAATATATAAAATGTTAAACTGACTGATTGATTATTAAAATATCAATGCACCCCTGGTCTAAGAGACGTGACACTTGGAGTAGGAATGTTCTTTGTAGAGAGTAGAAGTCACTAAGAAAGGATTTTTGGAAATTCGACCCTCTAAAGAGGTAAAATAGTGGATGGAATCACGTCATCCATGAGGGCGAGCCGCGGGCGAAAGCTAGTACCTATATCTATAGAGAAATTCAGTTTACAAAAATTAAAAATCTATGCAAACGTTTCATAAACGGTTTAAATAAACGGTTTAATTATTTTTTTGTTATTTAGATCTCTGGAACTCTTCCTTTACCAATATCAAATATGTATATCCAAGATGAAATTTTAAAGTATATAATATGAAAAAGAATAAGCTTTACTGGTCTATGCCCGGCTGCATATCCACAACCTCGGGCGTGAGTAACGACTGCCCTATCACTGGGCCACCACGGCATTTTAAGTCACACAAAACCGTTTAAAATTAACTAATCTCAATGGAACAGGCAGCATAGTTCTCATATAAGTGTAAGATTAAATTAACCATTAAAGTTAAGATTAAAATTAACCACTCAACGGGTTGGTCAACTTGCTATGGACATAGTCATATCAGTTCATAGCCGGTGCATATCAGAGAGCAATTATCAATTTGATATCTTCCGGTATTGTGTAAGTTTTGCTATAAAATTACTACTTTGTACTGGTCTTTAGAATGTAAGTTTTATTTAGTACTAGCTTTGGGTCGCGTTAGAAAGAGACAAAGAGTAGCCTATGTCACTCTATTCCTTTAACAATCTCCACTTAAAAAATCACGTCAATTCGTCGCTCCAGTTTGCCGTGAACGACGGACAAACAAGCAGATACACAGACAGACAAACACACACATACAAACTTTCACATTTATAATATTAATAATAGGATTATTTTCTTTCTTTCTTTACATACCTTTCTTGCGTAAGAAAGATATGTTATTTATCAAAGTAAAATATCCAATAATATCTATTACCGTTTCTATGTGCAATCAACCAAGCCTCCCATGGGGAGGTCCATACAGAAAAAGAAGAACATTATAGCCTTCGAAGATAAATGGAGTTTCTTGCCCATTCTTCTCCATACGTAACAACATTTCCGAATGGGCGGTAGATTCACTTTTGTTTTATAAGTATGACGTTTCAAAGTGCCTTTTTGGGTCTAATGGAAATAAATGATTTGACTTTGACTTTGACTTTAAATGAGCTATTGAAATTTAAACATTTTTTAATTGGAACTAGACGTTTCTAAGATTAACCCTTTTAACCAACAAACAAACAACTCTCCAGCTTTATAATGTTAGTGAAGATATAAAATATATACGATATTTAATTTTACACTAAAATCCATTAAATTTTGGCCCTGCCTCTAATTGGTTCAGGTCATAGGGTTGATTTTTTTAAAGTAACTACATCAAAAATAAAAAGTAGAAACCTCATAATCGGAATGATAGCGATCTAAGCCCATTCGTGCTAACAAAAGAAGTGATGCGTGAAAAGTATCGATAAACAACGGTAGCGACTAACGAGTCGATTGTCAATCGATTTGCCTCTGGCGATAAAATTTTCACACTCCATCGGGTTAAAGACTGACCTTCCCTTAAGATTTAATGCTTAAACCTTCGAACACACGTGATTAGCAGACATTAGCAGCGCGACAGCCGGCTGTCGCTTGGTCGTTGAAAGTTTATGCTTAAGACAAAATGCTGTATGACTCGGTTCTCTATTCCGATGTTTGTTCGATTCTTCACTTTTGAGTGCAAAACAAAATTGTTTTATTTTGTTGATGAAAATTTTTGTCGTTAAGCATTGCTTGGCATGAAATTGTAACAGTCTGAGTTACCAGTTAGTTATGTGTAGCCTATGTGTAATTCTCAGTACAAGCTTTGAGGCTATATGTCCACCACCGCCGTCACCGTCACCGAGAGGATGGGGCCTAAGTGGCGACACATACATTGACTATCGCCGCGTGTCCGCCGCACGTTACGTTATCTCATTATAAAAGTCAGCATAAAATAATCTCGTTCTTGGGACGCGACGTGACGGTGACGGCGGTGATGGGCAAACGGCCTAAGGTTCATCAAAATCCGTTCAGTGTTTTTTGCGTGTAAGTCTAACAAACATTCTTTCATACATTAGAGCAGGAAACAGGTTTCATTGGACTACAATGCATATTTAAAAATATACAATAACCGAATTTGATTAGCCTAGTTCTGCGCTTTGCAACACATTTAACGATTCAGCAAACATTACAGATTAATCCTTGGAACACACGTGTTTGGAGACACAATTAAAAAACAATAGCAGCGCGACATGTCCGTCGTTGAAAAGTTAAAATAGTTTTTAAGAACCTACGGTAGTTTCTTAAAAACTTATTTAATCTGTAGCGTTGTAGTTTATAGACGTTTATTTTAAGTCGACGGAACACAAATGTTTGCGGTGAAACTGATTGAGAAAGGTGTGGGGACAATTGACAGCACGCAGTTACCAACGATACTCGGAAAGTGATATCTACGCTTGAAGTGCCTTATAGTATGGAGAAGACTACGTCTGAGGCACCTTAGGCACCTTGATTAAGAATGGTCAAACTATGTAGACTTTGTGCTGTACATAATACAGACACAGATCACCACACAAAGATTTTTACACACACTTCAATCTACTCCAGAAAACCAGATCAAGATAGCCAGAAGGCCAAAAAAAGCCAGAAGGCTAAAAAGTTAAAACAAATCTAAATTGTGTGTAGGTAAATACATAGCTTCGCACTCACGACAAAAAACTTTGTAAAGAGGGGCAAATTTAAAAAATAAAACGAAATAGACTCAACTCTTTGATCGTTCAGGTTGTACTATCGACAAAATTGAATCATGACCCATTTCGACGACAAATCGTTTGAAGCTGTCAAAATAATAAGACTAGACGTGTGACATTTTTGATAATGTTTACGCGATTGTCGACCTAATTGTATTTGAATGTCTGTAGGAAAATAAGCTTATGGTGGGTCATGATTCCATTTGGTCGATTGTACCAGAGACGCGCCTAACAGCTTGTTTTATTCATACTCCGGTATCACCGATATTCTAGCACACTAATCGATTCGGAAATCGATGGACTCGCATCGATTTTATTGCGGAACATACAAACATGGATATTCGATGTGAAGATTAGAACTTGTTATTCGTTGTTTGTATAAAGTGTGGTTTTACCAACGATTTCGCTTTTACTGTTTGCACACATACGTAACTTCCTTATACGACTTTATTTTATAGTTGGCTTTAAAGGAAATAGAGGTATTTCGACTTGGATGTTCTTTTAATTACTTTAAAAGGGATTAACAATTCCTCTGTACATTTGTTTGATTTATTGGCTTCATTATTTGTAAGAGGATATTATTACATTATATACATTACTAGCTTTTGTCCGCGGCTTCGCTCGCGTTAAAGAGACAAAAAGTAGTCTATGTTACTCTCCCTCCATCCCTTCAACTATCTCCACTTAAAAAATCACGTCAATTCGTCGCTCCGTTTTGCCGTGAAAGAAAGACAAACATACAGATAGACAGACAGACAGACACACTTTCCCATTTATAATATTAAAATGGATGTTAAGAGATAGACAAAGGAACTCTTAAAAAAGTAACACTAAAAGCGAAAAGTAAAAAAAAAAATACTATAAGTAATTAAAACCGCCTTCAAAAACATGAAAAGGAAAAATTGTCGGTGGCCATTAGATAAACCCGTGTTTTTTAACGTTGTCTAACACTAGGAATTTAATCTGAATATTGGAGGCTTTTACTAAACTAGCTTCTGACGGCTACGCCTGCGTAAATGTCGAACTACCCTCCATTTTATCCATTTTCTAATAATCCTTTCTCAGCAGCTACTTTTTGCTAAGAACACACCCTCCAAGGTCATGAACTTTTCGGACGAGCGCTTTGGGCTGTGCGTTGATGTGTCAACAATCAGACGGTCAATCAGTCAGTAGAAAACATACATAAACAACCAAACATTTGTAGGCAGGCAGTGGGCATAATAATTTACGCCACAAATAACCTTTCACCACATATCACATCTATAAAAAGACTAATAAATTACTTCTCATTAAACATTTCATTAAAAGCATACACCAGACTCCACCAGACTCATTGAATCAATTTTCCGTCCCGTTGCCAATCACTGCGGTAACTGTAAGTGGTATTACCAATATTACCGTGGCGCATCACTATGACCGATTTCACAGTAATTTCACGCAACACTGGTATTACTGAACATTCCTGCTGCGATGGTGTTTGGTGCTACTGAGGTTGCATTTATACTGAATAAAACGCATGCCATTTAATGGATTCTATGCAATAATGGTCATTTGACTGACATGTTGATCTAGTGGATAGTAATTAGTAACCTAAGAAACTGCAAAGCTGGGGTGTATATACAAAGAATATGTGTGTGATGACCATGATTGTTTGCTCTGTGTCTGATTGTAATATTATGTTATTACAATATGTATTATTAAAATATGTATTTATCTATTTATGTATTTGTATGTCTTTCAGCCTAACCGGATTCAGCTGGATACCAATGTTTTACGTAAAGCGACTGCCTATCAGACCTCCACAACGCAGTTACTGGTCGACCTGGTATCCCTAGGATAGGATTGGTCAGAGTTACTAGCTCCTGACTACCCGTAACGACTGTCAAAGTTCTACGAATGGCAACCGGGCCCAACAGCTTTACGTGCTTTCCGAGGCACGGGATGTCAGTGAAGTCCAAGATAACCTTTAGAAAGTACTATGTATTGAAAAAGTCACATTGGTACTTGCATGGATTTGAACCCACAACCTCTTACTTGAGAGGCGCCTTAATCACTGGGCCATCATGACACATGCGAAACATAACAGCAGTAAATTAATCTCAACCTGTGTGAACACCCTACCCGTATACAAACATTATTTAAAGTCAGTCAAACGGTAGCGTTTCTAAAATGTAGTGATAGTTGTATCTACTTCATTGAATTCAAATCGTATGGCATGTAAATAAGCCTATGTCGTGAATATACCGTTCGGTAATACCAATTGATTTGTCAATAGCAATTTGTGTAAGAAAACCGCGTTTACGTAATAAGGCATGGTAGCTATAGAGTAGCTGTATTTGAATTTTAACGGTTTTTATGGACGGTATTACGTGTAATATGATGCTGTTAGACATTATGTTGGAAAGATATTTTGATAATGCTTTTATTTGTTTATTTATGTGATTGTTATGGAAATGAAAATTTAATAGTTGCTATTCAATAGTCATTGTAGGGAATGGGTAGGTTGTGATGGTAGATATGCGAGTACTTTATTGGAGGTCGTTGACCTTTATTATGATTGTACGATCTACTCAAAGAATACTCATTTTCTTTATGATGATCAATGAATGAAAAAAAAACATGTTTTCTATCACTATTTATAGTACATTAGGTTTTTTTTTCAAATAATTCAAATAGTAAGTGCTAGAAGGTGCAACATTTTTTCTTTTCTTTTCTTAACAATTTTATTCTTACTATTATCTTATTTTTTTAACAATTAATAATCTATTAATTACATTTGTTCCTATAAACACTTAGTTATATTTCTGTTAAGTGTAAACAGTCAAAATACTTCCACATTTCATACCCGACCCCTAGTAATAAAAACAAAAACTTTCACTTACACGCCCCTTCATGAATTAGTATCATGAGCACCAATTAAAATGAATTAACGCAAACCCACATACATTAACCGACTTCCTACTTGTGACTGCACCCTTTTCAATTGTTAGCGAAATAACATCATACTGTGTCATTATAAAGTCATTGGCCTCATTCACTATGATGAGTCTTTACCCGACGCGGTAAAAAGAGGATTTTGTGTTTATCTGTATGTGTGCATGCGGTTGGTAGCTTGACAGAAATTATTAGCCAATAGTTTTTTATTAAGAGCCTATTCCTGTTCCACGCCCTGGAACACATAGTGGTTAAAAGCTTTTTCTTATAAAGAGAATTAACCGCCTTGCGTGCTATAGGGCCGAATACTCAAACGCGACTTAACTTTGAGACGCTCTCAAATCTGTTGCTGTCTTTGTCACTCTAAAGGGATAAAGTAAGGACAACAATAGATTTGAGAGCGTCTCAAAGTTAAGTGGCGTTTGAGTATTTGGCCATAAGGCAGATAGGTGATTTTGATACACTAGGTGTATTTTTGGTTTCGCATAACCCGCTAGCAAAAGTTCAATGCTTTCCCGAACATAATGAATGAAACAGCTGATACTTTTTTCGAGATTTCAAAGTTGGTTCCATGTTAAAGTTGTATGTTTTCATGAGTAGAATCATCTTCTAGCGGGTACGCGCGGGTAATATTTGTAACACCCGCCCGTACGAAGCTGGTCGCTTGATCATTTTAAGTCGAGGTTTCCATACAATCTTTTTATTTCTCTTGACCTTTCTGCAACCAAGCGACAGCCGGCTGTCAGCTTGCTATTGTCTTTCTATTGTGTCTCAAATCACGTGTTTTCGAAGGATAAATAAATTAGTGTAGATAAATCATTCTCCCATTTAACAACACTACCAATTCTATAAATTACTTTTCAATCCTTTCTTGACCTATGAACAAAGTACAACAAATTCTGCTGGCCAACTAAAGTGTTCATCCGCTTGTGATATGCGGCTGAGCCCGACGATCACTTATAAATATATCATATCACTACTTACACACAAACATCGTGTACCTATATAGGGCTAGGCGATGATGTGAGATATCGATAAAAAATAAATATCTTTGGACAACTCACACACGGCCATCTGATCCCAATCTAAGCAGAGCTTGTGTTACGGTAACCAGACAACTGATTTACATACTTATGTAATTTCTAAAAACATACATTTATAGATAAAACACACCCAGACACATAACTTACAATCAAGCTCATCACACAAAGTTTGTCCTGGGTGGGAATCGAATCCACGACCTCGGGCTTAGTAGTCAGGGCTACTAACCACTAACAGGCCCGTCAAATATTATTAGGTCTATGTCAACATTTTTCTTCAAAAGGTAAACTTATTGAAAACTATATGAATTTTTTTACACAGATTGAATTACTTTAGATTTTTACAATTGATTCTTGGATATTATATAGTTAAATGAGGGAAACATTGACTTTCGGTTGTTCATCTCCGTCACTGTAATGTCAAACTTTATAAACGGGCGGTATCAATTTCACTAGAAACACATAAAGCTGCAAGAAGGTATCGATAAAAACTGAGATTCCTTTTCCCATCACTATCAAGCACCCCTGTTCCGCACAGTGGGAGCATCCACTGGCCTGACTATAAATAAAATAATCGAACGCAAGATAAAATTGTGAAATAATTATTGCTCCTCACCGCACAATAGTCACGAAACTATGAAATATGCTATTTGCTAAAGAATGGATTAATATTAGTGGTATAAAGATATAAGTATTTATGATTCGATTCATTATAATAGGAGTTTTAAATTTTATTTGCCAATTTTGCAAGGGCCAACAACATGTAGGGGCTGCGGCTGTTCGAAAGAGATACCACAGCCGACAAAAAGGGCGAAAAAATAATACGATAAAAATATCACGCTATGTCTCACGGGAGACATAGCGTGATATTATTATAGCCTATATTACTCAGGGATAATGTAGCTTTCGATTGGTGAAAGAATTTTCAAAATCGGTCCACTAGTTTTTAAGCCTATTCATCACAATCAAACAAACAAAGTTTTCCTCTTTATAATATTAGTGTAGATTACACACCGACAAATAGAAGAAATAATCATGCTTATCACTCAAAGTCCGGGCAGGACGGATGTCAAAATATTTCAGATGACAGATGTCAAATTATTTAGCGAAAGCTTATGTCAATTCCAAACATTTGACAATCTATTCTATTCTACCATCTATGCTACAATGCCACTTGTCTAGGCCCTCTGGAAGAGAATTGATTTTATAATCTTAGGCTTAGCAGTCAGGTATAATTAAAGTCGGTAGTATTCCAAACTCAGTTTAATACTAGAATACTAATTCCACTAAAACAAATTAAAAAGATAACTTTAGAGTACTATTTTAATTAATTTACAAAGGAACAAATAGCTGTCGTTGAGAAGGAAAACACAAGATGAAATCTCTGCTATTAAAGTAAACCCGTCTGTGGCTAAGATTAATTAAGGCTGAAAAGGAGACTAGGTACATGAAAATTTAAATTAAGTCCTTAAACCTGAAAAATTGTACTGTAATCTTACATTAAATTAAAAGGATTTTCTTTTCTGTTATGAGAATTGTTTGCGCAGAGTTTAAAAGACCAAATACAATAACAAAACACACTGCAATTGGCGATCTCATCTTTAGGTAGAATTTGGATAAAAATAAATAAAGATTTAGATAACTAAGCAAAAAACTTATTTTTTTAATAAAATATAATCGGCATCACATCATAATCAGTCTAAGACCTAGAGGTAGACGAGGGATCACGACATATCACATCATGCGATCCTGTGCCATCATACATTTCCGTATTAGGAGAAAGTTATAAAACAACAATACAAAGTTTTAAATATTTATTGTCAAAAAACAATTGACATTTTTATTCAAAATATGGAAGACGGATGTCCACATCACATTGACAGTTCAATTATTGTCTGTGTTTCTTTTTGCATAGAATAACTATTTGTCTATGGAATCATTATGGCCGCTCATGCGTGAGCCCCAGCGCGCACTATCTATGGTAAAACATTTGACACTGGAAAGTTAAGAACAGAAAATTATATAGGAAATAATCCCTCAAAGACCCGATCCGGTTACAATCTATATTGATTAAAAAATACAGTACGGATATAGTTACAGGCTTTCTCTGTATTTTTTTTTTAATTTAGTCTCGGTGAAGTGATTATGTCACTTCAGTGGGTTTTTGCCACTTGAGATTGTAAAGACTCAATGTATTTCAACAGTGCTATTCTATTAAAAAATACTAGGCTCAGTAAATGCGGCCGCTAAGATTCTTGAAATTATTTTAGAGGGGTGTTTCCGACAATAATTTTTAAAGCATATATTTTCGTACCATCCTAAATACCCATCAAAATAATTATAATACCAAAATTCCTGGTTCAACTGGATACACCTATTAAGACAATTTAGATTTTGGTCAGCATAGCGACGAAATTTTTTTTAACAGAACAGACACCTACAAGCGAACCTTCTGGTTCCTTTCTGTATAACTTAACACCGAAAACAATAGAACGTGTGTGAACATTTTATGAGATTGAATCAAATTAATTTCGTGATAATTCCAGCGATAGCACACCTATGTTCCTGGTTATCAGTTAACGGATAAATGAGATCATTAAGACGATACCATTGTTTCATATGTTCAAGCATTGTTATGTGTGATGAAGGCAGAGATACATGCGTGAGTCACTATGAAAGTTATCGTGTACATCGTTTCTTAGAAAAAGTTAGGAAATTATTCGGAGGTTGAAAATTGAAAGTTGGTAAAATTATGAATTTAATAAAATCTTAGATATATTGAAGATTAGCACATACATCACAATCCGAATGGAAATGAAAGTTAAAACCACCGTTTGTGTTTATTTAATGTCTCCTACCTAAACTGCATCCTTGCCGAATAACACTTTGGCGTAAGCAGTTTTCACTATTATTTTATAGTATGTTTAGTTTGTGAGTAGCTTTAAGGTATAATAGAGAAAAATAAAAACCGGTCAAGTGCGAGTTCTACTCGCGCAACGAGGGTTCCGTTAATTAGTTTTTTAGTGAAATAACTACAAATTTACGGTTTTCGGAGTTTTCCCTTTACTTGTGCTACATGACCTTGCCTTTTGCCAAATTTCATGATTCTAGGTCAATGGGAAGTACCCTATAGGTTTTGAGTTTTGATTCTCTTGAAAATATCTAAATATGCAATATAAACCGCCGTATTTTTTTTATTGCATTGATTTAGAAACTTGATTTTTTCACTGCTGTGAGAGATAGCAGACCTAAGTATGTGATATTAATTTCAGCTTGATATCTCGACGCGTTTATGAGAAAAAGGTTCTTGACAGACAGACGGACAGACGGACGCCTGGTGTGAACTAACTACAAATTTACGGTTTTCGGAGTTTTCCCTTTACTTGTGCTACATGACCTTGCTTTTTGCCAAATTTCATGATTCTAGGTCAATGGGAAGTACCCTATAGGTTTTGATTTCCTTGCAAATGTCCAAATTTGCAATATAAACCGCCGTATCTTTTTATTGCGTTGATTTAAAAACTTGATTTTTTCACTGCTTTAAGAGATAGCAGACCCGAGTATGTGATATTAATTTCAGCTTGATATCTCGACGCGTTTCTGAGAAAAAGGGTCTTGACAGCCGGACGGACGGACAGACGGACAACAAAGTGATCCTATAAGGGTTCCGTTTTTACCTTTTGAGGTACGGAACCCTAAAAATGAAATATTGTTAAATGTACACAATGAAATAAATGCTCAATTTTAAGACGCTCTCAAATCGCTTGCTGTCCTTGCTTCATCCCTTTAAAGTGACAAAGACAGCAACAGACAGCAGCAGAAGAAAAAATATTCGGGCAATAGTGAAATAAAACTAAGTTGACTACTAGGATGGACAATAAAAATAAAAGCTTTGAACGCTTTCTCAATAAAAACATCTATTGTCTCCAGTTGCTACATAGTTCGTTGATAATAGAAAATTCTACAATAAAACTTAAAAACTACATTGTATTATTTATTTTTAAACAATCTTATAAAACTAAATAAAAAATAAACTTAAATATAATATAAACTTTCCATAATGGTTGGATGTAATTTTAAACGTATTATATTTGTAACTAAGCGTAAGCGAAGACAATCAATTTTGTATGTAGTTTATGATAAAAAGCTTATCTAATATAATTCTAAGCAGAAATATATTTAGCTCACCAACATAATTATTTTTTTATACACCAATATGAATAATAAATCAATCAAACTATCGTTTTAAGTTGAGTCCCAAGTTATAAACTTAACTGCAAATAAAATACGCTCCATACAAGTGACAACAATTTATCGTTACGCTATTGGTCGATCGAACTGCGCAGTTTTTTTTTTTAGTATATTTTTAGAGGTTTTTACCACACTTTTACCTTACAGAGGTATGCCAGCCTCAACATACCCTAATCTAGATAACTATAACAAACGACACAGTTGATTGATGTAGTTTGTCAAACGCCAATATGGCGTCTACACGCTCACAATATCCACACCTACGATAAAACGCACAGACAAACTGCGATAAATCGTTGTCGTGTATGCCGAGCATAATAGGTACTGTCTAGCAGTGAATACATCATTAAAAAAACCGAATACTATTAAAATCAACCTGTATAAAGTCGAGCCGTCAAACCTTGGAATGACAGGTCATCTCAACTTCGCTTAAATAACAAAAAAAAGTTCACATGACAGCTAGCACTACCGATTTGAAAACAAAATCTAGACCTGTCAAAAGAAGATAGATTTGAGAGACAGTTGCATTATCATTTATTTTGGGATACGTTTCTGACGTCAGATCAAAAATTGTTTTTTTTGGGATTTTTTTGTAAACGTTGTCATCATTATGTTGAGTTTTAGGAGAATCTTATAACCTTCCATCTTGTTCAAGAGTCTACCATCTCTCACTCTACTACTCATCTCCTTATCGTTTATTAATTGTAGAATAATTATAATTTTATTATATCTCTCACACGAATCGTGTGTTTGATTCGTGTGATTTGAACTCTGTATTATCCTAAAAAATACTCACACTTTGTTCCATCAACCTATTCAAAAAATGTCTGATTTTTTTTATATTAATGTATTCCCGCCACACTTTTCCCAATCACTGCAACTGATGACAGCTAGTTTACCAGAAAAGCGCCAAGGCAATTCAGCTCGACGAGTCCCGGAGAAACTATTCGGCTGTCTTGGACACCACAACAAAATCATATCATATTCAAAGTAAAAGCTCGAGAACATTTACTTAAGGAGTTGGCAGACTAGTCTCACAATTAATTTGTTGCATTTCTCCTTGTATTTATTTGTATCTCTATTCACTTTGTATATATATTATGTATATAGTATGTATGTATATATTTATGTATGTATTCATGTATTTAAGTATTGTATTATTTTATTTTAGTCCTGTTACTTTTCTGTATTTTTGCACCTACTATGTTTTTGTCTCTGCATCACCCTAAGGTAGACTGGTAGAAAATGCCTAAGGCATTAAGTCCGCCTCTGTACGGTGTTAGTACATAAAGTTTAAATAAATAAATAAATAAAATCAATCAGAAAAAATAATATTAATTAAAGCATTTTTATTCTCCTTCTTAATCGCTCCTCTCTTATAACATACACCTTCTCAATATTTGCATATATTATTAGCGTACAATGGATCACTTCCCGTTCAGCTGTAGTATTACTTTGGCATCACTTGAGGACTATCAATTTTCTTAATTGACTGCATCTTCTAAGAAAAGTGTATCTAATTCATCTATGATATCGTTTTGTAAAGTGAAATCTTTAATTATTGAAACAGTTTATAGAACTTCATCATCAATCATTACGAATTTGGGTTTTTTATAAACTGTATTCATATGAACTTTCTTAGTTGATCTTGTACATTGCTGACTACTACTAATATTATATATGTGAAACTTTGTATAGTATCTATGTGTGTTTATTACTCTTTCGCGCCAAACGCCCTGAACGGATTTTGATGAAACTTTTCAGAAGTATAGCATATACATCAGAATAATACATAGGCTACATAACATCACTCTATGATCTACCGGGAACAGAGCAGTAATCAAAAACAATACAATGGGTGAAAGTGAAACCGATAATCATAAATCTGAATCTGTCCCTGTGGTAAGCATTACAACTAGAGACCATAATATACCTTTTTTTTTGGTGAGTGGGAAATCATCAAATGACTGCTCCCGTCCTTCGTGTCAGACTTTTACTGACTAAAACCCACTCATGTTCCTTCGATTGCCCTTTATGTTCCAGGGTCACGGTAACTATTATAAACATTCCGCAACGACCTTAATGGTAAAGTATTTATATCAAAATAACTACTAATATATACTAATATTGTTTATTTTTTGTTACAGGTAGGTACGTAACTAATTCTACGCTGGTTACCAATCCACTTTACAAACACCTATAGTCAAACCGACTGAAAGTAAGTTGAAAGGAAAATAGGCGTAAGTTGAAAAACATAAAAATACAACTTAAATAATTGCTTAGCTAATTACAATACTTACATACCTCGAACATAATCGCATATAAATATCGTGATGGCCCAGTGGCTCCCATGTTGTCGGTTTCAATCTGGGCAGGTGCCAATATGAATTTTCAAATTATGAATTTTCATATTATTACGTGTTTTTTTTTTTTTTGGTGAGTGGGAAATCATCCAATGACTGCTCCCGTCCTGGGTGCGGCGGGAGGGCGTGTCAGACTCTTACTGACTAAAACCCACTCATGTTCCTTCGATTGCCCTTTATGTTCCAGGGTCACGGTAACTATTATAAACATTCCGCAACATATTATTACGTGTGGCGATCAAAGTTATTCACTGTTCAGTAACGAACAGTGAATAACTTTGATCGATGAATTAAAAACTTTAAAATCATATTTATTTTGTAAATAGGTTATATCATAACACTTTTACACGTCAAAATTTGTTTTATTTTTAATTTATTTTAAGTGAACGATGGGGCTGGTGTTTCGTAGCTGGACTGCTCTGAGAAGAAACATCCGAAACAAACTCAGAGGTCAAAGTCTCTTTTAAAGTCCATACAATCGTATTGGTCAAAAAACTTTGTTTGGAAATTGGACTTGCTCTCGCGTGAAGCGGGCGAAACTGCGGACGAAAGCAAGTCAAAGCCCTTTAAGGTTGGACTTTCCAAAAATCCTTTTCTAGCGGCTACTTCCTCTCCACAAAAACATACTCTCCAAGTATCATGTCTCTAGAACCAGCGGTTTGGGTTATGTGTGGGTTGTGTGATACCCAGTTAGTTAGTTTAGAATTAAATAATTATGAGTCTGAAATCGCCGGCTCGCCTTGGGCAAGCGTGGTGACTGGTGATCAATGCTTGTGCCTTCTCTGTAGTAGAAGAGGCCTATGGGCTCTCCCGTAAGCCTCTGAAAAGCGGGTTTAAGCTGTATGCTTAGATCTTTAAAACTACGCAACGGATTTTGATGCGGTTTTTTTATAGATAAAGTGATTCTTAAGGAAGGTTTATATGAACAATACATGCATAATATAGTGGAGAAAAGCCGGGATTTTTAAAGATTTGTAACATCCGTGCAAAGCGGGGGCGGGTCGCTATAGAAACAAAAAAAATTGGTATATCCAAATTCGCTATATACCAGAAAAAATGTAAATAAAAATCGAAATCCTAACGTAAATAAAACTTACGAGTAATAACCATATTTTACAAAATAACACGATGTTAAACGCCATTAATTCACAAATTCACTTACTGAGCGAATGACAGAGTTCGTTAGGTTGTAAAGAAGGGGACACACTGACCGCTCGAGACTGGATCCATTCAATAATTACGTGTGGCGGTTACTGAACAGTGAATAATTTAGGGCTGTCAGTTGTCAAAGAGTAATAAAGAGTTTTATGTGTTCTTAAGTACGTCATTACTTTGTACCATACGTTTTTAGGGCGTTTATGTTATGTTCGTAATGGTTATACAAAATAGAGTTTGGATACGAAGATGTAAATTAAAAGGAGCCTATTAAGCTTTTATCTAAAATTCGTCAAAATCGATTTAGTGGCTCAGACGTTAAAGCACAATAGTTAGGTTAGACAAACAGATTAACTTTTTGCTTTTTTAGTGTGGATTAAAGATATTTTTTTTTTAAATTAAAGTTACTTACTGATAATGTATAGTGCAGATTATTTTTAATGCTTATTCATAATGTAATTTGAAACTTCTTTTTAGAAGAGGCTCACATTCGAAATTATCTCTACAAGCAAAATGATAAGACCTTGACGGTGGAGCTTATTTTTTTCTATTTATTCGTAAAATCATATCCTAACCATAGAATGCCAATAAAAACACCAACCTAAAACGACGAAACCTGTAAACTCATATAAATTAATTCGTGCTATTTATCAAATTCCATCCCATTTCTGCCACGTCACAGCCCTAAAGCTGAACCAACAAATAGTCCAGGCATAGTACACACTGTCAGTAAGGCGTGTAATTACAGCCGATCGTTGCTCACGAACAATGCTCGCGGTAATCGTAGCGTGTGCACCCAGCCTTGCTCGCTTTGTTTGGACCATTATAAGCGTAGCCTAATTTCGTTTGTGGAGTAAGGACTAATCGTTGTTTTGTTGTGTAAGTCAGAAGTATAGTGTTAGACTTGACAGGAATTTATAGGTTTTGAGGTAAGATTTCTGTTATTTAAACTCAAATTATTTATTTACATAACAAAATAAGACACACGAATACAAAAAAAAACCCAATTTAGAACTTGCCCATTTATTTCGTATGTAGAAGAAACTCTATACTTACCTACTTACTCTTTTAAAATAATGGTTTTGTACCCCTAAGTGCTATAATAAAAAAAAATTGGTTGCCTGTAAAGTCGGTATACGGGCGAAAGTTTTACGTGACAACGACTTTGAGTGGTAAAATAATTTTAATGTGAATATTCATTCGTATAGTAGGCTCGCTCTGTCTCTCTCGCTCTTAGGCGGGCTAACTGTGCTCGAGTGGAAGGGACGCGTGCCTCTCACTCGCTCTCATTGTGAGCGCATAACGTGAGCGGAGCGTAACGCAGTTTCTTGAAGTGTCACCGGCAAACCAATTTATAAGACGTTGTCACGTCAAAAAGTAAGTGCCCAGAACTTGATCTAATTATTAAGTATATTTTTCTCACTGACGGAAAGCAATTCCTTTTTTTGTAAATAGCAAATCATCAAATGACTTCTCCCGCCTTGGGCGGAGCGGGAGTGTCAGGCTTTTACTGACTAAAACCCACCCATACTCCTTCGGTTGCACTTCATGTTCCGGGGTCGCTGTAACTATTAAAACTATTCTGCAACCCAGGCAGGAGAAAGCAATTCCTAACTCCTACATAAATACACATGCACAAAAAGACATCAAAGGACCCTTCCAACCTACCATCGCGCATTTTCAAACTTCATCACCACAACATAGTGTTACAAATTCTTCCCACACAAATAACCTTGATATGGCCCTATCTACGAAATGTCAACGAATCAATAATGGGTACCGTTATATGCGCTCACGCACCTCATTGCAATTCAAAACGTGCGCAGGCGACGCGCAGTGACGCGTCGTTTTGGGGACTTGGAGGGTTCAAAGGGTTACCTACTTACTATTTACCCTTTGTAAATGGAAAAATGTTTGTTATGGGGCGTCTGGTAGGCGCCAGTCATATGTTTGTATTGTCTATAGTGTTTATAATTCGGTGGTATTTTTCAGAAAGAGTGTGGCTTTGAATCCTATAATATATTTATACTAACTGCCTCCAATAGTTTCACTTGCGTTTTTGGTTACTGCTCTGCCCCTGTTGGTCGTAGGGAGATGTTACATAGCCTATAACTTTTCTCTATAAATGGGCTATCCAACACAAATAATTTTAAATTCGTATCTGCAGTTTCTATGACTAGCATGTTCAACCAAAAAATAACTCTTCAGCTTTATAATATTAAGTTTAGATAAAATATTTATATAAGATGAGCCTGTCATACTATACGTCCTTTGCGATAAGCTAAAATTTAAAAAATCACTTTAAATTAGAACGTTTTTTTTTTATTTTATTTGCTATGGCCGATATAATTTACAGAGTTTTTCACATAATTCTTAACTTCTTTTTGCGTTTTCTAATCGGATAAAAATAAGCTTACATTTGTATGACAGGCCGCTCACCACGCATACAATTGTGTTCAGCAATTGTAGCGCCACATTTATCGCTCCCGTATATCTGCGGGCACGCACATTATGGACACATTGTGGCAGGCTAACAACACATATGTGGCAGACAATTGTGGCACAACAATTGTGTCCAGGAAAATAATGCGTGTATCATGTGGTGTTGATGTGCAACTAGCCTAAAAACATTAAAAGTTGAGAAAAGCTTTGCCTTAATAGCCTAGATTTAGTACAAAAGATCTAACGTCAAAAGCAAAACGCCGACTCACAGATATTGAAATTCTAAACACGCAGTACTTAATTTTATATTCTTTTGTTTTAATTTAGATGAGTATTTTATAGACAGTAATAACTTGAAGTATTCTTTAGCTTGGTGTTGATGAAAGTGTCTGTGATCTACACAATCGTACCAGCTGACAGACCGTCTGTATATACATACTTGCAATACGTCTGTCCGTCCATCCTTTCATCCGTTTCCTTACGTGTAATGCATCCTCCGTAGGTTCATGTGTAATGCATATCGAGTTGTACTTGAATGCACCTGACGTTTCTGAGTTCCTGATAGTCTGACGGAAGCTTAGAATTTTATGCCTTTTATTGGCGGTGTAAATCTTGTGTCGATTAGAAAAAAAAAGAAAGAATGAATTAGAATGACAAATTCGTTGCAAGTTACAAAAATGTTGTCAAAAAGGCACAACGTATGCTCTTCAGTTCTAAATGAGCTCAGTTCTTTAATATCTACTTTATATAAAAATTCAATAAAATGAAGTTTCATAATTTTTTTTCTTTTTTACATACTTATAAAAAAATTTAAACTGCACAGCCCAAACCGCTGGTCTCAGAGACATTAACTATTCTACTACTATTCTATTCTTTTTGTTAGTAGAATGACTAAGAAAAAAAAATAACGGTAAACTGACTAACTAATCTGTGATAGTCACACACATCCCAAATCACTAGCTGGTTCTAGAGACATGAAACTTGGATGGAGTTGTTCTTTGTGAAGAGTAAGAATGCACTAAGAAAACATTTTTTGAGAATTCTATCTCTAAACGGATAGAATATGGCGAAAAGTTTTCGACATGCCCGCTGGCGAAGCTGTAGGATTAAGCTAGTAAATATATAAAGAGGCAGGATTTTTAGTAGTAATCAAGGTAAAGCTGAAACCACTCAGATTAGAAACAAGAAAATAATTTATTTTTAGAATAAAAAATTAGAAATAAAAAATTTTAGGCCGTAGTTGTGCACAAAAATTCAAATTTTATGAAATTCGACCTTTGATTTATGGTACACAAGTAAACTATGAAATTCCGCCGTCGTAGGTTCAGGGAACAGCAAGTCTTCTATATAAAATCGTTTTTTACTTCCGTAAGCATCTATAAAACATTGTAATCAAGTTTACGAGGTACTAAAACGTAAGAAGTACTTACACATACAAAACAGTTCGGTATAATCAATCTGTTCCGAAAAATTAACAGCACTTAGGGTATTGTTCTTTTTATCATCTCTTTTATAGTTTTTTGAAGTGAAAACTTCTTTAGCGGCGTTGAGCACTTTTTCTGTAATGGGTATAAAATCTTAAACTCGCGTCAGGACACGTGACCTGATCGAAAAAGCGTAGGACGGATAACAATTGAACGCGCGATAAAAATCTCACACACACTGATACAAGGTACAATTTTCCCGAGTTCGAAGTTTAAGTATTTTAACCCGTGGAGTAATAGTGTTGGAAAATCTTGGCGAAACAGCTTAATATAAGCTTGCTGTAGAAAGAGAGAGAGAGAGATATAGTGGTCCTGCTAATAGCTTGGGGCAGGTGAGCCAAAGGCACACTCGTAAATAAATGAGCGAATGTGTTTTTGAAGTGAAAACTTCTTTAGCGGCGTTGAGCACTTTTTCTGTAATGGGTATAAAATCTTAAACTCGCGTCAGGACACGTGACCTGATCGAAAAAGCGTAGGACGGATGGATAGTAGACAGCTATAATCAAGTTTTCACTTCTGCCGGCACTCCCGGAGTGAAACCCGTCTTTTTTTTTTTTAATTTAGGAAATAGGCAGTATCTTGTAAACTGATTCCATATAATTACTAATATACTAGCTGTTGCTCGCGGACGTCGAAATTTTCATACCCTACTATAAAGCCTATAAGGTTGAATTTAAAAAAAATGTGCATACCTACCTACTCTTCACAAAGAACGCACGCTTCGAGTGTCATGTCACTAGGACAAGTGGTTTTTTTTAATTTGGATAGTGGGAAATCATCAAATGACTGCTCCCGTCCTGGGCGCGACGGGAGGGCCTGTCAGACTTTTACTAACTAAAACCCACTCATGTTCCTTCGGTTGCCCTTTATGTTCCGGGGTCACGGTAACTATTATAAACATTCCGCAACCCCGGCAGGCGTTGGCCCTGTTGGGCCCCTTCCTGTGAGGGCTAGTGGTTTGGGCTGTGCATAATCCATATCATATCATCCAGTCAGTTTATAATTTTATCTTTATAGAAAACTAGCTTTTGCCCGCGACTTCGTCCGCGTGGAATAATAGTTCCCGTTCCCGGGGGATTTCCGGGATGAAAACAATCCTATGTCCTTTCTCGGGTCCCAGACTAAGTTTGTACCAAATTTTATTCAAATCGGTTCAGTGGTTTAGGTGTGAAAAAGAGACAGACAGAAAGACAGAGAGACAGACAGAAAGACAGACAGACTGAGTTACATTCGCATTTATAATACTAGCTTTTGCCCGCGACTTCGTCCACGTGGAAAAATAGTTCCCGTTCCCGGGAAATTTCAAGGATGAATACTATTCTAGGTCCTTTCTCGGGTCCCAGACTATATCTGTACCAAATTTTATTCAAATCGCTTCAGTGATTTAGGCGTGAAGAAGAGACAGGCAGACAGACAGACCGACAAACAGACAGAGTTACTTTTGCATTAGTACGGATTATCGGGTTCATAAATGCTCTTCAAATTCGCTACTACATAATACGCTTTATTGTTGTTAGCACAGTTGTTAGCTAAAGCAAGTAGTCCAAACACGATTCCACTATAAGGCCTAAACACACAGTGAGGCACATTCGACTACCATCATTGTACCTCAGACTTTTTGCTATGTTGACGTCATAAAAAGCCTTGCGTTTCACGAACGCAATAATCTCCGTTTTAGGGTAATGTAACTGAAAAGTGATGAACGGGACCCTTTTAAGTAGATACTCCGCTGTCTTATTATAAGAAATTTATTAATATTGTAAACGTAAAGCCCCGTATTCATTGTAAACATTTTGCTTAGCAACATGGTTGCATAAACATGTTGACGAGTTGCTGTCATCATATTACGGGCAACACTTGTGTTGCGTTGTTGATCACGCCATACTGCAGAGTTGACGCCCGGCGAGCGACAACATCAGTTGATCAACAGTTGCTAAACAAATGTTTACAATGAAATGAAAATGAAAAAAAATGAAAAAAATGGGTCTCGAAGGCCACCTTGAAATTAATAATTATTTTGGATGGGGCTTTCTGGACTCCACCTTGGCATTATAGGGCTGCTAAAACAATCTAGAGTGCACTAAACACTATAACAAATCTAAATATTATACCTAATTTAATTAAAGAGGTATTTGTTTCTTTGCTTGTATCACTGAAATTACAAAATGTTTTTTCACTGATATCAAGTATATTCCAGTAGGCTTTAAAATTACGTGCGGGCAAAAGTTAGTGAACAATATAAAAAGTAATACGTTATATTATGGTACGGAACTTATTATGTAGGTGTCGAACCTGGCCAGGCTTTTTATACAATCGCTTTTTACTCTGTAGGCATTTTAAGCGGCATTTGTTGCGTCATTAATATTCATGGATTTTGTATTACGATCCCGTTTGATGTCATTTTTAATTTAGGGGTGAAAATGCCTATGTTATATGCGGGAAGCTGAGGTATGAGTCTGTCGGTATATTATTGTCTGAGTCTCTTTAATTTGTGCATAAAATTTATAAAGAAGAATCCAAGTCATGGTCTTGGAAATAAAAAAATACAACAGAATTGAGAACCATTTCCTTTGATAGAATTCTAGAGTTGTGAAAAAACTTTCGTTAAGACTCAAGTTTAGGGAGATTTAGAAAAAACCATCTTTTACAAAAACCATATTTTTACATTATCGATTCTACACAGTAAAAGGTTGTCTATAGAATAATCTGTTACAAAACTGACTCCGCAAACGAACACGTAGTGACCTCTTGAATGGGACGCCTACGCAGTATTGTGAGATCAATGCTGAACAAGATTTGCTTGTCAAATTAACTCATAAATATTGAAACCTCTTACTATAAAAAGTTTTCTGGCACAATCTAGAAACAATGTTTCTCATCAAATAACTCTTTTTTTGTTTGGAATAAAAGTTTTTTCTTTTCTTTAAAATACACTCTTGCCGAAACCTCTGTTAAAACACTTCAAGAACAATCTAAAAACACTATTTCCTATCTAAGACAACTTCTGTTAGTGCAGAACAAACATTTTCCTTTAAAAACATTATATCACACCTATCACTTCCACACAGTAAAGGTATATTGTCTATAAAATAATCTGTTACAAAACTGACTTCGCAAACGAACACGCCGTGACCTCTTGAATGGGATGATGCGTAGGCGCAGTATTGTGAGACCAATGCTGAACAAGATTCGGTTGTCGAATTAACCCATAAATATTGTAACCTCTAGCCGGAACAGAAAGCTGTGTCTTAGACATTGTTGCAGCACAATTGAATAAGTTGTTTTTTGTAAAATTATTGGTTGTACGCTGAATGTTTTGGTGAAGTTACCAGTTATTCTAAAAAGATTTTGTTGGATACTCAACTTCAGTGTCTGGATGGCCCAGTGCTTAAGAGATGCATGAGTATTGAGCAATTTGACGTTTTCAATCCAAATGTACTATCGAAAAAATTGAATCATGACCCATTTCGACGACAAATCGTTTGAAGCTGTCAAAATAATAAGACCAGACGTGTGACATTTTTAATACATGTTTACGCGATTGTCGACCTAATTGTAATTTGAATGTCTGTAGGAAAATAAGCCTATGGTGGGTCATGATTCCATTGGGTAGATGGTAGGTACCATCGACGTATTTGAATCATGACGTATTTCGACAGTAAATTGTCTAAACCTTCAAACACACGTGATTCGAGACACAATATAAAGACAATAGAAGCCCGATAGCCGGCAGTTGCTTGGTGGTCGAAAGAGCTGTCAAAATGTCACGAACGTATTTGAATGTGTGTAGGTAAATAAGCTTGTGGTGGATCATGATTAAAATTTGTCGATTGTACTTTCTGACTTTATTTACGTCACTCACACACAGTGCCTCGGAAAGCCATTTTGTTAGTCGTTACAAAATAAAATTATAAAAATCATAATTACTTACGAAATACTAATATCTCCCTAGCCTTTTTCTAGGCTTCCAGCCTAACCGGATTCAGCTGGATACCAGTGTTTTACGTGGAGCGACTGCCTATCAGACCTCCACAACCCTGTAACTAGGCGACACGATATCCTTGGTTAGACTGGTCAGACTTTCTGGCTTCTGACTACCCGTAACGACTGTCAAAGTTCTAAGAATGACAACCGGGACCAACGGCTTTACGTGCTTTCCGAGGCTCGGGATGTCAGTGATGTCCAAGATAAACTTTAGAAAGTACATATGAATTGAAAAAGTCACATTGGTACTTGCCTGGATTCGAACCCACAACCTCTTACACGAGTGGTGGGTGCCTTATCCTCTAGGCCATCACGACCATTACGAAATACTAATATATTAAAATGAAAAAAAAAATACTATCTACCTCTAAAATGAAATGCCGATACAAAATCAGATCTCATCGTTCTCTACAAATAATAATTTCGCCTTAATGGAGAGTATTAAGGCGAAATTATTGTGTGAACAATCATAAAACAATCTTTTGGGAGCATCTAACGCCATAATCCACAAACATTTCTGTCCACATTAAAAGGTCAATCAACAAGAGGACGCGCTCTTAATCCCTCACTCATACCTCTTAATCCCTCCCAATCCCGTGTACAACCGTGTACGCACGTACAAACACGAATATACCGAACAAAAACATCATGTTTTAACATTTTTTCGCGTGTATGTACGGCATATTCACAATGCGAACGTAGATCGAAATGAGTTCGCGTACAGCAGTCTCGGATCTATTTTAGCCATGGCGAAGGCGGCGCCTCGCGCTGTCTTAGTCGATTGTAAAGTCCTGTAAAATAGCTAAAAGCTCTTCGAACACCAGCCATACAGAACACACTATTAGGATAGTCGCAAACAGGTTTCATGAACAGAGCGTTGAATGTTCGTCAATGGTACGCACTTACGCAACGAACGCTGCCAAGTTTGCCGACGAAATTTTAACGCGGGAGGGGTCACTTATCTTTGACGCTGATTGTACGTGCATACACCTTCACCATCTCCTTAGCTTTTTCTCAACTACTACCGGATTCAGCTAGATATCAGTTTTATGTAAAGCGAAGCGACTACAGAGACTTAAAGCGTGCGTATACGCCTTAATATAGAAAAAAGTCCTCTTTGCTTACAAGGTTATTTAAAGACCCTAATTACCAGAGTCCCCAAATTCGTGACACATTAAAGCCTCTAGCCGACGAGGCCTTAGGCTACAGACCACAAAGGCCTCTGAGTCAGCATTCACACCATTGAATGTAAATAACCAACAATGATTGATGTCGGCAACAATTTCCGTTCATACGTAATTACTCTTCGTAATACTTCCGTCCGATGGCAGGTGGGATGACCTTTGATGGGGTCACGGTTCATCTGAAGAGGGGTAAACAGTGGCTAGGGAGCTTTTTGATACGGTAGGGTGGCATTTATTTGTAGGTTATGCACCTCTGGACGAGTGGAATTGTAGAAAAAATGGTAGAACGAAATAGATGTTAAATATTATGGGATTCCAATAAGCTTACGCTATGTAAATTTACTTCTCGTAACAAATCCTATTCTACAATGTCATTTGTTTAGAGATGCTACAGAACTGGTGGTTATTTCTACTGGTTACTACTGGTGGTTACTGGCGGTGTATTCTTTCGAATAAAAGAATTATTACAACTATGATTCATAATTTGAATTGTTTTCTAAAAAATCTTTAAACGTTAGAATTTCCACTAAAAAGTTATTATCGACTTATCCATGAGTATCTTGCTCAATCGTATGAAGTTCTTTGGTTCAGTATTTACTCAGATAAGAAACGGATGTTTCCGCAAAAGCCCTACCAAGTCTTATCTATTTTGAAAGTAACTCCAAAAAAAATCCAACTGCATCGAAAACCACAAAAGAAACCATAAGTCACGGTTGTTCTTCAAAAAGTAGACACTATTCAATGTCACGCGTTGCAGGGTCAAAGATCATAACGGGGCCTAAGTGACAAGTTGACAGTTGTACTCATCGTCACGAGTACAACAATAGGCTATTGCGAGGTGACAATAGCAATGTCTATGGTATGTTGATCGATAGATAGATGGATTGTGCAAGTGACGCCATTTTCTTTAGACGTCGTCGGTCTCGTTGTTGTGTGGCGTGCCTAAGGGTCAAAAGATCAAAATTTGAACGAAGATTTTTATGATTTTGTAAGTGGTGAAATGGTAGGCGCATCACATAAGACATTTCAGGTTTGTCTCAGGGATGATAAATTGTCTCCGATGCAAGGTTTTTCCGAAAAAAATCTGTAAATATGAAGGTTATATTTACAGATTTTTATAAAGTTAGCCATAGGCATATCCTTTGGTTAACGACCGTCATATTTACAGATTTTTTCTTAAAGTTTCGACCTTATGCCTTCAAACGCACGTGATTGCACGTGAGAACCAATGGAAAGACATTGGCAGCCTGATAGCCGGCTGTCGGTTGGTCGTCAAGAGTTTAAGGTATAAAATAACTAGCAGCCCCCACACTGTCTAATGCGTTAAATTAGGTTTTTGGTTACTGCTCTGTTCCCTTGGATTAAAGTTGAATGATGCGTAACTAAGTGAATTTTAAAATTCATCGATTTTTTTAAGTACTTTGTTTTCCTTAGTACTTAATCCTCATTTATAATATTAAGTACTTAGTACTACTAGAACTTAACTAGTATTAGGACTTAAGTCTGGTACCTTTGCCACGCCTAAGTCCTACTAAGTTCAAAATGTTAAGCAATTTTATTACAAAATGATTTACAAAAATCGCCATAAATCATTTACTCAGTGGACATAAAAAAAAGTCTTAACACATAAGAAAAAATATAACAACGGAAGATTACAATCACCAGCATAATACAAATCCCATCATTTGCTACACAACAAAAAAGCTTAAAATATTAGGGTTGTCTCAGCGCATCAAAATTTATGTTGAATCAGAGAATTACAATAAAAAATCCACCACAACATAGTATTATATGGATATGTTAACCCTTAAAAGTACCTGTAGAATTATATCAACTCAAAATATTGCCAACACTGATAAAATTGAAAATAAATATCACATTTCACATTTACTAAGAAGACACAAGCAGCAGAATAAAAAAAACATCACCTCCTAAAAACATATAAGTAGGAATTTTTAATTCGAAAAGCAAACATAAAAATATACGACTTCCGAAAAACTTAAAAAAGTCTATCAACCCTGAACATAACGGCTCCACTCCCGCGCATACAGATCCCGCGGATACGGTGCGCGTGCGCCTACTGCCGTTGTCACTTTAAAGTTAAGGCCAGAAGTCCTGCCTCCTATTTTTTTTAAAGGGTAAAAAGGGTGTAGATTGGTTATTAGGCAGCATCCTGCCTAATACCCTATGCAATACCTACAATGCTCAAAACCTATGTAGTAAATAATCCACGTCTAAAAACTCTGTTCTTTGTGTCATGACGAAATCATAATTTTTTTTTTTTTTTGGTGAGTGGGAAATCATCCAATGACTGGTCCCGTCCTGGGTGCGGCGAGAGGGCGTGTCAGACTCTTACTGACTAAAACCCACTCATGTTCCTTCGATTGCCCTTTATGTTTCAGGGTCACGGTCACTATTATAAACATTCCGCAACCCCGGACTAAATCATATATTGACATAGTAGCATGCACAAAAGTATGATGAAATTAATTCTTAGTGTGTTCAGTTCACTCGCAAGGCATTTTTTTTTTTCAATAAAATAAAATAAAAATAATCAGTGCGAGCTTTCTACCTAATCAACATGGTTTTGAACAAATATCTTAAAGTCGTATAGAAGTGACCCTTCTGAATCTCCTCTCTATGTTATTGCGCAAAAGCTACCGCCGCTCAGTGTTACACAATTATAATTATGGGCTCTTTATGGTAATAATAACATAACTGTATTGTTTTTATCCCATTGTTTGTGGTGTGAGAAGTGCTGTGAAGATCAGCTGTTCGTCCCACGGGTGCTGGGACATAATAAATGATTCTCTAGGAGTTCTATTAAAATCTTAAAAAGATAAGAGCTTGCGGATAGGGATGTAAGGTGACTGGCAATTTGTGATCTGTGCATAGTTATTTTATAATAAAAAGCACACAATTTATTGATCTCATGATAACAAATTACTTTCGTAAAGAAACTTTTTGCTTTAAATTAAGTGATTTATGTGCGTGTGTGATCGTTGATATCGACTTACCGAGTATTAAAAATTAGTTTCTCTGGGGAAGTTATGATGAGCAACACGTATGTTTATGTATCGATCACTGTCATTTGTAGTAATTTGACAGTCATTACGGATAGTCAGAAATCAGAAAGCCTGACCAGTCTAACTAAGGGGTATCGTATCGCCCAGTAACTGGGTTGTAGAGGTCTGATAGTCGCTTCACGTAAAACACCGACTCTAACATAGTTGGGAAATAGCTAGGAAGATGATGATAATGATTATTCAGACGACGGGCCTGTTGGCCTAGTGGTTAGTGACCCTGACTGCGAAGCCGGAGGTAGTGGGTTCGATTCCCACCCCGGACAAACTTTGTGTGATGAGCATGATTGTTTGTTCTGTGTGTGGGTGTAATTTATCTATATATGTATTTATTTATAAGTATGTGTATCAGTTGTCTGGTTACCATAGCACAAGCTCTGCTTAGTTTGGGATCAGATGACAGTGTGTGAATTGTCCAAGGATATTTATTTATTTATTCCACTTTTGACCTGGTTGATCGCGATAATATTTTTTGCATACTTGACCATGATAGGCCGTCGCTGAAAATCAATTAAAAGTAATTCCGAAGTGCCGATCAAATTATAAATTCGAATCAGTCAGTTAATCAATCAAAGTCAAGTTTGTTGCTCTTTCTAAACTGTAGGCTGCTTTGGAGAAAAACGAAGTAGATTCTTTGTTAACTGTCTATTTATATTAAATGTTCTTAGGGGTTTGTCCCTAGGGTACCAAGCTGGACGCTATTAGTAAAAGGCCTCCGTTGTAAGTTAAATCTTTGTAAGAATCTCATGACCCGTAACAGCTGTAACAACAAATTCATGACTTTTTGTTTTGGATGTTTTTTCAAACTACTTCTGACAAGAAATCTCAGGGATCGTAAAACTTACGAAAGCCTTCGTTGACGAGTGCAATTCGCATTGTCCGGTTAAAAAAAAATGTTGATACTTTACTAGAGAAAAGTAAGTCACTACGCTCTCATAGTTTTACTCCAATGTACTAATAAAGCCGTCTGGATGTCTGTCAGAACTTATTACAAAAGTAGAAACAAGTTACTAACACGAGACAATAATTGGAAACTACCGAGCTACGTCTGAAACAAAGTGAAATGTTACTCCCACAAAATCTAGTTAGACAGACTGACGCGACAACACTTTGAGACAGGGGTTAGAAAGCGATTCGCCCGTTTCGGTCGAAACAGGAATTTTATTATTAATTATATTAAAATTGTATGTAGTGTTGTGTATGTTATGTGTACTGTACGGTCAAAATGAGACACTTGTTCATTCCCCACTGTGGGAAAATAACGTTAAATAGCCTAAAAAGTATCGTAAGAAACACCACTAAAATATTATATGATTCCATACTATGGAATAGTAAATTGGAATTATGAAACTAATAAATAATTATTTATTTACTTAATTCTGTTTGTCTGACTCGCTTCCACGACAAAACAACTGAAACAATTTAAATGAACTTTGCCACAAAGATATCCATGGTCTGAAAAAGGACATAGGGTTATTTATATCCTTTTGCTGTGGGATTTTTAACAGAAAAGTATAGTTTTGTCCTAAAAATCCCATAGAAACCGGAACTACAAGGGTAAAACTGCGAGGGACAACTAGTACCAAATAATTAAATCTCTGTTTTAGGCCCTGCGCAGACGACAGACTATCCGTGACGCACTTTTTAGTATGTGAAAATAGAACCTATGCAATTATATGCAGTAACGCACACGACGCGCTAAAAGTCTTAGTTCTCTTAGTTCAAACTTTTTGTGCGCCGCAGACTCGATCGCACAAAAAGTGTGCTGTCTGCGCAGGGCCTTAACCAGAGCGGACGAAACTTAACAGCCAAAACGCCTACCAAGCCCTACATAGTTTGTCTGAACCAGTGTCGTTATGTCATACAAATTCGATGTAGGCGAGGGAACAATCATATACCGACATGTGGTTATAAATATGTTAAACCTGTCAGATTTCACTTGTGGGTTATGGTAGATGTGTAGGATAATATAAAGTGTAGGTCTATTGTATTCACTTAGAAACAATGGGAATAATGTTCCCAGAATTTAGTGAATGCTTGTTTGAATAATGTATGGTAATTAAATAATAATAATAATAGCGTATTGGCCTTCTCTTAAAGAGAAGGCACGCGAAATTAATGATTAACATTGGCGATTTCATAGAAAAACTTTAGAAGGCACATCTGTTTGTATACACCTATATAAAATAAGAATCTGACGGAATCATTGACTGAATATCGTTGCACAGACTAAACCGTTGGTCCTAGAGACATCAATCTTGGATGGGTATGTTTTTGTGAAGAGTAGGTATCCATACAGAAGCCTATGGAGAGAAACTGTCAAGAAGAAGTTTTTCCAAAAGAGGCTCGATCCCTAATAATGAGGAATCGACAGAGGAGGAAGAGGTTTCCACTAAGAAAGGGTTATTGGAAGTTCAACATACGTAGTAACTATTTAGTAATCTGTGGTTCAACCCCAAAAATGGTAAAATCTTTAGTTTCCCCTAAAAAGGGGAAAATTCGACATCCTCGCACGCAAAATCTCAAGCGAAAGTTAATTTACACTACAAATATAAAAAAAGAACAGAAAATATAATATATTTCATTATCTCTGTCTCAATCTGACAACCTCTGTATTGTTATCAGATTAAGTCTGACATCAAAATGTTAACGAATGTCAAAAGGGTGAAATTCAAATGAGGAATAAAGTCAAACCAAAAAAGCCGAAACTGTGTGAAAGCTAACTAATTTTATGCTGATGAAATAATGATAACATTTCATAGAAAGCCTAAGAAAATAACGTTTTAATTTTATTTGACACATCATCTTTTAACCTCAAAAACCATAAATTGTGAACTTAAATGCCGAAAAACGCCATAAATTCTACGCTTAATTAAAATCTTAGATTAAGCAACCTCATTAAGTATCAATTAAAATTCAAACAAACAAGTTGACCTACATTGGAATCGAACCGGGTGCCCATCGGTCTTGGTGCCGTGTGATAGCGTTTGTGGCTATCGCGCCGACTTGATGGATTGGGGGTAAGCTGATAGCGGAGTCCGTGGTGCCGGCTTTGATTATTTTGTGTAGGTTTGTAGAAAACACGTATTGTGTTTGGACAAGGAAGCATTTACATCACATATTTACCTGATATATTGAAAATGAGTTTTATTTAATAAATTCATGATTACATTCTAAGTATATCTCGGACTTTACTGACATCTGCGGTTGGTCCCTGTCATTCATAGACATGTCAATTTTGACAGTGGTTACAAGTAGACTACTGTCAAAACTGTAAACTGTACTGTACTGAAAGTCTCTGGCTTCTGTCTGAAGTCTGAGAGTCTTATATTAACCAAAGGATTTCGCGTTTCTGAGTAGTAGGGTTCGGATGTCTACTAGAATTCTAATAGCGGCCAATTTAGGTTTTTTAAACTTACTTTAGATTACAACGTATTATTGAAATTTGATTGCTTGATTTTACTTAAAAAACAATTGCTACCAGCAAAATTCTTATTCCCAAAATTCAAGACATTTTTTGCAGACTGCAGAACCCTCCGTCTGCGCACCCGAACCACATTTAACCTGTTTCAAATTTAACCCAACGCATTACTGCATTAGACACTTAGGCTGAGGCTACACTAGGCTGCGACGCGAACTGCGACGCTCAAGCGATTGAAACAAATACATGGATTCTCACTAAATGGCTACACCGTTCATCAAATATTACTAGCGATCTTTGATTATTTCTGCGACAGGAACTACATTACTGTAATCGCGGCACCGGCTACATCGACGTAGCAGCGAAATTGAATCGAATATACGCCAGATTTTCACTTATATTGTAGCCATTCCACGTTTATCTCGTTTCGCTCTTCCAGTCGCATCGCAAATCGCTGCCTACTGTAGCCTCAGCCTTAGACCAAACAGGAAGTCCATAAGTGCCAGTATCATTTTATCACAGAATATTTATAGTTGAAAAACAATCGATGCATCGCTGTAAGTACTTTTAACGGAAGCAACCGTAATAAGCCTTTACGTGCAAACGCGCCGGCGGTACATCAAAGGGAACTTCACAGCCGGTTTGAACTGGTATCTAGGGTTTGTAGAATTTATTCTAGTTGAAAACTTTGATTAGTGATGGAGTTGAGGGTTATTTTTAACGGTTTTTTAACTATACGGTCAATATATTTACAGGTAAGCTTAAAAAAAATCTTTTAGTGCAAAAAAAAAAACACTCTCTGATTACTTCAATCTTTTATTATTAATTAATTGAGACAAAGATTCATTAATTATGTCAAAGAAAGAAAGAAAACAATGCGCCTTAAGCAAGCGTGGTGATTAATGCTAGTACATTTTCTGTGTAATCTGGTAGTATTATCACAGATTACTAAATTATTACAAATTCTGAATTAGGAAATTCCTACCAACTTATGAAATATAAACTCATCTCAATTTAAATTGTCATTCAACAAAAGCAGTACAGATTTTATTTCTCGTTACATAATTTCAATTTAGTTTTAAAATCGACTTACGACATTAACTTAATAATCAATGTTGTGACATGCTTCGATAATCTATTTCAATTAAAAACTTATTGGGTAATGAGTTTAAAATTATAGTTTTTCTTCCTACGCAAGAAATAAAGACGGGATTAATAACTTTTTTGGTGATTGTTGTGACAAAATTCTGTCACTGTTGCATCATCATTATCATTATTAACTCTTTTACCTTCTAACTAACTTTCTTCCTAGGTGTATACGTACAACGTTTTTTTTATCCGTGGTTAAAAATCCTCCAAATTTTCCTTCTCTGTCTGACTCTCGCTGAATCAAAACCATCCCTGTGATTACCCCTACCAATGTAGAGAATCGCGGGAACGTATGCAACTTCCGCTATCTCCAGCTGGTGCAACTATTTTTTTTATGGGACGATCCCGCCACACTACTCCCAACCACTACTACTCCACTGCGACTCCACTGTTGATTCTGGCTTTCAGCCAGAATCAACAGTGTAGTCCGCCAGGAAAGCGCCGGAGCAATGAAGCTCGACGAGTCCCGGAGAAACGATTCAACTGTCTTGGATCCCTCAACGAAATTAATCAGAAATGAACTGCGGAGAAGTATGATAAAACAATATTTCCACTTCCCTTTATAACGAACAGGAGACTGGTGCCGCTATTGTGAGCCTCCTCAGGTTAGGAGTGGGGAAGTGAGGTGCTTGACTCCCCCCTAAACATCAAAGAGGCCCCTCTTCGCGCAGGAATACTACGCACCGACACCTCGAGGAGTCTAGTGGAGGTGTACCACATGTAACCCAATTTTCATCAACACATATTCGCTCCTGCCGATCGGGGAGTATCCCACACTTATCATCGTTTCATCTGCCTAGCTTTTCCCGACTTTGTTGGAGGTAAAATTTCCAAAATCCTTTCTGAGTGGATACTTACTCTTCACAAAGAACACATCCGCCAAGTTTGATGTCTTTCGGACCAGCGGTTAGGGCTAGTTGATCTCACTGACCCAGCCAGTCAGTCAGTTTACCCTTTTATACATATAGATTATACATATAATTATTGTTTAAACTTCCCGACCCTGTAAATAAACTTTTAGAAACTCCAACAAACTCCTCAATAACTTTCCCTGTTCCCCTCAATTGTGTTCCCTGATGAAACTCAAAAATAACAGACTTAAATCCCCAGTCACAAGAGTTTTCTCAGACAAATTACAATGTTACCATTTTGCATATTAAATGGAAATTAAACACAAGTTCGGGTTTCAGCCTACAAAGCCTTCGTATTTTGATTGTAATTTTGTAAATCAATTACTGGGTCTCTTGAATATTCTGGGTTTAGTCTAAACCTGGTTGTTTCGGTGTGAAGGTATATTTAGTTATGTAAATAATAGTCTATTATTAACCTGTGACGCAAATAGGGAGTGGTGACATCCTATTATGAATGGAAAAGTGTGTCTGTCTGTCTGTCTGTCTGTATGTTTGTCTTTCTTTCACGGCAAAACGGAGCAACGAATTGACGTGATTTTTTAAGTGGAGATAGTAGATTTGAGGTATTTTTAAAGATTATTCTTAGACAAGTTTTATCTAAATCGGTTAAACCTCGTCGAAGTTCGTAATTACAGCGGGGGTTTAATATTTTTTTAAATTTTATAATGATATAGAATATTTAACAATTAATCAGACTACTGATTTCATCGATTAACAGATCTACCACCACTATCGTCACAAATCCAGAAACATTTGCTCTGCATGGGAATCGAAGCCGCGAAGCGCAGAACAATCGCCAACCTTTTCGCGCGGCCAGCCGTAGTTACGCTACTTAGGTCTCATAGTTTAAGGGTTTCTGGTATATAAGTATCACCTTGTAGCTCACAATATGTGAATAAACCAATTTACTTTCTTCTTTTTCTTTCTTTTTTTCATTCTTCTTTCTACCCATACGGTTTTATATACCCATACTTACACTTAAGATGTTCCCAAAATAAAACTCATAACTCATTTACGCAATCTAATTACAAAAGTAAGATCAATCAACACTGCTAATCTTGGAAAGCACTAAATAACAGTTTACGTGAGATAATTGCACCCAGCCTCTTCCCGTACATCCCACGGTATCGGTAAAGTCGGTAAACCTTTTTTAAACTTTATCTCAAACCGGGTTAATAATGATCTTGCGGTCACGAATGGTGATATGGCTGATACATACGGCTGTGGCGTTTGACGGATAAGTTGTAATCTTTTTGGGGTTTTGTGAAGTATTTAGGAAGTTGTTTTGTTGTAGTAAAATGTTTATTATTGTAGAAAAGTGAAGATTATATATTTCTAGTTACTTTTGATAAAGTTACTTTTCGTCATATCCCTAGGCTTTTCCATAATGTGTTAGGGCCAGGGTCCAGTTTCACCAGGTCCAGTTCCATACCAATTATTTATATGGAACGACTGCCTGTCAGACGTCTGTCTAAACCCCATTTACTGTGTAAAACGATACCTTTTGGTTAGAGTGACTTTCACGTTGTTGACTACCCCTGACTTTACGTGTATTTTCTGAGGCCCGTCTTATTAAAGTTAGAAACTATTTTAGTTACTTTTGTAGTTTCCCAGATTCGAACGGCGCGGCGCCTTCTGACGTTTACTGGGCTGCTGTCAAAACTACAATAAAGATATTTAATTGTCATCAATTACCTATACAGGTAATCAAAACGGTTTAGTATGAAGCAGACAGTGAGCCTAGACAAGTGGCTTTGTAGAATAGATGGCAGAACAGAGGTTTCAAATCACTTAGCATAAGCTTATATCAATCCCATACATTTACCATTTTTTTCTATTCAACAATCTATTCAACAACGCCTCTTGTCTAGAGGTAATGTTGTTCAAACTTCCCAACCGTATGTCAAGTACAGTCAGCGCCAGCAATCATCAACATAAAAGCTTGACACCAACACAGGTCACGCACATTACATAAATATTGTTCAACACAGAATCTTAACGAGATCTTTGATAATAAAAGTGTAATGATTACACTTAGACCTTTGCGCGTACAATTATCACATTTAATATGCCTGTTATTACCTTCTTTAATTTTATATACATTGAATCTTTTACTTTGGTTAAATGAGGTTTAAAATAGGTCAACGGTGTTTCCAATGGGTGTCGTAAAATATAATGGAACACATTTTTATTGTGCCTATAATGGTGTCAGTGAATGGTCTGGATGAAAAAGTTCTAAACAACTAGAAAAGCTGTCTTGTGTCGGGTAGAAAAGAAGGAAGTTCTATCGCCATCTTAGGTTTTTAAAATTAGTTCAGATTAATTGAGGTGTCAACCAATATAAAATTGCAATAAAATCTGACAAGAAGCTACGCAGTGGACGCCAGAATATGGCCGGCGTCCGTCGTCCAGGAAAAGGTGAAGCAATGACGTTGATGCGTACCAAAAGGGCTGATTCGTGACAGCTGGGGAAAAGCTACCTTGCTTGTGACCAGGAGACCAACGAAGGTCAAAGGAAGTCTCTCTTCTTCTTCTTTATGGACCTCTCTCTAGAAGATTTGGTTCCCGCACTTAGTCCTCTTTATGATAAGACCATTGTACGTGAAAGAAGTCCCTCTTTAGTCCTCATCTTTGTAAATAAAAAGTGTGGGTGGAATATAAACCTTTCTTCGGGGAATTCGTAAAATGCGTGACGTGATATTATCAGTAAATACGTGTAAAGTACCTGAATCTACATCAAACAAGACCTTCAAATTGTTCCCAGTGGAGTTCGTAAGGGCCAGCGCAGGCGAGGGATATTATTAACATCAATTCTGTGAAGAGTTCCTTTTAATATTGAGGTCAGGATACTCTCCTTTCATTGGTTTCTATTTAAAGCTATCAGTCACCAGTCTTTATTATGTACGTGTATAAGAAGATTATCTTTCGCCCGGGGCCTCATGCATCTTATATTATACCCCTTTAGATCCCTCTTTCCGAAAAATTCATTCTTAGTGGATACCTACTCTTCTCAAAGAACACACCCTCCAAGTTGCATGTCTCTAGGACCAGCGGTTTGGGCTGTGCGTTGACATCAGCAGTCAGTAAATCAGTCCCTTTACCATTTTGTGTACATACATATATAATATACGTGTTATTATAATGTACAAGCTAGGAATATCTCGCAAAGCCACATACCAGCCTCACTATGTATAGTGCACCATCTTCGCTTATGTTATCAACCTGCGACTAAATCACTGCAAGACATAGCCTTTCTCAAGACGAATAACTTAGCCAGATTTTCTGCTACACTCATTCTGTTACTGCCCACAACCCTCCACAGGGCTCACTGCCATTTTTGTCTGCTGATTCAACTGGCTAGGCCGGTATCGGTAAATCTGACAACTGTCTCTTCAGCAATCATTTGACTTCTTATGTTGTCAACTCGCGACCAATTCAGTGCTGGACATAGACCTCTATCAAAGCGCGTTACCTAGCCGGATCTTCTGCTACTCTCATCCTTTTGTTACCAGCTATCCTCCGCAGAGCTCACGGACATTTCAGTATGCTAATTCGAGTAACTAGGTCGGGAACTCTGACAATTCTCTCTTCAGCGATTGTTTGACTTCTGACAAATAGTCAGATACAGGCAGCTATAAAGACCTAACAGACGTCATGCACCTTCTAATCGATCATGTTTTTAGCACCTTTATGTCAAAGATACTTAAACATTGTGTCAAAAGAGGACGTTTCTCGTATATTTAATTTTGTGCTCCAATTCCGTTATATAATCTGCTCTGTTTGATGTAGGGCGAAAGTGGTGTTTTATGTTTGAAATATGGATTTCATTTCGTTTGAAAATTGATGGAACAGCTTTGAATTTTTTTGTAATGTTATCAGATATACTCGTAAATATGTGTTCGTAATTCTTGGGTAAACTTAGCCTGAGAAACATGGCTAGTGCGAAACAAAAAGGAAAAAATTAATTTTTTTGAAGTGAAAACTACTTTAGCGGCGTTGAGAACTTTTTCTGTAATGGGAATAAAATCTTAAACTCGCGTCAGGACACGTGACCTGATCGAAAAAGCGTAGGACGGATGGATAGTAGACAGCTATAATCAAGTTTTCACTTCTGCCGGCACTCCCGGAGTGCAACCCGTCTTTTTTTTCTAAAATTAACGTAATTACACTTTCACTGTGTGTAGTATTGTAGAACGTTATTTTTGTATATAATTATGGCATTGACATAAGCTCACGCTTAACATCTTGTACCGAACTCTACATATTTTACCATCTTTTCTATCTGACAGTAAAAGGTTCGTCAAAATGCAAAACAAAACATGATCTGTAATCATAAAAGTTTTATATTATCACATATACTGTGATATTATTAGGTCAATAATTTTAAAATAAGAATATTAGGTTTATACCAGACAGATAATATTTTATATCATTCACCCATTCTAAATGTAATTTCGTAATATCATTTCACAAAAACCTAATGTAAATACAATAACCACCTAAGTAAATAATTTATAAAAATATCAAACCGTCAATCATTCTACTTTGTGTCAACAAAAAAGGGTTCACTATTTTTTTAAACCGAGTAAATTAAATATAGGGTAGAATGAAGTTACCATTTAATGGTGTATAGTGGCAGACAATGGGCCATCCTGTACCACTACAATGTGCTATTACTATTGTTTTTTTTTTGCTTTGTGTGCAAGGATGTAAAGAGTTATTTAATTTTTTAAATTTAATATGCGGGTGGAAAGATATATTTGTTTAAATAAAAAAGATACTTTATAGCTGTCCCCGTGTTGTCATCGGTTACTGCTCCGCTCCTATGAGTCATATCGTATTGTTATCTAGCCTATGTGATACTTCGATACTTAAGCTATATAACTGTAAAGTTTTATTAAAAAAAAACTATATTTTTTGCGAGAAAGAGTAACAAACACTTTTTTTTATCCTGGGACAACTCACACACGGTCATCTGATCCCAAACTAAGCAGAGCTTGTACTATGGTAACCAGACAACTGATATACATACTTAAATAATTTATAAAAACATACATATTATAGATAAATAACACCCGGACACAGAACAAACAATCATGCTCATCACACAAAGTTTGTCGTGGATGGGAATCGAACCCACGACCTCTGGCATAGCAGTCAGGGTCACTAACCACTAGACCAACAGGCCCGTCCCTTATCCATATTTTTTTATTTTATTCATATAAAATGGTAAACTGATTGAATGACTGAGTTATACATATTTGCAGAGCCAAACCACTGGTCTAGGAACATGAAACCTGGAGAGTGTATTTTTTTGTACACGGAATCCACTATGAAAATATTTCTGGAAATTCGATTATTATTATTTATTTATTATTACTTTCTAAAGTTTATCTTAGACATCACAAACGTCGGTGAAGAAAAACATCGAGAGGAAACCTGAACTTTTAGTTAATATGAGTCCGTAATCGCCAATCCGCCTTGAGCGCGCATGGTGATCAATGCTCGTGCCTTCTCTGTATGAGAAGAGGCTTTTGCCCTGCAGTGGGACAGTAATAGTCTGGTATTATTATTATTATAGTATCTTTGTGTTTCTATGTCTCTATCTCACGCTAAAAGTTTTCAATTTGTAACGGCGTTTAACCAAATAACATCTTTGGCTTTTTAATATTAGTATAATTAATCTACTTCACTCATTCCACCCTATATAGCTTTTATCTTGAACAAAACAAACAATGGAATGGGCTGCATCGAAAACGATAATATCTTTGTAATTGGATACCGGATTAATTGTAAAGCTGATCGAATTTTGGTAACAGTATTGTTATTTAAAAAGTTTAGAATATAAATCTGGTTAATTCTTTATAGCAGTCTGTTAGTGGGTTCTGTAGTCTGTCTGTTTATTTTTCTTGGATATTATTCTGTTGTTTCAGAGTTAATAGGAAAGATTCTTGACTGAATAATATTTGAATTGATTTTGTTGTGTTTGCCCCTTTATGTCCTTCAATCTACAAAGATTATTATAAAGTCTGACAAAAAAACATTACATACCTTTTTACATTGGGATAATCTGTTAGTAGCAAAAGTAAAGAAAATATGTAAAAAAAAATTGTATTGGATAATATCACGTTAAAACTTTCTAACCCAAAATACGCTGTTGAATCCGCAAAAGTTCCATTTGTATTTATTTCGACCTTATTTTGTTTTAGTGTTAAAGGGTCAATTATATAAACCAATTTGAAAAATCCTGTTTTAGATTGCCATCGGCTTTTTTTTTGGGAGTGGGAAATCATCAAATAACTTCTCCCGTCCTGGGCGGGGCGGGAGGGCGTGTCAGACTTTTACTGACTAAATCCCACTCATGTTCCTTCGGTTGCCCTTTATGTTCCGAGGTCACGGTAACTATTATAAACATTCCGCAACATTGCCATCGTCTTAAAGTATTTTTCTATCTTTAAATTAGTTTTAATGCTTTTAAACAGATATTTATATACATTTAGATAAACAAACAAGCTTTTCTAAACACAGAGGTCAGTCACAAACGTCGGATTGTCTGCGGAACCCTAAAATCAGTGTCGTTTTTATGGGTCTTCCAGTGATGGATTTATAGTGTATACTGTTGATTTATACGATAGTTATACTCCGGAGTCAGGTGCCTCGCCTCTTTTATTTACTTTACAAGCTTCGATATTTTATAGTGGTTTTAAAGCTAAGGATAATGCTTACTTTCTTTGAGAACATGGGTGGTTGGGTTATGGGGAACATGCGTGTATATTTTTGTAAATTGTATACGTTAAAATACCTATACTGAATGTTTTATACAATTGTAATTTAAAGTATTGTTATTAAAAACGTTTTATTTATGACCAATCATGAAAAAATGAATTCGGTATAATCATTCTAAACTAATAATGATTACTTTGGCCTATTTGTTCTCAATCTTTTAATTAAAAAAGATAATAGTCTTTTTTTCACTAAAAGAATCGATATTGCCAACTTAAACAAAATCTGCTTCAAATATACGATATTTTAGTTTACTTCAGCTGATTTAACATAAAATCGCACAAAACATACTTTTAAAACACAGTATATAAAATTTAATTAATTTGCTTTCCATTTTGGTTTCAGGTACGTGAATCCTTTCAACTAAATAATCTACTTACAAAGGTAAAGGCTTATATCCTGAAAATCTAGCAGCAGACATGGTAAAGAACTCTCTTTGTTAACATATATTTCTTATCTGTTAGACCAAAGACTTCGCAAAAGCCATGCATACCAGAGACAATAATGAAATGTCTTATGTACCTTTTAAAAGAAAATCAGCCACTGCCATTTGTGAAAGGTAGAAAGAATCATAAAACCATAAGAAGAGTCCACCAGAAAAATGTCGAACAATTAAGGAGGAGAGATAACAAAATTAATTAAAAAGTAATTTACTCTTACTCAAAGCCGATTTTTTTGATTAATGAATTGAGATTTTTGGACTTGTATAATTTCATTCATTCATCAATCCAGGTTTTCGTAGGAATTTTTCCTTCACCGATGTCAGTGTTTTTCATAATAAACTAAGAAAGTGCATATGAATTTAAACAATCACATTGGCTGTTGCCCATCAAGACAGTTCATAAAAGTACTTCAATAAATCATAATAATTCTCTAAAATTCCCACTCAATTCTACTTTATTAATTCAATCTTACAAGCTACAACCGACGTCAACTTATTAAGTAAAAATTACCTTAACTAAGTACCTATAAAAGTGTTTCCTCTCGGGGCAGAACAAAAAAAAGTTAAATTAATCTTCTAACTTCGGTTTATAGGATTAAAATATTTTTTTCAAATACTCGACTCTACAAAGGCTTATTTGATTGCCGACAAATACTTCTTGCTACCGGATATTTTAAGAACTAACCCTTACCGCCTTATTATAAAACAAGGTTTTTCTCTAAACCAGGTTTAAATCATTGAGCCAGGTTTTGTAATTTCAGGGAGGGTCGTTCCAGGCGGCGGCCGACTTGATGTCGAGTGGTGTTGCGACAGTCGTGGATAGGATCCGGCAACTGGGACTTGAGGTGGCCCTGCACAAGTCCGAGGCCATGTGTTTTCATGGCCCTCGGCACCGGCCACCTCCGGGGTCTCAGATAACGGTAGGAGGGGTTCACATCGGTGTCGAGTCGACGATAAAGTACCTGGGACTTGTCCTCGACAACCGATGGAACTTTACGGAGCACTTCCGACGTTTGGGCCCCAAACTGGCGAAGGCCGGAGCTGCCCTCAAGCGGCTCCTGCCCAATCTCGGTGGCCCAAACGCCTCCTGCCGGAGGCTCTACACGGGGATCGTGCGGTCCATGGCCCTCTACGGGGCTCCGGTGTGGGCGCCCAATCTAGCCGCGGCTCCGGCCCGACTTCTGAGGGCGTCCCAGAGGGTCATGGCCATTCGCATGGTGCGGGGATACCGCACGGTCTCCTGTGAGGCGGCATGCCTCCTTGCCGGCGTCCCGCCGTGGGATCTGGAGGCAACAGTCCTTGCACACACGTACGAGTGGCGCGTGGAAGTGCAACGCCGGGGTGAAGTCCCGATGCCGCGGGTTATCGCGGCACGGCTCACGGAGCTCCGGCGAGATCTCATGGCGGAATGGAGACAACGACTGTCGCAACCTAGTGCTGGGCACGCCGTTATAGCGGCGGTAAGACCCCTCTTTGAGGAGTGGCTGGAGAGGCGTCATGGCACTCTCACGTTTCGCTTGACACAGGTCCTCACCGGACATGGTCAGTTCGGGAGGTTCCTGTGTCGGATTCGGGCGGAAGCGACGCCTGGGTGTCACCACTGCAGTAACGGTCGCCTGGAGGACACGGTCGAGCACACAGTTGAGGTGTGCCGCGCATGGGCGGAGCATCGACGTGTCCTCGTAGAGGCGATCGGCGGCGGTGACCTCTCGCGCCCGGCGCTGGTTCAGGCCATGCTTCGGGGCGAGACGGAATGGGATGCCGTCGCCTCCTTCTGCGAAGCAGTTATGCTTGTGAAGGAAGCGGCGGCGCGCGAGAGGCAACGACGAGCCTCTCGCCCCGGACTAAGACCCAGGCGAAGACGTCGAGAGTCGCAAGACGACTACCGGCCACCGTAGGCGCGGTTCTGCGGATGGCGAGCGATGGGTAGCTCGCCGCCCGGCTAGGACCAGGACCGCGTAGACGGCGCGTTTTGTTCCACGCGCGCCTCAAAGAGAAGGAGTCAGCACAGGAAGGGGCCCAACAGGGCCAACGCCTGCCGGGGTTGCGGAATGTTTATAGTGGTTACCGTGACCCTGGAACATAAAGGGCAATCGAAGGAACATGAGTGGGTTTTAGTCAGTAAGAGTCTGACACGCCCTCCCGTCGCACCCAGGACGGGAGCAGTCATTGGATGATTTCCCACTCACCAAAAAAAAAAAAAAAAAAGGTTTTGTAATTTGAATCTTATTCTGATTCAATCAAGATTCGAAATACATAACCTAGCTCAATGGTTTAAACCTGGTTTAGAGAAAAACCTTGTTTTGTAATAAGGCGGATAAAGTTAAAAAAAATGAAGATTAGAAAACATGCCAAGAGCATGTCGAACTAGCGTACTGGTTTATTTTTCCTATTTACTTGTGTTTTAAACCATTGCTTTCTTCCAAGTTTAGTAATTAACCTTTCAACGGCCAAGCGACAGCCGGCTGTCGAGCTGCTATTGTTTTTCAATCGCGTGTGTTCGAAGGTTAACTGAAATACCGTTGTTTGAATACGTGATGTACGCTGAATAGCTTTGCGAGTATCAAAATATACGCACTATCTTTTGATTGCGTTGACTTAGAAAATGAACTCTTTCAGAGCTTCAGAGGATTAAAGGCTGAAGTAATATTTGCTACTAATTACAATTTTTCACCTCTTCGCGTTTCTGAGATGAAGGGCGTTAACTGATTAACAGACTTACAGGCGAACATCGAAGTGATTTATTCGAGTTCAGTTTTCCTTTTGTGCTACAGAACCCTAAGCTCTTTGTTCACCGCCGTCGTCACCGTCACGTCAACGAAAACGAAATGACGACGCCGAAGTGACGATACTGATATTTATTATTACACGTCTATCACCTCATATAAAACTCAGCCGAAAATAATCGTTCTATCGTTCTTAGTGACGTGACGGTGACGACGGTGATGGACGAACGGCCTAACCTGAGGTCTGGCGAAAATGTCAATTTGACAACTGTCATTAATGTCAGGTGTCATTACTGCCACGCGAAATTGACCCTTATGATCAATGTCATTTTATTGTTTTATCTGTGCTACGGTTGTGGCTAACTAAAAATGGTGACGAAAGAAAAATTGGTTATTTAGAAATACAAAGCATTGCAAATAAAACTATACCATTCCAACGAAACTTGCTACGTTAAATTAATAGTTTCATTCTTCATCCACAAAATACTAAATTAAAACGAATGAACTTCGACATCCAGATATTCAGAAGTTTCCAAAACTTACGGTTTAATAATTGGAGTTTCAGTTTTATGTCTGTTTTGGTCCTCTTTCAAAGAGTTTGCAATTGTAGTGTGTTCCTTTATTCACGAAAAATAAAGAAAAACGAATAGCTTTGAAAAACTGTACGTGTTCTGTTTTGTGCAATGCAACTTTGCATTGCAGATAAATGATAAATTGTCTGGTCTCTCTCTGAAGAAGTACTGGGTATATCAAGTTATGAATATAGAATTGGGTAATAAGTTAAATAAGAACTTTTTGATGAGCATTATATGAGGTGATGTGACGTGAATTTTTGTGTCGCCACTTTGGCGCCGTCATCCCTTTTTCGGTGACGGCGGTAGTGGATAAACAGCTTTAGAAAGAAAACCCGTCACGTAAATAAAAGTCGCTATAAAGCACGTGCTAAACAATATTCCTCCCATTGTCACACAATAATTAACAGATATCTTTACACAAAACATCATATAAAAGAAAAGAGAAGACCATTAACCTATTTAAAATTGACCACGCCATGAGAAACACGAAAACGAAGAAGAAGACCGAAGACCAAAAAGGCTTTATAAAAAAATATAGTCAGCCAAGCCTTACCCATCGACAATAAACCATCAAATCACGAAGTTCAGCTCGTTGAGGCATGTCCATGCGCACCATAAGAGGATTATCCTAATAAATATGAAATGTATTCAAATCCTTCGGATGCTACCGGCGAACCCGGCTTTTTATCCAGCTTCATTGTTAAATAGATTAATTTTGTGGTCATGTAAATCTCTGATTTATCGAGATGTGGCTTATGTTGTTTCGGAATGTTGCGGTTTAATTGTTGTTTACTGTTGTTATTTGTTCTATATTTAGAGCTGAATGTATTTAAAGTATCTAAACCATGTTCCGAAAACATATTTTAAAACGTTTGTCTATAATATTTTAATGGTAAACTGACTAATTGACTTTTTTTTGGGGGAATGGGAAATCATCAAATGACTGCTTCCGTCCTGGGTGCGGCGGGAGGGCGTGTCAGACTTTTACTGACTAAAACCCACTCATGTTCCTTCAGTTGCCCTTTATGTTCCGGGGTCGTAACTAACTAATTGACTGGCTGTTAATATATAAACTCACAACCCAAACCGCTGGCCCTAGAGACATGAAACTTACAGAGTGCGAAGAACGAATAACCACTAAAAAGGATTTTAGGAAATTCCAACCTTGGGGTAAAATAGGGGATGGAAGTATTCGCGGGCGAAGCTGCGGGCGAAAATTAAATTAGTTACTTAGTTGGCACAAATTGCAATTTTTAAATTGTGATATTTATTTTTGAAGGTCAGTATATAATCTATTTTAAAACTAAAAGTTTGAGCGTGTGTTTGGGAATGTTAGCAACACACTTAGAAAATTGAATAAGTTGCTCAAAACTAATTTAGTTATTGAAAGTTTTCGAGTCAAACCTAAACTGACGGCCTAGCCAAGTGGCATTGTAGAATAGATAGCAAAAACGAATAGATTGGCAAAGGTATGGAATTGACATAAGTTTTCGCTGAACAATTTGACATCTCCATACATTTGACAATCTATTCGTTTTCGCTATCTATTCTACAATGCCACTTGTCTAACGGGGCTGTTCTATTTACAAATAGTAATTATTTAGAATGGAAACAAAGCCGTATAGCATTGTTAGTTCAATCAAGAATTTTGCTCAAATTTTTTCTAAATACCAGTTTCTGATGTAGGAATGGGAGCAAGCATCAATCATAAGGACATGTGATAGACAAGATACGCCAGTTGTCTGCTTTTAACGATATAAACCCATTTGAATAGTTTTACCTATTTATAGGTAATGCACTCGCAGATCCGTTTCGTAATAGGGATGACGACAAATAAAAATAATGGCATTCTGTCCAGTCTGTTATTAGATCTTCTAAAGATACGAAGGCTTGCGACGCCACTGTTCAGTAAAAATTAAAACTACAAAAGTTTTGATAATTTACTGTGGAGTAATTCTTTTTTATTATGCCATTTTGCCTATTTCATGTTAGTTAGCTGTTTAAGAGATGAAAGCACGTTTTTGATCCTCGACATCTTATCCTCCTCCTCATACTTACATTACTAAAAGATGAAAATGTTTGTTTGTTGCAACCTTTTTATTTAGTGATCTGATCGAAGAACTTCGTGAAAGGGCTAGTCTGGAGAAGTAGACTGACCATTATACCCATTTTCTGCCGTAAAGCAGCGTTGCTGTGTTCCGGTTCGAAGGTTTTGGGTGCAATTACAGGCACTTCGAGACAGAATACCATCTTCGCCTCAGAAACAGCATTCTCCTGTCAGTATAAGCAAAATAGCCTCCTTATGCTAGTGAAGGAAGCGGCGGCGCGCGAGAGGCAACGACGAGCCTCTCGCCCCGGACAAAGACCCAGGCGAAGACGTCGAGAGTCGCAAGACGACTACCGGCCACCGTAGGCGCGGTTCTGCGGATGGCGAGCGATGGGTAGCTCGCCGCCCGGCTGTGACCAGGACCGCGTAGACGACGCGTTTTCTTCCACGCGCGCCTCAAAGAGAAGGAGTCAGCACAGGAAGGGGCCCAACAGGGCCAACGCCTGCCGGGGTTGCGGAATGTTATGTTTATAACAGTTACCGTGACCCTGGAACATAAAAGGCAATCGAAGGAACATGAGTGGGTTTTAGTCAGTAAGAGTCTGACACGCCCTTCCGCCGCACCCAGGACGGGAGCAGTCATTGGATGATTTCCCACTCACCAAAAAAAAAAAAAGTATAAGCAAAATAAAAAATAAATTTAAGTACTGGATATAGGCTAAGCCTTATGCTATACGGACAAACCCGCGGAAAGAAGCTAGAGAATCCCGAGAACATGTTACATACTTGAAAGTTAAAACAAAAAAACAAGTACTCGAAAGGACCATATTCGTTACTGAGTCAGTGTGTGACCAATATTTAGGTCCTTTTTTCGCACCATATAGGGTTTACAGCCAAAATGGTCCTAGAAAAAGTGGACCCACTAGAACCGGTTAACTCATAAATGTGGGACCAATAATGGAACCAAAACTGTTTCAAAATGTCGCCACAAAAAATTCAGTGGCACTGTTGAAAATTATAATTACCACTGTTTAAAATTTATTTCACATTGGACAGTAAAAAGAAATTAATTATTGCAAATAAACGAAAATTCTGATGCTTCGTTTCTGTTTAGGGTTCTTTAAAATGGAACTTAAACCCTGAATTAAAACACAAGTCTTTATAGTATTTTTTTGGGGTGTCTTATTTTAGATAGTATTTGTTATGTAGTTTTTTTTTTACTAATAGTATAATGAATATTGTTTTTTTTTTTAATTTCTTCTCTATTTAAAAAGCAATATTAAAGCTTTCCCCGTGATCTCTTCCTTGCGCAATTTTGAAACCTGCTAATCGTTCAAAAATAATGTATTTTATAAGTTAAATATATTATTTTTAAGACATTTTGTCAATAATAACATTGTTCAGGAGCATTGGTGAACACCAAAATAATAAAATCATCAAACAACTCTCTATTTTTCATTCTTCTAGTGAAAAGTTTTTGTACTAATGAACAAAATACAAACTTTATCCTATTTTTGATTTAGTATAGATAATTATTCCGATTACATACGTAATTAATTCTAACTATGTAGTTTCCCATCAGTTTTTTCATTTTTCTTTATTTTTTATATCACTTCATGTCAGAAACTACATTTTAGCTCATCCTTATTAATACTAGTCACACAAGTAGCTTTGCAACAAGTTCATCTATTTTTAACCGGGGTCAATCGGCTATGATTGAATTGAACTGAAATTCCATCGAAGTGAATCAAGTGTTTACCAACAATACTAACAAGGATATACACGATAGAACTGTTATAAAGTTGAAATTGCTTTATTTATACGGAAATGGGTATCAATTATTTACGTTTGAAATAACGATTAAATTGTAGACGGTTTATTAATTACAAGCAATTGATTGATACGATTAGAATTAGCATTTAGCATACCTTTTGTGGACGTAGTAGAACAGAAAAAAGTGCTTCGTTTACAAATACTATAGATTACAAATGTTATCAAAATTCGTTTAGTGGTATAGTAGTGAAAGCGTAACAAATAAACACAGGTACAGATGTCAGATAAGCTATTTAATCTGACAATATTTTTGAATAGTTTTTCTACTTTATCGTTAAATTATAAGGTTCAAGATTAACCTTTCAACGACCAACCGACAGCCGGCTGTCGGGCTGCTATTGTCTTTCTATTGTGTCTCAAATCACGTGTGTTCGAAGAATTAATTGGAAAAAGTAACTAGCAGATTACTTAAGGTATACAAATACTTACCAAATATTTCTCAAGATATCCTCATGTTGTCACTTTGTCAATTAAACTAATATATTATAGAAATCTCAAAAATCTAAGAAGAGGTGTTTCTCTAAAGGCAGATGGCGCCTCCATACCGACAATAGAATTGACAGCAAAGTTTTTGATTCAGAAAACAAAGTTTCCGCAGAAAAACAATAAAATAAATACTTAAATAAATATCTTAGGACAACTCACACACGGTCCTCTGATCCCAAGCTAAGCAGAGCTTGTGTTATAGTAACCAGACAACTGATATACACACATATATACTTTATAAATACATACATAATATTATAGATAAATTACACCCAGACACAATGTTTTCTTGACGTTTCAATAACCAGCTCTTTAGAAAACCTCATAACTTGACAGTTTGACAGCTCATGAAATTCAAATCGTACAACTTTCAAATCAATCAAACTATAGAACCACATCACACTTTTAAATGGCCGATCATCAACAAAGATAATGGCATAAAGAAACGGAACCCACATTTCAAATATCGAACGCGCTCATCAACTCGCCCGCACAATACATAATTCAGTGCGCGGGCGCAGCAGAAATTCTTGATCGGCAAAAAACTTTAAAAGGAAACATTTCTCGTCAATTGTATAAATGTAATGTCGGATTCAGTACAGTTGGTACCGGTTTTTTAACTTTTTTATATAAATTGGCAAAGACTATTTTGTGGGAATGACAATTTTTGTTTTTTTTAATTGAGCGTTTTATTGAGGTGAGTCACAGTACAGAAACATCAGAAAAAAACTACATTTGTACATATTTTCCCAGAGGTGTGATGTAGATAAAGCCTCCCTCCTCTCGTGTAAAAGGCTAAGAATTCAGTTAGGTATCTCCAAAATCGCCTAACAACCATGAACAAGCGTGGTGATCAATGCTCGTGCCTTCTATGTGTGAAAAAAGGCCTTTACCTTGCAGTGGATCAATAATAGGACGGTATTGTTTGAATGACGTAATGATCCAGTTGCTAAAGCATTCTCCTGTAATAAGTTCACTTTTTTCAAATAGTTTCAGAGGTCTAAAAACCTTGTAAGTCGTTAAATGATAGAAATATTATAAATTCATCACTTTCTTTGTCATTTTCTCTAAAACAACATTTTGGCCTTAACGGTTTTCTAGTTAAAGGACGACAGAATACCACAAGCAGCAATATTAATAAAGAAGCAACGACCACACGACTAAACGCTTCCTTCACCTACTAAAGCCATAATATACGATACATTGAAACGCCTTTCAGAAATCGATAACCTACTGAACAACCCACCAATAAAACGATGTTATATCCCTTTGTGAACGCAAGCACAAACTTATGCGCACCAATAGCTTCATTCATCGATTAAAATAAAAATCGATACAAAAAATCGATTCGTTACCGCTGGTTTTATTAAATCGATGTATCGCCTCGTTAATTATTAATTAATCGATAAAGTTGCTTGACGTGTTAAATTTTCATTGGCTATTTATCGAATTTATCGAGTTTTATATTTTATCAATGGTATCGGTTTATTGTTGATAATCGATTTAGTTTTTGTGTTTTTTGTGAAAATATTTTAACGAATGAACTAGGTACTGACTGTGGTTTCGTTCGTATGGAAATACTATTTTTACTGTTGGAGTTTGTGCAAAGTTCGTCCTTCCTTCTTGAACGTTTAGAATAATTATGAAAGACATCCATTGATAATACTGTCAAGTTGGTTGCCACAGCATTTAAGGCTGTGTGTGTTTTTTTTTTCCAACTAGCCCGCAACATGCGGCATGCAAACCGTACTGCATTTTGATAATTAAAATGGGAATATATCTATCTGATCTATATCTATAAAACAGTAAACTGACTGACTATTGATATATCAACGCACAACCCAAACCGTTGGTCTTAGAGACATGAAATTTGCAGAGTGTGTTCTTTATGAAGAGTAGGTAGCCACTAAGAAAGGATTTTTGGAAACTCAACCACTAAAGGGGCCACGCTTGCCGGGGTTGCGCCACGCCTGCCGGGGTTGCGCCACGCCTGCCGGGGTTGCGCCACGCCTGCCGGGGTTGCGGAATGTTTATCATAGTTACCGTGACCCTGGAACATAAAGGGCAATCGAAGGAACATGAGTGGGTTTTAGTCAGTAAAAGTCTGACACGCCCTCCCGCCGCACCCAGGACGGGAGCAGTCATTTGAAGATTTCCCACTCACCAAAAAAAAAAAAACCACTAAAGGGGTAAAATTGCGTTTCGAATTTCGACAATTACGCGGGTAAAGCTGCGGGCAAAAGGTAGTTCTAATATAAATTGGCATAATTCCCTTAATTCATTTTCATTTATGGTCTGTAATTTTCTAGGCCGTAGGTCAGAAGGCATTTGCTCTGTGAAAACTAGAAACCCACCGACCGTGGAAAGACAGTCGTGCAGTAGCTAATGGTCGCGTGTATCCCTTAAGGTAAAAGGCAGTTCAAAAACTCATTCGGTGAATTGAAATGAAATAAGCATGAGTTGCACTGTCAAACCCTGACTCAGAAGGGATGATGTAAAGGTGGCCATTGACGGTCATTTTGGAGCGTCAGTTGAACTGACGTACGTCCAAAATTTGATCGTGAGTGTCGAATGGCCATGCCAGAGTTGGTTGTCCGCCTAAACCATTTGGAGTGACGCCGCAGTTTTACGACGCGAAATGACCGTCAATTGCCACCTTAACATTCATTTATCTTTATAGTAATACTAGCTTCTGCCCTTCGCTCGAGTTAGAAAGAGACAAAAGGTAGCCTATGTTACTCTCCATCCCTTCAACTATCTCCACATAAAAAATCACGTCAATTCGTCGCTCCGTTTTGCCGTGAAAGAAAGACAAACAGACAGACAGACACACTTTCCCATTTATATTATTAGTATGGAGTTTATTATTCCTGAAGACATTACTTTATTTCCATCATTCACTCACTAATTCATTCTTTCTTTTATTCATTTTACACTCCTTAAAATTGTAGTGATTGTATATTCACTATTGCTTGTTATTTTTTTGCTTTATTGTTTTTTTTTAATTAAACTTAATGATATGAGATTGATTTTAAGTTATTGACATCGAACATATTGTATAATGTTAATGTGGACATGGCTTCAAGTTCCTGGAATTTTAAAATAAATATTTATATGACGAAGAAAACTGTTCTTTTTAAATCCCGTTTTTTCCTCCTTGGACAATTGACACAGCATGAAATACCAACAAAATAAAAAAAAAAACATTTTATATCCATTCTCCAAGGCATGCGAACACAAATTCAGCAAAAAGTCGTCGTCACAACGCATTACAATTGAATGAAACTTTAACAGTACTTAAAAATAAAAAAAATATACGCACTTACATTACCATCGGAACTGGAGAATCCGAAAAAACCCGAAGTGCCAAAACGATCGATCACGTAGCCACGAAACAGGACAATTAAATGCGAAAAAAATATCGTTCAAGTGTGGGCCGGGCTTGTACATGTAGGGTTCCGAACATAGGTACTACTATTTTGCAATGTTAAGATCGAAAAAATGAAAAATCAGGTTTCTTGTATGAGATGTCTTCTGTGTTATCTTTGTTTATATGTTTATCTAAATTAAACATTTTAAGAGGTAAAGTTTGATATCTATCTTCTATATCTATAAATGATATAAAATGGTAATCATACTGACTGATTGACTAACTGTTGATATATCAATGCTCAGTACACACCGCTGGTTCAAGAGTAACTAAATATTAAGAAAGGATGTTGCGGAATGTTTATAATAGTTACCGTGACCCTGGAACATAAAGGGCGATCGAAGGAACATGAGTGGGTTTTAGTCAGTAAAAGTCTGACACGCCCTCCCGCCGCACCCAGGACGGGAGCAGTCATTTGGCAGATGCTATCTTAGTTTTAAATAATGTATCGTTTTGATTAAATAAATAAATAAAAAAAAAAATTGATGATTTCCCACTCACCAAAAAAAATATATATATTACGAAAGGATTTTTGGAAATATCGACACTAAATAGATAAACAGGGGAAGTATCGACATTTACGCTAGCTTTTATATTGTTACCTTCAAAACCAATAAAATCTAAAAAAATCATTGGAAACTATTAACTATACTATTCCTGAGTGCTAAAATAATATGCGGATGTAGTTCCAGGCAATAACTTATGCTACGTTATTTCCAAGACAAATCGCGGATGTAGTTCCGGCAAAAGGTAATGTTGTTATAGCGACAATACGGTACCCTAAAAATAATGCTTAAAATTCTCAAAACCCGACTTGCGACTTTTTCTTGCTGAGCAAAGGAAAAATGTTTAATGTATTTTTCATTCAGGTCTTTAAGTTAAACAAGCTAAATGGGAAAAGGATGAGCATCATTCTTGAACGTCCATTCAACAGTCGGTTTGGTTTTTAGGGTACCTTAATTTGTTTTTGGTATATTTGTGTAGGTTTTTAGGCTTGTGCAGTTACGCGACATAATAAGTTTAGCTGAATGACGTTTAAAGATGCCTATTAATATCTTAATTAAATAATAGTATATCTTGGTTTTGAGTATGCTGACATGAGGAGGTTTCATTTTATTTAAACTAAATAATAATGAATTACTTATGAATTTTAGTATGATTCCCTATAATATTTAGTATTAAATTACTTACATATTTTTTAAATCGATTGTCGCTCCCCTATTGGTAGCATACGCGCGCTGAGTAAGCGATAAGATAATAAATAATATTTATTTATTAGCTTAAATATGTCTCATCATAATACAACCAAGAAAATCTAGGTATCTATTCCTCACTGGATAATACCACGTCACATCTATCAAAAGGTTACTTCCGAATGGTTACCCAAACAATCATTGCCTAAATCAGTTGTGAAATCGAAAAAAGGGCTTTCATTTCACACCCTACACTTCCGAAAACAGAATGTAAATATCTACTGAAATCTACTATTAACAAAATACGGAAAAATGTATCATATGCAATAATTGTATAATAATGGTACATTATACCACTAGTGCGCTAAAGTCATTATACTCTTGGCTTGATTGTAGCTTGAGTTGAAAACGTTAAAAACGTAATGGAATGGAACCGGGCACATAATGATACAATTCTTGTTTCTATAGAATAAAATGATTTTTCAACATACTTTTAAGCTAAAATTATTCATTACTAGCCGTCTTTCAGGTTTGACCCTCATCTTTGGCTACTACTTCGTTATCGTCGGTCGAAGCGTAATGTTATAAAGCCTAGGAACAAAGCAGTTTCTACCCGTGCAAACAATTATAAAATCGGCCCAGGACTTTTAGAGATTACCACTTACAAACAAAAAAAAAACAAACCATACCTCTTTATAATTTTGGTGTAGATTGCACACTATAATATTAACGCATCATACTATAAAGTTCAGAACGCACACTATATCACTATTCATATTACGACACAAAATACTTATTAACATATTTTTGTAAGCTGTCAACACGCGATTCTCCATAGAATTTATAAAGCGTCTCAGTTACTTGAGACTTTGAGACGCCAATTTGTCTCAATTTATTAGCTGTTTATCAAGACAATTATACTGCCGTGCTTATGATAATCACAGTAAGTCACATTTTTGGCAGAATTGAGTTGAGTATATATTCGGAATGTCGACATCGAGATCTACATTTCTGTATATTTGAAATTTGAAAATGTCAAATAGAACGGCAAATAAGCTTTAGCATAATTACAGTAAGACACATTTGGCGGCAATCTTACTTATTGTAATTGCAGTATGGGCACATACGGTTGATTTTTTCAGAAAGTTAAAACCATTTCCTAGGTAATGCTGCAGTAAGTGGCACTTGCTATCATTACATTAAGTTGAAAATAAAACATTAATATACTAATCCATAACATATTTACAGTAACAGCATATTATCATTCGCATTGAGATTCGCAACGTATGTATCTATTATTTTATCATAAGTACAGTAAGTGGAACTTACTGTGTATATGTGTGTAGTCAGTGAATTAAAGTATATATTTATATGCGCAGACATAATAACAGCAAGATTCATTACTGTAATTATGTTTAGGAATACTTCAATTTATGCGTAGACTTGCATGGACCAAATAAGGTAAATGCGTTACTTACTGCAAAAATTCTAAGGCGTTTAGGGTCCGGCCGGGTAGTGCGGAGAGGGTCAACTACGTAAATTTGCAGTCGCGGTCACCACGCAACCACAGAGGCTGCTGAGGTGCGACAGAGAATAAATTTTGCGCCAAAATCACTTATTAAAATAAAAGTATACGTTGTTTCATAGCTTTATAATATGTTCGGCACTTATTTTACATTACTTAAAAGACAGTTGACTGATGTAGGTAATCTTATCACTTCAGACCGCTCAGACCTACATATCCTTAATATCTTCGTAAGGCCCAACTTATGTAAATTTAAGTCGATATAAATTATAACACAATGTATGTACACAAAATGCGAGTCAGTAGTTGTGGCCCAGAATTTGATTTAGTGAATTTTTAATTAAACGCTTTTGATTCAATTACTTTAAGAGCTATTTATTATACACAGAATTATAATCATTTAAATCATAAAAACAGCCCTCAAATTGCATATAACTCGATTAAATTACTTTTTCATGAAATAGGCAATCAATCGAGTTATGTGACTAATGGCCTATTACTTGCCTATTACAGTCGCAAATCATCCTATATCAACACACACCCAGACACTCAGCTGCAAATTGCAAAAATACGTAAGAATATTTGAATTTCGCGAGCTACCTTGAACCACCTTAAGAAATTTAAATTGCCCTGAAAGTGCAGAGTTGTGCTGCATTCTGTTAATCTACGTATTATTATTTTTATATATGTTCCCATATTTCGGGACCCTGAGGTCCCGGACTTTTGGAAGGCGTAAGAGGGGCCGAAGCTAACTCGCAGAGGCCCCTTGAGCAAAACTTTTGGCTTGAGAAATAGGACAAGAACCGACGATTATCCCTATATGCACTATGGAAGTGCACCTAAGAACAACCCCCGGTTGGTGTTGGACTATTGTAAAACATGGCAACTAAAAATAAAATTGGACTATGGATTTGCGTTCTTTAGTGAATAAGGTACCAGATATTATGGAATGACTATGGCCCCTGCCTAACCAGTGGTTGCAAACACGGTAAGAATGGCAGATCAATGGTGACTTGCGCAGTCAATAAATAGGCCCCCGAAAACGGCCGCTAGCACATAGTGACGTAGCGACAAGGGGGAAACACCACGGCTATTAGCATCTTACTGGAATACTTCCTTCTTCCGAGCACGTTTGCTCTTGCGAGTCTCAACTCAAACCAGACAACCAAGGCAGTGAGGTGGGAGCCTTGTTCCTCGTCAGTGCTCACTCTGGCCGGTCAATGAAGGCAAGCCATATCATTAAGAATTCCAAAAGAAAACTGCCTTTTTTTAAACAATGTGTTATTGTATGGTTTTTGTTTAGTATGAAGAAAAAGTTTTAATAAATTCGTGTTTGTAGACACGAGCTGTGTACTTTTACATTAACTATGATTTAATAATACCCTTTTGTTTCATTTATCTACAAATATTATTCAGGAAAGTCATTAATTTTGGCTTTGGTGCTTTTTGGCTGATGCTATAATTTTACATATTACTCCAAGCTATAATTACAGTAAGTGATTAGGATATATTAGGCAAATTGTGTAATTTTTGTTATTCTATTTAAACATTACCTCATATTGTAATCATTGTTGCAGTAAGTACTATAAAGTAAAGATTATTACAGTAAGTCGCACACTTACTGTACCAATACTAAAAAAAACATATTTTGTTAATTGTTCGTTCCTTAACATAAATATTTTTTCACACTTTTTAATTAGAAATATTATCACTAAATAAAAATAAAAATATACAAATTGTTAAACAATCCTATGTTTATCTTAAACATTTGAGAAAACTTAGGTTTAATTTATATTTTAGGAGAAACGTCAAAAGTAAAAAAAAAAACTTTAACCGCCTTTTTCTCAAAAGTGTCTCCAAGGCACTTACTGTATATATCACAAGCACGGCAGTATAGCTATTGAGTTTTCAATGTGAAAAGTATTTTCACATTGAAAAATTGAATGTATTTTTTAAACTAGCTTTTTTCCTCTTTACTCCCTTGAAAGTCTACATCCTGAAATAATGTTCATACTTATTCAATATAAAAAAATAAAAATAAAAAATCAGTTGGCTTGAACAACTGAACCTACCGTTGTTAAAGCGTAACAGACAGACAAGAGTTTATATTAAATTTATAGGTATTTCTTATGGAAGTATAAATGTAACTAACCCATTTATTTCCCTTTGTTAACAGCTTGTATTAAGCAAATCGACCCATACAGTTTCAGATATTCAATACAAACTGCGAGATATGCCTAGCGATTTTAGCCTAATATAAAATTAGAAGTAATGGTCACAGAACCCAACCTCAAAAGCCAAAAAACTACATTAAAAGCTTAAACTGTGCTGAACCTTTTTTAATTCATGGCAACCCTTATAAGGCCATACGTCCGCAATGCAGGCATTCAATTCAATGCGTTTTCGGTAAGAAATCTTTTTGTATGGTTCGCAAGTAAAGCTTGAGAAAGTTCGATGGCCTTATGGGGTCAATAGAGTAGGCCTGTATAAGTTCGTACGTCGTGAGCCTATAAGTCGGAAATTTATGGGTCTCTAGTAGTTCACTGTTTTCCTATAGGAAGAAGAAAAAAATTGTAATAGTGTTCTTGTAGTTTTACTGGGTTGCGGAGGTCTGATAGGCAGTTGGTTCACTTAAATCATTGGTATCCAGTTGAATCTGGTTAGGCTGGAAGCCGACCCATAGTTGGGAAAAGGCTAGGCACAAGATGATGATAATTTTTTCTCTAGTAAGAAAGTAAGTAACTTTTTAACATTCTATAACGTTCGGCTTGAGAAGTTAATCTTATAAGTTTTATTTCACTGACGATTGTAATCAATAAGGACAAAAAGATGGACACCTGGACAGAATCAATCAATCTATCTAAATTAATGCCAATTAAGCACTTTAACAATAACTTATTTAAATATTGAAACATCACAAAACTTTTAAATAAAACAATATTTTATCAAACAAGTAGCCGACAAAGGAGCTGTTGGCATCTATTAGAACCACGTCTAAAATATCATAAATTTCAACATCAAAACTTAATATTTAATTTAGAACTAATAAATTCGAGCCAATAAGTTAAAATTGTTTGAAACGACCAAGTTTCAAGTTTCAAGTTGTTTATTTCATAACAAAAATACATTTGTGTCGAAATATATGCACAGTAAGTACGCAAAAGGAAGCAACATAAAATTATAACACAGTAACCACATTCCTCACACATCAAAGTTAAACATTTGTCCAAAAAAAAAAGCACATTACTTTACCTTTATAAACATTAATGTTCTTGATACAGAGCAAAGCAAAACACAAAAATATAAAAAAACGCAACGTATATCGAAGTCAAGGAACAATGGGTACGCATTTATTTTAAATTTCAGTCGATATTAGTTTTTAAAATTTTTGTCATTACAAAATTCGTCAATGCTGTAATAGGCTTTATTCAGTAACAAAGACCTGAGTTTATTTTTAAACATGTTCACATTCTGAATATTCTTTAATTCTACCGGTAATTTGTTAAACAAATTGACAGACTGCACGCGTGACGAATGTTTGACAACATTAAGCTTTGGCTGCAGAATACTAGGAAGATCCTTTCTGCGAGTGTCTACTCTATTTTTTCTATCATCGTCGGTTTCAAATTCGTTAATATTTTTGTTTAAATAAGTAAGGAGAACTAAAATATAAAGACATGGTACAGTTAAAATTCTAAGTTTAATAAAAAACTCCTTACATGATTCCGTTTGGTTTAAACGAAGCATGGTTCTTATTGCTCGCTTTTGTATAGTAAAAGCTGCCCTTGTATTATATCTATAGCTATTTCCCCAAAATTTAATGCTATATCTGAGTTTAGATTCAACTAGGGCAAAAACCAGACCAAATATTTCGCAGGAAAACCAACCTCTGGGAAGCTGTTCGTTCAAAAAATATTTGCTCTCAATAAACGTCTTGTACACAGTCCAATATTGGCCACTCTTTGGGCGGATAGAGTAACGTTTCACACTTAACTTTTGTCACACTTAACCCTGTATTGAAGTTTTTTTTTGTTCTAATATTAAGTACTAACTGGCCCTTTTTTTTGGGGAGTGGGAAATCATCAAATGACTGCTCCCGTCCTGGGAGTGGCGGGAGGGCGGGTGTGTCAGACTTTTACTGACTAAAACCCAAACATGTTCCTTCGGTTGCCCTTTATGTTCGGGGTCACGGTAACTATTATAAACATTCCGCAACCCCGGCACTAACTGGCCCCGCGGTTTTATCCGCGAAGTTTCTATATTTTAGGTAAAAGCTAAATGTGGCTGCAGTTGGTTTGGCTTGAAAGTGAGACAGACAGTGTTATTTTCGCATTTATAATATTAGTATGGAAGAATGGAAGAAAGCATGTCGGTAATGAAACTGACTTCAGGTGTATATTACTGTCTTTAATATATTCATTTATTTAGCTGACCTATGCGGTTTTAGTCACGTCTTTCAAATCTTTGCCTTCTCTGATTAATGAACTATCCAACACTAAATTATGTTTTCATAAATAAGTAAAGTTAAATTAAGTAAGCTACGTTTTCATCCGGTCCTAAGTTCTTACGCTTAACGCATTCAACCATACAAACGAACAAAAACTCCAGCTATATACATTTAAGAATTCTTTGTTAGTAAAGATAATATTGCCAGAAAATTGTAGCAATTTTCGCCAGTTATCTCCAACTTTCACCATTAAAATAAAACCTATTACAAAAAAAAAATAACCGACTTCAAAAAGTTAAAACTTAAAAATAACTTAAATTTCGGAAGTCGGTGTCTTTTCTTCTGCCAGTCAATTTGTGTTGCCACCGACTTCCGAAATTTAAGTTATTTTTAAGTTTTTACTTTTTGAAGTCGGTTATTTTTTTTTTTGTAAAAGGTTTTTTATTTTTTACTTTTTAGTGTCGAGTTAAAATTTAGTCCTGTTTAAAATGAGCCCAAACACGACTACTGTGCTGTAATTTCAAGGTTTGTACTTTTTCTGATGCTCCTGGCTTCAGCATCAGGTCTCTATGTACTTCGGTGTTCCTCATTAACAGTACGTTTATCCACACATCGAGCCCTTTTCAATGAGCCTAAACACGATATATCTGCTGTTATTTGTCGAGGAGTTAGGTACTCTGCAGACTATCCTGACTGCAGCATCAGGTCATGACTTCATGATCATGAGCCCAAATGTGGCAAATGCCCTATCAAACATCAAAACAATTTACTAAAACAGTCCTTGCCTGTTCGAGTAACTTCTTACTGTTAAGGAGTTGTACCTTCCATCATCAGCTCAGCTAACTGAAATGGTGACAACCATACGCAAATACACAAGATACTTCATAAAATATGCGAAAAACAATAAGTGAGCCTATAAAATTTGAGGGTTGCCTTCGATTTCTCTAAGATCCCATCATCAGATCCTAACTTGGTGACAATGGGACCACCTCAGAACTATCTGCTTTCGAACAAAAAAAGAATTTTGAAAATCCGTTGACAATTGACGGAGTAATCGATGAACAAACATACAAAAAAAAAAAACATACAAACAGCCGAACATAGTACCTCCTCCTTTTTGTGAAGTCGGTAAAAATAACTGCCGACAAAAACAAACTGTTTTGCTATTTGTACAGAAAGTTACCAACTTTTCCCAACATTGTCCGTTCGGTTCAACCATAACTTGGTCCAGATAGCAATTTAACTTACTATGCAAACTTAACTGGCTGATTTTGTTAGGAGCTTTGTTTACTGCTGAAAAAATAAGTGACAAGTTGACGTTGAAAACTGGAAGGTATATTTAAAATTTTAGTACGTTCTTCTTTTACAGTTTATAGCTTAGCATTACGCAGAATGGTAATCCTTACAAGCACCTATAATAATTTCTTTATTTACCAAAACCATCAGAATATAATGTTTAACCTTAAAAATATTGTGAATTTCGGGCAAATACTGTGTGGCTATTACCTGGTTACAAATTATTTACATACTCTGAAATACTCTGACTTCTAAACTAGATATATGGGACTTCTGTCTTAGGAGACAGTGATTCAAAAGTGAATCTTAGAAACTACACAGGAAAAAGTGTTAAGATTAACTCTTGAAGACCTTGCTCTTACTATGTTTATGTCGGCTTTTAATTTAATCACCAACTTAATCTTCAGGCTGCTTTTGAGAAATTTCTAGTAAAAATCTCAAGGAAATCTCAGTGCCTAACGCAAGAGATCTCAAGATAAGCTATAATTTCAAATAAAAAACGTCATCCAAATCGGTTCACCCGTTTAAGAGCTACGGTGTTACAGACAGACCGACAAACAAACGCAGACACACATACCAGTCGTACTTATAACAGCCCTAATTTTGCATTGGTGTTTAATTTTTTCATCCTACTAAACAGGATAAATAGCTAATTAATTTCCGACAATTTTGAGGATAAAATGAGGTGAGGAAACCTGGACTTGTAGTTAATTTAAGTCCGAAATCGCCAATCTGTCTTGAGCAAGCGTGGTGATCAATGCTCGTGCCTTCTCTGTATGAGAAGAGGCCTTTGCCCTACAGTGGGACAGTAATAGGCTGATATTAATTTTGAGAATAAAATGTGCCAGTCTGTTCAAATAAATTAAACTGTGTATATAAATCGTGTTAACGGTAGGTATTTAACCATATAGATGTTCATCTCCATGTAATACGATATCATCTGATATCAATAGCTATGCCCATATGTTATTATTTGGAAAGCCACATACGTCACTTTCTTTTTATATTTATTGGTTTAAATGTTTAAAACATCGATCGGTAATATATTGACTTGTTCTTTTTTATGTCGTTAGGTAGCAAAACGGCACCGTTGTTGTGTGATTGGCTGCTTGCTTGTTGCGGGTTCGATTTTCGCATACAGTGTGTCCCCGGATAAACCACTGCGTGGATTTTGTTCAAATAAAAACAATAATGATGCCAAAATATTAACACTATGGTAAATAAAAAAAGTACATAAAAGCAGTCAATAGGAAGAAAAACATTTAATTTTGAACACAAAAGTGTTAATTTTGAACATAAAAATATATTTACAATTTAATTTTAATAATTTTTCTCTCTTTTGTCTATCGATAAATTCTAGTCTAGTTTCACCCATTTTCGTTTGTGCACCTTATCTGGGGACACACTGTAACAAAAATCTCTTTACTATTAATCCCAGTTTGTATATTATGTGAATTTTTAAATGCACCCCCGATAGAAAGCCCTAGAGTAGGGTAATGTGGGCTGACAGCACAAGAAAGTAATTTTCTGTTATAAATAATTTGGTTTTCATTTTTGTTTCAGGTACGTGAAACCTTTCAAGCAAATTATCTAGCTACAAAGGTAGCTTTTAGCCTGAAAAACTCTAGCAGCAGGAATGGAAAGCAAAAAATATTTTTTTTTAATTTTTTAGTATCGTTTTCATGTCATTGCTTGTTCTATGGTATCCAGACAACTGACAAACATACTTATATAATTTATAAATACATACATATTATAGATCAATTACACTTAGACACAGAACAAACAATAATGCTCATCACACAATGTTTGTCCTGGGTAAGAATCGAACCCAAGACCTCCGGCTTAGCTGGTAGGGTAACTTTGCTATAAATGAAACCTTACATATTTGTCTAATTTCTTAGGATTGGGCCTTTTATTCCTCAACTAGCTTTTGCCCGCGGCTTCGCTCGCGTTAGAAATAGACAAAAAGTAGCCTATGTTACTCTCCATCCCTTCAACTATCTCCACTTAAAAAATCACTTCAATTCGTCGCTCCGTTTTGACGTCAAAGAATGACAAACATACAGACAGACAGACACACTTTCCCAATTATAATATTAGTATGGATTTCTTATAACCAAACCAAGATAAATGATTCCCCTTCAAGTTTTCAGTCACTTTAATTATCCTGACACTAACCGCCTAATATCTGAACTTAAAATTCAGTAGTTACAAATCACTGAATGACTCATGTCTATTTCTCTTTTATATAACACAAACCATAACACAATAGCTCTAAGAACAGCAATGAAACACGATACACCCACTCGAAGCAAACCGTATCATTACGATTTACAAGACATTGCATAAAAACGCATTCAAGCCCAAGCGGCCATGTTTTATTCATAGCGAATACTGTATTGTATTCAAATATAGACTTTCGCCAATTATAATGACTAGTGCTTTCGCGGGCAGAACCGGGGTGTCTTACTAGTGGGTGTGCTTTAGAAACTCATTTACAAATGACGTTTCTGATTTGTGATGGTTTATGGGGCAAGCATACCTAATTATCTTTTTAAATATAATATTGCCGACTAGCGCTGAAAACCAGCGTCGTGGACTCGTGCCTGTGTTTGGGCCACGGCATTATGATGAGCGCTAGCCGTTTCGCGCGATAGTGACGCTACTTAACTCTTTTAGTTTTAAGCTGGGCATTGACGGTCATTTTCGCGTCATTCTAGTTGTAAAGCTGTGGCGTCTCCCCAAATGGTTTAGGCGGCTAACCAAGTCGGGAGTGACGATTCGACACTCACGATCAAATTTTGGATGGACGTCAGTTCCAGTTCAGTTCGGTTTAGGCGCATTAGGGCTAATTCTCGTTTTGGCAACCGACTCCCTAATGGACTACTTCTCATTATGGCTACTTCTCGTTTGGGCTACTTATCGTTTGGGCTACTTCTCATTTAGGCTACTTCTCATCTGGGCTACTTCTCATTTGGGCTACTTCTCATTTGGGCTAATTCTCAATTGGGCTACTTTTCACTTGGGCTAATTCTCACTTGGGCTACTTTTCACTTGGGCTACTTCTCACTAGGGTTATTACTCATTAAAGGGCTACTTCTCAAAATTCTGGTTTTTTTTTCAACTGACGCGGAAAAATGACAGGCAATGCCCAGCTTAAGGAGCTTCACTGTGTGCGAATAAACTATCTTATCTTCCATCCAATTATAATTATCAATTCAGAACATTATTTCTAATTGCTCCAAATACCAAAACCACGATCAATTTTACGCGTAAAAACAACACTATCTAAAACCAATCACGTTTTAGCATTGTTATTGAATATCAATGGAAGACCACCACGGTTGAAGTGTTATCTGACAAATTTGACAACTCACAGCCACTTCTGACAAATGACGGCCATGTTTGACAAATTACAGGCGCGTTTGACAAACTGCAGACCACCTTATAAAGGCCTATTGTTTGATGTGTTTGTGGCTACTGGACGTTCTCTTAATTTTTTTTTTAACTAGTTTAACTTGTGGTTTTGTCTGTTTTGTTTTGGTGTGAAATTATTTTCATAGTTTTCTAGAGAAATATATCGGCAATAATTGATTTAATTATAACAAAATACAGGTCTTTTTGTGTCCATTGCAAGTCAAAGGTTTCTTCTTTTAAAAAGGAGGTACGAGCGTTGATCACCACGGATGATCAAGATGAATTGAAAATTCCCGTCTAATGTTTAAACATTAGACCGAAGCTAAAGGAAAAAACTAGTCTTATATTATTACTAGCTTTTGCCCGCGGCTTCGCTCGCGTTAGAAAGAGACAAAAAGTAGCCTATGTTACTCTCCATCCCTTCAACTATCTCCACTTAAAAAATCACGTCAATCCGTCGCTCCGTTTTGCCGTGAAAGAAAGACAAACATACAGACAGACAGACAGACACACTTTCCCATTTATAATATTAGTATGGATAAGACTAGGTTTTTATGATGTTTTCCAGCAGTATTTAGAACTTTAAGTATCAGAATTTTAATTCCATGACCAAGTTTAGAAAGTATACTAAAATGTATATTGAATTCAAAGTACAATTTCCCTGTGTTTGAATCAATGATTGAAAATTCGGGCCACCTCTAGGTCAACTCGACATGTTAACTTAGATTTGTTTTATATAAAGCTGGTTTTTTATTTACATTGCGAATCTGGGATACAAATAAAAATAGAGGTTCTTTAAATTAATGTACCTATTTATCTTTTACTGGGTATCAAATTTCAGTCGTATTAAGTTTAAACTTAATTCAATAATAACTTGTAAGTCATTAGTTGGTAAATCTATTTTGAAATGATGAAGAAAGTATTTATTATATCTTCGAACACACGTGATTCGAGACAGAATAGAAAGACAAATAGTAGCGTGACAGCCGGGTGTCGGTTGGTCAACGAAAGGTTAAATTACAGTACGTACAAAGGTGTTTTTATAAATACTGAATATAGTTGTGGCTAGCTGTTCAGTTTTGCCCACGTATTTGATTGCTGCTCCGCTCCAGTAGGCCTTATTGTGATTATATATAGCTTTATTAAGCCATTTTCGATTAATGGGCTATTAGGCACAAAAGAAAAATTCATGTCAGACCATTAGTTCTTAGGATTAACGCGTTCAACCAAACAAACAAACTCTACAGCTTTATAATATTCGTATATAATTATACGTTTATACGCTAACAAGTAGGTGTCAACATTAATTTAAAAGCCTGTGTTTCTTCTTAGAATACTTAAATAGAGTTTACTTAGCGTATTTTCATTATCTTATTACTTTAGTGGGTCCAGACCACTATCCTAGTTACGAAAGCCAACCGTTGGCAGCATGAAAAACTTTAAAGAACTTTTCCCGTTTTTCTTTTTTCCATGACTTCGTACGAAAATAGAGCACTTTTTTCTGAAGTTGTTTAGCTCGGAAGAATATTTACTTAGTATAAAGTAAATATTATATACTTATGCCCTTACTTACTGTGTACACTGTGTCACTTTATCACTGTGTAAAGTTATGCAATGAATAAAGCCTGTGTAACCATACATTTTTTGACGTATAAACCTATCACAACTTTATGCAGCGTTTATTAGTAAGCGTCAATTCACACGTACCACAACCACACCACGTCGCAGCGACAAAATGTGGTCAAGATGTGGTTACGTGTGAATAGTGTCGCAGCGGCTTTTTGCAGCTGCGTTGTGGTAGCCACAAAATGTCGATGTGGTTAGCGCAGGCGCCAGCTAGGCGCGCGTGGACGTCATGTCGTGGCGATGTGGCCGCGCTGCCGCCGCGTTGCCGTCGCGGTGTGGTTGCGATGTAGTCGTATTACACAGGTGGTCGATAACAACCACAAAATGTGGTGCGTGTGAATTGTAATATTCATTTTCAATACAAAATTTACGCCCGACCACATCGCGGCGTTGTGGTGTGGTTGTCGCTGTGGTGTGGTTGTGGTACGTGTGAATTGAGCCTAAGGCGCTTAGTTTCTGAACATAAAAGTCCATAAAAAATAGTACTTACTTAGGGTTTGTTTAGAAAATTTTTCCTCATACTTTTAATAAATAATTTTTTTTTAGTCGTGGAACAAATCCGAAAAATTCCAAGATTGCGCTTAACCATCAATTTTAAATACACAGTAATTTAAAAACGCATTCAAGTTGATCATTACTCACCATCATTTACAAAATACATTTACTAAAAGGCTTTCATTCTTTATCAAACCTTATTTATATATATTTTTAAGTTACTTTTAAAACAAACATTTTTATGCCTAACTCAGTCACGATTCAACCCACTGTCTCGATAGGGTTGTGCACTCGTATGTCAACAACATATCGATACCACGTCCCACCTTAATGCACTTCCGTGAGAAATTAGAGGCACAATTGTGGGAAACTCCGATGTCCATTCATTACTGTAAAGGGGGCAGTACAGTCTTGTACACTGTCGAGCATGTTGGTTTAATCTCGAGACTTGAGTCACTATTTATTCAAGGAGTTTGCGATTATGATACTAGTCTTATACTCATTCTCACGGTGTGTTCGGTTTAGTATGTTAAGAATTTATGTTACACCAGTGTATTTGGGCTAATATTAATGCAGTTGGGTTCGGTGTGTTTTTATCTGCGAAGTTGCGTATCTAAAAATAAAGGGATACTTTATTTTTTTTTTCGAATACGTTAAAACTTAATTGACTTCCTTACTTACTTAATTTACTTAGATATTTTTTCAATAGCTTTTTTTGAGCTTATTAGTGCCCTTTGGGTTTTTGAATTCACACACTTCAAACCACTGATCCTTTTTTTTTTTGGTGAGTGGGAAATCTTCAAATGTCTGCTCCCGTCCTGGGTGCGGCGGGAGGGCGTGTCAGACTTTTACTGACTAAAACCCACTCATATTCCTTCGATTGCCCTTTATGTTCCAGGGTCACGGTAACTATTATAAACATTCCGCAACTCCGGCAGGCGTTGGCCCTGTTGGGTGTTGGGCCCCTTCCTGTGCTGACTCCTTCTCTTTGAGGCGCGCGTGGAACACTAACGCGCCGTCTACGCGGTCCTGGTCCTAGCCGGGTGGCGAGCTACCCATCGCTCGCCATCCGCAGAACCGCGTCTACGGTGGCCGGTAGTCGTCTTGCGACTCTCGACGTCTTCGCCTGGGTCTTAGTCCGGGGCGAGAGGCTCGTCGTTGCCTCTCGCGCGCCGCCGTTTCCTTCACTAGCATAACTGCTTCGCAGAAGAAGGCGACGGCATCCCATTCCGTCTCGCCCCAAAGCATGGCTTGAACCAGAGCCGGGCGCGAGAGATCACCGCCGCCGATCGCCTCTACGATGACACGTCGATGGTCCGCCCATTCGCGGCACACCCCCACCGTGTGCTCTACCGTGTCCTCCAGGCGACCGTTGCTGCAGTAAACCACTGATCCTAGAGACATGAAACTTGGAGGGTGTGTTCTTTATTAAAAGAGATTAATAAATAAGATTAAATATCCACTATGAAAAGAATTTTGAATATTGACACCGAAAGCTGAATTTACTGGATCGTTCGACATTTGAGCGGGCGAAGCCGCGGTCGAAAGCTAGTTAATTAAGTAAGGTTCTTTAACTGTATACTAAAGCTGTCTTAAAGTACAGGTTCTAAGTATATCTTAGAAATTCCATTGTTAATAGTTTCAGTGTTCAAATGTTAATTCTTCCAAGAACCTATAGTGCCGATGAAAATTTTATTGCTCATAAAATTTTCAATTCTTTGTAATGAAAATAAAGGACTATTACAATAGGTTTTAAAGGTCACTTGGGTGGGCTTTAGAATATCTAAGAAGTTATGATCAGTAAAGAGTATTTAATGGCAAATCTGACAATAGTTAAAAAGGGTTTTTAATAGTTATTTTTGAGACAAAGTACTTGTTAGAAAACCGGTGAAAACGGGGTTCAAATTGATGGATTCCATTCCTTCTATACGATATAAAGTCAAGATATTTATTACTTTATAACAAACTAGCTTCTGCCCGCGACTTTATCCGCGTGGATTTTTCCAGAATTTTCTTTGCTATAAACCTCACGGAGCTCGAGACCTTTCCAACGAATGCAAAACCGTGGAAATCGGTTCGTGCGTTCTGGAGTTACAGCGTCAGGAAGGAAAACCCGACTTATTTTTGTATAGTAGACTTACCGGTTGCAGCTACAGGAAAATGGTCTTAAAAAAGATTATTCATATTTTTCTTTGAAGTTTCAATTCTTATTCATATCCTATTTAACCTTGCAACGACCCAGCGACAGCCGGTTGTCGGACTGCTATTGTCTTTTTATTTTGTCTCGAATCACGTGAGTTTGAAGGAATTTTTCAAATTAATTCTATTATATCCTAAATTAAATATTTTAATGCCAATCTTTCCTGTTTCTAATACTTACTAAATACTTCTGTGACGTGACTTCTGTGACCAATCTATAACGTATTAAAAAATTAGCAATTGCTAAATACTTTTCCGTAATCAAATTTTCTACAAAATACTTTACGGCACTGATCCTGTTTCTAACACTTATCAATCTTTTATTGAAAAAAAAAAAGTGAATAATCAAGATACTTATAACCCCAGATATCAAAGGTTTTAAATAAAGCCTGCCGGGGTCGCGGAATGTTTATAATAGTTACCGTGACCCTGGAACATAAAAGGCAATCGAAGGAACATGAGTGGGTTTTAGTCAGTAAGAGTCTGACACGCCCTCCCGCCGCACCCAGGACGGGAGCAGTCATTGGATGATTTCCCACTCACAAAAAAAAAAAAAGTTTAAATAAACATCCACCGACCAATTGCCAAGCAAAACCACAACAAAATACTAGTATTACTGTGATACATTTGAGTACCAACATTATTAATAACTATATCTCATTGTTATAATTTAGTTTCAGACTAGATAACGATCAATACTTTCGTTTGATCGATCGATCGTTCATTTTGAATCGATATCTACTTTCGATCATTTAATCAGCTATTATATAAATAATAATATGAATTGGAGATGGATTGGATTCGCTCGCAAAAAATAGAGATTAGGAAATATCTATAATAAAAGGGAAATTGACGTCCTTATTAAAATCATACAAGTGTGTATATCAGTTGTCTGATTACCATAACACAAGCTCTGCTTAGCTTGGGATCAGATAGCCGTGTGTAAGATGTCCCAGGATATTTATTATTTATTTATTTTTGGATGTTAGAAAAATATAATTAATCATGAAAACGAAACTGTTACTAACTGTGAATACTGAATTATAAGTATGTTATGATAGGGAGAGACTGAATGGTTATTACCTTCTAATTTTTTTTTTACAAAAACTAGTATTAGCACGTTCAATTTCTTTATTTTACATTCAACAGATAAATCATGCACAGTACTCAATTGAGGTGATTAATCAAATAATCAAGGTGTCAATCCATTTGTCTGTTTGTCATAGAGAGATATTATATTTCCTCACGATCATCGAAACTTGATATTGCAGTTTGCACCTAGATTTTTGGGAATCAGCCTACTGTTTATTAGATAGATTTGATGTTTTTTGTCACTAAAATAGTATTAAATATGAACACTTATAAAATACACTAGCTTCTGCCCGCGGCCTCGCTCGCGTTAGAAAGAGACAAAAAGTAGCCTATGTTACTCTCCATCCCTTCAACTATCTCCACTTAAAAAATCACGTCAATCCATCGCTCCGTTTTTCCGTGAAAGAAAGACAAACAGACAGACAGACAGACAGACACACTTTCCCATTTGTAATATTAGTATGGATGGTGCGATTATCTCTGGAATTAGACTATGGTTTACTTTAGGATGTGCAATATCCACGATAGAGCTAAAAGTATTTAATATATTGAAAATCTCCTCTTAGTACTTTCCCAGTCGAATCAGAAACTAAAGTATTTAACATTGGATCATGTTAAAATATAAATGGGCAAACTCTCCAGTTAGCCTTGAAAACTGTTCCAATAATAAAATTATTAGCTTGCACGTGCAGTCTAAATGTAGCTCTTAATTTAAGGCTAAAAATGTCGACAGTCTAAATACACGGCGCGTTTGAAAGGATCTCAGGTTATAATTTTGTTTTCAATTGTGGTTATTTTTCGTTTTGTGGTTCGAATCCGGGCAAGTAACAATGTGACTTTCTCAATTCATAATTATGTAGTTTCTAAAGATTAACCTGGACTTGTAGTGAATATAAGTCTGATACCGCCAATCCGCCTTGAGCAAACGTGGTGATCAATGCTCGTGCCTTCTCTGTACGAGAAGAGGCCTTTGCCCTGCATTGAGACAGCTGATAGGCTGGTATCATTCTGCTCTTATATACATAGGCTTATATACATTATGCTTTTATACATAGAAATATCAGTAAAAAAATATTGCCAATAAACAAGAACATCCGTACAAACAGATTTCCAAATAAACTTGTATCTCTTTATAACAGCGAAGATACAACAAACACGTTTCTAAAAATACATTTTTGTCATCAAACGATAAAGTACACAGTGATTACACAAAACACAAGTACACAATTCACAACTATGTACTGAACAAACACAAGATTCGCTGAACATTTCGTAAGTACTGCGTGGCCTAAACAGATCTAAACGTAAAGGGAATTTGGTGCAAGTGATGAGTAGAGAGCGAGGATAAAAAATTCGAAATTTTGTTATTAATTGGCAAATTATTACAATACGATCAACATAAAAGGATCCCGCAATCTGTTCTCTTTTAAATGGATTTTATTCTATTTAATATTTTCTATATAGAAAAGTTACAAACACCGATCTACTGAAAAAAATCCGATCCACTAGAATACTAGAACAATGAGACTCAATAGCACGTTTTGCCTATATTTAGCGATGGGACTTGCGATCTTAAAACAACTAGAACACTGGAATACCTTCTATGTAATATTGTCGGAGTTATGCTAAAATTCAGTCATGATTTTGTCGCCGTGATCAAAATTTGGTCTGGTGTATCATCGTCACATATAATAACTTAGAGTCAACTTCCAGTTTAACCAGTGTTTTATATGGAGCTACTGTCTCTCAGACCTTTACAGCTAATTGTCAGACTCTGGGGAATAGTTTATTCTTTTCTTTTTGGTTGACTGGGAGATAATACTTTAGGCATTAAGTCCGCCACTGTACATTTCTGCATAAAGAATAAATCAATACTTAAATAAATTATTATCCTTATTAATATTATAAGTTGGAAAGTTAGTGTGTCTGTCTGCCTGTTTGTCCGTCTTTCACTGCAAATCGGAGCGATGGATTTGAAGTGGAGATAGTTAAAAGTATGAAGAGTGACATAGGCTACTTTTTATCTCTTTCTAACGCGAGCTAAGCCGTGCAAAAGCTACTTATTACATAAAGAACTGTGTTTAACGCTCTCGCTTACTCTTTACACCACAACAAAACTGCGCGTGCACAACATGATGTCACTCATCTCAGCACAAATGTTTGTTTAAGATTTAACGTTTGCTGAGAGGAATTAAAAACTTCTTGCGTAGGAGCAATTACGAAATGTGATGAATGCCATGTTTAATACTGGCTGGGTTGTAATCGAAGTGGTTTTGATGACATATATCTTAGTTTCGTCGATTTTAGGTTTACCTAGTGCTGTTTTGTCGATTGTAAGTTTGCCAAAGTAATACACGACTTGCATCTTGGAAAAACTGTTATAAATATTGATATACTTAAGTACATATTTTTTAATCATGTTACATTCTGTATTGCGGATGCCGCTTCAAGAATTTTGGCAGATTTAGCAACTTTTTTATTCTTAAGTACAAAATAAAGGTAAATTAATTCATTTTGTCCAGTGAGAATGAAAAAAAATATTCATTCTGACTGTAAATACTTTCTTAAAAAAGTACCATCTGAAACACTTTTCAAAAATAATAATGAAATTCTTATTTCGACTGGAACGGGCAAAACTCAGCGGCCGGAACACTAAGAATGTGATGATTGAATGGCCCGGGGTTGCGGAATGTTTATAATAGTTACCGTGACCCTGGAACATAAAGGGCAATCGAAGGAACATGAGTGGGTTTTATTCAGTAAGAGTCTGACACGCCCTCCCGCCGCACCCAGGACGGGAGCAGCCATTGGATGATATCCCACTCACCAAAAAAAAAATGATTGAATGGTTGTAAATTGAATTTGAAATTATATAATTATTGTAATTGAATTAACCACAAATCGATTTCTCCACAATTTCAATTTTAGATTTCTTCACAAAACTCATTGTAACCAAGAATATATCATATTTAACAAAACAATTGCAAACTAGCCATAATGACATTTCCAATTACGGCTGTTCTATCCGTTTGCGGGCTTTACCTCATAAATTTATATCTACAGACATATTGGCTGTCTCTTTACGTTATTTAATGTTACAAAATCTAATTTGCAAGTTTCCCTTGACATGTAAATTGCAGTCAATATTCTGATGTTAGTCATTGGTGAGAAATGTTGAGAATTATTGTTTTGTGTGTGGGATTGTTATTGTTGTGGGGTATGTAGAGGTCTAATTTTAGTGAGCTTGGTTGATTTTAAGCTACCTACACTGGTAATGAAAATAATGCTAGGCTTATCTTGTCCTACGTAGGTCAAAGTTCTCTGCTTATATCGAAATGCATAAGGTAAAGGAGTATAATAATTTTAATCGGTAATCAATTCATATAAATTACTGTGTATCTTTGAAATTTCGTTACGGCAACGTCACTGAAAAATTTATAATTAGAAACAAAATAATAACTTAAAATCAGCATCAGAATATAGGCATTTTTTTCATTACTCTTTTTACGGCTTAGGTTATTTTTTTTTTTCATCTTTATTTATTTTGGGGTTTTTATCTATACAGATATGTCAACCCCATCGTGCCTTTAACATTGTATTTATAATTAACACTTATTACGGCTTAGGTTAATTATAGGATATTTTTCCGATTCAGCAACCGTTCTCCGATGACCGATTCGCCATTGGACTGTTCGTCGACAGGATGATTCATTTATTTCCGTTTCGCCAGCAGGCTCTTTCACCTTTGGACATTTCGCCGACAGAACCTTTCATATGCGTCACTTACGACGACAGCCCTTTTCAGCTACTAACTGTTTCACCGACACGACGATAAACCTATAACTTTTAACTACAGACCTTTTCATCTACGGTGCATCCAAGTTGTACCTAGTTCTTCTTCTCCTCATATGCCAAATCGGTTCGGCCAATGATAAAGACCGACGAACAGTCCAACGGTCATCGGAGAACGGTTGCTGAATCGTATATGTTATTAGGCAGAAATATTGTTTAATCAACTCCAAAAATGATCCCTAAAGTATTCGGTTAAAGTACCTAATCGTGTACTCGCAAGAAAATCCAAAATTAACTATTCTCATTAAACGCAAAACAATCATTACACCTACAACTTGGACCACACTTCAAACAGTCAAAACTCCTACAAATACAGAAATCATAAAATGAAATTTAACGTCATATAAATTAAGTTCAAACCAAAACTTAAACTAATAACTTAACTAACTTAATAACATAATAGATCCGTCGAATGTTGGCTGGTGTAGGCAGATGTTAATTTTAACATGAGTTTTCTGTAACATACTTGTAACAGTCGACGCGATTTCACGCGGGCGTTTTAAACGCTCAATATGAAAATGGGAGTTGAAATTACTATTTAAAATTAAAGATTACTATTTAAAATTGTTTGTCAGTTAGTTTGACAGTTTAATCTTTACAAAATTAGCTGATTGCTAATTTAGTAAAGCGTAAGTAATATATACTTTTGATATTAATTGATGATTATCATTATTGATCACTACTGCGAAATCCCTCATATTGTTTTATTAAACTAAGATCACTAGTACGAATTTTCCATGTGAAAATATTTTATGGGTTTTAAGATTTTTGCCCAAGTCCTGTTTTTTTTAAGTAACTCCTCGTAACATCAGATAAATCACACAGACAAAAAAAAAGTTATATTCATAACTATTCCATATATTACTTTTGTTTTGCACCAATGACAGGACATCGTACTCGCGCATAAACAGTTCCATTACAATTCTGCAAGCTCGTCGAACCGCGTGGTGCGTTCCAAGTCTGTCCCAAGTCTTTATTGCAACACCGATTTTCCTCACAGCTGTCGATTATTTAGCAATAGTGTGTACTATTTAAATGTTAACAATGGGGTATTGAAACATAATCAATGGGAGGACGTTGTGTATCTGTTACATGCTTAAATCAATTGTGTTGTTGGAATAATTATTTGTGAATATATTAGAATGGTGATGGTTATTGTGGGTGGGTAATTTAGTTTTTAAAATGACTTAATTTACCTTAATATAATTATAAACAGTTACTTTATTTTAGGAAATAATTTTCAAAATTAATGAAAGAATTTAAATAAATAATTTGCTATAAAAGAATTGAAGAAGTTGAAGTTAATATTATAGAGTCATATAATTGTATAGGTTTTCAAAGTCAGATTATATACTATTTAAATACTAAATACTATTAAATTAGACCATCCAAAGTATTTTTAAAAATAAAGAAATAGATAAGGTAATTTTTTAAATAAACACGGATAGATCACAATTGAAAGCCAAATCAAGTCAACTTATTTATTTCAACCATCAAAGGCATTTTAGAAATCAAAATTAAGTTGATAATTTACAATATTAGAATAAACAACAACAGATATAAACAGCTTAAAATATACTAAGCCGTTTATAACCAAACAAGTGTGTCAACTGAATGCTATAAGAAACAACACAAGACATTTAATTTGAAAACAAGCAATAAAATATCTACCAGTTTGGGATAACCATAATAATGTCTAACATTATGTATTCCATGAATAAATAAATTTTATAGCCACATGTGAGACAATGTGCTAAAATAGTTTTCTGTTAAATAAATAAATATCTTGAGACAAGGTACCTACGGCCATCTAATCCCAAACTAGAAAAAGTCTGTAGCATAGTAACCAGACGATTTAAAGTTACACATACTGGGTGTATTTTTGGTTTTGCTCAACCCGCTAGGAGATGATTCTACTCATAAAAACGAACAACATTTGTTATGGAACCAACTCTGAAATCTCGGAAAAATATCAGCTGTTTCATACATTATGGTCGTGAGGGCATTGAACTTTTGTTAGAAACAGCTGATATTTTTTTCGCGATTTCAGAGTTGGTTCCATAATAAAAGTTGTTTATTTTCAGAATCATCTCCTAGCGAGTTGAGCAAGACCAAAAATACACCTAGTATTATTTACTAGCTTTTGTTCGCGGCTTCGCCCACTTACATGTCGAACTTCCGTCCCATATTTAGAAATGGAATTCCCGAAAAATCTTTTTTAGTGGGTACTTACTCTTCACAAAGAACTACTCACACTCACCGAACATAACCATCCAGTCAATTTACCATTTTATATACAGAATCTTTCATAAAAGTACATAATATTGCAGATATATAAACTACAAAAATTAATTACACCCAGGCACTTAACGATCAATGCTCATACTCATCACACTAAGATTTATCCAGGTTAGGAATCGTACCCACGGCCTCTGGCATAGCAGTTAGGGTCAACCGCTAGACCAGGCTAGACAAATAATATTAAGAAAATCACCATAAGACCGTGTTAGAAATGCATTAGAAATGCATTTAAACAAATAAGAATATGACGGTCGTAAATCGCACAATAAATTCCTAAGGAAAGTGACGGTTTTAAAGATGGTGACCTAGTAAAAGCTGTTGCTTTGCTATGCTAGCTATGTTTGCTTGTAATATTGTATCAGCATTGTTTGGTTTACCATTAGGTTGATGTTCTTGCTGGGTTTCATATTTTACAATACAATAATGTAAACATTTATTTCAGGCTATTGTCTACATGTGTTAACAATACAAACTTAATATTATAAATTCGAACGTAACTCTGCCTGTCGGTCACGCTTCCAAGTCGAAACTACAGAACCAATTTAAATGAAATTCCGTACAGAGATAGCCTGTAGCCTGAGAAAGGACAAATATTTAGTTTTTTATATAAAAAAATAAGCTTAAGCTTAATAAGTCTGTGTCCTATAGGAGACAAACTACACCACAATATAAAGAAGAAAGAAGAAGAGTTTGCTTCTTTTTTGCAAGATTTTAAACGGAAACAAAAAGATTTAAGCAATTACACCTTAATTAATAGCACGACGAAATACTTAATGCTTACGTTTCAAAATAACATATATGACAGAGCATGACAAAAGACAGCCATAGCAACCACCAAAATGTTGGACAAAAAAATTAAGTAGCACAAATTCATGAAAACGGAAACTTAAACCATTGATCGGTACAAAAATAAACGTAAGGAAATGTTAGCACGACCACTCACCCAACAAACAATTGTTTAATTATCCGGATAAAGCTCAGCGGACGAACAGCTAGGGGCGAGGACACAAATAACAATAAAGTACTTTGAAACTGTAAAAAATTAAAGGTTTTGCAAAAGTAAAGAAGAGTGAAATTTTTTACTTGACTCAGTATTGCTCAAAAACGTCACATGAAAAGGGTGTTTCGTCGTTTCGCACCACGAGCGGTTCGGACTGCGGTGTGAAACACCGAAGAGCTCTTAGGAATGGGCTGTTTCGGACCGCGGCGGTTCTTGGATACGATCTTCGATTCTCGATAAAATAGTTGACAACTATAGTAACATAATACACCACCGCAGATTATATGTGAAATAATCTAATATCCCATCAGCCTATCATTTACCCTGTTTAATAAATTAAATTAAAGGGCCTTTTACGTCTGTCAAAAACGTCTTTCTTTGTTTTGGCCCGTGAATGTAAGTTTGTTTGTTACACTTGTACACTTAAGTAATCTATTGCTCATTATGAAATTCTGTATACACGTTGTCAAACGCATAAAAGATAGCAAGGGTAATTTTAACAAAACGTTAACACAAGCATAGCCGCAAGAGAAATATTTTAAAAATATATAAAGCTGGAATTCTTTCGTTACTCTCTTAGCTCATGCCTCGCTTAGCTCACTACACCACTAGCTTGACCCGTTGAAGAATTTATTACCAATTGACGCCTAGCAATGGTCATCTGTTTATAGTGAATTTTAACGATCGGTTGACCACGCTGCGGTCGCAGCATGTTGGCGTTTATGTAACAAATGTTTTCACCAAACATTTACCCAAAGGGACATTACTGGGTAACCAATATTGCACACTTTGTCAATTGTAGCATAAGTTTGTTCTCAATACATATATTATATAAAAAAAGTCAGGCATTTTGGATGTAATAAAAGCACGAAAGTAATCTAAATAATAAAAAATAAATGTACACAGTACTCAATTTCTTTTTTATCATAGGGTTTATAATTTCGTATGTAAGTATATTCGCGGGTGATGTCAAAGGAATCGGCTAGTTGGATTACAAGAGATAAATTCATTATTAAGCACTCTAAATCCTCTTAAACATAATTTTTGATGTATAAAATTATAATACTGAAACTTGAACGAAAGGCCAGGTTTCTGTTATCGAGCAAAATGGTCCACAGTATAAAAACAGAGGTATCATTTAACAAATAATTGTCGGCTTTCCATTTAATTTGTACAAAAACTTGGAAAATACAAAATCAACGAAAATTCTCTTTTAATTACCACCACTTTAAAATTTACAGATATAATTAAGTTTTTCTACATAACAATTAATACAAATTAACACCGACTTTGTACATAATTGCATCGATTGCCAAAAACAAACGTTGGCCCTATTTGGGGTTGGCCATATTTGGGTATTGGCCAAATGTAGGCCAACTTGACATGCCAGTGATGTGTCAACGAGCTTTCATTTCTTGGAAAATAATTCTTTTAAAATTTTAATCGTCGACATCGATATATTATTTATATAAATTCGAATTCTTGTAGCCATGTTGTTTGAATTTTGCGGCGGCATTTCCGATTCTTGTTGAAAATTATTCGAATGTTAGTAAATCTTTCTGTGAATCATTTGGGATAGAAATAAATTATATATCGGTTGTAATACTGAGAAGCAATTCTGAGAACATCGTGATCCATGAACTGTGATTTAAATTGATAATCCGTTAGTCATGTTACAAACAAAATACATACTTAAATTTCTAACATGATAATATTTCAGCTTATTAGAGTCCAAAAATATTTTGTAGTCTTTGGCTGACTGATAAAAAATATCTAAGATAGATTAATGTGCTCTTGTTGCCGTCGGCGTTCCAGCTGTATTAGAACCCAACGGTTTGGCACGCGACGATGGCAAGAGACCGGACGGTATGTCTTTATTCCCATGGAAGATGGGTAGGCCTTTAGTGTGGGACGCTACGTGTGTCGATACTCTTGCGCCATCCCACCTTCCTAGTACGGCGTCCTGTGCCGGTGCTGCCGCCTCGGCTGCGGAAAACCTCAAGCGGCGAAAGTATTGTAACCTTACTGGAAACTATATTTTCGAGCCGTTTGGGGTTGAAACCCTTGGGCCATGGGGTCCGAGTGCCCACCTATTTTTTAAAGAGCTGTCAAAAAGACTAGTTGACAGTTCTCGTGACCCAAAGGCTGGCTTTTATTTTGGCCAGAGGCTTAGCATTGCCATCCAACGTGGCAATGCTGCCAGCCTCTTGGGCACTTTACCGGTTGACAGCGATGCGGAGGAGTTTTTTGATGCCATTTTATTTTAATTCTAGGGTTTTTAATTTAGTTTTACTTTGTAAATATTGTGTATAATTATAATAATAAGTATTTGTTTTTCGCCATTAAACAAAACCAGTCTAAGATAGTATTTAATTCTGAGCTATATGTAAATGAAGAATAATTAAATAAATACACATTACATGGACAAGTACGTTTCCATTTAGTAGTTTATAGACAATGTTATCCAATTCTCGGTAATTTTTGCTGCTTTTTTTTAAATAATATACCAGCCTTTAACTGTCCCACTGCAGGGCAAAGGCCTCTTCTCATACAGAAGGCACGAGCATTGATCACCACGCTTGCTCAAGACGGGTTGGCGATTTCAGACTTATATTCACTACAAGTCCAGGTTTCATTGGTACTTGCTCGGATTCGAACCCACAACCACTTTCATGAGAGGCGGGTGTTTTTTTTTATTTCAATAATATTTTTTTTAATAAGAAGTTTTGTTTTTATGATAGTGGTAAATTATTTTATAGATTTTAGACTTCAAGTTTTCTAAACATGAAATAAATAAAATTAACAAACAAAACGGAAATAAACTGTAATTATTAATTTTCATACACTCGTACCAAATATGGACTCCACACAGTAATCGCTTCAAACCACACACACATACACAAAGTAGTAATTACAAGAAAACAAAAACATTAACACACTCTCCAATACTAAACATTTTATCTCTCACCAAAGAATTTGAAACGAGACATAAAATAATATAATTACAGTTAAACACTTTTTAACCAGTCTCGGAGTCGTAAAAATGTCGAAGCAATGTCGTTTATAGCAACACACAATGAGAGACATAAACTTATATGAGGACTATTGTCCTAGTAACTCGTTCAAGTCACTGAGCTGGTCTAAACGAGGCTTTGTAACCAAATAGCTCTTTCTCTGTCTCTCTAGCCATTTAGGGGTAGTCTCTCTTTTCCACGTCATTTTTTGATGGACTTTTAGGTCTCGTTCGTTTTGCTATTCACTTGGGGTTTCTTCAAGTTATTGCTGCAGCCTACCCTTTATTGGTATTTATCATAAAGACATGTCTGGTTGTTTAAGATACCCTCATTAGCTTTTGGGATGAATTATTAGGGACCTTCAAGAAAGCGGACTACATCTTTGAGGGCAATGCAATTGCTTTGGTGTTGTGGGTTTTTGTGGACAACGGTGTTTGACTCAATGACCCGCGTGGTCGTTTGTCACTTCTGCTCTATATACAGGTTGTCCCACGGCTATGCCACATGGAGGGAAAGTAGCTTAAATCTTGTAGATAGAACATTTTACTGAAAGAAGACATTATTTGAATTTTAAAAACAATTTAAATTGCATTCATAGATTTTCAAATAATTAAATGGTTGGGCCGGGAATCGAACTTGTTCCACGAAGAAAAATAATCACCTTGTAGTTTTATCACACTGATCGAAAGGTTTCATCATAAGGATTATTTTTTGCTAAATAACATAGTGTCACAAATAAAAGGAAGACCGTGAATTTTAACATTTAATGTAAAAATTTGTTCTGAAAAGTTAAAAGCTTACATTGCCGTTAGGACATACAATTGACAATCATAACTACGTATTACTAAATAATCTACTCATTTGAGTAGTACGTAACATTTAAATAAATAAATATCCACCACAACAAGACCAAAAAATCATCAGGAAACGAAAGAATCAAAAGTTATCACTTTGTATTCAAGAAGAATGGACTAGATTAAGCATTTGAATAATTGACTAATTTTGTATTAAAAATGTTTAAATTCATGGTCTTTTTTTTATTTTTGACACTATGTTATTTAGCCAAAAATAATCCTTATGATGAAGCCTTCCGATCGGTACGATAAAACTACAGGCTGATTAATTTTCTCGAGTAACAGGTTCGATTCCCGGTTCAACTATGTAATTATTTAAATATCTATGAATGCAGTTTAAAATGTTTTCAAAATTCAAATAATGTCGTCTTTTAGTGAAATGTTCTATCTACAATATTTAAGGTACTTTCCCTCCATGTGGCATTGCCGTGGGACACCCTGTATATAAATTGATAAACTGACTCACTTACAGACTGAATGTTGATATATCAACGCACAGCCCAAACTGTTGGTCCTAGAGACATGAAACTTGCAGGGTTTGTTCATTGTAAAGAGTAAGTAACACTAAGAAAGGATTTATGGAAATTCCAACTTTAAAAGGGTAAAGAGGGGATGGACGTATCAACATTTAGGATTTAGGCGGGTGAAGCCGTGGGCGAAAGCTAGTAAGAATAAGTGCCAGTGCCAAGTATAAAAAATTTGTGCCAATGCTATTGTGCCAGTAAATCGTTCAAGTCACTAAGCTCTTGTGAACGAAGCATTACATGATTGAAATTTAAATTTATTTTTAAATGCATTAACTTAAAGTGACACGGCTTTTCGTGGACAAGGTCAAATATATAAATGTATTTAAATAAAAATACTGTATGTTTAATATTAATACGATGTGATGTATTTTTGATGCGGAATTATGAATTTTAAGTAGATATTTATTCAACTTTCACCAGTGTGTTTAAGTCTTTATAGGTGTTATAAGAATGTCATCACTTTTTTATTTAGATGATGTAAATTATGTATGGGAAAGATACGTTACAGCTAGGTACCTGCGATTTGTAATGCTTATATATTGAAGTTTTGAAATTTGGACTTACACATTTATTTAATTTAATAAAAAAAATACCCACCTATAAGAATAGGCAATTTAGGGCTTACGTTCATACTCTCGGAGAAGACATTCACTTTTTTTGTTTTAACTGTCTGACATGAAGGGTCTTCTTTCTCAAGACCACTATAGACCGGCAGGGTCTACTCAAAACGTATGCAAAGTAACCAATACTTACTTACGACATCTATTTCAACTTTTATCAGTACTAGCAATGATATTATAAGTAAAAATGTGTAGATAGGTTATATGCAGTCAAAAAGTGGCACTTTAAAAGTTTGCTAATTGACCAACATGATACTGAGTATCGCGTTGACATTTGACGTTTATCTTTTTTTCACTCGCACTACTTCAATCATACCATCCTACTTTGACGTGTAATGTATGTGTGCGTTAGTGTGCCGTTTTTGAAGACAGAATTTTGCTTAGGTAACCCCTCTACACATTTTTACTTATAATATCATTGAGTACTAGGGTATAATAGAATAGATTATTAAATGTATGAGATTGACATAACCTTACGCTAAGTAATTAGAAATCTCGTATCAAACTGTATTCTACCATCTGTTCTATAATACCACTTGCCAAGTTTGTTTTGGAATTTCTTCTCAGAGATAGTCAGCTAGGAAATACCGACACCACGTAGTTTTAAAATATGACGTGTAAAAGTGATTCAATATCCTACTTGTATAATAATATACAATTTCAATTTCTAATAGTGTAAATGTCCCAAAAACCAAACGCAGTCAACAACAAAATCATTTGCGAACTACCGTAAAGCTACTAAGTCCCTATTTAGTTACGCAAGGCATGCATATTAGAGCAGTTCGTCAGTGCCTGTGGTCAGTCCTGGTAAACCGCGGTAAACTCTTTTTGAGTGCCTTCCGGGCCACCCGGTAGCCGTTTCATATGGAGCTTGTAAATGCTCGACTTTAAGTTAGGGTGAGGTGCAAGTGAGAAGGCGAGAGCGATTTTGTTTTTGTTTATATTTTTGTCGTTTTAATGGTTTATTTCTATTTTTTTAAGTTTGGTGGTTTTGTAAGTGGCTGAAGAACTTACAAATTACGACTACTTACTATTAATATTTTATGATTTAAATAAACCATATACAGGCATTTTTGAATTGTCTAAGAGCCAGAAAGTTGAAGCTATTGGCTTTTAACAACATTAGTACCACAGTTAACAGTGTTAACGATGGAAAAAAAACGAGAAGGAAAAACTGTGAACACTCTTTAAAGTCAAAAGAATATTACAAAAAAAATGGTTACATAATTTAAGTTGAATCTAAGGAACAATGTGAGAACAATGTAACTATGTAGTTTATATGACATTTCAAGACATTTCTTTTCTTTCTCGAAAAACTAATAGTGTTACACAATCGCCATCGCTCATAGCTTGGACGCCTTTGATTATGATCTCCGATTACGTCAGTTTTGCTTTCAAATGGAGGATTACCGTGTAAACACTTAATACCTCCCAGACGTCCGTAAGTCGGGTAACAGGTTGTTGCAACATGTTAATGTGATAATCATTTCTTTCATGTCATTTTGTATCGAGTTCGGATTTGTATGCTAAAACGTTAATGCTTGTTTAAATGACATTTTGGGCCAGAATGGGTCAGTAAGGTGTTATCTTGTTCATTTCGATACGCAGTGTTTCACTGTGTTGTTGGTCAATGGGATTATGTTTTGTCTTGTTTGTGATATTGTTATTATATTATTGGCCTATTTATTGGTACATTGCGGGTCAAAGGTCTTTTCCTGAAAGGAGACATACTGTTAGTTAAAGACGAAAAATAGAGAGATTCTTTCTTGTAAGCAAATAATAGGTATAACGCTTATTATCTACTACATATCAGAAGCCTCTTTACCGCCAGAGACATGGCTATTGTTTATCACGCTTATCCAAGACGTTTTTAATGTCTAATTATTTTAAGTTCAGTTTTCCTCACGATATTTTTTCATCGCCTAAATATATTGATCAAACACAGAAATTGAGTTAGATTTTAACTATAAAAAACAAACTAAATGATATTGTGTCATTTCTCCCTGTCATAGAATAAGCACATAGGTCATTCTCCCATTGGAAACAAACTGTTGAGACCTCAATACCTAACGATTTACCCCATTACACACAGGTGAAACCGTCAATATTGTGATTGCCTGAAGCTTGAATGGCATACAAATATCTCCAATTTATAATCGTGAATTGCTGTCTAGCTTACATTCAGTAGGACACATGACCTGATGCCAATGATTGATGTTTCGCAACATTATAATGATGTGGTGCCGCCATCTTGGTTTTTGCCGGAGTAGATAACAGACAGAGACTCAACTTTTAACTATGCTGCGATGTTGATAGCTTTTGTATTTGGTGGTGCGACTGTTGGGCTTTGTAATAATCAGGAGAGATTTAAATACGAAACTATACAATCGTAGACTTTGCGGACCTTGGTAGATTCTTTAAATTAAAGGGCATATACAAGGGATTGTAAATGACTCCATGATAACGACCTCCTTTTCTATGAGGATATTTTTCTAAAGATTCGTTACGAAAGTAAAAAAAATCCTTTAAAAATTAGAAGCACATAGGTAAAGGTTGACACAATTTATAAATAAATATCTTAGGACAATTCACTCACTGCCATCTGATCAAAGTTAAGCAGAACTTGTGGTATGGTAACCAGATAACCATTATACATAGTTATATAATTTATAAAGACAAACTTATTAAAGATAAATTACATTGCTGAATCCTTTTGGATATTCACAATTCAAAGGCAAACGAGTGAATATTGTGAGTAGCACTGTTGACACAATTGCACACTACACTCACGTAGGCAAACATAAAGTCTTCATCAAGTTAGGACTCTGTAGCAAGTTTATTCAAGTGTTACCAAAAAGAGTCAATACACACATTAAGATATTGTTATCTAACTAATTTGTCTGTTATTGTTCTTGTTGATAAAGCTATCAAGTTATGAAATGTAATTATCGTTTGATGGGTCTGTTTTATTAGACCGCGTCTATTCTGTATGTCTCTTTTAGTGAATTTATGTAAAGTGACCTGCCCGACCATCTCGATTGAGTTGGCAGCTTAAAGTCTCTTCATCTAAGTCCATAAAAATGTATTTATAACATTGGGTTTTTTGTTTCTCACACGAAATTAGGAGTTTGGATGTTTTGTAGTGTAAGACCCTCGTGTCTTTAAAAACACATAAAGCCATTGGGCCCTGTAGTTATAGATTTCACAGTCGTTTTTATCCGTTTTACGAAGGGTATCCCAGAAACTGTTGTGGAGGTCAGGCTGCCGTGAAGGCCAGAAGGCGGATTGCCAAATCGACAAGTCCAGGTTTTCTTACGAGGTTTTCTTTCACCGATATCTGCGATGTCCTAGATAAACTAGAAAGTACATATAATAATTATGAATTGAAAAAGTCACATTGGTACTTGCAAGGATTCTAACATCTTACTTGAGAGGCGGGTGCCTCGTGCCTAGTGGTTAACTAAGCCATCACGACGATCCAGGATAAGCCGGTTGTTTTCAAGTTATTACTTGTTTTGACGGCTTCACAACAAGGGGAAATGGCTAACAATTCCTCAGAAAATGAGCCGGTGAGAAAAACAAGGTGTTTTCGATATTGAGGCGGTGACTATAATATTATTTATTTTTATACGTAAAGTAACAGTGATCGATTCTACCCTTGTCATAACGTTCGCTTATGTTGTGTCTTAATAAAAAACCTTTTAGATATTGACAAGACGTAAGCCGTCGTTTATCCTGGGTAAGGATATTGTATTCTATAAAATATAACTTTTTATTCTGATACAAAATGTAATTTAATATTAAGTTTTATGTGATAGGTCATAGTATTATTTTGATTTCTATATTGGTTTCAAAAAGTATCATCTCCATAGCCTTTTGCTAATTATTTTAGTTTAAGGCAAAATCAAATCAATAATTACTATTCCATCATATTATTATCAAAGGCACGGAAAGTCATTTACAAGAACAAAAAATAAACAAGTTGCTTCCAAAATATTGTTTCATATGGAGAAGTATGGGCAAGAAACTTGCTCTAAAGAATCTTCAAGCCTATAACCTACATGAAAGGCTCCGACCACTTGATCAAGAGACAGTCATCCTCAATGCAACAATTTGCCAAAATGTTTACAATAACCAGTAAATGTTTACGATAACCAGTAATCCGCGTAGTGACAGCTATACAACGTCTAACCACGCGACGGTTTCGGGAATTCCGCTTTTCGCTTTATTATTGTTGAAGGACTGGAGGAGTTTATGGGCAAGGGTTACCTCTGTCAGTTTCCGGATTCTTAATACAGGAGGTGATGAGAAACACAACCAACTATAAAATACATATTAGTCGAAAAAATGCATTAGTAATGCCTAGTTTCAAACCCACAACCTACATGAAAAATGGGCTCCTCAACCACTTGACAAAACGAGAACAATCTTTAATGCAACAATGTTCCAAAATGTTTACAATCACCAGTAAATGTTTACCATAACCAGTAATCCGCGTAGTGACAGCGATATAACGTCTAACCCAGTTCTATTCCCACCGTACTGGGAATCGCATCTGGCAACGGGTGACCACGCGACGGTTTCGGGAATTTCGCTTTTCGCTTTATTATGGAGGAGTTAATGGGCAAGGGTGACCTCGAATTTGTGAGTTTTTCTGAATAGTACAGTTTTACTTTCTTTAAGTTTGATTTGCAATGGTTTCAATTTTCAGAAATGTATGACTAACCAAAGGGTCATTAATGTTTGTAGTATAATCGCTATGTACTGCAAAAGTCAACGCCGAGTAGCTAAAACTGCCGCAAGCGGTATTTTCGTGGCCCGGAAATAAATTTACTTCTCGTTGTTTTCTTGTTTATAAATGTTTTTGCTAATTAATAATTTAGTAAATTGACTATTTCTATTGAAATAATGTAGCTAATATTTATTAAGATTAAATATCAATGGATAAAACCCTACTCATATAAATAAATAGCGTTTGCCCACAAGTTTGTCCAAACCAAAAATTTAATTAATGTAGATTATACTTTCAAAAGTAACATATTATAATAAAAGAGAAAGCAAAACCCACAAAATTTTACATAAAACTAAATACTAGGCACAGGAAAGTCCACCACACAGAATCCCAATCAATATAAAAATAACAAAACCACTCAAAACCTTTTGATTTCTTAATTCAAAACTATCTAAGTTTTTCCCCGTATCGCAGTCTGCAGCTTCGGTAAACACCTGAGTTTGATGATTCAGACTTACTTGGAATCGATAACGATCAATTTTACTGCATTCGCTATCGGAAACTGGATTATTTCAAGCGGTGTTATGACTTATGTTGCGTATATTTATGCTTTGATTAAAATACTTAGTCGACATGCCTGGATTTCTCGAAAGTATTTAGATGTTATTTTTTTGCAAATGTGTAGTTATTTTATCCGCAAAATAGTATTGCTATGTTCCATTTTGAAGGGTGCTGATGTAATTAAAGGCACATGAGGCATATCATCTCTGGCTCTAAGATTGCAACGTGCCTGCGAAGCCTTTTGGTGTTGCAGATGTCTATAGGTCACGATGTTTTGTTTCCCATATCATGGCAGAAAAATATTTTTTTTATTTATTTATTTATCACACACAGTATTTCTGTTCTTGATTTTATTTTTTGATAAGAGCAAAATTTTGTAACGACAGTAAACCTAACCTGTATACCTTGACCTCGCTAACAATCACAACAAAACTATTTTTTTATATATAATATGTATGTATTTAGAAAGTATATAAGTATGTATATCAGTTGTCTGGTTACCATAACACAAGCTCTGCTTAGCTTGGGATCAGATGACCGTGTGTGAGTTGTCCTAACATATTTATTATTATTTATTATTATTATTTTAGAAACGAGTGTTTTATGATAGATGTTAATTTTTTTATATTATTTTAAATTTTCGACGGCCAAGTGACAGCCGGCTGTCGCGCTGCTATTGTCTTTCTATTGTGTCTCGAATCACGGGTATTTAAAGGTTTAAAAATAAATGTTAAATGTAGCTTGTATTCTTCTTAATAATCACATAAAGCAATGTTGTAATTGAAGCGATATGTAGCATACCTATACCTCTATGTTAACTCACGTCTCTTAAATATCTTCATATCTACTGTTTGACAAGAGAGAGTGATGATTTGAGAGATTGATCGATTGATAAAACGTTTAAGAAATAACTCTGATATTGACTGATTACTTTGATTTTCTAAGTATATTTTTAAGTATTATTTAGCCATGATCACTTTTATTTTATTTTTTGGGTAAATAATAATAATAATAAAAAATATCAGTCTATTACTTCTCTCCACTGCAAGGCAAAAGCCTCTTCTCAAATGCACTACGCTTTCTTAAAGCGGTGTGGCAATTTTAGACATATTAAAGTCCAGTTTTCCTCATGATGTTTTCCTTAACTAAAGCCAGCCCATAAACTTAAAAAGAACGAAATAATGAAACTTAGAAAGAACGAAATATGGATTAAAAAAGTCACATAGGCGAGTATCCATTTTAATAAAAAACTGATAAATAAGAGGCGAGTTTGACAAAAAAATCTTGATCTTTAAAATAATACTCCCAACACAGTCTTCGCCTTAGAACCAATATGGTCACCGTACCGCGTAAGTGCAGACATTAAAACAGCGTAAAATTATTATTGTGCAATAAAAGACTTTAGTTCGATCACTGCCGACTTCCAACGCACTTGTATCGACTTTCACTGTCCAGTTTAGGGTTATTTGAGGCAGTTAGAAGACGTTTGTGAGTCGTAATACCTTTATTTTGTAGTCTTTATCTTTGAGACGATTGTGGAGTTTCTTGAGTATAGCATTAGAAATTAATGTTGATAGTTAAGGCCTGGCTCTCATAAGAGAATGTGCAAGTACCAATGTAATTTTTTTTAATTCATATGTACTTTTTAAGTTATATCTTTGACTTCACTGACATCCAGTTCCTCGAAAAACACGTAAAGCCGTTGAACCCTGTTGTCATACGTGGAACATTGGCAGTCGTTACAGAAAGTCTGACCAGTCTAACCAAGGAGTATCGTGTCACCCAGTAACTAGGTTGTGGTGGTCTGATAGGCAGTCGTTTATGTAAAACACTGGTTCCAGCTGAATCTGGCTAGACTGGAAGCCGACCCCAACATAGTTGGGGGTCCCTCGCGTTTAATATTTAGTTACTGTTTTGCATCCGTGAGTCATAGCGTGATGTTATGTAGTTTATAGGTTATTCTGACGTATAAAGTTATTACTGTAAAGCCCATTCAGTACCTCATTCATCACCATCCGTAAACTCAAACATTTATAACATCAATAACTTTTAGAACCTTACACAGTCCAGCCTACAGCCATTTCATTATGGTTTCGATAATCTAAATATGTCACACAAAAATATTGCAATACTGCAGTATTATACTAACTTTTAAAAGGCTTACCTGCTACCCACTACCATCACCTCCACACTATGAGGTCACTTGATATCTAAAAATCAAATCCTTACGTCATTAGCTTACAAACAAACATAACGCTGCCGCTGTATGTATATGTTACCGGCCAAACCCGATTTCAGGACAAACTAGTTTTGTCCATGGCTAAACTAGTCTAAGATAGGTCGACGGAGCCCCGGGGCTCCTATTCCGGATGGTTTAAAAAAAAATAACCACGAAGGCCGCAATGGAGTGCCAGTAATGGCCTCATTGCGGCGGCGCGTTAGTGTTCGCGCGCCCCAAAGAGAGTCAGCTTGAGGAGGGGGTCCCAACAGAGCCAACGCCTGCCGGGGTTGCGGAATGTTTATAATAGTTACCGTGACCCCGGAACATGAAGGGCAACTGAAGGAACATGGTGGAACATGGTTTTAAGTCAGTAAAAGTCTGACACGCCCTCCCGCCACATGGCGGGAGTAGTCATTTTTTGATGATTTCCCACGCCCCATAAAAAAAAATCGTGCTCATCACAAAAAGAGAAGAATCCTCCCGAGATCAGATTGAACTCACGACCTACGTATTAGCAGTCAGGGTTACTAACCAATAGTCCAACAGGCCTGTCAGAGCTACACAATTTATTGGCTATGCTTAAATACTTAGGGCCTATTTCACAACCTCGAAATAGTTCTTTTCTACAAGATCATTTAAACAATGGAACAGATTTTGTATGATATAAATAAACGATATAAATCTTTTATATTTCATACAAATCCGGGGTTGCGGAATGTTTATAATAGTTACCGTGACCCCAGATCATAAAGGTCAAACGAAGGAACATGAGTGGGTTTTAGTCAGACTGACACGTCCTCCCGCCGCTCCCAGGACGGGAGAAGTCATTTGATAATTTCCCACTTCCAAAAAAAAACATATCATACAAATTTTTATTTTGTAAATAGGTAAAATTTACTTTTACACGACATTTTTTTCTTATTTTAATCAAAAGCTAGAGCCGGGTGTTTCCTAGCTGGACTACTCTGAGAAGAAACATCCGAAACAAACTCAGAGGTCAAAGTCTCTTTTGAAGTCCATACAATAATGTATTGGTCAAATTATGCGAGGACCATGAAGGTAAACTGAAGTGGTGATCTCTTGATGAGAGAAGCACACAGATTTGAGTGGACCTGTTCAAACAGTGCAAGCATTTGTCAAAAGCCTTTAGCTCAACTATAAAAAACGTCTGAATTTATCAGTCACATATTTTTATTTATTTATTTATCTTTAAATAAAAATATAAATATAAAATAAATAAATATAAATATTTTGTGTCATGACATGTCGTGATGGCCTAGTGGTTAAGGCACCCGCCTCTCATGCAAGTGGTTGTGGGTTCGAATTCGGGCAAGTACCAATGTTACTTTTTCAATTCATATGTACTTTCTAAAGATTATCTTAGACATCGCAGACATCGGTGAAGGAAAAACATCGTGAGGAAACCTGGACTTGTAGTAATATAAGTCTAAAGTCGCCAACCCGTCTTGAGCAAGCGTGGTGATCAATGCTCGTGCCTTCTCTGTATGAGAAGAGGCCTTTGCCCTGCAGTGGGACAGTTATAGGCTGGTATTATTATTTATAAATATTTTAATCAGAACTAATCAGAAGTATGTGAAACAGGCGCTTAAAATTTACGCAGACAAAGTCGCAGTCTAAAGCAAGCTAAATATAACAGGTTGAACGACATAATAGATAAAGAAGTTCTAAATATTTTTGGAGCCTTAATTCTTTAAGTCATTTTTGACATGGAGGTAGAAAAATATAGAGAAGTTTACCCACTAAACCTTTTTTTTTTTTTTTTGGTGAGTGGGAAATCATCAAATGACTTCTCCCGCCGTAGGGCGGCGGGAGGGCGTGTCAGACTTTTACTGACTAAAACCCACTCATGTTCCTTCGGTTGCCCCTTATGTTCCGGGGTCACGGTAACCATTATATACATTCCGCAACCCCGGCAGGCGTTGGCCCCGTTGGGCCCCTTCCTAGGCTGACTCTCCTTGCGGCGCGCGAACACTAACGCGCCGCCGCAATGGGGCCATTACTGGCACTCCATTGCGGCCTCGGTAGTCGCGGCGGCAGCGGCGGACGCGGCAGCAGCGGGGGCGGCGGGGGCCTCGGCAGCAGCGGGAGCGGCGGCAGCAGCGGGAGCGGCGGCAGCAGCGGGAGCGGCGGCAGAGGGCTTTCCTCCCTTTCCTCTGGTCCTGGCGGGTGGGGCGCAAGCCCTGCCCCCAGCCCGGTGATCGGCCGGCTTGCCAGCTGCCGCACATACGGAGCAGTGCGGCGCGGCGGTGCACGAGCCGGCCTTGTGACCGGGCTGACCGCAGCGGAAGCAGTCGCCGCTGCGGTCTACCTCCGAGGTGCAACGGACACCGACATGGTGTCCTACCTGGCACCTGAAGCACCTCAAAGGCTTAGGCTCCAGCAGCTTGACCTGCGCCGAGGTCCAGTCTCCCACCAGTAGTCTGTGGCCCTTCCCCGCAATTGCCTTTGCCGCCGATACGGGGCAACTCACGATGACCGTTCCCAACCCGGAGCGGTCGAAGCGGATGGCGCCCACCCGCACGTCGCTAGCAGGACAGCTCCCCGCCTTGGTGACGGCGGCCACCAGCTCCTCGCTCGTGACGGAGTCGTCCAGGCCCGTGACGCGCATATCAATGCGCATTGTAGGCCTGGACACTCGCACCTCTTCCGCCTGGAGCGACGCCCGCAGCCTCTCGGCCAAGGCATCGGCGACGGGGCCGCTGGCCACCCCTGGGACCTCCAGCATGCGGGCTCCAGTCGCCGTGACCCGCAGCCGCACGCCCTCCGCCGCGCCGATCTCGGCCAGGTTGACCGCCGCTTTCGCCTTGGCCAATACCGCCCCGTAGGTCACCCCCTTCTTCTCCGCGTCCGGCTGCAGGGTGATTACCACCGCTGCAGACTTAGGGGCGCGGAGCCTGGCCGCGAGGCTCTTGGCCTTGCGGCGCTCTTGCCGCCGCTGCCGCTTCTTGGCGGCCCTAGCCGCCTTGGCCGCCTTTTTTTCTTCCCCGGCGACGCGCCAACCGGGTTTGGTTGGAGTCTCGGCATCCGTGGGAGGAGGGGGAGGCGGTGAGGAGCGCTGTGCAGCTGCACACGCTGCGGGTGCCCCCACCACTCTAGGCTTCGCCGCCTTGCCCTTTGCCGGCTCCGGCGCGGCGGCACGCCTCGACGTCCCCGCCACTGGTGCCGCAGCCACAGCGGCAAACGATGCCGCTGGCTCTGCCGCCGACGCCGCCGGGACCGCTCGACTGGCCGCGAGCGGGGGCCGGAGGGCAATGCCTTCCAGCACCGTGAACCGGCGCTGGAGGTCTGCCATGCCCTGCACCAGGGTCTGGATCTGAGCCTGGAGCACCTCCATAGGCTCCTCCGTGCGGGTCCCATCGCCCCGGAGCCCGGCCAAATCCGCGCGCAGCTCGCCATTCTCTCTGCGGAGCGCCTCTATGTCCGCCCGCATTGCGGCCAGCTCCTGAGACGCCGGCAAGCTGGCCTCCTCCAACACTGCCTTCATCGAGGCGGTGGCCTCGACGATGGCCTTGTCTTTCGACCCTTTCTTCCTTTTGTAGGCCACCGACGTCAGCGCCGCTCTCACCACCCTCTCCAGTTCGGTCTGGTACTCCGTGGCGCCCGTCACGGCGGCTGGCTCATCCCGCGGAGCTGGCGCAGAAGCCGCTCCGGGGTGACGCCCCTCCAGGGCGAGCCTTTCGGCTCGCTGCGCAGCCTCCTGCGCGGGGAGCTTACGCCCCCCTCCTCCAATCCGGCCCGCACCCCGCCTGCTGGTGGGGATTTTGGGAGCCGGAGCCATCACCTCACTGTCGGAGGACGACGACGCGCCCTCCGACATTGTCCGCTTCCTGCTGCGGTCTCTCCGCCCACGCCTCGGGCTCTCTGAGCTCGAGCTTTCTGAGCTCGGGCACATCTTCGCCGACCGCACTTCCTTCTTCCTCTCCTTCCTCTCTTTTTTATTTTTCATCTTAATAGTGTCCATACTTGATCCCACGAGTATGGGGGATTTAAAATGTACACCCAGGGCAACCCCCTGTCCCTGGGCAAGTGTACATTTATAACCCAACCAGAGGGTCCACCGGTTCCCTGGCTGGGGGTGCGCTAAAGACTGATGCGCCATCCATAATAGATGACACTACTCCTCAGCCATTTGTACCTTCGCCACGCACCAGAACTTGGTATTAGAGGTAATTTTTTATAGAGGTTGTCTTCCTCGCGGCCCGGGCGGTTAAGCCAAGGCCCTCGACCCCCGTCGAAAGTCAGAGACATGACCGTAACAGTCTTCGGGGCTACGAGATCAACGGGGGCAGCTAGGGATGACGACCCCCAGCTGCCTGCTCTGCGGCAGGGTGAGTGCACGCAGAGCCCGTTTCCCGACTCCAACACACACTGCCCTCTGCTACTCAGAGGGACAGGTGGTGGAGTCCTCCGCGACAGAATATTGGCAAGTGGGCAACGAGACCCCACAGGCACAACGTACCCAATGACGAGTCGTTGCCCACCTCCCAGGGTGCACCGTCCCTCGGACTGGTCTTCGCCCCGGAAGAATCCATAAGCGGACTCCAGCCCTCGGGCACACGAGGAGGTTTTCTGTCCAAGCACCCCAACCCATTTAACCCACTAAACCTTCGAACACACGTGATTCGAGACACAATAGAAAGACAATAACAGCCCGACAGCCGGCTGTCGCTTAGTAGTTGAAAGGTTGAATAGTTAGAACGATGTCTTTGTTATATATATTACTAGTTTTTGCCCGCGACTTCGTCGGCGTCGAATAATAGTTCCCGTTCCCGGAGGATTTCCGGGATGAAAACTATCTTATGTCCTTTCTCGGGTCACAGACTATATCTGTACCTACCAAATTTCATTCAAATCGGTTCAGTGGTTTAGGCGTGAAGAAGAGACAGACAGACAGACAGACAGAAATACAGACAGACAGAGTTACTTTCGCATTTATAATATTAAGTATGGATTTACTAGTTGTTGCTAGGTTCGGTTGCGATTGCGAGGAAATACTTTGAATATGCACGCAACGGTGGCGCAATCTCCAAGAAGGTTTCTTCTAAAACAATTTGACTCAGTAGTTCTTGCGAGTTCAGCTTTAACTATCAGCATAAGCCACTTGAAATTTTAGTACCATTCAAAAGTGAACAATTGGGTAGTTTACACCATTAACCAATAAATGTTAGACACAATTTCTGTAAAACCTGTTTTAATTACAGCCCAATAAATTCGGTTCATTTTCAACTTGCTATAAGTTTTGATTTTTAGTTGATTTGAAATCAATAAATAGATAGTCAACTGAGTTGTTATTTGAGTGACGTCATAAGTTGCCATTGCCATAAAAAATCTATTAGAGAATGGCGTTTTGACAGCTCATAAAAAGTACGTCAATTGATACTGGTGTAAAATACCGTATTGTTTGATGATGATAAATTTTGAAAAAATATCTGCCTATAAACCTTTCAACGACTAAGCGACAGCCGACTGTCGCGCTGCTATGGTCTTGCTATTGTGTCTCGAATCACGTGTGTTCGAAGGTTTAAAAGCGGAATGTAAAAAACCATATTCATTTAAATATGTGCAAGTAAATATTGCCTTAATTTATTTGTATAATAAAAATACTATGATATCAAGAAAATCATATTCTAAGGAACATACCTACTCAACCTATTACATATAACTACAAAATTATTCCAGCAACAAGTTTTTTTACATATTTATTTTCCTTATAGATTGTAAACAAATAAATACCACATCCAAACATGTGATTTAATAAAGTCCATAACCACACCGCTATCGGTGACGTGTTCAACGATTAAAGGACGCAGTAAACGACCACTTGCGATAAAAACTGATAACTAATCTCATTCTTAGTCAACTGGCGGTCTCACTCGTTTGTTTCTTACATCCGTGTACAGTTCACTCAAATAATAACAGTTTTTATACTAAAATAATCGATTTTCTGACTAAAACTCTTTGGAACTAAAAATAGTATCAATATTAAAACTAAAAACAGTATCAAGAAAAACCGTTGTCCAAAAATTTCAAATTCAAAACAATTCCACAAACAAAAACATTCCAAATTCAAAACCGATTCAATTTTTACAACGCGCCATAACTTACAAAGTTAAGCTCGAGATTTAAAAGCAGAAAAATTCAAATCGAATAAAGAATGCGTCTTCGTTTCAATTTGTGACAAAATTACGTACCGGCCAGTGTTTTTAAATGAGACGTCGATAATTTAACATGTTATTAAAGTACCGTTATATCAGATATTGAATAAATATCTGTAGACATTCGACTTTTTACGATTGAAGTTATCACCAATAAAAAAGTAGCTACTTAGTTGCATAACAGATAATGTGTTAATATACGTTACAAATAGCAGTTAATAGATCGAAATTTTCGTATGAATGAGTGATTCAGTGTTGAGTGCGATGCGCTGGAGTCTACATGTTGCTGAGTTCGCTTTTAGTGTAGTTTAGTGTTAGTGTTGTGATAATGAGTGTTCCAAATTTAAGCGTTGTTCAAATTACAGGTAATTTTTAGTTTTTTTTTTCCTTTTTTCACGTTTTATGGCTTGGTGTTAAAATTAGTCAATTTATGTACCAGATTTGAATTGTTATTCTTAGATTATGATGTAATGTTAGTTTTAAAGTGTTCTGCATCGTGTTTAGGTTTAAATATATGAAGTGGTTTTGTAAGCAACAAATGCAAATGTAGAGTTTTAATATTTTGTTGCAAGATACTGATTATTGACCCTTCTGAAAGTAGAACTGTATGTTTGGTGGGGTCTTTTAAAAGGAAACAGGACCCCTTTTTATCTGTGATAGGAACCATCAAGGTTATTTTATTTAGAATAATAATCATATAGATACTCATTCTCCAAAGAAAATAAGTAAAAGTAAAATGTATTGGTACCTAGTCAATCTTAGTAACTATACATTGTTAAAGCAATACTTTAATCAATCAATAAACAATAAGCATATTTCATCAAAATGGTATTAATAATTAAAATTTTTGACAGTAATATAAATAAGACAACTTGACAACCGCTACCAGATAAGAATTCTTTAACTAAAGGCATCGCCACACATATGCTATTGTATCTCCTTAGGACTTTACCGGGTGTAAAGATACAGTATTAAGTGTGTTCATCTTAAAATTGTGTCAAATTCAAGGTTCCAACAAAAAGTTTCGAGTTAGTTCTTTTTTACCAAACAAGTGTGTAGACGAATCAAAATAAGTAGCACCTGTATTAAGTTCCGCGGGGTTATTACCTATGAAACAGCAATGAGCAATATTTGCGCAGTGATCGCGCGATTACCGCGCGATCGTCAAACAAAATCTTATTATGTATGAACCGATTGCTAATCGCTCGCTGATTGTTCTAATGCACTTATTGCTACGATGACGATAAAGAAGCAATCGCTGGAACTAATTAAATATCACCTTTAACATAAAAAACTTAACTTTGCTCTTAAAAACCATACTAAATACGAAACCACCAAACGAAAAATGCGTATTTTAGTTAACTGATTGCTCCACAGAGGCAGCACTATCGCTAGTTTGCTATTTGACGTGACGTATTTTGAATTGACGTTTGAGCAGCAAAATTTTGCTAAATTATCGCGATCGCTCGGCTATTGCAAGATACGTAATCCCAGTGCCGATGCCGGTCAGACATAGAGTTATAAGAGCTATTCCAATTGGAATTCCTTAGTATCTGCCCGCAGTGTGGAAATTTGTGTTGTCACACCTCACGCCTTAGAAAATAGGTACTCATAAATCCATTAGTCATTGCTATTCGTTGATATTTCTGTAGCCAGCAGCCAGAAAGTATGAGAAATTAACTTGCCACGTGGCACCTAGTAACTAAGTGGTGGAGGTCTGATAAGCAGTTGTTTCATGTAAAATATTTATAGGATGACTTTCCTTCAAACAGTTTATATGCCTATATTGCCAGTGATATTACTATCGTCGCGATACCAACGCCTTTGTGTAGCGACACCTTAAGTACAAAACTAATATGGCGTCGCTTATCTATCCGTCTGCCTAATTGCCCAGACTCATTAGTGGTTACCAAGTTTTTAGTGCAACAAAATGAAAGATGGAAATGAGAGATCATCCATCGCTCTCTTTGTATGGAAACGGTTATGTTAAATACAAAGTAAATGAGCAATGAATGCTGTTGTTTTGTTTTTGTCGCGTTAAAAATAGAAGAATTGTACTTAGTTTTGTAAACTTGCATTGGTTTATTTAGTGACTAACCTCTCTAATTGTAGACATTATGTTTATGTGGTACTTTTATTTACCTTTTTCTTCTTAATTTAGATTATTCTTATTTTTCTTCTTAAACGTCCAATTTTCCAATCTCCAGAAACTGCAAGTCGGCTATAAAATCTTTTAGTAAAAGGTTTAAGGTAGCCAGATTTATTAGAATCTAGCTTTTGCCTGCGACTTTGTCCGCGTAGATAAATAGCTCCCGTTCCCGAGGGATTTCCGGGATGAAAACTATCCTATGTCCTTTCTCGGGTCCCATTATATATCTGTACCAAATCGGTTTAGTAGTTTAGGCGTGAAGAAGAGACAGACAGACAGAGTTACTTTCGCATTTATAATATTAGTACAAATAATAAAGCTGTATAAATACTAAGGCTGTATAAAATAACGCTATGGCTCACTAAAAGAAAGTATATAATATATAAAAAACCGAGAGAGACGGGAACACAAAAAAATATTTAAGATAGTATCTAAAGTTTAAAGATTTTCCACAAAAAAAAATCTTCATCTTTATTATATTAGTATAGGTTAAGTACCAATTAAGTAAACAGTTTTGACGTGACAACGTCTTAAATTAGGTTGCGGCTGGGAGTCACTTATGAAAAAGTGTAACGCTCGGTAACGTTACGATGAGTCACCGAACGAGAGAGAGGCCCGCCGAATGCCTTGCGTCTCTCTCCCACTCAACTATGATCGATATGAAAGACGTTGTCACGTAAAATCTTCGCCCGTAAAACCGACTTTACAGGCAACCATTTTTTTTTCGTGGAACTAAAGTAAACGAAATGTTCTTGTCCAATATTCGCAGCGACAATTTTTCCGATTATAGTCATGAATTTCAAATGACTATGCTAATCTTATTTTAGCGAAAGTATGTTCAAATAGAATATTGTAGAATAAGAATAATGTATTTAGTAGGTTTTTTTTTCTCTCTAAGTAATATTTATTTATTATCCCTTGACACCCAACGGACAGCCGGATGTCGGGGTATCCCATTTCATTGTAGCTTTTATTTTTATTACTTACAGACTACTTTAGTATAAACATGTTTGGTTAAGTTCTTGGATAAATTTCCTACAATTTAAAAAAATCAAATTTTATAATCTATGCTCGTACGTTTATCTTTTTGGGGTAGTAGTGAAATTTCCGCCGCCATTTTGTTTGTTGCGTAATGGCTGAGGGGTTCACTCGCCAGTTGGTCTAGTGGTTAGTGACCCTGACTATTACACCGGAGGTCGTGAGTTCGATTTACTTAGCACAAATCTTTGTGTATGAGCAGGCGTCCGTCACTCGCTCAAGGCCACGCGTTTTATGCCTACCGCTTCGCGTATCGTCGACGGTACAACGAACACCGGGCTGTCGCGCGCCCGGCTGAGTGCTCGCGCGTCACGGGTACAGCGCTGACTATCAAAATGCCGAAACCACGTAATTATTGCGTGATTATTGTCCAATTCCCCTGTTTCCTAATTCTCCTGTTTCCCTTTTGATTATTTATTAAAATTATTCACGCGGTTTTGGATATTTTCGACACTAAAATATATAAGTCGGGAATTCAAGGAACGAAAAATATGCATCAGTCATTTTATCAAACTAAAAAATATTTGATCAATAAATAAAAAAATAATTGTTTTTCTAAAACATTCGTTTTATTACCATTATCATCATACGTATAACCCTAGCAGATTTGCTGGACGAGACGCACACACGTAAGTCGCGCGGCGGGCAAAAGAATCTCAACTCTCTTTGTGCGTACTTATGGTACATTTCTCCTTGCTGCAAACAACTGGTATTATTATTATGATTTTGTAGGCTATTATAGCGTTGGTATTTTGGTTTTTGTATTGGAGTGAAGTATCTGTTACGTAGTAACTATTTATTAATCTGTGGTATGAGCATGATTGTTAATTTTGTATCTGGGTGTAATTTTTCTATAATATGTTTGTATTTATAAATTATATAGGAATAGATATTAGTTGTCTGGTTATAATAGTACAAGTTATATTAATTTTGGGATCAGATGGCCATAATGTGAGTTTCCCCAAGATTTTATTTGTTGTAAATTTCAATCCCTAATAATCAACTTCATACAAATATTCACCAATATTAATTTAATCCTTACCAGAACAAATATTGTTCTGGTTATTAATGTTTTTTTCTACTGAATTTATTATCCATACTTACTAATATTATAAATGGGAAAGTGTGTCTGTCTGTCTGTCTGTATGTTTGTGTTTCTTTCACGGGAAAACGGAGCGACGAATTGACGTGATTTTTAAGTGGAGATAATTGAAGGGATGGAGAGTAATATAGGCTACTTTTTGTCTCTTTCTAACGCGAGCGAAGCCGCGGGCAAAAGCTAGTATTTTTATAAAACCAGGGTAAGTATTCTGCTGAGCCTCCTCAAAAAATAATGCCTTTCTCTGAAAGCTCACAAAATAGTAATGTTTCCTAGTGGGATACTTTACCGAGCGTGGTTATAAAAGCGACCTTTTATATTTTCCTAAAGACAGCCTACAATGTTATCCTCTTCGTTAATAAGAAGGTACTGTAATCAGCAATGTATCGACCGCACTCTATTTTCTCGCTTTTATGGAGACCTTATCTCGGGACATAGAAAGAATATTAAGTTAACCTTATTGAATACTAGCTGTATGTATCTAAGCATGAGATAGCTTTCAATTCGTTTTTATAGATTTTCTTGTACGTAGAGTATGATATCTTGTAAGTAACATATAGGTACTTAGTATCTTATACTATTTCTCATTAATCTGGCCACAGTATTATGCAGAATGATTTTTCTAATCCTACAAACAAAAAATATTTTCTTTTAAAATTTTAATATGATATTGCTATAGATTTAAACCTTATCAATATATCCTCACAAACTTCTAAATATATTATATACTTAGATTTGTCTCAACTTTGACAGCGTCTATAAGTACTCCGAAATTATCCAACTTTGAATCAGAACTAAAAATAGATTTCTATCAACAGTTCCGGCGATTACCCACAACAATAAAAACAAACTTTACCTTATATTAGTTAACATAACAGAATATTATCCGGAAAACCACGGAAAACCCAGTTATCAAAGTTTATATCGTCACAAGTCTATTCATAGGGCCGGATCCGAACAGCTGTTGCGTCGGATGTAAACAAAACTACTTATTACGAAATCTTAACATGATAGGAAAGCAAAACATTGCTGATCTTTTGAAGTTTTGATTTGTTCGTAGAGATGAAGTTCTCAACAGATTTCGTATTGCGTTAATTTAAATATACCTAGTTGATTAACGTGTGAAAAAAATCTTTCTTGTGTCTTAATGACACAATGGTTAGTTAAGTTCCGCCTCCCATACCTCTTTTTTTTTTTTTTGGTGAGTGGGAAATCATCCAATGACTGCTCCCGTCCTGGGTGCGGCGGGAGGGCGTGTCAGACTCTTACTGACTAAAACCCACTCATGTTCCTTCGATTGCCCTTTATGTTCCAGGGTCACGGTGACTACTAAAAACATTCCGCAACCCCGACATTCCGCAACCCCGACATTCCGCAACCCCGGCCTCCCATACCTAAGATTGTGGGTTCGCTATCGAGCCCAAGTAAGTGCCATCACCAGGTCTGAGTATTTATATGTAGAGTATCTTATTTGAGTTTAAAAACACAATTTTTACTCATTTTACCTACATAAGGTTTACAAAACAAACAAAAAGCTCACAAACTAAATAATTTCATCTCATTCTTCTCACTTTGAACAATATTGATTACTTTTTCTTTTAACCTTTCAACCAAGACCAAGCGACAGCCGGCTCTCGGGCTGCTATTGTCTTTCTATTATGTCTCGAATTACGTGTGTTCGAAGGTTTCGTTTCGTGATTAAATGGCCAGTATCCAAGAAAGGTCATAGGTTATTTTTTAATTCCAAATAAAGTATTCGACTGTTTGTTGACTACCACTAAAAAGTACCTCTTTACTTTTATACAAAACAGGGAATCAGCAAAGATTTGTTGTGTTGCAGTTGCATTGACTGTGCCTATTCTACTTGCATCTGCCAGGCAGCTGCAAAATCTGGCAGTTGCAACTGGATCTTGGCATTAAAGAGATACTTATCAGCTGCCCCATGATAAAAGGACAGTTCATAGGCTTTTGACATAAATTTTTTATTTTAATTGTCAACACTAGCTTGAGTCTCTTTTAAAAATCATAATCCTAATTCTAGATTCGTTAATTTCTTTATTATTATTATAATTTTGTTGTTTTAATTTAAAAGAGTAAGTATGGAGTTTTTTGCCCATTCTTCTCCATATGAAAAACATTTTGGAATGGGCTAGAATCATTTTTTTTTTTGGAAATGACGTTTCAAAATGCCTTTTGTGGTATAATTAAAATTCATTTTAATTTTGTTGTTTTAATTCACTACACTATTTTTTTTAAAAGAGTAAGTATGGAGTTTCTTGCCCATTCTTCTCCATATGAAACAACATTTTGGAATGGGCTAGAATCGTTTTTTTTTTTGAAACGGCGTTTCAAAATTCCTTTTGTGGTCTAATAAAAATAAAAGCTTTATCTTTTACTTAGTATACGGGTCGATTCCGTCTTCCATACTTAATATTATAAAGAGGAAAAATCTGTTTGATTCTATTACAATAAAACAGATTTTGCAGAGCTAATAACTTAAAAATTTTCCACATAACTCGGCGCCACCCATATTTAAATAACAAATATATTGTGTGGTCTATTACTAGTCATATACTAGGAATATTTACTAGTAAACGCTTGTATGACGTCATTAGGTAAACACTTGACGACTATAATCAATGCACAATGGTTAGATAACATGAAAATATACTTATATGTATAGTGGGTAGCAATTAAACACGTGTTGAACTATTATTCATTTGTATGCATTTAGTTAGTAATCTTGTTTTCTGCAAAGTTTACTACGGGTTTGCAAACAAACACAAAAACTTCACATTTTTTAAAAATCGCTTCTTTGTGCACCTTTAGCATTCTGATTAAAGGTTTAAAAACTCTGGTTTATCTTTTTTGTTATAATGACAAGTTCCAGACTGTTTTATTTATAACAACTTAATGAGCCAAAATTCACGAATACAAAATACCAAAAATATTTGGTGTACAATAAATTCGATAACTATATTGACGTCCTCTTTTAAAAAAAAATTGACAAATAAGGATTTTGCATAGAAAATGTCGTTATACCCAAAAGTTAAAGCTTCTAATGCATGATCGAGGTTGCAAGTTCGAATCCGCAAAAGTACCAATAGGGTGCCAAACGGTTTCATGCTAAAATTGTTGTCACTGTCTTTTGTTATCCCTGGGGGCCGACCATGAGCTTTAACAAAACATTCTTGTTGCAGGAACGTTTTGTTTCAACACTGCTGCAGTATTACTTCATTTCGCACCAGTAACTCAATCTCTCATTATCATTATGTTCCTGCTTAGGGAGGGGAAAGAATGAACGGTTTCAATGATTTTGTCTATTCCCTGCCAAAGCAGAAAAGAAACGACACGATATATTAACCTGTATAGCGCTATCTCTTTCTCACGATTACGGTCCGATTCGCATTATGAAGTTCATCATGGACCAAAAAATTATAACAACTAACTTAAAAGATGCCGTTAAAACATATTTTGAAATTGATTTAATTTATCTACATTATTTATGTACATAAAATTAACAACCATTTTTTCAGATTTAACTCTAAAGTCACAAAATTAATTTTAAAAAGCTGCGACTACGTCGTCATCTAATTATTTCTTTTTGTGATTCGGAACAATTGACAGCTCTTGACCTCTTTAGGGTATATATGTTCTGTGCTCCTGACTGTCTTCATTACAAATTTACAAATACAAATTTTTATTTTTCAAGAGTGCCAATGTTATGTTTACAGTAATCTTTGTTTCTCCAAGTGGTTTGTTTTAGTAGTGGTTACATACATAAAACCACGAAGTAACATATTTACTTCGTGGTTATAACTTATTGTATACAAAATGGAATCAAGGTAAAGTTCAACAGTGTGAATCAATGATGTCAACTTTAAATATTCTGTTAATATTTAAATAGCTAAGAAGATGTTGTTAAATAATAGTGTGTGATTAGTTTTTGTGGATAATTTTGCAGTCGAAGTTCTCACCGCGTCTCTTCTCGGCCGTTAGATTGTGAGAATTCCTCAACATACTACCCACTGACCGAAATTTTGCTTGTGTCTTACAATCGAAAAACTCGAGTGATATTCAAAAAGGAAATGGTGAGAAATCGTAGAAGTCCATAACACCCAAGGTGATGGTGCTCATAAAGATTGGGCAGGCTGATATAAGGTCAGTAACCAATTGTTTTTATTTTATCATGTTATTATGATCTTTAGATCAATATTAAAATAATCTTGTTTTATCACAGATACTCTACGATTCTGCTGTGAGGGCAGCTGACGAGGGTGGCAAGAGGTATACAGATAACCGCTGAAGACAGAGATCTATAATTATAGAGGATTGAAAGGTAACCACAAAATCATAATACAATATTTTTTTATTATTATTTAAATCCAATAAGAAGACATCACTTGCTGATTTTTAAAATATTGTTATTGTTGTTAAAGCAGTCACAAGTAAGGAGTGTATTAGAATTTTAAGTCTCACAAATTATAGCTCAAAGAAGTTTGAATCAAAACAGAATAGTTGACAAAAATACATGTATTTATTATTTACATAGGTACTACTTTCTACTAAATATAGAAATGTGCATTGCAATAAAAAGGAAGTGGAGTCCCCATACAAAATTGTCTTCTTATGTTTCAGGATCTTACATGACGTCTTTCTCACAACGCCGAACAAGAAAGTTGCGAGTAGCAACACTCTGCTGAAGAGCAATGTTGCTTCTTTGTACAATGCTTTTCCTCATGGGGTATCCGAGATCTGATGAAAAAAAAAATATTGTTGACTAAAGTTTCATGTATGATTTATGTAAATAGTTGTTACAAATAAATAATTTTTGTTGTCCATTTACTACATATTTGTTTATTTTATTATTAAGCCTTATCGTAAATTAAACTTGTGATGCATACCAAGAAACCAAGTATCTTCTGTGTAACTAACATTTTCCAAATCTGCTCTTAATGGATGTGTATACGATATGTAAGAGTCAAGAGTTTCACCACTGTGACTTGCATCTACACTCATTATCAGTTTGCATCGCAAACCTGAAAAAAGTAAACACAAAATATATATTTTTTTAAGTTAATCTTTCGAACACACATGATTTCAGACACAATAGAAAGACAATATCGGCCCGACAGCCGGCTGTCGGTTGGTCGTTGAAAGGTTAAATTACTGAGTAAACAAATACATGAATTAGTTATTATAATTAATTAAATATATTATATTATAAAAGCCTATAAAGGACATAGGATAGTTTTCATCCCGCGGGAACTGGCACTATTCCACGTGGACAAAGTCGCAGGCAGAAGCTAGTTATAAATAAGTATAAGTACCCTATGGCCTAACTTGTTTTTGTTACCATAATCAGTGGCGGATTAACGTATAAGCACTACAAGCACGTGCTTGGGGCCCCTGTTCTCCAGGGGCCTCCATCCTCTGCTGGTGTTTCATTTTATACCTACATTTTATCGAGATTCATCCACAATATCTCCGAAATCACAAAAATAATACCGATTTAACGATTACGTATGTTTATTATCCGCCCATGAGTGTCCACTGCAGGAGATAGGCCCCACCCAACTTTTTCCAGCACATGCGGTTCTATTCCGACCGCATTTAACGACTCCCTGCGACCTTAGCAAATACGGGGCCGCCGTTCGAGAACGTTCTTCCTCAATCATTTCTTCGATCTATGTGCTCAGCCCACTTCTACTTCAGCTTTGCGACTCGGTGAGCTATATCGGTGACTTTGGTTCTTTTACGGATTTTCTCGAACTAGCAAATAATTTCGACGGCGCATGGCGTGGCGCCCCTATTGTCTTGGCGCGGCCTTGAGTCCAACTTTCATTTTATACTTTCTACCTTCCATTCCACTCCTTCAATTTCCATTTAAGCAATAGAGGGCCTACACAGGCTCTGTGCTTAGGGCCTCGGATGCTCTTAATCCGCCACTGACCATAATAATTGCAAAGTTTGCATGAAGAAACACATACTTCATTTTAATTCTGTTCCATCTTGGTTCTTCACTGGAAATGTGATATACTTCTGCCTAACCCAGCAGATTTAGACAGGCTGTAGCTTTCTGCTGCGCCACAAAAAGACCTCATATGCTGCCTGAAGGACGCTGGTATGATCCACATCCAGTCACTTAATATGATAATGCAATCATCACCTTCAAAATGAATATAGTTTGTTTAATATACATGAAAGTAGTTACTATGCACTTAAACACTGTTTTAAAGTACATTAATTATGGTACATTTATTTACCTTCGTTTCTGTAGATTTATTAGGTCTTGTCCTTGTCCTATGTGGCCTCAATTCATCACACAGACGATGCACTGGCTCCTGCGCGAGTCTGTAGCATTTCACAAACTTTGTCTCACTTAACAGAGAAGGGGTCAACTTCTTTACGAAGCTGCAAACGACGCTTCTTTCGTGAAGAGTGAGAGGACTCGTGTTTGAGTGTTATTCGCTTACGCTTCCAAAAACTGGAATTTTGCACAACCATTCGCCATCTAGAATTCATTATAGAAATAAAGACAAAAATCACCAAATTTAACCATTCATTTGACTCTTTACGGATTATAACAAATTTTACTTACATTATATGTTACTTAAAATCGTATAATAATACAGTAATAATAATTAATAGCAAAACAATATTGTATCCACTCCGCCCGAGTAACTTTTTTGTAGTGTCAAATTTGACATCAAAAACAAAACTGCTAGCTGTCAAAAACATGCTAATGGTACGAAATAGAATGAACGTTTTGGCTATGACGTCACAAAACCGCTACGAAAACAAGAATGTTTATAGAGCCTAACAAGCTTATTTATAGGACGTCAAGGTACGAAAAGGCAAAGTAAGATCAAAGTATTACTGCTATAAGAGCTTGTGGTAGGCCCCCAGTGCAGGGTAAAAGCGTCTTGAAATATATATAATCTCACGAAGTTTCCAAAAGTACTCATACTCGTAACATATTTAGTTTTTATATAATTACTGTTAGCCGGATATCGAACCGGCATTTAAATATCGAAAGCCTCTTCGCAACACAACATTAAACTATCCAATTTCCGTATATTTCCTCAAGAAAAATCGATTTTATTATTTTTGACACGCACTTTTTACACTACAAATTATCGGTAATAACTCTGTCTTTCACCGCATCTGAAATGTATGATTAAATATCACCATTTTTCAACAACCCAAAAACAATATCTTCATAATAACATTGGTACCTTTCGGCATATCTTGTAACAAATTATTCAAAACAAAAAGCTATGGCCCAATCCCGTATTATCGGACCATAAATGGTCATACATCTGGCTGTCGACACTACGCCGGTGGCCGATAGGGTACATTTGTACAGACAACAAAATTAATAAGTGTACACGCTGTTAATTGGTTGTGCGTTTAATCAAAAATGTGTGTTTGTGATAGGTTTCCTGTTTGCTTGGGTATGTTCAAAGTAGGAAAGATATAGCTCGTCACAAAAAAAAATAACTTCAATTATTGGAGTCGGTGACTTCTGGTTGCCGTTTTGCGTTGCTACCGAACCTAAAAATAAACTTCTTATCAAAAACTGAATTCATGGAAACGGGGGACCCTCAATTCATTTCGCAAGCCAGGCAAAATGTTTAGACATCCCTATATTTACACGGACATTAAGGCGGAGATAAATAAACATTGCTAAGTGACTACTTCAGCTAAGCAAATTCACTGTCACCTTCAACTATTACACTTCAATAACAAGATAGCCAATAGCTAAGCTTACGAACGTGCTTAGTTGCTTTAACTTATGTCGTCGTTTGAAAGGTAGTAGTAGTAGTCAGAAAATGGACCCGAACAATATCTTAGTATGAAAACTCTTCATTTTACCTTTTAACATTTCGACGACCAAGCGATTGCCGGCTGTCGCGCTGCTTTTGTTTTTCTATTTATCTGTTAAATCACGTGTGTTCGAAGGTTTTATGGCATATTTTTGACAATACTAACTGGTGTAGTTAGTATCCCGGAATGTTTATAATAGTTACCGTGACCCTAGAACATAAAGGGAATCGAATCTTCAATCGAAGGAACATGAGTGGGTTTTAGTCAGTAAGAGTCTGACACGCCCTCCCGCCGCAACCAGGACGGGAGCAGTCATTGGATGATTTCCCACTAACCAAAAAAAAAAAAAAGTATCCCAGACTACACAGAAACTATTTTGTCGCCAGTACCAACAGATACCATACAAATCATGTGTTTAAAAGTGCCTATGAAAAATCGATCCGCACTTTGCCACTATCCGCTAAGGTAATGGACGGGAGATGTGATAAACAATTGATGTGGTATCTGTAATATTTTCCATGTATGTGTAAAGTATGTTAAAAGTATGTGGAAAGTCAAATTCAGTGTGTTTATAATAGTGTTTTTCTGCGATTTTGTCCACATAAAACTTTGATGCCAGGAATATTATAGCGTTTGTCTGTGATTCTTAATATAGCAGTATTATGGTGCTGAAGTGAGAAAGAAGCCTTTACGGGCACTCATCTTAATTCCCGAAGTTTCCTTTTTAATTGTTATATTGACTGTGTGATTATTAAACGTAAACAGCATTACTCACTGCAATAATTGACTACGATGTACATACATTCTATACGGGGGCTCGAAGCAAACCGCTTGGTTTGCTAAACTCGCTCTACTAAGTCTTGGAAATAGTTTTCCTATTTAACATTTCTACGACTAAGCGACAGCCGCCTGTCGGGCTGCTATTGTCGTTCTATTGTGTCTCAAATCACGTGTGTTTAAAGATTTACGCACTTGAAATTCGTCACGCGTACATGCTTACTCTAAACATAATTGCTTACTTCCACGTACTGAAGCACCAAGCATTATTAAGTTTTATTACCGCATCTACACAATTGTTAACCAGTCGTTACCCACTGTTCTCTAATATTTCTGCACTAGCTTTTACTTACGACTTGACACGTGTGAATGTATTAAAAAATTATTGGGTTTTGGATTCTAAAATGAGATACATGTAGCATAAGTATTTCTAATTTTAATAAGCAAGAGATTTTATAAAACGACCAGACGTATTGGGATAATTACTTTTGTAGTATGATAGTTTGATTTATAAAAAATGGTTTATATCATTACGCTAAACTTGAAGTAGCGGAGCAGTAACCAAAAACGTGGAGCAGTAAACAAAACACCCTATAATTAACTAACTGTAAACAATCTCGACATGTGTTTTTAACTGAAAATTGCGTAAAAAAACATTCTAACTTTGTTTCCATTTCATTTCTTACCTATCGTTGACTTGAAATAAAGCTGAATTTGTAACTACACGACATTAATTATACGATTTTTGTCCATAAAAGGCATGTCAAAATTGTTTAATATTTTTTATTAAGTACCTTATACCATGTTTTTTTTTATATTACGAACAAGGGTTTTATTGTTCAAAGAATAACAACCGCATCCACTCATTTCTTTACTCCACCGTTATTCGCTTTTCCCTCCATTATTTACGCATTTGTACCCGTCACCTCCACAATACTTCTGATTGTACTGCGGTAAGACAGTTACAACACAACCATTTTACTCCGACCTCCGACCCCTAGTACTACTTGATTAATATCACTAACAATTCTAAAGGGCCTAGAGGCCAACTTTACTGGTTTTTACACATTAATATTTATTAGTGAAAGCCTTCTGCTTGTTTGTTTTATTTTTTCTTTGGAATCTTAACTAGTTGTTGTTTTGTGTGAGCTAATTAGTATTGTTACGCTACTGAGCAGTGAGGTAGTAATTATAAAGATAAAAGGGATTTTTAGAAAAAAATATACGCTAGGAAATGCCATCTAAAAGAAAGGTTTTGTTACTTTTATGTCATGCCCGTCATGCAAAATCTTGCAAATTAATGAACCAATTTTGATGAGATACGTTTACAAGATTCTGTCCCAATGGTCTTGTGATCCAGACTACAGAATAATAAATCAAATCAAATTAAATTTATTTCAGGCTGCATAGGTCCATATATAAATACCTTAATCTAACATACATACAATTATAATCAATTATTATATTATAGAAAGGTCTAGTATTCATCTAGGCTGAAAGCAGATCCTATCCCGTCTATTACTAAACGTATTTATTTACTAGTACTTACACACTATCATAATTATCTATTAGTGAAGGTTACCAAAATTTCTGGAAAACCAACTTACAATAAAATTAATATTCAAAGCTTTAGAATTACAAATTTCTACAAGACAGCACTATCATGAACGCTTTCAAATAAAATTGATAATTTCCTGCGTCGATATTGAGAGTCAACAGTCAAGAAAATCGTATTTCCGGGTAAACAAGATTGTTGTATCTTATCTTTAAAGTGGAATTTTCTGACCCTATTAGCAAGTTACAATTTAAGCTCCACTTAAGGGTCGATTATTATATTTATCAACTCTACTGAACATGTGTAGGCTAAGTATTTAAAGCCAAAGTCAATAACTAAGGCTTGTCTTTCCCAAGATTCTTTTTTTTTTTGGTGAGTGGGAAATCATCAAATGACTGCTCCCGTCCTGGGTGCGGCGGAAGGGCGTATCAGACTTTTACTGACTAAAACCCACTCTTGTTCCTTCGATTGCCCTTTATGTTCCAGGGTCACGGTAACTACACACATCAAAAGTGTCTAGGGATATTTTAATTAAACCTAAATAACTAAAATTCTATTAACTTTTTGTTAAGACACCTACACTTTAAAATAAACCTTGTTTAATTGCCTATCTAATCTGATAATAAACTTTTAAATAAAGTTAAATTAAAAAAAAAAACTTAGAAGAAGAGGAAAAACTCAACAAAATTTCAATTTAACTTTATTTTTGAAATTTCAAAACCTAAACAACAAAACAATTCTTTTTTTATAAAAATTGTTGAAAACTTAAAATTAATAATTCGTGGATCCACCTAAGACTCTCCTGACACATCTGGAGCGGTTCTGCATACTCAAAACAAGGATGTCAATATCCTGTTGTGGAGTACTGTCCCAAATCCTGCTAAGATGCAAGAAAAGCTGGTTTTGATGCACAATATCAACAGGGAAATTCCTACGAGCTCTTCTCTGAAGCATATTCCAGGCATGCTCAATAGGATTTAAGTCAGGGGATTGTGCAGGCCGGTCTAAAGCTTGGATAACATGCTGTTGTAACCAACTTGTAACGATACGCGCCGTATGTGGACGGGCATTGTCGTGCATTAGCTGGAAAAGACAATGAGCAGAAGTGGTCCAAATTTCCACCACTGTTGGGGGCTATGTAATCTTAAAGTCGGCTGAATACTATACAATTTTGACTACTAGGCGAAAAAAAAAAAATCACTCAGAAAAAAGTTATGACTGTTTTGAAAATATGACTTTTTATTATTTAACTGCTTATTCTTTTCGCACATAGCCATATTTAAAGTAGTAAAAACGCATAGCCTCTGTTCTGTAATGCGTTCAAATCATCTGCAAAGTGTACAATGATAACGTTAGCGTAGCGTGTATCAGATTAAAGTAGCAAGAGATAGAATGCATTTAGTGAAATAGTTGATTTTTGCATTGAACCGTAGTCGCGAAATCATTTCGTACTACTACAGTTCTTGTCTTTCTAGAATGCGAACTGTGGGTTGCTCTGTCTACGTCATGGTAATTATTTGGTATTATGGATAGGCGAGACACGAAACAACAATTCTACTTGCAGCTGCGAATCTGGATAATGTTATTGTCGATGAATCCATAATTATGAGATGTACTCTTTTAAGGGCAAACCCCACACTGTGAGACATAAATAAATAAGAACATAAAGGGCAATCGAAGGAACATGAGTGGGTTTTAGTCAGTAAAAGTCTGACACGCCCTCCCGCCGCACCCAGGACGGGAGCAGTCATTGGATGATTTCCCACTCACCAAAAAAAAAAAACTATTGTGATATATTTTATAGGTATAAGACGGTATAAGACGTTTCATTTGATCATGATAGAGTTAGATTTTCTTTCACATGATAGGGTTTGATTTTTTCGACGCAGCGAAGGGCCTACTAGGTTTTTTATTTTGATGTCATATAGCTTATATCAACCAGAATAACGTGTGAATTACAACGAAATGTCATACACCTAAATCAATAGAGTAGTTTAGATATAGTGAAATAAAGAAGCGAAATAAGGTTTTAAATTGCAAGTTTTCATGGGGTCATAACTTTTTACTGAGTAAATATTTTTGCTTGCGGTCTTCATATAATGATTCAGTACGCAGTGCTCCATCATATGCCATAGTTCTTATTGGTGGTGGAAATTTGGACCAAGCTCCATACAGTTTTGCCCAATCTCCTTTGTCCCATTTGCTGTTTGTGGGGCAAGATTACAGGCTCTAGCACCTCATCTCGGTATTTTCGAGCAGTCATATTGCCTTGTATCCAAACGAGATCCGTTCTACCGCCGAGACGAATTCCTGCCCAAACCATAATCGTGCCACCTTAATATGCATGAACTTGTTGTGGGTGCTGCAGTCGATTCCAACGTCCAGGTTTTCTCCAAACGCGTACTCTTCGCGAATCAGGATGAAATCCAAACCTAGATTCATCAGTGAAAAGCACAAGTGACCATTGAGAATGGTTCCAGTTTTCGTGTGCAATAGCCCATTGTAATCTTCTTCCTCGATTACCTCTCCTTAGTGCTGATACCCAAAATGGCCTACGAGCACGTAGATTGACTTCATGCAGTCGCCTTCTCAAAGTTTGACCGCTTACCAGCAAACCATACTCTCTCTGTAGCCTTTGAACCAATTGCATCGCCGCTGCATTTAGTTGACTTCGTGCAGCATTTACTATGAATCGGTCCTGTACATGTGTTGTAATGCGTTGAGGTCCTCGGTGCCGTTCCACCACTTCCTCCGTGACACGATAACATGACCAAAGCCTGGATATAACGCTCTGACTGGTCTTCATGGCTTCAGAAACGGCAATTATGGGACAATATTCCACAACAGGATATTGACACCCTTGTTTTGAGTATGCAGAACCGCTGCAGATGTGTCAGGAGAGTCTTAGGTGGATCCACGGAATATTAATTTTAAGTTTTCAAGAACTTTTATAAAAAAAAATGTTGTTTTGTTTAAGTTTTGATGTTTCAAAAATAAAGTTAAGATTGAAATTTTGTTTGAGTTTTTCCTCTTCTTCTAAGTTTTTTTTAAATTTAACTTTATCTAAAAGTTTATTATCAGGATAAATAGTCTATTAAACAAGGTTTAATTTAATGTGTACATGTTTTAACAAAAAGTTAATAGAATTTTAGTAATTTAGGTTTAATTGAAATATCCCTAGACACTTTTGATGTGTGTATTATAAACATTCCGCAACCCCGGCATTCCCAAGATTCTGTGAAACTGAGATTTTCGTTGCAATTTTTTTACAGTAATGGATCTGCCAAATACACGTTATGTGGTTGTTTTCAAAATTCAATAAATAAATAAAAACTATGGTTACCTACAAAGCCAAAAAATATTTTACAACAGTATTTCAAAATATTACGGGTATACGAGTAATTTCTAAACAATAATTATAATAAGATAATTTTTAAATCTTTGTTTTTAAAAATTATTCACGTAACAAAAAGATGCATTGTCACACGGCTTGTCAGTTTGTCAGACAGTTAAAGTTAATCCATACTAATATTATAAATGGGAAAGTGTGTCTGTCTGTCTGTCTGTTTGTCTTTCTTTCACGGCAAAACGGAGCGACGGATTGACGTGATTTTTTTAGTGGAGATAGTTGAAGGGATGGAGAGTAACATAGGCTACTTTTTGTCTCTTTCTAACGCGAGCGAAGCCGCGGGCAAAAGCTAGTATTTACATATATTAATAATATATATTTATTTATTAAAAAAAAGGTGCGGATAATATAAGCTGATATAAAATCTAAAATTTTCATTTCATTTTCGCATGAAAACGCAAAATTAATCCACAAAAATTAAAGTACCAATAAAATAAACTTAAAGCCCCAACCATAAAGGAGTAATTATGCAAAATACAACAATAAATAATGTAGAAAATTAAATAGTATGACATTTGCAGCAAGTTACGACTTTTGAAGCGTGGGTCGAACGACTGTTTTCCCATTGTTTTCACATAAAAACTTAGTGATAAACAGAGATGGGACCATAAAAATTCTATGAGCTTTCACACCGTTGGACTTTCTATAAGACTTAATTAAATATGATAACCTTTTCCGAATTTATTTGGAAGTTATCGGAAAAATAAACATGTGTTTTGTTTTTCTGGGTTCTTGGTTTGACAGTTTTGTTGAATATAGGAAAATAGTGGCTACGATGTTAATGGTAAAATGTGTTTTTTTAGCTGAATATGGTCTACGGAAACTTACTTCTTTAAACACATGTCTTGAAACAATTACTTGTGAAAACACTTTTTTTTTATTAAGTCATGGGCAAAAGGAAAACGGTCCTAACTTATAATAACTAAAAAATGTGATCAAAAAGTAAGAACCAACGTAAATTAAACTAGCCATCATTGGTTAGGTTAAATCTACTAACATAATAATCCTTTTTTTTACATATTATTTAAAACATTATACCAACTGTTAACTGTATATCACTGTTTCATACATAATTATTTTACACACCCGTTTGAAGCTGATTCGGGTCGCTAGCCAGCTAAATTAATTTATATTGTTTGGTTTCAGAGATCGAAGCGGCGGAGGCTTGCAAATGGCTGCGGGCAGCTGGCTTCCCTCAATATGCTCAGATGTACGAAGGTATGTGTCAACAAATATTAGAAATAGGTATCAATAATGTCCCTTCATTGTAAACAGCGGTGGCGAATTCCTAGTTCTCAAACTACACTGAATTTAGGTTTAGTGCATCTTTATCTCTCCGTACCGTGATGGCCCAGTGGATAAGATGCCCGCCTCTCGTGTTTGGTTTGTGATTGGAATCTTAGGCGTCAATGACATTCGTGACTCTAAAAATACGTAAAGCCGTTGGTCCCGGTTGTAATTCGTAGAACTTTGACAGTCGTTACGGGTTTTACCAGTCTAACCAAGAGGTATCGTGTCGCCCAGTTACTGGGTTGTGGAGGTTTGACAGGCAGTCCCTTAACTTAAAACACTGGTATCCAGCCGAATCCGGTTAAGCTGGAAGCCGACCCCAACATAGTTGGGAAAAGGGTAGGGATGATGAATCTTTCCATTTAATTAAGAAACGGATAGAAGGTAAAATATTAATATTATCTTAAGTACACAAATTTTCGTCTTAACTATTTTATATTACCTACATAAGGTTGAGGTTTCCACGAACTACGAGCCTATTAAGGACAGTCTCACAGTCCTAATATCACGCAGACCTGACCTGTCCTAACTTATCTATTAATCATACTTACCAGTCAATAGTTGTCCTACATTTACAATATGTATAGGGTGATGTGATACGTTCACGCAAATTTAAAACGTATTTTTTCTGGGTTTCGACTTATATTCGTTTGTAAAATTTTACAAGGTTAGAAAAAACAGCTGTGTCTGTTTTATTTGGGTTTTTATTGACCTTTAGAAGATTAAACTGGGTAAACACCCTAAACTAGGTAGCGGATTTTACCTGTGACTATTTTATTGCACAAGACGTTTGGCTGCTGCAAAATAAATGATTTATGCCTTCCTACAGAGTTGCACAAACGATATTGTTCTTGCAAATCTATACTAATATTATAAAGAGGTAAAATTTGTAAGTTTGTATGTAGGGGGTAATTTCTGGAACTCATGATCCAATTCTAAAATTTTTTTCACTGGCAGAAAGCTACATTATTGCTGAGTGCTATATAACATCTCGCTAAGTCCCACGGAAGCGAGGCAGTAACCAAAAATCTAACGTAACGTGGGTGAAACCGCGAGGAACAGCTAGTAAATAATATAATATGTATAATCAACGCTTTTGTTTTATAAATAAGGGACGTGTCGCTGTACGTAAAGTTTACCAAATGGCAAAGTTTCAACATGACACTCCTGGGGCGCTTATAACCTAACTTTTAATATGATTGTTACTGAATCACTATTTTTATAGACATCAGAAACAACTCAACATCGTTTTAAAACCTTCGAACACACGTGATTCGAGACGCAATAGAAAGACAATAGCAGCGCGACAGCCGGCTGTCGCTTGATCGTCGAAAGTTTAAGATACCAAGATAATGGTGCTAATTCTCTTGTAAACAAACTTAGCTAAATTTAAGTTAAGTGCATCTTTCTCTTTCCATTTCTTAAAGATAAGGACAAAAGATACATTTTAGTTTAATCCTGTCAAATTAGACATCGCCCGAAGTAAATCGGCGTATTTTTAGTCGCTATGTTTTTAATTGCGTCGTAATTATCTAGTGGAGTGTCTTAATTTGCCAGGACTTAACAAAATTTTTATCTCCTGTCCTTTTCTTAATGTAATGGAAAGAGAAAGATGCACTTAACTTAAATTTAAGTTAGTTCGTGAATAAGAGAATCGGCACCAATGTTAAGGCGCACATTTAAACCATGTCCTGCGCAATAATTCTACAAATCCCCGACACGTTTTCAAACACCCTGTACCAATAAGCCGGTAATGAAGCCCAGCTGGCCAGATGAAGCCAAATCCCACTCAATTGATCGCTATTCTTACGTTTATTAATGAAGGAATTAGGTGGATATTCCTCTGGCAATAACTAAGATGGCTTTTTAAAATGGATTGAGATTTTATTGGTCCTTTTATAAGGGAAAATATACAATATATAGCTTGCATTTAAGGAGGAGTCGCAGAAGTCTGGTCGTAGATTGTTTGCAAGTTAAACGACTTTATTTTTACGAGATACGAAAAAAATTTTTTGTTTCTCTAATGAGAACATTATAATTGTCATTGTTTAACTTATTTTGAGTTACTTACCTTTTAATTTTCAAACTTCTCTATATGTGTACTTAATTACTTAAGAACGATTTTGTTATAACTCCAGACATAGTTACATACAAAATTAAACCAAATCAAACAAAACTAATAATTAAATTAGGACATTATTACGGTCTTTAATAGATGTCATTTATTCTCAGATTTTCCGTTAGACGAAGTCAAAAGTTTAAATGCGAGAAAGCTTTTCCCTTCCCACATTTTCGATATATTTCAATTTGGTATTCCGGAGACATCGTTCGATTGGACGTGAAAGGTCCGTTTACAGTCCTCGTGGAACCTTCAGTTTCCAATTAAATTACGTTATCTTCCAGTCACTGTTTCATTCATACTCAATTTGTTTCTTACTTATTCTACTCGTGTTTGAGCCAAACTGAAAGTACCTCAAGCTGGTCCTTAAAACCTTTGTAAAAAAGGTTTCTTTTTTGTGAAAACAAATTCATTATCTTTTTTTTACAATAATAGGTACTTATATCAAAATCTTATTCTGAGCCTAACCCGGTATTTTAAGCTGTAGGTACTTTAAGCTTTTTAAGCTTTTTTTTACTCTGGTTTACTGACAACCCTGATTGGCGATTTCAAACATTAATTTATAGATTAAATTAATGTCTGAAATCGCCAATCCACCTTGAGCAAGCGTGTTGATCTTATGCCTCCTCTGTATGAGAAGAGGCCTTTGCAATTATAATTTTATATGCATAGGAAATCGTCGAATGACTGTTTCCACTTTGGGTGAAGCGGAAGGGAAGGGCTTTTACTGAGTAAAAAACTAAAAATTTCGCAACAATTTTGTTCGACAAAAAAATGGCCTAGTAAAATTCTGCAATCTTCTTGTAAAATTACCATACAAAACAGCTTTCTTCCTTTTCAATTTACGAAGCATATCCACAATATTCTATCACTCCAAATTACATCCACGCTGACAATATAAAGTAAATTATCCTTTAATAGGAGCAAAAGGACCAAGCGCTTACTCTTTGTGAAGTAAATATTCCATTATGAAGTCTCAAATGGAATCCATTCTCCAAATATGGAATTCTGAGACGGGTGTTTTTTTTTACCAAGATGACCTGCAGGTTATGAATAATTAAATTAGATGGTTCCTTATAGGACTGATTGTGTCGTGTTGTTTATTTTTTGTTAGTTGTTGTGTTAGTAAATCCTGTGGGTGTAGAAGAAATTGATTCTTGCTTAGTGGGACAGAGGGAGAGAGGATTTGGAAAAAATATCGTTGAGGGTCTCTCATTTGGAAATAAAATGTTTTGATGGTTATGTGTGTTAAATTCCTTGGCAAGTGACACAGACTCGAGTTAGTTTGGAAAAAATAATTTTCCGTTATTTTTAAAACAAATATATTTTATTTAAGTGTATGTTTCAAGTTAAGTGTCGGTTCATCATAATACATAAAACGTCACGTCAATAAAATTTTGTCAAAAGCTCTCAAAAAACACTTTTCACTAATCGCCGACATCCATTACTGTGTCAATACTTTTTTGAAAAAGATAATCATTTGTAATACAATTTACAGCCTGCGTACTCATTGTAATTTGTACTTTAAGAGATTTGTAATAAGAGTGATATTTCCTCGTACATGATTTCGTAGTTTTATGACAAACAGCCATTTCCAAGGTCTTTATCATAATCTGAGATAAGAATTACATAAAAAGGTGAACAAGAGGATTTTGTTTACATTCATGTTGTATCTATGAAACGAGCACTTTCCTTGTGATATGACGTGTTCGTTATCGTAAAATTCCATCATTTTCTAAGAATTCGTTCCTTTTTTCGTGCGATTTTGTTTGTGAATCATTCGTTTGAATTGGTGAGAACTGAGTGTAATTTGATTAGCGATTGGTTAGTACATAGTGTGTCAGTGGTAATAAAAGTGGAAAAAATAATGAAATGTAAGTGGAATAATTTTACCTATAGTGTTAAAGTTTATGATATTGATACAAACATTCACTTGTTTTTTAACAATTTTTTGAGTAGTTACAAGCCACGTGAAATTTATAAAAAGTTATGATTGATAGTGAACTATTTTATTGTTCCCTGACCTAATTCTTACTAGGTATTACCCCATAAGTTTGTAAGACTTGAGATAAATATACGTCGCTTACCACTTATACTTTTGCTTAGTTATAATCCCATCTCTTTCTCACCTTAGTAGTTTGGCAGTTGTGCGACAGGGTCAACAACATTGGTTAACCAATGCACGTGATAAGTAAAATTCAGTTTTCTCGACTTTAGTCAGATCTGTTGCTTAAACATTTTTTTGATAAACCAGAAGAGATGTTTTGTTTCTTTGACCGCGCTGTTCTCTAATACTTTTAGTGGGGGAAAATATTTGTATTAATTAAATCCAAATTTATGAGGACACTAGCTTTTGCCCGCGGCTTCGCTCGATTTAGAAAGAGACAAAAAGTAGCCGATGTTACTCTCCATCCCTTCAACTATCTCCACTTAAAAAATCACGTCAATTCGTCGCTCCGTTTTGCCGTGAAAGAAAGACAAACATACAGACAGACAGACACACTTTCCCATTTATTATATTAGTATGGATAATAACATTATTACGCTCTCGAAGCAGAACAGTAGCCAAGTTACAGCCAGTTAATAATTTATACAAAAGAAATGTGAATCAGACAAGACTAATTATATCAACAATTAATGATCGAAATCAATTTTATCTGACAAGCTTAATTGTAAAACTCAGTGTTGATTATATATGAATTCTCGGAATAAAAAATAACCGCAAATTACAATGTGTTTTTACGAATTTAATAAAATTTATAGCGGCCTTTAAATCTTAAATTATTTGCTGTGTGTTTTATAAAATATTTTACTGCATTTTATTACTGGTTTTGTAAAAGTATAACACCTGGCGGAAAACAGAATTAACAAGAAAACACATAAATTACACCTTTTTTAATTGCTTTAAAATTAATTACTCTGCTGTATTTTTAAGGTTTACAAATTACGTATTTTTTAACCTTCATTGAATTTATTTGTTGTAATTTTTCTCTTTCAGATATTATCTCTGTTAATATTTATTATTTTATTTAAATTGCATAATCAATATATATCTTATATAACTACCAAAGATAACAAAATTACTATAACAGTTAAATTGCAATAAACTTTAACAAAAACAGACCCAACTTGACTAAAAACTAAGTTATTTGTTCCGTTACAAGTAGTAAAACTTTATTGACTCTATAAAAATCTGGACCTTCATAATTCTCCTATTTGGCGTTCCGAACTAGCTTTGGAACGTTTTAAAATGACCCACAAAAAACATAACAATAAATAAAGCGACCGTTCCAATGACATAATCCACAGTTTTTTGCTAAAAAACCTAAGAAAAAAAAATTTTTTAGTGAAAGTGTCCGCCCACCCATTTGATACCCACTAACATAATTCTATGGCCACAATAAATGATTGTTTACGTCATTCTAAAGTCAAACAAAACGTAACAGATTAGAGTTATCTGTTACAAAGGTAAAATATTTCCACAAATGACTAAATTTCGAACTTAATTTTGTTTTACAATAAGAATGCTTGTTTGACACATTTTTGACATAAAACCAAACAAGCTTTGCTGTTTTTGGCAATTAATTCACGCAAAAATGACTCTTATGCCATGGTAACAGGCATTATTTTGTTAGTTTATGATCTGTTGATATCATTTTGTCCTTGGGCAGGAGTGTAGCTATAGGGGGTCGGTATCCTTGACAAGGCAAACTTATCCGTCAAAATGTTTTTTTGTCCGATTAGTTCAGGTAAGGACCAGTGGGTGACTGCATGTTGCAACGGACGGACGGACTTTTTGTGTTATCTGTGATTTTTGACCGTTAGAAATGTGTGCGTTTATATTTTGCACAGTGTGCTGTTTGAGGAATTTTGTTTGCTTAAAATTATAGGTGGTAAGTGGAACTTTTTTTAATTCCCAATATTGATAAGGAATAGGTGTTTGTTACCCAAATATTAAGAAATTATGAGCGTTTTAGCATTTATAAATTTGATTGATTTTTACGATTTATTCCAAATTTTACATTTTTTTATTTCTTTTTCTGTTATTAAAAATATTCAAATTTAATTACCTATTACAAGTTTCAAGTACCTGAATCAATTCCAGCAGTTTAATAAAACAATACAAGTCTTAGTTACCTCAATCAGACAATTAAAAATGGTTACAATTCCAAACTAGTCTTCAAAATGTGACCAAATATCTTGTCGAACTAATAAGTGACCTTCTAAATGCCCATATCCTACTTCTACTGTTGACTCTTCATAGCACAGCTGACTAAGTAGGCGTGACCGGTCCAGCGTAGGACGTACCAAGAAAATAGGTTGAGAAGGTCCACTTTTGTCTGTCAATCAAAAATCTATCACCTAATAATATTTTATTATAGTGCTGGCTTATTTAAAAAAAAATCGTTTAAATTAAACGCCTCAAACATTTTGCTTCAACAAGATAGGAGTTGTGGGGCTAAAGCAGCCCGTTAGCCGGCTGTTGGTTGGTCGTTAAAAGGTTTATTGCATAAAAAGACATTAGAAATACTATTTAGATATATTAGGTAAATAAATGTGTATAAAAGTTTGTCCCGCTCTAGCAAAGTTAGATGTTATTCATTTTTCAAGTGCCACAAGCAACCATCGTTGAGTAAAAATACATTTCATATCTGCTCATATGTATATGTTATAGTCAAAGTCCGATACACAGTCTCTTCGCGGAAGGACTGGTTTATCCTAGGTTTGGCCAAAGCCATCAGGCAATCCCCGAAATACATTTCAATTTCGCCCTTTGCCTGAAGTATTTTTAGTCAAACCCAGGAGCTCCTAACTTTTCAGTCAAACGTCGAAAGTAAATTATTCTGTTTCGGTTTTGGCCTAGTCAATCCTAGAAGCGACTGCAAAACTCGGTCAAACGTTGATCTGAACATGTTTAAACAGGTTCATAATGTCTCTCGCGGTGTTCCGACCATGTCAGAAAAATGTTTAATTTGCCACTTTAATTACCTAAGAAATTATTAATACAATTAACAATAAAGTTAATGCCTCACTATGTCAGATAAATGATTAATTTTCCATTTTAATTACTTAAGAAATTATTAAAACAATAAACATCAAAATTTTAAAAATGTTATTTTTTTTTACCTAATCTTACAAACTAACCTCCGTATATTCCAAAGCATTTACTTATTTATTTATTTTATACTTTATTGCACATCGTACAAAAGGCGGGCCTAATGCCACACGGCATTCTCTCAAAGCATCTCAAATATAAAAGTGAAAATCACGTAAGCTGACCAATCAGGTGTCAGAGCTGGCAGAGTTAAGCGGTTCTTAAGACTTGAAAGCTGCTTCTATGATAAAATGCTTCCAAATATACGAAGATGAGACACTTCATACCTATATCGGAGTTTGACTCGTCAAACCCCGATTTAATAAAATTGTGTTTTGACGTTTGCCTGACCAAATTAGTCTCTCCCAGGTTTGACGAAAATTGTTTAGTCAAAGGCCGAAAATTTACATTTGTTTGGGCTTTGACTAAGTCATTCAGTCTGACCTGAGGATTGACTAGTCCAACCTAGGAGCGCCGGAGCTTCGGAGTTTGCCTATAACATATACACTTAATACGATGAATGACATGACATTCAAGAGCTTAAAATAGGCAAAACTGAAAGGCGGCACTTCAAAAATTTGCAAACCACTTGAAACGAATACAGTATAGTTATTTTTTCTAAGGAGGCCTGATTTTTTCAGAAACGTGAGTTTACTGATAAAAGGACAGTAAATTGCTAAAAAATAAAATAGATTCTTTGTTTCGAAGATATCTCAACAAATTAGATTATTTATTGCAAAATTGTGACTAATTAAAAAAACATTTACTTAAATAATAAAACTTACAACAGCTGTATGCCATTACAAGTTTTGACACACTGGGCTTTACTTAATTGCTCTTGTACAGTTCAATTTAAATATTTAAAATGATTATTCAAATTATTCTCAATTCATTGATTATTTATTGTATGCTTTTAATGGAATTGTTTTTGACTAAAGACCAACACTTTAATTCAAATTAAACACAATTTACTGTATAATTAGAATAATAATTGCCAATGAATCTTCTGAAAATACCTCTATAATGGTGGTATGACTAAAATACACGGTGTGCCCATCTATTAACACAATTGGTTATAATATCTTACAAGGAAAATTACGTCACTTATGAATGAAGTGTTTGTCATCGATTTTTGAGTAGCTGTTGATATTTTATTTGATTTATTTATGTATTTAATATTCTTTGACGAGGTTATTAAGATTTTAATGTTGAGCAATCTTACATTTATTTTAAAAAAATCCTAATATACTAGGTATCGTCGTGTTTTATACTTTTTTTACACATAGACACAAACACACTATAATATGCAATGTTCATAGAATGAGCATCAGCCAATGATGTTACTTATAATATCATTGGCATCAGCCAAAATTTGAAAACAATATTAAACGATGAAAGTCGTTTATAATCCTAAATAACCCACACTAAGCTCAAAAATCTGCAAACTACATTATTTTTTTAACAGTTGGTCGCAAAAAAAAATGTAATAAACCGAAAAATGGGTAATATTTTATAAGACACATGTTCGTAAGAGCCATTTTGAATATTGCTCACACGTCAATTTTCGCCAGACATGTGATCAATTTTGATATTCTTGCATTAAGGTAAAGTAATATTTTTAGAATGACGTAAATATCAGATACCTTTTGTAAAACCGGCTGCTTTAAAGGAAAAATATTTTAAAACAAAGCAGGAAGGAAAAACAGAACTGACTTAGTCTTATTTACTAGATTATCTTTTTAGTTCATATGGGAATTTTAAGAAATTAGCATTTTTTATTTAAAATGTAAGGAAATTGAATGTCATAAGGAAATAGGTAGGTACCGTTATTAAAGTGACATCAGATTATTTCAATAATGTCAATGAGTCATTTATTTATTTATTTAAACTTTATTCACAATGTACTTACAATGGCTGCCTTAGTCATACTGTTCATAAAATGCACAATCTATACAAATATTACAAAGCTGAAGAATCTGTTTGTTTTGTTGAACGTACTAATCACAGGAACTATTGATTAGAATTAAAAAAATATTTTTGTGTTGAATAGCCCATTTACAGAGGAAGGCTATGCAATAATAATATCATCACTACGACTTTCGGGGGCTAAATAGTAACCAAAAATGCGGGTAAAGTCATGGGGGATAGTTAGGAAAATACGGACGGCTAGTCAAATTACAGCTAACAAAACACAGCACACCATAATAACACAATAGTCTATTTTATTGTATTCTTCTCGGCTATCTCGGCTTTTCTTTGCTGTAATTAATATACAAATAATTTATGTAATATCTAATCTTTCTTCCTTAATCGTTTTCCTATTAAAAACGCCGGATAGCGGAAAGCGGCTTTGTGTTGCACTAACACAGTAAAGTTATGGCTACCAACAAAATAATCAACGACAACACTCAACACAAGTCGGCTTCAATTTCAACCTACTTATCCACACACAAAACAATTAAAAACACCATAAAATATAAATACTGGCAAATTAACAGCACTTAAGTGTCAGCTCTTTTAATTACTGACAACGATTAAGACATCTTGCAACAATGACCGGGCACTTTGATCACAACTCCATTTAGTTCATGATCAACCTTTTCTGACATTATTGCTGACTTGTTTAATGAATTAATTAACCTGAGTGTTAAATGTGTGATGAGTTTATTGTTTGTCGTTATTTAGAACTATCAAAGAAGTATTTATTTACTCACCAAAGTGGTGATTGGCCGGTCATAAACCGTAGGACGGTTGACCGTTGGGACAGATGTGTTATTAAGAGGAAACCGCAAATTGGCAAATGAAAAGAATCTTCAAAGGACGGTGGTGGTGGCAACTGGGTGACAGTTGCCAAAAAGAAATGTCTGTGATCACACCAACACCCGTCACTTTTATTACCAATTCAATTTTTTCTCTTCCAAACATTAAAAGGTAGCAAAAACGAAGTAATGTTAATTAACCTTTCGGCGACCAAACGATAGCCAGCTGTCGCGCTACGTTTGTCTTTCTATTGTGTCTCGAATCACGTCTGTTTTCGATGGTTTAATATTATAAAAGCTTAATTAAAACTACAAATTAAATCTGTTTAATTTGGCACAAACAAGGCTTGTATCGAGCAGTAGAGTGTTAAAGAAAAAAAACCTTTTTTAATAATTATGCACATTATTGCACATTACCCACCGGGTACAAATGCAGAGCACATTTGATTTTTCCATTCATTCAGTTGCGTTGCCATTTTACCCGGCGCTACCCTTCAACGTCACCGCTAATGAATGTCTTTCATGCAAACTAAAGGGGAAACTGGGGCAAGTTTCCTCTATGCGTTATGTGGCGTGGTGAGACTCACTATTCTTTTACATGTTTGAAATGTTCATTGTTGTTAATACCTAGCTGAGTCGTAGCTTTTTTGCATACTTTGACTATGCTTTGGACAAAGTTTGATAGGAATTTTAGACGTAATATTTTATTTTAACTAAAATAATTTTAATAAAAGTTTTTTTCATTTTGACGAATAGAAGATTTTGTTGGCCTGATGATCTGGATAAAAGTGCTGGATAAAATGAATCAAGAATCCTTATCTTCTCTTATTTAACTTCACCCAACCTCAGAAAAGGTAATTGCCTACAAAAATGGGAGATCTATTAGTCTATTGCATTTTTAAATACATATCTAATTGAAAACTTATATTAACTTCAACAACCCTTTATAAATGCGTGCCAATATAAAAAAAACCCTCCATCATTTTTAAAAAGCCAAATAGAGGTACAAAAATTATACACATGCATACTTCAAACACAATAAACAAGCCAAACCACATAATAGGCCTAACATGCGTTCTGTCACGTTCGCACCAAAATATCTTAGTAACCCGTCGAACATTCTTCATAGTGAATCTGATAAAGATATCTGTACTAAATACCTCAGATTTGGTAAACAAGAATAACCGTAGAATATTTTTTCGTTGATAAGTTAAAGGGTGTAGATATCTTTGTTAAAGAGAATGTAGGGTTATTTGTAAAATATTATTAACCTCTATAATTTACCGGAGTGTGTATTGAGAAACATCGTTTTTAACTGCAAAACTATAAAGTACACAAATGTATAATAAAGTCTACATTAGTACCTCTTTCTTTATAAAAAAACATAATAAAATTATTTTAAATGGCTGGTAAGTTTGCACATAATTTAAAGTCCGTTAAACAAAGATCGAGACTAAATTCTCTCAGAAAGTACCTACAAATATTTCAGCAAAGTATAAAAATAAATAAAATAAATAGTAAATGAATAAATATATCTTCGGAAAACTCACAGACGATCATCTGATCCCAAACTAAGCACAGCTCGTACTATGGTAAGAAAATCGGTTTATAATCAGTTTTAAATATTTAAGCATACATAGTAACAGACAGACAGCATCAACAACAACATACATACATTATTATAGATAAATTAGAGTGTGTCTATGTTATACCCAGACACAGAACAAACAATCATATCGTCTTTATCGCCAACCCAAATCCTTGTACATAAGACATCTTAACGATCACAACACAAGATTTTCCAAGCGACGTTCTAGGAATTTAATGGCCATGTTCTTACATAGTTTATTTATTTACTTGACTGTGGGTAGTTCGGTTGAGTAGCAATCAATCAGCACCAGTATGAGTGTCTTTGTATAGTCTCAAACACATGTGGATTAACCTTCGTTTTGCTTGGAACCGTTTGTTGTGTGGGTTAAGGTGTAAGCTTAAATTAGCTTAACCCAGCCTCAATAAATTTATGTACGAACTCCGTACAGGCGGACTTAATGCCTTAGGCATTTTCTGCCAGTCTACCTTAGGGTGATGCAAACACACGACATAGTATGTCCCCTTACTGACATTTCTAATAATATGTCTATTGGTGAATCAGGTTATTAAAGATATTACATATAAACTAATGCCCTTACTAATAATCACTGTGTAAAGTTATGCAATGAATAGAGCCTGTGTAACCATACGTTTTTTGACGTATAAACCTGTCATAACTTTATGCAGCGTTTATTAGTAAGGCGCTAAATGTGTAAAAAATCCGCCTAAAGGTAAATTAATGCCGTTAGTTAGACCTCTACAATGTAACAACTGAGTAAGAGTTCTTGATTAGACTAATTGTCAGGCTTTCTAGTTTCTGACTGTCTGTAGCGACTGTCAAAAGTCTACGAATGACGATCAGGACCAACTTTTTCATACCCTATAAATGATAACTTAGATAAAGTTAGTAAACAAGTGTTTATTTATTTATATGAACTGAAAAAGTCACATTAGTATATGTCCACTGGTGGGCTCTAGTCGAATTAACCATCGAGGCATGACGACATATCGCATTATTCATAAAAAAGCGTTTCTAAGAACGATGCCGCATTACCTGGCATAACAAGAAAAAAAAACAAACAAAATCGCTCTCCGCTCACACCTTACTCCACTGCCAGTATTTTACCCAGTACGAGTTGTACTGACCTTAGCACACTCACATATGGAACCAATTGAATTGTGTAATGATGCACTTACTGTGGGTCCACGACCACAAGCCATTTGTTATTTTAGTTCTACGATGCGTATGAGGTACTTTGTTTATATTCACGCTTGTTTTGGTAAAGGGGTGGGCAAATATGTAGGTGAGTGAACTTGTGTTTTGCGGTGTATTAAAATAGAACTGGCTAGGGTTGTTTGGTTTCCTTTGATGAGTGTAGATGGGGTTTTTAGGTGAACTGCCAGTTGTATCAGGTGGGATTATTAGTAGTTAACGTTTAGAGCATTTTACTGATAGTTTTTGAGGCAGATTTTAGTAGCATAACTTAGTGGAACAGACAGTCAAAATGTAAAAGGATTTTTTTTTCTTTTTAGTGCGTTTTTTTCCTGGTAACCTAGTTTTAAAAGTCGTTTAAAAATCTACAACCTTCTCCTAAGTGTAACAAATACTTTTCTGCATAAAAATCGGTTCAGTCTAACGCGAGATAATCGCGAACAAATATACATAATAACATACATACAGGGGCTCAAGTCTGCTATGACAATGGTAGTTCAATTATCGATTTTTGACGTGTAACGTCAAACTTTTGACATATTTCCCATACAAAAACTGTCTAAGGTGGCAAACATCCGGCCGATGTCTGGTCATTGAGCCACCATTGTAATAGCAGACTAGAGCCCCTGGTAAACAGAGAACCTCCTTTTTTGGAGTCGGTTAAAATCTCTATTATACTAATACTATGTTATTAGGTAACTCACAATCAATATAAATAAATAAATTTGCTCTAATCTATCTGGAATTTACTGATAAAGTCTTTCAGCTAAAGTGATAACAGACTATAATACGTGAATGTTATTTCGACGATTACATACTTATTTATTTATCTATTATCTTTTCAATATTATTGTTATTGTAGGTATTATCTACGATCTTACTATTTACTGTGGTACGAAAATATTTACTGCATGAATCGTTTAACGAATTCATGGAGATATCTTATAATGAGTGTTGATTATCTTATGTTCCAATAAACTTGGTTGATAGTATTACAGAGTTACATTTTGCTGCCATCGACAACTAATGTTAGTAGTTGTAACGATGGTAGCAAAATGACTGTGTGCGGTGCCATTAGAAGCGCACAGTCTCTGACTACTTTAAAAAAAATGGTTAAAGATCACTACTTGGCTCTTTAACACTGTCATCACTCAGTTAAATTCCATTTTATTTTTATATACTGCTTCTATTGTATCTATGTACTGTTTATGATTTGTATGTATAAAGATATACATCTAATGCACATATAAATATATATATATATATATTCATGTACGCCATAGACTACCCGTTACCCATTATTTAATAATTTAATTCCATCCAAAGTTTGTCTGGAAGAAATTGCTTTTTAGCGATAAGGCCGCCTATTGTACTCTTGCATATTTGTTTGTGTTGTCCTTTACTTGTCCTATTGGTGTACAATAAAGAATATTCTATCTATTCGCTATTCTATCTATAACCGCTTATAATGCTCCAAAGTACAACTGGCTCGATATCATTATTTCCTTAGCCTTTTTTCCACATTGGAGTTGATTTCCAATCTATCCGGAGTCAGCTGGATTTTACGTGAAGCGACTGCCTATCAGACTTCCACAACCCAGTCGATGGGTGACACAATACCCCTTAGTTACACTGGCCAGACTTTCTGGCTTCTAACTACCAGTAACGACTGTCAAGGTTCTACAAATGACAACCAGGACCAATGGCTTTACGTCCTTTACGAGGCATGGAATATCAATGATGTCCTAGAGGTTCTCAACGTAGTTGACACTTTCGGGGGGCAGTAGAAGACCCCGAGAAAATTAAGGGGCATTGAGATGGCGCAGAGGGCGGGTGGGTAGATAAAAAAATATAGTCTAAAAAGACAAAAAAATACACGCTAATCACGTACTAAAGTCAATCACGTCTCAAAGTGGGCGTCAAGCAAAATAAGGTTGAGAAACTAACATAGAATTTTTACAAGTAAATTGGTAGGTACTTCCCAGTGCCTTAACTGCTGGCCTATCAGACACTATTACCAAATGTTAGGTAATAAGTAATTATTGATTACTATAACTAATACTTGACGTCACGTCACGTCAAGATCCGTCCATCATGATGATGACTAATGCTTACAAATTAGCATAATATGGTGAATATTAATTAATAATGTTCGTGTCAAAGTACATAAACCATGAGACAGTATGGCGGCGGTTATTGACATAGGATTAGTATCAACTGATAAGCTCTGAATTATGTATTTGAATGGTTACGTGGGTCAAACGATCGTCTGTTTGTTTGTGGAGTTTTAAGTGGTGTTTATTTGCAATTTTAAATACAATTGCAAAAAATAATTGGGATGATAAACAATTTTTTTATATGTTTCCTAGCAATGTTTTACGAAAATAAAAATTGAAAAAATATTAATGATAAAATGGACAAACTTTGTCAAGTAAGTGATAAAACAATCTTTCAGTAATGGTAAGGCACAAAATATGTATAAGAGGGTATAGGTGTAGGTTACCTATTTAAAAAACATTTTCTTTTACTAATTTTGTTATTCAAATGGGCAATTATTTTCTGCAAATTAAACACAAAAAAAATTGACCTCAATCCGAAACACCAAACCAAAACTACTTCTAATTTGCATTAAGACAACTACCACACACCACCAACACTGCTTACCTTCTAACTGCAACAAGCGTGAACATAATAATGCGTGACTATTCGCACGTTCATGCGTATTGTCATTAACAGTATCTGCTGATTCCAATTATCTATCTAGTTCAATTAAACTCAGCGCGGAAACTTATCACTCGCGAATTGTTTACGTGAGAGAACTGCGCGTAAGTGGCGTTTTTTATTGCTTTTCGAAATTTAATTGAATTAAAAAAAATATAAATAATAAAAAAAATGTTACAAATATTAAAGTTATCAAATAAAATTAAATAAAAAAAATTTAAAACAATAATAAATAATGTAAGTACTATGATAGTGTTGTCAAAAATCTTGTAAAGGCTAATGTATCAGTAAGTTTAGTTAGGTATTTATTTTCCGAAGGGTCAGAAACTGTGCGTACAAGTTTTTATAAATGTGATGTAAACTTGTCAAACCTAACTTTATTGACGAACTTGTTTTCATCAACCTATTAGTGAAGTGTTTTAAAAACAATATCTAAAAGTGAATTCAAGTAACATTTGACGTTTACGTAAATAAAATGCATTTGCTGAAGAAAAACGTTTAAAAATTAAACAAAAATGAAAATATGTTTCATTAAAGTCATTCACTTTGAATGAAATAAAATTATGTTTTATACATTTTCAATTCAATTTTAATTAATAATGTAGCTCATTGTTGTTGTATAATCACATCATTTGTTAAGTTAAGTTAAGTAACCTAAAATTATGATTATAAATCGCATTAGTCATTTTTACGATAAGCGCGTTAATCCAAACACTAAATTTTAAAAAAAGTTCCGCATCGCAATTGTCATAAAAAATCATACATATTTATTTGAAAGCCGAAAAAAAAGCAAATGAAATTCAAACTATCGAATGGTAAACATTTTTCATATTTAGAATGGCTGTGTTAACTATCGTGTGAAAAAAAAACATCTGGAATCTCACACCAATCAGAGTTAATTTTAAATTTAAAGCGGCCAGTATATTTGTCACGGCTATTGTAAACTTTAACCCCTAATATTATTATAGATAATCTATACCTAATGCCGTCTACTATATAGGCACTTACAATTTACCAGTTTTCCTAAAAACGCTTTCACTCTTCATCGCAAGTACCAAAATGATTCACCACTTCATAAACAGAATCTTAACGAACAGCTCAAGATTACTCACAATGCCATAAATCTAAAACACAATCCTATGTACAGTTGCGGACAAAATTCCGTTAACCTTTATCTTAAGTACACAATTATTCAATTCAATTCTAAATTCTATCTGTTAGTGAACAATGTTATCAATTTCGGTTAAGCCCTAATGATAGAGTACCTTTGGTAATGCAATTGTTATCTAAATCTGTTGCGGCGTTGACGGGAATTTGGACTGTTATTGTAATTTTGAATAATAACTGTAAGTTAATTGTTCTTGATTGTATTGTTTGTACGATGATTCAGTGAAGTGGCGCCAAATTGAATTAAGAAAACCTGTTGGAATTGTTGTAGATTTTCTGTGGTTTTTAAAACTACCATATTTATATTTGAAATGACGCAAAAAAAAGTGACGAGCTTGCCTGATTAGGTTAGGGTTAGGGTTTAAAACCTTTACAATGTAAATACAAAACATTGTAAAAGTTTTAAACTTTAGTAACACATGTTTATTAATTATTACGCGCACTCAATCAGAAACATTGCATGAAACATTGTTTTACAACAAACATATAGTTACTATATGTTTGTTGATATTGTGATACGAATTTTACTTTTCAATCATAATCTCAATTTAAACAAAAAACAAAACACTACACCGTACCTTTTATCCGAGTTTCCTACCACAAAAAAAAACAATAACAATCAATTACAAAAACACATAGAACGAAGAGTATTTAAACCAGCGAAAGCCGACCTGTTGCTATAAAAGTCGGTTGAAAATAGGTAAAAAGACATACTATTGAATGAATTCATTTATGGCGAGTTAATCGAATACACGGCCGACTGACCATGGGCTTTGTGAAACGGTTTTAATTTGCAGATGTGAGGCAACCCCGTTTGTTTGATGTACATTTAGAGACACTAGTGGTAGGCCATTATTTTTGCTTGCGTTCAGCAAAGCTTGAAGGATTTTGTGTTCTGATCTTCTGTTGTGATCAGACGTCGAAGTGAGTGTTGGTTTTTGGTACTTACGTTAATAGTCACATAACATGGATATGCTACTTTTCTGGATTGATATAGTGTCGAAATATTATTATGTTCGTTGCGGAAATCAAACAAGCAACACGCAACAGGCAACGTGCAGCGCAGCAGTCAAAAGTATTATTACTATGCCAAAGTTTAAAAAAAATTAAGTATCCTATGATCGCTAATATGTGTACTTTTTTACATTAAAACAAGCAATGTGAGAGCTTGGGAAATACTAATTTCACACGGACAAAGCTGTGAACGGCAATTAGTTTACTATTCCTTAAACAGAGTAACGTAAGTAAAGAAAATACAGACTTCATTTAACAGACACCAAGAGAGGCGATCATAAAAGCGTCTTAAATAACGTCAACATAGAATATTCAAGACAGAAAAGACTATTTTTTACACAAAAAATCTCCGTTTCTCAGAAAATCTACTTAGAATGTCGTATAAATATTTGATACTGGAACTCCAGTCGAAGGATTTCTTATTCAATTCCATTCTGAAGCCAATATTTGCTTACTACAGCGAAATACCGTTATGTAAAGTAAAATAGAAATGCTTGCAATGTTATGGAAAATCTTATATGCTGACACTATTAGAATTTCAATGTAAACGGGGAAAATGTACGCTATTTCAGGTGATAAATTCTATATTTTTCCGATGTAACGGTGCGTCTATGTTTAGCAATAAAAATTCTCCCATTAAGGTTTTCTAATTTCAACAATGTGAAAGCAACAGCAAAGGCTGTCGTCACTAGGTTATTTCTTTTCACGAATTTTAATATCTTAGATAAACACACGAAAAAACATTAAATTAAAAAAGTTACATTGGTTTTCTAGTTTTTACAACCTCCTAAATTCTTCGACGACTTTATTTCAAGATATTTTATATATTTTATTTTATTTTAAGAACTTAAGAATGCATTTTGACAATGTCTTATGTTGATTCACTGTTTAACGTTTCGGCGACCAAGCGGTAGCCGGCTGTCACGCTGCTATTGTCTTTCTATAGTGTCACGAATCACGTGTGTTTGAAGGATTAATAAATATATTATCGTAATTAAAAACATGACATATGCCTTTTGTTTAAATTTATATTAAGTTTAATAGGTATATAACATGAAAAATATGTTTCTTTGCTAAATGCTGATTTCTCTACAACTGTCCTCTAATACGAACGTAAGTAAACAGCGAAAGTGACAGATATTTCATAGAACATTTTATATTCACCCGTTTTTTTGCTAAAGGTATTGGATTCAGCTAAAAATAAATGAAAAACGGTACACGAAGTCACGACCGGCACGATATTTTGTAATGAATCAATTCAGGCGAATTTTTTACAATAGATTTGTTTACGGAAGTTTTTTTGCAGCCGTTTCTTCATTCAATGTACTTTTTGGTTATTTTTAGGGATCGAATGTAAAATAGATATACACTTTGAAATTGCAGAGTTTGTATTACACTAATATCATCTTCAACCTGCGTGAATTCACTGTTGGAAATTAGAACCCATTACAATTTATACATTATCTTATGAAAGAGCACCAAAACAAATAATTATTGGGGTATTTTTTGCTCGATTTGTGATATTGTATGGTAAAACAGAACTCTGTGCGATTCGATCTTGGCCGATTTTTCAACAATATATCTATAGGAAGTCAAATCGATTTTTAGTAAACCGCCTTGTCACAATATGGCACGTTGGTTTTTTATTTTCTTTTGCGTTATGAGGTGAACCACAAGTTAATTTTACTCCGATTGAGCATTTTTTTCTCGTGATATACAAGGGGCCTAGTCCGATCGATAATTAAATTTTATAGATGTACTAGGTACTAATAAATAATATTGGTGATCTAGTAGTATAATAGTTCTAATATTACTAATGATCTTCGACACGATTAGGTGACATAAAACTTCAGACTAAAGAAGTAAAGTCGTTACGGTCAAACGACAGCCTTCCATATTCACTAACCAATATTCCAGTATTTAAAAACCGACCTTACCACAAATTACACTAGGTCCTAGACCCTATACCCCAGTATTAATATCTTCAATACTGCTACATAAAAGGGATGTCACCAATATTTACAAAGAACCTATCTACGTGGAGTGGTCGCCCCTGTTAATTGGATTCTGTTTAGTAATTGTATTGAACTCTCGTATCGACAAGGGGCTCGGATTACTCAATGACGCAACCAATTTTGGGGTTAATTCGTTTTCTGATAAAGTTGGGTTTGCAGTGGAGATAAATGTACGAATTTTTTTCGGTACCTATTTGATAATATAATGTCAACAACATTTTTTTAACAATTGAACAGAAAGAAAAGTAAAGTTTAATCAAGTTTAGTGTAGATTTTGTGCAAGCCGGGTATTTTGATTCCTATTATGAACTCACCTCGGGCGTAAAAATCGAAGTTAAAATGCCTAATTGAAAGGCATAAGTCGAATTTTTCCTTTCTACCACAGTAAAAAAAATAGCCTACAACACCTCCATCAAAAAAAAAATAACCTTATTAATTTGCATTAAAAACCAAACAAAAAATATCCTTTGAGTACCCCACAATACATTCACCCGCAGTACACTCCAGGACAGACAAAACCGCCCAGTTGATGATTTAATTAAAGCTTTTATATTTCCTTTTTTCCTTTCCCCTCGGTTGAAAAGTTCTTTGAAAATTGGCGTTAAGATTAGATTAGATCCTAATATATTATTTAGTAAACTACATCTCAGATGAGCCCTCACAGAGGTAGATGACGAAATCCTTTCTTCCTAAAAAACAAGTATTTAAATAACCAAAACTATTCAAATTGAATCGGTGGTTTTTGTAACAATCGCGAACATGTAAACAAGTATACAGAAAATACAGTGCCTTTTTCAATAATTTCATAAAGAAATCTAACATCAATAATTTGCATTAAAAAAAAACAAAAAATATCCTTTGAGTAACTCGCAACGCAACGTTCATCCGCAATACACTTGAGGACAGATAAAACCACCCAGTTAACGATTTAATTAAAGCTTTTGAATTTTCTTTTTTGTTTTCACCTCCGATGAAAAGTTCTGGGAAAATTGGCGTTAACGGGAAACATTGAATAAAACGAGGACTTAAATCAATTTGGCTTTATGCAAAGTTTTTGGCTGAAACTTTTCTTTATTAAAAATTGGCTTTGTTGTTACGTACGTTCTTTGTTGATCGTTTTTATGCTTTATTGCTTGGTTCTTCTTCTTTTTAATATTGCGTGCATTTTACAATAAAGATTCCTATCGTTCGTTTTTAATAATTTAAAAGTTTTAGTATAATATAGTTAAGTTTTTTTAAGCAATTGTTACAAATTAGGTATGGGTGGTCTAGTGAATTTTGAATTATCGGATAATCAGTGAGTTTTAAAAAAGGTTCGTGTGTTATTTAATTTTATTTATTTATTTATTTATTAAAACTTTATGCACAAAGAAAAACATTGCACAATGGCGGATTTAATGCCTAAGGCATTTTCTACCAGACTACGTTAAGGTGATGCAGAGACAAAACATGGTAGGTGCAAAGACATTAAAGTAAAAGAGGAAAAATAAATGAATTATTACAATAAATACATAAATACATACATACAAAATATAAACAGTAGAGAGAGATAAAAATATATAGATAGAGAAAAAGAATAAATTACATGTGGAATGAATCTGCCAATTTCTTGCGTAAGTATTCGCGAGCTTTAGCTTTAAATGTGTACCGACTGGTCAACGTCCTGATATCCTGAAGAAGATCATTCCAAAGGAAAACCGCCTGGACAAGAAATGAAGACTTAAGAAAACCAGAGCGGTGAGAAGGACATCGTAGAAGACAATTATTGGAGGAACGAAGATTCTTATTATGCGCAGAGCATAAATATTGAAAATGAGAAGTAAGATAAGAAGGAGAACAAGGTTTGTGTAGGAGTGAAAACAAGGTCGTCAAAGCTCTTAGAGGTCTGCGCTGCCTGATGGGTAGCCATTTCAAGATGAACCTGTGAGAAGATACATGATCGTACTTACGAAGATTAAATACGAATCGAATGCAGTTATTTAGAAGTCGGTCAAGTTTATTGAGTAGATCTGCATTCAGATATGCATTATAATCGTAGCCATTGAGCAATTTGTTTAAAAATAGATACCCTTTTTTGTTTTTTCTTATTTTCTTATTTATGTCTTAAGTTGTATCTCGTTATTGGTAGTCAAAAGTTCGAATGTCTGACAGACAATTTCAGGAAGGGGTAGCATTTTAAACACTAAAGGTGTGACTTAAGAAGCTTTTGCCTTGGAGTAGAACAATAGTTACCGTCCGTATTATTATTTATGAAACCTTCATGCACTAATTCTCTGGTTAAGGAAGGTTGATAAAGATGGGTAAATTTTTTTGATCATACAATAAATAAATGTATAGGAAAAACCTCATACAACCCAAAACATTCCACAAGTAGACAAAGCCATTAAAAGGACTAATACTGTCCACGTAAAGGAATATTTACTGCCAGGTTCGTCCTAAAGAATACAAATGGCGGACAATAGACGCCTACTTCACATGCGGAACGTCAAGTTGTCAGTCACCGAGTCACTTGTCTATCTACAGAATAATATGTGAATATATTTACTCAAGCTTGAGTCTTTGTCCCTTAGAAGGAAAGTACTTAAATAACTTAAGAAAACTGATGGGTGTGTTTTTTTTGGCATGACTTACAATAAAAGGGTTTATAGTAAGGTAATTAGACCCCGGGGGACAGCTAGTATTAAATAATCCATACTTTTCCATATTAATATTATAAACGCGAAAGTAACTCTTTATGTCTGTCTTTCTGTCTGTGTGTCTGTCTCTTCTTCACGCCTAAACAGCTGAACCGATTGAAATGTTATTTGGTACAGATATAGTCTTGAAAACCGAGAAAGGACATAGGATAGTTTTCATCCCGGAAATCCCCAGTAAACAGGAATTATTATTCCACGCGGACGAAGTCGCGGGCAAAAGCTAGTTTATAATATTTTTATTAATATGATGGAATATAGCAGTGTAGTGTCTAGCGGTCAAAATTAGGGTAAGTCATATATTTTTTTACGATTAAAATAAATATTTGCAAGTCACTTAGACACTCCTGCAACAGCCACTTTTTAATATTATATTTTTGATAGGCAAGGTATTTGTTTAGATAAATGTTATCAACATGTAAGTGCAAGCTAGCTTTGTATCTTGTATAAAAAGAGCGCCACTAAAATAAACATGCATTTTGTCGGACTAACTATGAGAATAAGGAAAATGGGGGTTTATCCTCTTATAGTGAAACTTAAACGACATGGTCAGATGCAAGACTAGTATCTTTACAAGCTTCTGGAGGCACGGAGGTGTCACACTAAAACTCGCAAACTCAGAGGTACTTATTACTGCAAAATTGCTTATAGAAAACCCAATACCACATTTTGTGCGCCGAAATCAAACCGAGAACCCATGTCCAAAAGAAGCGTTTACAACCACGAATCCAATAAAACCATGTACAACACAAACCTTAAAACACTCATTACAGATTAACACATAACACTCAATTAACTCCCTTCATTTCCGGACCCATGCCGGCAGAAGCATAATAACCACTCAAATATGGGTCTTATTGCCTTCAAATTCAGCCTTTTAGGGGTGGATTTTCCCTTAAATAAATAACAATATACATGAGAGCCTTCACTGGTTTAGGCGCTGATTTGGGATAAAAGGCGGGAGCGTTCAAGCGTACATTTCACAGCCGGGCGACCGCGTGCTAATTTTAAACACGGCCTCCACTGTAGGGTTGTGTACATTGCCGTGCAATGTAACGTATACAGCTGGATACGAGTATAGCGCATGTGGGTGTGAAAATAGGGTGCATCTAGTTTATTTTTTAGTGGAGGTGAACTTTTTGTGTACACTGTTGAACGTTACGTTGCATGCAGTGTAAAAAATAATAATATTAGCTTGGGACAGCACTAACGATCATCGGATTCCAAACTGTCTACTTTATGACGCGACTCAAAATGTTAAAAAATCGGTCTTTATATAACAAAAGCACTATGCTAAAATAACACCAATTCTGCCACTAGATTTCAGACCAAAGCAACATTTCTCCAGCACACAGCAAAGAACATCTACAAATAACATAATTTCGCAACAAAGCAAGCCTAACTAAATAAATTCAATTTATCTACTGGGTCCCTTTTCCGACCAGATACTGTATACCTAAAAAGGTTATTCTAATGATGCCTATTTTTGGCCGCCAGTGTTTGAAATTCGTAAAATATGTAATAGTTGGTCATATTATTGTTAAAATATATTTAAAAGGTTAAAAGGTTAGGGATTTGTCGTCTGACAGACGCCAAGCGTTTTGTTTGCGTTATTTAGTTTCACCATTTTGGTGTCAACATGTTTATAAGGCACGATTTCGTTGTGATTTTGAAATAGGTTTCAACTTAGATTAATAGGCAACCTGGTATGGCTTGTGATATTATTATTATGGTCTATTTTTTTAAAAAAAGTTAGGTACAAATATTTTTTCAGCGGGCAAATCCATTATTTATCTATTTAATTTGCAATGTAAAAAAAAAATCAAACAATTAAATAGCAAATAAATACTGTAATAGTATTAGTACTAGAGTTATTTGTAATCTTGAGTACAAATAATGTGTAAGTAGTGTTTATGATTAGGTGCCACGATTCTACTTTGCCATGTTAGGGTGCATTTTAGGTGGAATATGTAGATTTTATTTTTGAAAAGTAGAATTATAAGTCACCTTGTATAATCTGAGAATATTTCAACTCTCTACGATATACAGTTCATCAGACGCTGCCCGCTGACAAAAGAACAGATTAACTTAAGGACAACTAGCTTAGTAATAGGACCCCGATTCCACTCTTTGCTTACATAAATCTTGAAAACTAGCCAATTACGAGTCTGACTTGTGCACGGATGGTTCCTTACCATTATCGATGAAAAACAGCAAAAAAAAAACACGTTTGTTGTATGGGAGCCCCCTTCGCTATTTTTTTTTTTTTTTTGGTTTTTGAGAATGGGAAATCATCAAATGACTTCTCCCGCCCTTAGTGTCAGACTTTTACTGACTAAAATTCACCCTTGTTTCTTCTTTTGCCCTTTATGGCGCGATAACTTTTAGAACTATGCAACCCCGACAAGACTTTATTCTGATTTATGATAATATATTCATCAACAATAATACATCATCTGCGAAAAGTTCAACTGTCTTACTATCACGAATCATGAGACAAAACCTGATTACAGACAAAAAGCGAAGTCATGGCAATAGAGACCCGTTTTCACCCTTTAGACACAGACCCCTAAAACTGAATTCTCAAGTCAACAAAAATTTCCTTTTAATTCCAAACAAAGGGCCATCAAATAATTGTTTGAAAAGCCATTTTGTATCCGCGGTCTCAATTTCAACCCCACTCCATCAGGATACGGAGTTGAGTTTTTACGGAGCAAAAACCGCCTTGCGGGTTGAAACATTAAGGAAATTGCTTCAATATCTGTCTGTCTGTCTCCGTAACGAAGTGAAAAAGCCTTTTTCTGTCTAGCGTTCAGTTAATTATCGTGTTGACTTCGCTCGTTGCTGAATGGCGTTTGGAAGTTCATTGGGAAGGGAATAAAGAAAAGTGTGGGGGTTTTAAAGATTGTGAAGCATTGTAAAATGCTTACACATTGTTTGGAAGATTGTTTAAGACGTTTTTGCATTTTACTTGATAGATGCCAAGAATTTTTCTCTTACGAGTCCTGTCAAAAATTCACTCCTTTTTTCTTCATATTCTGGCGTAACTATTGAAGTTACGCAAAAATTTGCTTATTCTCTTAATATTGAATTAATTGGAATTGATGGTGATTATAAATCTATTCTTTTCATTCATTGTGGTTTATCACATTGTTACTAGCTGGTTCATCCCCTATTTAAGCCGTCAGGGGTAGAATTACCTTTACCTATCCATACTAAAATTATAAATGGGAAAGTGTGTCTGTCTGTATGTTTGTCTTTCCTTCACGGCAAAACGGAGCGACAAATTGACGTGATTTTTTAAGTGGAGATAGTTGAAGGGATGGAGAGTAACATACAGACAGACAGACAGACAGACACACTTTCCCATTTATAATATTAGTATGGATGGATACAGAACAGTAACGTGACACGTTTAGTATATTATTATTAAACAAAGACATGGGCAATTTAATTACTAAGATTTTGTAGGTCCTAAGTTGTATCTGACATTCATTCAGTCTACAACAAAACGTCCTCCAAATTGTCCCTTAAACTACCGCTCTAGATAAATTTGTCCCTTGTAGTCACGATACAACAACACTATCAACATTCAACAACAGACAGCAACAATCAACAACACCTTTCGTTACTGTCCGTACCTACGTCACGTCATACACCCTCATCACTCTATGACACTTGTGTTGCCAGTAGAAATAAAGGACTAACTTTGTGTGGCAACATTATTTTTAGCGTTTGATGGCAATTATTAAAATTCTCGTTTTAAACTTTTTGGTGGGCCTTTGTTAAGTGAGTTTCAATTGGTTTTGCATAAATGAATTTAACACTTTTATTTTTGGACGTTATTAAAATGATTTGTTAAAATTTTAAATGAAATGACCGCCAGGCATATTTTTAAGTGACGAGAATAATTGCATTTATTTAGAAGTTCTACGTAATAAATGTTGAAAATAAATGCTTTTTAATTTTATTCACACTAAAAGTTTATCTAAACCATCATATAGAACATCTAATAGAACTTATTCTTAAAAGTTAAACTTTACCAATCCGCCTTTAGAAAATACTAGCTTTTGCCCGCGGCTTCGCTCACGTTAGAAAGAGACAAAAAGTAGCCTATGTTACTCTCCATCCCTTCAACTATCTCCACTTAAAAAATCACGTCAATTCGTCGCTCCGTTTTGCCGTGAAAGAAAGACAAACATACAGACAGACAGACAGACACACTTTCCCATTTATAATATTAGTATGGATTGGGAGCCTGAAATTGTCAAACGCCTTGAGCAAACGTATCAACGCTCATTTTTTTCTTTGTATGACACGAGACCTTTGCGCTGCAGTAGAACTATAATTAGCTTCACCGATATCTTTAATGTCCAAGAGAAACTTTAGAAATTACATAAAACAACCTTTGACTGACCTTAATATATATATTTTTTTTAATATCTTAGGACAACTCAGACACGGTCATCTGATCCCAAGCTAAGCAGAGCTTGTGTTATTGTAACCAGACAATTGATATACATACTTATATACTTTCTAAATACATACATATTATAGATAAATTACACCCAGACACAGAACAAACAATCATGCTCATCACACAAAGTTTGTTCTGGGTGGGAATCGAACCCACGACCTCCGGCTTAGCAGTCAGGGTCACTGAACACTAGACCAACAGGCCCGTCATTGAACCATGTCAACGCAAAGCAGGACAAATAAAAGGACACTATATTTATATCATGGAAAACTCGAGAAAATTATTTAATTACCGGGAAAAATACGACGTTTATCAAAAGTACAAGCCACAAACCGCTCTCCCACGTCACGTCCGCAGTCCCATAATATTTCCCATCGTAACATTTTAAACATCTCTATTACGGCCAAGGGCAATTTATTAGAGTTTAACATCGCATTTACGACGGCCATATACCACCGTCAGTAAATATGTTTGTACTAGCTGTGTTCCGTGGTTTTACCTGTATCTTTGGTTATTGCTTCGCTCTTGTTGGTTGTAACGTGATGTTATATAGCCTATAGCCTTCTTCGATAAATAGGCTAAAACAATAGAAAATTGTTTAAACCAGCTTCATCGTTCTATTAAAATAAGATAAACTGTACTTAACGTGCAAACGTATAATTTTTTATCCATTTACGAAATTAAACAATTTTAGTTTTTTTTTATTGAATTTAAACTTTTATAACCGCCTTCAAAAACTAAAAACACAAAAATAACTAAAATTTCGGAAGTCGGTAGCAACACAAATCGACTGGCGAAAAAGAAGCCACCGACTTCCAAAATTTTAGTTATTTTTGTTCTAGCAGGTATACGCGATTTCATCCGAACAAAGATTCGTCATATATTTAGATATTTATATTGTGACTAGCTATTTCACACTCTCTCTCTCCTCACACGTTCTCTACTCCACTCCCATTGTTCGTAACGTAATATTATAAAGTCTATAGTCTTCTTCGATTAATGAGCTAGCTAACAATTTTGTTTTTCTAATTCTTACTAGGAAGTAACCTAGTTTGAATTGAAAAAATATTTAGCTGTCTGTACCAGGTGTCCTGTTAGTTACTACTTCATTCCCGTAGGTGTGTGATGTTAAATAGCCTTCCTCGATAAATAGGCTATATAACACTAAAATAACTTTTCAATTCGAATTAAGTGCTTGTAATTAGCGTTCAAACTAAACAAACAAACTCTTTGGCTTAATATTAGTATGAATTGAAAGCCCCAAGATGAATATCTTATTTTGTGATCGCATTTTCCAGTGTGTGACATGATAGGGTTTTACGGGGAAAGGTACATATTTACGGTCCCATCTTTATTCGGTTACCACTAAACTTGATTGGCCTAATCTTTTATAGGTAATGTGGAATAAATATTGATAGGACGATTTTTTGCGTCTCGACCCAACGTTAATGGCGTATACATTAAACGTAGGGATATGTAGGAATATAAATTGAAAGTTATAAAAAAAATAATTTAAGCGGCTATGCTTTAATATTAATGGTATTTTTTTACTAATTTTAGAGGACTGTCATACTCATAATGTTATCTCATTTTAATTTGTATTATCTTCCTTTATGAAAAAATGAGTTACGAAATATGTGGCTAGGTGACACCGACTTAATAGATTTATTTATAAATAGATTTAAATATTTGTTATTGCCTTGAGTAGTTTTTATGGGACAAATAAATACTTAAGTAATAAATAAATTCCAAACGGAAAAAAGTACAATTACTGCGCTATTTGGTGTGAAAATCCTTATTCAGTCTCTTAGGTCAACCAATACCAAATCACCACACAACAACAAATTTCCTACATTTCTAGCTCGCCAATTATATCAAACGCGACCTACTTGCTCGACATCCGACGCGCGACTGCGTCTCTCCACTTCCGCTCCGTTCCCCTGACCGGATGCTACGTCACAGCGATACGGGGCGCTTTGTGACAACCGGCCTACTTTATAGCGATAAGTTTAAATGTGTCCTTTTTTCTGTATTTATAGAAGAGAACATTATTGTGAGGTGTGACAGTTGCAGAGTTTCTATGTTGTTGGTTGTCTATGGCACGAGTGAATTGTATAATGCGATTGTAGTTCTATCGCCGCAAATCGCAATCTCTTAGTGGCTTTGTTGGTATCGGAAATGATTGCTGAACCTGATATATTTTTTTTTGTTTGTTTGTTTGTTTTTGTATTTTAGTAGTTAATCAAACATTTTCTATCGGTCAGCTGAGTTTGGTGAAGAGATAACACATTATTATTTTTATTTTACGCTAGATAGCGCGGTTTCCCACTCCCCAAAAAAAAGGTAGCTTATTTCACCCGAGTTATGTTGTTTTTGATATTTGCTTCGCTCCCAAAAGTCATAGCATGATGTTATGTAACTTTTATGTTATTTTGATGTATAAGCTATATTAAAGTAAAGTTTCGTAAAATTCGTTTTGCAGTTTTTGCTTGAGAGAATAACAAACATCCACACATATAAAAACTCTCACATTTATAGTATAAGTTTGATAAGCTGTCCCGCAGATTTACTCGCATCTTTAGATACTGCTGTCATAGTCCATTGTCATAAATCTCGCAAAAATTAAGCATTTATAAAGATAATTTTCAATCCACGACAGCCAAATGAGTAATAGTATAACTTATCCTATAGAACTTACAGAAAAGATTAAAAATACTAAAACATGCATATCTTACACACGTGTAAACGTTGATTAATTAAAAATGTCTAAAACCCTGCCCCAGTTTGAGTAGAAACACGACAAAGGGACAGGTAACACAGTGTGCCTGGAAACAAGCACCCTGTATACGCGTAACATTGAAATGTCACACAAAGGGTGTACCGGGACAGTAGAGTGAGTTATGTAATTTCTGAGCAACAAGCCATAAGGTCTATATTCCTTTAATTCAGAACGTTCAAAATTTAGACGCTATATAATGGTGAACCTTAAATAATGAATGTTATTTCGGAAATTCAGGACTGCTTAAATCACTTAAATACTCGTCCGACACGTCAACTGTAGAAAAAAACTTATGACTAAAAATAACATATGAATACATTGTAATTTTTTTGTTATAAATTGCTCTGTTACTTTTTTGATACACAAATCTGATGGCTTAACTTTTATCAACCTGGGTTGCGGAATAGTTCTAATAGTTACCGCGGCTCCAGAACATAAAGGGAAACCGAAGGATCATACGTGGGTTTTGGTCTGACACGTCCTCCCGCCCCAGGGCGGAAAAGTCATTTGATGATTCCCTATCCAAAAAAAAACTTTTCATCAAAATCGGTTAGGCTGTTTAAGAGTAACGAGGGAACATAGGGACGTATGTAGTACGACTCCCATATTGTTGCAACATTACCAAAAACAATTGAAAGAGTCTTCTTTTCGCCCATTAATTTTCTACGCCTTCCACAAAATCTTCCTTACCTTCATTCCTTGAGCTGAAACAACTACATTTAGTTTGAATTTCGAACATTTCCTATTCCGGCACGTGACGCTCCGTTTCATTTCCGTGACGAACGGCGCGAGCGACGCTTTTGTTAAATAAATACGGTCTAATGTTAAAAGTTTGTGTGTTTGGGTATAAAAGACATCGAAAGTTTTTAAAAGCTCTGCGCGTAATATGAGTAGAAGCCTGAAGAAAAGAAGGGATTTTTTATACTATTTTTTCATTTAACCTGTATTAAAAATATGTTATTTAAATTAAAAACTACAACGTAAATAAAGCTAAGCACAATTTGAAATACCTTTCAACTACAACTTTGATACAGTTTTTGTTTTTTAAGAATACAGCTATGTTACGTATCGATCACTAATGTTTCTAGTCACACTATTATATAGTTAACACAAAAACCTCTTTAGAAACACCTAGATACTTCAGAAACCAGTCCAAAACCCTCTCATACTCCCAATATCTTGAAATTTAGAACAGACCTAAATAATTTGAAACCCTTCTCTCAGAGGCAACCATTGTAGTCTTCAGACTACAGTCTATAGTCTACAATATCATAATAATCTTGCCTATTGAGCGTCAGACAATACTTGAGATAGTGACGTCATGGAAGTGACGTGTAAGGTGTCTCGTGACGTGACGAATTAATAGTGAAGTGACGGAGGTGTAGGTTTCTATTGTTATGTTGAGTTGTAAACGAAGGGCTTTCGGTGAATTTGATTCTGAATTCAAGGTTGAAGGGTTATTTTAGAGACGATGTTAAAGGAATTTAACTATGAGACGATTTCGAATAAAAAATCGACAAAGAGGTGAAGCTAGTTGCTTGAATCAAAATGTAAATTATTATAAAATTCTACGGATGAAATCCTATGGTCGCATAATTTAAGATATGTTTAAAGATCAACATAAAGAATTTAAAAGTATAAAAATTAGAGCTATGGTTCACTCTTACCAAATAAAAGAAGACTAGTCTTAACTGATAGCTCTCGTTCACGAGCATGACGTGTAGCCGCCAAACACTATTAAATGCTTTTATGTAATTAATAGTTTGATTTCGCACTAAAAAGTAACTTTTACTTCAAATAAAACTTTTGAATGACAGTACAAACAAGGTATATTTTATACATATATACTAAGTTTTACTTTTATTTTACAATCATTTATTTTATAAGTTAGTCTATTATTGTGTAAGATCATACTGTGTGAATCTTGATTGCCACACAATTAAACCATAAATAAATAAAAATACATAAGAGTTGACAAAAATAAACTATCAACAAAATAAAAAAGAAACCACTTGCACTCATTCAAAAACTTTCTAACTATATTTCATCTAAACCAATTTCTCTTTGTTCTAGACCTCCAGTTCCCTATCGACGTATCAGGGGTCCAGAACGACCATCCATTCCTAGACGCAGACTCTCTACAGTCGCTGTTCAGACGACTGACGGCGCTCAACCGATGTGCCAACATGAAGCTGGAGCATCATCATCATCAGAAGAGATCGGTGAGTTCTTAAGATTAAAATTAAACCTTCGAACACACGTGATTCAAGACACAATAGAAAGACAATAGCAGAGCAACAGCCGGCTGTCGCTTGTTAGTTGAAAGGTTAAATGGGTGTTTTGCATAGTTTAAAATATATACCGTCCGCTTCAACAATAGCCTAGGTCTGGCGAAATGTCAATCTGACAGCTGTCATTATTGTCGGTGTCATATTACTGCTACGCGAAATTCACCCCTATGATCACTGTCATTTTGTTGTTTTATCTGTGGTATGGCTGTGGTTCACTCAACTGGCCTGGCCGACAAACCGTACCAATGGCCAGATGACGGGATAGAAATGACGACTACATTAAAATTTGACATTCTGTTAGGTGACAGTTCATGACCATCTAAAATACTGGAAACAAATTTTTGCTTGATCAAATTAATAAAAAAATACAAAGTTAAAGAGCATCTTTTTGGTGTGTGGGAGCGATACTGGTCTAGCCTATACACATATACTTCAAAGTTCGATCCATGCTATAATAAACTTATAGAAGTACAGTTGTAAGAAAAAAGCTTTTTTAAAAAAAAGATAACCGACTTCAAAAGCTAAAAACTCAAAAATAACTATTTCGGAAGTCGGTGGCAACACAAATCGACCGGCAGAAGAGAAGCCACCGACTTCCGAAATAGTTATTTTTGAGCTTTTAGCTTTTGAAGTCGGTTATCTTTTTTTTAAAAAAGCTTTTTATTATTTTTTACTTTTTAGTTAGAGTCTCAGTGTCTGACTACGTTTTAGGGTAGCTCTCAAAAAAAACTTATAAACTTATAAAATGAAAACGGCACTATGCGCGCAACGTCACAGGATATCCATTAGTTTTATATACTAAAACCTTCCACAGAATGTTACAAAGACTTTTCTGAAAACCGCATCGAAATCGGTATAGCTAAACGCAAGATAATTGCGATCAAACGTACAATCGTCTTTGAAAATCTACAATCCAAGAAAGCAAAACGCGATCTATGCGGGCCACGTCACGGGATATCCATTAGTGTTATATACTAAAACCTTCCCCAGAATGTAACAAACACTTTGCTGAAAACCGCATCAAAATCGGTTCAGCCAAACGCGAGATAATCGCGGACAAACATACATACATACATACAGGTCGAACAGAGAACCTACTTTTTTTTTGAAGTCGGTTAAAAAACAGTTAACTCGTAAGGTACCTTATACTACGTACGGTTTATTCCCCGCGACGACGAGTACCAATTGCACAAATCTTTGAAATTCTCGCATTTTCTCTAATCAACTAAACTTAGCTTAGTAAAATTTTATGAGGCTTAAGCTTGAACTACAAGAAAAGACAGGCTTATTTTAGACCAAGTCGCAGTCAAACGCTGAGTAGCTTTCGTTAACGTCGAAATTCAAAGTCAAAGTCAAAGTCAAAACGTTTATTTCCATTAGACCATGGAGGCATATTGGAACGTCAATTACATTTAAAAAAAAATTTTTGATTCTAGTCGCCCATTCCAAAATGTAGTTTTATATGGAGAAGAACGGGCAAGAAACTCCATACGTACTCTTTTCAAAATATATGTGTTACAATATTTAGTAAACATGATTACAATGTGTAAATTAAGTATGAATACAATGTCAAAGCTGTCAAAAATTTACGTTAAAATACATTAATACAATATGTAAACTACTGTGAATACAATGTCAAATCTGTCAAAAAAGTAGGTACGTTAAAATATAATTATGTAAGTAACAAAAAATATTAGGTCTAAGTTTAGAAATGAAAGCTATGTCACGTTTACGAGGTACATAGTGTAGACAAATTACAAATTTTGAGATGGTAGAAGACCACTTTCAACAAAGTACAGAATTAGTGTGCGAGCCAGTGCAATCAACAACAAAATAAGAAAATAAAATGTATATTTATATACCTATTGATAATTAGAACAACAAAAAATAAAATAAAAAATGTATGCTTAATATTATGTTTTATGAATAATAATTTAATTTAGTAACCAGTTTGATTTGTTTACACTGCAAATTGTCCTATGGGGCAGGACCATCAAGCTTCCAAGCATTTTTATCTTGAAATTAAAATTAACACAACAAATTATAAATAACAGAATAAATAAATGATTCTCAAAAAACAGTACCTTTACCAAATATTACAAAGTTTAATGAACCAATGAGAACCTAATAGGTAATTATAACCATAATTATTCAAAAATAATTCCCACAGACTCTAATAATTACTGCCCAATAATTAATATTTATGAATCAATTTACAGTTATTGTGAACTTTAGTGAATTAATTGTGTTAATGGAGAATGTTAATCGATTTGATCTATCAACGGAGTTTAAAAAGCTTGATTTATGATTTAGTTAGGAACCCAGATAGAGATATTAAAATTGACTGTTGCTTTGTAATTTTTGAAAGATAAAAAGGACTATGATGAGACCCAAAACACTAAGCAAGTACCTAATTTAAAGTAATAGGTACACAAAATAAGTTCTTCTCAGAGTACTCAGTTACGAAACACCGGCTCCATCGTTCGATTAAAATAAAAAACAAAATATTGACGTGTAAAAGTGTTATACATATAACCTATTTACGAAATAAAGATCATTTATCAAGTCATAAATGGCTATTCCACACATAGAAAAATAAAACTCAAAACGCAATTTTGGCGCGGTTGGTTTTTCGTCATACTTTATGACAAACAAACAAACAACAACACGCACTCAGAAGTAATGCCGTTTTTTTTTCATTAATTAACGCCAGATTAAGCGCCTGTTTCTCAACCTTAAAATAGTCATAGGTTATCTAGGTACAAGAAAAATTCAAAATGGAACAGATTATGTATGTAATTTATCTGCCAAATATATAAATCAGAACTTATCAGAGAAATGTGAAAAAAGCGCCCGCTCTTACGATTTTTTTAATATTGTACTTTTTGATAATAGTTTTCAAACTTTTTGTGACCAATATAAATTATATTTTTAAGTTTCAAATTGTGTTTGTTTTGGAATATAAAGATTATTCATAATAAACTTTATATTACAATAACTTCTACACATTACAATATTGCTTTTTACCGGAAAGTATAACTTAGAAATATATTTTCCAGTAAGTACTGGTATGTTTATTATAAGTAATATTGTTTATTCGCAATTATGTAAAAAGTAATAATAATAAATAATTTAAATAATCATCCTCACTAGCAGATAACATTTTCTCTGCGTTTACATAAAATTCTATATCCGTGATTATAAAACCTTGTACGTTTAACAAGTCAATGGTTCTAAAAGATTTCCATTGCTGTACCAATGACCGTTACATAACTAAAGCTAAGATATTTAATGTAAGAATCGTAGAGCGTACTTTTACAATAGAAGAGTAACATCATGCTGTGATTGAAAATGAAAAATGGTTTATTTGGCCAAAAGTACAACTCTGACACCATCACCTCTTCTGATTCACCGGAACAAAGCAGAAACCAATTTTTATATTAATAGAAACATGTCATTGACCTTCTAGACAATTCATTGGTTACTCAGTGGCACGTAGCTAGTTTTCTTAAAATAACAAGCTACATTTTTGCAGCAAAACGTCTCTGTTCAAACGATCAAATTCCAAAAATCGTACGTTTTTCTTTCAGTCGAAGCAAACGTCCCAGACAACAATCTATTCAATCAAGTCAACGCCCCCATTTACTTAAAAGGCGAGAGCGCGTTCAATCGCCTGCCCCCGGGGGGCAACCAATTTGAGAACCGCTGGAGTCTTTAGCAAACGAAGCAAACTACTTGTTTTACGATGATTGGCGTTGTAAAAAGTGCTTTAAATAAAATACACCAGGTTCAAAGTCATAGGTTTGTTTAGAAATTGAATTTATAAAACCTTGTAAGCTTGAAGATAGATAAACTGAAAGTAATCGTAAAACTTGTATGTATGGAAAGGTTTCCTGATTAAAGTTTGATAAATGACTGAGGGATAAAATTGGAAATCTGCTCGTTATTTTTAATTGTGTTGCGTAGTGGGAATGTCCTTACTGATACTAACGTACACTAACATTATTACAGCTAAAGTAAATCTGTATGTCCGTCTGCCTATTTCGCTTTTATGGCTACACCACTGAACTTCAGTCATCTTGAACTCTGAGAAGGAAAGAAAGAGAGTAATGAAAGTAGTTTTTTTGTTTGAATTATTTTCCTTCAATTGTGCTCTAAGAAATGCTTCCAAAATGGTTGATCTAGGTCTCGGGTTAGCAACCTGGAGGCTTTGATACCCTTAGGATTATCAAAATTTGCGTCTATGCGAAAAAAGCAAAATTTATTCAGTTTTTAGTTGTAAAAGATTCCACCTTCATGCGTCCCAAGCAAAAATCTAATTTTCGTTTGAGGTGCGAAACTCTTAACATGATCGTAACGATGGAAAACATATAACCTTTGACTAATTATCTCTTTACCCATTACTCGCAAACGTAATTACAATTTTCACCACGCCACGCAAACAAATCACGATCTAATAAAATATGTTAATTACTCCCAAACTTAATTAAGAGAACATTAGTTAATTCTCTAGTTCACACGAGCTAGGGCAACTCGACAAAGTCGTTACAACAGAAACGCTCTCAATTTGACAACGTAAGTGCCTTCGCACACGATCCGGGTACCCGAAGCTTTGTCAAAGCGTTTTAATTTCAATTTAACCTTTCAACGACCAACCGTTAGCTGGCTGTCGGGCTGCTATTGTCTTTATATTGTTTTTTGAACCACGTGTGTTTGAAGGTTTAAAGGGATAGTGGAAGTCTGCCAGACTGTCGCTTCACGAAATTCACTGGTATCCAGCTGAAGCTGGAGGCCGACACCAACAAAGTTGGAAAAGGGCTAGGGAGATGATGACTAAACACAACCAGCTAATTAAGTAAACTTAAGAGTTGCGAAGGAGGTAGTCAGTTAGTCAAAAAGAAGGAAGTTCTCGATAGAGAAGAACAAATTAGAAACTCAGAAATACCATTTATCGAAAATGTTTTAACAAAATTCTTGTAAAATGTTTCTAGTTTTTAAATAGGTATGACAACGATGAAGGTAAACAACAGTACAAAATTTATAAAATTATTATGAAGTAATATCCATACCATTTTTAGGAACCTCAACAATAGCGCCGGTCACAAGTATGAATAAGTACCATTAATTGGTTTCCAAAGTGACCCAAGGGCTAGACCGAGATGTCGTGCGGTGTTCCACAGGGATCGGTCCTGGGGCCGCTCCTGTGGGACATCGGGTACGACTGGGTGCTGCGCGCCGACCTTCCCGATGGTGTCAGCGTAGTGTGCTACGCTGACGACACGCTAGTCCTAGCGCAGGGAGGGTCGTTCCAGGCGGCGGCCGACTTGATGACAAGTGGAGTTGCGACAGTCGTGGACAGGATCCGGCAGCTGGGACTCGAGGTGGCCCTGCACAAGTCCGAGGCCATGTGTTTTCATGGCCCTCGGCACCGGCCACCTCCGGGGTCTCAGATAACGGTGGGAGGGGTTCACATCGGTGTCGAGTCGACGATAAAGTACCTGGGACTTGTCCTCGACAACCGATGGAACTTTACGGAGCACTTCCGACGTTTGGGCCCCAAACTGGCGAAGGCCGGAGCTGCCCTCAAGCGGCTCCTGCCCAATCTCGGTGGCCCAAACGCCTCCTGCCGGAGGCTCTACACGGGGATCGTGCGGTCCATGGCCCTCTACGGGGCTCCGGTGTGGGCGCCCAATCTAGCCGCGGCTCCGGCCCGACTTTTGAGGGCGTCCCAGAGGGTTTTCGCCATTCGCATGGTGCGGGGATACCGCACGGTCTCCTGTGAGGCGGCATGCCTCCTTGCCGGCGTCCCGCCGTGGGATCTGGAGGCAACAGTCCTTGCACACACGTACGAGTGGCGCGTGGAAGTGCAACGCCGGGGTGAAGTCCCGATGCCGCGGGTTATCGCGGCACGGCTCACGGAGCTCCGGCGAGATCTCATGGCGAAATGGAGACAACGACTGTCGCAACCTAGTGCTGGGCACGCCGTTATAGCGGCGGTAAGACCCCTCTTTGAGGAGTGGCTGGAAAGGCGTCATGGCACTCTCACGTTTCGCTTGACACAGGTCCTCACCGGACATGGTCAGTTCGGGAGGTTCCTGTGTCGGATTCGGGCGGAAGCGACGCCTGGGTGTCACCACTGCAGTAACGGTCGCCTGGAGGACACGGTCGAGCACACGGTGGAGGTGTGCCGCGCATGGGCGGAGCATCGACGTGTCCTCGTAGAGGCGATCGGCGGCGGTGACCTCTCGCGCCCGGCGCTGGTTCAGGCCATGCTCCGGGGCGAGACGGAATGGGATGCCGTCGCCTCCTTCTGCGAAGCAGTTATGCTAGTGAAGGAAGCGGCGGCGCGCGAGAGGCAACGAAGAGCCTCTCGCCCCGGACTAAGACCCAGGCGAAGACGTCGAGAGTCGCAGGACGACTACCGGCCACCGTAGGCGCGGTTCTGCGGATGGCGAGCTATGGGTAGCTCGCCGCCCGGCTAGGACCAGGACCGCGTAGACGGCGCGTTTTGTTCCACGCGCGCCTCAAACAGAAGGAGTCAGCACAGGAAGGGGCCCAGCAGGGCCAACGCCTGCCGGGGTTGCGGAATGTTTATAGTGGTTACCGTGACCCTGGAACATAAAGGGCAATCGAAGGAACATGAGTGGGTTTTAGTCAGTAAGAGTCTGACACGCCCTCCCGTCGCACCCAGGACGGGAGCAGTCATTGGATGATTTCCCACTCACTAAAAAAAAAAAAAAAAAAAAAAAAAAAAAAAAAAAAAAAAAAAAAAAGGGCTAGACCGAAGTTAGCTTTCACACGTACTTGGCCACCGGGTACCCTATTAATCGGACCCTGGTACGTGAGACACTGCCCTTATAATGGTTGACAATCCCGAGGGCTTGGCGAAAAGTTTTCTCATATTTCAGTTGACATGAAAATGTGTTTAAAGTATTTTTAATTTTCTTTTATTACCGCCTGGAGATGTATTGTGGAATTGTGTTGGTGGATTTCTTTTTAATAATGTTTTGTTTTAAGAATTCGATGAACCCCAATGTAATATTGCAATTTTGAAACGTTACTTAACCTTTCGACGACCAAGCGACAGCCAGCTGTCACCCTGCTATTGTCTTTATAATGTGTCTCGAATCACGCGTGTTTGAAGGTTTAATTGATATATTACCAAATTTTTATTTTATTCTATCAATGTACCATTTATATTCATGTTAATTTTGATTTGTTCTGTATATTTTTACTTGACATACTTGAATGAAACGTTTTTAGAGAATATAACATTTTAATTAAAAGCTGCCGACCGCAGTTTCACATGAGTACCATTAATCTTTACTATTAGATCATTTTTTATCATACTAAAACTCACACCACCTTTACTCACAATAGGCATTTTACAAAATAACCTTTTGCAAATACCAGCATTACCCATCAAACCTAAATTAATCTCCACATTCTCCATCACCTTTAAAACCCACTAAATCCGTAATCAGTTGATCCGCACACTCTATTTACCACCCGGGTATTTCACACAATAGCCGGGCAATTTCAAGCGTCGCCGGGCAATTTACAATATGGAATTATCACATAGTTTGCTGCGCTGTAAAATTAGTTTGATACCTCGGGTGAACACAATGTGTAAAGTTTGATAGCGTGGTTTCATGGGCTCTAGGTATTTGTATTACAGTAACGTGTGTGTTATTTCCTTATTGATATTATGAGCTTGTGAGGTATAGAAATTTACTAACGTTTTTATGAACGTTTGTTTTGACAAAAATATCTTTAGAGGCGAATTTAGCTAAATGCTATTCCTATTATAAGTTGACTGTGTTTGTTTTATATAAAACTAAGCCAATTGGGAGTCAAGGTTGAGGGGACAAATAGAGTTAATCTATGCATGACTACTGGAAAACCTATTAATACGGTTATTTTTTACTTTCTGACAGACACTCGAGTAATTCTGTAAGATTTCCTTATTTTATTCAGACACTAAGATCCTTAAGAACTGTATGAAAGAAACGAATAATATTTCATCATTCGAAATAAAATTCACATCTAACAGCTTTTCTATGAAAAAACGGTCAACAATTTAAAATTATTCAGAAGTCTTACTAAAGTTGTAAAAGTTAGTCTACTATTGTTTTTAGGAAATTGATCTGCTATAGCGATACAGGGCCTAAGTCAGATAATCTTCTCTTAATGTAATTTAACGGGTTTTAATTTTTTTGTGTACATATCTTTGTATACATCTTTACGTAAAATAACACACAATTTCCCCGCGATGGTTTCAACACAAGATTGATTGTTTTCAAAGGTCGATTGTAACGAGACTCTGTACACTGACATTATTGATGTTCTAACTTTAAGTATGAATGAGACAAGCTTTTTTCGGTTGCAAAGACATGTTTAATAAATGTTGTCATTTAAAAACAAAGTAAGAAACTAATACGAAAGCCACAGATAAAAAACATGAAGAGTTTTATATTTTCTTGCTTTTCCTATTTTACTTAGGGTCAGCGTAACACGTTTTTGTCATCCTACCCCTATCCTGTCATGTCAACAACATTATGCTATCACTCACTTATTTTTTATTTCATTACAACAATATTTACACACATTTAACTTTTCTTGGGTTTTCCTCTCCTCTCGGTTTCTTATTAGTTTAAAACCGGTTTTCAGTAAAATTTCACCAGTGAAATATCATTAAGAATATTTAAAAAAAATAATGCTTGAGAGAACACGGGAGTCCCACTACAATGACAGTTATATATTTGAATAGTAGCAAAAAATGCCAATTGTCAATTTCGGATATCATGATAAAGATGAATATAGGCGTAATGAAAATTAGGAAAATTAATCTTGTCTTCAAGAAACTCGTTATGTTTTTCCGCTATTTTTAGCTTAGTAGCAGGAATACTAAAATATGGGTTTATTTGGTGTTAATGACGACGATTAATAGTGTTGTGGCATCCAACGGTAACTGATACGCAACACCTCTACTGTTGTTGGCAGACTGTTGTTTACAAAATATCGACTAACACCTCATTTCTGGATGTTTGCTCCCGTTTGTGTTACATTTCGTTGACCTAAATGGCAAGAAATACACGATGTTTACATCTGAACAACACCAACAAGGTAATTCTATGACCTTAATATTATTGGAATTCCTCACAATAATGACGTATTTTTTTTTTGGGAGTGGGAAATCATCAAATTACTGCTTCCGTCCTGGGTGCGGCGGGAGGGCGTGTCAGACTTTTACTGACTAAAACCCACTCATGTTCCTTCGGTTGCCCTTTATGTTCCGGGGTCACGGTAACTATTATAAACATTCCACTACCACAATAATGACGTTTACGACAAGAAATTAGCACCATTTTTTTTTAATTGGTAAAAGGTTGTCGAAAGAATTTTGAATTTTTGATTTTTTTATACAAAATATTATCAGATAAGTAGCTGTTTTATTCCATTGATAAATTACAAATTCTGGGTACAAAGTGAAGTAATATTAGCCCTAGGATATGTAACAAATGACATCAAAATTAGACTGCGACTGTTTTTAGGCGTTACTAGAATTGTCTTTGCTATTTAATTAAAGAGACACATTTTCAGAAAAAAACATACTAATATTATTTTATTGAAAAGGCAATTAAATCAGCGCTCTATACACTTTATTTATACTCTAATGCTATTATTAGCTGTCGTTTAATGTTAGATGCTCTTTGTTTTAAATTTTACGTAATATCAGATTGCTGTGTTGTGTCATTACGCTGTAGGCGGCTTTACGGACTTCTGAATTTAGATCTTTTTGTCTGATAAGTGACAGGTCAAACGTTACATAAGAGTGCCTTTATAGTTTTATTAAACGGCTTGACCCCTTACATTTGCTTGGTACAAATCTTGAGACAGCTTTTTCAGCTATTTGTACTAAATATAGTTTTGTGGTATTTTGCACACAGTTTTAGTTTCTGTGACAATATAATATAATGATAAGTATGACTTGTTTTGATACTTGATTTGATGGAGTCTAGAGGTCAATAGTGGAATTTTTTCAACTGTACTACTAAATCTAAGTAAAATCTTGGTATTTCAACAAATAAATTGACTAGTATAAATAAATAAATTGACTTGTATAATACCTACATATTTACGTCGAATATTTATATTTTCTAATTTATGAAACTAAAATAAAAAAAAATGGGTTCTAAACTTCTAGTCCAAATCTGAAAAATCTGGGAACCTTTGATCATTACACATAACACTCAAATCCGAATGTCAATAATTCCTAAGGTGTTGAGCAATTTCTAAAAATATGAAACGGGAAATAAAGCAACCCTTCTCAAGTCAATGACCAAGATTTTATACGATGCTTAATCTTGTGAATCCTTTTGGCAAAATGTACAAATGTCCTGATTATACACTTGAGTGAGAATTACTCATTGTGTACTGAAACGAATTGAATTTTCGACAATGACGAGATGCGTTTTTGCGCAATATTTGCTTAATAATGAAAATATTCCATCCTGTATATTAATTTGTGTACTACTACGCGCAAATCTTTTATCAGTTTTGGGGCTTTTGGTATAAACACACACACACTTCCGACACTTCGTGTACATTAGTTTTAAGTTTTTGTTTTTAGAAATATATGTATTAGTTTATTTGTTTAAGATTATTTTATGTATTTTATACTATGGGCCTCCGATGCCTGAAATAAAATGATTTTTATTATTTATTTTATATGCGTTACATATCTCGGGACCCAAGGATCCCGGGCTTTTGGAAGGCATACGAGGGGCCGAAGCCAACTCGCAGAGGCCCCTTGAGCAAAACTTTATGTGAAAAGGGACACCAACCGGCGATTATCCCTATATGCACTATGTAAGTGCACCTAAGGACAACCCCCGGTGGGTGTTGGACTATTGTAAAATATGGCAACTAACAAAAAAAATTGAACTATGGGCTTGGATTCTTTAATGAATAAGGCACCAGATACTATGGAATGACTATGGCCCCTGCCTGATCAATGTTTGTATACACAGATAGAATGGCAGGGGGTGACTTGCACACTCAGTAAATGGGCCCCCGAAAACGGTCGCTAGCACATAGTGACGTAGCGACAAGGGGGCAACATATATCGAGGTGCTAGAGGAGTGGAGAGGTATTCCACGGCTATCAGGACAATCCCGGAAGTACGGTCAAGATCCCTACCAGCATCTTACTGGAATACTTCCTTCCCCCGAGCACGTACGCTCTTGCGAATCTCCACTCAAACCAGCCAATGAAGGCAAGAGTGAGGTGGGAGCCTTGTTCCTCGTCAGTGCTCACTCTGTTATTATTATTATTATTATAAAGCCTTTCCAGTTATTTCACTTAGACAATATTCTAAAGTTGCTTGTTCCTATAAGTTAGTCTCAATGGAGAAGAAAAAGAAAGAATCATTTTACATTATTCTTAAAAACTGTAAAAATAAGGAGCAATATTATTAGGTAAATAATTTCAAGAACAACACTGTTACAAATTACCATACAAAATTCTATAACATCGTTAAAGTGCAAATACAATGTTCTTGTAATCCCAGCTTTGTAGGCTCAGAGGGTATTATCAGGTTTACGATAATCGATATTATTGGAATCTCCTTTCGATTATGCCAGCCTAGTACTTAGCATTGAGAGGTGCGTAATTTTACGGGTGTTTTCTTGGTGTTCGGAAACATTTTATTGTAAAAAAAGCTTTTGTAACACGACTATTTTAAAAGAGTAAGTATGGAGCTTTTTGCCTATCCTTCTCCATACGAAACAGCGTTGTGGAATGGGTAACTAGATTCACTTCTGTTTTATAAATGACGTTTCAAAGTGCCTTTTTTGGTTTAAAGGAAATAAATGATACTGTTACGAACTGATGAATAATGATGGTCACAGGAAGCATTGTATGAGACCGGTAACAAAATTTGGCTGGCTAATTTTGAAAGACATGATATACGTCTATCTGCTAAGGTTAGGAACTCCTGGTAGCAAAAAATAACGGTGTAGAGTCTAATATAGACGAATTCTTATAAAAAAACCTTTTTTAAATATGAGCCCATGAATCTGTCGTAGCGAAATTTATGTTTCCATAGAGTCTTAGTGGCTATTTCTATGTTTTAGTTTGAAGTGTTTATGTGTCGGTGTGATTCACATCATTACATGAACCGATCTTTGTCTTTGGGATAGCACACCATCTATAAATAAAATACTATGAATTATATCTATTTTTAAACGTTTGGACTAAATAGCCTCGGAGATTTCGGCTTTATTTCTGATACTGCTGGGTGTATACATTTTAACATCGATATACAGACACATGACTGATCCTATAAAGTTCCCGTTTCTGCTTTGAACGTACGGAAGCCTTAAAATAACGAAACTACCTCCAACATAGACGGGCTAATTACTTTGTGTTATGATTATGAAAATTGCCTGCCTTCCCGGCTTTGTATAGCCAGTGCAAGAGGCTACAAAGCACAAATTTGATAGTCCTACTTAATTTTTACCCACAAAACTTAGGGTGTCGTTAGCACTGGAGAAGTAATTTACTACAAAGCAACACCACAAATAACTGCACTCTGTTAAGTCATAAAACGCAGGTATGAGGTACGGAGATCACGTAATTACTTTAACCTTTCTGAGATCATATCACGCGGACAGGCTTCTATCATTGTTAGTATTAGGCGTCAGCTACACTGAACAGATGTATGAAGTTGATTGATTCATCGCTGTATCAATCAATGTAAGTTTTGACTTAAAATATCAATCAAGTCGAAGATTAAGTGATAATGTTGGGAATGAAATGTAAAAAGGATTATGTTGTACTTAAATAATTTTTTACTTCGGACACATGAGTATCTGCCAATTTTTCTAGATACCCAAAGATAAATTAAACGAGAATGCTATGTGCAATATTTTTTGATTTTTTTTTATATTGTTATATATTTGTATTTTTAATTATTTTCCTTATTATATTTTTTGCAGTAAAAAACTTTAATTTGCTTAATTGTTTTGTGTGTTTGTTATTGTTTAACTGTGATAAATAAGTCAAAACTTGGATAAATTACATGGCTTAAAAGAGGAATAGTAAAAGACAGCAAAAAAAGATCAGGTTTGTGTTCTGTGTAACACAATCGTTTTAGATTTACTTCTCCAGTGTGCACGAAGCCTTACCTCGTGATCTAACGACATCTAACCTTTGCAATCTTGTAGTAATTAGTACACTATTAAGTTTCAAGTCCTTGAATTATGGCTAGTTATTATGATAACGGTCATTTAATATCCCTTGTGGTAGCTACTATGAATAGTCGGTGAGTAATTTGTGAATAAGATAGGATTTGGAGAAGATTTGCGCAGTAAATTGATGTTTAAAAGCTTGATTACGCAGTGTGATCTGTTGTAGTTAGTTACTGCAATGTTATTTGCACTATGTGGCCACATCAATGAGTTAGGTGTATCTGTCTTCACTAATACAATAAAGCTAAAAAGATTTTTATGTTTACTTTTAGCCGATTTCTGAAAAGGACTTTTTTATTGAGGGCGAAGGCCATGCAAAATAACACACAGAACCAAAACCTCCGACGTCCCAAAATAGTAACATTTTCCTTTTTTTAGAAAGCGGTTTTCGATTGTATGCTTTTATAAGTATTTCGTTTGTTTGTTTTTCGTTTTTATCGCGCTAAACAACCAGTCAGATTAAAAAAAACTGCAAATAGCCAAGATAGGGTAAACAGTATCCTTTCCTACTGAACGAACCAACAACCTATAACCCAGATAAAACCGCGGAGGACCGCCAGTAATATGCAATGTGTAACTGAATTAATGCACTTTGAGAAAATAGTTTGTTCAGAATCGTTTACTGAATCGATTTTTGTAATTTTTAATATAGGTAATATTTTATCCCAAAAATAATTAAAACTATGTAATTGCTGTCACACTTCCGCTGTACAGTCAAATCAAACTAAAATAGATGAAATACCTACTACGCTAGACCCTTATGCAAGTGCGACTATGTGCATGCGTAGATTTGTAATGTGACTATAATTTTCTCCCACAATCTGTACAACTAATTTATAAAAAAAACAGTGTTTTAAACATAATAATAACAATTCAGTGTATGTATTACGATTATAACATAATATTCTAATTGGGGTGTCTGGTGGTGTGCGTTTATTTCGGGACATGTTGTATTTTCTATCACCAGCCATTTACGTGCATGACTGTACTTTTTAGCCTTCTATAACACCTTACTTTGCTCGTCATGCTTACAAATTAATCTCAACTGTTATTAAACGGCTATTTTAAGCATTTAACTGCATTCACACTTTCTATGAAGCTTGTTAGCGTCTTGACAGGATTAAAGGATTAAAGTAAACTGTGGTGAAAAGAAAATAATACCGACCTATCATCCGTAGCAGGGCGAATGCTCTTCTTATAGAAGGCACGAGTATGGAGCGCGTTTGCTCTGATGGGCAATTACAAGCTTAAATATAGGTATCACTACACAGTTTGCGCATATTTTTTTTAGTAATAAATTGTGCTCTAGTTTCTATGATTAACCTTTAACGACAAAGCGACAGCAAGACGTCGCGCTGCTATTGTCTTTCTATTGTGTCTCGAATCATTTATGGCCGAAGGTTTAAATACCAACTTAGAAATAGGATCCCATTTTACCCATTGGGTTGAGAACCCTAAAAAAGAACTTAACTAACTTTTTAATCTGCAACTTAGTATGCATCAGCAATAACCGACATTCAAACGAAATTAACGCAGTTAAACCAAAGTTTATTATAACTGCATAAATTCTAACAAAATCATTTCAGCTGTCTGCATTTCAAACAACATACACAAAACAACTTCATTGAAAGCAATCAACGCTCTTTAGATCGCTCGATTCAAAGCAGATTAATTCAATTAAATTGAATTACATTCACTCTGTTTACGGCTACGGGCGTGTAAAATAATTTGTGTTAATCCAATTACTTGGTTTCAATCGCGATTGGATTGAGCTTGTTACGTTGCGTCTTAATTTTTTTTAAGTTTTTTTAGTGGTTACGTGTGATTGAGAGTTTGTTAGCAGATTAAAATTCTTTAGATTTTGGATTAAGTCTTTGTAAGATATTGTTGTATTTTTACTGCCACTGACATCTGCAATGCGCGTTTTTTGGTTAACTTTACAGAGTACCGATCATAGTAATTTAGTTGACTTTACAAAGGATAAATAATAGAGCATAATAAATGTTAAGCAACCATGGATGATCCGTATAGTTTAACCGTTTTTGACTCATTCATATTTTTTTTTCTAAGCCTTTATAGATAAATATATAGACAATGTTGTTATCAAGAGATTTATACAAGGTCTCATAAAATGGTCCTTTGAACCATTGTCAACATTGACATTATTAGATGTCAAGGCTATTTCGACGATGTTGTTAATTCAAAGGACCCTTTAAAAAAATCTAAATAGGTACCTAATTATAGTACCAACATGAACATATTTATATCTAAGTAGCTTTTGCCTGCGACTTCGTCCGCGTGGAGCAATAGTTCCCAGGTGTAATTTATCTATTATATGTTTGTATTTATAAAGTATATAAGTAAGTATGTATATCAGTTGTCGTTACCATAGTACAAGCTCAGCTTAGTTTGAGATCAGATGACCGTGTGTGAGTTGTCTTAAGATATTTATTTATAGATAACAAAATATAGTATTCTACTATAACCTTCTTTCTTTTGTCAACAGAACGACTCAGACGATGAACAATGCGCGTTGAGTGACAAATGGCAGTATGAGAGGAAGTCTCGACGGTGGTCCAGGGTTGTGGAGATCACGCCACAAGCACAAAGGAGGTTACAGGTACGTATCCTTGTAATGGGGTTACCAAGTATCTAGGCTAGTTAAAGAACATTAAATTCAAATACAAACTTAAAATCATATATCTTATTCAATAAAAATTGTGTTTACACACTATAAATACAATAGCAGCGCGACAGCCCGCTGTCGCTTGGACGTCGAAAGGTTAAAAGTACTTTTGAATTGTCAAAGTCAGTCTGTCATAAAGGTGAAGCGATTTGATCGTTCTAAAACAGTAGGTTTCTATGGAGAAGAACGAGCAAGAAACTCCATCTTTTAAATCAGTTTCAATATTACAATAGTCATAGTCATAGTATTTTATTGGTAAGGGATTATTACAAGTCATATTCAGGTAAAACACAATACATTATTAAACACATGTCAAAAAATTGTTAGATCACACATACAAAAATTAAATCAAGTCAAAAGAAAAAGTCACAGTAAAAATTAAATTTCAAATTAATAATATTTCAAAGTTTAAATCATCTTAAATTCGTCAAAAGAATAAAACGCCTGCTCGATAAGCCATCTTTTTAAGCGAGCTTTGAAGCTGCCTATCGTCGGGGCATCAGAAATGGCTGCTGGCAGCAGGTTGTACACTGTCGGGCCCATAACATGAGTCGTCTTGGAAGATTTAGCGAACGTTCTCGAGACCGTCGATAATTGCCCCCTGCTTCTCGTGCTATATGTATGACGTGCAATATTATTTAGTTTCAATATTAATATTTACCTAGGTACAATGTGAGAACAATGTAACAAGTGATGAACTTGTCAAAACCGTTATGAGGCTTTTTTGATGCGAACACATTTTGACGTTTCATTATAAACAAAAACTGCAACTTTTTTGAATAACCATTTCTTTTACTTAATAACTAACCTTTATTATTTATTAAAACCGAATACCCTGTTATGATATTTATAGAAAAGTGAAAATATGAGTGTGTATAACAAAAGATTATTATTTCTTAAAACAAAAGTTGTTGTCTGTGGTGTAATACAATCCTGCGAGATAATTAGTGTTTTATTAATAAACATTTAAAATACCAAATTAGAATCTTTTTGTCAGTATCTATAAAATAAGGATTAATTATATAATTTTTTTTTTGTGAGTTGGAAATCATCAAATGACTGCTCCCGTCCTGGGTGCGGCGGGAGGGCGTGTCAGACTTTTACTGACTAAAACCCACTCATGTTCCTTCGGTTGCCCTTTATGTTCCGGGGTCACGGTAACTATAAACATTCCGCAATACCCCCTTTAGGATGAATTTCCCAAAATGTTTTCTTACTTGCTACCTACTCGTCACAAAGAACACTCTCCAAGTTTTATTGTCTCTAAGACCAGCGGTTTGGACTGCTTTGATGATATTCAAAATAAGTCAATCAGTCTATCACTTTACCATTGATGAATTTAGACCATTTTATAGATAAAATGAGGTCTTCTTTTTTTATTAAAAAAATCAATAAAAATTACAGACTGTAATGGCGAGATAAATAGACGTTACTGAGCACTGACTTTTACTTTACCATTTACCTAAATGGTGCTGATGCCACGCGTCATGCTCGTGAACGGGCGCTGTCAGTTGAGATGGGTCATCTCTTAACTGCCATGACTTTTTACTTTTTATTATAATTTTGTATTTGTTTATTATTTTATTACATACACATTGTTTTCACATGTAGAAGCAACAAAAAGAAAATGTAGGAAACTAAGATTTTGTAAAACATGATATTTTTAAAAAGAGTGTCCGTGGAGTTTCTTGCCTGTTCTTCTCCATAGAGATCTACGTTTTGGAACAGGCAATTAGCGTCACTTTTCTTTTCTGACTAACCGACCGACTCTTTGACAATTCATAAGTACCTGTAAATGGTCTAAGTGAAATAAATGCTTTGAATTTTGAAATTTTTTATTGGCCATTTACCTTTGGCTTAGCACTATACCTGTCACTGTTACACAACTGCCAAACGTCAAGTGTACGATAGAGAGAACCTGTTTTATATTCCACACACGCCGTAATACACCTCGTAGTAGTCCTTCAGACCCCTTCAGACGTAAGGATTAAAGATCTGAACCGTTTGTCTTCCATTACGTATGCATAAAGGCATTAGTTGCTATTGTAGTTCCTAACAAGCGGTGACAGTGCATAATGTTCTAAAATGGTTAACGGAGGGGTGAATAGGGTTAGTGCATACATTAGACTGCCTATCCATAAGAGCGGAGCAAGGCAGCGGAGAACGAGTAATAAATCCATCAAAAGAATCTTGCGTGCAGGCCCGGATTTAGAGACCCAAGCAGTTCGATATTTGGGGCATCAAATGTACTAGTACAGATTTGAAACTATTTTTTTAGACTAATTTTGATTTGTGTCATGGTGGGCTAGTGGTTAAGGCGCCCGCCTCTCATACAAATACCAATGGGACTGTTTCATTCCATATGTACTTTCTAAAGTTTATCTTAGACATCACAGACATCGGCGAAGGGAAACATCTTGAGAAAACCTGGACTTGTAGTGACCATAAGTCCGAAACCACCAATCCGCCTTGAGCAAGCGTGGTGATCAATGCTCGTACCTTCTCCGTTTGAGAAGAGGCCTTTGCTCTGCAGTGGGACAGTAATAGGCTGGTATTATTATTATATTTTGTTTTAAAGAATCTCACTGCTTTTGTAAGGAAGTCAGACTTTATGTAACTCCTCATAAGTAAGATAATTTAAGTTTACTAAGTCAAATAATTTTATTTCCTCCTGGCATTACGTAGGTAGGCTATCTGCTCAGGGTAGCTTGGTGCCTGGGGCCCCTATGCTTGATGGACCCCTGACCAGTGCCTTGTGTGCCTAGACGGTAATCCGGAATTTATACAATTCTATTGGTGGATTTTAACTACAATAGCTCATTGCTTCACTGCCTCGCGTCGGTCTTGTGGACAGACAGCATAATACGGATGTCTGAAACAAGCCGTAACTCAAACAGAATTATTAGTCTTGGGATAAATTATGTATGGGTATACTTATCAGTTTTGATTTGTTCTTGAAGCTCTTTAAGCCGTTGACACGTGGAGTTTAGAGGCTGTATTTCGTGCATAGAATAATAAGGTTATGGTAATGTCTATCTTGTTAGAATTATAACCCTTAAGAAAAATATATTTCTTGACTAGACATTGTGAAGGTGACAAGCCGAGTTTAAGTTAGTGGTCATAAAATGTAAACTGTAGACAATTTTCTATATATATAAAGAAAGTCGTGTTAGTTACACATTTTATAACTCAAGAACGGCAGAACCGATTGGGCTGAAAATTGGTGGAGAGGTAGCTTAAGACCAGGAGACGGACATAGAATACTAAAATAAAGAGAATAATTTTTATCTCCTTTTTAGTAACCAAAAATCTGATATAACGCGGGTGAAACCGCGGGGGACAGCTAGTTTACAATAAACAACAAAATAGAGTACATACCTGCGCAATTTTTACACAAAATATACGTTTAAAGAGACAAATATGTATCTTATTAAAAATTAAAATCGTAGGCAATAAATTATTATTAATCTAAATCAGAAAAAAAGTTTGATTTTGCCTACACTGTAGATTCGTCCTATGGGGCAGGCCTGGCCTACTTCTAAGCATTCTTATCTTACAATATCTTATATATAAAAAATCTAGTGTCACAATGTTAGTTACCTTACTGCTCCGAAACGGCTTTACCGATTTTTACCAAATTTTATATGCATATTCCTTTAGTAGGTCTGAGAATCAGCTACTATCTATTTTTCATACCTCTAAGTGATAAGGGTTGTTCACCCATAACATTTTTAACGCGGTTGGAACTGCGGGAGGCAGCTAGTATTTTATAAAATTTTGAAAGTACAAAAGAATTGACAAAAATCGAGCTGACATATATTATTCAGCCTTTTCGTGCACATAAAAGAACATAGCAAACAATTCAATATTCGATACACACGAATCCTTTCAACGTTGAAACTGAAGAGTTTTCCAGCCGTACATTCACGCTTCTAGAGTTGTGTGAAAAATGGATGATTGCACAGCATTTGTTTCGGGGGTTTAAAAATACGGCGGAAAATGTGTTGTTTATTGAAATGTTTTTTTTTTTATAACTTATGGGCTTGCTCTTGGTCCCAGACTAGTCCGAGGGCATAAACGGGGCCTACGATGGAGCGAGCTCACCCAAAAGATGCCTATGCACTCTTCTCTTGAATACATCCGGGTTATATGCTTTTGGAAACACAGACGCTATAATGTTCTGACAATCGGATTATGTTAAACTAGCTTTTGCCCGCGACTTCGTCCGCGCCGTTTAAATATTGTAATATTATACAACTTTTCAAAATTGACACATTATTCCAAAAAGTCATACTGTTGCGGATATTAGGACCAAGGTTTATAAAACATGCTTTTAGTGCAATTTTGGCAAATACTTTAATTTTTCAATGAATTTATAAATTTATTATGTTTTGCAGGTCATAGCAGCTCGAGCAATAGCAGAAAGAGAAGCGAGAGAGGCGAGAGGAGAAGTGGAAGATGATGAAGATGAGACTCTTCCTACGATAAGAGTTGGGCTAGTCGACCCAGACGGCAATTATACGGACGTTGAACCTGATCTGTAAGTATTATTTTGTTTTATTTTTTCTTTTCTTTATGATGCAAAAACTAGAATAGAGAAACTAATACAAAATATATTAGATTGTTTATTTGAAACGGGCTATTTCTGATATACTTAACCAGTCTAATTGCAATCAATGATTTTGTATATGATAGCCCGAATCATGGGGAATAGTAGACATAGGGTTGTGTACTGTCAAACTACGATCTATGGGAGATATTATTATTAAAATTGGTTAACTGACTGACTGACAACGCACAGCTCAAAATACTATTTCTAGAAACATGAAACTTTTTGTAAAGAATATGTTTCCACTAAGAAATTATTTTTGATATTTCAACTCAGGTGAAGACGAGGCAAAAGCTAGTCTTACTTCAAAACAAACACAACTAGAAGAACTCCGTCAACCTATTTCGCGAAATAAACTTCACAAAACCGCAAAAGTTCACGAAATTCAGAATATCATGAGTCAAGGTGCAAGTAATTCAATTAACCTGCTAAATACTAATTTGGAAGCAGTACGTGCTAAAGCACTAAAACAAGAGCAGCTTGCTCTGAATTTAAATTTAACTTTGAGCATCATAGCTAGTTAAGAGTTAACTAGAATTTAAGCCATTATATTCGTGTTGCCTCAAGCCCGTACTGAATAATGCAGTTTCAATAACGTTGGAAACTGATTTTCTATGGCTTTGTGAAATGATAGTTAAATTGAAATGAAAACAATCTTGAAAGGAAAATTTGAAATTGTTTTTTGTGTTGTTTCGTAATCGGTGTATGACTTTGAAGTACCAGGACTTCATAGTTTTACAGAAAGTTTTTTTCTACCATTTTGTGAGGTAAATAAATAATGAAAATTATATTTCTATGTATTTACGTTTTCCATTGTAATTCTTGTATGCTTTTGAAGTACCAGGCATACATAACTTTGTTGAAAGTGCCATCGCATTCTGTTTTAGGCTAAACGCGCAGACGTAATTTTTCAAAAGTACTAATAAATAACAACTGCAAGTTATCCTTCCGAGAGCTTTAATAAATCTTAGTTGTTTTGCTCCAAGGACCAATAAAAGAAGAAAAGGACCCTATAAAATATAATTAAAATTAATATTTATATATCAGCCAAACACTTCTTTGTCGGTATCATGTAAATCTACAATTACTAGGCGCTCATATTTCTGAAGAATAAAAAAAATGCAGGGCAAAAGCTTCCTTATGAGAGAAGAATAATTTACAATGATCATGCTTTCATAGGGCGAATTGGGGACTAAATATTTAGAATTATTATAAGTTTAGATCACGATGTTTTCCTTACAAAGAACTAAAATCATTATAAAAATTTACAGACAAGCAAAAAAACATTAACTATTTACCTACTTTACTCGAGAATTATCAACAAAGACCAGTTTTCTAATTATTTCTCCAACAAAATACTACACTTGAGATATTCATAGTACTAGGATGACAGAAAGAGCAAAGACAGTATAAGCTCTTATACAAATTGGTGTTACAAAGCCGTAGAACAATGACGAGAAGTGACGTTGCCCTTTTGTCGAGAGCTCTAGACACTGTCTTTTTACTTTGAAGGAATTCTTAGGCAAAAGGAACTAACCTAATTTCTTTGTTTTACTGAGTGTTTGCTTTCGTTTTTCGTTTGTTTTTTTTTTTGTCTTTGCAAAACATACTTGAGATTTGAGAATATACTGGTACTCTATAAAAAGGTCGACAGATAAGTAATAGGTATACTTTATGTTACGTTAGCGTGCCCTGGGACTAGTGGCATTTCTAATTGATGACAAATTAGACTATCTCATTACAGAGCTGTCCGTCAATTCAGTCCTGTCAAAATTGGTCCTTCCGTTTCGAAATAAGTCAGAATAAACAGCGAGGTACCTACAACAAAAATATTATGATTTTTCTGTATAAGAATCGTATATACTTTGATATGTTTTTAGTATACCTAAGGCTCATTCATCATTCATTTCATCGAATCGATCGATTTCGGGGTTCATTTTGATCGTGCTGTCTCAGTAAGAGTCTGACACACCCTCCCGCCGCACCCAGGACGGGAGCAGTCATTGGATGATTTCCCACTCACCAAAAAAAAAAAAAAAAAGGTACGTCGATTTTATTTGCATAGATTTAGGACGCTTTAAAGATTAAAAGGGCCAAAAGAGACTATACATTTCACGGAACAGTCGGTGTTTATAGAATTCTACGGTTGTTTGTTGTTTAGCCCTGGTTTCTTAAACCCCCTATTTACACTCTGAAGAAACTACAATAATAAGTTCTACATTAAAAACACATTGCTATGAACATAAACCTAGGCGTCAAAACAAATGAAGAACACTATCAATTCGTGTTTCTACAGATATCAATTTAAATGAATTACGAAACTGTAGGCTCGTCTTAAATATCAATCGTTTGCGCAATCAAGGGCCAATTATTTTAGTGTGAACACTTAAAAATACTGTTAGATTGTGGCCATTAAAACAAAGAACGTATAGCGCGGAGCGATCGTAAATAAGTTTTTGGGAACGTTGGTAGGTGTTTCAATACGGTTGCTTTAAAAGGTAATTAAACAGTTCATACAAACTGTCTCTCATCATCATCTCCCTAGCCTTTTCCCAATCGTGTTGGGGTCGGCTGCCAGCCTAACCGGATTCAGCTGGATACCGGTGTTTTACGTGGAGCGACTGCCTACCTGACCTCCACAACCCAGTAACTGGGCGACACGATACCTCTTGGTTAGACTGGTCATAGTAACGACTGTCAAAGTTCTACGAATGACAACCGGGACCAACGGCTTTACGTGCTTTCCGAGGCACGGGATGTCAGTGATGTCTAAGATAAACTTTAGAAAGTACATATGAATTGAAAACGTCACATTGGTACTTGCCCGGATTCGAACCCACAACCTCTTACACGAGAGGCGGGCGCCTTATCCGCTGGGCCATCACGACACACATACAAACTGTCTCTAATCCTACAATATTTGGCAACATTTTAAAAATGTTACTTAAAAGTACTTGTAAGTAAATAAATGAATGTGCGATCATTTTTATATTTTTCTATCAAATTATCAGTTGCCATTTAACAGTAGGGCTTCTGTTACCCAAACTGTCGTCAACTGTTATTATTATTCATTTTTACAACTTGAATTTGCAATTAAATTTATTATATTTTATATAAAAGCGGGGAAAGCTGTCAATGAGGCAAACTCGTAAAAGTTTGATAAGTTTTCCTAGATGCATAGTAAATTAGTAATAGTATTTTAGCTTAAAAGCAGGCCAACCCGGTTGTTGAAGAGTAGACCAGCCACTTGGCTATCTTATCTTAACTTTGCCTCTACTACAAAATTATTATACCGAGAGGCCTCAATTCGCTTCAGCTTTACAAACCGCCAATTTCAGAGCCCCCAGACAGATCCTCATTAACACTCCGATGATTATAGATATTGTAGGCGAGCTTATTAATTTGATTGTTACAACTGATTGCTAGGAATGTTAAGTGGAATGATACTGACGCGTAAGGGAACGGATTGATATCAGTTCTGACTGACAGTATTGTTGGATCTGTTTAAATGTCGATGACCGCTTCTTTGATTTTGAGTTTTTATTTCTTTGATGATGAGACGGTTTCCTTGTGTTATGTAACACTTGTGTTATGAAATTTTTTGTTTATTTATTCTGGTGAACGGTACAATGTTCAATACTCGCCTGGAGCTATTGTTTTTATGGGATGGACGCTCGTTACGTCTTTGGTATTTGTGGGTTTTGGATGATTAATGTGTGCAGAGGTATTCACGATACGAGTAATCTAAGAAATGGCTTCTAACGTACGTATCTGTTTCTTTTAAACTTACTATGGCTGCATATTTATTTTACTGTTTTGATTGAAATTTTGAGTAACCACATCACAACCATGGATTTTTATAATTCCACGGTTCAGACTTATTTAGATTTTATTTATTATAGATTTTATCGAATTATAACTTACGTTGGTTTCCGGCAGTCCAATTATCATTCTATCTAAGATAGACAACCATTTTGACTAACACATATTTGATAGAAGAATGTGTTTCAAAAATCCTGGTGATTTTAAAATATGAATTTGCTTCTAGTATCCTAATGAAGGTCTTCCACTCCAATATAAGCTTATATTAAGAGCCTCATAATAGTATCTAAGCAAACAAAACGTTAAGAGACAATATGACAGTCAAATCTTTTCTTACCTTTGTGGATTCTAAACAATTCTATCTAAATATGTTGCTAACGTCTCAATGAATATCTTCCACTCCAAAATGAGATCTATTGACTAAGGGCCTCATAATGGTATCTTAGAAAATAGTATGTCAGTGAAGTTGTGACAGTAGAAACATTTTCATACACTTGTAGATACTTAACAATTATATCTCTAGTGCTGACGTTTCAATAAACTTCTTCCCTTTCTATTAAATAAATAAAAATCATAACATCCAAAAATAAAATAACAATCCTATTTATATTGCTAATGTCCTACAGAACGTCTCTTACTCCAAAATAAGCTCTATTGACTAAGAGCCTCATAATAGTATCTTAGAAAAAGTGCATACGTCACTCACAGCAAAGATGTGGTGGTCAAAACTTTTCTAACCCTTTTAAACCGTTAACAAGCCTGTATATACTGCTAATGTCCCATAGAACATCTTTCATTCCAATACAAGCTCTATTGACTAAGAGCCTCATAATAGTATCTTAGCAAACAGTACGTCAACGTGACGGTCCGTACCGCAACAATGACTATAATTAAGCCCACAGTCCATTTGTTCTACATAGTATAGTCCCTTCACCTATCACGTTTCTACTTTGGATTGCTAAACCTTCAGTAATGATAGGTTGTTAAGGGAGCTAGGTTTGTTTGGGAGCGGAGAGCGAGACTGACTTAAAGTGCATTGGCAAAACTTTTAGTGTGTTTAATATATTCAACTGCTACGATAACTGGAAGATATTACCAGAAATACAAAAGAGTAGAACCACCATAACTTAGGAATCCCTAAATTAACCTTTCAACGACCAAGCGACAGCCGGCTGCCATTGTCTTTCTATTCTGTCTCGAATCACGTGTGTTCGAAGGTTTATAGGCTTTTAACTTTAACAAAGACTTGTAGGCTGAAAACCGCCTTGCACATGCTAAAGTTTCAATCACTCACTCTACCTAAACTTTATGCGTAAAGAGCATTATTGGTATAATCCTTTGCCTGTGAACTTACAAATAGTAATTAGTTCATTAATTAATTACTTACATATTATGGGAAATACTAAACTATAGCCTAGTTTAGTATTTAACAACCAAAGTCGTCATTCTTTATTTTTATTAGAAAGACTAGTACAACAATAACACCCTCCAATAGTAACTGTTGAACGTTTAAAAGTGAGATGTTAGGACATGCTTTAAATGCAGCAGAAATCGTAACCTCTTCAAGAGTATCTCTCAAACGCCACCAATCAGACCACTGCCTTATGTATTGCGTCGGCCCCAATAACCTACATAAAGGGCGCCCGTATTCAGAGCGGAAAGCTCTTAATGTAACGTTAATTGTTAGCGTGTGAATTAGAAGCGATAATTGTGTGAGTACACGGCCAAGTTCGAGTACACCTGGCGGTAAACGATCCGTAGGAAAAGTACCTTTAATTCTGTTGTAAATGAGTCAAAGTTGCTAGAAGTTTGACGTTGGTAAACTCAATTTGGTAGCGACGTGTACACCAGATGGTATAAGTTCGATTGTGTATTACATACAATGGTACATTTCGGTACATTCTTTCTCTTTAGTGAGGATGTTATTCAGTTTATTACAGACATTGGAGGAGGACGATCCATAATCGCAAGATTTGAGGAAACGAAAGCAATCGTAATACCTATGTCAAATGATAAAAATATAAAATAAATAATAGTTAAGACAAAATCTAGACTTACAATGTATAAAAGTCTCAAATTGCCAATCCGCTTCGAGCAATAGTGATCAATGCTCGTGTCTTCCTGTATGAAAAGAGGTCTTTTCCCTACAATAGGGCAATTGGTCGTTTTAGTATATCTATATCTTCATATAAGTCGGTAAGACAAGCGACTGCAATCAAATATACATTGAAAGCAGCTATAAGCTATTATTTAAATAGTGCCGACTATCAATTTCCGCACTCCAACGTAATCAGTAATCACCCACCTTCTGTAATTCCCTTAATAGCCCCTTGCATTAACACCCACGGCTACTAATATCATAAGTACCTTTATTTTAACTCTATCCATGCAGAGCAAATTACTGCCAACATATGCATATTAATCTGTACCTAATTTTCAATCTTCGTATTTATCTTCAGACTTAAACCCATTTGTAAAATGGAACTCTAAATTCGTGGCCGGTAACGTAAAATATGCATTTGAATCACTTACATTAAGTGAATTGAGATAGGAAGATACTTAAAAAATTACACTTTCTAATGATACCGCGGAAGCGTTAAACTTTCTACTTAAGAACAATAAAATTTGTTAATTAAATGTATTGGAAAATTTTCGTTGTTAGTCTAATTCGGTAATGGGATTGTGGTGTAAAGTAAATTTTATTCGTGTTGAAAAGCTTTTGTATTATTTCATCAAGATTTTGAAGATGACTGATTAAGAGGTTGACGTTTGATTAATCTGTTTCTGCTTAAATAAGCTATGATTTTAATTTTGGTCTTTGTACGCCTTCAATATTTTTGTCAAATAATTGTTTTTTTTTTCTCTTATCATTTTCCTGCATTTGTCCTTTGCTGTTCGAAATTATATTGTTTAACTTAGAAATAATTAGTCACGCCTAATTACACTTCAATTTCTCATCAGAAACATGACGTGGAGTCTAAACTAAACAAAGCCAAAAAAGAAAGTTCTCAAAAAAGCTGTAGAACTTTCTTTGTTAAACTTTTATGCGAACAAAAGTCGCAAAGTTTTTATTCAATTTCTATTTATGTGGATAAATAGGGATTGAATGAAAAACTTCTAGGGGGAGAGCCGGATAAAGTCGTCATTCATGCGTGCCACGCCAAAAAGTTTGGCTTTCTTTGAAAGAATAAAGACCAATTTCAATGGATAATAAGGTCGAAATTAAATGATGGTGTAAAAGCCTCGGAAACGTTGTTTGTAAATAAGAATAATGACCATATTTAATTTAATAATAATGAATGTTAAATTGAGACCCTATCTCACTGAAACTTACACACACACACACACACATGAACAGAAAATAAAAACTTGATTATGTAATGATTGACCAAGTAATTTAATTGAAACTTGTTCGAAGCTTGACACAGGACTTAATAAAAATAGGAAACAGTCTTTCGACCGTATGTAACTAAATAAAGATGGTGATCAATTTATCGCTGTTGTAGTAATAGCTTAAGGCAAATAATCCCGATCAAATTATACAAAAAAAGTTTATTATGAAAATCAAATCAAATACGATACGGAAACTCAACAAATTGGAAATCAAAACGCTCATAGAATTAGGTAATTTCAACAAAGTCATTGAACATCCCGCAGTTGTAATTGATTTATTAAGTACACTAATCGAAATGAAATGGTTCGAACAAAACGTAATTAAAACATTAAAAGTAATATTCGTTGTGGCATTGGAATGAATTTCACGGGAACTTTTGACGCCCCAGCCCCAGTTATAAATTAAACTGTCGGTAAGCTTTAGATAAATAATTTTGGAATCATTTTATCAAAATGTTATTGCTTTATATGAACGGTTAGTTTCAATTGGAGTTTCTAAATGTTTGTTGTTTGTAGTGATGTTTGGAACTTTATTTAAGGTATATGATTTCGAGTGGGTGTCAATTTTGTTAGTGTTTGTATCCCTCTGTTTTGAAATAGCAAAGATTGTGTCGTTTTTAGCTTGGTGTGTGATGTCACATATCGGATTTTATTAATGGCTTCCGTTACTGAGGGCTCTTTTAAATTTGACTGCAGGCTAAGCTTTCCTGTCCATCGCGGAAATATCTTCAGTTTCTTTGACACTACTCTAGCTGACGCTGACTTTATTTGATGTAATGTTGGTTACGTTTTTTTGTTCAATTTTTGAGGTTTGTGTATGCCTTTAATAAAAAGACAGAAATGACTACATAGCAATACAATTTCTAAGTCCGAGAATCAAAAAAATACAAATAGTTTTCTTACAACAACCTTGTTACTATTACTATCCCAAGACATAACAATCATCCTAAAATATCAAATATTATACTAACGAGACGGGTAAGCAATACCTTTTGTTCTAGCAAAAGCGAATTGATATACAAAACTAAAATAAATGGATAAACAAAACCAAACCAACCGAAGTCTTACACTCAATTATTTCTTTGTACGCAATTTTTCACATAATAGAACCTTTAGTTACAAAACCCTTATTCCATCAACCTGAAAATGAGTGAAGTTTATTTCAGAATACGTTTGTACCTTTTCTTTCTTTTATTTATCAAATTCAATAGTTCCACAAAAATAGTATGTAGTACTGCCAGCCTGTTATTGTCTCACGTCAAGTCAAAAGCTTCATCTCATAATAAGAATGTATGGAATATTATATTTATTACTGGCTGACCGCACACAGAAATTACACACACGAACACACGTGATTTGAGACACAATAGAAAGACAATAGCAGCCCGACATTCGGCTGTCGCTTGTTCGTTGAAAGGTTAATCATTAAATTAATAATTTGACATTCATATTCAGTAGTTTTTCAGAGTTCAAATAATCCAACAAAGTTACAATGTGGCCAGACTTTCTCGAGTTTTGCGCTTAACAACATATTTTCCGTAGATATAACACCAGATTTAATAAAAAAGAGTATATCGGTATCAATTTAATTCGGTATTACCGTTGGAACTTCTGAAAGCACGTTTATTACTTCATATAGTTTCCTAGTTAGTTTTCAACATGCCGTGGGTCGAACAATAACCTTTCACCAAGTTCGATTACTCCACTATTGAGAATCCACCTTAGCTTTAATTAATACACGCCTAAAATTTGTATTATAATGGAAATAAATTGTTATCTATTAGTTTGACGAGTTTCTGCATAACTTTGTACTTGAGCCCCCAAAGTTTGGAGTAACTCTGGCACCATAATAGGCCGACTGAAAATTTATGTAGATGACTTAGTGTGCTTTTAAGATGGTGTTTGCAATTCCTTACTGCGAAACACTTCTTTTGATGTTTCAAAGATCTATGTCTAAAGTTTAGGAAACATTTCAGCAAACAGATGTTTTGTTACGATTAAAAAGCATACTCCTCTCTCGTCTGTCTTCTACGATACAGAATAAGATAAGATACAATAAAAATGCTGCGGTAGTACATTTTTATGGTTATTTTTTGGCCTGTAACTATTATGTCTATATGTATACTCCTCCATTGTTCACAGATTAACAGTACCAGGCCAAACAGTGATACAGTTACCAAGTGACAAAGAAGATGAAGAGGAAACAGGCACACGTTTCCGACGCACCGGCTCCGAGAGACTTCGAGATGGAGCTAAAGCCTTACTCCGAAGAGTGGAATCCCTCAAAACAAGAAGAAGAAAACGACAAAACCGAACAGAAGTCATCGTATCCTCCCCCCATTTCTTAGATGTGCAACAAGACAAATATGCAGATCTTAGTTATATTGACATGACTCCTACTACGCCCACGGCATTCCCTTTCCCAGATTTCCATAGTTCTCCCTTACATGCTCCAGCTATTAGGACTCAGCCGCCATCACCAATGACGGTCATGCCTCCATCTCCAATAGCCCCTTTAGAACAATCCTTTGTATTAAACGCTCCTTTTGGAGATGACAGTTCAAGTTATGCCTCCGATGGAAGTATGGGTTCCAGCAATAAAAGTTCGAAGTCTAAATTGGGGAGAGCTAAAAGGATATTCCATAGAGGGATTAAGAATGAAGATTCTAGCGCTCTAAGTGATTCGGAGTGCCAGCCTGCGAGCTGGAGGCATAATTACTACAAGGAACATAATACTCATCAAAATACTGAGGTGAGTGTTTATTTGTATGACTCAGATACTTAAAAGTTAGGTTTAATTGGGTATATTTTCGAAATATAGCCCGCAATGGTTGTAAAAGTTAACCCGAGTTCAATTTAATTCAAACTATTGCAAGCTTTAAAATACATTTATTCCTATGTGAGCAGAGCAGTATGCGATTTGATATAGATTATAATCATAAAACTCAAGTCTCCAGTATTAAAATATGAAATCCATTTAATCATTGTCTTACCCTAATGGATTTATAAGGCTTAACGATTCAGTTACGGTCTCCATTTCGGCAAGTTAACTTAAAGTGCTTCCTAACACAGTGAATAGTTTGCGGAAACTCACCAGAGCTTCAACTATTACACAAGTTTGGTTTATCTTGACGATGTTATCTTTACTACTGTAAGCCACTTAATAACATAATATGTTTATCTGTCATAGATGGAACTTTACCTTATCTTGTTAGGAAGTTGATTATGATTACACTTAAGTTAAAGTCGCCTAAGTTTAACTAGTTTCTAAATTAGATTACGAACTTTAGTCTATCCTCAAACTAGGCATTACAGTCATTAAATTATTTATCACTTCCATTTCTATAATAAGACTTCCATGAAACTTCATAGCAATGTGTTGTCAGTAATAAGTTGCTAAGTATATAATCCGTAGGCGCTACAAATTATTTTCTTTAAACTATACACGTAAGATCTTAAGCAAGTGGATAGACCTATAAACCTTTATACCACTCTCTAGGCTGTTAAAGTCATCGATTTCTCTACCATCAGGTCTATGTTGAGCCCCCGTCTCCGGTGGAACTGAAGCCAGATCCTGAGATATTGCGGGAAGTGCAGAAATCACCAGGTCACACTCATCACCGACGGCAGGCTATCAGGACTAGCTCGCTCAATTTAGGAAGCGATGGAAAGAAGTAAGTAATGAATTCGAAACTCTTCAAAAAACAAATAAAAATCAAAAGACTGCGTTAGGAAACAGAATATTTGACTAATTGTTTAGTTTTTACTCCAATGGCAATAGAGGATCCGACAATGATTCTACAAACTATTTAAAAATATGTATTTATCAAAATCTGTTAAATAATCTCAGTTTCAATTAGGCAAAGAGTTAATGTTTTCCAAATCATCAAGGTTACATCGACCTTTACATTGCGAGCGAATATTTAATGATCAAATATTAAAATAAAACCATTTGAATTATTATCAACTACCTAACTTTTAGGACTCACAGTACTAAATAATTCTTCGACAAATCTTTCAAGTAGTCACCTCTTAAGAATTAATGTTAATGTTATGTTACAAAGTTTTATTCGCTCTAAGGATTCTAAGAGAATCTCATAAAGCGCTTTGTTCCAGAATTTTGATATATTAATGTCGTTTACTTTGTAAAGATTATTACTTAGAATGAAGCAGATCTCTTTATATATTTATTTGGGATTAGGTAAATAGCTTCAGTAACTTGGTCCTTGTGTACCTTATTATTAAAAGTGGAGTCGTTTATTTATTTATTTGTATAGTACGTTCTACTGTAGGGCAAAGTGTTTCTTTCCCTTTACAAGGTTTCACTTCCCTTAAAAATAAACACATTTTAGTAACTGCAAAAATGTTTGAATGCTTGACATTTTAACACAGACTTCTTTAAATTGATCGGACCTAAGAACTTGTTACGCCAGTCCCGCTTATAATCTTTTGAATACTTACACAAGTGTCTTCATTCTTCTTGATACATTATTCTAACTTTCTTTGAACCTTAGTTTGTATAGGACGCATGCAAAACATAGGATAATGTATTTTGTCTGCGTCCTATGTAAACAGCTGCTCCATAAATCAGAGTTTAAGATCATATTGAAATTGTAAGTGATGCTTTACATATTACTTTGTAGTCTGGAGACAGGGACACAAAAAGGCCATTACACGGAAAGACCAAGAAACAGTTCTAAAAAAGAGTGATAAGTTTATATGTTGTTGATCTTGTGGTATCATCTATCACTGCTTAGAGCCCCCAAGTTAAACATGTATCAAAGACATGACTTATTTACTACAAAAACAATATTACGACAAATAGCCATTACGACCCTGGCAAACAGACTGACGATAAGATTCTGTTGTCATTAGAGACGGTAATAATACAAAATAAAGTAAATGATAAAGTAACAGAGGCAAAATGGAAGAAATTAATTTGGGATAAGCAAGAATAGGCAGAAGACGATTAATTACCTCAATCAACTTCCACAAGAAAACATATATTTTAAAGCCCAAAAGAAAGATTCTATTCACAGAAGATAAGACAGAAAAACAAAACACAAAACGGACAAGAGTAGATCAGACGCCATATTTGAAAGCGACGTTACTGCGTCAAAACTAATTACTGCAACAGGTTGCCATTAGTTTTAAATGAGTTTCACAGTAATGGACAATAGCCAAACAAATGATTGGCATGCTCACGTTAGGCTTAACTATGCAGTGTTCGTTATATTCTTGGTCAATAGTGAGGTTTTGTGAAAAAAAAAACAGTGTTAAGTGCTAGTGCTGCGGTTGCGGATGTAAGGACCAAATGTTTTGTTGGATATTGTGTTGTGAAGGTTGTTTTGTTCCTTGTGGTGATAAGGATTACAGTGACGTCATATTATGGTAACATCATTAGGGAACGCGAACTTTGTTGACACGACATCCATGTTAGATTTCTGGTGGCACTTAATAAGACGTATTTTTATCTATAAACAAGTATACATTTAGGGTGCCATATTTTATCTGTTACTTTCTTTGTAATGTTATGAGATTTTTGGATGATGATGACTGTCTTCATTTCATAGTATGCCTATCGTTACCGTTTTCTTTTGAAATGGGAAAGATCTCAACAGAAGCTGTGTCGATTACTCTTACCTTTTTACTATGCTTTGGAATCCCGGTTTCCTAAAAGTAACTAAACGTTCTTCCTTGTCTCCAGGTTTCGTGACCGCAGTCTCAAGCGGGATAAGTCGGCGTCCAGGAGTTCAGAACTAGAGAGCAGTCCTAACTCCGCAGGGTCCAGGTCTCATGATGGAGACCAGGATGATGACGATGATAGTCTGGACATGAAGAGCAAAAAGTAAGTAACAATAATGATTTATAATCTTTGACCTTTTCTGGTTAAAGGTGATATTTTATAAGTTTTCGTCCTCAACCCAAATTGTTTGGGACTGGCACAATACGATGTTTTCTTGCATTCTGCCAAGGACTCATCATTGAATATCATCCTTATTATTTTATTTACATTCTTTACAGAATTCGTCTACTTATCCTTTGGCCTTCCTCCTTCCATTACATTAAAAAACGTATTTTAAAATACAAACTCCTTACTTTCAGGAACAACATACAGCGATGGTACTCATTTAGGACAAATGCGCTAAACGGCGGACCGAAGGCCAATAACACTTTGACGCCGACTCCCAACCAGAAAGACCCGGATTCGTACCGTAAGATTACATTATTTTAAAGTACCTTAAGAAATTTTTAATGCAACTATGGTCAACTAAGATTGACCACAACCATTAAAACTGCGTAGTCGTGTGGTATAATTAAAAAAATATTCAAAGTAAATCCTGTGGAGAATTCCGTTTGATTTTTTGCCAGTAATTTAGATCAAAAGCAGTGTTTCGAATATATTTATTTTTCACTTTTTCTACAAAGGTACTCATATTTTTGTTCCAAAACAAATCAATTAATTTCAGGGCAATGATAATCATCTTCTAATTAAAGAAAACTTGTGACTAAAAACTAGTTTCGTCTCGTGACTTATCCCATGTGGAACTCCGTGTATTGCGGTCGCCCATAGTGTAGCTATCATTACTGCAAAATCTTTATTATTCGAACTAGACCTTCCGAATATCTTACGAAAAATAAAAAACAGAAACTACATTTCTGTCTTTTATTGTTTTTGTTGTTTCTTCATAAAATTATTGTAACTAAAAAAAACAATTCTTTATTTTCCTCTAGTTTCTCGGCCAATGTCTTCGCTCTCATGTGGCCAGCTCCATATCTTGAGGAAGTTGGCGTTACTCAGGCTGACAGCCTGCATGGAACGATACTGTCCTTCTCACAAGTCTGGCTGGAACTGGGAGCTGCCTAAGTTGATTAGGAAGATCAAGACTCCTGATTATAAAGGTATGTGTACAAAGAATATCCCACAAAAATTTTGGATGTGCAATTGCTTGCAACCTCGCATTTAAATTGTCTTAAATGACTGAGCTAGTTGGCTATATATATTATAACGAAAATATCAATGTATATCCCTGGTGACAAGTAGTGTAAATCTAAAATATTTCATTCTATATTTCATTTAGCTCAGTCAGTCAATAAGAGACTTGTTAACTACGGTTACGGTTTTACCAAGTGCCGAATATCAAAATATTCTAATAACCTAGGAACTTTTCTAAAATTCTTTCTTTTTTTATTATTATTAAGGGCTTGCTCTTGGTCCCAGACTAGCCCGAGGGCATAGACGGGGCCTACGATGGAGCGAGCTTACCCAATAGATGACTATGCAATCGTTTTTTAAATACTTCCGGGTTATATGAATTTGGAAACACAGACGCCGGCAGGGAATTCCATTCCTTCGCGGTGCGCATTATGAACGATTTTGAGAAGCGCTGCGTACGGATATGAGGAATATCAACCAAGAAAGGGTGGTATCCTGCCGTACGTCTGGATGTCCGGTGGTAAAAAGGAGATGAGGGAATGAGCTCGTGTAGCTCATGAGCACACTCACCGAAGTGCAATCTGTAAAATACCGCCAGGCAGGCAACTTTTCGCCGATGTGTCCAATCAAATCAAATTCAAAATTCTTCAAATCCATTTAGTTTTGAACAGAAATATCCAAAAGCGAATGCTTAAAACCAGCTCGTAATGGTCCTTCCATTCGTTAAGAAAAACCTCGAAAAAAAAATAAAGCATATTTTCCTTTTAATAACGTACATCTAAAAAGCTGACATCACACGGCGTTACAAAAGGACGCCTTTAGAAAAAAAAGGGTTTTCCGACCAAAAGTTATTGGAAATCAAATAAAACCAATATGTTACATTGTGACATTTAAAACTCCTAAATCATGAAAGCCTTTATTATCCTTACTCAAAGCTGAAATATTCTTTCTGAACATCTTACAAGCTACGTGCAAATTTCGACTCTAATCCGACAGTCGTAGGGTTTATTTTTGTTGCATGATTTAGGTTGACCCAATGGGCATCAGATAGTATAAATCGAAATGTATTACTTTACGTAATCATGTTTATTATTATGTGTATTCATAAACGGACCAGTGGTTCCCCAAATTAGCATGTTCTGACAAAAAACTCTTCAGAGTTATATTAAGCTCTTACATTTCTGTTCCAGATAAGACGGTGTTCGGTGTGCCTCTGACGGTGTCACTCCAAAGGACAGGGCATGCGCTACCAAAGCCTATACAAAGTGCCTTGAATTGGCTCAAAAACAATGCCTTGGATCAGGTAAGTTGTTCTTAAAAACAAAGTTTTCTTTTAGCAATTTTGTGAAATTATTTTTCAATTTAATGGACCTGAATAGCCTAAAGTTTGACGCTCGTCTTATAGCGTGTTAGGGCGTGTACGGACCAACGAAATATAACATGCAATGTAACAGAATCCCCTTTGTGTGGCGGCTTGCAAGTAAAAACCAAAAACAGAGAGTCAATGTGGACGGCAAATTCTTTCATACATTTCGTAAATCTGACACAGACTTTAGGACAGAATGAACTTTGACTTTGACTTACAGAATTGAATGAACATTTAAATTCCGCATCAACCAAGCGTGATCCATGCCCGTGCGAGACATGACTTGCTCATGATGATAACAGACTGGTCAAAACAATATCACTCGAACGCTTTACTATAATAAGCACAGTCTTGATCGTCATTTTAGTTTTCCTTTTGCCCATCAAACCTAACCAACCTTCAAATTCCAGATGGGTATCTTCAGGAAAGCCGGCGTCAAATCCAGGATAGCAAAACTCCGGACTACTGTCGAAGCTGCAGGGGCTTCCAATGCCAGCTTCGCCATAGAAAACCTGAACACCATAGAACCGAACCAGTCAAGCCTGAACTTCGATGGGGCTCAGGCCCATGATGTGGCTGATATGGTGAAGCAGTACTTCAGGGAGTTACCTGACGCGTTACTGACCAATAAATTGAGTGAGACGTTCATTGCGATCTTTCAACGTAAGTTTTGAACATAATTTTTATTTAATGAACTTTTGGTTATTACTTTATTACGGATCGGGTTTTTGTAAACGGATAAAAACTTCTTTATGTCTGTTTACAATCATTAGTGGATTTAAATAACATGACCTACTTTTGGGGTGGATCTAGCCTCCGATTCGATCGGGATACCTTCAGTATAAACCGGGGGCGGGATCTTATTATCAATATTTATAAGGCTTTGCAATCGGTATTTGAGGCTAAAATAATATATATTTATAAGTTAATAAGTTTATGTTTAGTTTATTTATTTTTGTTAATTTACTTAAAATTAGTTTATGAAAAGGTAGTCTTTTCGTGAACTGGAAAATTGAAGGTTTTCCAACTAAGGGAGGGTCGTATACTCTAAAACCAGATAAATACGGTCGACCATTCGTTTATAAAATTATCAGGAAACGGCCAAGAATCCGCCCTTGGGTCTCATTCTTCGTGTACATTATAAAGGTGACCCTATAAAATAAATAATATCAATAATAAATTTTAGATGTTCCCGAACCCTTGAGGCCGGATGCAGTACAGTGTGCATTGTTACTGCTGCCTGAAGAACATTTAGAAGCGTTGCATTCTCTACTCATATTCTTAGCAGACGTAAGTTTATAATGCATCATCTTTTTTCTTTCATTTGTTATCTATTCTGTTTATGGTACCCATACCCATAAGACATGTTTAAATAATATTAGCTTCAGTTAATTTTTTTTCAGATTTCTAAAAAATACTTAGAAACTTATTGATGGCCGAATATTCAAACGTCACTTAATTTGAAGACGTTCTCAAATCTGATGCTGTCTTTGTCATCCTAAAGGGATATAGTAGGGACAGCAACAAACAAATCAAACTATTAAACGACTGTATTTTGTAAAATAGGTAAAATATTACACTTTTACACGTCATTTTTTTCTTATTGTAATCGAACGATGGAGCCGGTGTTTCCTAGCTGGACTGCTCTGAGAAGAAACATCCGAAACAAACTCAGAGGTGAAAGTCTCTTTTGAAGTCCATACAATAATGTATTGGTCAAATATGCGAGGACCATGAAGGTGGACTGAAGTGATCTCTTGATGAGAGAAGCACACAGATTTGAGTGGACCTGTCCAAACAGTGCAAGCATTTGTCAAAAGTCGTTAAGCTCAACTAAAAAATAACAGATTTGAGAGTCTTCTTTTACTGACAGGCTTAAAAAAACCTAATTGTTTTCTCTTCCCCATTTACCTACGTGCTGTCACTAACTACAACCTATGTGCTACTTTGCAGGTGGCAGAGCATTCGGCGGTGAATCAGATGACAGCGTCAAACCTGGCGGTGTGCCTCGCTCCTACGTTGTTGAGGCTGCATCACGCACCGCCCACCACTGGCAGCACGAAGGAGGGAAATTCTAACAGGTAGCTTTTTTTGTTACCAGTCCAATGAACACAGATAAACTTTTTTTTTACAGAAATGAGATTTTTTTTAAATAATTACTTGTTACTGTTTTGTGTACAGTTCTAAAGACCAACAATTATTCTAAAAGTGACTTAGGTACACAAAATGTTAGGTATTACAATATACACAATTAAAATACCTCTAATAAATCCATAGAATACAGAATCAGAAATGAAAGTAGCTACGGCTGACTGCTAAATTAATAAACGATTTTGGGGACATTTTTTATGAAATAGTTTTGAACCTCAAAAAAGAATACAGGCTACTTTTGTATTTAACCTTTCAACGACCAAGCGACAGCCGGCTGTCGCGCTGCTTTTGTGTCTCTAATCACGTGTGTTTGAAGATTTATTGATCACTAACATTCAATCAAACGAACTCCCACCCAAAAATTCAAAAAAAGAATCCCTGTCTACAATTCCATAAATTCCAATTCCAGAATGGTTATCGAGAGCGTCGCCGACCAGAGACAAATCAGCGAGAGTCGCGCCGCGCATGCGTGTCTATTACTGCTCATACAAAAACATGCGCAGCTGTTCCTGGCACCGGCTGATATGCTGGCTAGATGCAAGTTCAATTACTTCGAGGAGAGTGTACCGGTGAGTCATGTTTTTTTTTATTCTTGGTGCGACTTCGCCTTGTGTATTTGACCAAACATTTGCGTATTCGACGCAGCGCAATATGCACCTTATTCAAATTAAACTAGGGTACAGTACCTAATGACCATTTCACACGAGGGCAGAACAGTGAGACAGAACAGTGGGCAGAACAGTACTGCTACTGTTTGAACGCACAGAACAGTACTGTCTTGTGCGTTCAAACAAAACAGTACTGTCCTGTGCGTTCAAACAGAACAGTACCTCTTCTGCCCTCGTGTGAAATAGGCATTAGTATTTTAGTAATACGAATGTTGGGTCAAACCGTCAAATACGCCAAGTTGTACCTTTAGAACATCTTACTAATATTAGAAAAAAGTTTGTATGCGTGTTTGTTGAAATCGAATTTTAAAGAGACTTTTCTGTAGCTTATTAGAATAAAGTGTTATATTAGAATAAAATGAACAGTTAATTAATAATACAGGTATATTCAACTTCGTGAATTCACATTCGGGTTCAACATAAAACGGATTTTCACTATTTATCGGGGCTCAGATTGTAGCTTTAACGCCATGTCTTGTAAAAAACCGTTCCATAATAACGCCGACTGTACGGTTTTATTTTTTAATTAACTTTCAGGTACTTAGAAATAAATCAATAGTTATTCAAATGACTTAACAAATAAGTAACGTCATAGCTAAGCTAGGAAATGCATTGACGGGCTTTCTCTAATCTGACATATTACTACGAATCAATACGTAGGCAGCAATTATCCTGTTAAATAGGGAAGCAAGGTAATCCGTGACGTATTATTCTATTGTTTTTCCTTTTCCTGGTCATGAGGAAAATTGACCTTAACCTTTACGTCACACATCGAATGATGAGCTTATGACGACCAAGAGAGAGTGGGATAACCTTTCCATCAGAAAAGGCCCACTAAGGTCAGCAAGGATATTCCAGATGAATTCTTAGTAGTCACGTCAGGGATAAAGGGTTTGTACATGATGACACTTTTTTGACTTATTTAGGGAAATAAGTCATGAAAAAGAAATTAAGCAGAAAGGTACAAGAGCTGACTAACGCATTGAATACTAGTCAAAGATGGATTCAGTTTTCAATTCAGAGAGTCACTAGCAGAGATCTGCCTTTAAGTCTAGACGAAGTCCAATCAAATAAGTACGCTTCTCAAAACGATTATAAAATTATTTATCAGTGATCGAACCTAGACCCTGGCCAGGGGTAGAGTGCGAACCTCCCTAAATCCGTCCCTACTAATCAAGTTAATCAACATCTAGTAGGTAGTAGTAGTATATAGCACAAAATGGAACTATTGAAAAATAATCCATTCTGAAATTCCAGGTCGCGTTGGAAGAATTAGGTGCAGACTTTAACCAAGACTGGAAAGGATTCCAGCAAGCCTGCATAAAAGCGTTACTGAAAGAAGCCAAAGAAAAGTAAGTTTTATTCCCTCAACAGAGGAATCGTTTTACAAAATCCTTGAAGTTCTATAGTAGACTCTGAAATCATAATTCTCTTCAAAATCTTTGTATGTAAACTTGTCTCTCATAGAGTCTAACTTTTTTCATGCTTTTTTAGAGTCTGTGGCCGATCAGGAAAGAGGTGAGACATCGGTGTTAGAGCGTAAATCCACCTTATCATCGATTTTTAAAAACATCTGTTCTTTACTGATAGACTTTTGAGAAAATCCTTTTTTTCATAAAATTAACCAGTCTATAGAAATTCAGAAATAAAACAACTTCCCATCAGGGGAAGAATTGGAGTCATAGGTTCCGTAGATGGCCCCAAAACCACACACAAAAAAAACCTTACCTCTTTATCACCGATCACGTTAGTGTAAATTCATAAACTTAAATAAAGTCATGTTAACATAATGATTTATGTCTATGTTTATTACATAATTATTATTAAACGATTTTAACTCGAGCCGATAAAGCTGTTGTTACAGTTATGTAAGCATTTGTTATGCAAAATGTGGGAATTATATATCATTAAAAATTTGCACGTGTTTCGATAATGTTTTGTTAAAGAGCTAATATAACTTACAACAATTTTTTGTTGTATTTAATAGTATTATGTCAGTGGGAAACTATTATACCAAATAAATAATATTGTAGAAATTGAATTTATTGAAATTACAAGGAACATAAAATATCTCTTAGTTTGCTTCTCTCGCGTGTTTTCTGCTCTATTTTACTTCCTCGTGAGAAACGTGATTTGTAGGGAAAATAGGAAACATCACATTAATTGTTATTTCCTCAATCGTCATAAAACTAACGTAACTTTCATTGTTTACTTAATATAGGACGGTTTTACCTTATATGTAATGACTAAGAACATTTGTTTTATGACATCACTAACGGTCAATTCTCTTGTTTATTGCAACTCTTAGAAGATTCTGAACTGTACTATTGGGACATAGGCGTGTAAAACTTGACGGAAATAAGTATCCCTGGAGTCTCTTTATCAGTTCATAACCATAGAGATTTGCCTTCGTTTTAGAACAAGCAACTAATGTCACCTTAGTTACCGACCAATTCTTTGACAATTCATAACTGCCTGTTATTATAAAAAACTGTAGGTATTTAGCTCATTGAATCTTCGCAACCGCAAAATATATAAATAAGATTTTTAAATAGCCAAATCCTCCACAATATTTGAACTAGCATTATGAAACACCCAATATCAGTAAAAACAGATGTTTTAAATCCCAGATTATCATTTTAAATACTGAGCATCATATCACTGCCATCAGTAGTCCTGTCATGGCCACTTAGGTGTTTATTGTAGTGTTTTGTACATTTTTACGTGATCTAAATGTTGCTTGTTTCGTTATTATAGGTGGACTTTTAATTAGACGACGGTTTTTGGCTTTTGATTAAAATTACTAAGGTTTTTTTTTGCAACACTGCAGCCGAAACGTGATGAAATTGAGACATCATGAATCAATAAAGCACTAAAAAATATAGGCCTTGATTCGGCTGTTTCTCTACTCACAAATTTAATGATTTTTATTTTCACGTCAGAATCTATAACTCAAACAGGACTGGTGGAATGTAAAGGACAATTCTCTACCACCTGAACTTGCAAACTGTTTACTAATACCGATATTATTTGCGTTTTCAATTTTTAATGGATGACACGCATGTGCCAGTGGTTAATTAGAGATTCCAGGCTTTTGACTCTAACCCAACCATAGAATGGAAACTTAATCCAGACTGTAATTCCAGAACACGTGGATGGATGTCAGTGTCAGGAGCTGCTCCTCATGTGGAACTCTGCTGCAAGAAAGTTGGTGATGGGCATCCTTTGAGGTTGTGGAGAGCTACTACCGATGTAGAGGCGCCGCCGCAGGAGGTTATGCAAAGGTGACTATGATTTTTCTTTGAATACACGTGTTTCGAGACACAATAGAAAGACAATGGCTGCCCAACAGCAGGCTGTCGCTTGGTCGTCGAAAGGTTAAAATTGATTTCTCTAGCGTTTCATTCTAGAACATTTTATAACGAAGACATTTGATTTGTATCTACTTGTGGGTGTGAAATTAATGAAATGTTATCTTCTTTCTAGAATACTCCGAGAGCGGCATATATGGGACGATTCGTTGGTGAAATGGCGCATTGCTGAGAAACTTGGCACAAACGCTGAGGTGTTCCAGTACGTCACAGCATCCAGCATCAACCTGCCGTCTAGAGATTATTGTGTTTTACGGTAAGATTAACAAGATTTAAAACATAATAGTAATCGAGCAAGAATAAAAATTAAGATATGGATACCACTGGAGAGTGGGTCTCTTTTTCATCTATTTAATGGATGGTATATTCATATGACTCCTTCCGCTGTGGGCGGAACGAAAAGGAGTTCAGATTTAGCTGACTAAAACCCATCCGTGTTGCCCTTTGCGTTCCAGGGTCGCAGTAACTCTTTCGAATAAATCCCGCAACATCTTCTATAGTTTTAGATATTGACTTAGAGAGCCGATTTCTTTAGCACATTGTTACTTAATTCGCATATAGATATTAAATGTTAATACTTCTGTGCTAGAGTCTAACTTTCATGTTAACTCCATGTCTCCTAGAATTCACATCAATATCGTTTTCCAGGTCGTGGCAGCAGGGTGGCGGTGGCGGCGGCTGGTGCGCAGTAGCGGAGACGTCCGTAGCGCACGGCGCGGCCCCCGGCGCGCACGGGGTGGCGCCGGCGGGGGGCGCGGGGGACGCACCTCCAGCTGCTCGCGGCGTAGTGCTCGCCTCGCGGTACCTCGCACAGCCCGCCGGGAAGGGACGCAGCAGACTTGTGCATTTAGCTAGAGTTGATACTATGTAAGTACCTTCATAATTGGGTATTTTACATCATTCTTACTAATATTATAATTGGGAAAGTGTGTCTGTCTGTATGTTTGTCTTTCTTTCACGGCAAAACGGAGCGACGAATTGACGTGATTTTTTAAGTGGAGATAGTTGAAGGGATGGAGAGTAACATAGGCTACTTTTTGTCTCTTTTTAACGCAAGCGAAGCCGCGGGCAAAAGCTAGTTAACCAATAAATTTTGTTGCTTGTTTAGTGACCACGAGAATCGCGTTTTGACAACTCATAAAAAGAACGTCAATTTATCTGGCTAAAAACAACCCTTTGTAAAGTGCAACTAGATTTATTTCATACTAGCTGAACCGACAGGCTTGGTCGTGCCAATTATAATATTATGTCCTTGATTTCACTCAAAGATTCGGTAAAAAACGAACGTTCAGTTTTTCTCTTCTCAAGAATCTACTTCAGAGTCTAAAAATATTTGAAGACCAAATTAGTCCACTCGTTCTCGAGTTTTGTGCTAGAAACAATTAAGTTCACATCACTATTCACAGATAAAAGACAATTTGTACCCATTAGAATCGTTTCTTAACTAAGCTTTTTTTTCCAGGGGTCGAACGCCAGAATGGTACAACAAATGTTACGGACACATCTGTGCTCTCTACCTGGCCAGAATCCGAGCTTCGTTCAAACATAACACGGAAGGCCCCGAATCGAACGTATGATCCAAGCATTCCACTTAAGTCGGCGCCATATTGGATCCGACTTAAGTAGACGTTGAATACGTCATCTGTGTAAATATTTATTCTATAATCCAAACTGGAATTATCATAATGGAATCCTAGAATGGCGTTTTTGCCAACATTGGGTTGGTTGGTGTATTCTCTGAAATGTTATAGTTGGTTATTATATGGGATATTAATATATTTTAATGTAGTTATAACAAGAGCAAAAATTGTCAAATATATTTATTAGTGTCAGTAATTGAGATATCAGATCTGTGTAACAGATTGTTCAATAGCAATGTTAGTAATAGTCACAATTATAAATGTTCATTGAAGAAATGTTTTAACTTGTGTTTAATTGATGGGTTAATTAGAACATGATTTAATGTACAATAATTGAATGGTTAGTTAAATAAAAAAAAATGAAACCAATCAATTCACGCAATCATAATAGTCACAGTTTGCATAATATCTCTATCAATATTTATCTATTATGTACTTTACCAAAACTATTATTATTATAGGCAATAAAACCTGATCTGATATGGTCTTGTAATTAAGTAGAAACATAACTATTGCAATATTAAAAAAATATAATTTGTGTGTGTTGCCATGTAAATAATTGAACAACATCAAAATATTTTCAGATAATGTTTAAATGTACTGCATAATAAATAAAAACACATTAGGTTTTTAAAATATTCTTTACCTACCTCTTTAAAACAAGATATTTTAGACCTTTATCCCCACAAGGGACCTACCAAAAACCCTGAATTATTTGAAAAAATAGTTAGATACCTATTAATAATTAATAGTTATATTGACCCCGTGGTGCATTGTATATATAAGATAAATTTTAAATAAAAACATAAAACTCAATATTACAATTAGGTATTGAATAATATAGTTATCAAGAAATCTCGTTGAATAATAATTATTTGAATATAAAATTATTCTGTTTACCATACCCTATGTAAAGTTATCGTTACATATCACTAGTCATATTTTATAAATAAAAAATAATAATCAAATATAAAACACATTTTAACCGTACCTGTCCTGTGTTCAGGAACATAGTATTAAAATATATTTAGGTACGTTAATATCATACATTATATTCAATAAAATAATATAATTATGTAGTTTTTGAACGTTGAAATGTATCAGAATGAATAAAATGAATGTTCTATTGAATAGTATTGTTGTATGTGTATTGTAAAAAGTCTGATTGTAAATAGTAACATTGTTAGCTTTGATAGGAAATGACCATCACAATTTTATTGTTAGCTTAATTAATGTATGCAGATATGTTTCATATTATAATTCAAACATTTGGATTTAATCTTAGAGAATGGGTAAGAAAATTATGTAAAAAAATAGTACCAATTATTTTTCCTATATTTACTACGTCATAAAGTATTAGTCATCAATAATATGACTAACGCAAGAAAGTGTTGGCCCATTTGTCGTCATAATGGTATTATACCCAATCACACTTACCCAACCACAGAGCAATATATGAAACATACCGTCATACACACTTGTAAAAACATTTTCCTGCATGGAAAATTAATTTGAAGCCAAATATCGCAAATTGAAGATATTAATTCGCTTTTAAAATAGATTTAATGATATTTTAATTATTAATCTGTAATCTCAATATTATAATGTTGTTAGTTACCTATGATTTCACAAATTGTTGGTGCAGTAATTCATTAAATATTATGGAGTGTGATGTCAATTCTAGAAACGGTTTGTTATTTCTCTTTTAAATAAGGGAATTCTTAGCTTAAGGAAAAATTGTACCTACTGGCTCGCGAATTTCTTTAAACTCTTCTAAAACGAGGGAGTCTACAGGTTCCAATTCCGTCAGACAGTTCTTACGTAATTGAATTATATAGGCACATAGATAAGTGTTAATTCTCTAAGGTGTTAAATAAAATATTACAAGTAAAATTCGACATTCAGTTTCTGGAATTTGCTCCACATTCAAATAATTTCGCTCACGATCAAAGTAGCGAAAGTTCCGTGTACTAGGTTAGTTAAAATATACCTAAGCATCACATCATCAAATGTAAATAAAGGCCAGTTCCATGATATTCTCATATTGTGTACCAATTCCAAAAATAAATATTTAACATATCTACAGCTTAGTATCAATCACATTTCATTCCGTATTTGGAAATGGAATTTCGAATACACTTTTCCATTCTGGATTTCCAGTTGTAGAGAAATAAAATAAAAGGAATTGACTTCTAAATAGATGTTTTCTTTTATTGAAAGAAATATAGAATGAAAGTGTTTTTAGTCATTCCACTTTGTATTATAATTACCTATTACAAAATGAAACCAAATAATGATGAATAGTCTGTCAAATAAATGTTTTATTAGGTTTTTTTTTAAGTTATTGAAAAGAAAAGAGTTTTCGTCAATGAAATAGATAATTACTAAATTAATTTTCTACGACATGCAATAATCATCTTAAATTATTTAAGCATTTAAATAGCATTTCAACTTTCCAACACATTTATTTGACAGACTATGATTTTGAAATTGTATAGTTTTCCACAATTTTACCAATTTTGATGTTCAATTTTTCACAGTATTTTATCTATATTATTGGTAGACTATTTACCATTATCCAACCATCTGTCAAAAACAATATTTCATAAACGATTTATCGGTTGAAAATTTGACAGACGTTTGACAGCGGGTGTTTATTATGAAACAAAAAATAACTAAGTTTCAGCAAATAACTGAAATATTTAACCATTTAATACTCCGTGTCTGTTATAACATGTAAAATATAAACTAATGCATTGTGATTTATTCTTTATGAAAATATATGGACCATTGTATTGAACTTTTTGTAGTTTTATTTTTACAGAGGAGTCTTTGGTATTTGAAAATTGAATGAGAATATGAGTTATTTTTGTGTCTGAAAAAATTACGAAAAAAGGTAGTTATTCCTAGTAGATTTCCATGTTTAATCAAAGAGTATCGTGTTACCCAGAATCTGGGTTTTGGAGGTTTGTTAGGCAAAAGGAAAAAGGAGTCTGCTTTTAAAAAACACTGTGGTACCTAAAGGCACCTACAAATTTTCCCAAGAATAGGTTTTTTTTCTATATGAGTCCTATCCTAGACTAAACCTATACCTATTTATCAAGTAGGTAAGTCCTAAGAAAAACATATTCATGAATAATATTCTGTATTAAAACCACATTACATACATGCATATCTAACTTCTTTATAACCTAATAAGGCGATCTATGTAGGTTACCTAAACATGTAGGTGAATTCCCTACCCATAAATTCTTGTCATAATAAATAATACCAGCCTATTACTGTCCCAATACAAGACTAAGGATTTTTCTCATATAGAGAGCTTGATCAAGGCAGGTTAGCGATAGGCGAGACGACAAAAAAAAGTAATTAGTCCGTCAGTTAGATAATCAAAAAATTTAGGACACGTATTTTTCTTTTTTCTCGTAAACAGAAAATGACGACAATACAGTGCGTTGAAGTTTCGTGAAACGTCACGCCTTTGTATAATTTTTACTGAGAAGTGACGTCACAAGCTCTCCGGAACTTTGATGCTCTTTATCTTTGTATTTTGTTATTAATTTGATCAAGCAAAAAATATGTGTCCAGTATTTTTGGACTGTCTAACAGACGGACTAAACAGAATGTCATTCTTTTGATGTAGTCAACATCCCTATTGCAGAGGTACATTTAATAAAGCCCAGGTTTCTTCATGATGTTTTCCTACACCGATCCGATGTCATGATGTTCAAGATAAACTTAGAAAACATTATATAATTTAAAAGAAGTATTCTGCCCGATCCTGATTGCGAACACTGAACACACAACCTTGTGCAAAAATGTTCGAGAACACACAATTGCACGCGCGTTGTCTCGTTAAGAAAAGTTGAGGTCACTCTTTTGAATTAAAGACTACTCAGCTAGAAAAGCAGTAGCGTAGTTTACCGTTGGTGGTCCCACTCATCCCAGTATTAACCTTTCAACGACCAAGCGACAGCCGGCTATTCGCGATGCTATTGTCTTTCTTTTGTGTCTCGAAGCACGTGTGTTCGAAGGTTTAAAATTGACAGGGGAGTCGACTAAAGCAAAAAACCGTTTATTTTTTTAAAAGCCTGGCTTAAGGTATTTAGGTATATTTATTCCGAGTCTGATTGTTTGCGTTTGTGAGTTTATAAACTCACTCTCGATACGTAGGAGCAATTCCTACAATTTCTATTCATATTCTTTACTTCACACAAAAAAAAAACATAATAGAAGCAAAAAAAGCATTATGTACAAAGCAAACCATAATAAGATTGGCAGTGGGGGATATACTTAAATAATAATAATACCAGCCTATAACTGTCCCACTGCAGGGCAAAGGCCTCTTCTCATACAGAGAAGGCACGAGCATTGATCACCACGCTTGCTCAAGACGGATATACTTATGTGAAAAAAAATTAATACATTGATGCATATTAACTTGTTCACAAACTAAACTAAATTTAAATTCAGGGCATCTTTTTCTTCCATTTCATAAAGAAAAGGACAGAACATAAAATATTAGTTAAGTCCTGTCAAAGTAAGACTCTCCATCATACCGAGATAATTTGATTCAGGCGCTCGCGCTGGAAAACAATAAAACTTTGCACCCGTGTGCAAACTTAGACGCTTGACGGGTTAATTTGACAGGAGTATCAATCAGAGTCTGTCGAAATCGGTTATTAGAATTCCCCATTGTCTTTCTTCAATTAATGAATACATTACTACTATTACTATTAATTCCTGGGCAACGATAGAAAAAAAACAATCCTTAAGTTAGACATGTTTTTTCCCAAAGAAAAAAGTCTTTGTTTAAGCCTTCTATGTATTGACCACAAATGTACTTATACGCATATCTATAATATATATTATACTAGCTTTTGCCCGCGGCTTCGCTCGCGTTAGAAAGAGACAAAAAGTAGCCTATGTTACTCTCCATCCCTTCAACTATCTCCACTTAAAAAATCACGTCAATTCGTCGCTCCGTTTTGCCGTGAAAGAAAGACAAACATACAGACAGACAGACAGACACTTTCCCATTTATAATATTAGTATGGATTACATTAAACGGGACATTTAAATGAAAGATGACCAGCTTTTAATCTAAAATATTACCCGACATGTGTGGGTTGCTATTTAATTGTCTTTGTATTATGTCTGGAATCACGAGTGTTCGACGGTTTAAACAGTCCAAATTCCTGTGTAGGATTCCCTGATACATGAGGAAGGCTTTATAAATCACTCAATCAGTTTCAGACACTAATGTATTTAAATAAAAAAAAATCTCTTCAGTCTATTAATTCGTATTAAGTATATTGATTATTGATACTAAGCATTGATATCTATGTAGTGGCTAAAAGATATCATTTTTTTATATGAAAAACCGAAACAGTCGTACCAAAATGTTTATTACCTTGCACCTTGCTGCTTTTGTTAACCGACTTCTAAAAAAAGGAGGAGGTTCTCAATTCGGATGTTTGTATGTTTTTTTTTTTTTTATGTTTGTTCGCGCATATCTCCGTCGTTTGCCAACCGATTTGAACAATTCTTTTTTTGTTTGAAAGGGTAGACTTCCCGAATGGTCCCATTGTCATCAGGTCCAGGATCTGATGATGGTATCATGCCGAAATCGAGGGAACTCCTCAATTTTTATAGAAAAACGTACATTTTTTTTTAAAGTTACTCTAAAACGTAGTTGGGACTCTAACTAAAAAGTAAAAAATAAAAAACTTTTTCCAAAAAAAAGATTTATAACCGACTTCAACAACTAAAAGCTCAAAAATAACTATTTCGGAAGTCGGTGGCAAAGCAACACAATTCGACCGGCAGAAGAGAAGCCACCGACTTCCGAAATAGTTATTTTTGAGCTTTTAGTTTTTGAAGTCGGTTATCTTTTTTTTTGAAAAAGTTTTTTTGGAACCCTATTTAGGATTCGTAGGGTTAGATTACAAAAATAAAATAATTATTAATCATTTAAAATTGTTACATTTAGATATTCTACGTTGAAATTTTATAAATAAACACAATAAAAAAATGTCGCACTAAATATTTATATTTATTCCCATAAATGTTTGTAACATTTCTACCATCCGCTGCCTGATTAAAAAAGTCCCGCTAATTCTACTTCGGTTAGTTAATACCAATTACGTATGTAAATCCTTTCATGGAAATTATATTATTCACAGAATGAAAATTACCTACCGCATTGTTTATTGTAAGACATTTAAAAAATTGCATCAGACTCCAAGCACCAATCAATGAACAGCTATTCTCAAGGAGAAAGGCGATTGGGCGGGGGAAAATCCAGTTACCAACACAATAATAAAGAATGAACGTATGGTTTCTTTACACGTAGAATTAAAAACAAAGTTTATGATCTGTCGCAAGAATTTCTACACTGTCTTTCATAAGAACGAGTTGTTAATATAATTTTATGGTTACTAAAAATAATAAGATATAAATAAAACACATAATTATATGCATAACATAATTCCTAATAAACATTTGTGTAATCTTATTCTCTGCGTTTGACAAATAAAACCGCTACGTAAAACTGAACGCAAATACGCGCCCTATTTTGCTGTAAAGTACAAAACGAAAAATGTCAATTGTCAGTCTTCAATAAAAGAGCGCAATGGGTGGTCGTTTAAAGCTTAAATATCATTCGTAGTGCTAGTTTATTGCCTGTGCGTATAATAAATACCAACAATGAGACACAAGTAAAATACTACACAAAAGTGGAGTTTTAAAAATCTGTGATAAGAGAACGCGACTCGGTCTTGCGCTTTCTAATTTTCTATTCTTTATTTGAATTCGCGAAGTGTTTTATGATACTAATTTGTTTCTAACTCGAATTCTTAACTTAAAAAAACCTTTAAATATCAAGATGGATATGTCAGAAGACAGGAGTAAAGTTATGGAAGCGAAGAAGGAAGCTTTCTGGGTTTTCGGCTACGGTTCGCTGTGCTGGAACCCAGGGTTTGAGTACCAGCAGTCAATTACTGGGTACATCAAGGGATTCTCAAGAAGATTCTGGCAAGGAAACACGACACACCGAGGGACCGATACGAAGGTAATTGAAAAAAACTAAAAATATTGACACACGACTACCTCCTTGCATCATCCAAATTTTGTTTTTTTTTTACTTTCGTTCGTTCGAATTTTAAAATGATTAATGTAATGGCACAAATAGGCATTCACATAGTGTTGTATTGTTTACAGTTCTGAACAAAGGTTAGTCTAAAATTAATATTCTAATTGGATTGGTTAGTTAAAATAGTTTGTTTTGATAAAGGTCATTAAACCAAAATAACATGTCTATCATGTATTTATTATCGCATTATTTAGGCAGGAATTGTGTCATAAGTAGTTTCGCTATTATTTGCGAATAGTAAACCAGTAACTTGCCTTTTAAAATATGTAATTTAGAGTTTTTTTTGGTCATACATGTTTTCCTACTTACAATTACAATTATTTACACAACTGGTATTAAGTATTACTAGGTCACTTGACATAGTATAAAGTTGAATTATTCACATCAGTAATTTTTCAAGAATTCTAATTACAAAATTAGGTCAAAGCATTTTAAATGTGCTTCTTGACATAAATACAGTGCCAATATTAAAAACATATTCTTTTTTTTATTCAAAATATTAAAAAAAACATTTGTCCATACTGCCTACCTAATCCACAGCTAAATATTGAAATAAATACAGAATCTTATGGGAAACAGAAAATAATACTTTTATCTAATTTATGCTTTATTTATTCCCATAAGCCCACCACCTACTTATATTTTTGAAATCATTATTTTTCAGTTTAGTATGTATTCTCAGTACTTCACTAAAGACTATCTGACTAAGTAACAAATTTATTTTTATTGAGTCTTTGACCCGGTGATCTCATTTTTGATAAAACTATATAATGGGACTGTGTCATGTCAATAAGGTTAAATAAAATACACATTTATTTGTAGGTACCTATATAGCGGCATCCATTCTAATATTATAAATGGGAAAGTGTGTCTGTCTGTCTGTTTGTCTTTCATTCACGGCAAAACGGAGCGACGGATTGACGTGATTTTTTAAGTGGAGATAGTTGAAGGGACGGAGAGTAACATAGGCTACTTTTTGTCTCTTTCTAACGCGAGCGAAGCCGCGGGCAGAAGCTAGTATCTAATAAATATCCACAATAAAAAATACTTGCTTAGAGAGCACTCCATGAAGTATTTAAATAATGTCCTACTGCAGGGCAAGGCCTCTTCTTATACAGAGAAGGCATTATTTATTTATTAGCATTGACCACACTTGCTTTGAACTTATATTCACTCTGTCATGCCGGGTTATTCCGATCTGTCACCCCGTTTTGTCCCCATGGGTTGGTAAAATACTGAAAATACTGAGATACTTAGTATTTAAATCAATCAAAAGTACTAGGCGCGCAGTAGCGTGAAGAGGTTAAGAGAAAATGTGTTCCACACATTGCTAACTGGGGGACAAATTGAACTTTTTTTTCTTATTTGTCACCCGTGGGGACAAAATGGGGTGACAGATCGGAATAATCCGCCATGCCTAACATAATCAGTGTAAACATGTTAACTTACATTTTTGTTGTCGACAAAAATGTGACTTACTGTGATTATGTTAAGTCAGCAGTTTTGCAAGTCTAGGTTTTCGTACAATATTTCTCTTCACCAATATCTGTTAGCCCAAATTAAACTTTTAAAACTAGGTAACTACCTACTTAGATATGAATTGATAGTTCTCATTAGAACTCGCCAGGAACAAAACCACAACATCTTAATTGAGAAGTGGGCACCTTAACCACTGGAAATTCACACATTAACTGTAGCACTTTCTATGGGCTGTCAAAAACGTGAATTAACTACTCCATAGTTTTTCTGGTAATTTTTAGCCAACTCAACTTATTTATTTATTAATTTAAAATAAAAAAAAATTAATTTCAAGGCTGAAAAATATATTATTTGAGAAGTTTTGTTTTAAATTATTTTAATTACATATAGAAAGCAATCCATTAGTTAATATTTTTATGAAATTGTTGGTCAATCTCCGAAATGGCTGAACTGATTTTGACCGGAAGTCTCAGCTCATGTTATAAGAAGTAACTTAGGCTTCTTTTATTTAAAAACAAGAATTAAAGCTTGAGAAAATAAAATTCTTTTACTAGGTCAACAATCAACTACAAGTGCAATCATATAAAATTGATGAAAAGCTAATTATGAATACTCAAACAAAAGACAATCAGGATATTACTAAACAAACTTACAACCACAGATGAACATATCTACTTAATTTTATAGTACAGTCAGCATCAAAAGTTGCTGAACACATTCAGATTTTCAAAACACTGTATACTATTATCATCTATAAATCGCTCAACAAGATAGGCGCCAGTATTGAATGAACATCATTAAAAATACTTAAAACATTAAACATAACACATTAAATAGATGATAATAGTATACAGTGATTTTGAAAATCTGAATGTGTTCAGTGACTTTTGATGCTGACCGTACATAAACCAATGCCTATTTACCTAGCTCAATCTACTTAAATATTGAAACTGATAACAAGCCTATAATCCAGACTAGACATTGATAGGTAATTTATGAGTAGATTATTACTTATGAATGATAAAGTGCTTTTAAAATGCTTTTGTATTTACATATAAAACTACTTCTATTACTTATGAGTTGAACAGTAGGATTAGAAAGGTTTATTTATGTAATGTCCTATTGATGAACAGGGTCAGTTGTTGGATGGGTTATTAAATAAATATAAAAATCTATATTAAATAAATATTAAAATCTATAGGTATTAAATAAATATGAAATGGTAAACTGGCTGGCTGATGACAGACTGTTGATATAATTATATTAACGCACGGCCCAAACTGCTGGTCCTAAAGACATGAAACTTGGTGGGTGTATTCTTTCTAAAGAGTAAAAATCCACCTAGAAGGATTTTTGGAAAGTCGACCCTTATAAGAGCAAATAGGTAATGGTTGAAAGTTCGACATCCATCTGTCATTCGATATATAAAATGCCTAAACATCAAATAAAAATATGGATTCCAAAATTTTATCGAAATCCTGTAATCGACGTCATTTTTATTTTCGTCCACAACGGAAGCTTAAAATCTGAGATAAACAAGTAGGTAGGTAAGGTAGGTATAATAAACACACAAAAGTAATGATTTTATTGTTTATTTCGGGTTTCAGTACACTCTGTCTGTACACTACAATATTTGTCACTTGTTTGTGTCATCGGCGTTCACACTTGTCACGTCGTATACCTACTAAGTTAATAAAGGTATGTGTCTGATTAAAATCAAATTCAAATGTGACTTTTTGACCATATGTAAAATACTTTATGACATCCAGATGTATTTTAGGTCCTTATTATTAAGTAAAATTTAAAAAGTGAATAAACCAATGAATGCTTCGCTGGGAGTTTGATTCCCGCACGTGACAAATAATTGTTTAACTAAATTCAAAATTCAAAGCAATTATTTCACTTAGACCATTTAGGTACTTATGAATTGTCAGAGTCGGTCGGTTACTCAGAAAAGAAAAGTGATGCTAATTGCCTGTTCCAAAACGTAGATCTCTATGGAAAAGAACAGGCAAGAAACTCCACCGACACTCTTTAAAAAAAATCACGTTTTACAAAATCTTGGTTACATTTTCTTTTTGTTGCTTCTACATGTGAAAACAATGTAAGTAGGTATGTAAAAAAATAAACAAATACAAAATAAAAAGTCAAAAACAAAAAGTCATGGCAGTTAAGAGATGACCCATCTCAACTGACAGCGCCCGTTCACGAGCGCGACGATGACGCGTGGCATCAGCACCATTTAGCTCAACCATTTTGAAGAGAACCGAATGATCCAACGCACTCGCCACCATCAGCGAGACTTTTTGAGCGAGCATGACAATGCTCCTAACCGCCATGTCTATTTGTGTTAAAATACATCACACCTACCATACCATGCAAATTAATATTTTTCTAGACGCATCCATATAAGAGAAATTTCTAGTATGCGATAACGTTTACATAGAAAATGTAACGTAATAACAAATGAACCAAAGTGAAATACACTTGCGATTCTGCTCACTTACTTACCAGAAAGCAAATATTCGTGAGAAAGTATGTCAATGTACCTAGTTTGGTATTTGCGGCTTTCATATTTCTCATTAAACTAGGGTTGCCACCTTCAAAATATGGTAATTAGGAAAATCCAGAGTTTTTTATCCTAAAACTCGGACAAATGTCAACAGGGTTTTTAACGTGTCGGTTCTCCAGTTGATCACGGCGTGCGTGCAGGCCAAAACCCATTTTTTTTAAGAACCCGGACCACAAATTAGATCCAGACACAAGCACAAACTTAGGTACAATCCCAAATCAAATTGAAAACCATATTAATCAGATACACTAATAAAATTGTTCGTGTAATCAACGAATCAAATTCCTCACGGAATCCCGCTGAATGCAATGGCCTCCAAATGTTTAATGACACACGTCGAACTGGCGTTGATTCAAGGTGGATGGTGGATGCACTTTCACGCAATAATCTGTTGACGCATTAAGACCGACATTGTTCGAAGATTCACTGAAATAGCCGGGGTCGCGAGCAGTCGCGAGTATTATTTAAGGTTCCGTCTTTGGGGAAAAACGGTTCGTCAGCGTGTTTTGTCTTAGAAATTTTAGGAGATAGGCAGAAAGGTGTAAATTACAGAATGTGTAATCTGTTATAGTAACAATTAAACCTTCCAACACACGTCATTCGAGACACAATAGAAAGAAAATAGCAGCGCGACAGCCGACTGTATAAAGAAAAAGAATGGGCAAGAAACTACCTAGGTCGAAGCCAAATGATTGCTTTCCTTTAGCCCTAAAAAGCACAGAACGACATTTACAAAACATAAATAACTAAATCTAGTTTTGCCAATGCAAGCTGTTATTTGGAAGGAAAAATTCAAGCAAGAAAATAAAACTCCAAGGTACTACAAAATTTTGTTTTAGAATTAAATCATAAACACATAATTATTATGCTAGAGTACCAGCTGACATAATTTCTCTGATTATCCTGTTTTACTTAGTGACGTTGGTAGGTAGGTTGTTATTCCGTCCATTTCCTGCTGAAAATACCACGTTTTGATGACGTTTGTAAAAGGGAATATTTGTGTAATCATAGGGTCAAGTTTACAACAGTGAATGTTAGTGGACATAGGTACCTATAACCTCACACACGTTGTTCTTATCCATTCTAACCTTATCAACATCAACACCATAATTTATTGCAAAAATAATTGTCTGTTTGTCACACTTCACGGCTAAACCACTGAAAAAATTAATGATAACTATGGTTGCGTATTTTTTTTGTTGATTAAAAAACCGATATATGGGTATTGGTATTTTGGGTTATAATTTTGTAATTTCGCAATAATATTGCAACATTTCGGGTGCTATCGTGTTCATCTCAAAGGTTATCGTAACGTGGATTGCTGATTACATTATTATCTTGTCAATTTAAAACGAAATCACAGTCGCATTAAAACCATAGGTTAGATAATAAACAAATAGTAAATAGGTAACACTGACATGCAAAAACACATGCAATAATATTGTTGTTTTTGTTGCTGCCAAATTTATGCGTTCCAAATTCCAAGATAAGAGATAATGTCTGGAAAACAATAGCATAAAACAACAAAAAATGTTATGATCTTAAAAAGAAACAAAAACATATTTTTAATAATATTATGCTGGTATACCACAGATATCGATGTGCCGTACGTATAGAATTGTCAAGAAGACAGAGATTACAGAATAAACTAACTGTATGTACTGAAAGTTCATTTAAACTGCCTTCATGTTTGTAGTTCATAAGCCATGATCTTTGAAGGCCTTAAATTCCCTTGCAACTGATCTAAACGGTTCACGCAATAGTTATGCAAATCGAAGCCATTTCGATACGCCAAACCCATCGCTCTATTATGAGCTTTATGCAGCTACTAGCTTTTGCCCGCAGCCTCGCTCGCGTTAGAAAGAGACAAAAAGTAGCCTATGTTACTCTCCATCCCTTCAACTATCTCCACTTAAAAAATCACGTCAATTCGTCGCTCCGTTTTGCCGTGAAAGAAAGACAACATACAAACAGACAGACACACTTTCCCATTTATAATATTAGTATGGATCATTAGAACTATGTATTTAAACAGTTGGACTTCGAACCTAACAAACAGGCAGAAGCTTTTTTCAGCCACCTCCCACACTCATCCTAAAGATAACAGAGGTAAATAGATTTAAAAAATATATCGCATTGAAGAACATTGCATACAAATAAACTTAAAATAAACTTAGGGAAAACACAAGTCTTGACGTTCCAACAAAGAACAAAAAAACAAATTTTAAATATAAGATATGCAGACCAAAAAATACATGAAACCAACAGTGCCAGATTTCTAGGACTTTATTTGGATAATCATCTAAATTGGAAAGATCATGTAGAAAGTGTTTGTTCCAAATTAAACCAATATTCTTATGCACTGTATAATCTTGCAAAAATATCCAATGAATCTGTAGTATTGATAGCATATAAAGCGTTTGTCTCATCAACCATAAGTTTTGGTATAATGTATTGGGGAAATTCCACCGATAAAGAGTTCGCGTTCAAAGCTCAAAAGAGATGTTTACGTGCTGTGTTTAAGCTAAAACAGACTGATAGTTGTAGACCCTTATTTAACAAATATAAACTACTCACTTTGCCTTGTATGTACATTTACGAGACAGTAGTATTCACAAAATCTAACATGCATTTGTTTCCAACATTGAGATCAAAAAGACGACATAGAGAGATATGTGCCGCTCCACATAAGACTGCGCTATACTCAAAGAGCTTTCTGGGAATAGCACCCAAGTTATATAATAAATTACCAAATAAATTAAAAGATCTTGACAGCATTCACCATTTTAAAAAGGCTCTTTTTAATCTGTTGTGCGAGAAAACTTATTATGCGCTTAGTGAATATTTGGAAGATCAATTAATATAAAGACAATTTTGACATTTCATCTAATTTAATTTAAATGTTTATTACAAGGTTGAATTTATAATTATTTTATTAATGAATTTTTGTGCTGTATTTAGTATTTTGTTTTATTTAATTTTGACTGTATTATTATTATTATTATTTAATTCAATTGAATGTAATAATTATCTTAATGTGAATATTTGTACGCCTTCGACGGCAAGACATAGTGTTCATTTTATATTGACATCACATCTGTAATATTTTTTTTTACCTACCTATGTTCTACAAATAAAATATCTGATTCTGATTCTGATTCTGATTCTGAAGAAAATGACACGAGCTCAAATTAGGAGGCAAAGCCAATGAAACTACATCTACAAATGAAATATTATAAGTAAACAACTAGAATAAAAAAAGTCCTATTCTATCTATTGCGACCGGCAGACAGATCGTCTGCGAATACTGTAGGTACCTACTAGGTAGATATTAAATTGACCTATGAAACATAGGGCTCATTTATTTTTACAATCCCATATCAAATAACATAAACAATAATAACCATACTAAAGAAGATAAAAATGTTTTGAAACTAAATCGGAGGGATGTAACTACAGAAGTTTTCCTCCTATAGGGATTTATAAGAGGAATTTTGAGCCTTCTTTTTAAATTTACATTTTCCCCTGATATTACCTATACTAGCTTTTGCCCGCGACTTCGTCCACGTGGAAGAATCTTTTCCGTTCCCTGAGGATTTCCGGGATGAAAACTATCATATGCCCTTCCTCGGGTCCCAGACTATATCTGTACCAAATTTCATTCATATCGGTTCAGTGGTTTAGGCGTGAAGAAGAGACAGACAGAGTTACTTTCGCATTTATAATATTAGTACGGATTAAGGAATTAGCAAAAAAAACCTACTTGTGTCCCACTAGACAAAATATTTTACCTAGTTGGTAGATTCATACCACTAATTTCGAAGCATTTTCTACAATTTTCACCCATCACAGTCTAATTATGTAATACTCGTACCAGCATCTCGTAATCAAGCATTAAAAATACCAACTTAATATTTGTGTGTACGTAACCTTCCCACAAACGTGATAAATCAACCGAAAGTGTTTGTTCCTCAAATTAATCATACGTTAAAATGTTTTCACTGAATATCATATTATATGCCTACTTCATTATCGTTATTTATCTTAGTTCGTGTAATTCATCGTCACCTTTTAAAAACATCGTACCACTGCCTACTTGTAAAAATTGAAATTAATTAAGACTGCTCTCTTGTTGTGTTAACCCCAAACAAATCTAATTCTAACTTCTAATCCTTCTTTATAGTGACTACCTTTCGACGACCAAGCGACAGCCGGCTGTCGGGCTGCTATTGGCTTTCTACTGAGTCTCGAATCGCGTGTGTTCGAGGGATTAAGCTTTTGGACATTAATATTTATTTAAATAATCTCATAGTAATATATTTACGGGGTCTACAGACAGTAAATAAAACCCTGGACTAATTAATGAACGGCTTTTTTTAGGAGTTCCGATTTAGATTCTGGTCCTGAGAAAATCCTTCTCCACAGAATCGTTTTTCTCCTTTAAATACTTCTCCACAGAATCGTTTTTCTCCTTTAAATCCTTCTCCACAGAATCGTTTTTCTCCTTTAACGATTTTGTCGAAGATCGAGTTTATTTTAGATTTGCGTTGTGTTTTTGTTGCGTGACTAAAATAAGGAACGGCTTTTTTTAGGAGTTCCTATTTAGATTCTGGTCCTTAGAAAATCCTTCTCCACAGAATCGTTTTTCTCCTTTAACGATTTTGTCGAAGATAGTTTATTTTAGATTTGCGTTGTTCGAGAGAACATAATCGAAATTGAAGTCAAGGATGATAATGAAAAACTTCTGAACAGGTCAAGAAAAGCGGAACATGTTCCGAATTAAAATGTTCTATATTAACATGCCAACGGATCATGTTGGTTTATTTACGGTAGATAAACTGCGTAATACCGCGATCACGCACCTATCACGCTCACCTATTTTAGTTTTTTACGTGAAACACGCCCATGACGCCGGTTGTTATGCAGCAATATTTTGATTTGCGATTTCTGTCTCTCTTTATCCCGTTGTCACCGAATGCGGTATCTATGTCTCCCAAATCTACTTGTAAGTAAAATTAATCTCTACTTCAGACATGGCACCCTACTAACAGTCAGTTTGGGACTCAATAACGACACTGTAACATATATATAAAGTATTATGTGTTATTTTTACTTGTCTGTCTAATCTTCTGATTACTGTATTACCCTGATGATTAACGACTTATTTCGTTCGGACCTTATTTTCCGCAAACAAATAGTTATATTCTCTAATGGCCTTCCTTACCTTCGTGGTCAGTTCTAGGCCCTCATCCTCATTCTACCACTTTGCTGGTTCATCTATTTGTTCGTCTTCGTAAAATATAGGCAGTCCGCTGGCTTTTGCTAATGACATATTACAACTAAAACATTGACGGTACATAGTTGCCTTTCTCGAAGAATAATAATTGCATTTCTCATTAAATTGACCGCTGTTTTAGTTGATTATAAGAGTATTTAAGTTCCCTCAACCGCAAAAGATAATAAAGATATGATTCATATAGTATAAGTATTCGACGGACATTGACCACTAACAGAAAAGTAAATAATTTCACTAAAGCGAAAAACCAGCCTAATCTAGAATCTTGTTGATGAAACTTTTATCAATTGGTTTTTAAAAACAGTTTGTAAGAAATAATAATAACTAAAAAACATGTTATTCAATGTTTTGATGAGAAATTAACAAACCTTATCAAAATCATTTTACAACTCATAAACAATGACTTGACGATCTTTTTTTAATAAAACATTTTTTTTTTTACAGCCGGGCCGAGTCGCGACTCTCATAGAAGACAAGGAAGTAAGTATTATAGTCATTTGATAAACTTTTTATGTCACCACAAGCGTCAATGTTATGTTTTTATTTTACAAAATAATCGACTCATTAACGCACATTTTTCCGGTTCGACCTATTTACTGGTTTCCGTAATCTGCGTTAGATTCCGACTGTTTTGAGAGTAAAAATATTGAATGTTGGATTATTTTTTCTTTTGGCTTTGGAAGGAATATGATTATGAAGTTAGTGTATCTAAACTTAAGTAACATCTATAAGTACAAAGCAAAGAGTCTGATCTGACGGAATCCGATCTGGTCTAATCCTTGCAACCAGTGCGCGTTAGTGTTCCACGCGCGCCTCAAAGAGAAGTAGTCAGCACAGGAAGGGGCCCAACAGGGCCAACGCCTGCCGGGGTTGCGGAATGTTTATAATAGTTACCGTGACCCTGGAACATAAAGGGCAATCGAAGGAACATGAGTGGGTTTTAGTCAGTAAAAGTCTGACACACCCTCCCGCCGCACCCAGGACGGGAGCAGTCATTTGATGATTTCCCAATCCCAAAAAAAAAATCCTTGCAACCAGTAAAGAAATCACAGGAATTTCAAAACAAGCTGTTGAAAACCTAGGTAGACCAGTGAGCCACGTTCACTTTCGTATTGCTAGTGCATTCTTTTTTATTGGTACAGTTATGGGAGAGTCAGTGTTAGATTATAATGCTTAACAACTTTCAACGACCAAGCGACAGCTGTCGCGCTGCTATTGTCTTTCTATTGTATCTCGGTTCACGTGTGTTCGAAGATTTAAATTAACAAGCGTGGGTCTGTCAACATTTGACACTTCATTGGTAGAAACTAAACCCACAGCTTATTGGCTAAACACAAAAAGTCATTGTCTTTTTAATCAAACACTTCTGCTGTATTTGACCCATTAACTGATCTCATTGTTATCATTAACTTCCTCTTAAATTGTGACCGTGAATGTGAAACGGTTATTTCGTTTTTTTGTGAACTTTTGTAAACAAAAAAACGTCATAATAGCTTATAGCTCGGACTGTAATTGACATTCTTATTGAATACTGAATTTGTACTTTTTACAGATACGAACTACTTAGGTAGTTTGCTCAGTCAAATAAAAAGCATGTAGGTGATTTAGGTCAAAATTTTGGGTTGGACATTCTCATTATTTTCGGTACATTAATCCAATTTTAATCCACTAACTTAAGATGTTAGTCTTGAAGACAATTATTGATTAAAATTGCAGCAAACACTAAACGTCACCAATGATTATCTCATCAATGTGAATAACACTCATGTTTACCAAAAACTGTGATCAAGTTAATTAAATAAATTCATATCATCAATCTAAAACATTGTACAGGTCAGCTGATAACCTCAAAACGTCAAAACAGAAGTATTATTACATATTAATAGTGATAAAACACTCGTTAGGGAAACGGTAAATTGTAACACGAGAACTAAACTTGTTTAAATGTTATCGACATTACGTGTCAAAGAAGCTTTTCATAAGCAATAATATAATCAATGAGGACAATAAAATAGCTAGTCTTGGTGTTGATACTATTATATGGAGGTTAAAATACGGTGCGCACGAGCCGTGTGTCAATAGATGATTTTCCTTTATAGAACAGGTGTGTTGCGCAGATAAATAAAGTACTTGATTCAGTCTGTGGTCGTTGACACAAAGGAAAGGAAAAGGATGATCTTATAGACATGAGATTAGCAAAATAACCGTTATCCAACGATAGCAAGGCCAACTGTCCAACCAGCCCATTCTGTGATATGGGCTGTCAACTCATCTCATGCTCATTTCAGCTAAAAACCAGAAAGATTCCTACCGAATAGAACGGGAAAATTCCTTGGGTATGTCTGCTTTTGTTGTCTTAAATAACAAAGACATAAAAGTGGAATGAAACAATGAGTAGTATTTTAATGAAAATATGGTTTTTAAAACATCTGCGCCAATACATTTATCATATGCAAATAAACACCATTGATTAACTGCACTTGTAGCACATTTTTAGTGCTATCTCATACTCCTTTTGCAAATGTGGCGCAAAAATTCTGATGCGTAGTTTCTAGTTCCTTCTAGTCCCTTTGTTTTTATTGCTGTACTAAATAGATAAACTTCCGTATCTCTATTTTGTGACACTTTCCTTTAAATTATCACAGTTGTCTTAAAAAAATACGGCTCTATTTGTCTAACTTTCAGAGCTTATCATTGCGTTCATGACTATTATGAGTTTAGCCTAATTTAGCAGTCAGTTCATTCGTCATTCATAAATAACTAGTTTTTGCTTACAGCTTTGCCCGCTTTACTGACATACTTCTATCCCCTATATTACTCCATTAGGGATGAATTTTGCAAAAATCCTTTCTTAGTGTATTCTTACCCTATACAAAGAACATACTCTCCAAGTTTCATGTCTGTAGGACTAGCGGTTTAGGCTGTGTGTTGACATATCATCAGTCGGTCAGTTTACCATTTTATATTAGTTATACATAGATAGAGATATTTTTACAGTTCTGTTGCTGTTTACCTGATACACACTTTTCATGGCGCCAGGTCTTATATTTTGTAAACTTTGCGGTATTTTCATCACATTTTTCTACACGGTTTCTCACACCGTTCTAGTTATAACCGAAATTGGGACCAATCAAATGGTGAAACAGACCTTTCAAAGTACTATTACTAATCTCTAACAAATTGGTAATTTCTTGGCAATCCCCATGACCAATAGGTTCCGTAATTAGATTAACTCTGTTGCAAAATGGTGCCGCGGGTTCTTTTGTTTCATTTGGGGACCTTCAATTACCGCCATATTGGACAAGATTATAGATTGATTAGTTCCTGTTATTTAGCGGTACTTTTGATTACAGCCTAGTTTTGGGTTAATTAATTGTTTGATTAGAAAACGCAACTGTCTTTAAATTGGCTTGTATTGTTTTGTTTAATGTTTTGGCTTTTTGACCCAGTTGAAAATTTCTTAAAGCCATTCGCCGACATAACTAACTAATTAACCTATAGAAACACTAGTCCTCAATTCACTGATCTTCGCTTAAAATAGGGCCTTAGTATTTGTTACTTGACCGATAGTCGCATCCGGCGTTCGCCGATAGAATAATAATGACTTTTAATAATTATTATCACAATCGCGTGTCATCAATATCATAATTCTCTTCCCTATATTTCTGAGGTTATGTCAATAGTGAGATATGGAATCTAGTATAGCCAACTGTTTAGTACGTAAGTAGAAAAAAATCTAGACAATTTGCATTATAATTACTTATTTCGAGAATCCCTTTGTGTCATTCTATTGATAGTTTTAATGAAGTTTCAAGAGATGGAAGAATGGACATCCGCTTTACCTTGATGATTTTCTAATCTTATGTGATTCTATAAGAATTTATATTTCTGTGCTTTCTGAATTCTATAGTTGTACGTGTTTATACATATATATATTACAAAAAAAAAATTTAGGAGACTACGTAACATTGTGACGCCATACAGTACCAGAATAACCTTTACGTTTATGGAGGCAATCAAGAATCTCATAATACTTAATAAAAGAATTCGTGCATCACTCAACATCGTCACATACAACATGGCGTGGGATTTACGGCTTCGTACCTAACTAGTGGAAGTAATTGGTTTTGATGTGGTGGTATTTAACACCTGGATCTGTGACGTCACTAGATGCTTTCGTACGAGAATAAGCTCTTGCGTCCGTTAAAGTGACGTCATTTGTTAGGCATTGAACTGGGAATGGGAGGTTTTTACGTAATTATTTTGTTTGTAACTGGCCTAGGTTTCTTAGTAATTGGCTTTATATACACAGAATATTTGATATCATTATTGGATTAAGAATCTTACGCAGAAAAATTACCTCTAATTTTTGGTCACGTAAAAATCTCCTGTCTGTTTTAAAGGAAAATGAAGAAATTAATGGGTGATGAGGAAATGCTGCTCTATGAGATAGATCTCTTATCATACATTGTCGGATAGAAAAACCAGACTGAATGAGAAATTGTATCACCAACATATTACTGTAACGATCTAATTAATACGCACTGCAAAATTCATAAGTAAACATATAATTTTCCTTAAGATAAGATTCATATTAATTTATATAGCTTTTATTGTTGAAGCATGTGTATTTTGCTGTACGATGAGCAGACGTTGTTTTTGACCCAATTACTCCAATCAGGATCTGATTAACCTTGAGTTGGACTCATTTACACCACACTTAATAGTTTTCCCTACAAAAGAAACGTCAATTGGACGTTTTTTTCTACATACATATATTTATGAGACTTTTACCAAGTGTCAAAGCTTGGTGAACAGTCCTTAACACAAGGTATTTTAAGCTTTATTTTTGAGTTGCTTGAATAAATCATCAAGTTGGTTATTATATTAACTTTCCTATCTAAATATATTACTAAATCAAAATACAATAGCTAGAAATGCTATGTGTTCCTTGTTTCCGTAAAAGTCCCATTGTTAACCATTCCGCATTGTTGTTTTTAAAGGAAACAAATGTTTTTAAATCCCTTACTTATTTGTCTAATCAGCGTTCTAGCATATCTTTAGTGGCTAGTATAGGGACTTAGTGGGCATTTTTTTGTATTTCATTTTGTTTATACACAGAATACTCGGACAGGTATAGTACAAGACAACAACAAGAGTTTTAAAGTCAAATATCGAAGTCATTGACCAGTTTCGTTTCAACAAAAGCGTGCAGAGATTTTCATAGGATCGCGTACCATTCTGCCATTCATTTTCGAGTATGGAGTAATTCTAACTATGAAACCGATAAATTAGCAGTTATTGTTTAACCTAAACTCGAAATAGTTCCGTCAAACCTTCATACATTATCATATTTCAGTAGCCATGTAAGTTTACATTGTAAAAGGTCACTCATTTCACATTTCTTGTGAAGTTATTGTGATAACCATTTTCACTTGACCCTTTGTTTGTCATTTCTAACAATAATCTCTAAACAAGAAATTCACGCGTTGCCTGCTGCACATGCTTCGTATTATTAACAACACGTGTCTCTTACACGTGTCAGTTTTTATTATTAGATTAACTGCGTTTTAAGTTGTTGTTTAGTTTAATTGTATTATTAAAATAACTTCTCACATTCCTTGGATGAGAAACTCTATTCTCTATTAATTTAATCTTCAGTGACGTTGCTGCAAAGATTTAAAAATAAGAACGCCGACGTCACACGTGCTTTTGACGTAGGCAATTTGTGAGATTGCGTCTCTATGTTTGGGCGTGGGTTCACTCTCATTGATTGATTGTAGTCTTGGCACTATCAGTGTTATCACTATACCAATATTAGGTACTCCGTTCATAAAACTCGACTCGAACATTGTTGCTATAACTCTTAATACCAACACTTTTGTCACAAGCTTTGGTTCCTTAGTTTTATCTTTGTATTCAACAATCGTTGCAAATATTTGCAACATGGTCATTGCTATCGTGCCAGTACAATGCTCCCTCATCTGGGTTTTACTTTCATAACAAACATTCTGTTTTGCTCCACACAGCTTTATAACGTTTATAACTTTCCTTTAAAAACATTAGCGTATCCAAAACGATTTGGGTCAACCAATTCCCTTAAACCTTTCAAACAAAGAAAATTGGCTCCTTGCCAATATAATAAAAACTCCAGTGGTCCAGAAATAAATTATATAGGTACCTTCACGTTTGGTATTGGACAAAGAACCCCTCTTTTTGACGTCCCCGACTCAGTGCGAATTACGTCCGCCGATTTACGAATTGTATGACAGACACGTGAAGAACTTCGTGACTTCTTTGGCTGGGAAAGTGCTAGACAGAGAGGAACTGGGGACTTATTGTGATGCAGTTGATGTATTGAAGTTTGAAGAATTGTATTTGTATTCAAAATATGTATAAATCAGTGTGCATGTGGCACGTTTTGAGAGCTTCTAAGTACCGGATTGGATATTCTCAAATGGCTTTTATGTCTAATGTTTATTTATTTATTTAAACTTCATGCACAAAGATGCAAAGATAGACTCAATGCTTTAGACATTCTCTACTTACCTTTGTGGGGAATTTGCTTGATTTATTGCGGTAAAAGCAATCCTATCTGAAACTACTACCAGAGAAAAATCTCTGCATCTTCTCTGAACATTATTACAAATCGGTCGGTTGATGCCATTATATTGTGTCTAGACGGAAACAGTGGCCGTCGCCGCGATTTTACCCTTTGGTGTCTAGACTCTTGAAATATAACTCTAATCTAAGTTCTTAGTTAGATAAAAGAGGTAGACTGTCTAGCTGAAGACACTTTTGGACGAATTGAATTGGAAGAGACCAAAATACGGCATTACGTATTTGAATTCAATCGATTTAATTTTGAAATTCATAAGAATCGTTGTTCTCCGTCATGGGAAAAATTACCGAATTACTCGTAGAAATAGTATTTCCCGCACAAATTTCGGTTATCATTGAATAGAATGCCCAAATAAGTGCAAGTTGAATGACTTTCAGACAAATAAATTAAAGGTTAGCTAGTGCATTGAACTTGTAAATTGATTCATGTGTTATTGTTACTTACACGTACACGTGTGCATCACTTTCGCAATAAGATTCTTGTCATACTTTGTTATTGCAAGCTAAATACGTGCATTTGTTTTGAATATTTGCATTAATATTGTTTCTGCCATCATATTTACCAAATTGAATATCGACATGGTTACATTAAAATACTGCACCTACTTTATTAAGTTAATATTTGGTGGCATCATAACAATTTGTCAAATACTAAAGAGGCCTTTACAAACATTGTTTTCCTTATGATTAAAATTAGTTAACTGTCCGAGTGACTGGTTTCATTCCAGTCTAGGCAGACAGTCTGTCTCCAATGCAACGTGATATTTATACCACGTCGCTATCTTGCTATAGACGGAAGTAACTCTTCAGCTTTATAAACCTTCAGTTAAAGAGTATAAGGCTGCTAATCCTCTACAGGTTTGAATATGTGTAATGAAGGTTGTGTGGAAATTACCCTTGACATTGCTTTAGTTTCGAATTTTATTTTTCGAATTTCTCAGTTCTTACATTTTTATAGGAAAAGTAGACTTGTAATCATCTATACTAATGTTATAAATCGGAAAGTGTGTGTGTGGCAAAACTAGAACCAGAACTTGGTACGGAGATAGTTCATAGCCTGATAAAGGACATGAGCTAGTTTTTATCCCCAAAGTCCCACGGGAACGGGGAACACGCGAGTAAAACCGCAGGGGACAGGGAGCTAGTTATAAAACAGAAAATGGGAATCAGTATGTAGCAATAAGTAATCTAAGTCACATGAAGGTTCGAAGCAATTCAAACAGGTTAATACTCTGGCTGATACCCTTCTAACCTTGGAGTCTGCTCGTTTACACGTTATTTCTATGATAAGACTTTTGCTTTAGAATTAGCGCGTCATTTGTTATTGGTAAAGCTCCTTTCTAGAGCATATTGTAGACCGTGTTTTGTTTTTTATTTCTCTCTTCTTTTTCATCTATCTGTCTTTATCTTCCTAGTGGTGATATCAACTAGCTCAGATTAGTAAACACAAGGCAGATAGATAGCGCGGAACACCGCGAGTGAGGTCAACAAAGCAAATACAAAACCAAAAGCGAATACAATCTCGAATCAGTACGGCACGAAGCGTCGCGCCGTAAACATGTCACAGAAAATATTCATATTTTCGAGAATGATGCCGTCTTTTGTTTTTAAACATTGCAAAAATTGTTCCCTAAATCAAAAGAGAGAAGATGGAGTTCCTTTTTATAGATTAATATGGGTATTTTTGCCTTTTTAGATGTTATTTTATTTGGAACACAAAACCTCAACAGAAATCTGTCGGTGTTGCTATTTTATTGTGAAAAAATTTACCCCTAAGTTGGGAAATATGTATTGGACACAGGATTATCGATCTACAAGAATATTTAATTCGAGTGTTTTTTTCTTTTTGGTTGGTATGTTCGTATCATGTGTGTGTACTTATCTTGTATGTGTCAAAAGTCTTCGTTAATAAAAGTAGTGAATGTTTTGTCTCTAACTAAAATTATGTACACCAGTCGATTCGCCAACATAAAGTATATTTACTTTATGTTGGCAGTAAAAAACAGTAAACAGAAAAATATGACAACTAATATTTTATATTCTGTCCTTTTCTGTGATTAAGAGAATAAATTAGCGCGTTCAAGTTTCAAACAAACAAACTTTTTAGCTCTATAAAATTGTTATACACCTAAGCACTTTATTATTTATATTTTAATTAATAAGTATAAACAGATAAGAATGAAATATTACGGGTAATTTTTCATCATCCTGGCAACCGGAACGCACACAGAGACGATGTGTTCTTACAGCGCAGTCACGTGGCAGTCACGCACACATGTCTCGACGTTCGCCGCACTCGTAATGTTCCGCGCTGTCTATCTGCCTACTGTTTTATAATCTGAGTCAACTAGTTTATTAGATTAGGTTTATTGATCAATTCATCTAATGGTGTTGCTTAGTTGTTTTTGCATATTGTTTATAATGAGCAACAAGATGGCTCCTGGTTACAGTCTATGGCATTGACAATTAAAAAATGACATGATTTTGATTTGAGTTCATGTAAATAGTATCCATCTTTAAGGTCAGAAGTCAAGGAAACAAAAGATCTTTCTGAGGTAATTTCAAAAGTATGGCCTTCTGTAAGATTGGTGTATAAAGATCTTCTTAAGGCATATCTTCAAGATTATCGTTGTCCTTAATTAATTATTTATCGAAATCAATGAGATACTCACGTTTTTAATTTCGAATTATCATTTTTGAAGAACCGTCGTCTACCATGTTAGGTATATTGGCGAAGTTTTACGCTTATGTAAACATCAATTTCCATGCTTACACAATTAGGTATTTTCTAGTTCTACAAACGTTTGCAAATAACATTAGTAACCGTGAACTTAACTTTAAATAACATTACACTATCAGCTGAGTTTTAAATTACAAAATTAGCAAAATGTCACGCTTTAGACATTGCTCAATTCGCATAGGTACATAATTTTGTTTTCTTCTATTAATTCTGATAGTGGTGAAGCGTCAATGCCTTTTTATTATTATAATATTTTTAAATTAAAAACAATATCTAATTTGATGATTCCTCACGCTAATACAAATGGCAGCGCCCTCACTTACTAATGTTTGTCTGGAGTTAACGCGCTTCCGGACGACTAGATGGCGCTTGCGACCATCAAATTTGATTTCCGTTGCGCCCGCCGCCGCACACGTCGAATATTCCTTGTGTCTCCCGCTAAAATCTTCTCTTTTTGGTGAACTCCGGTAATTACTGGTCAATTGATGGACCTGAACTTGTGTCATATGCTAAACTTATAGTGCAGTGTTGAATTTGAACATTTGGAGCGACTATCCGCTGGATTTCATCATTTTTGGTACGCCGGCCGGCTACCCTTACCTACAAGTCAGAACACGTGCACACAGAAAGAAAATCCAATTCACCAGGCCAGGAATCTCAGTGGGTGCTCTGGATGACTAGGTGAGTGAGGCTATAATCGCTGCTATAAAACTTATTTGTGAGGAGTCATCAATTAGGGAAGTAGGTAATTTCTTTTTCTTGAACCGCGTTCTTTGATCCGCCATCTTTTTTCAATTTAATTTCCAAATTCCCGCTTACGTGGAGCAGGCTATTTACACGCCTCTCCATAATTAATTGGTCCTACGAGCAGGATATAAATATCCTATAGTTACCTAGATTTTTACGTAATTGTTTGGTAAAAATCATAAAAAGGTACATAACGCTTCATCATAGTTAGGTATTCATTTACGTAAACTTTTGGTGAATGTTTTCCTATAAAACGCTTTAAACATAATTGGCAATAGATTGTACGTAATTTTTTGGTATAAATCTGATCAGTTAATGTTAAGTACATAAAACATAAGGTGTTACGTATTGATTGGTAACATTACTTATTTATCTTTCCCGCACTTATTCGCATATTTCGTTGGGCATTAATTGCCCTAATACCTAATACATCAAATAATAATTGATAATAAATAGGTACGCTCGGTTTTCTTACGCGTTGAATAAAATAAAACAAGTAGGTAGGTACCTAGTTATTATACCCACTGATAGTTAGCGCTGCGATTGCGAACCGCCTTTTACTTCTGGTATTTATTTTCTCTCTGTCGTTATTGGGTTAATATTGTCGTATTGTTGTTATAATTCAACAATATGACGGCTAATCAACCAAAACCGGAACATTTATTGGCTATTCTTCATGAAAAGAAAGCATTATTATTTAAACGCATTAATCGTTTGTATGATTCGTCGAAGAATATCTCGACATTCGAATCTAGGAAGAATGAAAGTTTCATGACTGAATCGGAGACAATTGATGATATTCGCGATAAATTCGAATCTCTTGTCGATCAAATCAATCAAATAAATATAAGTTTAAAACCAGGTTGTAGTCCTGACTATGCTTGTTTAGAATCATTTGAAGATTTGTACATTCACGTTAAACGCATCAGAAATAAAATAAACAGTAGTCAGTCGCCATCAACATCCAGTAGTAGTAACAGGAAGGAACATTTTGAGCCACTTAAAGTAAAGCTACCGCCTATAGCACTACCTTCTTTTGACGGTAAGATTGAGAACTGGCCTGTTTTTTATGAGTCGTTCAAGTCGAATATTCACGATAATGATCAGCTGACTGACTCGCAGCGTGTGCAGTACTTAGTGGGTAAACTTACTCAGAACGCATTGAGGGTTACCGCTGGAATTGTGCCTACAGGAGATACGTACAAGTTTTTGTGGGACAGTTTAGTTAAAAAATACCAAGACAAACGCACGTTAGGTACGCATTATTTAAATAATATATTAGATTTAAAAAGTTGTTCATATAACGCGAACAGTCTCGATTCTTTCATAGAAACATTTAGTGCTTCTATTTCTGCCTTGAAACAACTTGGGATTAAAGATCTTGAAGATTTTATTCTTTTACATTGTGCTATGAGAAAGTTAGATTCACAGACCACTCAGTCGTTTGAACTATCCATTAGAGATGTTGAAATTCCCACCACCCAATTATTGATTAGTTTTGTTCAAGATCAGGCAAAAATATTATCGCGCTCAAATTCGTTTCACTCGAATGCGAGAAACAATAGTAGTCACCCCGCTTCTCAGCAACGCGAGCGACGCACACAGACGAACGCATTTGTTGTGAGCGATTCAGTCGACTCGTCCGCGACCGCGGCTTCGTGTTGCGCTTACTGTAATGATAACGCTCATGTTCATTTGTATAAATGCGACAAATTTAAATCTAAATTGACTCCTAAAACTAGATTCGAGTTTATTAAATCCAAGCATGGATGCGCGAACTGTTTAAGCACTTTGCACAGTTCGAATAACTGCAAGTCCACCTCAGTCTGTGATTTATGTAAAAAACGCCATCATACATTATTGCATTTCGATAAAGATAAGGAGATCGTGCGCACAGCTGAAGTTGAAGCGATGAATTGCAATGTAGCCGTAGTGGCGCCTCCCGCCTCGCTTCCCGCACCCCTATCGTCCCCATGCGCGTCTTCGCTCACGCCGCCCGCGCCGCCCGCGCCGCCCGCGCCGGTCCATAACACAGCTGTGTTATTCGCAGCTAATGCGAAAGCTAAGGCGACAGTCTTGTTATCGACAGCTCAAGTTTACGCGCGAGCTAAGAGTGATAGCATGATACAAAAGACAATAGTGAGGTGTTTAATTGATAATGGTTCGCAGAGTAATTTAATAACTACAGCCTGTTGTAGAAAGCTTAATTTACACATAATTCCTTTGAGTAACTCATTTGTCAGAGGAGTTGGTTCCGTATCGCGACCGATAATAGGTTATGTCCAGTTAGATATCGAGTCTCGCGTTGACCCACAACAAAAATATACAATTCATGCGTTAGTAGTTGAATGCATTACGGATCAGCTACCATCGCACCATGTTAAGTGGGATAGTCAGGTTGACCTCCACTCGCTTCCGCTCGCGGATTTAAGCTGGAATATTCCAGGGGATATTGACTTAGTGTTAGGCGCTCAACTGTTTCCGTACATTTATTTGGGGAAGAGGGTTGACTTTGGTTCACACGCCCCACCTGCGTTACTGACCACGTTCGGTTACGTCCTTATGGGTGATTTTCCTCCTAGTAATGATAATTTAAATTTACCAAATTCTTCCTTCTCAGCATTGGCTCTCAATGATTTATTACAAAAATTCTGGGAGTTGGAGGAAGTTAATAATAAACGCTTTTTCTCTCCCGAGGAGACCGAATGTGAGAATATCTTTTCCTCCACGGTGTCACGTGACGAGACGGGACGTTACACTGTCGCGTTGCCTTTTTGTAAGAATCCTGCCGGATTGGGTAACTCCCGTACCGCCGCTTACCGACGGCTTATTGCGCTTGAGAGGAAATTTCGCCAATCGCCGACGTTACGGGAAAATTATAACGCAGTAATCAAGGAATATATCGATAATGGTTACTTAAGTCAAGTCAACGAGTCTGACGTTTCGGATGACGGGTACTACATCCCTCATCACGCTGTTGTTCGACCGGACAAACCGATGCCGCGTATTGTGTTGGATGCTAGCGCTAGAACTCATACTGGTTTATCTTTAAATGATGTACTCCACATTGGTCCAAATTTACAAACAGACCTATTTCTTTTATTAATAGATTTTAGATTGTTTCCCATAGCTATAAACGCTGATATTAAACAAATGTATTTACGCATTGGTGTACCCATTGACCAGCGTAAATACCTACGCATTTTGTTTCGTTTCAATGAGAACGAACCTGTACTAACCTTCGCTTTTAATCGCTTACCTTTCGGGCTTAAGTCGAGTCCATACATAGCTATGCGCACTGTGCGACAGCTGGCCTCCGACAGTCCGCTTTATCCTGAAGCCGCTAAAGTAGCAGAGACCAGTCTATACATGGATGACCTGGTGTATTCTGTGAACAATGAAGACACTGCCAAGCAGCTGTCTCATGATCTCATAAAAATGTTTAGATCTGGTGATTTTGACCTGGTTAAATGGTGTAGCAATTCACCCGCTCTTTTAAACAGTCTTCCCAACTCTCATCGTAAATCCCTCGATTTTCACGCGGGAAATGACGTGTCCAAGGTGCTAGGCCTTTCGTGGGAACCTGCTCAGGATAATTTCCTTTTCACTTCCGCTCAAGTAGCCGAAAAATGTACAAAGAGAAATATACTCTCGGTAGTCGCGCGTTTATTTGATGTTCTTGGTCTAGTCGCCCCCGTTATTTTTTACGCCAAGCTGCTCATCAAAGAGTTATGGTTGAGCAAAGTTGGTTGGGATGACCCCGCTCCTGACAATATTTTTAAGCGTTTCTCCGCTCTTATGCAAGAGTTTCGCCTGCTGGATACCTTACGGATTCCGCGCCATGTGGGCGTCACCGATGATTGCGCTGTCCGCATAGTCGCCTTTGCCGACGCCAGCATGCGTGGATATGGGTGTGTGATTTATGTGCACTCTATTGTCCCTTCCGGTGTCGTTGTTCGCTTGCTTTGTGCAAAATCAAAGATTTCGCCTACCAAAGTCGTCACTCTTGCACGTCTTGAGTTATGTGCCGCCGTGCTCATGTCAAAATTAGTAAAAATTGTGCGCGATACTTACGCTAAACGCGTTCCTATTGCAGGAACTTACGCTTTTTCAGATTCTACGATAGCCTTATCGTGGATACATTCTTCCCCGCATCGCTGGTCGGTCTTTGTCAGTAATAGAGTCGCTCAGTGTCAGGAGAACTTGGATTCTCAACATTTTTACCATGTGGCAGGTGTTGAGAATCCAAGCGACTGCTTATCTCGTGGTGTCCTTCCTTCCCAGTTAGTGTCTAATGAGCTTTGGTGGAACGGCCCGTCTTGGCTTCATTGCCATCCAGAGGATTGGCCTATCAAACCGTTCTCTCCCACTGACTGTGAGGAACTTCCCGAGCACAAAACAAATGTACTGACAGCGACCACGCAGTTAGAGCAACCACTTTTATATCAATTGGCGCTGCGTATCTCGTCATGGAATAAATTATTGCTTATCGTTTCTTATATACTTAAATTCGTTAGACCAAAGGCTCATGGTGAGCCTCGCTCTGTTCAGAGTTTGTCAGCAGCAGAACTAGCTATCATTCGTGCTGTGCAATCTGTACACTTCGCCGATGATATTAAGCTCATCAAATCTGGTAAATTACTCTCTAATAAACTTCAACGCTTGGCTGTATTCTTGGATAAAGATGGCCTTTTGCGTATCGGTGGTAGACTTTCCAAATCCAGCCTCCCTTTTGACGCGAAGCACCCTTTGTTACTTCCCAAACGCGACCATGTCGTAGATCTGATAATACAACATTTTCATGTGATGCACTGCCACACTGGGCCGGGACTTCTTATGTCCATTCTAAGACAACGATTTTGGATATTAGACGCCAGGACGGTCATTAGGTCCAAGGTGCGGCAATGCAACACGTGTTTTCGGGTCAATCCGACGCATCCTACGCCAATGATGGCAGACCTCCCTGAATATCGGGTGTCAGAATCCAAGGCATTTGTCCACACGGGGGTAGATTATGCAGGTCCAATTCGTATAACTCTCGCCCGTCGTAGAGGTCAACATGCACAAAAAGCCTATATCTGTTTGTTCGTGTGCTTGGTAACTAAGGCCGTCCATGTCGAGCTCGTCTCTGATTTAACGTCTGATGCTTTCTTAGCCGCGTTTAAACGCTTTATTTCGCGTCGAGGGCCAGTGTCCTGTCTATATTCGGACAACGCTACTAATTTTGTTGGCGCTAAGGCCCAACTAGATGATCTTTATAGTTTCTTAATAAATTCAAATTTCAATTCGTCTCTTTCAAATGAGCTTTTAACACGCCGCATAATGTGGAAAATGATTCCACCTCGGTCACCACATTTTGGTTCTATGTGGGAAACTAATATTAAAACATTAAAAACGCATCTTTATCGCGTGATCGGAAGTCAGATTCTCACTTACGAGGAGTTACAAACTGTGCTCATTCAAATAGAGTGCATTATGAATTCGCGCCCTCTGAGCGTTTTGTCTTCCGATCCTCATCCTGAAGTTATTACTCCCGCTCATTTTTTGATGTCCACGCCATTGCAATACTTGCCGGCAGCCGATTTGTCTGGTCAACAAGTTAATCTGGCAAAGCGTAAACAGTTGTTAGATAGCATGGTCCAATCCTTCTGGAAGAAATGGCACCTAGAGTACCTGCATACGCTGCAAGTTAGGCAAAAATGGGCAAGTCCGGACAAGCCTGTAGAAGTAGGAACTGTTGTTCTTGTAGGACAGGATAATTCTGCTCCTTTAAGTTGGCCATTAGGAGTTATAACTGAGGTTTATAAGGGCACGGATAACATAGTTCGCGTCGCAATGGTTAAGACTAAGTTCGGTTCCTTTAAGCGCGCTATCGTAAAATTATATCCTATCCCGACACAGTAAACGTTACCGCTAGAATAACATTCTTAGTTTAAAGTTTAGTTATTAGTCTTAAGTAACTTATATCTTTATATCTCGCATCAGTCATGAACCTAGACATTCGCCAGTTTTTTCTGATCATGATTTAGGTCAGTAAATCTTTTTAATTTTCACTTTCCTTTTGTAAGCACTTGCGTCCTTCCAAGGCGGGGAGCATGGTGAAGCGTCAATGCCTTTTTATTATTATAATATTTTTAAATTAAAAACAATATCTAATTTGATGATTCCTCACGCTAATACAAATGGCAGCGCCCTCACTTACTAATGTTTGTCTGGAGTTAACGCGCTTCCGGACGACTAGATGGCGCTTGCGACCATCAAATTTGATTTCCGTTGCGCCCGCCGCCGCACACGTCGAATATTCCTTGTGTCTCCCGCTAAAATCTTCTCTTTTTGGTGAACTCCGGTAATTACTGGTCAATTGATGGACCTGAACTTGTGTCATATGCTAAACTTATAGTGCAGTGTTGAATTTGAACATTTGGAGCGACTATCCGCTGGATTTCATCATTTTTGGTACGCCGGCCGGCTACCCTTACCTACAAGTCAGAACACGTGCACACAGAAAGAAAATCCAATTCACCTGGCCAGGAATCTCAGTGGGTGCTCTGGATGACTAGGTGAGTGAGGCTATAATCGCTGCTATAAAACTTATTTGTGAGGAGTCATCAATTAGGGAAGTAGGTAATTTCTTTTTCTTGAACCGCGTTCTTTGATCCGCCATCTTTTTTCAATTTAATTTCCAAATTCCCGCTTACGTGGAGCAGGCTATTTACACGCCTCTCCAGATAGTTTAAGGAACTCGTTTTCTATTGCGTAACAACGTTCTACTTTTTAATTTGTTATTGCGACTTGGTTTATATTAAAGACGTCAAAATTTAAACAGTTTTGATCGACATAGTTACCTACGTGACTACTTTTTTCAAGAAAAGCTAAAAACGGTCATATGACATGACTGTTTTTAAATAAAAATGCAATAAATGGAACGCTTTCGAATTTATCCATGAAATAATTTAAATTAGATTTATTTTAAGACTTACCATCTTAAATTACAGATATAAAACTGATGATGATGTCTTCAAAATCCGAATATCATTGGCTCGTTGTTGTTAAATTTTAAACAAATATGTAAACAAACTTACATCATATTATACATCTGAATATTAAAATAACAGCACTACACAATGAAACTCAACAACTATGCATACCTACATAATACTAATAGATCCCATAACAAATTTGTCAAACTGAAACAATTAAAATGATTCGGTTTTCCCATACATATTTATGATTATATCAATAGTATTTTCGTTCACTCGTCATTATCACAGTTGATACATCTTGCTAATTGTTTGGATAAATGGTTCACAGTCAATCTGTTGTTACTGTTGTAACAATAGACATATTATTGTTGTGTAATTGGCTTTATCAGTATCTTTATTTGGTGTCTATAATGGGATTGTTGTCATAATGCCGCACGTTTAAGGAAATGGATTGGATCCATGAATGGTCTATCCACTATTAGACTACACATGTCATCAGATAGATAAGGCACAGTCTGTTGTTTCAGTTTGCAGTTAATTAAGATTAACTGTTATTTAGATTATTATGACTTTAAATATCTGTGAATGAAGAATATTCACCAGATGCATCTATTTTAGCGTTAACGTACAATTTTGGGTTGGCCTTAAAGGAAAAAAAATCAGCTGCAAAATTGACTTTTAAACTAAAAGTATTATTACTAATAATTTAATAATAGCAATCTTTTATTTACCTAGACTTAGTTAAGTACTTAAGTACCTATTTAGAAATTTTAGATAGTTACCGAATGTACTGATAAAAAAAATATCTCAGATTACATACGCCGCCGTCCCAATATCATTAATCCCACCCATATTATAAATGTAACGATGTCTGTTCTTATGTATGTTATACTATCACTTAAAAACTGCTGACTGGATTCGCGTTTCTTAATGGAAAAATTTGCAAGCAAAAAAAGGGCAACGTTCTAAATTAATTTTTTTTTATTTACTTGATCTAGACACCTTTGGAGTCACCATTATCCAGTAATACTGACAATGATGATGACACAGTTTTTTTTTTTGGTGAGTGGGAAATCATCCAATGACTGCTCCCGTCCTGGGTGCGACGGGAGGGCGTGTCAGACTCTTACTGACTAAAACCCACTCATGTTCCTTCGATTGCCCTTTATGTTCCAGGGTCACAGTAACTATTATAAACATTCCGCAACCCCGGAACATTCCGCAACCCCGGATGATGACACAGATGAGGATATTGATGACGAAGGTGATGAAAATGATGATGATGTACCTATTATAGAATGCTAGTAAAACCGCGAATACTCAGAGAGAGAGCTACAACCTCTTGAATGGCTTAGAAGTATGATACGGTGTAACCAAATAAAAAAAAACAATGATAAGTAAATTAAATACTTAGCAGTTGCTATCTCCAAAATACTTCCTTATCAGGTAGACAGCCACGTTATATAAATAATGTATGAAATCTGCTGTTGTCATAATAACAGGGTGTCGGGTTATCTTCGTCTTTTATCATTTTATGTGTAAAATTGTAGGTACCTAATTCGTCTTCAGACATCTGTAATGTTGATAGATTATGTGATTATATCTCGCTTTTGATACCAAGATAGCAATTTACAGAATGGAAAGTAAGAAAGATAGAAGGCCTAGACAAGTGGCATTGTAGAATAGATAGCGAAAGCGAATAGATTGTCAAATGTATGGAATTGACATAAGCTTTCGCTAAACAATTTGACATCTCCATACATTTGACAATCTATTCGTTTTCGCTATCTATTCTTATCAAATAATAATGTCAGTCTTTCAATCAGAATGTAGTTTTGTCTGTCTGATCAAGATGTTTGTTGTCAATGAAAAGAGGACTTTGCTCTTTTAACGTCTGTGATGTAGAAAATAATCTTTGTCAAAACAAACATGTAATAAAATAAGGTATTTTCATTCTATGAGATCATTCGTCCATGTCACCATAGGTATTTAATAGCCAAAAAAAAATAAGAGCAAAAGCACTTAATTAATAAGAGCGGTTTCGCTCTAAGTCCGATCCGAAGTCCGAACCCATGAAAGTATTGGCCTTAGTAGCCACAGAACTATTTCTATGGTCATTTACATGTCTGAATGTTATCGTCTCCTTCCAAGTTTTACATGTCTAAATGTCTAAATGTTTTTTTTTTGAGGATGGGAAATCATCAAATGACTTCTCATCTTCTGAGGGAGAGTCAGACTTTTACTGACTAAAACCGGGTGGGTTTTGCTTCGGTTGCCCAATGTTCCAGGGCACCGGTAACTAACTATTAGAACTGTTCTGCAGGCAAGTCTAAATTTAGGTTGGATTATTGTCGCCTTCTAAGTTTAGATATTCTTTAAATTAGGTACCACAGAATTAGTTCTACGGCTCTTACGGACCATACTTTCATGGGTTCGGATCGGATGTAGCGCGAAACCGCTATAAGTCTAAATTAAATCATTAAGATCTTAAGTCCAAATACTTCGTAGCCTACTGTTACGTACAAAATCGTGTTAATATACAGAATCTAAAAAAACTCACGGCCCCCAGTTATCACGTGTTTTTGTTTGTTCAAATAATTTCAGCAAATGTTTTCCACGTGCACACATTCGCCGATGTTTGTATTATTTACGTCTCAACCTTGACCTGTTTCGGGGTCATAAACACCCGAATAACACGAAAACCGGTATGTACTAGAAAACCGAACTAAAATGTTATTCAGTAAATCGGTAAAATTAAAAAGCTAGTTTATAAATTTCCGGATCTAAATATATTTTTTCCTGTTGGCTATCGTTCAAAATTAAAGAACCCATTCGGAAATGATTGCCAAATACCAAGTTTAATTGAAATGTTAAGTATTAATTGGTACTTAAAAGTGATCAGAGATGGCAGTAGTGGTGTATAGTATTTTTTTGTTAGTTGCATACGTTATGTCCTGCCATCAGGGGCAGTTTCGCCGTACCTATTTATGGTTTCCTTTGCATAGCTACTTCTACGAACCCTGAATCCATGCGAACCAGGCTATAAAAGTTGAACTACCTACTATAGCGGAAAAATGCAAAATAAAATGTTTGCTACGCTATATTATGGCGCCCGAACAGGGACAAAAGACCTTTTGTCCATCAACTCCAAGCAGTAAGTGACAAGAAAAAAATCAGTCATTTCTTTTCTCCAAACAGCACCGCTTCCAATTTTAAAAATTGACCAAAAAGAATTTGGTAAAAAAGGTTAGCGAACAAAAAGAGAACTTATTTGTCGAGCATGAAAAAGGCCAAACAGTAGCGTAATGCTACATCATCCTCAAAGCAGCAAAAAAAAATAATTAAGGGACAACCCTATAATCATTACAAAAAAATAAGAAGAAAAGGAAGAAAAACAAATCCTAAATCTAAACTGTCCATCATCAACAGAAAGGAAAAAATAAAGCACGACTGCAAACGAAAATACCTTCAATTCATTCAAACACCTACACCACTAACTAAACCGAACAGTATTCGCTAACTAAAGAATAACCAAAGACAAAACAGACTGTCCTAGAACAGCCCCAGATCCCAAAACAAAAAGGACTAACCCTAATATAACCTAAGGGACTAATAAAGTAAGAGAGAAAAAAAAATTTTGGTGGTGGAAAATACTTTCCCTAACACCAACTAAGATACAATCTTTAAACATTTCCATCGCGGAAAACGAACTCGAGTTAAACTCGTAAATAGAAAAAAACATAAGTCATAACCAGTTTATCGATACGTTGTACTGATACCCTAAGGATACAAGTTGTCACCGTACGACATAAAAACTCTATGACAACACTAACCGCCAAAGTAACTGTCAACTCACACCTAAGAAAAAGGAAGACAAAGGTGTGACACTGACAACAAAAATTATGGCCGTCAAAATATGTCAACACGTAAAATAATGACAACCCAAAACATGGCCGCTGAAATAATTATGTCAACACGTAAAAAGGTATAACGTCAAATGTTAAGGCTGAACCTAATAAATTTAACCGACTAATACAAATAAGGTATCATGTTACTAACATCAAATCAAATTAATCCAAAAAAAAAATATACCGACAATGGGTTTATAGGATTTAAAAAATATAAGAAGAAACTAATCCAAATCATCATAAACCTCCACATATATTTCGAAAAGCAAAAGTAAAGCTTCCGCACGTAAAAAATGTCCGACTGTCGACAAAACCAGGGTCTTAAGTCAGACGTTCCACACGCAGTCCGACTTTCGACCAAACGATGGGTCTCAAGTCTGACCAGGACCGGGAGAGAAAAAAATACGCGGGGAAAACGCGCAATAACAAAACCTCCGGGGAAACGTGTGGTTATATAAAAAAAACCGTGCGGGAAATATATGCAGTAAGGAAAATGGGACTTGTCAGGAGAAAAATAAAACACTAGTGAGAAAATTAAATCATTATGCCAAATAGGTCCGAAATTAAAGACTGACCGACAGTGGGTTTGGTGGGTGGGTTGGGACAGCACCGCTTCCAATTTTAAAAATTGACCAAAAAGAATTTGGTAAAAAAGGTTAGCGAACAAAAAGAGAACTTATTTGTCGAGCATGAAAAAGGCCAAACAGTAGCGTAATGCTACATCTTTTTTTTTTTTTTTTTTTTTTATAGCGGAAAAATGCAAAATAAAATGTTTGCTACGCTATATTATGGCGCCCGAACAGGGACAAAAGACCTTTTGTCCATCAACTCCAAGCAGTAAGTGACAAGAAAAAAATCAGTCATTTCTTTTCTCCAAACAGCACCGCTTCCAATTTTAAAAATTGACCAAAAAGAATTTGGTAAAAAAGGTTAGCGAACAAAAAGAGAACTTATTTGTCGAGCATGAAAAAGGCCAAACAGTAGCGTAATGCTACACTACCTACACAGTCGATTTTGAGAATATATACTTAAAACTAATTTCACCTATTGAGGTGAAGTGACACCGAAAAATAATTAGGTAGGTAATACAAACTCTCCATTCCCATATTCAATCGTAGTTTTGGCAGTTGTACTACAGTAACAAAATTTTTGCTTTGCCGAAACATTTATCTCGACCTAAATTTCATCTGCTGCGTAGCATTGGTAATCCACAATTCCACACTAATAAAAATTCGTAGCTTACATAGTCCAGATCGTATTACTTTACTCGAATAAGTATAGTGGTCAATATTTTTATTTTCTTGACAAGCATTTTTCTCAACACATAACTCTAGTATGATTGTTTTAAAAATAATAAACATACCGTCATTTGCATCCGCACAGGCAATATAAACCTTGAAATTAGGACCTATTATACTAATTTACTATCGGTGGTACAACTAAGTGCATACGCGTGATACACCAAAAAGCAATTTTCCCATAAAAGAAATAGATAAGATACCAATCCAGACACAACTTTCAGCCAATGTTGATAAAGGTACAGATCAGACATCTAGAAAACTAGATAACCTGCCTGATATAAAAATAAGACGAACTGTACTGATAACCCCGATGTTTACAGAACCACTTATTCATCAAGCTGGAAAAGACATCAAGGCTTAAGATGAAAAAGATAAGCGAAACCTTCCAAAATAAATGATAGCTTCAAATAAGGTGTGATAAGAACGGGTACTTGAATGAGAAAGGGTGCAAAAATAAGACTGATATTCACACACACACAGACACACATGCATCTCTGTTATCAAACATGCAAATGAAGCGTGAGAGACGCACATGTTGCTCATTAGCATTATCATTAAGTAGATTATGATGTGATTTGTTGTGGCAACTGTTTTCATGATAAATGGAAATGTATTCTGTCGTTGTGTCATCATTATTGCTATGTTCTTTCTTATTATAACAACTAGTTTTAAAAACTAATTTGCAAAGCAAAATATCAAGTCATCAAACAAGAATTTAGAGACAAACTCGGTCATAAAATTCGTCCTTGACAGATTTGAATGACAGAAATGAAACTCGTTTTTCAATCTGTTTTCTTAAACTTCGTCGTTAATCCAGTTTGGACCAGTTGTCTGCCTAATTATGTTATCATCTTTACATATACATAACATCACAACAGCATTTATAAAACAATACAAGCATATTTTAATCGGGTGAGAGACCATTAGGTGGTGTTTACTCACTGACATCATCTGTCTCGAATTATTCAACTGCGCTTGGTTCATCTTCCTTCCTTTTGCATATTTAATGTTAATTGAAAATATTTTTTACGTTTTTCCCACTTGTTCAGGCCTATAAGACGACAATACCAATTTTCCAATCCTGGCAATTATCTGGCCATAATTGATTGCACTTGCTTAGTTTGGCAAACAAATAAGCATGTCAACCAAATTAATTGGTACGATAACTTTGTTTAAATACTTCAAATAACTGTCTGTCGCTAAACCTGCTATCACAATTCTGTCTATTATTCCAAATATTTATTCCAAATATTTATTTTGAACATAAGTAATGTTGATCCAAGTTTTAATAAAATCATTATCAACAGAAGATTTGTATAAACCGAGAGCTCTTAGCCCAATAAACACACTTAGATGATAACAGAACTGCACTCTATTATGTCTTATTGAGTGCTTGGACAATGACACTTCTGTCCGTCGTGTGGTTCTGTGAACTCAACGAATTTCATTCGAATACATTTATTGTTTCAGTATTTCCGCCAGTTTAAACAGCAATGCAATTGCTTGGAATTACATTTTCCATACTAACGTTTATTTTTTCCGTTTGTTTCAGGGCATTACATGGGGCAAAGCGTTCCTGATCTCAGCTGACAACAACGCTGCCTTACCTTACCTCTCCACTAGAGAATGCCAACTAGGTGGCTACCGGACTCACACGGTAGACTTCCACCCTCGTCCATTTCTATTCTCCTCTTCATCGAGCTACACTCCTAGTATAACAGAAAAAAGAAACGCTCTTCTATACATCGCTGTCCCCGAAAATAGACATTGGTTGGGAGCAGCGCCCTTACCAGATATAGCTAAGCAAATTCTAGAATGCCAAGGACAGTCTGGTCCAAACGCAGAATACCTTTTAAGGTTAGCAGACTTTATGAGGGAAGAAATCCCAGAAGCTTTAGATGAACACCTCTTTTCGTTAGAAAGGTTGGTTAGGAAATTCGCTTCTGACATGAAGATTTGCTTGAGAACTTTGATGGGAGAAGAGGCTAGGGAAGAAGAGAAGGCTGAGGTCAAAGCGGTGGTGCCCAGCTTCCAGTTTGCGTCCAGAGTACCAGAAAAGAAACTGCGTTGTGTCAACATGTGATATGAGTTTGAAGGGCCGTGGACAGTCTGGTTAGATTTAAGAAAAAATATTAATTAATGTCGTTGTTGAAATGAATTGAGGCGAATAGTTGTGACCATTACTTGGTAAGGTAAGGTAGGAATTACTCGAAAATGTACTGCAGTTTTCATGTTTTATATCTATTTTCTAATCGGCCTAATTGCGCTTTGTATTATAATACTCTTGATAAAATTTTGCTATAAATTATATTATAGAAAAACTGTAGTTGACATTTCAATGTAGTTTCGACCAAAGTTGACTATATTATTATGATTGTCATGACTATTTGTCTTATTCTAATAGCCAAACCGGGTATTAGGTAGGTAGCAATGAAATTGACATTTTGCATGTGATATAATGAATCGTTCTCGCGGAAATGTATAAAATTTTGCAAAGTAATATTTAAATGGTTGGAATCGTGTTAATAAATGGCTTTTTTGAGCGTTTATTTAGTTAAAATTGACTGCTTAAGTAGCTTAATTTGTACCCATAGTACCTATAATAGTTAATTTATTCAACAAAATAAACTAGACCGTTTATATAACTTTGCAATATTTAAATTGTTTACACGAAGATTATTCCAAATGTAACCTGTTATGTTAGTTTGTTTTTTACGTTGACATAGAAGTTAAAATAGACAACGACAACAATGAATTGTTCTAAATTAGAGAAAGATAGATGTCAATAGGGTATATGCATGTAAATAAAATGAGTCATTTTTTTACATATTTTGTTGAATACTCTAGAATCATGTTACCCTTAATATTTTTACAATAAAATTGTTCGATTTGTGGAAGAAATGAGTTTTTTAAAAAGAGACAAAAAATCTGAAATATGAACCTTTTTCGAAAGCGATACATAGTAAGAATATATTACAACAAAATGTAAATGTTACCAAGCATAAACTATGACGTCACACAAAGCACGCCATATTGGTATGGTATACCTTTTTTTCTTTTACTTTAATGGTTATAAATATTATTTGTTTGTTTGTATAGCGATGTAACTATCAAATAAATTAATTACACGCATATTCCCTATTGATATTGTTGATAGTTTGAAGCTATTGTTTTCTGCTTACAATACACCGTTTGGGGACCGAATTATAAATAGAACGAATTGCGGATGTACAATTATTTTTCTATAAATATTTTCTGCATTTTTTACATATTAAAAGCGCCGGACGTTAATGATAAAAACACAGTCTTTAATAAATTATTCGAATAATTTAATCGAATACTTAGACTTATTTTCAATTGTTTGACACATCATGCTATGATATAAAAATGTATTTGTGTACAAAAATATTAATTTCTATTCGTGTTTTTAATTTGACATTTAGAACCGACAATTATAACTACCTATTACTTATTATGTAGGCAGCATAAATACTTGGCAATTATTATACTATGCCTACTTATGTCTCGTTTTAAACTTTAATTAATTTTAATTAAATTATAAATATTCACTAACAATTTCTTTAAGAACTATTTTTCGTAATAACAATTTAGAACGCACAAAAAAAACAAAACCAAATAATTAGTTATAATAAATAAGTATTATCTACGAATCTAGATTATTTAAGTTTATTTTTGTGGTTAAATTATCTTATCTTTTGTTTTGTGTAATTTAAGTTTTAATTATATATAATTAATATAAGTTTATGTTGATGTTTTAAATGTGAATGTTAAATTGATTTATGTTGTAAATGGTTTTGTTCGCTAGAATCCTAAAGAACATTGTGATAGGTAAAATTTAAGTGAAAATTTTCTTTGTAATTCAGACAAAAATTGTGATAGTTCAATTAGCATAATTTTTGTATGAACATTTGTACGTTTATTTTAAGGCAACGCCATAATGTACTGATAAAAATAAAATTATGTATGACTAAAACTTTCCTGATCTATTATTACCAACCTTAAAAAAAACATTAACATAAACCCTAAGTAAACCTGAAGGATTTACGAAATACAATTTCTAACATCGTAGAAAATGAAGGACAAAATAAAATAATTCAAGTCAAGGATCTTGTCAATTTTCTCAATTGTGTAGCGAGGCTAGTTCAATAACCTACTAATAAAAATACTTTAGGTACATATTTATTACCTAAGAAAATATAATTAGTAAAATAAAATTCATAACAGCAATCTGCAGCTGCAACATGGTACCTATTATGCGATAGAGTTATCACATGACATTTCTTTTGTTTATACGAAAGAAATAAGGCTAAAAAGCTAAGCTTTAAAATAACTATTTAATTTTTTTGTTTTCCACGTGTTTAAATAAATATTTAAACTTTTATTTAAATTAAAAATAATATATTTATAATTCCTTCATATTATTCCCGCCGATGAAAACGTTAGTGCTGCTCTCTATTAGCACCTGACATAACTAATATGAAAAGCAGCTAACATCCTCTTACCTCGCATAGAAGTACAGAAACTTGTTAACAGATGGCGCTTTAACAAAATTTTAAACTTTTAAAAATGGTACCTATTTATTATGTATAGGGATTGCAATCCGGTCTGGCGGTGGCGGATCCGGTAATCCGGCGGATCGGGTACGTTTTTGTTGCCTACCGGATCTAACAATATCACCGGATCCGGTGGCCGGTTCTGATATATTAAGAAAAACGACATTTTCTCTCATCAAAACCGTGCGAAAGTACTAAAAACACGGCGTATGCAAAACCGTATAGTATCCATAAGCTGTTGATTTTGAAAAGTTTAATTTGGATTATAGAAAAATATGATGTTTATTTAATTTAGTTTTTATGAACGGGTTTAACTTAATTTAAACTATAAATAATTCACTGTTTCTAATCTTTGAGACTGATCATTCATACTAATATTATAAAATAATGTGAAAGTAACTCTGTTTGTCTGTCTTTCTGTCGGTCTGTCTGTCTCTTCTTCACGCCTAAATCACTGAACCGATTTGAATGAAATTTGGTTCAGAATAGTCTGGGACCTTAGAAAGGAGATAGGATAGTTTTCATCCCGGAAAACCCCTGGTAACGGGAACTACCACGCTTACCAAGTCGCGGTTAATTATCAGTCAGTTATATAATAACTGACTGATAATTATCCATACTAATATTATAAATGCGAAGGTAACTCTGTCTGTCTGTCTATTTTTTCTTCACGCCTAAACCACTAAACCGATTTGAATGAAAATTGGTGCAGATACAGCCTGGAACCCGAGAAAGGACATAGGATAGTTTTCATCCCAAAAATCCCCCGGGAACGGGAACTATTATTCCATGCTGACGAAGTCGCGGGCAAAAGCTAGTATAAATAAATAAGAGTTGATTTTCGCACAAAATAGTTTCTATTCTTCCTCGTAGATTATTTCACATATTATGCCATGAAGTTATAATATGCGCTATGTTGAACACCCAAAATACTAATCCGGCCGGATCCGGCAGAATTCTCGTGATTTTGGCTGAATCCGGCCGGATTTAAGGTTGTACCGGATCGCAATCCCTAATTTTGTATTTACTGAATATACTGAATGTTAGTAAAAATATTGAATATTTAAATATTAACTGGCATTGGTAGATTGTATAAAACATTAACAAACTATTAAAACTCCTGTACGATGACTAGGTACTTTAAAATATAAAAGAAATATAAAACCTGACATCGGTCTCTGCACAAAAGAAAATAAAATTAATTCAATTTTCATCATGTAAATAAGGATTTAGGTGGGCGGTAAGTTATCTTCAAATAAGAAAATGCACAAAATTCATTCGCACTATAAATCTTTATTCAATATAATTTTTACAACTTCGTTTTGACCCACACATAATCCATCAAATATACATACAAGGAGCGCCAAACTTTCCTACAACAATAGAAATTCAATTATTTTATTCAAGGCACTTTCAATTAATTTAATCATAAATAAATGAATTCAATTTTATTGTAGACTGGTAAATACCAATAATGGTGATGTCATCATAAAAATAGAAAATAATAGCAGCTAATATAATTTATAGTAATAACATAATTCCTCCCATTTTAAACTAATAAAATAGAATTGTGACACTCTTCACTCAATCTTTCTTAATTACTTTTCTCATTACATAAAAATGAGTAGAAAATTCCTATCTATTATTTACAAAATAATTTCATGATAATTTCTTTTACTAATTGGTTACACATTTATAATATAATCATAACATAATTAAGTACGAAAATGATTTGGTGGCGAAATGCATCCTGCACAGACAAAAAAATGTCTGTTTAAAACTAAAACTTGGGATGGGAAAATCCCATAAACTTAATAAACTGTTTTACGAAATAAAAATTATTTATTTTTCTAAAATACTACAAAGTGTAGCTGTCAAAAATACCTAACTCAATGTAACAGCCATAATATTTTGTGATAAATTCTAAAATAATTATAATAAAATCCTAAAGGAAAATAATGACTTAGCAAATAAAAAAAAACGCCTCGGATCTTGACAGACTAGATGCATTTTTTATTATTTTAATAAAAATTAGAGCGCCATATACCTAAGATGCATCTTCATAAAAAATGCTCTAAACTTCAATAATACTTTATACTCTAAAAATCCACATAAACTTTGGTACTAGGATATTTACATTTGACCCCAAAGGGAATAATTAATTAATATTTTATTTCTAGAAATATTTACACGAAATATTATGCAATACTTTGTTTCGCATTTTGTGTAATAGGTACCTATGAATAAATTAAGCTAAACTAAATACAGTAAATACTTCAAAAAATTATACGAACAGTATTATAACTAAGTCTAATAAAATTCTAAGTCTGATTTTGAGTAGCTATAGGTGCCGATTCTCTTGTACACAAACTTCACTAAATTTAAGTTAAGTGCATCTCTCTCTTTCCATTTCATTAAGAAAAGGACAGAAGATAAAATATTAGTTAAGTCCTGTCAAATTTAGACACTCCATAGATAATTTAGACGCAATTTAAAAACATGGCGTCTAAATATACGTCAATTTTCGTCAGGCGCTGTCTAATTTGACAGGATTAAACTAAAATGTATCTTCTGTCCTTTTCTTTAAGAAATGGAAAGAGAGAGATGCACTTAACTTAAATTTAGAGAAGTTTGTGTACAAGAGAATTAGCGCCATTATAGGCCGTAGACAGTCAATCTCGATCGATCCGATCTGCGATCAAAATGATCACAATGATCGCGACTGAGATATCGACCAATTTTACGTCAATCTAATTCATACATTATCAATCTGGATCGCGGATTGAGTGTCTTCGGGCCGCCAGAGACTATACTAGCAAGGAATAGTTTCGTCTAAAAACTGTTGACTATCTTCTAAAGCCGTGTTCACATCAAACTTTAGTATACCAAGTTACCGATAGTCAGCGAGGCTACTGATTGCTATAAGCGTCTCCTCTGGTATAAACACTGTTTTATAAGTCACTTCCTAGTCCATAAATCGATTATGAAATATACTCAAAAAAACAGAAAAACAATAGTTGTTAATCTCCATTTGTTACCTTGTTAGTGTTTTGGAGGGCGTAAAATTACTTTAGCTACATAATCGAAAAGCCCGTAGACTTCAAAGTACTTATTTCGTGACGGCTCCAAAACGAACTAATAAGACCAGAACACAAGAAATGTTCGTCTAACTCCCGGTTTGTCAAACGATAAATAATAAATAATGTGAAAAATAGCACGCATGCATTTCTAAGATTGATGAAGAGAATTATCAACTCAATAGCGTCCACGCCACGAGAATTTGCCACATTAATTTTCCGTTCCACAAACCTAGAGTAAAAATCTCAAATTCAATGTAAAAGCTACTTATATATTATCAAATACAACACGATTGCTATTGGTGGGTTCATTAAGTTCATCTATTCCGGGTAACTAAACTGCTTTAGCCCGAAATACGCCTTTTCTTCTTTTGTCCACTTGTCCAATTTTGCCGATCTTGTAGGTTCCAGAAATTTCAATACAGGATTACGAAATGATGCCAAATTAACACATTTGATTGGGGCAACTGTGTGTCTCTTTTTGTACTAGTTGTATAAATGTGTCTTGTGGCTTCCCATTTGTTTCTACGAAAGGCTTTACTTATCAAAGGATTGAACCTCTTGGAGTCCCCATGAGGTACAATCTTTTTGAAGACTTCTTCAAATTTGAACTCTTGAATAGTCCAAAATATTACAAATATCATCTACATAGGTACACTTACGCGTAACTAATACTGTTCACGTTTTTAAAAGTCACATTTTGAGTCTATTTGATGAAAGGAAATTCACTTTCACTCTCGTCTCCTGAGCCATCGTAGCTGGAAGGTGGAGTGTCAAGCTGTGGTAGACCAAGATCTAAATACTCCTGGTTGGCTGTGACTGTGAGGATCTTGTCCAGGTCTTCCACCAGTTCTGTGAAGGAAGGCCTGTCTCCCGGAGAGAAGGACCAACACTCGCGCATCAGCATGTATCTGAAATGCACATAGATTGTTAGTTATTTTTCTGGTCTGGTTTCAAATGAACTATTTTTTCGAGACTTTCCGATTTTGTTACTAACGTTGTTACCTATCTATAAACCTTAACCGATATTTCAGACTGTTTGTGAATCTGTTTCTTAAATTGTATATGTAGTGTGTAAGATATTCATTGTATTGGCATTAAGTAAAGGAGTTTAAATAAAGCACTCGTTCAGTACACTCGTGTTTTGACTTTGACTATCTCTCCATTCACACACGTCATGACGACCCTGCCAGGACAGTAAATTGTTATGTAGTCGATACCGGAGTCTGGAAATTTGTGGTGTGCAAAGTCGTTAGCGCACCTGTGGTTGCACACAATACTTGTACCCTATAATATCTGCTACCTTTCCGAATTTCGCCAGAAGTTTAATGAAGGAAATAATTATCTAGCAGGCTTACATTTCGAGACTACAGCATGGAGGCTTCTCCATCCGATGTCCAGCGCTGAGGTGTTGGTACATGTACTGCCCTGGGACTGTGGGGTACGGCGTGCCTCCCAGTGTCATGATCTCCCATAGGAGGACGCCGAAGGACCAGCTGTAATGTTAAACAAAGTATCTGTGTAGCACAAATCTTTAGTATAGGTAATTAGGTACCAAGATAATGGAAAATAATAAACTTAAAAGAGAAAAGTTATTTTAACATGGACGACTTGTAAATTTTTTGTCACATTGTCACAGCATTGTACCTTACATTTTACGTGAATGTTGTAACCAATTTTTTAATATTCAATTCATTTTGAAAGACGATACTATTACTGTAAAGTTTCAACAAAATTAATTTCGTTGTTTTTGCGTTACAAACATCCATAAATCCATCCTTTCAATTTTTAAATAAATTAAAAAGTAATAACTTTATTTCTGAACATAAGTTCCATCATAAAACTATGTATTTTATGCTGTTTCTTGCTCATTCTACAAAGGAACCTACTGTTTAGAACAAGCTCATCGGACGGACTGAGGTTTAACTGTACCTGTACTTAGTATATTTTACTTTTCAAAGTGCCTTTTAAATTGTCTAGTGGAAAGCAACCGTTTGAGTTGTGAGCTATCACTATCCATATGGAACAAGCTATTCATTACACCAAATTCTCTATCAAAAACTTTACTTACACATCAGTTTGCGTTGTAAAAACTTTGTGATACAGCGATTCTGGTGCCATCCACCGGACGGGCAGCCTGCCTTCCGTCTTCTTCCTATAATAGTCGTTGCTATGGACGTCTTTAGCGAGGCCGAAGTCAGCTATCTTGAGAATACAGTCGTCGGAGACCAGCACGTTGCGGGCTGCTAAGTCGCGGTGGATACACTGCGGAGAAATATAGACATGGTAATGGATTATTTAAGTTTAAAGAGATTGAAGGAGCCAGACTGTTAGCAGACAGGAGCCACATAGTGTTAAATTCAGAAGCAAGTCGCATCTGTATAATTATTTAGTAACAGGTTTCTTGTCTGTCTGTTTTTGTATGCAATAAAGGAAATAAGGCCAAAAGAGCAGCAATAAAGAAATTATAAGAAAATGATAGACCAATAATGAAGGTGTGACCTTTGCCTAATGGGACAGTATGGGCTAATTTATTACCAGCATTCTTTATTTTACATATTTTTTAACATATTAAAAAAAATCATATTTTTAGGGTTCCGTACCTCAAAAGGTAAAAACGGAACCCTTATAGGATCACTTTGTTGTCCGTCTGTCCGTCCGTCCGGCTGTCAAGACCCTTTTTCTCAGAAACGCGTCGAGATATCAAGCTGAAATTAATATCACATACTCGGGTCTGCTATCTCTTAAAGCAGTGAAAAAATCAAGTATTTAAATCAACGCAACAAAAAGATACGGCGGTTTATATTGCAAATTTGGACATTTGCAAGGAAATCAAAACCTATAGGGTACTTCCCATTGACCTAGAATCATGAAATTTGGCAAAAAGCAAGGTCATGTAGCACAAGTAAAGGGAAAACTCCGAAAACCGTAAATTTGTAGTTAGTTGACATCAGGCGTCCGTCTGTCCGTCTGTCTGTCAAGAACCTTTTTCTCAGAAACGCGTCGAGATATCAAGCTGAAATTAATATCACATACTTAGGTCTGCTATCTCTCACAGCAGTGAAAAAATCAAGTTTCTAAATCAATGCAATAAAAAAATACGGCGGTTTATATTGCATGTTTAGATATTTTCAAGAGAATCAAAACTCAAAACCTATAGGGTACTTCCCATTGACCTAGAATCATGAAATTTGGCAAAAGGCAAGGTCATGTAGCACAAGTAAAGGGAAAACTCCGAAAACCGTAAATTTGTAGTTAGTTGACATCAGGCGTCCGTCTGTCCGTCTGTCTGTCAAGAACCTTTTTCTCAGAAACGCGTCGAGATATCAAGCTGAAATTAATATCACATACTCAAGTCTGATATCTCTCAAAGCAGTGAAAAAATCAAGTTTCTAAATCAACGCAATAAAAAGATACGGCGGTTTATATTGCATATTTAGACATTTTCAAGGGAATCAAAACTCAAAACCTATAGGGTACTTCCCATTGACCTAGAATTGTGAAATTTGGCAAGAAGCAAGGTCATGTAGCACAAGTAAAGGAAAAACTCTGAAAACCGTAAATTTGTAGTTAGTTCACATCAGGCGTCCGTCTGTCCGTCTGTCTGTCAAGAACCTTTTTCTCAGGAACGCGTCGAGATATCAAACTGAAATTAATATCACATACTCAAGTCTGCTATCTCCCAAAGCAGTGAAAAATCAAGTTTCTAAATCAACGCAATAAAAAGATACGGCGGTTTATATTGCATATTTAGACATTTTCAAGGGAATCAAAACTCAAAACCTATAGGGTACTTCCCATTGACCAAGAATCATGAAATTTGGCAAGAAGCAACGTCATGTAGCAAAAGTAAAGGAAAAACTCTGAAAACCGTAAATTTGTAGTTAGTTCTCATCCGTCCGTCCTCCCGTTCGTCCGTCTGTCAAGACCTTTTTTTTTTCAGAAACGCGTCGAGATATCAAGCTCAAATTAATATCACATACTCAGGTCTGCTATCTCTTAAAGCAGTGAAAAAATCAAGTTTCTAAATCAACGCAATAAAAAGATACGGCGGTTTATATTGCATATTTAGACATTTTCGAGGGAATCAAAACTCAAAACCTATAGGGTACTTCCCATTGACCTAGAATCGTGAAATTTGGCAAGAAGCAAGGTCATGTAGCACAAGTAAAGAGAAAACTCCGAAAACCGTAAATTTGTAGTTATTTCACTAAAAAACAAATTAACGGAACCCTCGTTGCGCGAGTAGAACTCGCACTTGACCGGTTTTTTTTTTATAAAAATAGTGCTTCACCGTCGCTAGGTACTGAAACCCAAGCTAACGATGGTTAGGGATCCAGAGTACCTCCTCACACACAATGCGTGCCGTATTCAAGACCTTATCTGATCTGAGCCAGCTGTTGAGCGATAGCTTTTGAATATGTTGGTCAAAACTTTTCGCTATGAGACCATTGACTGACACAACTATCGGTTCAATAATTGTCGTGTCCATACTCCACATGCTCGTAACCTCATGAGCGAGGTATAGATTTCATCATTTTTTCTTTCTCAGCTTTAATGAGGTTTTCATCATGGGGAATAGTGACATCAACAATTATTGCACGACGCATCGATTGATCAATTACCACTATATCAGGCTTATTAGCAGGAATAAACCTATCAGTGATAATAATATCATTATTATATAAGCAGTTCTTTCTGTAACAGTTTTATCACTTTCGTTCCCTAAAAGTGCGATAGCGAATTATTCTTACCCGTCTAGATGCCAAATACTCCATTCCCCTGGCTACTTGATACGAAAAGGAGACTAGATCCTTCTGTGTGAGTGTTTTCTTTTCTTTCAGATCTTCTGTGGGTGATTCGTACCTGAAAAGAGATATAATGTTTTTCTTATTGTTGATCTTTTATATTAAATTATGAACTGACTGGTTCTAGAGGCCAACTTTGGTATGTTAGTTGAGAAGAGTTTTATTCACTATGAAAGGATTTTTAGAAATTCCAGGGTAAAAGGAAAAATAGAGGATGGAACATTCAAAATTCAGATTCAGAAATAAAGTTATTTAAACTCATACAACAGAAAACCATACACCAAAAACTTGCTTACCACATAAACACAGAATTCTTAAAACTCACCTATTGCCAGGTCTATGATTCCTCAGGAATTCTCTCAGGTTTCCATTGGGAGCGTACTCAACGATGACGTAGAGAGGCCCGTCCTGCGTGCAGCATCCCAACAAGTTGATGATGTTCACGTGCTTGCCAATCATCTTCATCATCTCCATTTCGGAGACCAGTGCCATCATTTCCGCGTCTGTGTGGCCCTCTGCAATAGAATAGAATAATAAATTCAAATATACATTTTCACTATCAAAAAAATGCGCGGTCGACCTAAAATATCCGGTAACCAGATAAACATACTTATATTCAGTCAAATTTTCAGTTTCAGATTACATTATTTAGTTTTTCGTCAAAATTAATTTTGGTATGTAGTTTGGTAGTAATTTTTTTAAACCTATCAAAAGATATACAATGTATCAAAAAATTAAAATATAAAGGTATTAAGCCTGGGCAACAATTTATCTTAAAAACTTGAACACTTGATGCAGAACCGCATCAGACCAGCTAAACTATAAGAGATACAAAAATGGTACTACCATAGCAAAAGTTGTTTTACTTGATGGGCAACACGTTAAGTTTCATTAAGCTTAAGAAGTCCGCAACTTCAATCAGTCGAAGGACATCTATTTCTTAATCTTACCTTTCAACATCTTCACGGCTACAACAGACTGCATGCCCGGCTTCAGTATCCCCACGCACTCAGCCTTCACCACCTTGCCAAACTCTCCTTCTCCAAGTATCTTGCCCAAGCACAGTGACTCTCTCGGCACCTCCCAGTCTATGTCCACTGGCAGCTCGTATTCTGACATCATCATCGAATCGTTTGTCGTGTTCTGAACTTGCGACAGCTTCTGTTTCTCGATTTTGACTACTGGCATCAGCTGTGGATTAGGAATTTTTAAAGTTAGTAAGCCATCCTACACTTTTCATACAAGCCAAGTGGTTAAAGTGCCCTTCTAAGTTAATAGTCCGGTCAAAATAGACATTCAAAGTTACATTAATTCGCACCTAGCTAAAAATTGGCATGAATGTTGAGAACCCTATTACACACAATTTGTCAATTATCCACATGACTCCAGCGTGTGGAAAAAAAATTATTCAAGGTCAAATGTTGCAAAAATCGGTTTTTTGAGTTTTCCAGCTAAACGGTAAGTATTATCATAAAAATAGGCGAGACAAAAATTATTCATCATACAATTATCTATAAAAATTGTTCCTACACTTTTTTTCTTAAGAATCACCATTTCGGAGATATAGCGATGCAAAATGTTAAAAACGTTGTGTTACTCATAATATGCACACGTTCCGCGCCACCCGTGAGGTAGTGTACATGGCGCGTTTTTTTTACGTGGTTTCCACGGTAGGCCTATTCCACGATCTATTGTGGTTCTGTTGAGTTAAAAAGCCATTGTATTAAATTGAAAATGGTACTATTGTAATGACAAGAGCGGTGTAAGTAATGAGTAATTTGAGAAAATTATTCGTCTGATTGATACTCTTCTAATGGAACATAATCCATACTGTCTTCTTCTTCTTCTTCCTGCTGGGTACAAATAAATTTTTCAAAGAGCGATGCATCAGATGTCTCCTCGCATATATCGTGAGAATTTTCTTGTACTGGCGATTGAACATTGGAGCACGATTGACCTCGACAACTGATACATGCTAATGAACAAAACAACCCAACTTTTTTACAGCCGCATTTAGCATTACACCCCGTTTTGCAATTGCAAAAAATTGAATTGAGAAGTTTTTCCGGTGCAGGAGGAAGTAAAGTCTTAACTGGTTCCAATATATTGTCAATTAATTTCCAACCCCAGTCTTCTGGGTTTAGTTTATTACCAAGCCATATTTGAACTTGATAATATACCCGAAATAGATGTTACTGAGCAGAAGCAGAGGTTGGAGGAAGACAAGCTAATTGTACTTGTTTTTTTTATGCGTATTTTTTGCAAAAGATAAGTATCGAAATTTATCTAAGCACGTAATTTTTTTTGGAGCTCCGTAAACGGAATGAAGAAAACGAATTCCGTTGGTGATAACAGCTTGTGCAGTAGAGGTACTTTCTTTGAAAACGTCATCTCCCTAGCCTTTTCCCAACCATGTTGGGGTCGGCTGCCAGCCTAACCGGATTCAACTGGATACCGGTGATTTACGTGGAGCGACTGCCTATCTGACCTCCACAACCCAGTAACTGGGCGACACGATACCTCTTGGTTAGACTGGTTAAGCCGCAATTATATTATGCTGACGCCGCGTGTCGCAACGCGTGGGTAAGCAATCGGTTACATACATTTAGTACTGGATTGATTATATTAGTCCCGTCCCGCGTGTCGCTGTGTCGTGTACTAAATGTATGTAACCGATAACTTACCCACGCGTTGCGACACGCGGCGTCAGCATAATATAATTGCGGCTTTAGAGTTTCTGGCTAACCAGTAACGACTGTCAAAGTTCTTCGAATGACAACCAGGACCAACGACTTTACGTGCTTTCCGATTCTAGATTCTTAAATCATTTAAGTCTCCGCCAAGTTAGCAGAGAATTGAATCACTGTTAAATGTTATAGATGTTTAAGTTTGGGTTTTCTTTTTTAAAAAAAAATCAAAGAGTACATACGAATTAAAAATCGTTTTGTAACGTATATAACGGTAATTGACATACATATTATGAAGAATACAACTTTTTCAACATTTTGCATCGCTATATCTCCGAAATGGTGATTCTTAAGAAAAAAAGTGTAGGAACATTTTTTATATATAATTGTATGATGAATAATTTTTGTCTCACCTATTTTTATGATAACACTTACCGTTTAGCTGGAAAACTCAAAAAACCGATTTTTGCAACATTTGACCTTGAATAAATTTTTTTCCACACGCTGGAGTCGTGTGGATAATTGACAAATTGTGTGTAATAGGGTTCTCAACATTCATGCCAATTTTTAGCTAGGTGCGAATTAATGTAACCTTGCCCCTATTTTTGAAGCTAATTTGACTGGACTATTAAGAAGTTATGGCAAGTATTGAATCAATGTGACTTTTTGTATTTGCAGGTACTTTCTAAAGTTTTTCTTGGTCATCACAATGTCTGTGATGAAACATACGGTGAAGGAAAAAACATAGAATAACAAAAAACTGGTCTTAAAATAAATATAGGTTCAAAATTGCCATCCACCTTGAGCAAGCGTGGTGATCAAAGCTCATGCCTTTTCTGTATAACACGAGGCTTCTGCCCTGCTTTGGGACAGCAGGCTAGTACTATTAAGTCAGTCTACATTAACAGCCGATACTCTTGGTAGATATCTCAACGAGCAAACATTTTGAAAAACTTACCAAAGCTTCACCCGTAGTCGCAGGAGTCCCATTCATTTGAGGTTTCTCCACCGTAACCTTCTTCGTCCAGTGCGTCACTATTACTGCCCTCGCCGTCTCGATTGCCAACTGTTTCTGTTCCTTCTCTCTCTTCAGCTTCTTGCAGATCATCACTACTATGATGGCGGCAACGAAGAACATGGCCCCAAGGACCACTGTCAGTATGTTTATCAGAAGAGTGTGCTTTCCATGATCAGGTGCTTCTTGGACCGGTGGTGCTACAAATGAAAAATTTATAGTTAGGAATCGCATAGGTACTATACGAGCGCCATCAATCGGAGCTGATCGTCTGTTAGCTGCCTTGGTTATTTTAGACGTCAATACGCGAGTACTGAATGATGTAGTCTTAGTTAGTAATACTTTTTTGTGGATTTAACTCCCTTATTCGGACCTACAACGCGCCAACGACTAAACACGACACTGTCACGACAATCCACGACATACATGATACAACGAGCAATGACTTACTCCTTGAATATTCATAGTCGTCTGTATATGGTTCAAATTGTTCATCTGAAACTGAATGTTCATTCAAAGTTATAATTTTTCCACTCGTGTTTAAATTTTCATTTCTAAGGTATTTTTGAATTACTTACATTCTAATACAGTCAAGTATCCTTTGGCTGTTGTGTTCCCTAAGGTGTTGAGCGCTACGCAGACATACCAGCCTTCATCTTCTTTTGTAACATTGTATATAGTGAGTTGTTCAGGTTTATCTGCTGGGTTCTCGCTCTGGAATATTCAGAATTGGTCAACTATGATCCGGATATCCTGGTTGGGGAGTAGTTCACACAAAAGAATAATATGTTAAAAACTGTTCCGTCGTCATGCTGTAAGCTTGTATTAAGTAAGGTAATTTCTCATGAAAATATAGATTTTACAAACATTGCGATAGCATTTAATCATGCAACAGCAACGAAATTAAAATGATACCTAGTTACGATAAAATTAGACCAAGTAAGTAACTTGTGTACTTTTACAATATAGACAACCTAACGTCAAGATTGTTAATCATGCACTATAGTATTTACATGTAATGTTAAAAAAAGAAAAGAAAATAAAACTAAAAAGAAGAAAATAGAAAATCTGAAGTACATTCAAAAAACATGAAATGTTAACAGTAGTTTCTTTGTACGGGTAAAATAGGCTGGAAGTACGGGTATACTGACAGGTGGTACAAAAAAACAGAAAAAATATAATTAAAATCTAAGTTTTTTTTAATCGTCACCTCTAATAACTAAATTCTAAACAATCATGCACCATCCCATGCGTTAGTGACAAAGCCCTCACCGAAACCACTTTGTTCTCATTGTAGAAAACTACAGACTCCTTGTTCGACGCATCGTTAGGGTCGACTGTGTAGTTGTAAACATACTCGTCTCTTGTAAAGTACATCCAGAAAACTGACGGATGTAAGTCAGTCAGGAACTGACAGCTGAACTTAGCGTGATCTCCAACCACAACTGACTGGTTTTCAGCACCCTTTGTCAGTACTGGCTTTGCGTAAAGACGCTCTATAAAGAAATTAGACTGTTAGAATGGTGTGTCTGAGTTTTGATGCCTTCTTGATGTGTTGTTTTTATATCAGCTGGGATGAATGTTAGGTGTATAATACATAAATTTAGTTTTAATGTTCACATAAATAATACAATCAACTAATCACACCGTTTTTTTTTTATATTTCACTAATACCGTTGTAAGCCGTCAATAGATGTTGGATGATAAGGATCATCCCAATTTAGAACACATTGCACAGAATTTCTTTAATTCTAAAAAACAATGAACTAAAATAGCATTGCTTGAATTGCAACACTTTGATCCAAACTAACAGTGGAATGTCAGTCGTTCTTTTATACGTTTTGTAGTTATATTTGTATTGAATCAAATAGTTGGGGCGTTTAAAGCGCCTATCACTTAAACGAGACTAAATGTTAGGAATGTGAACTTTGCTTGGATTTAAAAGAAGATGTCATGAATTCTCTCTCTTCCATTACATTCCTGAAATTTTCTCTTTTTCGTAAAAGTGTTAATAAAATATCTCGACTGCTCACCAATGGACGGAAAAACATTAGAACACATTTACCATCACCAAAATTAGGACCTTCACCAGTTAACAAAACAACTTTTATTGTGTTAAAATACATGTGCGACATATTATACCCTAAAATTGTAGTGAAAATTGCTATAAATCCAACAATAAAAGCTTTAAAGACAGAATTGAACATGAAAATAACATAGAAGAAGATAACCAACGAACCGAAGACTTTAACGATATCGAAGTTAATGTTGATAAAGTTGAACCTTCCCTGAAATAAAGCAGTGATCCAACACCAAACAGTAAGTTTGGACCAACACCGTGAATAAGAAATAAAAAGACCTCTATAGTTTCTCCGACCGGTATAGTCATATCGCTAGGTCCAACTTCAGAATCTTGAGCAGTGAAATTGTATGGCCTGACCCAGTACAAATAAGGTTCCAAATCTGAGACAGGTGGACAGGACAGAGTGACTGTATCGTTGACCAGAAGAGTAATGTTACCAGGATGACCCTCCTTAATGTACGGCTTCGATGGATAGCGTTCTATAAAAGATAGCCTATGTCAAATAATTTTGAAAGTGGATGATTGGACTCACGTTTGTTTAAATAAAGGACAGAAATTACATAAAAATGATCATGTAGGTGTAAACCTAAAAAGTTCTTTCCATCACCGTGACATTTTTTTTTCTTCGATGACTAGCTTTATTTAAATAATTCGATTTAATCACTGCCGCTGTAATATTTGATGTTTATTGCAATGTATTAATTATACATTGTAGTAATTATTTACACCGAAAATAAAGTCGTTCTTGCGAATATTGTTTGCTGAATGATACTTAGTTTAATGGATGGACACTAAACAAACCTCTTGTAAAATCTTAAACCTTAAAACTAAAAAACATACCTTGGATATGTAGAACAACAGTGTGATTGATGCATCCCATAATATTGCAGACAACACAAGTATAATTTCCACTGTCAGCTTTCGTCAACTCTTCTAAAGCCATCGACCATTTACCATAAGATGGCTGAAAGTAGTCCCTAGATATCGGTGTAATCTTGTTCTTGTACCAAGTAATATTTGGAGTCGGGTTCCCTGCAAATGTTTTACGATGTAGTAAACATGCTTCTAGCTATTTCTGTGCGGGCTGCATTTAAGTTAGTAGAATAGGGAAGCAGACTGTTTGGCGATCTCAGTTTGCCAGTTATTATTACCTGAGAGAGTGAGAGTACTGTATGAGGTTTAACGAAACATTACATGAAAATAGTAACATGTGTGCATTTGTAGTCAACTTCAACTCAAAAATTTATAAATGGTATTCTCCAGATACGGTGACAAATCTCAATACTTTATGCTACTATCTAGTAGCATAAAGTATAAAAGATAGAGAAGCATAGAGGATAAAATCTCCTGTCAATACAGTCAGGAGATTTTATACGTGAATGATATACCACTAAGTTATACATATACTAAAGGAATATACAATTTAACTCTGCCTATACTTGGATTCAAACCCAAATCACCAATCTCAACAGTTACTCTTGACAACAAGACCAACTCAATATAAAACACAGCCACAGAAATAAAGAAACTGACAACACTCACACTGGCCTTAAAATATCCTATAATAAAAATATTTATTACCTTCAGCCGCGCATTTCAGTCTTATGGAATTCCCTGCAGGTTTCATGTCCATTTTATATAGGTTTTTGGGATGCTTAAACCGTGGAGCGAAGTAAGTTTGGGTCTCATCTATGTGGCCATAGTTCGGGTGGTTGTTCTCGTCTTTCTCTCCTTTCTCATCAGGATCATCGTCTTTTAAATATCGTTTGGGGTCTGTCGCGACTTCTTCTAGAGTATTATTTTCTTCTAAAGATGAACTCTTGATTTGAGATAGTGTTTCTGGGAGTGCTCTGTTGCCCATGTCTGCTTGGTAACCTAAAAAAGACGGTCTGTTAGCAAAATCATGAAAATGTAATAACGGAGTAGATACTAATGCTAACAGTTCTTGTTATAAGGAAACTAAAATCTGTACTTCCTACTACAAGTTAAAAAACAATAAATATATCAAAATTAATGTAAATGAAGAGTCTCATAAAAAACGAAACACGAATCACGACACAGGAAAACGCTGGTTATTTCGATCAAAATTTTAAGTGCATCCCGTGTCGTCGAAGCACACGAATCGGTTTTATAAAACCAAAAGTTTTAAATATTTCTCCACACGAGTGCAATATTGCAGCAACCCCGGAATCCGACGCACAATGTTTACACATCTGGATGACCAATAAAGAAGCTAATAAAATATAATATTAAAATAACCGCTTTCAGGCCAAAGACACTGGAACAGCGATGAAAACTGTACGCTGCTGCGTTACGTTTGACATTGAAAATTTGTAACAGGAATCGTTTTATTGTTTACAGATTGTGGGATGAGTTTGTGAATTTCGCGGAATCTTTTACTAAAATATTTGTTGTTTGAGTTGGATCAAGTAACTTCTTTACCTTCTTGATTTCTACTGTGTCGTTTCTTTGATTCAAATTGTTTATTTGTACTTTGAAAATAATTAGTGTTTCTAAATCTTTTAAGATTTTGTTTTTCTTGGTGAACATACCTTCAAGGTCTTGGCCGCTATTCCGCCTCAGCCTTATTCTAATATTCATTTCTTTGGCATTTAGATTACAAGAATATAGTCCTGCATCTTTGGCTTTGAAGTTATTTATTGTTAACCTGAAACCAAAAATATCGCTTTATTAATTTTCTTATTTAATATGTTTATTTATGTTACAATAATAAATAAATGCACATACAAATATATGCACATACTGCTGACAGTCGTTCTCATAGTTATATTATGTCATGGTCATGAAAATAATCAAAAGAAATGAAGTTTCATAAAAATAAAAGGGCGTTCATATATTTGTCTATACGTAGTTTTTAGTTACCAAAATTATTATTATTTCATGCTGCAATCAAGTTCATTGATTGAAAATCCAAAATTTGGTCACTTTTCTCAGAAACATCATCAAGTTCAATTACTAATTGATCATAATATTGACTATCTTTGTAAAAAAAAATGGTTTAAGGAATTCCAATGGATATTTAGAACATTACACACTCTTGGGGAATATGAGAAAACAAATAAATTACACTAATGCAATATTCTCAGTCTAAGTGGATTAATATCCATCAACATTTTGATCGACGCAATGTTTTGAGGTGCCTCAAATAGAATCTCATAATGCAGCCACGCATTATGGCTTGTATTCAAATTCTGTATAAATATTGTTACTGGATACATTGCTTACTGTTTCTGTGTCTCTATTTCTGTGTTTCGCGAAAACTTTGTTGTTATTTCCAGTTATGCTTGAAATAGGTGCATTGAAGGTAGCTTTAAGCTTAGAAGCTAGAGGAATAAGACATAGATGAGGTTTTTAGATTCTACATTTAATTCAGCTATTTTGAAAATTATACGAGTGCATGTATTTTTAAATAAAAAAGTCACACTAAAAAAATTGTTTATCCGTTTGAAATTAGCCCTGTAAGTTCAAAACCTTATTGCTGTTATGTAATTTATACAAAAAATAGTCTATGTACTCTTCATTCCTTCAACAACATATCTTAAAAATCACGTGATATTTTTTTAATTATGTAAATTTTGATTAAGTGCGCTGACGGTTCAGTCCTCTTTAAAAAGCAGATAAGTCGTTCATGTTATATTGCCCGCGGCTTCGCTCGCGTTAGAAAGAGACAAAAAGTAGTCTATGTTACTCTCCATCCCTTCAACTATCTCCACTTAAAAAATCACGTCAACCCGTCGCTCCGTTTTGCCGTGAAAGAAAGACAAACAGACAGACAGACAGAAACACTTTCCCATTTATAATATTAATTAATTTATTTATTTTTAATTTTAGTATGGATGTTGTATAGTATAAAAATTGATGGTATACCATAGCTTCTGCTGTGCTCTGCTCCTATGGCCCTCCGACACCAGGCTTCCATCTTTGTACCATTGCACAGACCCTCTCTCACTACTCTTTCTGGCACAGGACAGCCGTAACCGCTCGTTCAGTGAAACTTCTAGCTCTGTGAAGTTTTTATCTGCAACAAAAGACAGGATTTTATTAGAGTTTATGTAGAACATCGATGTAGGGAAACATCGTGAGGAAACCTTTTTTAACCTGATCTAAGTCATTACAATAATAAATAATTTTATTTATATCCTTGCACCTGCCATGTTTTGTCTCTGCATCACCCTAAGGTAGACTGGTAGATAATGCCCAAGGCATTCAGTCCGCCGTTGTGCATTGTTTTTTTTACATGTGCATAAAGTTTTAAATAAATAAATATAAGTCTGGTATCGCCAATTTAAATTGAGCTAGCGTAGCGATCAATATTATTTTATTCACGGTTCATTTAAAGTTGGATATCTATCTGAGATCATAGGCCAAAGGTTGAAAAATCTTAGTCTACTAAAGTTATGCAATTTAAGCCTGTGTAGCAGTACATAAACCTTCAAACCAAAAAATAAAAAACATAATGAAATAAATTTTCAATGTAAGTAAACAGTAGCGCCATAAATCTGTAAAAACAAAACATTATGGAAACTAAATATTTACGTTTCTTCTATATCATGGAAATTTTATTATTTAAACTAAAATTCGCATTATATAAACTTTCTACGGCGTCGAAGTTTTGAAAATAGTTAACAATAAAACTTCAAAATTACAAAACGACTTAATTTTATTTTTTATTTATAATTTTTTCTTTTCTCTTTAAGCTTATTTCATAGTCATTTATTCATGAACAATAGTTTGTATCTGAATTCACAAAGCATATAGCTCCTTTCGCGTGCATATAGCTCCTAAAAATATTGTGTAATGTGTTAACGTCAGCTACACATGTGTATACATTTTATTGATATGTAACTAGCTTCTGCCCGCGACTTCGTCCGCGTGGATTTTTCCTGAATTTTCTTTGCTATAAACCTCACGGAGCTCGAGACCTTTCCAACGAATGCAAAACCGTGGAAATCGGTTCGTGCGTTCTGGAGTTATAGCGTCAGGAAGGAAAACCCGACTTATTTTTATATAGTAGATATCGTAACTGTTTGTTTTCTAAATATAATTTAAGGTTTTTTTAGCCAAATGAAGATCTCAGAATAAAAAAACACGATTCTTTAAAACAAAAGAAAGATTTACTAAATAATTTTAACAAACAATACAATCAGTATAAGCAATATTGGCTTTCCATCAAACAGAGGTCCCTTTTGACATTTGAACACGGTAGCAGAGAAAGAAAGAGAGAGAAACAAATGACTGGCGCATCTCCTTTAACAGGCGGGGCTTGGGCTAGACGGGGTGTGTGCAGTGTCATCTAACAATACAATGATGAATCGTATCCAGAAATATCACATTCTGCAACATTTATACCAATATTACAAATGCGAAAGTGTGTCTCTGGTACGTCTTCATGGTTACTCAAATGTGCCAATTTTGATGAGTTTTGCTATAGCAAGAAATGGTCCTACCTTCATTTCAGGGTGTGACATAGAAGAAGTCCTGTCTTCTATATATATGTATATAAAATAGTGAACTGACAGTCCGATTGGGTGTTATATCAACTCACAGCCAAACCGCTGGCTCTATGGACATGAAACTTGGATGGTGTATTCTTTGTAAAGAGTAAGTGTTTACTAAGTTCAGATTTTCGGAAATTCGACCCCTCTAGGAGTAAAAATATAATGAATAAAGTTCGACATCCACACGGGCGAGTTTGACGCTAATTTCATATTCGTTCGCTTATCACGTGCCGTGCGTACAGCCACGGCCACAAAGCTAGTGCAGGATAAAAACGACCACTGCCCTCCATAAAAACTTAACCCTACTCTACGAAGTAGCACACACTTATATTTAACATACACCATAAAGTAACGAGAATAAAGTAACCCTTTAGCGTTGAGTTCTCAGCTCATAAAGTTAACCCTACAACTGCAGCTTGTGAATGCCAATGAGCTTTGCGACTTTAAAAAACAAGTCGTGTATAAATTGAAGATTAAAAAATGTTTACTGCTCTTAAAATGTCGATTAAATGAATATCATTGACTTTTGTTAACAATAAACGAAGATTTATTGTGTTTGTTTTGCTAAAGGATTGTTTAAAATTTATTAGCTTGACATGTGATGTATTTATTTGCAAGTGGTTGAATTTTGTTGCTTAAAGAAATGACATACATTTAACTGACTTTAACAAGATTTACTTTATAAAAGACCTGTTCACTATAACAACAGAGACAACGCTTATATTCGGTAGCTGGTAATGAGTGACAGATACGTCCAAAGCTTTTTTCGTTGGCTTCTTGTGCAGTGCAACTGAAGAAATGTATTAGGAATTAAACCTCGGAGAACACTTATGGTTGTTTTTCATTCTTCACGTCTTCTGCGTTCCTTTTCGAAATGCTTATAATTTGCCAAACTATAATGACATTGGCTTCCTTACTCTCCTTCTATTTCCATCTTCTAAAGCCTATTATGTGTAGCCAAGACAAAAAAAAAAGTACCAAAACCCAATACCCAGCGAAATATTGAAAATCCATTTGCAACAATCGGGCGCGTTAAAATAATATGCAAGTAGATTTATAGTGTTCAGGTGTCCGAACTGACTTCTATTTATAAACGCAAACGTGATTTTAATGAGCATTGACGGGTTCAGTTTTTATTTTAAGGACTTTTATTGCAACGACTTTGACTTTCGTTCTGCACTTTAAGGTTATTAACAGGGTTGCTACTTATGAATATTTTGATTTTGTGAGCTGTTAATAATAGCTTTTTATTAAAGTATTTTTTTTTTATTTTTCATATTTATCTATACCTATCACTATAATCTAGATATAAATAGCTTATTTATTTAAGTCCAATGCCACTAATTAAGCATTCCGCATAACTGAAGAAAAACAGAACCATTGTAGGATTTCTCGTATCAAGTTGGATATTCTCCCCTATATCTAGTCAACTGCTGAGTTAAAATATATAATCATAACTATAAATAAATCTATACACGTTGATTACAGGGAAATCCTATAAAAGCAGCTTCGTTTACGTGCGAGTTTCGAAAAATGGAATGTAAACGAATGAATTTTTTTTGGCAAAAGAGGTAAAAAATTAAAAAGCGTGTAAGATAATTAAGATTAACGACGTTACATAATATGTCTAAGTAATAACAAATTAACATTTACAAATATTGTTATCGATACGGCTGACTGACTCAATGCTGACGTCACTACGCGAAATCTGACTCAAGTTTGACGTACGAACTAAAAGAGGGACACAAAAGAACAACTGTTGAATTTTTATTTACGCGTTGTCAAGTTTATTTGATTTAGTGACGGATTTGGAATTGAAATAGGCGCCATGAGCAAGAATAATACCAGCCTATTACTGTCCGTTGCAGGGCAAAGGCCTCTTCTCATACAGAGAAGGCACAGGTATTGATAACCATACTTACTCAAGACAAGACGGATTGGTGGTTTCAAAAATTATGAGTCCTGGTCTTCACGATGTCATCACTGATGTCAATATTTTTCAAAATGAACAAAAGATAAAGAATATCCTATTAGATAAAATACCTAAAAATATCGGAAGTCAATTAAAAGGAATACTTAATCAAATTAATAATTTTTATTACACTAGTATGGATCTAGACGTTAAGTATTTTTGTATAGAGATAGGTATAAGATTTCTACTCTTTATTGTACATTTTTTTAATGCTCATGTAAAACATGTGGTGTATCCCATTTATTTATCTCTAGTAGTGAATATAATTACTACAGTTTCTAATTTCATACCAAACATTCGCAAAGGGCAAAACATCGATAAAAGACTCAAGATGTCTCCTCTAAAAATAATTACCAACACTAAAAAAGTTATTACATTTTTATGACTTAAAATCTTAAGCACGACGACTCCAACTTATTTTTAAATAAATAATGCAAAGACCTGATTGTGTTCTTACAAATATATTACAATTTTACAATGTAACTTCGCTTTGTTTCGCAAGTGTGTCTGGCTGAAATTTTAACAGCCAACAGGATTTGTGGCCTGTGAATTATGACTTGCGCTAGTGATGGGTTGAACGAGAAGTCGATATCGAAGACGGGCTTAACACCAATGTATACCATGTTTTACGCAAATAAATTATTTTATTCATTCATTAATTCATTCAAGCCGATATTTTCTTTATTATGCAGACCATGACCGAACTAGATTCATATGTCCTATTTCTGTCTTACTCATTTTTTTATAATAATTATCATTTTAAAATCTAATTATGTAACCATTCCTTATATACCTCAAACATATTATTACATACAGACTTTGTCTTGGCAATTACAAACATGGCAAAAAAGATTCAATTCAATACCCGTTCTGAAGTTATTTGGTAACATTCATTTGGTAATTGATCTTTATTTACATAGATATGTGCGTAATTTTAAACTGACTTTTTATAATTTATTATTAAAAATTACCCCAAACAAAATTACAAAAACACTACTTATTTATAACATTAGTTATTGAATAAGGTTATTTTCTGGTTACAGGAGTTATACGTAACTGTTTTTTTAATCAAAACTGACTAAATAATTATTTACTATAATAATTAAAGTCTTTGTCGATAATAACACCTTTAAACTAAAAGGGTATTTTTTATCAAAAATTAAATCTCTATTTACCCATAAATCATCGATACCTTATCAGAACAACACTATTCTTTTTGCAAAGCTCCTTAAGCATCGATTTAGTGGTTGCATATGTGCGGCAGATGCAGCCCCTGCCCATGGGTCACAAAAACATTCGAAATTCAAAACTTAAGTCATATAAGATTTGGTGTTTTTAAAAACAATAGTCCCTTGATGCCGTGAGAAAGATATTTACAGATGACCGTTTGGAGTGGATTTTGAATACTGTTGCAATTGACTTGAGTTAATGAAAGAGCTATGGTTTGGCGTAGTCTCTTCAACAATCTCGTTAATTAATACGAACAGGATCCTAAGTTTGGTATCAAGTAAGAGTTTTAATGAGAGTAACGTCTATTAATACGGGCCTAAGAGTTGAGTCCTAAGGGCTTAGGGACAACGCACATTTATTCAGCTCGATTCAGCTTGTGTCTTTCAATGCTAAGCAGACACGGAAAGCTGAAATGTCTTAACACAAAATCGTTGTTTTCTATGGACATAAGTTGAATAGAGCTGAATAAGTGTGCGTAGTCCCTTACACGTTTTTGGTGGAAATCTGCTCACAGCTAAAACTATTACAACTAATAACATGAAAACTATTTTGAAGTGAAATTCAAGCCTAAACGGGGTAAAATAGCAAATATCCCACACCCCCACACTTAACATATTAATGCGAAAGTAACGCTGTCTGTCTGTTATGCTCTTACGTCTAAATTATTTAGTGAACTGATTAAAATTTTTGGTACAAAGATATATGTCTCATGTGCCTGTCTGTCATCGAGCAAATCTTAACTCATCTGAAACTTAAGAGGTAGACAGTTAATATCTAAGGTTAGGTTAGGAAGGTCTCTAGCCTGAAAAAAAAATTCGACGTCCACGCGGGCGTAGCCGCAGGGAATAGCTAATATTGTTGTGATTCACAGATGAGACAGGAAAGAAGGTACCATCCCGAATTACCACGAATAAAATTTTGGAAGTCCCGAATTATCAATGACAATGGTCACACAATTACCTCACATTGTTCAAACCCCTAATCTCTCACCATTAGGGTACAAATTATGTAAAACAATGAAAGGTATTGACGTTGGTGGTCTGAGCCTGGTTCGGGACGACTCTTTCGACTTAAAAGATCTAAAGGTTGATATTATAGATTGTTAAGTATTGAAAAAGGGTCATAATGTAATAAAAATTTCCGAAATTAATAATTATTGCGTGTGTTATGGAATAGTAATAATTTGATCGACTGATTAATAAAATAATCATAATTTGGTTCATATATGGTTGTAATTTATGAATTTGTATTTAATTTAATTAAAATGTATTTATTTAATAAAAGTAATTAGTTCAAAATATATATAATAAATATATGTAATGTCCGTTATGTTTGTTACAAAACCACATATTAAAAAAGTAGAAAAAAAAGTTAAAGGTTTTAAAGGTAGAATCTTATAGCTATGTACTTCATAAATCTTTTTCCATAACACGTGCAATCATTCGGTCCTGGTAAAACGTTGATAAAAGCGTATGTTTACAGTGTGAACTTAACCAAATTATAATTCAAGCCTATTATTATCCCACTGCCGGATAAAGAACTCTTTTCGTACAGAGAAGAAACGAGTATTGATTCATCGAGCATGACTCTTCTCAAGCAGGGATTTGTTTGTTCGCAATCTTGACCTACATACCATTCTCATGCCCCTGGTCTTTTCCCAACGTGTACTATATTACGGTCAACTACCACTCTAATCGGAGCTATATTCCAGATTTTTTCGCGTTTTCCTTCACTACCTTGGGTAATACTAATCTGAATCAAAATTTTTATTACCTATAATGACAGTCAAAGATCTGCGAATGATATCTAGTTCCAACAGCTTTTAAGGCACTGAGGAGTCACACCTATAACTTTACAACTGCGGACTGCTACTGAGAAATTCCCTAATATTCCCGTTGTCCCCATTGACGCTTTCTCCTATTCAAACAGTACAGCGAGAACTTATAAATCACCCTTCCCGATGTCCCCATGACTAAAAACGTCAACGAAAACTACAGGAATACAGCGAAAAATTGTATAATTTCGACTATCTCAGTAGGTATACAATCAGTCTACTACAATAATTTTAACACTAATAAAATGTAGTTTATTAATACAACAGTTCTCATGCATGTAATGCGAATCTTTTGTATAGCCGTTACATATGACTTTTTAATTGCTTGGAGCAAAGCCAAAAAGAATTTCTACGTAGGTGTATTTACTGTACATTCAAAATTGTATGTACTACTTTATGTTGAGTCGATCAAAATGATTTATTATGAGTTCAAAAGTTCATTTGTATTTGCAATAGAAATAGATTGTGTTAAAAAGCTCGTGTTTCTGTTTCAGAAAAATATGTTCTGTAAATTACATTTTCTCATCTAAACCATTAAAAGGAAGAGTTACAAGACACTTCGCTGTTCGCCTGTCTGTCTATCTATCAAGACCCCTTTTCTAAGGAGCTTTAAAACCAACTTCAAAGTCAACGCAATCAAAAGTTACGGCCGTTTGTACCTTACATTTTATCTCACAAATAAGTAATTCATTAAGTACAATACCGTTCAAATTCTTAAACCTTGAAAGAACCCAATAGTCGAACACCTGATAACCTCAATATTCTCGTATCTCCTTATTATGTATCTCGTGTCTAGTCCCTTAAACCGAACCTCTGTATAAGGAACGAAGCAATATGATGAATGGCATCTGCTATTGTTAGTGCTATCAATAAATATACTGGTCAGGTACCAGCTTTTGCCCTTAGGGGATCGAATAGCATCACGCGTGAACCCGGTAGGCTACGAGGAGTTCATAATTTTGTTGATGATGATAGAATATGATTCGAAATTGTTTGAATCTTTGGATTGAACCTACAAGTTGTTAGTAAAGATGTGCTTTTTTAGCGCAAGCGATTTGAGTTCAATGATTTACATGATACTATTATTTGTACTTGATGTCTATCTATTAATAAGCACAATAAATAAATAAATAATAAATAATAAATATCCTTACAATGTTTTAGTTTTAGCTCTAGTTTCAGATGATGTAATATTTACAGACGACGTGTTTGCAATAACAATCAAAGTAACTTTTGTGTAAAAGAATAAGTCGAAAATAGGGTAGAACCTATATCCAACAGTGAACTGACACAGGCTGATAATTACGATCATGAATAAGGCAATCTACATTTAAGTGAAATGAACTGTTCCCCACGCGTTTTTTGTTGCTGGGCCGCTCCTGTAAGTCGTAGCGTGATGTTAAAAAAGCCTTCTTAGATAAATGGGCTATACAACACTAAAATAATTATTAAAATCAAATCATTAGCTCCAAAAATTACCGCGTTCAACTAAAAGAAAGAAACAAACTCTGTGACACTAAAAGAATTTTGGAAATCAAACCATGAGCTCCAGAGATACAGTTCCACGGAACAAAATCTTCAGCTTTATAATATTATCATAGACCTAAATATTATATTGTACAGATTAAAAACAAAAGAAACCATTCTTCCAATAAACACACGCCCTAAGAAAAACAAGTGAATGAACGATATGGAACATCACTCCTCAATAGTCCTCAATCAATAGTTCCTGTATAGAACGAGGAAGTGGAAGCGATCGCCATCGGAATGTAACCTTCATTGACAATGGTGTAGAGGATGGCTTAACGCATCCATTAATTAGTGATTAACTGATTAACAATGATGTGATCATCATTTGTAATTAGAAGTACTGTTATAGTGTTGGCGTATATAGGGTTTGACAACGCGTACCGTTAACTACGCTGCGGCCATCAAAGTTTATGATATCATTTGTGTGTTTTTATTTAGGGGCAGTTAAAGTAACTGTCAAAGAATTTATGGGAGGCCTAAGAGGCCAGCAGTGGGACAGTATAAGCTAAATAAAAAAAAGGGTAAGTAGCTACCGTAACCGATGCAGATATACGAAAATGATATCAAGAGATTTTTTTGGGAAATTTGGGTTTTTATTCACTGTTTATGATGTTAAACGATCTAGTTTTTAATACTGATTAAAACTTTGGAACCGAAAATTAAACTAAGTACTTATCCAACATTTTATTATAACATTGCTGGCATATTAATATATTATTGAAATAGGCTGTATGCTATACAGCCTAATATATCACGCTATTATCTACAGGTGTAGAGATGTAACCAAGACATTGGAGAAATCACAGCACGTTAACTATAAAGTATATAATTTAAGAGAAAAAAGAGATTTATGACGTAATATTTTTTGAATAAATGTGGGACAAATACATTTGTGATAATCGCCAGGTGGTGTCTAATTTCATTTAAAGTTACTATTGTGGCTAATGTGAGTTGGTTCCGGCCCCCTTCCAAAATTCCGGGTCCCCAAGATACTGAAAAGAAATAATACTAGCCTATTATTGTCGACTGCAAGAAAAAGGCATCTTCTCAAAAAGAGATTATAATAGGTAGATAAATAAGTAGATTCCAAAGACCTACTGCATTAAACATGTAAAATTCATTCATAAAACAAAGTAAAAAAAACTTACAAAAATAAACTTCATTCACGCATATTTTCGTTAAGAAACATCAAGCGTTCATCACATACAAAAATATTTTTATACAAGTCTAATAATATTAAAATATGAGTGGAAATGACATGATGTAGATTACGGAAATAAATGTATTTTTTATAAATTAGTTTTAGTGTCTATTTTGCACCATTGGCCTACTTTTGATAAAAACGTGTTTTCTTTGATGCTGAATATTTCTTCTGGTGAACTTAATAATCTAAATTATTTTTATAAGTAATAAAATATATGCCTATTATTGTCCTGCTGCAGGGCAAAGGCTTATTACGATATTATGATCTCCACGCGGGCTCAGAGTGAAAGCATCCACGATTCGAGAAAATGACAGAATATAAAGGAACGTTTAATTAAAAAAGAAATTACATTCACTATAGAAATGTGGTTGGAAATTGTATACAATATTTCTACGGCTTACAATATGAGATTACAAAATACCCACAGTTCATTACATCGTATAAACACATCATCGAGATAAACGACTAAGAAAATCTATATAACGACTGATGCTTGCCTATATTTGCTTAGTCAGTTACTAGTCTAATTTTTACCATACTGACAAAAGCGGGTTACGTTTTTGTTGTATTAATTATATTTCTTTTACTCTTGATTCTTTACCATCAACTCTTCACCGCTAATATTTGATAATATCTTAAAGTAGAATCAACAATCAAGAATACTTGTAATATTAAACTATTGTGACTTTAGTTACCTATTGAGAGCATTATCTATGAAAAAGTTATTTTATCATTTCAGAATGTTCTGACTGTTTCTGTCGGTTAAATATTACTCAGTAACTCGAGATTAGATTAAAAACACCGTTAGGCCGAGGAGGGAACATTAAAATGTACCGCCAAACCGCATCTTTCCTTTCATTTCCTGAAGTTTAATCAACATCAATGGTAACCAGATTTGGTTTCTTTTACATTTCCTTTGTCTTAGATATCAAAGAAGAGACTATCTACTGGAGTTGGGATTAAAGAAAATCTAACTTTTCAAGGTAGATAAATCCTTTTTTTACAGACCTCTAACTCATATTTTTGGTTTTTGCTTATCATTTCATAATGGTTCATACATGATTGAAACAGATTCTGCTCCTCATCTTTACTAAAATAAACAGTTTACCAGCCTGCCCTTCTGACTACGTCAATAAAATACAAAAAACCACTTAAAACATCCCCTAAAAATAAAACCGCGTACGAAATAAGGCGTCAAGTATCAATGTCAAGCCAAAACTGATACTCAAACCAACACAATTAATTCTGCAGCTATGACACAAATAGTTAATGAATTCTCGACTTTATTGCTTTCTTAATAGAAGTGGCTAGAGTGTGTTTTGACTGTAACATCCTTGGTCATGTTTTGAGGTATATCGTGTGACATACGTCATATCGAGTGCGTTCGTGCGATATGTAGAAATAGCTCGGTTTCCTGTGATTTTACGGTGTGGCCATAATAATGTGACACGGGGTGGCCGCTTTGAAATTATGAAAATAATTTGAGAAGACAATCCCAAGGGTGTTCGGAATAGGTCGTGTGTTCAATATAATCTTTAAACTGCAGCATTGGTTTAAAAATAGAACGATTTATTGATATAACCTACCCTATCTATATCGAAAAATGTCAGACGACATTAAATAGAATAAATTCACACATATGAGAGGCTTATTCTAAGTTAGGTGAATTTCTAACTGAAAAGATTTTTTAATAGATTGAAACTGGAAGAAGATAGTATGTAGATCCAGTCACAATATGTTTTGTGATAAATCCAAGAAACGAATTTCTCAATCTCATTGCAAAAAAATTGTTTAGTAAAGAAAATATTAAATAACCTAACCCAAAATAGAAATATCTTGAAAATGACAAAATTTTAAAGCACAATCCTAGAAACAAACCTCACAGCCAACTCTTTGAATCTTACTTTTTAACACATTATTAAATTAATCACTTAACATCTAATTAGCCGTAGTACCCAATAGTTTGTTATGACAACTTCAAAGCATAGGGTCGAGATATAGGAAACTATTAAGATAAGTACATTTGAAAGATGAAAAGGAATATTTTTAATTCCAACGACTTGTCGCGTCGGGAATATAAAAATATTAAAAAGACACACCGCTACATCCGTTTCCTGTTCAGATTTCGTAGTTTGCGCGTGCGCACGCTTTTTCCCAATTAAAATGGCTGCCGAAGGCGGAAGCAGAACGTCGTTCATAGTAACCCTATACGTCATTACCGCTTGTATTATGACAGTTGCGAAATTTGAATTCAACGGTTGTGTTGACGTTTAATTTGACAGGAATGTCAATTTGTAACCAAATGTCAAGCATTTTGGCACGACAGTTGATACACGCAGATGGTTTAATTTCGATATAGGCATGTTTTAATTTGTTTCGCAAAATGTGTCATTTTGTGGACAGCGTTGCGGTCTATTTGAAGTAGAAATTGCTAGAAGCAAAGTGTTGACAAACTTCCAAGTAAATTAGACAAACTTGTAAGAATTTAGTTAGGCGTAGAAAGCAAATGGACAAAATAAACAAAATCGTAAATGATGTTCACACATTTCCGCGTCATTATTTATGTAAATACTTTATGGTGTTAAAACTACACAAGTAAAGTTAACAACGAACAACATTGCACATCTGCGCGAAACAAATGAGCATCTTGCAAAGTAAGAGAGTAGAAACTTTGTAGGTAGTAAACATAGCATTAACAAAGGCAGAAACTATAAATATTATTCAAAACTAAGACTAAGAATAAGGACAAAGGCTTAATAATAATTGGAAGAAAATATAAAAATGAATATTTAATAAAATCCAATAAGTGTGCAAATACATATTGTTTTATTGATTTTTTAGAAATAAACTTGCTTATAAACTAGTAATTACTCAAAAAAAAAATACACAAAATAGATCTCATCTATTGTAATAGATAAAATTATCGAAAATTTCTTTACCGCTGTCATATTAAAATTTTATTTCAGTCAAATTTTATTTCTGGCGTAATTATCTCTTCAGCTGCAATATATTATTAGAATTCATCTTTAGCACAAAAACTGCACCATCATAAATTCTCATTACAAAAGCATAATTACTTGCATTTCTGCTAATAGGCACCGAATAGTGGAACCTTTTTTGCTACTGTTCGAACTTTTTCTACAGCTTCCAATTTTGGCGCGAAGGGTGAGCAGCCATCTTGAATTTATTTATAGAAGCACGCGCACGTTTCTTTTAGTTGCGTTCAATTAGTTTGATTTGTGGAAAATCGATTTCATGGAAATTGGAATGGGGAGTTTTTAAAATGCTATAAATCCATACTAATATTATAAATGGGAAAGTGTGTCTGTCTGTCTGTTTGTCTTTCTTTCACGGCAAAACGGAGCGACGGATTGACGTGATTTTTTAAGTGGAGATAGTTGAAGGGATGGAGAGTAACATAGGCTACTTTTTGTCTCTTTCTAACGCGAGCGGAGCCGCGGGCAGAAGCTAGTATTATTATAATTAAGAAATTTATTTTGACAAAACTAGGAAAGTCTTATGAAGTCGATTAGGAAACAATTCAAATATCATAAGAGAATGGACACAATAATAACGACTTCCAAATTTTATGGGAACTGTGATAAATAAAATAGAGGCCGATGTACAAGAACAAATCAGCAGAGGAGTATAATAATTCTACTTTAATTACTCTTTAATCGCTTTAAAGATTTTATTGGACTTGTCGAGTACGCTGGAACCCCAACAAAGAATATTGGCTAATTTTAAATCACGGTAATTGACAATCATGCAAACAAAAAAGTACACGATAGGAAACTAACAGTCATACTAACGGTGAATGATGTTACCCACCCACCTAATCTAACTAATGATGTAGACAATACGATTAGAAGTGATATTAAAACACAAAGAGCAGCAGATACAATCCATATTTCTGTTATCTTCAACCCACTAGACACATATTTCACGTCTGAATTGAAAATTGTTCCACTTCTTCAAAATCTCACGATAGAAAACTAAATATCTATGAAATTCCCACGTAAATTACTGTAAAGCTTAGAGTATTTTATGTGGTTACATCTGTAATTAGTCTTGCGCGTGGGCAAGTGCTAACATAGTTATTTATTGACCTTTTGCCAGCGGAAGCTTGTACTCATAATAGTTAATTTGGTTTATTAACGTGATATGTTTCGTCTGCTTTGTTAGGTCTTCATTTATGAGACTTTGTATGATCGTCTTGTCTATAGTGACTAAAGGTTTTTTTTGTGTCTCTTTTTTTAATGAAATCTTTTGGAGTTTTCATAAATATTGTTTCGTTTGCAGCTCTTCTGGGTTTTACATCTCTATGTGAATAGTTATTGGTATCATCTGTATAGTTTACAATTTTTGTTTAAATAGTATTTAAATTAATATCACTGTTTTCCCAATCAATGACACATTAAAGAGACCGTGATAAAATAATTATTATTAATTGTATTTCTGTCTGTCTTGAAACCTGCGTTTCAAACATCACAAATACGAACTAATTATCTTGAGAAAACACCATTATTCCTTTCATTGCTCTCATTGCCAGTTACACGGGCGTCTTAATTAAACAGGCGTTTCGTTCATCTACTAAACTTTAATACCGAAACATAATTTCCAATGTTTGTTCGTATCAACGTTACAGCTTGCATTAACATCGCTTTCACGATTTAGTTAGGTCTACAAAATCAAGAAAGCGAAATGTTCCCGCCTACATGCGTTTGCTCAGGAAGACTCGTAGACACGAAATAGATTGAGGCAGAAATCTCATTTCAAAACTTGATCACTTGATTGAGACAGAAAATAATAAAGGTTTAGGAGTGATGATGTAAAATTATTTTCTGAGAATATTTAATCGACAAATCGTCCATTTGGTCATGATTATGGAAATGGGAAAGCAGATCTACCCGTTTTAGGGTTCCGTACTAAAATGGTACAAAAGAAACCCTTATAGATACGTCAAGCCCGTCTGTTCGTCCATCCTCGGCATAAAGTTTAAACGGTTAGTGCTAGAAAAGTGTATTTACCATGGCAACAAATTGCTAAAGTTACTTCCGCTAGTTTATTTCTTTTTATATTCTTTTTATATTTATTCTTTTTACAAATTACACTTAATTGGTTATCATCATTGTAAGCCTCGTTTTTTTTGTGCCTATACAAATATACGTATAATATTTTAAATAATTTTAAAAGTAGACCTTCTCTACTTCCTTATTTGTTGGCATCTGCGCACGAGTTGATCTAATACGTCGCGCTCAATTTAGAAGACGAATTTACTCAACAAACAGGCGAGTACTATATTAGTTTATTAGAGAAAATGTTGGCTATGATGCCAAAATGTTACTTTAGTTCCTAACTAGCAGTCGTAAGTAGAAACTACAGAGGTTCTAGCTAGTTTAACCGTGTTTAATGATGTTTTAATTCTGTACTAATGTTTAAATCTATACAAGTATAATGAAGATGTATGTTTCATTGTTTTCCTGTTTGTTTGAACATTTTGCTACGAGCTCCAGAAACGAAGCGTTAGCTAGAGATAGCGGTAAACCCGCGGGGATCAGCTTGTATCTATACTAATAGTATATAGCTGAAGAGTTTGTTTGTTTGACCGCACTAATCTCAGGTACTTCCGGTCAGATTAAAAAAATAACTTTTTGTGGTAGATATTGAAGAAGGCTATAGGTTATATAACATCAATCTATCACTTACGAGAGCGGAGTTGGAACCAAAAATACGGGTGTAACCTTAGGGGTCACTTAGTACAATATTGGCGCTAATTCTCTTGTACACAAACTTCAATAAATAAAAGTCAAATGCATCTCTCTCTCTTTTTCCATTTCCAAAGAAAAGGACATAATATACATTTTAGTTTAAACCTGTTAAATTAGACAGCGCTTGAAGTAAATTGAAGTATTTATAGTTGCCATGTTTTTAATCGCGTCTTAATTATCTATGGAGTGTCTTGATTTGACAGGACTTAACTTATATTTTATCTTCTGTCCTTTTCTTAATAAAATGGAAAGAGAAAGATGCATTTAACTTAAATAACCCGGACTAACTAAGCCGGAGGTCGTGGGTTCGATTCCCATCCAGGACAAACTTTGTGTGATGAGCATGATAGTTTGTTCTGCGTCTGGGTGTAATTTATCTATAATATGTATGTATTTATAAAGTATATAAGCATGTATATCAGTTGTCTGGTTACCATAACACAAGCTCTGCTTAGCTTGGGATCAGATGACCGTGTGTGAGTTGTCCTAAGATATTTATTATTATTATTTATTATTAAGGTTAGTTTGTGAATAAGAGAATCGGCACCAATAACTTAATAAAATATTCTGGGACTAGTTTTATTCTCAAAAAGTACTTAAGTTTAATTTTACTTTGTTCGTTTACTCCCTAGATTCAACTAGTAACTTTAAGTAAGTCACTGACGTGAGAATTAAAAAAATATCATGATTATCATCATATCCTGCTGTATGTTTTTTTTATTTATTGTCAACAACAAAACATACCACCTATATTCTAGCAAATAAAGTTCTCATTCATTCATACGTAACATACGTAACAGTATTTGGTATTTTAGAACGATGTATTGTATTTAGTTAAGTTTATTTGCCCAAAAGCTAACATTTACACTAATATCCCAAAATGTCATCTACCAAAAATATTCACTTGTTTTATTTCTTTCCTTTTAACACAATATTTTAAAAAAGACACCTTCGTCCGTCCGTAGACGACTTCCGGAATCTATTTGGATGTCGTCGGCTTCCAATAGAATTCGGTAGGAAGTCATTAGTCATGGATTACTTAGTCCCGGTAGTGACGTTATGATCCCGGATAGTGTTGTTGGTAAACCCGGGATTAAAACGGTTTAGAAAAAAAAAAGATTTTTGTCCAATATGACCGCTTCGATGTGTGGGAATTAAAAGGCTTATAAATCTTGTTCATTTGTTATCTATATTAATATTGTAAAAAATAATTTTGTTTGTGTGTCTGTTTGTAATGGATAAAAACTAAAGTTACTGAACCGATTCTTATAGTTCTTCCACCAATATCTTTATACTGATGATGAAAGAATAGTTATCAGCAAGTAACGTAGACTATGTCAATCATTTGCTATTCTTCCAAAATTAAATTTAACTAAAATCTGTGCAATTGTAGTCTCCTAGCAAATGGAAATTATGAGAATGTTATGCATACATGATTAATTTGTGTTTTTGATTACGATTACTTGATGATTTGATTACTCGATAATTTTGATTACTTCTATAATATACATTGTTAGTTTTATAATAGTACTAGCTTTTGCCCGCGGCTTCACTCGCGTTAAAAAGAGACAAAAAGTAGCCTATGTTACTCTCCATCCCTTCAACTATCTCCACTTAAAAAATCACGTCAATGCGTCGCTCCGTTTTGCCGTGAAAGAAAGACAAACATACAGACAGACAGACAGACAGACAGACAGACACACTTTTCCATTTATAATATTAGTACTACTAACTGATACTGTATGATTTTGTATGATTATGCAGTTGGTGTGGTTTTTGTTAAATAAATAAATATAACATTACAATAAATATAATGACCAAACAAAACGCGGGTGAAGCCGCGAGAGACAGCAAGTATTATTACATTATTAGCATAATGCTATAACTACATGTCTTACAGGGTAACGCCTGATTAGTAACTATCCCATTTTGTAACGCTACATGCATATGTAAGACTGCAATTTCGGAAGTTGGTTGCAATTACAGGACAAGGAAACAAAGCCACCAACTTCCGAAATTACAGTCTTTGATTGTTAAATTGGTTTTTTACATCTTGTTTATGTCTTGTCAGTAAGGTTCTTATTTTTAGGCGGACTGGGTTTTTTTTTTGTTTTAACGTTTTGTGGTTGGTTTTTCTTTGCTTAGTTTTAATAAACAATAATGTTTTATAGTGTTTTTTTTTTTGGTGAGTGGGTAATCATCAAATGACTGCTCCCGTCCTGGGTGCGGCGGGAGGGCGTGTCAGACTTTTACTGACTAAAACCCACTCCATGTTCCTTCGATTGCCCTCTCGTTCCAGGGTCACGGTAACTATTATGAACATTGTTTTATAGTGATGCACTGCAAACATCATATCATCTTGTAGCGGCTAAAGAAATAATATTTCAGAAAATTTAACGACTATTTTAACTTCCAAAGACGCGGGTAAACCGTGGAGAACAGTTAGTTTAGAAATAAAGATTAATTGACGATCAATTTTCTAATCGCTTAGAGATCGATATCAGAATTTTATTATAATAGATAATAAATTTACTGAACACTTAAAATCAACAAAAGAATTAGCAATAAATCGTATGTAATTAGATATTACATTTAATAGTATGCCGTGTTCAAATCGATAAAGTTTTATTATATGATTCCGTATAACGTAATAAAACATGCGTTTACCGTTTAGTATATAATAAAACGTAATAAAACATGCGTTTACCGTTTAGTATATAATAGTAATCAGTTTCCTATAACTTTCTAGTTTCAAGTTACTCTATCTGATTTAGTGCGCTAAGGGATATGACTATAAAATGAATACAGAAGTATTACTTTGAAATAAAATATGTCACCCGTAAACGTAATGTAAAGCAATGCGCCATGTTATCTCTGCACTAATTTTCTATAATAAATTTAAGAACAGTCCATTTTTGTACATTGCCACATGAAGTTAAATCTTCTTCCATATATGAAGAGACATGTTTTTGATGGCATTTAACATGAAATATGGACAATAGATTACTTTTAGAACTGGAGGTGCACTAAGAAGTGATTAAACGTTAATTCAATCTCTTCAATTTAGACAAAAATTTAGAGCCTTAATTTAATCAATTTAGAGCCTAAAGTGAAATAAGCCACGGCAGTTTGTATGAAAATAGGCATACCTCATGAATCAGTCGATGAAGGAATAAACGTAAATTAAATAGATTAAATAAATAAATAATAATAATAATAAATATCCTGGGACAACTCACACACGGTTATCTGATCCCAAACTAAGCAGAGCTTGTACTATGGTAACCAGACAACTGATATACATACTTATATAATTTATAAATACATACATATTATAAATAAATAACACCCAGACACAGAACAAACAATCATGCTCATCACACAAAGTTTGTCCTGGGTGGGAATCGAACCCACGACCTCCGGCTTAGTAGTCAGGGTCACTCACCACTAGACCAACAGGCCCGTCAGATTCCGTCTGACTTAACAAGAAAGTATCTGTTTTTGTTCCTTGCCATATTATATACCTCTAAGTCATTAAGTCCATGAGGTTTACCTTTCAACGACTAAGCGACAGCCGGCTGTCGCGCTGCTATTGTCTTTCTTTTGTGTCTCAAATCACGTGTGTTCGAAGGTTTAAATAAATAAAAATAAATAGGTATACTACGCAAACAAGACTGGCCCTTCTCCTCTTCACTTTCTAGTAGCTCTACCAGAGCATAATAGAAATGTACTGTCTTGACCGCGATTATTTATGCGAAGCCAAGTGCGAGGCAAGTTGTCTGTTTGTTCAAACGCTTGGTCGAGGTGTTCATTTAAATAATAACAAGAGTGAGGTGATTGTGAATGCGGTAGTCGTGTACATTCAGCAAAAGAGATATGTTACCAGGCCCGTCAGATACAATTAATGTTTTTTCATTAACCAATGGATATATATTTTAATTAAAATTTCAAATGTTGTAGAAAGTTATTTGTTCTTCAATCAATTTAAATTTCATTTGGATACATCAATCGGTGTTCAAGAAAACCTTAATGAAAAGGTAATTATTTTTTCCGTTAATTAAAGTTTATCCATACTAATATTATAAATCGGAAAACGTGCCTGTTTGTTTGTCCATTTTTCATGGTAAAACGGAGCGACGAATTGACGTAATTTTTTAAGTGGAGATAGTTGAACGTATGGAGAACATAGGCTTTTTGGCTCTTTCTAAATTGTTAATGTGGACGGTCCTTACTTTTCAAAATAAAAGTCATTTATTATCTAGACCTACCTAGGGCAACGGAGTTGTTAGAATTTTAACCCTATTATTATATCTGACGATATCCCTGTATAGTTGTCTATTTTACTGACTGTACCTGATTCAAGTAGTTTGAATAATTAGTTAGGCTTAATGAAGTATAGAGATAGAATAGAATTAGCCTTCTCTATAAAACTTTCTCTTAATCCGAAATATCTTAGAATTTATCCAAAAGTCTGAAGGCGGCCAATCTAAACCTATCGTCGATTTATCAACTACCAAATGGCTCTAAATTGAACGTAAAACGGGAATTAGTATGATTCAGAGCTTTCTTATCCAATATCGGGAGTTTGGGTGCTAGATGGGGCTAAGTTTCGTCCGGTCCGGCCGAAATAGGAATTTATTTAATATTAATAATACTTGAGGAGTGTGTGCGTTTATTAGGCTAATTTTGTACGGTTCTAAATGTAAAGGTTTAAAACATAATAAATATAATGTTATTTTGTATGGTTAACTTGAAAAACTTTTTTCATTAAAAAAAAAAATATCTTTGGACAACTCACACATGATCATCTGATCCCAAACTAAACAGGGCTTGTACCTTGGTAACTAGACAACAGATAAACGTACTTATATAATTAATAAACACATACATATTATAGATAAATTACAAAAAAGTTTTTTATCTGACCTAAAATATTAATGATATGAAATTCCTGTTTTGACCGGAGCGGACGAAAATTAGCAGCCAAAACAATTGTTCAGCCCTAGATAGTATCGGGTTTGGGCACAATAAGGCCCTAGAGGTATTGTAAGAGATAAGCCGACAATGTTGTGGGATACCACGGAACATAGGCTATTAAAGACTATTGTTGATATTCCTACATATTCAGCTACATAGTCCGCATCGGACTAGTCTGTAACGGTTAATGTAAGTGGATATATAAATCCATACTTACTAATATTATAAATGCGAAAGTAACTGTCTGTCTGTCTGTCTCTTCTTCACGCCTAAACCACTGAACCGATTTGAATGAGATTTGGTACAGATATAGTCTGGGACCCGAGAAAGGGCGTGTCAGACTTTTATTGACTAAAACCCACTCATGTTCCTTCGGTTGCCCTTTATATTCCGGGGCCACGGTAACTATTACAACTATTCCGTGACCCCGGCAGCTAGCCTAGCCCCACTTATGTAGTTGCCAAGACGATGCAGCCCAAGTACGGTGAGCTACAAATCAAGCTTTACAAAACCAGTATAAGCTGACTTCTGATTGTACGAAAAACATACACAATGCGAGGTCAATTAGAGATCAGCTAAAACTGGTTTTGTATAGCTTGATGAGTAGCCGTGTGTACAAGATGGATACTAGAGTACAAACTAGATTTAGCCGTAAACACATCATTTCCATCACAACACTTACGGGAATGTTTCTATTTCAAGATTTTCAGCACTACCTCGTGCGAGGTCATTGACACATTTTCTGTTTTCATGAAAATTTTGCACCTACTCATTAAGGGGCGTCATGGAAATATGATGAATGACGACTGTGATAAGAATAGTACACAGCTCTGAAAAGTCTACCTAATTGGTTGTACCGAACAGGAGTACTAAAGACTCCCACTTAGTCCTACTATTTTGTTATTGATCAATAGGGAAAAGAACCGCAGTTCTTCCGTGAAACGAGTGGAAACAAACCGAATATTATTGACTCCGCACGTATTTCAATCAAGCCTAGAAAGCAGCACCAACATAACATGCAACTTGCCTTAAAAAATTTAAATCTACAAGTATTCACTCAATCGGATTGGCGGGATTAAAACTATATATTTTGTTAATCTGATAGTAAACCATAATTACTGTAAAGTCAACAAAATCTGTCTAGCAATTTTTGGATAAAAGATTATCAAACATCCACCACATTTATGATATTAATAGGATATTTATATAACCATTCATTTAAATGGATTTCCGAAAAAAATATATAATTAAGTCTATTATCTAGTGGTCAATGCGCTATATCAATTGCCTTGGGCCAATTTCATATCGAAGCTAACACTGCCCACATCTATAGATTGAAAGACAATTTCCAATAAATCATCTTCACATAAGGGAAGAAACAGACTTATAACGCGTTAAGCCACGCCACGTCTTATGTAGAAACCAGAGGTAATGTAATATCTTTTTTTTTTGCCTAAACAGTGTGATCTTCGGCCGCATTTCAATGTCGGCTATGCTACGTGTAGTGTATTTACATCTAGTTCATCCTCCTCTCTTCTACTTGATCTACGCATATTGTTTCTCTGCAAACTGATGATAAAAATTATAAAATGATTATAATTTTGTAATCATGGGGCCGGTGTTTCCTAGGTGACAAATGCATACAATTGTATTGGTTAAAACATAAGAGAACCATGATTGGATAATGTGGTACCCAATAAAAATGGATAAAATGCGTTGTGTGGCGTTGAATGTTACAAGTGTGCTACAGCCTTAGTTATGACACGCCAGGAACAACAGATAGCGCGATGTGCATAGCAATGTAACGCGTCACAGTACAGTTATAACGTAACTTTTATTGTTACGTTTTTGGTAAAGCAGGGTCGTTTCGCACCGATACGCGGCACTATGACTTTTTGACATAGCGATATTTTACATAAGATATATCTATGCTTGTTGAAGTTCGTTGAGACTTGATGTAGACGTTAAAAATTTTGCTTCTAATAATGGTTGTGAGAACTGAAAATTTGGACTTCGAACTGCATCTCAAAACATTCAGAAAAAAGCGGTGGACAAGGGGTAGATGCTTGACCAAGATATGGCAAGACCGAGATAATTTCTCAATTTTTCGAAGAGGCCTACGTTTAGTATTGGACGGAAATACCTAGGTTGATTATTTATAGAGTACTAACTTTTGCCCGCGACTCCGTCCGCGTGGAATAATCGTTCCCGTTCCCAGGAGATTTCCGGGATGAAAACTATCCTATGTTCTTTCTCGGGTCCCAGACTATATCTGTACCAAATTTCATTCAAATCGGTTCAGTGGTTTAAGCGTGAAAGAGAGGCTGACAGACAAACAGAGTTACTTTCACATTTATAATATTAGTACGGATTGGCCTATTAACTCCAACTAAGTTCAGATATTTTCTATTAATAAAATCACTTTTTAATTTAAAATATCAACCACAAATACCAACAAACCTTATAATCCTCAAACAATAAATAATCAAACAAAACAAAAACACATTAGCATCTAATGACTCCTATACCAAACAACAATGTACTACCGAATGTACTAACGTTAATGTTCATCGCCTGCGCACGCGCCGATTCCCGCTAACGATGACTGATGCGCTGTTTATGATCTATGGATCTGTTTTCCTCTTTTCGCACCTATTTTCAACGGATTTCGGGTTAACCCTTGTTTTTGTTGAATGTGGAGCACGAGTTGATTATTTTTATAGTTTTAGTTGGATTAAAAATAATTATAGCGTTTTTAGTTCGACATTGGTGCCGATTCTCTTGTGCACAAACTATCGTAAATTTAAGTTAAGTGCATCTTTCTCTTTCCTTTTAATTAAGAAAAGGACAGAAGATCAAATATTAGTTAAGTCCTGTCAAATTTAGACAGTCCATAGATAATTTAGACGCAATTTAAAAACATGGCGTCTAAATATATGTCAATTTTCATCAGGCGCTGTCTAATTTGACAGGATTAAGTTAAAATGTATCTTCTGTCCTTTTCTTTAAGAAATGGAAAAAGAAAGATGCACTTAACTTAAATTTACGATAGTCTGTGCACAAGAGAATCGGCACCAATGTTTGAAAATATTAGTCAAGTGTAAGTCGAACTCGCTCTCAAAGGGCTTTTTGCCCCTGTTGTCTGTTTCAAGAAATATTTTTGTCATTTTTATTATTCCAAATTGACGATTTTAGAAGATAAAGAGCGTTAATGTTGAGCGGACAGAAAGACTGACATACACATAAGTAATCCTTAATAAGAGAAAACAGAACTCTTATTACGGAGTACTCTCATTTAATGTGCGAACCTGTAAAAATGGCCATATTCACATTTCTTTATTCCGTCATGATTTTAAACAATACATCCATTATTTCACAATAGATATGGTCATTCACCTTTCGCCTACAACCATCCTACTGACACAATTTACCCTGTTACATCTAGATCTGCAGCACAGTGGCACCTAGCACATTCTAGGTCTTATTATCTCATCATAGGACGCTGTTTTTACTCCTACTTCCATTTGATATAAATAGGATATACATAGGTAGAATGCTTACTAAATAAGTACAGTCCGTGATACGCCACTTGTTAGAGTTTCTTTAATGTTCTTCTCTAAAAAAAATTGTGATGGCCCAGTGATTAAGGTGCCTGACTGTTTGAATCTGGGCAGGCATCTTTGTGACTTTTTTAATTCCTATGTAGTGGGCAAAGCAGATAAGTATCCAGGGCCGTCATATACAATTGAGGTTTTCTTGAATACCAATGAATGTATTCAAATGAAATTTAACCTAATTGAAGAACTAGTCAATTTCTACTATAGTTTAAATTTTTATTAGTAATATTCGTGGGTTTTTTAGAAAACTTAAACTGTATCTGACGGCCCTGGATACTTATCTGCTTTGCCCACTGTACTTTCAAAAAGTTTGTCTTGGACTTCACTGACATCCCATGTCTCGGAAAGCAATAAAGCCGTTGGTCCCGGTTGTCAATCGTTACGGGTAGGTAGTCAGAAGCCAGAAAGTGTGACCAGATTACAGTGATAGTGCAACAAAGTAAGTAATATTTTGTATTTTAATCTATACTAATATTATTATTATGAAAAGGAAATACTTCATTGCTTGTTGGTAATGGAATTGAATCCTTACTAATATTATAAATAAGAAAGTAACTCTGTCTGTCTGTCTCTTCTTCACGCCTAAACCACTGAACCGATTTGAATGAAATTTGGTACAGATATAGTCCGGGACCCGAGAAAGGACATAGGATTATTTTCATCCCGGAAATCCACCGGGAACGGTAACTTTTTCACGCGGACGAAGTCGCGGGCAAAAGCTAGTAAACTATAAAACTACTCGATCGATTTTAAAAATTCTTTCACAAATTCAAAGCTACGTTAACAGCGAATAACATCATGCTATGTCCCATGGGAGCGAAGCACTAACCAAAGACTTAATTTATCGCGAGGGAAACCGCAAGGGAGAGCTAATGTTTTTATATTTTCCTAGATTTCGAATATTCTATAACAAAATGATAACAATGATATGAGCGTACTTACATCTTCGATTTATTTCAAAAACTTTCTTCGCCCGATAATTGGGACAGTCGCCAAATAGGAGCTTAACCAATACAAAAATATAAGTGTTGTGTCTATCTGAGAAAATTACAAGAAATCGGTCGAAAATATTAGATGAATCAGTGAAATTATAATACGACGAAGCATTCTTTGCCTACTCAATCGGTTTTGTTCGACCCTGATTGGTCGTGGTAGCTGAGCATTAAAAGATGTCATCAGCTGACTTCGATGAATAGTGATAGTATTTTAGTACTAGTAGTATTTTAGTACTTTTACATAGTACTTACGTACAATATAACTCATTTCTAAAAGGTACTTCGAATTCTTTCTTCATTGAATGAAATTATTCCACAGTTGGGTAAACTAATTAAAGTAATTAAAAGTAAAAAAAAATCAACCCTTAATACAAAATTAGTACTTTTTATAGAAAAATACAACAGCAACAGCTAACTAGTTAATATTAGTGACTATTGTCGACTTCCTTCAAAATAATCAAAAATGGCTAATTGGTGACCGCGATGTGCTACTAATCGCACATCTCGAGAGCAGCTGAACCGATTTCGCCAATTCTTTTTTAGAAAATTCCTTGAGGTTGAGTTTGGTTCTTACGCCTGCAAAAAATTTAACTGTTGAATTATTATCTTACTAGCTGACCCGGCGTCCCAAATCTGCCGCCATAAGGAAAAAGGACGTTTCTACATAAAGTATGAAACGGAGAAAAAAATTATTAAACATTTAAAAACTTAAAAAAATCGCTGTGTGAAAGGTAATAAACAAAATCATTATTTTGTGGGGCAAAAAGTTGTATTAGAATTGGATCTGTATGAATTAATATTAAATTTTAATGAAATATTTTTTTTTATATTTTAGAAATTAGTTTTTCCGTTTCTTTTTAGTAAAAAAATATCGATAAAATACGTGATACTGCAATGAAAAGACGTATCTGGCTAGATACGTCCTTTCAACTTAGTATTTTTTTTAAATGTCTTTCCTACTTAGGGATAATGGGTTACCAGATTCTAATAAACTTAATAAAAAAGACGTAAGTAGCCATTTGCTGCTTTTCAACTTAGCATAAATATGAGTAAGTACATATTTAATGACCTTAAAAAATATCGTTAAATGTAACTGACGTAAATTTTAACATGATAATTATGTTGTATTAAATAAAACACAAAGTATAAGAATCAGACCTATATTTTTAATAAAGAATTACAAAAATAGCAATTACAAATCTCCTGTTCTCCTTCCCTTGACTACTTCATCGAAATCGAATCGGTTCTAGAATCTTTGGGTCCGGAGTACGCACATCACGTAATCATGGGTGACTTCAACATTGGTGTTGAAGTCACCCATGATTACGTGATGCCTCCCCTCCTAGCCCATACTTTCTCCTGTAAGCTCCTGCATCTGGTTGAATTAGCTAGTTTGCACGTGTTGCCACTCTAACCAACGCTTTACAACATTATCGGTGATGATTCCTGGCTCGACCTTATCCTTGTCTCTAATCCTTCCTTAGTCTCCTCACATGGTCAGCATGTGGCTCCCGGCTTTTCCCATCACGACCTTATTTTCCTGCCTTATATTCTGAAACCACCAAAACCCAAACCAGGTACAAGTACAGGCGTGCCTTTGCGAAGATGGATACCGTTAAACTTTTGGAAGATGCTTCTGTCATTGACTGGATACCTCTACAAGAAGCAACAACAATTGACGACAAAGTTGATATGTTCAACACAGCTGTAGTGAGGTTGTACGACAAGCACGCTCCTATCAGAAAAATTTAGCTGAAGCGTCCTCCTGCGCCTTGGATTAACCGAGGTGTACGGATGGCAATGCGGCAAAGGGATCGTGCGTTTCGTAGGTTCAAGAAAGATCGGACAGAGGATAATTGGAGCCTCTTTAAAGCTGCTCGCAATCGTTGTAATCAGATGATACGTAACGCTAAACGCCGCCACATTCTTGATAATATCACTTCTTCTTCTCCTGCCGATATTTGGAAGTTCCTTGGAACTATGGGTATCGGCAGATCGCGACATTCAGACCTTCCTAAAACAATTGGTTTAGACGATCTAAATCACCATTTCACCTCTGTTTTTACGCTTGATAGTATATTATAACCAAATGTCAAACTATGGATTACCTTGCTGGACTGACGCGATCTAATATTACCCCTTTTACTTTTAAACCAGTCGATCCTAGTGAGATCAAAAAGATTATCCTCTCCATTAAATCCAAGGCCGTGGGTTGTGATGAAATAAGTCGCAACATGATCGTATTGACTCTCGATCAGCTCGCGGATAGCCTGTGTCCGACCACTTCCTAAAATTAATAATCCCACCCTTCCCAATCACTTTCGACCAATTTCCATCCTTCCCTTTCTGTCTAAAGTACTTGAGGTCTGTGTTCACCAGCAATTCTCCCACTTCATTTACCAGAATTCCCTCATTAGTCCTTTCCAGTCTGGATTCAGGCCAGGCCACAGTACCGTTTCTGGTCTCCTTAAAGTGACTGATGATATAAGGCGGGGAATGGAAGAGACAAAGTTTCTATTTTAGTGTTGATAGATTTTTCCAACGCTTTTAATGCCGTCAACCACGAAGCCCTTTTGTCCATCCTCTCCTATCTTATGGTCTCTCCCGAGGTTCTGGATTGGTTTTCTTCCTATCTTTGGGGGCGTCAGCAGTCTGTCCTGATGGGAGACTCATCTTCCAGCTGGTGTGATCTTGTTGCTGGCATCCCTCAAGGCGGTATTTTATCTCCACTTTTGTTCTCTATTATATAGACCTCATAACTACCGAGCTTCAGTGTGCGTATCATCTTTACGATGATAATTTACAGCTCTACAGTCAGGCAAGTGTCCATAACATATGCGGTGTTATAGAGGAGCTTAATCGGAACTTAGCAGTGGTTAAAGATTGGTCTGATCGGTTTGGGAAAGCAGTTAATCCAGCCAAATGCAAGGCTATCTTTATTGGTAGCACTCACAGCTTGCGGCGATTGAATCGTATAACGGTGCCGACAGTAACTTCAAGAAGTCTCACCGTTATGGTTTCCTTAAATCTTCTTTCCCTATCCAAGCGGTTTTCCTGTGGAATGCGCTTCCTCAGAATATCAGGATGGCTACCAATCAGTTCACATTTAAAGTAAAAGCTCGAGAACATTTACTTAAGGAATTAGCAGACTCACAGTCAATTTGTTGTATTTATTTGTATCTTTCTCCACTTTTTATATATAGTATGTATATATATAACTGTAACTGTAACTGTATTTTGCGCCAACTATGTTTTGTCTTTGCATCACCCTAAGTCACCTGATACGTTAAAATTTTATTTAATCTTTAATTATTATATCATTGGGTATGCTTAAATATTTACAAATAATGATTCTAGTAAGTTTAACTTGCGATTTTTCCGTAGTCGGAGCTCGAAGAGCTGCGAGCGCGTACTGTCTGTCGCTTTGACTACCTGGACGCAACTGAAGTGTAGTACTCCAATCGCGGGCCCCGCTTCACTCCGCACAACTAGCAATACTACATAGAAAAGGCACTACTGCCACTTGCGCCTGCCCATTTTTCGTCACACTAAGCTGAAAAGGCACATCTACGCAGAACAGTCTTTTCTTCGTATGACCATGCAGAACTGTCTTTTCATTTTATGATAAATTATATATTTCTTAGATAAATTAAACGCTTCTACTAAGATGCGTTTTTTCAACTTAGTGTACGACAGAAGTGTCTTTTCTGTTTAGTAATATTTGATTCATATTGCAAATGCGTCTTATTTAACAGTTCGATTTATAGGGTTCCGGTTAATTTATGCAAATTATAAAAATACTGGTGAATGCCATTTTTTTTACTGATTCCGAATATGTATATAACTCAATTTCGACAAAAATGTTAGATGCGTCTTTTTTCCTTATGGCGGCAGAAATAGCAGAAACAGTATTAAAATAACAAAAAAATCAAGAATCGACTGTTAGGCCTAAACAGTACGAATTTAGCCGAGTCAGCTAGTTACTTATAATTTCCTTCAGTTCTCTAAGAGATGAGTTTAAGATGATCGCCATACATTCCCCTACACAATCTTTAGTCCATAATAGGAACAGGATTCGCGTCTATTAATTCACTAACATGTTCATCCCACATTACACGCCGGAACGCGATTATTTTCAAAAAACATTCCTGCCGATACCCACACGTGGTAAGTGCGAAACCGCGATAGACTAATGCAAAGATTAGGTATTTCCGTTGCTGTTACGCATCTGTAGTGCTTAATCTGTGACTCATAGAATTCTTGAGATATTTTTTGAATAAAGAATTTTGAAAGTAGGTAGGTAAACCAATATGTTGCCGTCATATGGTTGAGCTTAAAGTTGGCTATGTGTGCCAAAGGTCATTAATCTGTTGAATTGCATTTTGGATTTAGAAATAATATGGTCTGTCCGCCTACGAACAGAATGTTTTATTATTGTTAACGATAGTTTAACAAAGCGTCTATAAAGTTAGGTAATATTTTTTTATTGCACAATATTAATTTCTCTAGTACCTATTGTGTTTATTTTTGAAATTCCCAAAGGTGTTCCAACAAAGTTCTGTCATCTTGGTAGGAAGTATAAAAATAAATACTAAAATATTATTAGAGAAGTCTTTCTTAGACAGTAGTAAAATAGTTAACGTAATTAGAAAAACTCGCTCATCAAAGTAAAAAACAATACTTCTTGACACTAACTAATAATGAAGGTAACATTTTTAATTTCTTTTTTCTTATTTATATTTAATCTTATAAAAAAAAGCAAGACAAAAATCTTTATCTCTTTAATGAAGATATAAACAAAAGGTAACGTTTGGTTCGTCTGAATACTAAACCAAAAATAAATAAATATTTTTTCATCCCACCTATTCGAAAAAGACGACTTTGTTCCCCTTTAACTACGCCCAAAGTTGGGGTTTTCTATAAGAAACTTTCAGCGGGCAATAGTGACGCTCCAAATTCAAAAAGTGCGCCTAAAAGTAACTTTTAATCGCACTTTTTAAATTTGGAGCGTCACTGCATGCGTGCATGTTTTACGCCCTGTTATAAGTGAGCCTAAAACTCTTTGATTTTGGAACGTCTTAATGCTCAGCGCCAAGGGAATCGAACGCAAATAATGAATGGCTGGTACGACGGCCAATACCATTAGTCACAAACTACAGCCCGAGTTCTCGTAAAAAATTTCACGGATTGTTTTGCAGCAAATAGTATGATAATAATAGCAGCTACAATAATTATTTTACAATAAAGTTTGAGGCGCCTTTTATTTTCTCATAGGGGGTGATGAAAAGTAGAGTGTATAACTCGGGCGCAAAATATATTTTTGGCTCGGGCGACGTACTTTGAATCCCTCGCTACGTTCGGGATTCTATTTAAGAATCCCTCGCAAAGCTCGGGATTCTACTTTAGAATCCCTCACTTCGCTCTGGATTCAAAAAACGCCCTCGCCGTAAAAATATTACTTTTCGCCCTTGTAATACAATCTACTATTTTACGCTTTGAATACTACTCAACCCGCATTTAAACAAATCTGATACTCCATAAAAGCTTTACTGAGTTCTCTGTCTCCGATCTCCACACTCGCCTATGACAGCCGGCCACTGTGCCAGGTCTTTGTCATTTAACATAAACTCAACATAGCTGTACTCACACTTAAATTAGTCACAGATCAAGATATGTCAGAAGGCGTAATTCTAATCACAGAAATAGTGAAAATGGAATAAGAAAATGGACATTTTATTATACAATGAATCTGCTATTTGGTAGTTAATTTTGTAAATGTATGCATCATTTCTAGTATTTGTGTGGATAATTTCGTTAAACCTTGGAACACACGTCGTGTGATTCGAGACAGAATAGAAAGACAACAAATAGCGCAGCAACAAATAGCACAATAGCAGCGCAACAGTCGGCTGTAGCTTAGCCGTTAAAAGGTTAAAGAACAACTGTACATTTAATATTATCATAAAATATATTGTTTATTTAGCTTTGTATTCAATAAATTAATAATTATTTATCTTTCTTGTGACCCACAATGACAGAATAAATCTTGTTTTCTTTGATTTCGCGTAAAACAACTAACCAGCCTTTTTTAAACGGCCACTGTCAGTTAAACCCTATTACACTTTTTTACTGCTTATTTGGACTATTTTGTAAAATCTTTTAGTTGTTAGTTGCAGCAGATGAGGTCAGGACCTCAAATAAAGCCTTTACAAACTAATAAAGCTCAACAACTTAAAAACTAAGAAGCCTGGTAGAAGATAACCAAGGCATCAATCAACTTTCAAGTGATTTTTTTGTCATTTTCTTCACAAAGTTCAATAAATAGATAAATAAATACCACCAACTATCAGTTTCATAAACTCAAACTTCTCACCAAGTCTATCGAACGTCGCAAGTGAGGTCTGACTCACTTGACCTTGATGCAGACGCCAGCGAGACGAAGCCCAGACGACGGAACAACAAAACGTCTCGTTACTCATGTGTCACAGAGATGAGGGGATTATAGGGCTGCTACTTGAAGCTGTGGCTTTCTTTGTCTCTGTGGTGGAGCTAGGGCTGGTGTGGATTGACTTTTATATCATTGGATTCAAAATTCAAAAATTCAAGGTATTTATTTCACTTAGACCATTTACAGGTACTTATGAACTGTCAAAGAGTCAGTCGGTTTGTCAGAAAAGTGACGCCAATTGCCTGTTCCAAAACGTAGATCTCTATGGAGAAGAACAGGCAAGAAACTCCACGGACACTCTTTTTAAAATAATCATGGTTTACAAGATCTTGGTAACAGTCTTTTTGGTGCTTCTTATGTGAAATCAATGTAGGTAAATAACAAAAAAATGTATAAAAAGTATGAGTAATAATATAAAGTCATGGCAGTTAAGAGATGACAGGTCTCAACTGACAGCGCCCGTTCACGAGCATGATGGCATCTGGTACACAATTAAAGTATAAATCTGCTCGGTATGTGTAAAAAATTGGGGTGAGGAGTGTGTGTGAGAAGAAAAAAGAAACCCGTGATGTGCCAACTTCAAACAAAATGGGATAAAGCTAAGGAGAGGCATTGAATTACCAAATAAGCTGATGGTCTACCTGATGTAAAGTAAGTGCTGCCTATAGACTATGTAATGCCAGAGGCCTTGCTGAATTTTTGCCATCCTAGAGACAAAGATCTTATGTCACATGTAGGCACCCATATGTTTCATTGATGACGGCAGAAGTTCTGATGTGTTTGTTATTATTGTACGCGAGCTTCGAGTGATGTTATACCTACCTTATTTAGACCATATTGAGAGAAAAAGTTGATGGTTTAATTTTATAGTCATGTAAGGACTTTTCAGAACTTCTACTCCAGATGGAAATAGTTTTTTTTTTTTGTTATAAAAACCGCATAATATTATCTGGACAACTCTCAATGAGACTACTGAATTTATGCAATATAACTGACCTTGGAGAGTCCAAAACCTCTTAAAAAAAATTCATTTACAAATAGTTATTGAACTTTGTCTTAAACAAACTTTACTACATATTTTTCTTCTTACTCTAAAAATATCTTTGGAAGTGTCAGGCACTTCTGCATGCAAATCTTAACTAATACCAGACTACAAATACTTTTGGAAGTGTCAGGCACTTCTGCATGCAAATCCTTAATTAACACAAGACTAGCCAATTCTTCTACAAACAAAATATTCACAGATCATACGTCAAAGAGCTCTTAAGAAGCTACTCCTTAACGCCGACTGCATTACATCCGACTGCCACTTGACTTAGCGGAGAAATGGCTGCAGTTCGAATGCCGATAAAAAATAATGCACCACTTAAGGATAGTTAAAAAGGATTTTTTTCTAATGTAGTCTATGTTTTACACTGTATTTTGAATAATATGGGATGTTTCTTTTTCTGGTAAATTCAGAAATTTGAGGTGGAATTTTATACGAACGATTGGCTTTTGCACTTCTTCCTTTGGTTCTAGCGGAACAACTATTTTCTAAATGTATTTGTTCTGAGTGCGATTATATGTGTATGAGAGTTTGTTTGTTTGTCAACGCAACCACAACACAAGACAAAATCCTAGAGTGAAGCAACGTTTAAAAAAAACAGCCCATTCTTGTCCCAATGCAGTGCAAAGACCTCTTCTCATACAAAGAAGGCACAAGCACATGGTCACCACGCTTGCCCAAGGCAGAGTAACGCTTTCAGTGTTTAAAAGATTATATAAATTTAGAGTTCTTCAGGATATTTTCCTTCAACGTTATTACAAAACCATATAGCAATATTATATAACCTTTCGACGACCAAGCGACAGCCCGCTGTCGCGCTGCTATTGTTTTTCTATTGTGTCTCGAAACACGCGTGTAGGAAGGTTTAAGCTATAACAACTAAATATCTAAAAACCAACAACACTTTCCTGCAAAACACACCCTATAAACATTGTAGGAAAATGTAAAACGTCGGCTATACAATTATCATGGCACTAAAACATATTTACATTACAATTAGCCGCGGGTCTGCCCGGGTCTCGGGTCCATCGTAAAACAATTCTCGTTGTGAAGAGCTTTGCAAACATGGGTCCGTGGTGTCACCTTGCAGAGGTCAGTTGAGGACATGTGCTGTGGAGGTATGGCAGAAGAACTTTTATTTTTATTTATTTATCTCAACATCATGGGTACATTGTTCACTCCGGGTAAGGTAAAATCTTAAATAGAGAAAGGTGTCTAAGACAGGATAGCCCTGAGTTACAGATCACCTGGTTCTTATATAGTCATGTAATTTTATGAACAATCAGCTGGACATTAAAAAGAGTTATATTTGGACTATTGCTCCGCTCCTGTGAGTAACAGCATAATGCTATAGTCTTATATTATTTCTAATAAACCTGGCTATCATATATCCACAAGTTTTAATTTAATCGGACTGATAATCTAATCATTCACCGTTTTTTTGTTTGTTGTTTGATAGATGCTTCGATGAGATCCAAAATTAATTATTTTAAGTTATAATTTACCAACAATTCACCGCCTTGCTAAGAATAATAATTATTTACTCTGTTAAAATTAAAAAGGTTTTTGGAATGATTATATTTTTTAAATTTTCAAGTTGCACAGTTTATCTATAGAAAAATTATGATAAATACTTTTATTCTTGTTATACCTCCCGCTTAACTTGAAATAATTAAAATATTAGATTTATTTACGTTATTTTATTCGCTTAAGTAGATGCGAATGTGTTACTTATTAAACAACAATTATTATTTAAGATTATTAACAAAACGAAAAGAAATTTAAATACTAGTTTTACAGAAACAAATTATAAACTTTGTTTAAACAAACTTGTACTTCTGCAAACCACCACATCGGTACTCGCATAATATTACAATAAATATCAATACAGCCGTGTTTTCATATTAATTATGATGCCCTCAGCTTTATAATGGGCGTAAAGAGGCCTTTTGTACTAACTTACAGCATTATCTAGTACATAAACGTATTCATTATCATCATAAATTGATTTTATTTCTTCCTTGTGTATTTAATAGTTAACTATACTTAATTTTATATAGCTTTGTAATATTAATATTTTACGTTAAGTAAAGGTGTAATTACGGTATAAGTAGGTGTTGTGATAGCCCGATTGGTTGGATTGAATGGTCGGATTGACCTTTCGACGACCAAGCGACAGCCGGCTGTCGCGCTGCTATTGTCTTTCTGTTGCGTCTCGAATCACGTGTGTTCGAAGGATTAAAGCCTCTGTCATACTGGTGCGATATTATCGGTCGATAAAAACGCATGCGTTTTTGCGATAAATGTTTTTAGTATATTATGTACTAGCTATTACCAGCGGTTTCACCCGCGTCAGGTTTGGTTTTTTAGTTAATTCTCTGCTCCTGTAGGTCATAGCACGATATTATAAAGCCTATATTCTATTCCTATGTATAAGCTATATAACTGTAAAATTTCATCAAAATCCGTTCAGTAGTTTCTGCGAAACACTCACACACACACACAAACTTTCACATTTATAATAAGTCATAATTTCCACACGATATATTCCAAAATAAAGCACATTTGAATTGAAAAAATCACATTGGGACTTGCCCAGATACGAAACCACGACCTTCCTACATAAAAGGCAGGCCCTTCAAATACACCAACATTCGAACCACCTCCTATTCTTCCATATTCACCATTACGATGGTGAGTATTTAAAGTTAAATCAACTATCAAATCATCAATGAAATCATCATTACTCATTAATTTTTACCCCCCTTAACCAACTTTTTCCGTGAGAAAATTCGCTTTACCAATAAATTATTTTATTCGCAATCTACAGGCTACTTTGATGGGCCATAAATTAATCTTAGCGTGCAATACAGATGTCCATCGACCCTCTGTCTCGTAGACAGACAAAAAATGCCAGACGCATAAAAAGATACACTTTAAAGCAATTATTACGCTTGCATTTAGTGCCTAGGTACAGAGGCTATCGTCTAGTTTTTGTCGAATGCAGTCACCGTTGCGATTGGGTGGAAAAATTCATTAGTTATAGTGTGCAGTTTTTGCTGTGGGAATATTTGAAGTTGGGTACTTACCTAGGTAGCAAACATTTTGTAGCATAGATTTTAGCCTTCTTAAATATAAAAAAAAAATAAGATTACAAATAAAATTCAAGAACAGAATTATTATTTATTTCTCTATAATCTATGTAGTCGATGTATCACGACTAAAACAAATTGTTTATTTTATTATTTTCATTAAATGTAAAACTTAAAGTGAAACTAAAATCACTAGGGAACGAAAAAAAAACAAAGATCTAAGTAATTTAAAATAACTTATAAGAAAAAAAAAAACACTACGTTATTGCATTTTTATTTTTAACATTTGTAACTGCAAACACAATCAGTTTTATAAATCAAACTAATCATTGACTTATAATAGCAGCAAGAAATATCAAAAAAACTTCGTAAAATAATTACCTTTTCCTACCAAAATACAAGCACGTAATCCCATAAGTACCGGAAACACTAGTAGGTAAATTATTTAAAAAAACCGCTACTAATGAATGATAATGTAATTTTAATACAACGTTACGGATTAGTGATGTGCCACTGTATTACTGTCATTAAACCAAACTACATACCGGTAGTAGTGTTGTACCTAAATTATGACAGCATAATTTTATTATTAGGTGTAATGAGATTGATTACTTATTATTTTAGTGTGATCAGAAAACTTATAGGATTACTCTTGTGTCTATCCGATGACCTCTTCCCATAAACCTTCGAACTCATGTCATTCGAGACACAATAGAAAGACAAAAGCAGCGCGACAGCCGGCTGTCGCTTGGTTGTCGAAAGATATTGGATACTACAGAGTGTAAGATTTTAGAAAAGTGCTATAAATATCAATAGATTAGGTAAATCTATCCTAAGAATGGAACTTATGCGTGTGAATTGGGCTAGTTATTTTAAGAAGACCATTTTTGAATTACAAAACTAAAAAACTCAGGAAATATTCTACCGCTTTCATTCAACTGGTCAATGAGATGTATTAGGGGAGCGTCTTAGATCACTCTGGTAATCAATAATTAGTAGTTCACGAAAATAAACGTTATTTATTAGAATACAACGTTTAATTTCGTTGTAAACTCTTGCTGGACAGAATGTGTATTGTTTCTTACCCATTATCGGTCTAACACAAACCACTAACAGTTCCACAGACTTACTTTAACAACTTAAATGATTTACTTAGCACAAATCCTTGTTGGACTTTTCTTGTTCATAAATAGCTTTGAGCAACTCCCGTTTTAGCTAGCCCTCTGCCTACCTCCCCTTTACGACGTTCAAGGACAGGACGAGTCAGCACTAATAATTATTTAGTGCTGTGCTCAGAGTTTCTCTTTTTTTATTTAATCAAAACGTTACATTATTTAAAACTAAGATAGCATCTGCCAAACTCCAAAGCAATTTGTCGGCACTAAGTTCTCGCAGGTCAAGAATCTGTACTATCCGTACTAATATTATAAATGCGAAAGTAACTCTGTCTGTTTGTCTGTCTCTTCACGCCTAAACCTTTTTCATCCTGGAAATCCTCCGGGAACGGGAACTATTAATCCACGCGGACGAAGTCGCTGGCAAATGCTAGTTATCCATACTAATATTATAAATGGGAAAGTGTGTCTGTCTGTCTGTCTGTCTGTATGTTTGTCTTTCTTTCACGGCAAAACGGAGCGACTAATTTACGTGATTTTTTAAGTGGAGATAGTTCAAGAGATGGAGAGTAACATAGGCTACTTTTTGTCTCTTTCTAACACGAGCGAAGCCGCGGGCAAAAGCTAGTATACAATAAGATGTAAGAAACCAAAACACAGAATACAAAAGTACAGTACTGCGTGGCAGCGGCATCGGCAGGCAAACGCAATGACTCTCTGATGGACTGATTTCGAATTAAAGTTTAGGGTACTAAAGTCGACGATATTGCTAGAAAATTATGTTGAAGTGGGAAAGGGACAATCAGGTGAATGTCGAAACTTCAGACTTCTGTTCCCTATTTACACGTTAGGGTTGAAATTTCCAAAAATCCTTTCTTAGTGGATATTTAAGCTTCATAAAGAACATACTCTCCAAGTTTCATGTCCCTAGAGACATGAACAAGCTACAAAAACGATCAATGGTTTACTTGGTCTATCTCCCATTCACTTTACCATTTTATAATCCATATCCAAAGCTATATATGGCAATACTAATATTATAAATGCGAAAGTAACTCTGTCTGTCTCTTCTTTACGCCTAAACCACTGAACCGATTTAAATGAAATTTGGTACTTACAGATAAAGTCTGGGACCCGAGAAAGAGAGAAAGAACGGGTACTACTGTTATTCAACGCGGACGAAGTCGCGGGCAAAAGCTAGTTATGAATAGATGTATGAAGACATTAAAAATGACTTCAAGTAACTAATTAAACCTTCGATGACAAGTAATTCGAGACACAACAGAAATACAGTGGCAGCGCGACAGCCGACTGCCGCTCGGTTGTCGAAAGGTTAACTTAAGGAAAAACATTTTGAATTAGAATTTAGAAGCGTTATTAATCAATTGGTCGACCAAATCAATCAGAAATTTAATCAATTCAATCAAACTCATTTATTTGAAACGTACTTAGTCCATCAAATAGTTTTTATTTATTGAATATTCTTTGCGTGTTTATCAATTGCAAATGAGATCTTTAGCTGTTTTTAACTTTAAGCAGTAACTATTTAGTAATATGTGCTTTAAGTAATTTAAACAGTCAATGGTGCTGATTCTCTTGTTCACAAACTTAACTAAATTTAACTTAAATGCATCTTTTTCTTTCCATTTCTTAAAGAAAAGGACAGAAGGTAAATTTTATTTTAATCTAGTCAACGCCTGAAGAAAATTGACGAATATTTAGGCGCCATGTTTTTAAATCGCTTCTAAATTATCTATGGAATGTCTAAATTTGACAGGACTTAACTCATATTTTATCTTCTGTCCTTTTCTTAATTAAATGGAAAGAGAAAAATGCAATTAACTCAAATTTAGTTAAGTTTGTGTAAAAGAGAATTAGCACCAATGTGAACAATTCCTTTCGCGTAATCTATACATAGAATGCCTTGCCAATTCTCCCATACCAAACTACTTTTTAGAACAGGCTAGAGGCTGTTAGAATCAATTATATTTGACTTGGAATGGCGTTTCAAAGTAACTTTTAAGATAATAATACCAGCCCATTATTGTCCTACTGCAGGGCAAATGCCTCTTCTAAGAAAAGAGCAGGCACGGGCATTGCACAGATTTTTCTAAAGTAAATCAAAGTAAAAAAAACAAAGTAAGTAGGTAGTTAGGGATAGAAGTGGCAGGTATTGGCCCAAGAGGTAGTCATAACGCTTCTAACCCTTTTTGAAGCCGCAACCTCATTATGAGATGCGGGCTCCTTAACTTTTGGGCCTTCACAACATATTTGAATAGTTTGATGAAAATAAAAATTTAACTTTGACTTTGTGTATAATCTACATAATATATACATATAATAAAATCGTAGGAAAGTCAAAACTGTACATTGAATATTTTTTAAAAAGAATACCTGGGGCGTGATCTACAATCGATACCGAAGCCAAAAATATAGTTTTTAGAATTTTTGTCTGTTTGTCTGTATGTATGTCCGGGATAAACTCAAAAAGTACTGCATGGATTCAGTTCAAATTTTGCAGGGTTATTACTAAGAGGTCGGGTCAAAACATAGGCTACATATTATCATGCTATCACCTACAAGGGCGGAGCTGAAGCCTTCACGCAGACGACGTCGCGGGCAGCAGCTAGTAAATAATAAACATACTTACATTTAAATAATAATTCAATCTTCAAAATACCACGTACTCAATTCACCAGTATACTCAATTCTCCACCGAACAATAATTAGGAAGTCCAATAATTCCGACCCACACAGTTCTGTAGGAACTCTGCAACATTCCCGATGTTGTTGTTGTAACCCGAAACTTCTTGTAACACGATATTTACATGTTTATTGAGAAAACAGCGCTCGTTCCTAGTAAAACTGTTATGGCTGCTTGCAACAGAATTAACTATTAACTTCAAGTTAGTTGTGAACACGGGCCTATTATCCTTTTCGACTAATATTTTTAAGGAAAATATTTGTTTCAAATAATGAAATGAATGTAATATATAAAATTCTCGTGTCACAGTTTTCGTTGCCATACTCCTCCGAAACGGCTTGACCGATTTTGATGAATTTTTTTGTGCTTATCCGGTATCTATGAGAATCGGCCAACATCTATTTTTCATCCCCCTAAGTGACCCCATTTTTAACGCGGGTGAAACCGCGGGAGGCAGCTAGTAAAAATATATATAAATTTAATTGACTTGGGACACATAGTGATTTCAAGCTAAGCAGATCTTGTGTTATGGTAACTAGACAACTGATATACATATTTATATAACTTAAAACACATAATTATAATTTACAAACATATATATATATTATATACTCGTATATAAAAGAAAGTCGTGTTAGTTACACATTTTATAACTCAAGAACGGCAAAATCGATTTGGCTAAAAATTAGTGGGGCGGTAGCTTAGGATCAGGGCAAGGACATAGAATACTTTTTATCTTCTTTTTTTAGTAACCAAAAATCTGATATAACGCGGGTGAAACCGCGGGGGACAACTAGGAAAAAATAAATTACACCATTAATTACAACTAAAACTACTCAACTGATTTTTAAAATACTTTAACTAAAACAAAGCCACGTTAATAATAAGTAACATAGTACCATAACAACACGCTATGTCCCAAGGGAGCCAATTAATCACATCAATTTGTGTATTACGAATTTCAAGTTAAATTGAAATAAGTGGACCTAAGACCGCGGAACCGTAGATTTGGTTAATTTAAAATGTTTAAGTTCGACGAATTAATATTTTTACTATTCGACGACTTTAGTTTTCGATTCGAAGTTCTATTTATAACTTAATGAGTACGCCGTAAGTTCTATTTCTGCATGACCAAAACATTTACAAAAACAATAATACCCAATTGATAATATTGTTTTAATTGATGTCAGTCACTAACTATTCTATTTAACGATGTCACTTTAACTGGCGTATATTTGACAGAATATTTGCGTTAAATAAATAAATAAGATAAGTTTTTCGTCAATCGATTCAAAAAGTCACGAATGACAAAGCGTCAATCACTATCATGCAACCATCAGCCACTATATTAGCCGGCTAGTCACACGATCAGCTATAATCCTTGTTTGAGGTAGAGCTGACAGCAAAATTCACCGTGTAATAGGCGCCTACTGTTTTTTTTTGGTAATAATCATTTATTTGTAGACATAATATATTCATAATTTTTACTAGAATAGCGTCAGTAGGGTTTTTTATGGTTTGTTCATGAATGAAATGCATTTCATTATTAAATAAAAAAAACCAGACTGTATTTAAACAGCACAAAATTATTGTAGACTTAACGCAGCACATGTTACTTCTAAAGTTTACAAAAAATATTCGCACAAAATATAATAATTTACTTCGCTCCACGGTTTTTGTGCAACTTGACACGATGTCTTTTTTTAAAGCAAACAAACAAGCAAAAAAGCCTAAGCAATAAATCTGCAGGTTGAAATGAGGACACGAAAAACTGTGGAGCCGTTATTAGTAAGCGTGTTTTTTTTTATTCTTTTAGTTTTGAGTGAGGTAATGGACATTAAAACTGGAGTAAATATATCTTTAAAAATCATAGAAGCAATAGAGTGGCATAGTCACAATCTTTTTCAAATGTTTTAAAAATACTACAGTTCTCTTTTTTAACTAAATTCATACTAATATTATAAATGGGAAAGTGTGTATGTCAGTCTGTCTGTCTGTATGTTTGTCTTTCTTTCACTGCAAAACGGAGCGACGAATTGACGTGATTCTTTGAGTGGAGATAGTTGAAGGGATGGAGAGTAACATAGGCTACTTTTTGTCTCTTTTTAACGCGAGCGAAGCCGCGGGCAAAAGCCAGTCTAAAATAAAAGTGTTAGTAGGTGCAACTACACATTTTGGTTATTTTATAATATTTATGTACCTAATTATATAGACGACCAATGAATGTTTGGTGAAAAAATGTTTATTTTACGACTTAAGAGTAATCTTAGAGGACCTGATAAGTTCCTTTATTTTACTGGGAGACAAATTAAAAACTGCCAAACATAACAATAATGAACAAAAGATAATAAGAAATAAATTAATAGTAGACTAGAAGTAATAAATTAGTTTCCCTACACTGTATATAATAGCGCCAACATTTCAACGTCCTTTAGTCCGTTTTCTATGTAATTAATAACATACAGTTGAAAATGTTATCTCGGGTCAAACTGACCCGTGTAAGCAATGTATTTAAAGCTTATACCCAACACCTACTTAATGTGCTCTTTGAACTCACTTCAACAAGTCGAGAAAACCCACAGTATTTGTAGTAATCATCACCTTCTAACATTCACACTTTTACATAAAATTCATTCGTGCATTCTCTCACAGTATAAAATAAAGTAAAAAAAATTGTACGGTGAGAATGAAAAGAATTTTCGTTCAGGTTCAATATTAATAATAATTGAATTCTTGTTTCGACCGTACTGGGCGAATCTCAGCGGCCGAAACACGTATTAAGCCAAGTCATCAACCACATTTTACATAATTGAAACCTCGTTAATAGCCAAATATTTGTACCAAAACAATCCAATAAACCAAAACAAATAAAATAAATTAACACTAACTAACTCGTTGCCATCATTAAAGTAAACATGAATAATGGCAACAATCCAAACATAGGTACACACAACAAAACATCACATCCTTAACCTAATGAAGTTTCCCTTGCGAAACACGTTAAATTAAACATTAAACTTTCGCCTGTACTGCAACTGCATACCCTCAGAACCCATGTGTTCGTGAGAAAATTTTTAATAACGTACACAACGACTCAACGAGGCATCTTTGAAGACCCGCTGTGCTAGCAGAAACTCGCTAGTTTTTTTACAAAATAAATCTATAGCGCAAATGTTTTGAGTTCTTGGGACGCCTGCTGATTGGTTTAATACTTTTTTGCTTTTACTATGAATTCTCCACAACTTATTTTGCTCAAGCATTTCTGTCTAATTTCCAATCTCTGTTATTAGCAACTAAACCGTACTTGGGAACTCCATACCGAAAATACCAAAGACATAATCCAAACGCACTGATATCTAAACAGATATCAAAGGCTATCATAAAATATTTGCTCAATCTAAGATCAAGCATACAACTGCACAAGCTCAAGCAACAAGACCAACAGGACATTCGAAAGCTCAAAACATTAATATAACAGATACCACCTAAGAAGATACCAGATAAACTAATTCTAATAGATAACGAACAGACAGACAATTACTTATCGGAGATAATATAGATTTTGAAATTATCGAAACAGCTCTAGATATCTTAGACCATTCTTTGATAGTGTTGGCCCCTGATTCTGCAGTCCAATTGAATACATAGGCCTATATTTCTTATCAGATTTATAGGCTTAGATTGGATCGGCTATTAATTTTATTATCTAGTGCTCGCTTGCAGGGATTGCGGAAACAACTGGGCCTTCTCGAATTCAAATTGTATGCAAACAATAATTTATTGACTGTTTGTGTTATGTAGGTTACAAGTGTTACTATGTCAGATTTAGATAGGGCTAAAGGAATTGATAAGAAAATTGGAAAGGAAAAGGGTGAAATGGATCAGTCTAACTTTTGTTGTAGCAAAAGCTCTGAATCAGATCAAATAAAGATCAAATAAATGTTTCGACGGCAGACAGCTATACACTGCACATTACGGTGAGACATAGTCTAAACATAGAATCGACAACAAATATGAATCTGTCACGCTAACACAGTGACACAAAGAATCAAAACCAAGTTAATCAGCAATTAGTCAGTCCGCAGTAATTGGGATCAAGTTCAGTAACTTGGAGACAAAGAAATTAACAAAAACTGAACCCAATAAATCCAGACAGATGCAACCGAATAAGAAGACAAATTGCCTGGTACATAACTCCCCTACCGAAACTTTGGCAAAAGGAAAACTGGACACCACATCTGGGCACCTGTACCAAAATACTCGAATATATGGAGGAATATTATTCCTAGAATAGCAACAGACTGTAAAATGAATATGGAGACACCATGTGCATTCAAAAACTTGCACCGGCAAACTGGTTTGGCTGTTGCAGAAATGTTCGCTAAGGGAATTTGAACTTTCAGATTAGGGATATAGCGATGTTTGGGGAGCAAAATTGCATAGTGTAAAAGCAGATGTTGGTAATGGGATGATTTGTCATTCGTTGTGGACAGCGTTGACGTGACGTTTCGCTCTTTTGCTAATGCTCATTTTGGGAGGTGGAGTTCCACTGCAGGTCTGTCTCAAAGGGGAAAAATTCTGCAAAGCAATTGTAGATTCTTTGATGTTTAATATTAAAACTGCTTCTGGGCATTTCTAAATATTGTTTCCTAATTACGAGCTTAGTACTACACTAAATCATCATGATAAAAATAATCAGTTTGAGCTAAATTTCTGATTTCTTAATAAAACTTAAAGTTAAATTACATGATTCAAATAATTTTCAATTTTATTTCAGTTAATTATTACCTTGAAACTGTCTTCCTTAATTAAGATTTCCATAACAAAATAGTCATGCAGCAGCTAAATTAACTGGACAACTCCAGTAATGGCCACTGGTCACAAATAGATGCGTGGGCTCAATGAACTGAAACATATCATAGGGCACAGCAAATATTTACAGTGCGCAAACGCAGAACATGCAACTCGCTGCGAATACATCAATGACAAACATTAAGCTTTGGACATGAACGAGGAAAATTAATTTAGAAGGAACTTTCGTCTACAGTTACAGATTAGAACATAAATATTGATGGCAATGCGAAATAAGATAACATATTTGAGTTGGCGAAAGCAAAATATCATATCATTGAAACAACTAATGATGTTACAAGTAGCATGAAATGTAATAATAAAGTGGTTGATGCTACTAAGTTTAACGTTAACGAATATGAAAACTGACCAGAACACAGCAAAATTTAATACGATATAAAGAGCGCAAATACTAAAACGTCTTTAGGAAGATAAAACTGAAATAGAACAGAAGATACGGATCAAATGAGATGCAACGTCAAATACACAAGATTTATAATGTGTCGCTGAAGTTACGCTTAATGAAGAAACATCGAATTTATCAGTCGACGACGTGGTGGCAAGATAAACTGGGGAAATAAAGGCAGATGCGAAACTAAAGGAAGCAAGCAACGATTTTATAGATGTTTATCTATCTCCGATGGTAAATAAGGGTGGTAAAACTCAGCTAAGTTTGGAGGAAATAAAAGTAAGTATTAGCAAAAAGGTAAAGGTAAAATGTTTGCTTGATAGGAGGTGTGTATTTTTATATTATTACAAAATTTAAGAAAATAAACATTAAAACGGTTCGTGAAATAAGGTCATTCATTAGTATATGCAGTCGGTATGCAGTGTTATATAAAGTTAGTCGACCAGAACACTAAATCATTTTATGTCATAACGCTGTTTGTTTTACATTTACGCATTTTCCATTATTTTTCTCTTTGATGTCTTTTGAAACTTTTACATTTGGCAAGACATTTTTAATGTCTTTACATGGTCCTAAAACTATGACATGTTGATAAATTCATGTCTTGTTTTTATGATCTGCGTTTATATTGACAGCTGAAAGAGCAGGTGCTCTCAATGGCCCGATGTAGATGACCTTTTATATTAATAGTAGTCGAGCTCCTACAATATTCATTCAATACCAAACCACAAGAAAAGACTTGCTCATTAAAATTAAATGCAAATCTAATAACTCAAACGTCATTTACAAGAAAATTGCAATTCCTAATTGATTATTAGCAATTGACAGATATCGTTGTAAATTCAAACAGGACAAACCGTTCTGACTATATTTCTTGATACCTTGTCTGATTATAATCTTTACAAGATATATCAAAGGGGCAATTTTCCAGCAAAACACCAATTAATTCAGTCTCATTTGGAGAGAAAATAACCGTTATTTATGGGTTTAAAGTTGCCCTCGAGATTATGCGCGTTCCTGACAAATTTCCCGGAGACAAGCGCACGCGCGTTTCACTTATTTGGTGCGAATATATCAAGTTGAATAATTGAGATTATTTACTGACCCACGGGACAGATGCAAAGGTCTTTTAAGTTATCTTTGCAGCTGTAGGCATTGTGTTTAGATAGTGAAATAACGTAAGAAAGCAGACAAATGTGAGTTCGGCTGGCACACGTAGTAAAATTGTTATTAGTAAAATTGTGCCAAAAAATAAACTATCGAATCAAGTTCATCATTATCAGCTCATTGGCTTCTACTGCTGACCTTCACCAAAACCACTACAAGGAAGAACACACACATAATAAGAATGAGAGCATATTCAAATTTTAATTCACAACGAACCAAATACACTGTAGCACTGTCCAATAGCCATTACAATCAGCCAGTCAGTCGCCTCAATATGACATTTCACACGTTTGAAACATAACATTCATAGCTTAGTCGTTTGGTGAAAAGCGGTCTTAGTTCTCATGGGTAACAAACAAATTTAACATTTAACGCGTTTTGGTAATCCAGTACGAAGCTAAACAAGTAGCAAGGTTGAACTAATCAAACACATCTAGACATATTGTTAGAAGCAGAGATTGACTCAGACACTTTAGCAACAAAACATAGAATTTCTTAATAACTACAGTATAATAGCTACATTTCATAAACGTACATTGCAATGTATACCTAAAGGAAAACTTTGTGGACTTGTAGTTTAATACCTTTTCAGCTGAGCGAAAAGAGGTTAATGGAGGACAAGTTTTAGGAGTTGATAAATCGAATACAAACTTATTTCGAAATTTCATAAAAATCGATTCGGTGGTTCAGCCTTTAAAGTGATGCAGATATACCGAGTATAGTGTATATACAGTATATTATATAGTGAATTGCAACGAGTAAAGCAGATTTTTCACATACATTTCAGATGGATTATTTATTACACAATATGTTCCAGTAGTCTATTTTCTTACAGTTATAAAAACTTTTATAGTGGACCATCCAAATGGAACACGGTGAAAAACTATTTATTTTCATTCGTTCCATAAAATTTTTACGACATTTTAAGCATCACCTCCACTTCGGAACTACATTTTGTGAGTTTCTTAGTTAGAGGTTTATTTGTCTTTTGGCTTAGCAAGGATTTAAGTACATGTCAAATCTATTATGTCTCATTTAATGGCCCGTTTCTTGGAAAGTAGATATCAACTGCGGTAGAGAAATTGCCTGTGAGAGATACGAGCTGTAAAAATCGGACGTTAACGTCTCACATCTGTTTATTAGCGAGAAAATTGCCCTGCCACATTAGTGCTCTTTAGTGTTCCTCTACAAAATTAATGAATTTAATGTTTTGAAAGCTGAAGAAATAAATACGACTAAAATCCACCAAAACTCATATATTAAACCTTCAGTAAACAACAACGGTTATTAACATTCGTTTATTACAAAACTAATGGTCATAAAAGAAATATGAATTAAAATAATGTAGATCCGGAGATAACATATTTATTGTTCACTAGAATACTGAAAATCACCATTTTGCCATTACAAATTATTGTCACGAATCCAAAAATAAAGACGGCATGGATGATGCCAAGATTAATAAATAAAATTAATATGAAACGCAGAATAAGTGGAAACACATACGAAGAGAGCTTTCTTAGTTGTCATAATAACATTAGTTGAATACAAAATGGTGGAGCGAACGTTTCCAAGGTTGGCTAAGGACGTCACGGAATGATTGATCACGATTTTCTTAACTTAATAAAGATTCAGAGGGCGTTCGATGACCATACAAGGGCTGGTGGGGCGGAAAAGTTTCGCATTAATGATGAACGAAGAGATAAACTTTGTGGCAATAAAAATGCAAGGGACGACGTTAATTTTTTTAATGTGTGTGACAATTGTGTAACAATGATGTTTGTTTTTGAAACCTGGTGTGATCACGGAACTCAATAATATTTAAGCAGTGAAAAATAACTTGCTCTAAATAAAGACTTTTTTATTCTAGCAGCTTCGGCCGCCCTTTTAGCACTTATTACTAAATAGTTACTTCGTAACTTTTACCCTATTAGGGACTTTACATAAATCGTGGCTTCAGTAGTTCGGCTGTGAGTTACTCCAAAAAATCTGTTTATTTAATTTATAAAGATTTTTTTAATCTCCGCTATTATATCAAATTGGACTGGAGGATGATTTTTATAATTTAACTCATACGTTTTACATCTACTTATATATAATTTACTGCTACCATATCAAAAAATGCCACCCAGTGACCAGCCCTAAAAGGGCCAAAGGATGCTCAAGCGCAGTTGTCATCCGTCGTGTTGGCAGTACTGTTGCAAAAGACGCCGACATCCGTCGCTTGCGTACGCCATTTGTATGCGATACGAAATCATATTGATTTGCAATGGAATCGTTTACGTAGGATCAAAGGTTTTTTCGACTTTGAAGGAAACTTTGAAGCCTTTGTTTAGATCTGTGTCAAGCCGACATGGGATGCTTGTTAAGTTTGTGATTTACATGTTTTTGTGTCTGTTCTACATGAACAAATCTTTGAACAGGTTAATCATTCATGTTGTGTAAACCCGAATGATTCAAAAAAGTGTTTTAAAATTTAAAACTTCATGCTACGCAAAATAATAAAACCATAGTTGGTACTTTGTCTGCATTTAGTACAAATAAAATGCATTTATCTAATACCAATAAATTATAAGATTTCGATAACATTAGTAAGAAACAGAATATTTGTTTAGGACTACACGTGGAAAAAATATTTGCAGAATATCATCACTGCACACAAATTCTATTTGATTTTCGATAGTGACGGAGATAATATTTGTACTCTTGTAAAAAAGATAGAAGATTAAGATACCTGCATTTTTACAGTAGGTACAAGATGATATGACAAAAAAATATTTGGGGAGATTGCAATCAATGCAAATATCACAAGAAAAGTGACTATTGATAAGGTAAAGAAAAAAAATAGGATGTTCATACTCTCCAATAAAAAATTAATAAAGCAATTACTTAAAGATAGAGTCAATACAGGATCTCATAATTCTCATAAAAATAATCCATAACATCCTCTTAACCCTAAAAATCACAACAAATTAAACGAATTATCATCCCTCAATCAAATTGATGTACCAGGACATCATAACTACACAGGACGTTACATTAAATAGATCATAACGACCAAAGTAAGATGACCTCCCACAGACGGACGCTGGACAGACCAGACACAATGACGAAGATTTGAAAAGAGAGCAAACGGTTCTAAATTAACTGGTTATTAAAGTAATTAGGCATCCGGTGCTTCTAATGAGAACCAAATGAGAGGGTTGGGGAGGGAACAATCGATTTGTGACCGTGAAGTAATAACCTTTTCCGTTGCTATATTAATTATTCGGTGTTAATTTGTGATACAAAGTTGTTAAACTTCAGGAAGCACGTTGGGAGTTACAATTCGGTTACAAAATATGTCTTGAAAATCTAAAAATACGTGACTCCGTAACTGATTCAGAATTTAGCACAGCTGAAAAAACAGTTATAAAAGTCGTACCTGCCAAAAATGTTTCGATTATGAAACCATATTTAAATATCATTGGCGCAGCAGTAACGATTGTATTAGATACCGATCAAGCCCTACGCATTGAGTTTGACAATATAATTCTTGACATGGCGCCTTAAACCCACTTTGAATAATAAACGCACAAAAGAAATCATTTCCGATTGCCAAAAATAACGTACCATAGGCCCTACAATTGATTTTGGTAAAGCAATTTGTATTCATGCCATGAAATGATTAGAATTTCAAATTCCTGGTATCCCATCCCAGATTTTTGTTAATACGAATGGATTTTGAATACGAAATTTATGGTTTTTGGCTTTAACAAGTCCATATGCATTCAACACATGTTTGTTGGGATCCATTGTTGGTCGTTTGATAATGTTGACATTTGTTACAGAGCTTAGCAATCTTACTTCCTATGATTATTTGGCAATTGATGTCTTACTGGTATTGGAGTTTGAATAATAATTGTTGAAGTAAAATATGAAAAGGTAATAGACAGACATCCTTTACTGACATTTCTTACTAATCCTGCATTATTATTCAGCTTTGAACGGTTAACACAATGCCTTGTGTTAGACGTTTTAAAATTCTACTGTCCATTGATATTATAAAACTGTCTTAGAAATTAAGTTAATAATAATCAGTTATGAACTACCAATAGTCGGCCTCTGTACCTTTACTCATTATTTTGGTATTGGTAAAGTCGCGGTCTGAAAAGGTTTACCAATTTTGAAAGTACATTCTATATCACACTTTTTTCATTAAAATCTAAAATGCCATATCATGTGACTTGTTACCTTTTAGAAGTTATTGTGCAAAATGAGACAACGAGAATAACAAAGACTTTACTAAGCAACGGCGTCGGCTTAGCCATGTTTCGTCTCTATCGTGCACTTGACGTTTGGCAGTTGTGTAACAGTGACAGGTATAGTGCCAAAGTAAGTGCTTTGAAACTCTTTTCTTAATTTCTTGAATTGACATTTGTCAAAAAATATTGTTTGAACGTCGTTTAGATAAGAGTAAAATTTTACGAAATATTTTTTTTCATATCGAAATAAAATGGGAAGTTTAACCCTGGAGCAAGGGACAATCTTTGAACATGGACATAGTTTTATATCATTAGTGCCTTATCACGAAATTCATTATAACTATTGTGATTTACTGTGAGGTTTGAATAAGATGTCACGGCGAAGAAGACCAAATAATAGATCATGGAAATGATTCAGGAAGAAGTGATGATGCCTACTACGAGATAGATCACGCTGTGCTCGAGTGATACCAGAAAATGATACCAGAAATACTGATCTATGCGCGTGTCTTGTTGCATCTATGCACTGGTCGTAACTGCGGAGTAATGTTATACTTGATATTGAATAAAGATTTTTTAAGATTTGATTTATTATTTCCTTATATTCTTATTTAAAAAAACTAAATTGGTCGTAGCTGTGGATCCGTACTAGTTCATACTACTATTATAGTAGTAGTAACTGTCTGTCTGTCTCGCTTTTGCGTCAAAACTACCGAAACGATTTAAATGAAATTTGGTACAGAGTTAGTCTATAGCTTGAGCAAGGGCATAGGAAAGTCTTTTATTTAATTCCAAGGGAACGGGAACTACGCGGGTAAAACCGCGGGGGTCAGATAGTATTTACCAAAGATTTTATTCAGTGCTTTTTTTCTTCATATTCTTATTCAAAAAACTAAATTAGTCATAGCCGCGGAGTGATGTTATACAAGATATTGAATAAAGATTTTTTTTAAACTTTTTTTTATTATTTCTTCATATTCTTATTAAAAAAAATGTTTTTCAAAGTAGGTTTTCTGTATATCAAACCTTTTTAGTAGTCAGTCCATCACCTAAAGCGATTGATTGTCATATCATTAGAAAAAAATAATCTATGATCAATCAAATTATCATAAAATAGACATTTAGAACTTGTGGCCTTAATGTGTGCATGCAATTGTGATCCTTATGGTGGTAACCACTTTCAGACCGCGACTGTACATGTCAAATTTAATACACATAAAAACTTCTCTGTTGTTGTTCTATTCTTCTTTTCCTTTACTAAAGTTTCTCTGTACTATTCTATCTATACATATGTTAAAATAAGCAAGAATATTTTTTTATTTGTCACAAATATACCTAAGATATTATGCATTAAGACCAAGTATAATACAAAATTTCTTACACTAATACAAGGCTGCACTTTTGTCTTGGTATGATATGTTTAATGGGCCGTGGAAGCCGAATTTAGACATTATCCGAGCCGAATATACAGCGGCTAGTTTATTGATATTTTTAAAAGGTTAAAAAAAACTTACTTAAAACAATATCTCGAGCGGTAACAAGACACGCCGTTGCCAGAAGGAACGTGAAGGCGATTGGCATTTCGCGCCAAAACGCAATGGCGGCGAAATTCATGTTTCACCAACAATCTCAACTCCTCTTATTGGGATCCATTAGTTTCTGAAACAAAGAAAGTAAACTCGTTATTTCACCAGAAAACTTAAACTTGGAAATCTATAAAGTAATAACCGTTTTTGTACATAGCGTTTGATGTATGTAACTTTAGTTGTAAATCTTAATATGCTCCTGTCTCTATAATAATCTAATCTAATTATCTAACAAATTGAGTGCACAGGATATATAAAAACACAGCTTTATTCTTCTTTTTGGTATCTAGGGTATCATAATAATCCTACAGATAATGATTCTAAGTTGATGTATTTTCTATATCATATCTTAACACAGGATGACAAAGTTTTTAAACAAAACAACAATAGGATATTATAGAATCTTTCACAATGCCAGATGTTTCAAATACACTAGACGAATTCCCATCTAAACTAAAAACAATAGCTAATTCTAAACCTAGCCATATTTGTCGGGTATACGCATACTGCTGAAACATCTGTGCCCCTAAAAATAGCCTTTCTAACATTCATCGACACTAAAATGCAGTACGTAGAGCACATTGGTTGCGAAGCTGTAACCTCTAAAATACAGGGTGCGTGAAACTAATAAATGTCAAAACATTCAGAAATGGAGCATTTAAGTGCAGTGCTTAGCGAAATACTTGAAATTTATGTAACTTTAGATATACGGAGTAATGTAAGTGTAATTATAGAAAACATTAAAATGTGCGGTTGTATAGATAGTAGAAAACTGGTGCCAGCATGTCTTGGACTTGACGACAGTTGCTGTTTCGTTGCCAAAGATTTTACTTGCGGTTTCGTTTTATGATTTAGAGTTCATAGCTCTAAATTCACACCAGCAAATGAAAGCTGATCAAGTAATGTTGAAAAATAAGAGCATTACACTCAGTATACCAAGAAATATATTGGAGTACTTCAGTACTAAGAAAACCACCGAAAGTATGTCGACAAGATATTGCATAACGCCACATTTTCTTTAAATTCCGGAAAACTTTAGATGATTCAACATAAAAATAGAATTGGCCAGCAATATTGAGTCATTTCAGCTCGTGATTTGATTTTTTTTGAACAAAATTAGAGCATCTATCAATCAACATAGTCCAACCAATAGTCGAATGCAAATCATAAGCCCTTCCTACAACAGTTTAGACAGTAATAAATTAACCAAATCGCCTTGAATAAAAACAAGTCAACATTCAGGAACATTTATTGCATCAATACATACGGATGACTCAAAAACATGCTGTTTAACACGAAATTTACGAGGTCAAATCGTATTAATTAAGAAGCTGAAATATTAGGTTGTTGTCAATGACACTCTGATTGAGGGCAGTGCGAAAGTCCGGACAATCTTAATGGATTTTTACAGATTTCTGAGATCCGAGGAGGAAACAAACAATCTGACGATAGCAAACATGTTACAAATGTTGACGTTATAATAAAAATACTTGGTATGAATCAGTCTATACATAGAGTAGATAATGACTTAGCAAGAAAAATACTGAATGCTGAAAGTAAGACAATATAAGATCTAGAAAAGGGTAAAGTCGAAAACATTCTTGAATACAGTGTCCTTAATGAAGACATCAAATATAAAAATAAAACTTTAGAAGACATTCATCTAAAGTCTACCAGCAGAAGAAGAATAGAAAGAAATACTTTCTACATTCTTTCATTATCTTCTACAGAACCCATACGAACGTTTTACAGCATTTTTATATATATATAATTATAACTTTCCTTACAGTACACGGCACCGGTCGTTGGCACGGTATAAATTTAAACATTAAAATAAACAAGCATATAAAATAACTCAGGTTTGATTCACTGGTGTACCGCTTTAACGAAAGGGGTGAAGTTTTTATTTCGTGTTAATATAATTGTATATTCAATCTTGATATCGTCTTTCGTTTTATCTAGTGGGGCGATAATTGTATCTTCTTGAGATATAGTTTCAGGTTAATGTATAAGGTCTATAAATATATTCATGCTCGAAATTATTTTATTTATAGGTGCAGTCATTATGGTTGTTTTTGAATGTTTAATTTAAATAACGGACTGATTTTTCTTAACTGATATTATAAAAACGACAGTGGCAGTTTCCGTCTGCCACGCTTTCTGTTGAACCACTGAAGCTATTTTGATAAATTGTATTTGGTATGTAGAGGTTGAGTCCCAAGAAACTATCATGTTGATCTGCGATTTTGCATCAATTTACAGCGGGCGCGTACTAAAGCTAATTTTGTTAATATTAAATCTTTCATCTGAATAAAAAAACAGAAGAATTTTAACTCCACTTGATAACTTACTACACATCTATCTTTTAGTAATTGTAAATTGTCATAATGTTCTTTGTCATTGTAGTGTTATGTTGATGTACCATTTCTTTTCTTTGTTTTTAAAAAGACTTGTGTACTTTTGTTGTGGTGATCCTTCATTAGATTGTGACGAGAATGAATCTTTGTTACTGCTGATTTAGCTAAAGTTTTTATAATCTCACTTAGCACATAGGACTTTCTCAACCCGAAAGTCATCGTTGGCAGAAGCCTGTTCTAATTTAAAACAAAATGTCAAATGTAAAGCTATCAAAACCTTACCAAACAACAGCAGACAAATATCAAATGCACAAAACAAAGACTAAAAACATAGTATATATTGTTGAGAAGTATATTATAGATGAGAGTAGGTCAGGTCTACCGAAGACTAAACAAAAATCAGAACGTCTGCTGTTTATGATGTTTTACAATCAGTAACTAAAGTTATGTGGGTGAACTGCTTTGTTGTTTGTTAAAAAGAACTGTATATTAACTTTACACGTTTTATAATAACGTTATTTTAGCGTTAAAGATATCAGAAGTGGGAATTGAGATTTTTCTTAGTCCTCTGTTGTTCATATCTGATTAGTTTCATTGCTGGTTTCATTGGCTGTGCTATTATTTTGTTTTTACTTGGTTAATGTTGAGTTTTAGGTGTTAAAGGATTATCTTATTACTTCAAATTAGTTTGTATTACAGGTCTGGTCCATTAAGATTCCATTTTGCATTTTAACCTCAACTTAGTAAATAATCTCGGCGAAAAATAAGCAAAAGTTGCTTAGCAAGCCCTTCAGTTAAGACATGTTACTGTCACCGTTACACAACTCTTAAACTTCATTGACAAGACTGAGACAGAGAATGGCGAAGGTAGTGTATGTTTTTCTCGGCCTGAGTTATTCCTTCTTTCCTAATCCGATTTAACATCGCATTAAAAACAAAACATAATTCTTCATTTTCACTAAAATTTACATTTTTAATTTCGCTGAAATTATCTTCACACGTGCCACGTAAACATTAAACTTTCAACGACCAATCATAAACGAGAATATGGCTGTATATTTTCCCTTCAATTTTCTATACACTGTTTTTTAAAGCTCTGTTTTATGTCAGAATTCATAGCATCATATAACATGAAGCTTGGCTCCATTTCTCCGAGGGGTTAACCCGACGATATATTTTAAATATGGATACGCCATCAGCGTTTTAGTGTTAAATCCTTTTTAAAAACCCCTCGTTCTAAATCGGTTATCAACAATCCTTTTTGAATGATTTATTTATTTAGAAGGGTTGAATGATTGAGGCGAGTAATTGTTTTACTATTAATAACTTTGTAGCTAAAATTGTAGTTGTTTTTGCTTTGTTTTGTTTTTACGGGTGAATGAACGAGTAGTTTGTCATGGTACGTGATTTATCGTTGATTCCGATGACGATATTTTGGCTGGGGATAGGAACAGTGGGTGGGTACTAAACTGAAATAGATCACAGAGTTCATAGCGACCGTTTAATTATAATCTTTAGGATTGATTATCTTTCACCACAAGCATTTGATTGCCTCGCTGGTCTGGTAGTTTGGCATAGGGTTGTATTTGGGGATGAGTCTTATAACACCTCTTGTCTATTTGGCTAGAATCAATTGAAATAAGTGACTGAAATTATAAAACATTGAATAAATTGAATTCAAGTAAAGATTGGCCTGAAATTGCTAAATTCTCTTAGCTTAATGACCGTTCCTTCGCTCTATAAGAAGATATGTCACTAGGCCTTTGCCCTGCAGTAGGACAGTCATTATTAAGCTGATATAATTATTCTGTGCCTCTGGACAAAATTACACACTTATTCTACTTCCAACTAATTAAGCGTTTGTGAGGTTTGGGAGTTATTTGTTACTCTTTCACGAAAACACTGCTGAACGAATATTCTTGAAAGTTAACAATAATATAGTTTACACATCAGAATAACATACATATAGATTTCATCATATCACGCTATGACCCACGGGAGCTGAGCAGTAACCTAAGACCTGACATGTTGCAGCTAGAGGTTGCAATCGAATATTCGAATATTCGAATTATTCGAATACTCTTTCTAAATTTATATTCGAATAGTAAATACATATTTATTCGAATATTCGAATATTACCAAAAAAAATATCAGTTTAAAGTCTTTGTTGATAGAGCTTGAAAATTGTTGTTGGCAACACTGCTTGACTCGACGCCATTTTGTCACTTACAGAACACGTTGTTATTAATGTGTAAAGTGGTGCATTTTCTTTTTGGAAGTGATTTTAGATACTTTTATTTTGTTTTTATTATTAAAGAGAGAACGACTTTAAAATTAATTAATTATTTTAAAGTCGTTCGTAAGAAATAATTATTTAAGAATTTGATACTTAATATGTAAATCTGATTATTTTTCCGAATTAATATTGACGAATTTGATTTTTTAGTGACATGTGATAGTTTTTCTTTTTATTATTAACGAGCGAGAGAGAGATGTTTATTTTGTTCTTATTATTAACAGAAGAGTTGAATTTGTTTAAAAATGTTATAATAGGTAAATCTGATTTATTTCCGAAATATAATTGATGAATCTGATTTTTCAGTGTAATATTGCATACTATGAAAATAATACTGTAACGTTTTTAAGACACATTACGTATGTATGTGATACTTTTTGTTTTATTATTAACAAAAGAGAAAGACATTTATTTCTCGTAGAGGCGATCGTGTCCTCGTAGAGGCGATCGGCGACGGTGACCTCTCGCGCCCGGTGCTGGTTCAGGCCATGCTTTGGGGCGAGACGGAATGGGATGCCGTCGCCTCCTTCTGCGAAGCAGTTATGCTAGTGAAGGTAGCGGCGGCGCGCAAGAGGCAACGACGAGCCTCTCGCCCTGGACTAAGACCCAGGCGAAGGCGTCGAGAGTCGCAAGACGACTACCGGGCACCGTAGGCGCGGTTCTGCGGATGGCGAGCGATGGATAGCTCGCCGCCCGGCTAGGACCAGGACCGCGTCGACGGCGCGTTAGTGTTCCACGCGAGCCTCAAAGAGAAGAAGTCAGCAAAAGAAGGCACAACAGGGCCACGCCTGCCGGGGTTGCGAAATGTTTATAATAGTTACCGTGACCCTGGAACATAAAGGGCAATCGAAGGAACATGAGTGGGTTTTAGTCAGTAAGAGTCTGACACGCCCTCCCGTCGCACCCAGGACGGGAGCAGTCATTGGATGATTTCCCACTCACCAAAAAAAAAAAACCCTGGAACATAAAGGGTAATCGAACGAACATGAGTAGGTTTAAGTCAGTAACAGTCTGACACGCCCTCCCGCCGCATTCAGGATGGGAGTAGTCATTTGATGATTTCCCACTCACCGAAAAAAAAACATTTAATTTGTTTTTATTATTACCGAGAGAGAGACTTTTAAATTTGTTTAAAAAAATTATAATTGTTTTGATTAACATTTTCATGTATAATTGTTTTAAAATTTTGTTGAATAAGTAAATAATTATTGTGCTAGGTTTACTTATCTGCATAAAAATATAATTCCTAAACCAATAAACGCTGATATTCTGTATTTTATTATTTTTTCTTAAATATTCGAATATTCGAATAATATTCGAATAGCACTGAAAAAATATTCGAATATTCGAAAATTAAAATTATCGAATTTTTGCAACCTCTAGTTGCAGCTGAAACCGCGAGGAACAACTAGTTTAACACAATTATATTAATCCCTCGAACACACGTGATTTGAGACACAATAGAAAGACAGCCGCCCGACAGCCGGCTGTCGGTTGGTCATTGAAAGGTTAAAAACAAAGATAACAAAAACCCGTTAATTGTACAGAAGTTTATTTACGAGATTATTGAGAGAGAAAAAAAAAGGGAAAAAAGCGTAAACATTGATGTGTGTTCATAAAGTAAATAATTACATAACTCTAGCGCCAGATGTCGCGAGCGGCGGTTTTTTTTTAGTTCATGTTAGTAAACATAGCTTTATGAGTTTGTATAGGGTGATTCTGTACTGGGACCGTTTAAGAAAATCTTGTATTTTGTACTTAATAATTTAACTATAGGTAGTCTGTTTTTTTTTAAGAGTGTCGTGATGGCCTAGTGGATAAGGCGCCCGCCTCTCGTGTAAGAGGTTGTGGGTTCGAATCCGGGCAAGTACCAATGTGACTTTTTCAATTCATATGTACTTTCTAAAGTTTATCTTAGACATCACTGACATCCCGTGCCTCGGAAAGCACGTAAAGCCGTTGGTCCCGGTTGTCATTCGTAGAACTTTGACAGTCGTTACTGGTTAGCCAGAAACTATGACCAGTCTAACCAAGAGGTATCGTGTCGCCCAGTTACTGGGTTGGGCTGGTCAGGTAGGCAGTCGCTCCACGTAAAACCCCGGTATCCAGCTGAATCCGGTTAGGCTGGCAGCCGACCCCAACACGATTGGGAAAAGGCTAGGGAGATGATAATGAGTCTGTTTTTTTTTAACAAACGAGTACTAAAAATTTTGTCCCCGTTTCTATTGGTCCACATAACCAGCATAAGTGTTATTATTAGTGTTAAAAGCGTTGGCTCCGCCTCGACTAATTTCCCATCTCTCTCTGTCAGAGATATACTCAGTACTCGTTTGTTAAAAAAAAAATGACTATAGCAAATAATTAATCAATGACCGAGAATTTTGACTGACCTAGTTCTCACAGCTCAAGTTGGGTTATAGGTTTGATTTAAACGCAGGACAAATTTTCATTTTCATCAATTTTCTGATGAACATGGTTGTTTGTTTTTATGTCATTCATAATTTATTAACAATATGTAAGTATAATATAACTATGTTGTCTGGTAACCACAGCATTGTACTTCCTTAAATTTAACAGTGGTCTAAAACGACAACGATGATATAATAAGGTCTTCCTTAAAACCATGAAAATGCAGGATAGCTGAAAGCCGCTGTAAGTAGCCGTAAAAAAGCGAATCGAGAGGCCTATGACTTATCCAGACGAATAACACGCACACATACGTATGCAAATGTTGTAGTTAAAAACCAAAATTAAAAAACAGAAAATACCCGCCTACATCAAGGACTAATTCCCACATCCTATTACCATGCACAAAGTTAATCTGCTTATACACAACCGACTAATTGACCCAGTCAACACATATTCATTTAATTATGTATGTACAAACGATCTCATTAAATCTGGCCACAACGCATTAACTGGTGATAAATAAATAGTGCTAATTGTGTACGCACGGGACCGCACGAAATCGTAGTTTATTTGACAGTTCCGTGCTGACCGCTGGCTGGATAGATAGATGCAGAAGGTGCATTTGAAATGTTGATTTTATCAGCTTCTGGAATGTACTTTATAATCGTTTAATCAGACTGATTCGAACGGGTCTATTCTCAAAGAAAATTATGGGAAATAGTGTTTTTCTACCTCTACGACAATCTTACCTAAGACTCTAGTATCTAAGCGTCTGGTTATCTGGTATTATTAATCAATTTATTTAACATTCCCAAAAGCATTATTAAAAAGCGAATAAACATTTTAAAATACTAAAAGTATATGTATACAATTATTGATAGTAAATATCTTTAGTGAATCAATTAAGGGACACCTAATACCATTTTTGGTATTTTTTAAATCCTTCGAACACACGTGATTTGAGATACAATAGAAAGACAAAAGCTGCCTGACAGCCGGCTGTCGGTTGGTCGTTCAAACTGTTGAAAGGTTAAATAAATAAATTCATACTCCCAAATGTCGAGCAACCTATTAAATGCAGTGTGTATTAATTCAACCGCAACTTCTCTGATTGGGTCATTTGTACCTAACATTTATTCGCGACTGACCACAAACCGCAAAACAGTTTTAACTGACAGAATAAACAATCGAATTGAACAGATGATCAGCAAAACGGTGGTTTACTAATGTTAAAAACAATAGTATAATAATATGTCGTGTGAACTGAAGCAACCACATGCCAATAGCCAATATTAATATTTTTGTTACACTGTCGTGTCGTATATATCTTTTTTGTTTTTGTTTAAGTGGTTCGATATAATATTTGTAAAATGAAATCCTACAAGTTAGACGAAAAATCATATACCTAACACCTATTGTACATACTAAATTCTCTAAAAGTACTTAAATACTCGATCTATAATTTCTGAAGTTTATTAAATATCTTTAATGAGTTTTTAGGAAATTAGATTTCGTCTAGAAGAATGTGTGTAAGTATCACAATAATTTATTATCTGTAGTCATTACGGATACTGATTAATAAATTGTATTAGCTCTTTTCCAAAGAGTAGTCTACCAAAATTGGTTTACATATTCATCTTATTTTCTGTGTTTTATTTGTGTTTTAAATGTATTTATTTAATTATTGGCTATTTTCAATTCCTTATGTTTTCTTTTGTATTGTCTTAATGGAATATTATTGAATGTCACTTCACTTACCTGAGTAAAAAAGAACCTACAAGATAATCCCTATTCTGCTCCACCACCACTACCACCCACAAACCAATCTAAATTCGCATGTACCACCGCCATTGTTAATTCTAATTCGCGTTCGTATTTTAAAACATCCTGTGTGAGGAAGCTCGCACGTGCCGCGTAAACATCCTGTGTTCACCTTTGTGCGTGGCGACACGACCAGAAATGTACATTTGTACAATCGATCGCACTTGAAGGGTTAGCTCTATTAACAATAGGGAGATGACATTAAAAAAATGACATCCTACTTAGTCCGTCCGTGCAAAAAAAAATGGACACATATTTTTGTTTTATCAAATTAATCCTTCGAACATATTGTTGTGATTCGAGATACATTATAAAGACAACAGCAGTCCAACAGCCGGCTGTCGCTTGGTCGTCAAAAGGTTAAAAAATACAGTGAAAAATACAGAATAAATAAATCTGTTAAATCTAAGTACTCACATTAAAAGTTGAAATAAATATCTATGCTAATATGTAGGTATTATAAATGCGACAATCTTACTGTTTTTTTTTTTTTTTGAGAAAAAACGTTAAACCGTAGATGTAGATTCTGACGGCTTCTGACGTCACTGTTCAGTGATAATTGTAACTAGGCGTGACTTCACGTGAAACTTCAACACAATGTATCGTCGTCATTTTTCGCTTACAAGAAAAAAGAAAAAATATGTGTCCAAAATTTCTTTCATAATCAATTGACGGACTAAATTGTTTTTTTTTTGTCGTCTCGCTTGTTTTATTAATAAGTGAAGATGATTGTGAAATTATGTTATTCTTCAGGACAGGTTTTCAATAGCGTGGTGGTTAAGGCGTCTGAAACTGGGCACATCTAACGTGACTTTTTAATTCAAACAGGGTTATGAACTCTCCAAGTTTATCTTGGACATCACTGACAACGGTAAAGGATATCGTCGTAATAAAAAACTTTGATTACTTACTGTGAACCTTTGTGCGCGGCGACACGACCAGAAATGTATGTACATTTGTACATAATCGACCGCACTTGAAGGGTTGGGTTATTAACAATTGTATAAATATTGTATTAGTTAATGAAGATGATTATGTTGTAACTTGTACTACTGGTGGATAGATTGGTGTAAAGGTGGCTATCATGCGTTGTGTCTTTTTCAATTCATACATATGTAATTTCTTAGTTTATCTCAGACAACACTGACATCGGTAAAGGATAACATAATTAATTAGTTTTATTACATCCTGTGTACACCTTTATGCGTAGCGACACAGTAAAGATGTACATTTGTTTAATTATTAATCGATGGCATTTGAAGGGTTAGCTTTATTGACAATTGTATAAATATTGTATTAGTTAATGTAGATGATTATGTTGGACTATAGGTGGCCGATGGCGTTGCAATTGTTTAATGTGATTTATTTATTTACCTTCTAAGTTTATCTTAGACTTTACTGACAACATTGAATCACCACAGCATCGAACATAATTATTTTGCATAGATAACAATGTCCTTTTGATGTTCTTTTATATAAAAAATCGCGAGAATTGGACTTGTTATTGGACGTACATAAAGGTAGTTGTATGTTTTTCAGACTCAATAATTTTAAAGATAAAGAGGAAAATAAGAACTCCATTTGCCATTCTGACGTATTTAGGGTTCAGCCTTAAAATACACCTGAATATTATAACACAAACTCAAAACATAACTTTCAGAGATAACCAAGCTCCTACACTCAAAAGCTCCAATATTCTAAGTTAAAAACTTGAAAGTCATAAAAGTTAGTGGTCGTACAGTTAATAAACTCTGTACATTAACCATGGGCTATGGGCTACATGGGGTGTGCGGGCTATTTATAGCCTATGGCACCAGGTAACCCCAGCACTGCTACGGTTAAGGATCAACAACTAAAATTAAATATTTCGGTACTGAATGTTAGGATTGGTGCAGTTTAACCCTTTTTGTTTGGTTTTGAAATACAAAAAAATGGGCAAAATGGCAAGTGTATATTGTGATTTTTGGCTTTGGAGTTTTTTTGGAAATTCGGGAAAGTTTGCGTATCAAATAATCAATTTTAAAAGGAAAACTTATTAACTGGCTGACTTGTAAACGCATAATCAAGACGAGGCAAGCTAATTTTGTGGAATTTGCATATATATGGAAAAGAACCTCTTTCTCTACTGTAGGTCACAAAAAGTAGGACAGTTCAAATCCTGAGCGGGTAAAATACGTAATTTTTTCAAGATCTTTTTGTACAACAACTAGTCCATACTTACTTATATTATAAATGGGAAAGTGTGTCTGTCTGTCTGTATGTTTGTCTTTCTTTCACGGAGAACGAAAATAGAGCGACGAATTGACGTGATTTTTTAAGTGGAGATAGTTGAAGGGATGGAGAGTAACAGGCTACTTTTTGTCTCTTTTTAACGCGAGCGAAGCCGCGGGCAAAAGCTAGTTGTTAATAAAACTAATATGAAATTAATAGATGTGACATTAGTAAATAATTCCAAGGCATAACTTCTCAATAAGTACAGACATACTACAAAGTGTTTATAGGCATACGTCTATAAATATATTCAATATTCTGGCCCCGAACACTGTAAAATTAGTTATTTGGTTACTCTAAAAACAATAATTATTCAATTAAGTAGGCTAAAAACTGACGTCGAGACGATATTACAAAATTCGCGTCATGATAGCTCGGAAAAAGTAAATCAATTGATTAATGTCAATCAAATAAAAAACAATAATTTCGAAAGAGAAAATAAACAAAGACCTAGAAAATAACGACTTATTCATTATGGAATTTCAAGAGAAGACAAAGTGGAGGATTTATCTGAAGATATAAACCATAAGCCCGGATTTAAGGCGTCAGATGAAAGACAAAACGTGTTTAATAGTATTCTGATACTTGCTAATGTGAATATAATCTTAGAATGAATGGCGGTATGGGAAAATAATAATACAATATTTTAATCTACGAATAATTAAGGGCAAATATGTTTTGTAATATGCAAATATCTTAATGATTTTGTCGTAAAGTCGTCCTTAAAGTAATTTTGGACAAACTGAGACCTAGACTGGGCTGCCTTTTTTATTTGTTAATCTTTTTTTCTTGGATATTTTTAATGGATATCATTAAAAGCCTTGCTAATTTATTTTATAGTTAGCTTTTGCAGTACTTAAGAATGAAAAGAAAACAGGTCATACCCTTTTATTAGTCTGTACAGTATTTTTATAATTTTTATTTTATTGGATGGCAAACTTCTGCAATACTAGAGATCTCATACAAAAGATTTTTTTGTCTCTGTCTTTGAGAGACAAAAAAATCAAAGGCGACGAATTTATATTTTTTCTAAAAAGTCCTTTTTTATTTAAAAACCCATTTATCAAAGTAAAATTGTTTATGTTCATTAGGCTATAGAGGCACTTAGGAACGTCAATTACATTAAAAATAGTTGATTCTAGTCGCCCATTCCAAAAGGTTGTTTTATGGAGAAGAATTGGCAAGAAACTCCATTCCACTCCGAGAAAGGTAACTCTATGACCTACAGGAACCGAACACTATAATAACCAAGAGGCAGGTAAAACTGCATGTTGCTGTTCCATAAAACGCATCGTTCAATAACCAAGTCAGTTCTATTTTCATTAACCTTCTACCTTGGAACAGATCTATAAATAAATAAAAGGATTGCACTTGAACCAAGTGGCAGTAGTGGCACTCTGGCCTATCTCACCACTACTTGTTTCAGATAAGCACTAACTGCTTCATAAAACACTTGTAATAGGCGTTATCTATGAACTGATTCAGTTTAAAGTAATGTGAGGGTTAGTGGTTTAAGAAATTGGGTGAGTGTTGTGGAGTTGTGTTGGATATTGTTTATGTAAAGGACTAGTTTTGCTTGTTTGCATCTGTCCAAGTCACACAAGGATCAGTTGAAAAAAGTTTGGCAATCGTAGTTTGACACTTTTGCTGAAGTAGGCCAAACAGGTTCGCTAATGCTTTATCATGTTCATTGACAAATTTTCATTTTAAAACCCTTTATTTTGCAACCAACTAATTCCTATCTCTGCACCAATTTTCATTTAAATCCATTCCGTAGTTTTGGCGTGAAAGCAAGACCGACAGAAGCAGTTCCTATCGCATTTATAATATGGATTTTTTTACTCTCAACAAACAAACTCCGTCCAGCGTCGTAATGTCATAATTTTAAAAAAAATCGAAGAAAGTATATAACCCTTATAAAGAGTATTTCTATATTGAGCTGTGATATCACAACACATCGCCAGTAATCAAACAGTGCGTTCACACGATAGGTCAAATTCATACGCTCAACGTTATTTCGGGATTTTGTATACCTTATGCTGCGTTTACTTGTGCCAGTTGTCGGGAGAGTGGTGAGAGAGTTTGTGAAATAGAATAATTTTTTTTTCTTGAAAATTGGTGCATTGTTAGTGCAACATTTTTTTTTTACTTTTTTTATGATATAGTCTGCTCATGTCGATGATTGTCACGGTGGTTAAGGCCGTTTACAATTAATACGTACTTTCAAAGCGTATCCACTTTGGTTAAGAAAAAAATTGTGAGAAAATCCGGTCTTGTAATTAATGTAGATTCTAAATTAAATATTTCGTCTGCAAGAGTGAGACATTATCACCTGGTGTTATTATTATCATTATTTTCTGCTATAACAAAAAAAATGTTATTACAATACTGTATATAAAAATTTTAATTCTAACGATCGCTTCTGTTGATGCAGAAAGACTCTATATTTAAAAACCGTCTTTATTTTGATTAGTTGTCTAAATAAAATCTAAAAACGATGAAGAATAATTAAACTAACGTCCTAAACTGCTGCTTTAAACCTTAAACACTTTGATGCCGCTTTACATAAATTTAATATTAAAACTAATATTAGAAAATTATCAAAATTACTTGAGAAACCCACTTCCAACCGGAACAAACAAACCAAGATAAACCCATTACCCACAAACTTCAAAACACAGATAAATCTAAACACTAAAATTTGCAGAAAACATTAATATCCGTTTCCGCAAAGTTTCACTAAACCGACCCAATTTCCTTGCCGTAAATCATAGCTCACAGGAGAGTGAGTCAGTAATCTTTTAGTGAAAATTACTTGCTCATAAACTCGACTGCTAATGTAAACAGGTCATAGAGTCATCGGGTGCTGTTTTCTGTCTGTCTGTATGTTCTGCAAAATTGTTGGTGTAAGTTGCGCAGGATTTTATGGGCCGACAATGGGTTCATGTAGCTACTCTTAGGGTTTAGAAGACAGGTGGTTCGTTGTACTCCGAAAGAGTTGAGTGTATCGCGATGTTTTTGTTTTTTTTGTTTGGTGGAGGTGTTGTGTTTCGAATGATGTTGATAGTTATTTGTTTTCAAAGGACGTGGCATCGTGTCATTTATTTCGTAAGGCAAAAGATATTTTTTGAAAATTATCGTTTTCTCTATGCACTTAAATTGTCTTCTTGAATCACTCTGTTTATTGCCGGAAACCACATACAGCCCAGCCATTTATTGAGAATTAACCAGATCTACGTGAAATTCTTACTTTCATAGACCGATTAATTAAAATTAAACACACGCATGAAGTTCTTCTTCTATAATAAAAACAGCTTTTACTAATAAATTCTCACAAAAACACAAAAAAATACTACGTCCCTTGCCCACATAAATATTCTAAACAAAGAATTCACCACGCCCTTATATCGCCATTAAAAACAAATATATTCCCACATTACACAAACTGCAACACAAAACCCTCATTAAATATTCTATTGAATAATCATTTGTATGAAAAAACTTCCGCATTACGTTAAATAAGTGTATCTCCCGGGTTCGAACTCCCGACCTTGGCGGTCCTCCCCTATGGCCATTGTCCGTCTGTACAATTTGTAAATCATCGATAAGAAGCTTGAGATTTAGTAGGGAGGGGACACTGTCGATATTTTTATCGAGATTAAAAGATTAATCAGTCATGATATAATACATACATTATTAATCTTGTTATACGTTGAGATTGGATATTCAAATGCACCTAAAGCGAATTTATTTCTATGAAATTATGGAAGCAGGTTTTTTAAAACATTTTACCTCCAAAAAATTTTTTGCTACGCCAAGAACACCGGGAATGCATAACTATTTGACAATTCTTTATTGTAGAACCAAAATTTATGGTCCTCGGAACCGTCAAGCTCTTCAATACAAAGTTCGTATTCCATATAAACCTTCACACATTTATTTTACACCACTAATAAAAATAATTATAATTTTAAACAGACACTATAAAAAACAAATTTGCAACATCATTAATTGCTCTAAAACACCACACAGACACGTGTAGTGTCACAATCAACAGTTACATCACGTATAAACTTAATCCATTTATCGATAACAATCGAGTCAGTCGCAACACTAGCTTGCGCCCGCGCAGAAAATCGTTATTCAATTGGGCGAACTGCTACTACAGGCCATAACTGTTGCTACTATCAAATACGTGGCCTGAATCATACGTTGGTCATCAATTCGACATTGATCACTGTTGTCAGCTTTTGAATGTTTTGACCACACGTTGTAAAAAAATGTTTGTTGGATATTTTCTGTAGTGGTCAGATTTCAAAATCCGTTCTAATATTATAAACGCGAAAGTAACTCTGTCTGTCTGTCTCTTTTTCACGCCTAAAATGCTCAGCCGATTTGAATGAAATTTGGCACAGATATAGTCTGGGACCCAAGAAAGGACATAGGACAGTTTTCATCCTGGAAATCCCGCGGGAACAGGATCAAACTCGCGGGGAAAAGCTAGTTGATAATAATTTCATGAAATGTTTAACCAATGATCGATTTTTTTCATCAAATAATTTTTTTTTATACCATGACCCCGGAACATAAAGAGCGACCAAAGGAACATGAGTGGGTTTTAGTCAGTAAAAGTCTGACACGCCCTCCCGCCGCACCCAGGACGGGAGCAGACATTTAATGATTTTCCACTTCCCAAAAAAAAATCTGTAAGAAAATCATCACGTCCATCAATCCATTCTAGGTTCATATGTAGATTAGATATGACAGTTACAGGTAGGCCTGTATTCAAATATTAACTAGCGTTAGAAGTACAGTTTACTGTTAATTTATGAGTATTCCAGTCACTTACCTATTGTTTTTATTCCATGGTTTTGTTAAGTTGTTAGTATTTTATGGCTTTTTGCATTAATGAAGCGTGGGTGGTATGTTTTTTTTAAAATCTGGGATTCTTTCTCTTTGTACTGTTGTAATTTACCATCTTGCTAAAATATGTGTGTTTTATTTCATATAATATTATTATTTGAATTAAATGTTTTTAAAGTTTCAAAGGTGTAAAGAAACCTTAATTCATTATCTATTTCCGTCTGATTGCCTTAACAGACACAAAACCAAAACGGAAACCTGATAGAATTAAAATGGCTGAAAGAACTATCTTGTAATTGTGTTAAGTCCAAGAAGACTTAACACAATTACAAGATAAAATCCTAAAACCGTATTTTCAAATTACTTTATTGTAACACTAATTTAATAAAGATATTAAGTTTGTTTTTTTTTATTTATAGAAAGAATTTTACATCCTAAACGAATTTTTTTTTAACCTATACTGTCCCACTGCTGGGCAAAGGTCTCCCTCATTGCCCTAAACGAAATACTCAACTTAAAAAAAACACATATATAAAACTACTTTGTTTGTGACTGCCATTATAATTATGACTGCCTAAAAAAATTAAAAAGTAAAACCTAAACAAAAAAAAATTAACAGATCCCTTTGTGAGCGAATTCGACTCAACTTGGCTTTGGTCTTTATAGATACTCATGTGTACCTATTTTCAAAATATTTAAAGGTTTTAGTGGTTCAAACCACATAAAAATTGGGAAAGCCACCAGTAGAACTAATTATATAAAAATTATACCCCATTAATGTCTAAGAAGTAATAAAAAATAGATTTTTAAGTGTAACTTTTATGGTTTTTTTATCATTAATTACTTTTGATCTGGTTAACATGTTAATATTGTCTATCTTTGTGTCGTCCAAAATCCTCACTAATTTATTAAAAAAAAACTTCTACATTTTTTTTATTATTTTACATCGTGGTCGGTGGTGGCCCATCAACATCTAATGCGATTAAAATTTATTGAGTCGTATTAAAAGACTTATTACTTTTTAACCCGAGCAATGCTATTTAACATTATATATATTTCACTATTAAGACTTACTTTAAATATTATGCACCTTGACGCAGTAAAGCATTAAAAACACTTGCAAAAGTAGTTCACAATGGTTGAAGCTCTCGCATCTTTCTCATAGAATCAGCAAACGGATCTACATTACAAAGCAGTATGGTAAAATGTTTTGCATCTTTCCAAGAACGCACATTTATCGATATTAGAGTTTGAAAGCCTACGCTTTTATATCGATGAAAATTGCATCCCTATCAATTCGACTTAGTGCCTATAGAATTGATTGCAGTGAATCTCTAAAGGATAATCCTCCCATACGAATTCAATTCTCGCAGTATAATTAACTATTTATCTTCATGATTATCCAGTATTGAATACAAGATGGCTTTCGAATTGAAATTCAAGTCTTATTTAAACCGTAAGTCAAATATGAATGGTGTCTATTTAATTCGCATAGCTAGTGGGTTTCTTATTTATGCTACGGCCCGCTGAAATTTTCACGGCCTTTCATAATTTATATTGAACGTTATTTTTGTACTGTTACAGCATTATATTTTAAACATAATATACTAACTTTATATCATATTAAATGGGCTTAAAGTTCAGAATCGTGTGCACGTTTGAAACAATAGAAGTAAGGAGTAGTTTATCGATAAACTTTATCGACCTTTTCACAGCATTGTTTTTGTAAATTTTGAATAATATGCCTGACGCAGGAACATTTGCTGTTTAATAAAAGATTGAAAATGACGTTTTGGTTTCTCATTAACCTAATATGTATGTAGGTACTAGATACTGTTAAAGTGCATGCATATTTTATATTCAAATATCACGTCATACCAATTCCTTGGAATGGTTCAATATTTAAAAAGGGAATATAAAGATTTCACTGATTTTAGATGATTATTGTTTTGTCTTTATTTTTGGCGTTTTGGCTTCATAAAAGTTAGCAAAAATAGATCAGCAATATGTACGAACATATTTTATGTACTTTTTTTAAAAAAATTGATAATAAACTTTGTATTACATCGCGTCATGTGAAAATTGAAATTCTACGCAATTTTCTTACATAGTAGGTAAGCTAATACGCAATATTTAGCTCTTTTTCACTACCAATTATAATAAATTGGAAGAAAACACTTTAGACCGATAATTTACCATCTTCTTCGTATAATTCACATAAATTTTACCTAACACACTACTTCCTTTAAATATACACATACATACGTTAACACCTCATATTCGTACTCTTGACTTATAGCAAACGTCACAATTTTATGGCAAATTGAATGTATTTATTACTCTGTGTATTGGTCTACTTGGTCGTGCAAAGTAGAGTGTTTTGCGTCCGTCTATTGGTTAAAATCTTCCTTGACGTTATTTTTTGATAGATAGATAGATAGAATATTCTTTATTGTACACCAATAGGACAAAAACAGTAAAGGACAACACAAACAAATATGCAAGAGTACAATAGGCGGCCTTATCGCTAAAAAGCAATTTCTTCCAGACAACCTTTGGATGGAATTAAATTATTAAAAAATGGGTAACGGGTAGTCTATGGCGTACATGAATATATATATAGATATATATATATATATTTACAGAATAAGCATTCTAGGTAACAGACCAGTCTATATTAGCTGAAGAGTGATGCTGATGACTGAATGATTCATGGTCTCCAGTTAAGAATACGCCTAAACTCCAAATGAAGTCTAGAACCGACCAACCATCACTTTAACTTATATTCCAGTTAAATAACAATTAAATCTACCCAACAAACACACAGCTAGCTGTTAGGTACATAAAAATAGGATTCTAGTAACACTTTCTTGGAACAGCAAGAAGCACTGTTACTCATACATTTCCAACTACATTTCCACCAAAAACCGCGCTATAAACATTAGGATTCATAGAAAAACGGATACACTCATCCCAATCAATATACCCCACTTCTTCCTCCAAATATTCTTCAAACCCGTAATTTCATCAAAAACAGAACACTATCTAATCTTTTACGAACGCCAAAGTCAATTAGAGGCATCAAAATTTATTCGTGGCGACTATAAAAGCGAATATCAAAGAACTTCAGGTTTAATGTATGTGTTTTTCGATATTAAATCATTCGCAGTATTGAAGCAAGGTCAGGAAATCCGTATGGACTTTAAATAGACTGTAGTCGGTTATGTTTATAGAGTGCGTGAAAAATCCAGCTTTGTGAATGTGAATACTGTGTAAAGATTTGAGGCGAGGTGAACTGATTATCCGTTGTTTGATCAAGAAACTGCTTGCTGATGTGTAGAAGTTAAGGAGATAGTTTAAAATCATATGAGACAGAAAATATAGCAACCCCCTGCCCTTCCCCCATTTTACTTGGAGTCGATGTCACACGTTTTCTTCTTCCATATCGTGATGTCAACTGTAATGCTACTGGTCTCAGTAGCAAACAGATTTTATGAAGAAGAATAAGATAAAAAACTCTTTATCTTACACGTCCTTCTTCATACAATCCTTTCCTTGTCCATTGCTTTCCATACATATTCAACTTTTATAGTCATAAACTTTTCATGGATAAAGTACACCAAGTTTACTTTTTCATTTACAATTTTGTTTAAAAAGATCGTCCTTGAAGAAAAATAAGCTAGAAACTTCTCGTATATTCTGGAATAGCCAACTAGGAGAAGCTTAAATTTTCTAATTACTGATCTACTATATGACAGTTCAAAAGTGCCAGAAAATGGTTGAATAGTACCATTGACCAATGGCCAGCCTTTACCTTGGTCAGAGGCTAAGCGTTGGCGCCAGTCGCTTGGGCACAGTTCCAGTAGACGGCAATGGAGCGATTTTTTAAATACCATTTTATTTTAATTGAATTTATATAGGGTAGTGTTTATATTACGCCAAAATGAAGAGAGAACTTAGTACCATTTTTTAAACGTAGTGGGCGAAGGGAGGAGGATCGGATTTGTTCCCGTCAAAGTTTATTTTTTTGACTGCAGAAAACAAAAATAAAAAGTAATAAGTCAAGTTGAATGTTGATATATTGATAAATAACTTTGGATATTTAGAATGTAGTGCAGAGATAAATAGATCTGGATGGTTACGATAGTAAAACATCATTTTTCTTTCCCATTTTCTAATTTTGTCTTGAAAGTTAAAAACGTGTGTTGATTGATGAGCTGTAAATATGATGATTGATAGCATTTGCTTTTACAAAGTCGTAAAATTTGCAAGTAGGTACGAATGACTCAAAAATCTTAGTTATGTGTACATGTAAATATAGTAGCGCTATATAATAGAAATCCAGCTATTTGCGAGTTGGACGCACATATTAAGGGTTACGTTTTTGTAGGTTTTCCTGTATGTCAAAGCAATCAAAAATTAAGCATTTATTTTTGGATGCGTTTAAAAAATGCGATATATATATGTAAACGGCCGATTATTACAAAATGCTTGCGATTACTGCGATACTTGATAAAGTAAATCAAAAACATAAAAAAAATGCTTTATGGAATAAATGATTATTATATTATTTTAAAAGTCGACCATCATTATCGTAATTGAAAGCGAAATAACTTTCAACAGACCATTATGCTATTTCTTAAAATAACAGTAGGTAATCTGTTGTATCTCGCAAAATCCCGCAATAAGTATGAATAAAATGGAAAATCTCTCGGACTCAAAGTAAACCATGGCTTGACCTAACGTTTCGCTAAAACGTTTTGCGTAATCTTTATATATAGAAATCTGGGAACATCTTAACGCAAACTTGTTTGTTTACGTTTACGTTTAGATAAGTTTTCGTTTCGAATGGTCTGTGCTATCTTGTGGTGTTTGGCTGTAAAGTGGTTTATTTTTGGGTTTAGTGTTCCTTAAATTTAATTATATTCTACCTTTTATTCGTATCGTTAACACATTTACAGGAAAATTGATAATAAATGGGGATAATACATATAAATTCAAAGAAGAATAAATCTCTCTTTTTAAATTGTATATTTTATTTCATTCTCGCTCGTCAATTTTCTTTCTTTTAATCAATCTGGCTACCTATATTTTGGAAATCCGACCCATAAGGCCTAAAACATACACAAGCGACGTAAGGCAGCAGGCGTGGAACAGGCGTGGCGCAGGCTTGCGCCGCTTCAAAACGATTTCATACAAAATGTTTGCAGGCGACGTTTTTGAATAATACTGATGCGACGCGGCGCAGACACGCCGTTTCGTTGCCAGCGACGCGGCGCCACGCCTGTTCCACGCCTGCTACCTTACGTCGCTTGTGTATGTTTTAGGCCTTAGAGGGTAAATAAGTTAACTGACATTAGTTAGTTAAATTATTACACTAATCCACTTACGACAAATTACATGTCATGTACAAATAACCCCACACAAAATATTTACGTCGGTCGTCAAATATTTTGATAACAGTAAAACCGCAATTCAAATGGGTATCACTGTTCTATCAATAATGTATTTGTACTTGATGATTAATAATAAACTTAATAATAATAAAATGACTAATTTAACAAAAGCTCAAAAAAGAGTGTACAAAAATAAACATCACACCACACCTCAACGCGGCAACGGTTCACTTCTCTTCTATGTGTGACACATTTCATGTGACCACAAAGGTCACACTAGTCACAGTTACGTATTAAGTCTATGTTTTGTTCTGACTGAATTTAAAGAGTAGGAGGTTATGAATTCAGCTGTAAGTTGTACGTATGTTTTAAAAAAACAATTTGCTAGATAGTCATTCTGCTATAAAGACCATCTTGGACGTTTTGCTACTTAGGCCTTCTGCTGGAAGGGTACTTTTTATATTCAAAAGAACGAGTATCCAAGATGATTCTGTATTTGTAACGATTTGAGCCTTCAAAGGTTCAGTCTGCGTGCACATTTTTAACTCCCACGATTAATCAGTGTATAAAATACACATAGTATAAAACAAAATCGCTTTCCGCTGTCTGTCTGTAGTTTTAAACTGTGCTATGGATTTTGATGCGGCTTTTAAATAGATAGAGTTATTTAAGAGTTATATACGTGTAGATTATAGTAGACAAAAACAGGGATGGCTCGCTAGGTATTTAAAAAAACAATTTGTTTTGTTACCGATTCACTGAAATCTATGAGATCAGTCCGCCTAGACAATTGGCATTGTAAAATAGATAGCGAAACGAAAACGATTGTCAAATGTATGGAGATGTCAAGTTGTTTAGCGAAAGCTTATGTCAACTCCATATCTACATTTGACAATCTAATCGCTTTCGTTTTCTATTCCACAATGCCACTTGGCTAGGCCCTCTGCACTATTATCCACAACAGTATGTAAAAACTGTGAATACTGTTATATAAAACCATTCATAGCTGTTTGCATATTTAGGATTGGTCTACTATTGTTTCTACTGGGCAGATCGAAAAATCTGTTTTGACTAGTGCTAGAGAGAATTCTACCCAGGGCAATTTAATTTGTGAATTTCCACAAAAATATTTTTTTATTTACTAACCAATAGTACATACAAAACAAAACCATTGCATGTCCATTAAAAAAAATCAAATCAAACTAAACATTCGCCCAACACACCAATGTTTCACTCAAAATCAAAGCCAACAGGAACGTTTTGACAAACGCGTCCCCAACTCCTAAACTAGGCCAATAGCAGCAGCTATTAACTTCAAAACAAAGCAGCATTGTACCGGGATTGGATAACAACCCGAGGGGAGGCCAATGCTGGTGTCTTGCCTCAATTTATTAGTTTGTAGGTTAAGAGATTTCAACTGGTCCACCATTTTATGTTGACACGTGACCACGAGGTGGACTGAAATAATTGAGTAAGTGGTTTTGATTGCTGGATTGCTGTTTGTGATTGATATTCTAGTGGTCTGCTAGGTTTACCCAGGACTTAAGTTTAGTAAATGCTTTTTACTGACAGTTTTCACTTATTATTCTTCAGTTCTGAGTTACAGCCTAGTAAAAGAATGAAAGACGGAGAAACGGACAATGGACTTGTAGTAAGGAGCTTTGACAACATTCGGGTTATGGAGTAGAAAAGGAGAGCTATTTGTTAAAATGTAACAGTGATTTTTTTATTAATAATATAAAAAATTTAAATTTAGGTATAAAACTTGTAAATAATAATAAGTTAAAGAGGCTAGCACTGAAACGGTTGGCAGCATTGTTATAATATATAGGGTTGCAAAATGTTTATAATAGTTACTGTGACCCCGGAACACAAAGGGCAACCGAAGGAACATAGTGGGTTAGTAAGTAATGGAGGCCATACACGCTAGGGTTTGCATGATGGTTATAACTGTGCATGCAAAACCGACAAGCATAACCGAGTTTGCATGCACCGATAACTGTACAGTTTAATCACATACACGCTAGGGCTTGCCTGTCGGTTATGCATGCACGGCTAAAACCATCATGCAAAACCTAGCGTGTATGGCCTCCATAAAAGTCTGACACGCCCTCCCGCCGCTCTGGCGGGAAAAGTCATTTGATGATTTCCCACTTCCCAAAAAAAAAGCATTGCTATATCCGTAGGTCCTAGATTAAGAGACATTTTTTTTTAATAAAAATGTACTAATATTTTGTACTTCACTAGCAAATAAAACGGTGGAGTTTAAATTAAGTTTGGACTTGGCAAAACGAAAATATAATTAAATACAAATATTCATAAAAAAAAGAAAATTACACACCAAGTCGCAAAACGAACAACACAACCTATTTGCGCCACACCGCCCTCCAAACCAACTGATACACTCCACATCCACCAACTCATACATTCACCAACTCATCAAAATTCTGTCCACATGAACATAACGCGACAGAATACTTTACGCGTATCGACACATTTTCGAACAGTAGCTCTACCATGAGTTTACATCAATAAATTCGCTAGCGTCTTCGTAAATAAATTGTATGAAATGTTGCAAAGCGCCCCTAGCGGTCACAGATAGAATAAAATTGACAGTGACATATTGGGAATCATAATTAAAAAACCACTAAATCCCTAACGTAGTTCACTAACAGCCAACCTTACTATTTAGTCGGATTATTGACTGTCACATCATTTTTACGCCTACGGTAGCGAGTAAGTTTTCGATAACAACTCATGGTAGGGGTACTGATTTCTGAGAAACGACCTCCCTATTCTGGATTCGTCTCACTACACGACTCGACGGAACGACTGTCAAGTGTGAGATGATAATCTGTGGGACAATAGGTGTGACATTAACACCCTGACAGGATGGAGATAAGGTTATGGTAAAATCGTTTGTTGTTTGAATTAATTGTTATTAATTAAGGGCGGGGTTTCTGTTGAGCTAGGCTTGATTTTGTAAGAAATATTAGTTTTTCCTATAGCATAAGCTTCTTTTTTCATACAAAGAAGGCACGAGCATTGGTCGTCACGCTTGCTCAAAGCGGATAGTCCTGTCCAGGTTTTCTCACGATGTTTTCCTTTACAGACGCTTGTGATGTTCGAAATAAACAGTCACATTCGTAATTGGCCGGATTTAAACCTACGTCACGTCAAGCGACATGCTGACTTTTTTTTAAATGTATAAAATACTAGCTGTCCCCTGCGGTTTAACCCGCATTTTACGTTACTGCTCCGCTCCCGTGGATCGTAGCGTGATGGTATATAGCCTATAGCATTCCTCAATAAATGGGCTGTCTAACACTGAAAGAATTTTTCAAATAGGACCAGTAGTTCCAGAGATACCCCCTACATACAAACTTACAAACCTACAAACTTACAAATTTTACCTCTTTATAATATTAGTATAGAATACCCGACTAGCCCTAAATTAGACTCCTAGGCACGCATTTTAATAATCCAAACGACACATGTTTGACAAAAACCTCCAAATCACACACAAAATCATAAATACAACGCATTAACCTACGTTGGCAACAGCCAAACAGCTAATGAAAACCGTAGCTAATGTAATCAAACAAGCAGTGACCACGATTGAACGTATGTAAATGAAATGGGTCGTCCCAATTCTTACAAACGTTTGTAACGTAACGTGAGCGAGCTAGGACCAATTATGCGTTTGTTAGGGCTGACGATGTGAAGGAGTTTAGAAGTCAGACCAGAAATTAGGTCCTTGAAATTAAGAACCGTTTTATTTATTAACCTTTCGACGACCATGGGACAGCTGGCTGTCGCGCTGCTATTGACTTTCTATTGTGTCTCGGATCACGTGTGCTTGAAGCTTTAATTGATATTTGGTAATTTGGGGATTAAAGAAGCTGTATTCCAAAATAAATAATTGTAATTTTGAGGGTTTGGAGGTTTACATCCGTTCAAAACGGTGCCCGAAAGAATAATCTGTATGTCTGACTGATATTTCCTCTTGTGAACAAAACCACGGAGTCGAAAATTATGAAAAAGATACCGTAACTAGTTCTTCATCTAGTTTACAGGAAAACCTATAAAAACCTTTTGTGTACGAATCTGACTCACACTTGACTGTTTTTTAATTATAGCTATAAATGCCTTTAATCTTTAAATTCTGTCAAAAAATTTTCTTTTACAATTATCAAAATGTGAATCATCACCGTCATTGAGACTGTCATAATAGCATTTATTTATCTTCTCCTATGATTGAGTAATGTAATTAAAAAAACAATATGTACGATATTAGAATATGTTCCATTAGTTGTAATAACAGATTCATACATTCATTGTAAATTTAGATCAGATTTTAGAGCTTTTACACATATTTAAAACTTTTTTATTTATGTCTATCCACATTTTGTTTAAATAAATAATAAAAAAAAATATTCATAAATAAAGACTAAATCTACTTTACAACCATTTCCAATAGCAGTGTTCTGCATCGAGCTATGAATAGTCAATAGTCAAACCATTCATTTTGACCAAAAAAGGCACTTTGAAACTTTATTTACAAAACCAAAGTGAATCTAGTTGCCCATTCCAAAATGTTGTTTCGCATGGAGAAGAATGGGCAAGAAACTCCACACTTACTCTTTTTACAATAATAGTGTTACAAAAATTTTATCAGACCTCCACAACCCAGTCACAGACTAACACGATACGCCTTGATTAGACTGACTGTCAGACAGACTTTTTTTTTTTTAATGGCAATCAGCCGATAATATCAGCAAATTCTGCCAGTGTCATGTAATGGCTACACATGGGATCTTGCGGTTCATATACTCATATTTATTACATAAAATGTTTTGGCGTCCAGTGATGATTGGTTCTAAAACAACACAAATATTATTGTTAGTGGATAAACTATATAACATGAAGACAGTACAGACACATAATACAATAAGAGGGTATCATAACTTTATATTGTTAGCTGATATTAATTTAATAAAAGCATTTATCATTTGGGGATCTGGGAAAAAGGAGAGAAGGTGACGAACATTTACAGGTTTTTGGATATTTAGTTTTGAAATGACTTGATCGAAAGTGAAAGCGTTGTTTAAATGACAATCAAGGAAGATATGGTCAGTGGTCCCATCCGCCAGACCACTAGACAGACTTTCTGGCTTCTGTCTACCCGTAACAACCATTGATTACTGAATATTGATTCCTTTTCATTGAATCCTACATAGCTATCAAGGATTACATTTAAACAAGGACCACCAACGACCATACACACACACAAACATGTTCACTTGCTAACAGCCCTAATTCAGGCAGCAATGACATTAGAATTCTCAACATCGCTCACAAATTCCTTTTACTTGTCTTCTGTCGCGATTCTAGTGAACACTCTGATTTACAGAATACGGACGCGATGTGACAACTACTTACTAGGTGACTTATTAATGTTTGCTTCTATTGTCTGTGTTACGGATTATGTGTAAATTGTATACAAATTGTTTGACAGGTAGACAGTTTATCGTTGCAACGGGTCAATAGAGTTATTTTGTTACGAGACTGGTGATTAGCGACCGATGCATGATAACATGTTTCTGCTCGTAACACATAACTTTTTCAATATTTTTAATACAGTTTAGCGATTTTTTTCCTTTAAAGGTGTTCTTTGTTTTCATGACTTCGCGAGTATTATTATGAGGTCATGTATCGGTCACAAAATTACGTGCGTATGCGTGCTTACATATAATTTTCTCTTCAGGTTTCATAGTTATTAACAGAGATCACTGCTAAGGAAGTAATTTAATTCTTGGCGATTCTCCTGCATAGTAAATAGACCGTGGTAATATAAAATAGACAACAACATCAATGACACACTATTCTTTGTAAAGGAACTTTACAAAAACAAAAACAAAACAGACATTCAACACGCTACGCCACAACACGCTCATCGGCCACTTCATCTAGCACTACTACATAAAGAGTCAATTTTACAAAATTATTTTAACTTGCATACGTTGTTACCCATATAATAAAATTGTCACCTTGACAGTTTTAGATCTATAATTGAAAAAAAATCACAAACTATGTATATAAGATTTATACTAGACAAGTATAAAATTTTGATGAAATATTTTTCGCAAGAAAACATGTATGGGGTCAAATCAAAGCCAAAATCAAATTGTATTATACCATTAGTCTATCAAAAATGCCCTTTGGAACGTCAATTATATACAGTTAAAAATAGTTGATTTGTTTGGAGAAAAATGGGCAAAGAAATCTAATATACTCTTTTAACATTAAATTAAGGTGTTACAATTATACAATTCTTTTGAACGTCAATTACAGTTAAAGTAGTTGATTTGTTTGGAGAAAAATGGGCAAATAAATCTGATATACTATCCATACTAATATTATAAATGGGAAAGTGTGTCTGTCTGTCTGTATGTTTGTCTTTCTTTCACGGCAAAACGGAGCGACGAATTGACGTGATTTTTTAAGTGGAGATAGTTGAAGGGATGGAGAGTAACATAGGCTACTTTTTGTCTCTTTCTAACGCGAGCGAAGCCGCGGGCAAAAGCTAGTTTTAAAATAAATGTGTTACCGTCATAATTAGGGGTGGCATTGCATGTTTAAAATGTGCCGCGGCCTTAATACCTAGTTACCGACACATGACACACGTTTAACGCTACCGCATACCTGCGTATACGCAGATAGAATACCGTTGATTTTCATTAACTATTGCATTTTATTAATTAGGGATATTTCCGTCTTCTTCGTTAAGAGTTATAAATAGTTCTTTATTGGCTGTGTTAAGTATTTTACTGAAATAAAATGTACCGTACTAGCAACCCAAATAGTATAGACTTAATTAAATAAATACCGTACTAGCTTTGCATGGATGTTTAAAAATCCCGGCTTTTCTCTGATAAAGTATGCAGAAGAGAGTTTGTTTTATATTATGTAGTAGTTAACTTAGCACTTCCTTGAGCCCAGCTATATACATTAACCTCATGAATGACACTAGAATTTACCAAAATCTCTGTTTAATTTTGCTACCTTATTTGCTATAATAAATAATTTCAATTTATTCTTAACCTTTGAATGAGTACGGTCTTAGCACTAGACTATCACAACACTACAAACGAATATTCCTTAATGCTAAATCACGTAGTCTGGGAGATTTTGGGTTCTTGGAGTATAAGATATATAACTACTTAGGATACCCGCGAGTACAAGCGAAGTACTTGTCAGTCGTCTGGACTTTTTGATTAGGGGGAACTACGGGCCGTATTACTATGAGTAGAGAAACTATAGAGTCGCTTGAAGTGAAAAATGTTGAAGGTTAGTAAATAAAATTGCAGGAATTGAGTTTTCTTGTGTGACAAATCAGAAAATGGTAGAAACTGGAAGATTTCAATCTTTTTCAATAAAATTTAGGCTGCGTTTCCACTACGCCGGACCGGCAGATCTGCCGAAAACCGGACACCGGACAAAGTGTTCACATTACATCGGATCCCAGAAGAAATTCAGACAGCAGTTAAATTTGGACCTGCGCGCACAATGGACGACGAAATTGTTGTGTGTGGTGGTATCTTAATAGAAGGCAAAATAATAAAAAACATTGGGTACACCCTATTTTACGGGAAAGATTTTCACCATGCTAAACGTCTACTTTTACCAGAAAATGTGAGCCGAATGACTAGAGTGGAACAGGGGCGGGGCGAGGGGAGCACGAGCGGGGTGAGCGGGGGACAGATACCGGCTCAAACTCGTTCACATTACTCCGAGCCCGGGCGTTCTACCGGCAATTCGTAGTGACAAAACGCTCGGTAAAAACGCCGGGCTCGGCAAAAATGCCGGACCCCGGATAATGTGAATAGCTTCATATAAATTGTACAGCCACTAGCCCTTCCGGCAGATTTACCGGCGCGGCAGATCTGCCGGTCCGGCGTAGTGGGAACCTGGCCTTAGGATTTGAGCAAAATTAAAATCATTAAAAAAATATTAAATTACCAGTCTTTTACTGTCTCACTGCAGGGTTAAGGCCTTTTCTTGACCCAAACCACGATTGCTCAAGGCAGACTGACGATTTCAGAGATTATTTATTACTAATACAGATTTCTTGTGTAATTATTTTTATCCTGTTTTTAACATTACTATTTTACTTTCTTTTTAAATGCACACGCACCACCACCACCTACACCACCCTTTGGTCGACTGGGAGAGAATGCCTTAGGCATTAAGTCTGGCAATGTCCATTTGTGCATAAAGAATAAATGAATAAATTTTCTCATGACGTATTTCCTTCCTCGTAATGCCCAAGAAAAAAATAAGAATTCCTATATCCTACAATAATTAAATTATAGTTCTGATAGCCTAGTGACCAAAAATAACCTGACAAAAAATTAACAGCGTAAGACCTTTCTACGCTTCTGTTCCATGCCGCTCCAATAAGTCTCAGCACAGCAGTGCTTCAAAACGTTAAGATACTGTATACTGAACACATTGTGTTGTACTTGAGAGGCCCACGAGTGCCAGCTTTTGTTTTTATGCTAAGAGATAATATTTTTTAGTTTTTGGAGAGACTGTCGTTGGAGTTGGGATGTCGTGGATACAAATGGGTAGAGGTCCGTATCTTGAAAATACTCCAAAACGCCTCAAATGTTCCTCTAAGGCATACCGAATTTCCCCAAAAACCTGCAGTGGCACAAAAAAGTAAAGTTATATGAGGTTAAAAGTTCGAACACCACAAGCGCATTCATTTGTACTTTTTAGTTGTAGTAAGAATGGAACAAAACATCGGGAGGAAACTTGCGCTAATATTAGAAGGCTTATTTTATTTCTTTTGTTTATCAGGTCATCTTCAAAATATTTTTAATTGATAGATACTCCAAAGTGCTTATGATACACGCGGAACTAAGACATGAACAAATGCTAGTATTTAAAATTTAATTAATGTCTAAAATCACCAATCAACCTTGAGCAAATAATAGTGATCGCATTGAACAATGTTTGTGCTTCTTGTGTCATATGTTTTGCCCAGCAATAGGATGATAATAATTAGCTGGTAAACATTCGTTTCATAATTAATATAATCAAGGTTTCATCAAATAATAATAATTATTTGATATAAACTTAATCATATTAATTATAATACAAATGTTTACGGGAAGTCCGTTTTGAAATTACAAGGCATTACCATTTTTATCTAGTTTCGATAATCGCATAATCTTATCATAATTGAATTATGTTCTGAAAAGTACGGCAATTAACCTTACAATGTCAAGTGCATCATTATTTAGTACTGTACCTCGAGGTTTCGATTATATTCAACTACATCTTTCTACTGATTATTCTAGAGATTAACTCACTTGGTCCGCTCGGTTGCTCAGCGCAAAAATGAAAAGACCGTGTCGCTTGCCAGTGATTTTTGATACGACGCGTCGTAATAAAACTTTGATTGTGACTCGCTTCAGAAGCGCACCTCAAAGGTTTTAACTGTTTTAAATAGCCATTAAAACAAGCTTTAACACTGTGACTGTTTTTTTTATAGATATTGTTTCCGTATTTTTCAATGTACCTTGAAACTGTAACAACCCAAAATATTAGCTACTTGTATGGAAAAGTGCGTTTTACTAAAAAATAAGATCGACAAGAGCATTGTTTCTTATTTTATTCATAAACTAGATTAATTACTAGACTTATTTAATCACACATGGATATATTTTATGTAAAAGGATTCCTACCATTTTTATGGAAAATATGCGACTATATGCGTTTCATTCCACCTCTTTAAATGCTAATACTAAGTCCAACGATTACCTTTGACCTTTTCTTTACTGACACCACTTTCAAGCTTTTTGAATTCAACTTTTCTGTCACTGGCACCACAATCATGCTTCCTCTGATACACTATTTTCTTATTTTATTCATTCTAGTTATAGAATGGATAAAATAAAATAGTGGGGTGATGATAATGTTCATATGAACATTAACATCTCCGCCTTTAGTTACAACCATCGTCTTCAAGATCATGATGACAATCACCACATCCTTATTTCTATCTCCTGCAATATTTTTTGAATGAACTTCTTAAAATACCATCTTTCATGTCTTTATACAAAACAATGCAAAGAGTCAAAACCAAATCAACGTGTATTTATTTACAGCCCTCATCTGGCAATACATTAACTTCGCTAATTTGTATGATTTCCGGATCGGAATCGTTTTCTGAGAATATTTGGCTCTTGATTACAAACAGTTTAAAACACTCGCAAATATCGATTACTCAAAAACCGTGAATGCACCAGACGGTTTCATGGTACACAGAAAGGAACTTTGCCAATAAACTTATTCAAATTGTAGTTGGCACATGGTTTCGATTTCTAGGAAAGATGTGATTATCTTCATTTTATATAGCAATTTATTGTTAAATAGTTACTTAACAATACCAGTGTTTTAATTGTGTTTTATCTCATGAGAACTTAGGTTAGCAAATCTAGAAAGGTGCATGTAACCTAGCCATGACTCCACTTTCTGAATTATTAAAAAAATACTTTATGAAATATTTTTATTACTCCGTATTTTCTTTCTTGTGAGCAAAGACTTGCTTCCTTTTAAACTTCTCTATCCTGCACAATTTCTGACCACAAAGGTTATGAGATCATCATTGGCCATCTCCCATTACATACATTTTTTATAACGGTACATTATGTATAATTATAATTATCTTTACCTACTAGAACGGCATTTCTCTAAACCCTAATGATCCTTACGAATCCTTAACAAAATAAATAACAAAATTTAGAAAACCTATTATTATCTAAAGGCAATTCGGAAGCTGGATCCCAAAACCAAAATTCATTGTACAGAACACTTCTTTCATTTATTTTAAAACTAGCTTTTGCCCGCGACTTCGTCCGCGTGGAGTAATAATTCCCGTTCCCGGGGGATTTCCGGGATGAAAGCTATCCTATGTCCTTTCTCGGGTCCCAGACAATATCTGTACAAAATTTCATTCAAATCGGTTCAGTAGTCAAGGCGTGAAGAAGAGACAGACAGACAGAAAGACAGACAGACAGAAAGACAGACAGACAGACAGAGTTACTTTCGCATTTATAATATTAGTAAGGATCATAGAAAATCTCACAGAAAAAATTAAAGCAAAGCATCAAATCTTAAACGCAAGAAGCTTCTCGAACCCCAATCTAACATCACAAACCCACAATTTCGCAATTACCATATCACACAGACAGTTTGATACACTACAAGAACCAGACAATCCATCAATAAAATTGATAGACGAAACTATAAGCAAACCTTTCATCAAGTCAACGACTTCGCCGGAAGTGACGATAATATTCCACTAGCTACCACGAATATAGATGATTGACTGCAATAAGACGTTGCCCGTGGGTTCTTCCATCCCGCTCTTACATAACTTCTTGAAGGCATAAAGGAAAGGGACGGAGGATTACCAATATAATGCACTTCACGTACGAGGAAGTGGGAATGATTCCTGATGCTATAGAAATATTAATAAAGTGCGTTGTGAATGCAAATGGTGGTTTTTGTATGTTCTTATGTAAGAGTTAATAAATTGTGGTGGTTTGAATTTTACAACTGTTCTACAGGAGTTTTAAATAGCTTCTCTTTTGTTGTCTTGTTCGGGCGCTTTTTAATTTATTTATTACTCTACAATGTGACTTATGGGAAAGGCCTCCCTTATCTCCTACCGAATGAACTTTTTGTTTATTACTGCAATTTATGCCTACGTTCGTCCTGTAATTTACTTTTTAATGTCGTTTTTCTTCTTTCCTTTTTTTTATTAAAGACACTATCTATACTAGTTTCAATTATTCATAACATTATTTTCTCCTCCATTATTGTAAGAACTGAGAAGCATATGGACTTAGGCCCACTTGCACCACCAAGGTTATCTTTTAGCGCCAAGGTAGTTACTAACACATTCACGATATGTGTAACATTTTTTAATTTACCTAATGGTAACATTTTAACTTTGACTTCAGTTTCAGTGCAAGTGGGCCTTCAGAATAGAGATGACGACAGCATAAAAAATATGGCATTCTGTTTAGTCCGTCTTGTAGATCGGAAAAAATACGGGGCACGTATTTTTTGCTTGATCAAAATAATAAAAAAATACAAAGATAAAGAGCTACAAAGTTCCGGAGTGGGGCTTTTGACGTCACCGTGCTGCAAAAATTGTATCAGTTTGTGACGTCACGCGCAACTTCAATATACGTCATTTTTCGTTTAAGAGAAAAAAGAAAAAATGCGTGTCCAAAATTTTTTATTAATCTAACTGACGGACTAATTACTTTTTTTTCGTTGTCTCGCCTATTGCTTCATTTCAGCACGTGTCAAATTAGAAGAGAAATATTTTTCTGCAGTTTTATTGTTTTGACCTACATTTTTTAAATTAATGCATTTAAAAATATTTTTACGATTCCGCACTACATTCAGAATTAAGAGCACTTAAAAGAAAACAAAATATGAATATCTCTTAAGGGTTTTAAGTATCGATAAAATAATAATAATAGTTTTAGAATTTCATCAACTTTAATTTTATAACGGTTTTAGATGATTTGATTTGAAAATGGATGAATAGATGTTCTTTCCGATTTTGTACTTTTTATTTTATTAGATACTTTATTACAAAATTCTATTTTTATTATTATACTAATATATTTTATATGCGTTACTTACGATATTGACAAATAAAAAAACAACCACTACAGACTAAAGAAATGTAAATAAAAATATATTCAATTACTTACAAGCTTACAACATATTAACCAAAATATATTTTAATAAGGCAATATGTTCGCACCCTGTACCGAAGTTAATAAATTAACTTCTCAACAAACAATAGTACATAATAATAAAGATGCGCAAACGCAGTCATTGCAATAAATTACTCCACACAATCGATTCAATTTTATTAACATATAAATTGGTTGAAAATGGCCTCTGACTGTCATTTGACATCACTTAGGGTTTATTTAAAAATAATACATGTTACGTTGTACATACATAATTGATTAGCTTTTGAGTTTACTGACTTTTAGATACTACTATCGGATTTCCAGATATTAATGTCAATTTCTTGTCTATCTTAATATAGCTATCTGCCGGGGTTGCGGAATAGCTCTAATAGTTACCACGGCTCCGGAACATAAAGGGCAACCGACACAACAAGGGTGGGTTTTAGTCAGTAAAAGTCCGACACTCCCGTCCCAAGGCGGGAGAATCATCTGATGATTCCCATCCTCAAAAAAAATATAACTGATTACCAGTGTGACTGTCTATCAAATAAAATATATCTTTATTGACAAAACATAGCACTCTATCATTCATCACAATCATTTTAAGTAAATGTTCAACAAATAAATAATTTTTATGGTAATTCACAACCCAGCTACTGGCTATCACGATACAATCAGTCTTACCAAAGGGGATCAGACGGATTTGTCAGACTCTCTTGATTCTGACTACCCGTAACGACTGTCAAAAATCAATGACAACCAAATCAAAAGTTTTACACGTGCCTAGAAAGACATAAATGTCAATAATGTCGTAATAACTAAGAAATAACAAAATGAATTTAAAAAGTCCCACGTCAACACCTAAAAAGGCTCAAGTTAAGAAAACTAAACGCAGAAACGCCAAGAAACACAATACAGGACATCCATATTGCACCGACAAAAACCATTAACGAACTTCAACAGGACAAAACAGACATAATTTTTTGCCTAGATCGAATTTCAGCACCAGGATTTCTGAGAAACCAATACTTCTCGATTCTCCTTTATTTTTTTCTTAGCAACCAGCCTAGCCAAATCTCAACAGTAAGACAATGTCATATACATTGTTGACAACATTAATTGAAATTTATTACATCTCACATACAATTCAGACCATAAACTGACACTTACAACCGCCAACTGTCCAATACCATTTGAACTTTAACACAGAGGTCTTAAAGTTGAGATTTGTGGGTTGAAACATGGCGTAATTGTTTCATTTCGAAGTTGGGCTTGGCATTTTATTGTAGACGCTCAATCGAAGATAATGTTGCACTCATGTGATTTGAGACAATCGCCGGTCGCTTTTGTTTTATTGAATTATGGTGGTACATCGTTATGGCTAAGATTAAGTCGTTTATTTGTTATTGCTTTAATAGGTAATGGCTGGACGGCTAGACCTAGACTTCGTAATTAATGGACTGACAATAGGCGAAATGACAAAAAAAAAGTAATTAGTCCGTCAGTTAGATAATCAAAAAATTTGGGACACGTATTTTTTCTTTTTTCTCGTAAACAGAAAATGATGACAATACAGTGCGTTGAAGTTTCGTGAAACGTCACGCCTTTGTATAATTTTTACTCAGAAGTGACGTCACAAAGCCCCCTCTCCGGAACTTTGATGCTCTTTATCTTTGTATTTTGTTATTAATTTGATCAAGCAAAAAATATGTGTCCAGTATTTTTGGACTGTCTAACAGACGGACTAAACAGAATGTCATTCTTTTGATGAAGTCAACATCCCTATTGCGGATGGTATTGCACAAAGGCGTGTTATGGGAAATAAATATTGATCTGCTAAAAGGAAAGCAACAAGTCTTCCTGGTTTATTTTACAAAATTGTTCAATACTACACAGGAAACATATGACTGTAATTACAAGATGGTAACGTCACTGTTGACAGTTTTCTTCGTTGCTGTAACGAGAAAGCTGTTAGAGTTTAAAACTCATTATATCTAAGAAAGATTGTATTATAAGAAATAGTTCCAGAGATGTTAAACCTCACATGAAACCCTTTTTCCCTTTTTAAAAAAAAACTTCTTCAGTTTCTCCACTTTATAGCTAAATGACGGTAGTTCGTGAATGCTAACGCAACGACTACGTTCAAATTACGAACCACGAATAAATAGACACTAGCCAAACGAAAACAGCCAGTTATAAAAGCGAACACTTAATGGCTTATGAAACATTCGAAATTCGAATATTTAAAAGAAATCTGACGTCACCTCCTTCCATAAAAAAGCACTTCCTCTCCAAGTTTACAGTTTCCATACAACCAGGTCATCATAATATTTTCAGAAGTAGTCAAAAGAGTATGAATCATTTTGATTGGTAACGGATATTAGTACATTATTATGATTAATGTTTCCATGTTGTGTGGGAATCGAACTGAAATAATCTACCAAGGCTAATGGGGATCTGTTTTCTTTTCTTATCAGGGCTGTTTTGAAGTATGTTTCTATGGTAAAACTGGCATAATGCCATAGATAGACCCTCGAACAAACAGGCCCCGCAAGAGAGATGATGGCAGTTCCAAGGGCGCAATTCGGTTAGCGTATGGCATGTCCTATTCAGTCCAAAAAATAATTTATATAAATTTTAGAATGATCGACAATGTGAGTTTTCAATTCATGTATACTTTCTAAAGTTTATCTTAGACATCACTGACATCCCGTGCCTCGGAACGCAAGTTAAACCGTAGGTCCCGGTTGTCAGAAGCCAGAAAGTCAAACCAGTCTAACCAACCTATCGTGTCGCCCAATGACTGAGATGTGGAGGTTCCTGGTGAAGCTGAATCCAATTAGGCTGGATGCCGACCCCAAAACCCCAACATAGTTTGGAAAAGGTTAAAGAGATGTCGATGAGTATAGTCGACAATAAATTAGACAACCTATACCATTTTGGTAAATACGTGTGTCTGGTGCCACAACATAGGTTCTATGATTTTTGTAATATCCAATCCCTTCGACAACCGTGATTATTTTAACAAGATGGTTTCCTTAAGAAACTCCTAGGAAGTATTCATAGGTCATAATCTATCTTTATTTTTCATAAGTAAACAAATCTTTCTTGGAATTTTATTCAATGGAAGATTTATAGTAAAATTAATGACAAGCGCGGGCGCAAGTTTGAATGAAAAATTGGAAACTTTACAAGTCGTCGGATGTTTTGCGTCATATTTACAAGAAATAACATAAAAACTGAACTTTAATTTTTTATGATGTACGCCAATTAAATAATTTCTGGGAGTTGTAGACATGTCAATTGATTGTGCCACAAATAATTGTGACTAGACCATCTCTGACAAGATGGATGAACATGTTCGATGTATAAAGAGTAGTTATCTAAAGATACGAGCATGTCACGTAGCGATTTACAATTTCTGGTCAAATTCCGTCATTATTTTAAGGCATTATTTGAGGCAATCAAAACACAAGTAGCAAAACAAACAAATAACACCTCTATTTTGGTTTAATTTTCAGCTTCATATACCATCCCTGGAAAAGGTGTCTTGATATATGATCAGATAAACAAAAAAAATAGAATCACTTAAGCGATCCATTTCTCCTTTTACCTCAAGGAAAAATGTATCGCGAGCCGAAACCGTAAAAATATCGCAATAAATTGAATCTAGTTGTAATAACACGGCCTTAAAAGTAACATATACAGATCCAATGACTTGTTAAACAAACAACAGTAACTCAAAATCACATAAAGTTGACAACAAAGAATGTTGTAACTGTTATATGTGAGGGCCATTTATGGTCTTTTTACGGCCAATGTGACCACACATTATGGCCTTAACTTGATGGTCGTGGCGAGACGGAACCCTATTGGTCACCCTTTTAAAAAGTCATTTTTAGATTTTGTTAAATATTTTGTTTCTCTGTCTGTCGTCTGTTTAGCTGGTAAAAAAAATTTAGTCAGTTTTCGTAATAGTCTGACATATGCTGGGCTGTCACTATGTTCTGCTGTGCATAAAAATATACGAGCATTTAAAAATAATTTACTAGAAAAATAAGAAAAGGAATATATTGAAGGAACATATCTACAAGTATCTTATTTTTTTTAATATAAACACTTACTGTCATAACTAAATATATATTTATAAACAAATTTACTTAAACACACCGGTAACAAGATACCCTTGTTTAGACTGACTGACAGAAGTCCTTACTTCTGACTGCAACTAATATAGCCTTATATAGATTATTAGCTTTCGCCCGAGCCTCACTTGCGTAAATATTGATACTTCCATTCCCTATTTTACCCCTTTTTTTGGTGAGTGGGAAATCATCAAATGACTGCTGCCGTCCTGGGTGCGGCGGGAGAGCGTATCAGACTTTTACTGACTAAAACCCACTGATGTTCCTTCGGTTGCCCTTTATGTTCCGGGGTCACGGTAACTATACGGCAGGCGATGGCCCTGTTGGGCCCCTTCTCTTATTTTACCCCTTCTGGATTGGAATTTCTAAAAATCCTTTCTTGAAGGTTACCTATTCTTAACAAAGAACACACCCTGCAAGTTTCATGTCTCTAGGACCAGCGGTTTGGGCTGGGCGTTGTTATATCAATTATCAACAGTCAGTCAGTTTACCATTTTATATACATACTATGTAAATTGAACATTGATTAGGTTTCATTGCCTCCTTATAAATAGGTATCTAGGACTACACGTACTTAACCTTTGACTACTCGTAACAGCTATCTAAAAACCTACTATAATTATGTCTTCGTAATAAATATATTTCTACTAACTTTCAACGTACTCTAACGCCTATCAAAAATCTTTATAGCCTTAAACTATCAATATTCTAAGCCCATCTTAGATAAAGTACACAACAGTTATGTGCTGGTCGGTGACTACTCAATTATGCATGTCCTATAAGTTGATACGTCAATCATAAACTCTTCGCCTGATAAGGATGTGGATGTGGTACAAGCGGAAGAGATTTAAAACATAATAGACTTTTAGAATAATAGTAACTCAATCGTTTCTGCTGTAGAAGACTCGCGACTGCAGCTAACAAAAGAATTGATAGCATCGAAACTGCAAAACTGATTTCGTTGAGCCATGCTGGAGAACCATCACTAAAAAACCTACTATCTAATAAAAAATCGAACCCAAACCCGTTTCTTTACACGCTTAAGAGCTGCAGTGACACAGACAGACAACCACACATAGCGCCCCAAACTTATAACCTCTCTTTTGGCGTCGGGAGCTAATAAAAACATCATGCAACAAATGTCCATGCAAGAAAGAAAATTATGGTATATTGCTTCTTCAAGAAATTATTTTTATTTGTTAATATTTGTTATAATGCTATCTTGACAACGAAGAAAATACGAATTAATCGTATTTCCTTCGTTTGCAAGATATTCTTAAAATGTTATGCCTGCTTTCATTCAAAAGCATGAAATTCAACTGCTTTTAAAATTATCGACATTCGATCAATCGTATGTACGTTTCTTCTCCTCATAAAGCTAAATTCCTAAATAATATTATTTTCTTATTTATCCTGAAGTTGAAGATTTTACAACCACGCTATCTGCTTCCTCTCCTACCCCCGCTCCTGCTTTCCCTAACACCACACCCCAACCGTTTGCGTAGAAAACAGTACCACGTCCAATGAGCGTTATCATTCGCACATCGTATCTACGAGGAAGCGACGATGTATCGCCGGATATTGCCATTCGTTTGACCCATTACGTTCAAGTTATCTGCCGTCTGCGAAAGATTATGTAAGTGTATGAGGTAATTATTGTGAGGGAAAATAAGGGCTTATTTAGTTGATAGATTGATTGGTATTTATTTGTTATTAAACCCTGACGCAAAAAGAGGAGTTTTAAGTTTGACTGCTATATGTGTGTATGTCTGTTAATCTGTTTGTTTGTGGTACCGTAGCTTTTAACGGGTGTAAAGGTAATTTAACCGATTTGGATGCGTTTTTTTTAAGTAGGTTATCTAACTGATGGTTCTTAGACATATTTCATAAAAGCCGTTTCGAAGTTATCTCTTTGTTAGTTCCAGTCGCGTTTGGGGTGGGTCGATGGGTTTTTTTTATTTTTCTTTTTACTTTTGTTTGTTATTGGCTTCTATACTGTTCAGGCAACCACTTATCATCAACTTGTTTGCCATCCATTTATTCCATCAAAGACATAAAAGCTACCCTTGACATGAGTTTAGATTTAGCTCATGGTACAGTCCGATTAGTGCTTGAATATTATAGCAGAATCAGTATGCTGAAGTGGATGTCTGTAAGCAGAGACCGACAGACAGCAACAATAACAGATATAGTGATTAGCCAATGTACGTGATAATCCTATCATGACATCTCCTAAGCCTTTTCCTAATTCTGTTGGGGTCAGCTTCCACTCTAACTGAATTCAAATTAATACCATTGGTATTCATTTACCTATAAGTGTGTCGTGATGCCCAGTGGATAAGGTGCCCACCTCTCGTGTAAGAGGTTGTGGGTTCAAATCCGGGCAAGTACCAATGTGACTTTTTCAATTCATATGTACTTTCTAAAAGTTTATCTTGGACATCACTGACATCCCGTGCTTCGGAAAGCACGTAACTAAAGCCGTTGGTCCCGGTTGTCATACGTAGAAAGAGTCACGGTCAAAATGGGCGTAAAACCAACAGCTTTAAAATATATTTTATGTGAAAGGTAATGACTATTACTTAATTTTATACTATGACGGCAATCACCCAAACAACCGGTGAGCAGAGATATTCAGTGATGTTCAAACGTATTTGTTATAGAATCCAAAACAATCGCTAATACAACGGAGATAACACGACACGATGTGGTGCAGAGGTAGGCCAAAGCACAGAACATAATATACCCTAAAGAGGGCCAAAGAAACCAATATATTGGTTGACAAACACTGACACGGTCACTGAAAAAATTATGAATAATGACTGACGTAATTCATATTTTGTTATTTGCTCACGTTTTGCTTTCATCGGTTTATTTACGACTCCTAATCCCTGCCATCGCTTTCTTGACCTGTTATCGCTTTCTGATTGGACTGTTGTCAAATCGGTAGAAATGAGATAGTTGAGCATTACTGTACTTGCTTAACAGGCAGAAGAACAGTAGGAAGTTGTGCCCACATAGTTTCAGTTTTGTGGTTTTTAGGGTTAGGACGGCACGAGCCTTTCATTGCACCCGCAGAACATTTATTAGATGTTATAGTTGATGATAACCATTGATATTTAAATAAAAGGTATCAATATACAGTAGTTTTTAACAAATATATGTGTGTTCTATTTAACCAATCTTTGGGATTTTTTTGCAGTCATACCCGGTCGATATTGGCGTTAACAAGTATTTAGGGGGTATTTAGAAGTACAATAAAGTAAATTACAACACATTTTATTTCTGTTGGTTTTACGCCCAGCTTTCATACAAAAATGCCCATGATCCTTTGACAGTCGTTACTGGTTAGCCAGAAACTCTGACCAGTCTAACCAAGAGGTATCGTGTTGCCTAGTAACTGGGTTGTGGAGGTCAGATAGGCAGTCGCTCCACGTAAAACACCGGTATCCTGCTGAATCCGGTAAGGCTGGCAGCCGACCCCAACACAGTTGGGAAAAGGCTCAGGAGATGATGATGGTATTCATTTACCTATAAATTGAAACAGTCACATTGGCGCTTGCCCCGATTCGAACTTCTATGCGAGGCCTGCTTCTTAACCACTGGGTCATCACGAGACTACCGATAAGTACTTGTAATATCGTTTTATTACTGCAATCTAAGAGACCCATAAAAATTTTCTATCAGTAAAAGTATTCCAACTAATCCTACGAAAAATCGGCTCCAATTAAACACCTTTACGTAAGCATGAAATATTCATACCAGATCTAGAATTAGATGTAATAAACCACTAATAAACCCCAATGTATCCTAAGTTTATTTTGATTCCAACACATACAATGTTCTATCGTTAATCTTAGAACCACTGATTATGTTTATTAAACGCAATGTCTAAATTTAAATAGTGATGCAACTAGTTTAGTAAATAGCCAAGAATATAATCAGATGTTATTATGTTCTGATCTAGAATTAGCATTGATTATGAGCTAACCGACATTTTTAGGCGACAAAGTTGTAGATATAAATCAATACACAATAGAAAATGAATAGGGAAGGGTCGAGTCACACCGAAATGGCAGCGGCCGCCGCCGCGTCGGAAGAAGCGCGAGGCGCGCGGTCGCTCGCGGCGCCGCTGGCGGCCGCTGGCAGCCGCTGGCGGCCTCGCGACCTTTTTAAGCTTTTCAAGCGGTACTAGTCTTTTAAGTTTGTAGTTAAAGCACAGATTAATAAATAGTTACTACGTAACAGATACTTCACTCCAATACAAAAACCAAAATACCTACGCTATAATAGCCTACAAAATCATAATAATAATGCCAGTTGTTTGCAGCAAGGAGAAATGTACCATAAGTACGCACAAAGAGAGTTGAGATTCTTTTGCCCGCCGCGCGACTAACGTGTGTGCGTGTCGTCCAGCAAATCTGCTAGGGTTATACGTATGATGACAATGGTAATAAAACGAATGTTTTAGAAAAACAATTATTATTTTATTTGTTGATCAAATATTTTTTAGTTTGATAAATTGACTGATGCATATTTTTCGTTCCTTGAATTCCCGACTAATATATTTTAGTGTCGAAAATATCCAAAACCGCGTGAATAATTTTAATAAATAATCAAAAGGGAAACAAGAGAATTGGGAAACAGGGGAATTGCACAATAATCAGGCAATAATTACGTGGTTTCGGCATTTTGATAGTCAGCGCTGTACCCGTGACGCGCGAGCACTCAGCCGAGCGCGCGACAGCCCGGTGTTCGTTGTATCGTCGACGATACGCGAAGCGGTAGGCATAAAACGCGTGGCCTTGAGCGAGTGACGGACGCCTGGTTAAAGTTTAAAATTATTTCACACTGAAGGTGCTCGCCACACCGCTGCCGGCCGCTGCCATTGCGGTGTGACTCGGGCCTAAAGGACGGGCCAGACCGTACCGCAATTAAAAAAAATGTATTTTGCAAATACACATCTAACGCCTAAATACGCTTAGGCGTTAGATGTGTATTTGCAAAATATATATTTTTTTTAATTATCTTTTTGATTGACAATATTTTATTTATTAAGGATAATACCGTAGCACTATATCAAACTATTGCAACTCTTTGCGAAAGCCATAACGGAATACCACAGCAAATATCTGCTTATTTCGGAATTCTTATTTCATCATGTGCCTAGCCTTTTCCCAACTATGTTGGGGGGGGGGGTCGACTTCCAGTCTAACCGAAAACAGCTGAATACCAGTGTTTCGCATGGAGCGACAGCCATCGAACCTCCACAACCATTTACGGGGGAATAAGTTACCACTTAGTTACTTTTTTTTTTTTTTGGTGAGCGGGATATCATCCAATGACTGCTCCTGTCCTGGGTGCGACGGGAGGGCGTGTCAGACTCTTACTGACTAAAACCCACTCATGTTCCTTCGATTGCCCTTTATGTTCCAGGGTCACGGTAACTATTATAAACATTCCGCAACCCCGGCACCTCTTCGTTACTAGCAGACTGATTGTCAGAATTTCAGATTTCTGTAGCTGTAATAACTGTCAAAGATCTACTAATGACAACTAGGTCCAACGGTTTTACGAGCTTTAAAAGGCACAGGATGTCAATGATGTCTCACACGTAATTCGAGACACAATAGCATCCCGCCAGCCGGCTGTCGGTTGGTCGTTGAAAGGTCAAAAAGCATATATTACAAAACGACATTCGATATTATTCCTACTTAAAAAGAAACATCAAAGCACACACAGGATATATTACACATGACTCTGGAGATAATAACCATGAACTGAGTTCAATGAATTTCCTTGAATTTTAATTGATATAATATGAAAATATACTGATTTGTATGTGAGGTTGTGGGCCCTAATAGTTTTTATGCCGTCTATGAGACTATGGGGCATGCATTGCATAACGTATGGGTATTTTATATGTTACAATCTCGTATGCAGATGACATATTTATTAATATAAGAGCTTCCTGAATAGTGGAGGGAAATGCTTGTCTAGTGGGCAGTCGAGTTCTTGTAATTATTTAATAGTAGGTTTTGTCTCTGACTTTTATAACGGTTATTTAGTCAGCTACGAGACCAAGTTGCGGATTAAAAAGTAGCCTTCGATCTTTCTTGGCTACATAATACTTAAAGAGTTTAAACACAGTTTGGTGTTTTAGACTTAAATGCATAACAGACAGACATACAGACACAGGTACTTCTTTAGAGGTATAGAAGATTTAAAAGAACGGAATAAATCTGGCCAGACATCAGATCTGCAGACTAAGGAAACTCAGCTGGTTGCGGAATGTGTATAGTAGTCACCGTGACCCTGGAACGTAAAGGGCAATCGAAGGAACATGAGTGGGTTTTAGTCAGTAAGAGTCTGACATGCCCTCCCGCCGCACCCAGGACGGGAGCAGTCATTGGATGATTTCCCACTCACCAAAAAAAAAAAAAAGGAAACTCAGCTAAAAAAAAATTGGCAGCTATTTGCAATCGTTTTACCCGACTGCCGAAAGGATAGTTATTTACAAAACCGTTTCTAAAAGTTATATTTGTATTTACTCAGACGTGACTTATTTAATTAATAGCTATCGCCCCCGTCTTCTCTCGCGTTAAATTATTATTTTTTGAAACTCGCACTTAGTCTTGGTAAGCCCTCAAGAACCACCTAATAATTTAAACCAACCACCGATCATCATTCCACCTCATCCCAGCTCTAAAAAGTCTACCATACACTACCGGGTTCATGGCCCATCGATGACGTCACAAGATGGCGATGACAGCCACGAAGAATGTCGATCTTATGCCGATCGCGTTCGAATCAAACTTAGACTACTATTCACGTTCAATTTCAAGGACTGTATCACATAATAGTTGTATAACGTAGCATTACTATTCTGGGTTCCGTAAAAGCATTCTTCACTGAGCGTTAGATCGTTCGGCTATTATCAAAATGGCTACGTAAATGATAATGATAATGTCATGCTCGTGAACGGGCGCTACATTTGAAATTGGTAACCTTAAACTGTCATTTTGAAATGTTTTGCATTGCTTTACCTTCATTCTTCATTGAAAGAGACTTTTTATTATAATTGAAAAAGTGTCGTCCCTTGATGATTTCGCATCCCAAAAAAGGCTTAGAGGAGTCATCATAAGAGCTTCAAAAGAAAGCAAACAAATCAATAAAATAATAAATAAATAAGTCAAGTATAATTAGGTTAATAAATAATTAGGTTGTCAACTATATTATGTCAAACAAAGTAATAATTTGTCAACAAGTTGCAAAGATCATAATGGTCTCATAAAATACTGTTGATTGATTCATTTAAGTACCATTAATTGATTCATAATTTACGATAACAAGCAGAAAGTAATGTAGGTACAGTTTTTGTCTCCGACTTTGTTCGCATAAGTTGCTTATCATATAAAATCGATACTAATATTATAAATGGGAAAGTGTGTCTATCTGTCTGTCTGTCTGTCTGTTTGTCTTTCTTTCACGGCAAAACGGAGCGACGAAATGACGTGATTTTTTAAGTGGAGATAGTTGAAGGGATGGAGAGTAACATAGGCTACTTTTTGTCTCTTTCTAACGCGAGCGAAGCCGCGGGCAGAAGCTAGTATATAAATAATGTCAACAATGTCGTCATAGATTCTATCATCAATGACATCAGTAAAGCAAAAGGTTGGGAAGAAATCTTGACTTTTTATCTATTAGATACTTAAATCATAAAGGTGAACACTTAGTTTGTTTGTTGTAAACACGCTAATCTCAGGAACTACGACAGGTAGGAATTGAAAAAATCTTTTTCTTGTTCAGTATTTCGGCATGACAAGGTAACAATCATACAGAAGGAACAACTTTGCATAGCTACAGTTTAAAGTATCTTATGTAGGTACAGTCTAAGTATAGAATCGACTATCTCTTCCTGTCTCCTAGCTGGATAGGATGTGACGTATACAGAGAGTATATCTGCTGTGATAATTATACTTATACTCGTTTTCACTAACATTAAAATTGACTTATTTGAAATGCCTAAATATATTTTGCAGTCATACTTATTATAGGGGCCCTCTAGAGCCAATTCCTACCGTGATTCTAATAGTTACCGTGGCCCCGGAACATAAACGACATGAGAGGCCTAGGAACATTGTGTCATAAGAGGGTTTTAGTCAGTAAAAGTCTGACACGAGGGACGGGAGAAGTCATTTGATGATTTCCCATTCACCAAAAAAAAAAAGAGTAATATTATTCGTTGTTATGCTAGTAAGTACTCAAAGCTATCCATACTGGAATGTAAAATACTAATAAAGCTGATGAGTTTTTGAGTGGTAATCTCTAGAACTAGATTCGGTTGAAAAATAATCAAATCAATACATTTTTGGTTGAAGTAGAGTTTTTAGGGAAGGAACACGTTAAAGTCATTACTAGTGCTGAAACCAACTCTGTTCCAATTTGAAGGATATAGATGTCAGTATATTTATAGGCAGATGAGGCAAATTATTACACAAATGTTATGGGAAAAGTGACATTTTTAAATATAACGTTTTAAACAAAATATCTCTTTATTCAACCTGAATCTTAAAAAAATGTAAGTGAACCGATCATTGGAACATCCGCTTCAATAATAAAACCGGCCAAGAGCGTGTCGGGCCACGCTCAATGTAGGGTTCCGTAGTTTCCCGTCCGTCACAATAAGTGTACCTACTTATAAGTTTAAAAAAAGGCTATTTGTTACGTTGACATACTAAGTACGCAAAAAATATTTTGTACAACCTTTTTCTCTTTTTTTGTACAAAAACTGTTCTTTCTATCAAGTTCAAAATAATTTTCCTAGAAAGTCCTTATAAAGTTCAACTTTCCAGATTTTTTTCATATTTTTTAGACCTACGGGTCAAAAGTTAGAGGGGGGGGGACGCTTTGATTTTTCCTTTTGGAGCGATTATTTCCAAAATTCTTGACATTATCAAAAAATGATCTTAGTAAACCCCTATTCATTTTTAAATACCTATCCAACAATATATCACACGACAGGGTTGTAATTAAAAAAAAAACCACTTCCCTATTTACATATAGGGGGGCTACCCTAATAAAACATTTTTTTCCAATTTTTATTTTTGCACTTTGTCGGCGTGATTGATATACATATTGGTACCAAATTTCAGCTTTCTAGTGCTAACAGTTACTGAGATTAAGCGAGGACGGACGGACAGACATGGCGAAACTATAAGGGTTCCTAGTTGACTACGGAACCCTAAAAATAAGTCTGTCTGTATGTATTATTGTCTGTATGAACAATGACCCCATTTCTTTAAGATGACTTACAGCTTGCGGTTTTATTAAGAAACTTTATAATGTAAAGTCAATAGCAACTATTTTAAATTGTACAAATATGTATTGCGTCTTTAACAAAACTGAATGTTGTAAAGTAATTGTTTTATCTATGATCTTCAAATTGAATATTTGAAATTATTTCAATTTTCGCGATAATTCGTTTGAATATTTAATTAATTAAATATGCTTTTCTCAATAGCGGGCCATCCACTAACGTTCATTCCTGCCGGAATGTACAATCCTTACAGAATGAACGCCAGTGGATTTGCAACAACGAGAAAGAATGACGGTATTAAAATCCCACCATCCATCCCGTCGCGACAATCCTTACGGAATGAAAACCAGTGGATTTGCAAGAGCAAGAAAGAATGACGGTATTAAAATCCCGCCACCCGTACCGTCGCGACAATCCTTACGGAATGAACACCAGTGGATTTGCAAGAGCAAGAAAGAACGACGGTATAAAACCTCGCTACCAGTCCTGTCGCTACTGGCGCGAAGTTAGTGTCTGTTTATAAATATAATTATGTTCTGCCTAAGTGTAGGGCCTGAGTGCCCGCTCAAATCGAGCGTCTAGCAGGGCGGGGCGTGCGGCGTCCATATCAAACAGATGCATTTACACGTAGGTGTCCTTAGTGGCGACCTAGTGGCGCGAGAACAACTTGCACGCAACGCTGCACGCTCCGCTCAACGCTCCGCTGAACGCTCTTCACTCAGTTCGTACACTAAGGCATTTTGATGCAGGGTGATGCAGAGACAAATCATGGTAGATGCAAAATGCAAAGGTACAAAAATAATACCAAAATTAAATATATATATTTACATAATATAGTAGTATATATATAAATACATATAGGTACACTCACATAAACATAAAGATAAATATAAACATAATTGTTGCAAAATGAAAATAATCCATAAAGATTATTCAAAATGACGAGCATTCCTTTCAAATGACAACAATCTTCATAAAATAGGAGGATTGTCACCATCCACACACGCGCAATCCCTCGGTATGGCTGACAAGATGCAAAGTGACAGGAATGTACACAAACGTGTGGATGGTCACTGAAGGATTGTTTTTCCTGCCGGACTGGCGTGTCGTGATAAAGCCAGGGGAAAGAACGAAGGATTGTGGTTTAGTTAGTGGCTTCAACGGTTTTATTTTATCCCGTCGCATTTCTGTACGGATTGAACGACGGGACAAGCCTGAAGGAATGAACCTTAGTGGATGGCCCGCTAATCACCTGTAGAAACAAAAATACGATTTATATTTTTAGCCTACTAGTGTAGTTATTATAATTAGTGACCTAAGCTGGCTACTAAGACAGATTTCGTGGGTTGGATTCCCATCCTGCTCAATTTTTTTGTGTAATGAGCATGATTGTTTGTTCGTGTCTGGGTGTAATTTATTTAATTGCAATACATGTTAATTTTGTATAGTACGTATATCCGTTTTGTGGATACCATAATACAGGCGCTAAGATGGCCTTGCAGAGAGTCGCAAGACGACTACCGGCCACCGTAGGCGCGGTTCTGCGGATGGCGAGCGATGGGTAGCTCGCCGCCCGGCTAGGACCAGGACCGCGTAGACGGCGCGTTTTGTTCCACGCGCGCCTCAAAGAGAAGGAGTCAGCACAGGAAGGGGCCCAACAGGGCCAACGCCTGCCGGGGTTGCGGAATGTTATGTTTATAACTGTTACCGTGACCCTGGAACATAAAAGGCAATCGAAGGAACATGAGTGGGTTTTAGTCAGTAAGAGTCTGACACACCCTCCCGCCGCACCCAGGACGGGAGCAGTCATTGGATGATTTCCCACTCACCAAAAAAAAAAAAAAAAAAAAAAAAAAAAAAAAAAAAAAAAAAAAAAAAAAAAAAAAGATGGCCTTGCAAGAGTTGCCACATGATATTTGTTTTTTTACTATCTTTGATTTCACACTTTAGAAAGTCACCGCGCGCGCTAAAAAGCTCAGTCAAAAAAGAACGCGCTTGGAATTCCAAATTTGAATTTGTATTTAGTTCTTTTCATTGTCACACGCATTCTATTTTCGATCTGTATTCTATACGGCCAGTGTTCCGATTCCGTCGCCCTTCGCGTACTCAACAAACCTTGTTTTACCGTTCGCTTATTGAAAATTATTCCAAATTAAACCTTGTTACGATGAATTAAAGTAGTGTATTTTGATTTTAACGGTAAGTATAAGTTTGTTGCTATTAGTATGACGTTCCCAGACGTATATGAAAACCATGATGGAAACTATTTTAGTCTGAAATCTCTTTTTCTCGTTTCGACATTTACTTTTCATAAACAAAAAATATAGTGACACTTTCTTAATGATAAAACTCAAAATTATTGTTTATTTTGTAAATAAAATGACTGACCCAAATAAAATAATAACTTATTTATTGCGTTTTCTATTTTTCGCCTCCTGATAAAAAAATATTTTAGTTGTAGTGTTGCAACCTCGAAATCAAACTTATGCAACACGTATTTTTAGCAGAAGCGGAACCTCGGTTAAAGCCTAGTCCATTTCAAATCTAGGAACTAAACTCCTGAACACGCGCACATCATTCAAAAATAGACTTTATTGTTAACGCAATAAAACATAATTCGCCATAATCTGCGGTTTGGCAGCTATCATTTATTGTTGGTTTCCTTGAATACAAGGAGATTTATCCGGCAATGTTTTAGATCTGCAGAAATCGAATATTTCTGAAAGTTATTTTTAGCTGAAACGTATTCTGCAAGCAGACAGCGTTTCAGAATCTTGCTATAATAAGTAATATTTTCTACTACATTAACTTAAGGGTTTTATTATTTTTGCACGTACACCAATTTCAGTGACTTCTTCTAACACGAGCTTTTTGCCAGTGATAGCCAAATTAGTCTAATAAGTAATATAATAAATCCTCCTATTGACCTAGAATCTTCAAAATTTTTGAAGCTGCTATATTTTAAGGAATAAGTAAAGGACAAAAGCTCTAAACTGTTTATTTATTTATAACACACCTATTTACAAGTAGGACACAACTATTTACAAGTACTTAGGACTCGTTCTTGGCCGTTAAATATTAATAGACAGACAAATTAATTTTAATTATTTGTAAGTATAGATTCCAATAATTCCCGACCAACGTTGTTTACAATACCTATCGTCAGTGGAACAACTCGCACTTGACCTAAATACACTGACCTTAATGCAACAGATTGTTTATCGAATAACGATACTCAATGCATGTTTGTTTGTGTGGAGAAATGTTGAAAACTACTGAAGTGGTGATGATGCAGTTCCTAATGCACGCAGCTAGGTTATCTCAATCAATGACTTAAGTTTATGTAATGCACAAAATTTCACGTAACAGATAATTTAAAAACAGAAATATTTTTTCCATTACATAGTTTGCATCGCATAAAATACAAAAAACAAATTATACCAATAAAGTTAAAAATATCTAATTCAAACGAACATTTCAAACGTAAGCATAATCATTTAATTATACGATTTTTTTTACTATATTGATTTTATAAGAATAACTTGATTAATAATCAATAATTCAAGAGTGATAAAATTAATTAAAACAATATTTGAGTCTAATGCAGGAAATATTTTCTATTCCAATAAATCTATAATAACAAGCCAAAACAACTAATGCATACTATCACTACTCTAATGTATCGTATATCGACTGAACATTAATCGATTAAATTGGCATCGATCCTAATTCGATTCCCGTCTTGTAGATAAAGTGTAATTTATTCTAAAGTACATCTGAATGTGATGCGGGAGTCACATTTAAAATAGTTCACTCACTCATTCTTGTTTACAGAACCATTCTTAGAATGAATGAAAGCAATGAAGGTGTTAAAGGCTAATGGAAGGATTTCATGGAAATATTGGATGTAATTACAGATAACTAGCTTTTGCCCGCGGCGTCGCACGCGTTAGAAAGAGACAAAAAGTAGCCTATGTTACTCTCCATCCCTTCAACTATCTCCACTTAAAAATTCACGTCCATTCGTCGCTCCGTTTTGCCGTGAAAGAAAGACAAACATACAGACAGACAGACACACTTTCACATCCATACTAATATTATAAATGGGAAAGTGTGTCTGTCTGTCTGTCTGTCTGTCTGTCTGTCTGTCTGTCTGTCTGTCTGTCTGTTTGTCTTTCTTTCACGGCAAAACGGAGCGACGGATTGACGTGATTTTTTAGGTGTAGATAGTTGAAGGGATGGAGAGTAACATAGGCTACTTTTTGTCTCTTTCTAACGCGAGCGAAGCCGCGGGCAGAAGCTAGTTTATAATATTAGTATGGATACACCATCGAGGCAATGACATCCCGTGCCTCAGAAAGCACGTAAAGGCCCGGTAGACATATGTAGAGCTTCGACAGTCGTTGCTGGTAGTCAGAAGCCAGAAAGTCTAACTAAGGAGTATCATGTTACCCAGTAACTAGGTTGTGGAGTTCTGATGCAGATGCTCCATGTAAAAAATGGTATTCAGATGAACTCGGTTAGACAGGCAGCTGGCCCTAACAAAGTTTGAAAAAGACTAGGGAGATGATGATGTGATTTATTTATTCTCACGCTTCTCTATAGAAACCTCCTGTTTGGAACGAACAACTGGTTTAAATTTTCTTATAAACTGACGTTACAAGGGATTGCAATCCGGTACAACTTTGAATTCACGAGAATTCCGCCGGATCCGTCGGATCCGGCGTCGGATAGCGCATATTTCTAACTTCATGGCATAATATGTGAAATAATCTACGGGGAAAAATAGAAACGAATTGGTGCGAAAACCAACTCTTTTTTATTTATAACTAGCTTTTGCCCGCGACTTCGTCAGCGTGGAATAATAGTTCCCGATCCCGCAAAATTTCCGGGATAAAAACTATCCTATCTCATTTCTTAGGTCCCAGACTAAATCTGTGCCAAATTTCATTCAAATCGGTTTAGTGGTTTAGGCATGAAGAAGAGACAGACAGACAAAGTTACTTTCACATTTATAATATTAGTATGGATTATTTTCCGTCAGTTATTATAAAGGGTGTCTCAATAAGAGTGCACTTTTTAAAATTGGAATATTTTTTTTCTCCTCACCACGCATTAAATAATCGATTTATCGCAGCAACGATTTCCAAAACACATTATCTCACGAAATTCTGATGTCAACTGGTCGCCAAGATTGTGCGATTTAACGCCGTGCGTTTTCTTTGGGGTTCTGTGAAATCTCTGGGTGTATGCGAAAAAACCCGAAAAAAATCCTGAGCTCAAACCAGAAATCCAACGCGTCATCGGTGAGATACAGCTACATCTCTGTGCAAAAGTCATAGAAAATTTCATGAAAAGAGTAATGGCTTATCACTGGAGCCGAGGGGGTCATTTGCCGGATATTTGAATCCATAATTAATCGGAACATGTCTTGTTTACAATACATAAAAATATCACAATTCTATGATAAAATACTTGTTTTTATTTTGAAATGAAAAGTGCACTCTTACTGAGACACCCTACATAATATAATAATCAGTCTCAAAGATTACAAACAACAGTGAATTATTTATGGTTTAAATTAAGTTAAACCCGTTCATAAAAACTAAATTAAATCAACATCATTATATTCTTCTATAATCCAAATTAAAATTTTATAAATCAATAGCTTATGGATACTGTACGATTTTGCATACGCCGTGTTTTTTAGTACTTTTGCACGATTTTGATGAGAGAAATTGCGTTTTTCTTAATTACCGGATCCGGCCACCAGATCCGGGGATAATGTCGGATCCGGTAGGCAACAAAAACGTACCGGTTCCGCCGGATTACCGGATTCACCGAACCGGATTGCAATTCCTAGACGTTACTGACCCCCTGACTATTCAAAAGTACTGCTAAATGGTTTGTTTGAATAAAATAGTTTTGAGTTTTGTGTTTATTATATTTATTAACGTTTAGAAACTAGTCCTAAACGAGCAAGCTCACTGCAAACTATCACAAACAAGAGCTATAAAACGCGTTCAACTATTTCAAGTTTATATCATAACTAAAATAAACTTTATTCTTTCAACGTAACACATTTCTTCGAAGTCATATTTTTTATTTTTATCATAACAATTTAAGATCATAAACTTCACATTCGTAAAAGCTATCTTCCACGTAAAATTAAACGGATTTTTACTAGCAGGCTTTGACCAAATTCTGCTGCAAAGCCTTTATACACAGTAGAGAAATTATAGGCCCGTAGCAAACTCATTTTCAGCTGTCCTTTTTTTCCCTCAACTTCTGAAAGCCAGAATCAACAATAAATCCATACTAATATTATAAATGGGAAAGTGTGTATGTCTGCCTGTCTGTAAGTTTGTCTTTCTTTCACGGCAAAACGGAGCGACGAATTGACGTGATTTTTTAAGTGGAGATAGTTGAAGGGATGGAGAGTAACATAGGCTACTTTTTGTCTCTTATTAACGCGAGCGAAGCCGCGGGCAAAAGCTAGTCTATAATAAAAATGACGACAAATTAAGCTCGATGAGTCTTGGAGAAAACGATTCAACTTTTTGGGTTTCGCACCAAAATTAAGGAGAAAAGAACAGCAGAGGAGTAAGAAAATTTCAATTTCCACTTCCCTTAATACCAAAGCTCCTGCTTGGTCTTTCCGCAGAACAGAAGTAGACCAATCCATACTAATATCGTAAATAGGAAAGTGTGTCTGTCTGTATGTTTGTCTTTCTTTCACGCAAAACGGAGCGACGAATTGACGTGATTTTTTAAGTGAAGATAGTTGAAGGGATGGAGAGTAATATAGGCTACTTTTTGTCTCTTTTTAACGCGAGCGAAGCCGCGGGCAAAAGCTAGTAGACACATAAAGGCGATTACAACTGGAGTACTCTACTACTGAGAGTCGTACTCTGACTAACAAAGATTCAAGTCTACTTATAGCTGCCATCAACATTTATTTATTTATTACATGACATGACTCATTTCCCATTACAGACCATACTTACTTCGTATTACAGACTGACAATGAATGTAATGAGACAAAGCAACCTGAAAATACTTAACTTTACCTTACATGCTATACAGTACGTGACCCTTATAAACTCATTCATAACATAAGTTGACATGTGGCCTGAGAAATACCATCATAGTAAGTATCACTATTAATTCACAGACTACTTCCTGAACAGTCTGCATTCTCCACATTTCATTTAAATATTTTACCCACACATGTTTCTTTTTTTTCATTAAATAATTTCATGTCCAACCAGACCCGTCTGCCGACAACAGAGGACACTCCAGACATTTCAAGGATCTGTCAGAAATATTATAGTATAAATAACGAGGTATAGCATTACGAGTTTGTCTGTTGCTGATTTCACGGTCAAGTTGCCATATAATTGCAACAAGAAATAGAAAATTATTTGACCGAAAACCGATGAATAATAAAATGTAAATCGTTTTTCAATAATTATGCCTTTAGAAATAATATATTGTTGAAACACCTTTAGTGCACAACTTTATTTCTGTAATTCGCTTCCTTTGCAGCCTCACCCGCCCATTTTCATGCTAAAATGAAGTCCAAATTACAAAATCTTCAGAAACTCTCATAAACCACAATGCGTTGCATATATACCTTAAAAATAGAAAAATATTATAACTATTAATAACTCAATATTGATATTTCAGTAGCCATATCAAAGCCCTTATTCTCTATAGCCTAACTGTAAAATAGTTAGAAATTGCGTAGTTTGGCATCACAGTCACATGACTACTATCGGTTTCTCTTCTCGTAGTGTCATACCATATTTTGTTATACTATGAGAAATAAAAGTATGGCCACGCTCCGCCCACATGCGCAGGAGTCGATTAGACATCAGAATTATTGTGAAAAACTCTATTCTAGGCCGTGAGTCAAGGAATGGAACATTTTATTGTTCTTCAATTTTTATTGGGTAATAGTGTTTGTTGGTTTTTGACAGTAAATTGAACCGTTGGGTAATGTTTAGATTTTAGAGAAAAATGGTAAGAAAAGAAGTAATATTGCCGTAGATAGACATTACTTACATAAGTACGTGAAGAAAAACGTGAAATTATTATAAAACTAGCTTTCGCCCGCAAAATTACCATTATTTATTTTACCTCTTTAGGGTAGGAATTCCCAAAAATACTTTCTTAGTTGATACTAACTTCACAAAGAACATAATATCCTCCAGATTTCATAAATATAAATAAATAAATATACTGGGACAACTCACACACGGTCATCGACTGATCCCATGTTAAGCTTCTTCTTCATGGATCTGTCTTATGTTTCTAGGACCAGTGAATTTGAGACATCACCTAGTCAGTCAGTTTACCATTATCCATACTAATATTATAAATGGGAAAGTGTGTCTGTCTGTCTGTATGTTTGTCTTTCTGTATGTTTGTCTTTCTTTCACGGCAAAACGGAGCGACGAATTGACGTGACTTTTTAAGTGGAGATAGTTTCTTTTTTTTTTTGAAGAGATGGAGAGTAACATAGGCTACGTTTTGTCTCTTTCTAACGTGATCGAAGCCGCGGGCGAAAGCTAGTATGTATATGCCGCAGTCATCTGGTTAAATCAGCTATTTGATTGTATGACTAGCCCGTTCATTGAATAGCAACATTGAATTGAATGACTAAACGACAACTCGTCAAGTTTTTTAATGTAACGTTCAACGACTTGACTGAACGTCATTTAGCATTGTCGTTTAATGGGACATAGTCGACTTTGTAATGTTTGTTTAGGGTGACCATAAGTTCGCAACTTAAAAACTTAACTTTCTTTACATAGGTAACAAAAATGAGGACATGACATGACACACTTTATTATGGTTTTAATAAAAAAAAAAAACTTTAAACTAGCCGGCGGCGGCGTATCAATAGGCAAATCCATGCTGTTACAATATTTTATCAAGAATAAGTCACTTTAAAGTAAATTTAATAAAAATAATATTAAAAAAGTGTTAGCTGCGCGAGCTTTTTTAATTACGCCATATTTGTTTTGGTGACTACTAACGCCGCAGTGGAAAAAAATGAACTAAATTACAATCACCTGACTGATATTACGTCCGCTCTGTTCAAAGGGCTATGCTTCAATCAGCTATCTAGTTGGACGTTGAGTGACGCTTGTTTAATCAGCTTTCGGCCTAGTCATTCAATTAAATGTTGCTATTCAATGAACGCGCTAGTCATACAATCAAATAGCTGATTCAACCAGATGACTGCGACATATACATATCCTAGCTGTTCCCGGCGCTTTCACCCGCATAATATTAGGTTTTTGGTTACTGCAACGCTTCCATGAATCATAGCGGAATATGCCTATGTGCTAAATTCGAACCGGCCTAGTTACTGCCCGTACAATCATTATTTTGCTTTGAAGTATTTTTTTGTACTGTGACATTTCCATTCATTGAGATCAAATAATTTCAAAGGACAGTTTTGTTCAAAATTAAATATTTGTGTTGAAATACGTATTTATTTCGATAAGGATTTTGTATTATAGTGAGCCAACTTGAAAAGTTAGGCAAATGCTGTCGCGGACTTTTTTTAGTACTTATTATTAGATTAATAAATAATTCCAGCACTTTCAAAAAGAAACAATTCCGTAATACATCATTTTTACGTATCTTTAACTATTTTCGCAGCACACGCAACAGAAACTCTCAAAATTCAATTTTATTTTCCGTTTTTGTCACATTTTTAATTGATACACCGTCCTATAAGTATAGCGTGATTAATATAGCCTATGTTACTCAGGATGAATGTAGCTTTCTTATGGTGAAAAAACTTTTTGAGTTTATTCATTACAAACAATGACATAAAAATTCAAATATTTTTTTTTATAATAATAGTGGAGGCTGTAGACTAATATAGATATAGATCACTTTATTTGTGTCGGGATCGAGGCAGTAAGCAAAGACACAAGTAAATTGGGAAAGCTAGATATACATACATATAACCTAAAAGTGGGACAGTAAGGTACTATTATATTTTATGGAATACTAAACCTATCTCCTATTTACAACGACATATCTCATAATAATATCTTAACAATATCAATCGCAATATAATCTTTGTCGCTCAAGATTTTATTAACAATCTATTTTACCACTTGACTTTCACACTGTTATTCGTGATATACCTACTTTATACAGATAATAAAATATTTCATGAATAACGTAATCGTTACTCATAAATTACCTACTTAAATGAACGCTAAATAAACTAAGGTCTATTGCGTTTTTTCAAAGTATTAAAATTACATAGCAATCTACAAAAAAATGGCTATCTAAAATATGCGAAAAAAGTAAATAATTCAAACTGAAAAGACGCATACAGACGATTGCTGTATACATACGCGCGGTATATTTCTCCGTTCATGTCTTCAAAACAACGCGTCGGTTTTTGATAAGATTTTCACAAGTAAAACGCAAGAAACCGGATGTCGCAATTTTTTTTTTATATAGTTACCTACTTTTACATATTGCATTATGTGACAAAGTCGAATATTTAAAGGTTTTTTCATAATAGCTTTGAATAGGTGACAGTCTGCCTTGGTCACCGCGGCCTATAGTCAGTTAGTCGTCATATTAAAGACTGCTTGCGAAGTTGCATGCTAAAGCTAGTCAATTTCAAAATTATAAAGCTAATGCTGAAAGAGTTTGTAAGTTTTGTTCAACGCAATTATTTCAGTATTTTTTTTTGGCGAGTTGGAAATCATCCAATGACTGCTCCCGTCCTGGGTGCGGCGGGAGGGCGTGTCAGACTCTTACTGACTAAAACCCACTCATGTTCCTTCGATTGCCCTTTCTGTTCCAGGGTCACGGTAACTATTATAAACATTCCGCAACCCGTTGGCGTTGGCCCTATTGGGTTCCTGTGATTATTTCAGTAATTACGTGTTTAAATTGATATATTTTTTCTAGTATTGTATAGCTCATGTATCGAATGAGGCCATAGGCTATACAACTACACGCTTTTTTTTACGAGAGCTTAGCAGGAGTCGAAGACTAGTTTCTAATAATAGTTATTACGTGTCCAAACTATTTAATAAAGGCACGTGTCATGCTCAAAGCGCAAAGGGCCAGATTAAAGGGAACATCTTCATTGTGTCTGTCCGTTTTTTTGTCGCTACCTACAGAACCACGTGTTCCGCACACGTTATCTTCACCGGAAAGAATAGAGGCGTTTGCGAACTGTGGAGTCGTTGTTGTTTTAAATAATATACTTTTTTTTTTGTTTCTGTTTGTGTTGATATTTTATTATACTGTTGATTTATGTAACTGGTCTTCAGCGGTTCTGGGTTTTAATTTATTTATTCAAATAAAAATAATGAATAAATAAATTAAATAAAATATTTATACACCACAGTACGGTGGTACGGTACGAAGTACAAAAAATATGTAACTCAATAGTTTTGTAAATAATTTAGTTTTTATTATTTCATTATTACTTTCTTAAACAACATATTCGATTGAAAAAGATAGTGTTTTATTTTTATTTAGATATTTAATTGTGATTGACCAAATCATTAAAGAATTATTTTCCGTTGTAAATAACATGTTCTAATCGCACATTGGTCTTAAAATAAACACTAATGATGTTTAAATCTATGCAACCGATAAACCAAAACTAAATAGCATATTAAATATTAGTAAACACACAGTCATAAACATTGTATTGGCCGCTAAATGCTTGTTAAACAACGAAATCAAAGCGGTAAGTCATTATTCTCTATAGCAGTACATACACGGAGATTTAAATAATGTATACTTAAACTACCGACATTTAAATTTACTTAGTTATTTTTTAAAGACTTCATTAGGGTCTTTAACCGGGCATAAGAATGAGAAAAAGCTCTGTTATTTTTAGCAAATAAAGATTATAAAAAATATGCCCAAATAAATGGCCTAAATGGAACAAAATATGGCGTTAGGAATATCTCAAATTGTCAAAAATGCTCGGGCATGTGCCCATCTCTGAACAAACACAATTTTCTTAGCCTATTCTATTGAGAAATTGCAAAGAAATATAGTTAACATAGTAAATTCATCTACAAATTTCTCTGTTCATACAGTCTCCACAGATACGAACAGTCTCCACAGATTTTTCTGTTAGTTAAACAACAAAAACACATTGTTTGCCACGTGTTACGCGTTAGGATGCCGGCTGAATGCTAAAAGGGACACTGGTTCGATTCCCGCTTGAACATCGTCCTCAGGACCGTGCCTTTGTAGAGATTTATTTATTGCTTGAATGTTTCCTTTTTTGTTTAACTTTTTTTAAAACATTGTCCGTTAATTGTTTGAGCTTTAGTTTTGAATTTAGTTTTTGTTTGTGATTTTGACTTTTTTTTTGTAAGTTTCATCATTAATTAGTATGAAATGGAAGTTTTTTTTTGCTTTATTATTAATTGGTTTCAACCACATGTTTTATTTTGTTATTTTTTTATATTTTATGCTTCATTGGTAAATAAAATTTTTGGCTTGTTATTCTTACCTTAACTATAAAAAATTTAGTGACTTAACTATAAATTATTATAGTATGTTCGAGAAAATACTATGTATTATTTATTTAGTCACTTTTAATAGTATATTTATATCCAGTGTAATTTATCTATAGAATGCAAAATGCGAATTTTTAGATTTTATGCAATTATAAAAAACGGAACCCATTTTGTATAAAGATTCTAAAAAATCTAGTTATTGTTTAATTGTTATAATGTATTTACATAACACTTAAAGTAAGTCCACCATATTTTTTTGTTAAATAACCGAATTTTCAGTATCATTGACTTTTTTTCAGAACCTACCGTCTAACAAAATTGATATAAATAACTAATCTTGAATACATATTTTATACAACGAGCTTCTTACACCATTATTAATAATTTCAATTAAATTCCCGCCAATATACAATTCCGCGAAAAAATAGTACTTTATCTAATCACGTGCAAAAAACAATACTAAGAATACTGACTCACTACATATGAAACTAATTATATTTTCATATAAATGCCGCTAGTCTATATTTAATTATATCTTAAAATAACACAAATCGGCTTACCAAGTTCTGGGAATGAACACAATTCCTGCTCGGAGTATCCGCTACGTCACAGAAACCCCTAAAGTATCAGTTTTCAACACAAAACGTCACTAAAAGTCAAAAAAACACAATCACAATGTCACAGTCACATCAAAAGTTAACTCCGTACGTGAAAATTCGATGATAGTCCGACACTAACGAGACGACCATCCGCGTCGAGCTTTGCAAGATGACTGAAGACAATCTGTGAGGAGCTTTCAGCGGTGCGCGCGCGCCGATTTCGGATTCGTGACGGAAAGCGCGCGCGTATATCCATCTCTCTCTAACGTACCGTGTGAAGTAGCGTTGTTTTATCTCCGTCCTTGTTTAACTCTATGTCTGCTATGAAAATCGTGGAAATCGTAAGTAAACAGCACGTTTGCGTCTTTTTACGTAATCTTGGGTGCATTTATGATATATTTTGTGTCGTGATTAATGTGTTTTCACTATTTTCCTTACGTTTTGTTAATGTTGGCTTATATTCAATGGCTGGAGACGTGGTTTTTGTTGGAAGTGGTGTATGTTGATTAGGAAAATCGGTCATCTAAATATGTCTATGGGTTGTATATCGTGATAATGTCTGATATCTAAAAATGAGTGAGTAGTCTGACGTTCATAAATAATATTAATGGTTGTCTTAAATCAGTTTAATGTGTAGGATATAATGTTTCAATGGCGGCTTATTGGCAAACGTTGTATTTCCAAATTACAGCAAGGTGTCACTGCCTGCCCGGATGTTATATTTTTTTTTTTTGGAAACTGTCTGTCTTCGGAAAATTGAGACATTTGTTTTTTGTTTGTTGCTAACATAAAAACATGTTTATTTATGCCCTTACTAATAATCACTGTGTAAAGTTATGCAATGAATAAAGCCTGTGTAACCATACATTTTTTGACGTATAAACCTGTCATAACTTTATGCAGCGATTATTAGTAAGACGCTGTCTAAGCTAAACAATTGGTTTATTTTATTTTGTACATGTACTAAAAAAGTGTATTTATTTTTAGTAGCTTTAAATAAAAGGTCCTATTTAAGAATAGAGTAAAATAACAGTACAGAATTTAAGCGTTACCCACTCAAATGGAGGACACGGTCGAGCACACGGTGGAGGTGTGCCGCGCATGGACGGAGCATCGACGTGTCCTCGTAGAGGCGATCGGCGGCGGTGACCTCTCGCGCCCGGCGCTGGTTCAGGCCATGCTCCGGGGCGAGACGGAATGGGATGCCGTCGCCTCCTTCTGCGAAGCAGTTATGCTAGTGAAGGAAGCGGCGGCGCGCGAGAGGCAACGTCGATCCTCTTGCCCCGGACTAAGACCCAGGCGAAGACGTCGAGAGTCGCAAGACGACTACCGGCCACCGAAGGCGCGGTTCTGCGGATGGCGAGCGATGGGTAGCTCGCCGCCCGGCTAGGACCAGGACCGCGTCGACGGCGCGTTAGTGTTCCACGCGCGCCTCAAAGAGAAGATGTCAGCTCTGGAACGGGCCCAACAGGGCCACGCCTGCCGGCTGCCGGGGTTGCGGAGTGTTTATAATAGTTACCGTGACCCTAGAACAAAAAGGGCAATCGAAGGAACATGAGTGGGTTTTAGTCAGTATAAGTCTGACTCGCCCTCCCGCCGCACCCAGGACGGGGGCAGTAATTAAATGATTTCACACTCACCAAAAAAAAAACCCACTCAAATTGATGATGCAAAGTTTTATCCTGTTGTATTTAGCAAACCTTTTCGTTATCATACCTTATCTTTCTAACGTCTACTACCGTCGTTTGTAACGACAATCCCGACCAATGGCTGCATAGATCAAGTACCTACTTTTCGAGATACCATGTATAATAAGCTTTTTTTTAAGTTAAATCGCATAAATATTTACAGCTGCCAGTAAGATTGCAACAATTATTCCTAAATTACTATCAGGAATAGTATTGTGGGTTATATATCTATACAACACCACCTGTATGCTCCACAGAACCAAAGCAATAACCAAAGATACTTAAAGCGGTTAAAACTAGTTTAAATATAATCATAAACTATAGAAAAAACACTTCAACAAAGTAATATTCTTATCTTTATTCTGCATTTTATCAGTTGTCTAATGTCTGATTACCATTGTTAGTACTAGGGTAATCAGAAATGCTCAGACATGCTCTGCTTATTTTGGAATCAGATGGATGTTATGAATTGTCCTAGGATGTATATTTAGAACAACAGTGCAGAAAGACAAAAGTACCTATAGTAAAAAGTTGAATAAATCACGGTCGACCATTGATAGGTTATAGTTGGTAAAATTGGCCTTTAGTGTAAGACCACCTAACTTTATTCCAGTTACTGGTTGGTACTAAAGAGTGAAATGTCCCAACAATACGGCCAACAACTGTCAGTTTATGCTAATATTATCGCTGCCCTCTATTATCCGTGTTTATATTGTCTGCATAATCTATAAACCGATCTGCAATACGACTGTATTTGATTCTGTTAAGATTTGTTTGATAGTGTAATAGTTTTACCTGCGGCTGCGGTTGCAATACTAATTTTTATAATAAAAATAATAATAATAAAAATCTGTTTATTTCATCTCCACAAATTACATCAATGTATAAAGTTGACAAGACAAATTGTGGGAAATTAGTAATTTGTGGGAGATCTGGAGTCTAAACTAAGCCGAGGCCTGCTTGTGTAAAGGGACTCAATCCCTCAGTCATGAACCTTAATAGGTCGAGAGTTGACATTTTCAAAGAATCCGTATCCGTTCAGCAAATAATAAAAATGAAAAGCCTTTAATGAAAAGCAAACAATAATGCAGGGTTTTGATGATATTCATTAGATGGTGATAGTACGGAACCTTTCTTTTGAATTTGCTTATATTTAAAGAAAATATATCATAATGAATAGAATCTGAAATTTTTGTAACCTTAAGCAATTGCCTGCAATTTTGTCCTCGTGACTGATATTAGACATACTAAAAGCAAAATATCGTGAATATAATAAAACAAACAAACAAACCATACAATCTTTATAACAATATAATAAAATAAAACATACATAATCATTTCTACAAATAAATTTACCCTAAAGTAGCAATTTCTATTACACGTCTCAATCGTAAACTTAAGGGTTTACACAGAGCAGTACCAAATGGAGTGTTCATACTTACATACTAATAATACTTAATATTAGTAATGCTCTTTGTGAAGAAATACTACCGCCTTACCCTGCCGCAAAGCAATGTTCGTGCCTTCTCTTTAAGCGGCGTTTGCCCTGCAGTGGGAAAAAAATAAGCCGGTACTATTTATTTATTATTTATAAAGTCTTGGTCACTAACTGCTACCTATGTAGAAAACCTACGCATGGAAACTTTGAAGACAATATTAATATAAACTGCTGCAACACTACTACAAATCGAGCCTTTTCAGGAAGAACATCATAAGCGCCAAAAATTCCAAAAACCGACATATGTATGTGATTATAGAGCACTGAGTCAAATCTTAACATTTGAATTAATAAGGAGGTGCTCTTAAAACTCTAAGTGAAAATTTCAAATAGATGCTGTAAAAATTAAAAAAAAAATGCTTTAAATATTTTGAGAATAATATAAAAAAATCTTCCTGAAAAGGCTCGAAATGTTTGTATCATGAACCATGAATTTATAGTTCAAGGGTACAACTTTATGACAGTTGCAAATGACACAACATCTAACGTAAAGGTGGCCATAGATGGCGGTCATCGTAAAACTGTGACGTAACTCTAAATGGTTTAGGCGGTCAACCAACCCTGGCATGGCAATTCGACACTCAAGATCAAATTTTGAACGTACGTCAGTTCAACTGACGCGCCAAAATGACCGCCAATGGACACGTTTAACACTCCATCCATACATTACTCCGTGAACGCGTATGTAAATAGTATGGAACCGTAGTTTCACAAGGAAATGAATTTCCTCCATTACTTATTTTTTAAGAACATAATAATGTGTTTTTAGAACTTTATGACTCCAGGCTTCCGTGTTATATTAAATAGATATATTGTGTTCTATATTGTAATTTTGAAAGTGCATGTGTTAGTCTGCTTGTCATCTGGTTAACTTATGGTTTCATGAAATTAAGTAGTAGCTTCTATAGAAATAATCTAAATAAATTGTTTTAGTTATTACGTCATCAGGCAAGTTTTATAACATAGTAGGATATAAAGAAAGTACCGATATCATTTGATATTAAAAAAAATAGTTTTTGAAATAGCTTTTTTAATATTTAGTATATTTTGAAGTATACTAGCGCCCCAGCTTCACAAGCTTTGGAAATTCCGGCTTTTCTCTACTATATACATGTAGTATTTAAAAAAACGCAACAAAATCCATTGCGTAGCTTTAAAAATCTAAGCATACATAGGGACGAAAACGACCTTGTTTTATAATTATGTAGTGTTACATACATATTTTATAGACTAGGTATTATAAAATATGTTTAGCTGAAAGTGACTGACGAAACACCAAAAAGAAACAAATCCTGACCTATCTTCTACAAAAAAAAAACCTCATTTACACCAAAAAAAAACAAACTTCGACACTCGTCCCTTACTTACGGCACGTGCCATCATTTACAACCGGAAGCGGATACTCGTAGATTTAAGAACAAATTCGTGGCGCGACCCGCTCTTGTCGATTGATTCAGCACTGATTGATTGATTGATAGACGGAACGTTCGGAACGAAATTTTGGAAAGAAAAACGGATGTGATTTTTTGAGGTAAGGAATTTGGAATGGTACTGGATTTTGGTAAAGATATTGTAAAGACATGGTATTTTAAGACTAATCTCTGCATTCATAAAAAAGACACTGCTTAACCAGGGAATTGACCCAGGATCCTGCATTCGATGGTCGCACTTGTGGTCACAGCTTGGAATGGTACTGGATTTTGGTAAAAGATTTCAGTATTTTTTATTCACTAATCTATACCAATATTATAATGCTGAAGAGTTTGATTGAACGTGCTAATCTCAGTAATTATTGGTTAAAATTGAAAAAAAGTTTTTGAGTTAAATAGCCCATCGAAGAAGGCTATAGGCATGGATGTTTCCCCAAAATATCATCACGCTACGACCCATAGGAGCGAAGCAATAACCAAGGATGGCGAAATCGCTGAGGATAGCTAGTATTATAATACAGTAGGGAAATTATTGTCCCTTCTTTTACATACGCTTGCCCAAGATGGGCCGGTTTGAAGATAGCGATTTCAGATTTATATTTACTACGTCCTGGTTTTGATGTAATCCAGATGTCTGTAATGTGTAAAACAATATTGTCTTATTGTCAGTTTAGCGAATAGTTTAACTAATAAATAGAAAATAAGATTAGAAAACTATTAACCTATCGACGACCAAGCTACAGCTGGCTGTCGCGCTGCTATTTTCTTTCTATTGTTTCTCAAATCACGCGTGTTCGATTGATTAATTTGATCAGTTCGATTTTTTAAATTTTAAACATGTAGTTATTTTTACTTTTTTCTCGTAAACGAAAAATGAGGAAGATACAGTGGTTTGAAGTGTAACGTGACGACGAACTTAGGTACAATTTTTACAGAACAGTGTCTACACACACTCTCACTCCGGAGCTTTGATGCTCTTCATCTTTGTTTTTTTCATTAATTTTCCAAGCGAAAAATAAGTATCCAGTATTTTTGGGCGTTCTAACCGACGACGACGGACTAAACAGAATGTATTTTTTTTTATTGTAGTCGTCATGCCTACTGTTTCTGTATTGACCCTTAGCTACTTTAGTACGCAGAAATAGAGGACCGAAATGTTTTTACAGGGAAATAGCAACAATGGCAACCGGAATAGAGCCATATTGTGCGAGGTTTATAACCTAATCAAAATGTTATAAGCTCCTTGGGCAAGTCCGTTTGTTTCTTTAAATATTCTTCGATTTTTTAATTAGTTATTATTTTTTTGGTGCATTTTGTTATACTAACTTCGTGATTACTTTATTATTCTTATGATGATAAATTACCGTATAATAAATAATATACATAAGTAGATACATATACTTTGTAACAGTTTCGCGCATGAAGGAGTGTAAGATTTGACCAAAATTAAAATTAATTGATTTAGATCAAGAAAAAAGTAGCAAGAGGAGAGAAAATGAGAAAAAGATGTATTAGGAGTTCAATATTCGTATAAAATTTATAAAAACCTTATTTGTTTCTTACTAGAAATTCTTTTTCACAGCCTCAAGGAATTATAATAATTTCATTTTAATTTCAACTTTGATACCTTCACGTGTTCCTAATAATAAGTCAGACATCATTTAAATTAGAATAATGTTTATTGTTTGTCGAGAAAACTAAAATTATGTCTAACGGGCCAAGTGCCTGTATGCCTTCCGCACTTACAGTCTTAGATCACTCATTTCAAATATAGAACCAGAAACACAAATATGAAAGCATTTCACGATTCATTCACTTCATTCACTCGCTCTAGCCGTTCTTATAATAGCTCTCATTCATACCGATTCCGAATCGATTATAGTTTCGATACATCGTTTCACATTAACACTTCCGATTAGTAACGACCTATTTCACAATCGGTTGAAAAGGATAGAGGCGGAATTGCGATTCGACGATGTTGGCCCAATTTTAAATATACGTTTGTATCGCTCTGAAGTTAGACCACCCGACATTTCCTGTCGTCAGAAATGGGTGGGAGAAAATGGCGGCAGATTTGACTGAGGTTATGTATTTATCATTTAAAAGGAAAGTCGTGGAACTGAAATGACTTGTTTTAAAGGGAGAACGGAAGCTTGTATGGGCAGTTTTGTACCGCTAATAAATTCGTGTTTTAATTTTTAGTTAAAACAAAAATAGACAAGTCCTTTTTGTTTTATCGAATTATTAGAACTTGAAACATATTAAGTTGCATGCCGGGGTTGCGGAATAGTTATAATAGTCACCGTGGCCCCGGAACATAAAGGGCAACCGAAGGAACATGAATGGGTTTTAGTCAGTAAAAGTCTGACACTGAAGTCTGACCCTCCCGCCCCGCCCAAGACGGGAAAAGTCATTTGATGATTGTGTTTAATAGCCTATTTATTGAGGTAGGCTATCACGCTGCGACCCACAGGAGCGGAGCAGTAATCAAAGACAGACAGCAAGAGAGACCGCGGAGGACAGCTAGTGATATAAGTTTTATGGATATTTTTATATCCAAATGGACTTTTTTCATACAAACTTTCACCTCTATACGCCATCAGAATTTCCAAAAATCTTTTCCTATTACTCACTTTCTGAGTAAAAGGGACCAGCTTGCAAATTTCCGTTGCACGAACTTCAAAAGCGACACACAAACGCACTCTCATTTACAACATAATATTGCAATGACGCACTTCAGGGAAACATCGCAGACACACGAGGCGTTTTATGTAAGGATAAAGTTTCAGTATACTTATAGTAACACATATAACCCGTCTACGGATTTTTAGGATTCCGTACCTTAAAAGCTAAAAATGGAAACCTTATAGGAACACTTTGTTGTCAGTCTGTCTGTCGGAAAAAGTTAAGTTCGACACTTTGAAATTTCAAAGAAATCAATATATTAGGACTATGAAATTTTTGCACGAAGCAATACCACCAGTGAAGAAAAAAAAACTGGAAATCGTTAGTTAGTAGATAGATCTCAAAAAAGTTTTATTTACCTACAAGTATTTCGGAGCTCTCGATGCTTGAGTCCAACAGTTGCACTTGGCCGGCTTTTTTATTTGTCATTGAATTTGCTTCTGATTCAATTTGGAATAACATTCCCATGCTTATCATAATCTTTACCATTCTATCCATACTTCCATACTAATATTATAAGTGCGAAAATAACTCTGTCTGTCTGTCTGATTCTTCTTAGGGCCTAAACGACTGAACCGATTTGAATGTTTGGTACAGATATAGTCTGGGATCCCAGAAAGGACATAGTATAGTTTTCATCCCGGAAATCCCTCGGGTACGGGAACTATTATTCTACGCGGACGAAGTCGCGGGGAAAAGCTAGTATTATATATATTATCGTAACCTGTAACCGCTGTAACCATATTCATTTTCTCCATCCAATTTTAATGTCAACCGCATAAATCCTTTGCAACGGCCTTCGATTTATCATCTTTCATCCCGTTTACATGTAAACCACGTTCCCAGAGAGTCTGTAAACACGCTTGTAAACGTCATGTTGATAATAAAGTGCTTGATCATGTAATTGAATGGTGGTGGAGGTCAGAAACATAAATCCATGAGGCTCCCGCCCACTGAGTCACTGTGGAGGTAATGGCAGAAGGTTTATTAGGTTTAAAAGAATATTTTTTGTTTGCTAAAGCTGCAACGAAAACGTCAGCCTTAACGTTTGTGACACGGATGCCAATGTGATTTCGCCACCGCACAGAAATCACTGTTGACTCGCTTTCGCAGACGAACGATAAATAATCCATACTAATATTATAAATGCGAAAGTAACTCTGTCTGTCTGTCTCTACGTCATGCCTAAACCTCTGAACCGATTTGACGGCTCATGTAGATACATGAGCCATCAAATCGGTTCAGAGGAAAGTTAAAGGCATGTAACATCACGCTATGATGTACAGGAGCGAAGCAGTAACAAAAAACGTGGGTGAAACAGAGGGGGGCAGCTAGTTTTAGATATTAAAAGTAAAAAGCCGTAGGTACCCTTTAGGAATATCACATGAAGTTACAGGGTACCACTCGCGGGGTGCTTATAGCCTATCCATATATTTTACTTGTAATATCGGGAGATATTAAAAGTACAATCACTTCACTCACTTGGTATCTCCGTCTCTCAGGGACTACTTTTGAGTTTTGAACGAAGTTGAAATTCTGTATCCATTTTGTATCACAAATCGCCGTTTAAACTATTAGTAACGTCGTACCGCGGGTTTGGATGCAGTTACGTTGGATGCGCTTTATTGTAATTGATAGTAAATGCTTCTTATATATAGCGTAATTCTTTAATAATAATACCGGTAAGGTTAGCTGATACTTCAAAAAAATCTATATCTTCCATCGATCACTAATAAAGAACGATCGATGATATCTTCCATAAAGCGTAGACAGAAAAGATAGGCAATACTTTATGAATGGTCTATCTTTCTGTCTATTACGCTTTTGCAGCAAAAACACTACCAATTTTGATGAGATTTGGTATGAATAGATAAGAACGTTTACACCGGTGAAGCACAAGACTATGAGGAAATATAGACTCTTAATAAATGTGAGCAGACAGACAAACAAATTGAAAACAAAGTCATCCTATATTTGCCTTGCGAAAATTGATTTTCAACCTGATCGTTTATATGTATTTAGTTCATTTTCAAATAAAATACCGCTATATCTGTTTGTTTACTGACCCTTTCGAGTAAATTCACCTTAATACTAGTATTGTTTATTAAATACTGTCAGATTATTCTACCGCCTACGGGTTTTACATAAATAATAAATCAACTGTCTGTCGGTTTCAATAATCTAGTGCGTTATTATTCTACAATATTATATTTATGTTCTGCACAATAGTTCGATTGGAGAAAGTGGGATTACGACAATGGCCTTGTAGACTAAGATCCCTGAGGCACTAGAACTACGTCAAAATGCCTGCATTTTGAGATGGCATAGCCCCTTTATCTCTGAAACTATTATTAAAAAATATATATATATTATAAATACAGTTCTATTTTTATACATTACAAAAAAACCTATAAGGGAAGAAACCATGTGTGTGTTTCACTTTTCACTCTTACTTGGCTAGTTTTATTTAATTCTGCCTACTAAATATGATTGTCTAATGTTAAGCAACTTTTCTGGAACCGGAGGATAAAAAAAACTTATTTTTAATATAACTTTCTTACATAAGTCTAAATGTTGCTTGATTTTATGTGTTTTCATACGATGTTGTTAAAACAAACAAACGTTTAAAATACGCACTTTAAATGTCTGATCTTTATTACACGTAACCTTGGCGGCCCAGAATCTTGGACTATAAGGCTCGATTTATGTTCTGTTGACGTTATCTAAAATTATTGATGCCATCTGCAGGGTCATGCAGTTTAACTCTATTATAATGAAAGACTTGGGGCAGTAGCCCATCAGGAACCAAACCCATCTCGTCGAGGGATCCTCCCTATTCATTTGAGGTTGAGGAACTTACCACAATGTTCCTTATTCGGCATCAAACCTTACCGTAGGTATTGTTATGATTTAGAAGTTGCGAGCGTCTTAGGCCCGTATTAATAACGTCACTCAAATCTGGGACGCTCTCAAGTTTATTGCTGTCCTTATTTTTTCCCTTTAGAATGACAAGGACAGCAAGAGACTTGAGAGCGTCTCAGAGTTGAGTGACGTCTATTAATACGGGCCTTAAACACTGGCATTCAGCTACATCTGGAAAGAAGAAGAAAGAAGAGGTTCTTTGTAAAAGAGTTAATTCGAAAAACCTCTACCACCATCATACTCATTTCTGCAGTAAAGCAGCGTTTTAGTTTGGAGGCTATATACATCTCGGTGTAATTACAAGCAAATAATCTTTGTCCCTAAGATGGCTAAGCATCTGTGAAGCCTCTGGTAAAGCAGATGTCTATAGACGCTGACCATTTAACATTAAGTGGGCCGTCGGCAAAAAAGTTGCAAAACAGACGACAGTTCAACCTAAAAGAAGATTATGAAGCACACAATGATTCTCCTTCGCCTAAAATCACAGTAACCCCGATTAACTCAGAAAGTTTATGCAAAACGTCACCTTGTTCCACGTCAACACTATATTACCGAACAATGCTTCGACAGAAACTCAGATTATGTCAAAATAGTTTATAGGTTCCCTAGAAATATTTATGGCTAGGCTTCGACGTATCTAGTTCTCCGTCTGGACTGGAATGACGAATGTTCTGGTCATTTGTTTTGATTATTAAGATATTGAGCTTGAATTAGTATTCGTCATATTGATAACTGTGTTGGCTTTGAGATACTTTGGTATGGAATTATGATGTCTGGTGTTGGAGGTTGTTTTCGAAGTGTACTTAAGTAGTGAGCATGACTGATGGCAATTGGCCTGCAGGTATCTTAGATCAGCGACAAGCGACTTAGCAATCTTGCTGTTAATACCTAAAGTTAAGTGCTTGAATAACTGTAATATCATTATCACTTTCCTGCCCTTATACCATTCTCCTATTGGTCGGCACAATACGTTTATCTACACAGACATTACAACGTTATCATCTCCGCTACTCATCTATTCTTTTTTCTAATTTCTTCCAGATTCCGTATTTCTTCAAACTAAAAACATTAAATAGGCACAACTTTTGAAATTCATATATTAATCTAAAATAACAATAGAATTAAAATAAAACTTCATCAAAAGTCTCCTTCGCATCGCTGTCAGTCGGTAAATTAAAGTGCCCAAGAGGCGAGCAATGTCATGTTGAATGGCAATGCTAAACTTACGGCCAAGGTAAAAGCCAAACACTAAACCATAATAAAAAAGCAAAACTTGAATTTGTGTTAGACATAGGCTGTTTGAATTTGTGTTAGACATAGGCTGTTTGAATTTGTGTTAGACATAGGTTTGCAAAAGTGGTGAAAATTTCTTACCAGTCTACCTCTTAAGTCTCCACAAATCTACGCTTACCAAATGAAACCCAATGCTGACCAAACACACTGAGGTCCTGTGACCTCTCACCTCCCAACCTCAAGGGATCATGGCCTTAAACACCATACGATTAAGATTAATATTCCCGTTTAGCATACAAATTACTTGACATGCTACTGGTGAGACACGCAATGGATACCGCGATTTCCATATACAGGATGAAATGGTACGTTTGGCCGAGATAAGCGTGGGTACTAATTTCTAATTTTGATAGCGGTGTCTATGGCTGCTTGACAATCTACACTTATTTAAGGGCGTGCACATATTTACGAAATGTTAAGCTGCGTGTACGCGCGGCGAGCCGAGCTTAAGTCGAGCACAATCGGAGCCGTTCGCGACGTCAAGTGTGGACGTATCAGTAACCTACAACGATCACTGACCTCAAGCGCGAAACTTCGGAAGTTACACTCCAATAAAAAAAAACTATTAAAGTTATAATAATTGTATTCTATCTAAATGCCATAGGCACAATTTATTTAATTAAGTACGCACAGAAGAAATAAGTGGCAAGAGCTTAGTCATTATTAACATAGATTCTATTATCGCAGAAATAAAACATCGTGAGGAAACCAAGACTTTTAATGAATAAAAGCTTGAAATCGCGAATCCCTCTCGAGTACACCTACACTACTTAAATACCATCTCTGTATGAGAAGAGGAATTTGCCTTACACATTGCGTCCTTTGCGACCTAACATAATGCAAGTAAAACAGCGCGAGAGAGCCAGTAAACAATAAAAACCAACATTCTATTTATTTATAAAATCTTACGTACAACTACCATCACAGATCTGCGTTCCAATACGATAGCGGGCCCTTACATATTAAAGCCTTAATCTACATCTTATAAAATTATAAACTTTAACCTAAATCGAAGTTACATAATCACAACAATGTTCAAAATATAACATGTAAAACACGTTTTACCGTCCATACAAATTTAATAAACGTCATTAGTAGAATTCTATCAAGTGCTATTACCAGCCCACGACGCAACGCACCATTGAATCTGTAACTCATTGGAATTGATTGATGAAGTCGCTCCGACTCCGACTTTCACCGGTAGCATGTATGTTTGCGCTTTTCGCAGAAACTGACGGACTGAGTTTGATGGATGCCGGAATTGTTGGATGTTACTTTGGAGCAGCTATTTGGCTACTGTGCTGATTGATTTCTTGTTGTATGTTGTCTTGGATGTGTGTTTTGCAAGTTAAATATTTTTGATTAAGCTGTTTTCAAGGTTTAACTAGTACAACAACAAAAGCTGGATTATTTCTACTGCGAATTATTGATGATCTTGAGTTTCCTTCATATTTTTGCCGTCAAAATACATAAATAAAATAATAACGAAGTCAAAACTGTACATTATTATTTTTTATATAATACTTGAAATATGTACAGCCGATTCCGAAGTCAAATATATAAATATTACTAACAGGTTGGGTCTTCACATAGACTTTTCGAGGTATGAGGGACTGAGTGTAAAGTCCCTCATCGTCCATTGAAAAGGGAGGATCCTCTGACCAGACGGTTGTTGTGGCTGATGGGCTTCTGCCCGACGGTTCTAGTCGGGATTTCTGCACATGTCCCAATGTCGCCGAAAACTTTCATATTGCGATGTAGGATGTGTGATCTACATCTTTTTACTTATAATATCACTAGCTTTTGCCCGCGACTCCGTCCGCGTGGATTAATAGTTCCCGTTCCCGGGGGATTTCCGGGATGAAAACTATCCTATGTCCTTTCCCGGGTCCCAGACTATATCTGTATTAAATTTCATTTAAATCGGTTTAGTGGTTTAGGCGTGAAGAAGAGACAGACAGACAGAGTTACTTTCGCATTTATAATATTAGTACGGATTACCCAAAACACCTCAACTTTTTTAAAAAGGTTTCCAAACCCCGTCAAGCCCGATTGAACTGACACCTTCCAACTTCAATCCTTCACTAATTGGTCAGTCAGTCCGTCCGTACGTTTTACATCCAATTTGTACCGGCCGCAGTTATCGGCGGTATATAATCAATTGTTATAAATAACAGTGCGGTAACTAATGACTTCCTACGCGTCTGTCCGTCTGTCACAACGTATCGGCCACTGTGTAACTATGTTTGTGGGGTTAGTGTGGAGACGGCTTTTGTTTGATTGATTTAAACCTTTGAATATACGTGATTCGAGACACAATAGAAAGATAATAGCAGCTCGATAGACGGCTGTCGCTTGATCGTTGAAAGATTAAATTGAATAGAGCTGAATAAGTGTGCGATATTATTTAATCGACATATAAATAAATAAAATAAAACAAAAAGCCTTTTTAAATAATTGATGGATTAAAAAACATTTTTTTCTGAGTATACCTAACAATAATTAATATAAGAAAACATTTTAAGTATTTAGGCATTTGGTTAATATAATTATTTAACTGGAACCCCTCTCAGGTAAAGGCCTCCTCCAAAATATTAATAAAATCTAATCGACATAGTACATCGTAAATAGGTACCATATTTTTTATATTGAGAGTTGAAAAAGTACAATCAATAGATATTATGCACTTGCACATTGCAGTCTTATCAGTACTAATAAATATAGATAAATAAAGATACTATTATTTGTTTACATCCTGCCTGATGCATAATGCGTCATTCATAGGAATCTATAACTTAACTTATTTTATATAAAACTAGCTGTTCCACGCGGTTTCACCCGCGTTACGTTAGGTTTTCGGTTACTGCCTCGCTCCTGTGGGACATAGCGTGATAATACATAGCCTATGTTACTTAGGGATAATGTAGCTTTCGAATGGTGAAAGAATTTTTAAAATCGGTCCAGTAGTTTTTGAGCCTATTCATTACAATCAAACAAACAAACGTACAAAGTTGTCCTCTTTATAATATTAGTATAGTTAAAGAAGTCTTGTATAGATAAACAATCACGTGATTGCGACAGAAGGGATTTTCAGGAGTTGTCAAACAATTTATCTAATATCAACCATTATACGTGTAATATGTGGTTAATAAATAATAAATACACAGCAACAGTTGAGTTTTCTGTAACCAAATGTATTTGAATGATGTAAAGATTATCTTTTAAAAACAAATAGATAATTTAAGTTTTAATGTACCAGTCCATGCATTCTAAAAATTCATAAAAATCGCGGTAACAGACTTTTGCTTAATTGTGGCTGGAAATATAAAAAAAATAACCATAACACCGGAGACTATCCTTACAAACAAAATATTAAAAAGTTTTAAAGTTTTTCCTCTTTATTATTGTAACGAGTTATTTTTATCTCGTTACATTGGAAGTGATTTTTAGTGGATGTTTCCGAACAACACGTCTATATTATCTGTGGTAAGAGTTTTGGTGGATGTGTCGTTTTTGACAGATGTCACTCTGCGATTCCGTTTTGAAACAATGGCTGCTCATTCCTAGCCTGAATTTTTAATATTAAAATCTGACCCCATCGTGGGCAGAAATGTTTGATTAGTTATGTTCAATTTTAACCATGGTTTATAAATAACCATGAATTTTGGTGAGTATTTGCGTTTTCTCGTTTCTTCAATGGCACGCTGTCGCACGCCCTTCGAATTTGAATCTCACTCATTGTTCTTCGTCTTGTTTTTCAGATAAATGATAACATAAATATATTTCCATTGGCTTGTGCCATGGGTATGCACTCTGCTTAGAGATTTGTTTGTTCTTTTCGAGAAAAACGGTAAGTTTTAATCCAAAATACAAGATCATACATATTCGAATGGTAAATTGTCAGTATTCCAAATTTTAACCGGCTAACCCGTTTGTTTCAGCCTATATTCGGCGTTTTTCTTTAATCTTTATTATTTTACTGGAATTCTTTTTGCCGATTTCTGGACAATGAAGCTGTCGTCGTTCTACACGCGTGGCTCTGTTTCAGGCTAAGTAAATCGGTAGACCCAGCCAATATCTGGTAGGAGTGTCTTAAATATTTAATTTACGCACAAACATGATGCAATAATAACCCTTTAAATGTTCTTTAAACAATAATAACCTGTACTTTAAATAATAATAATTTTTACACCTTTAAACAAGTATAACCTTTAAAACCTTAAATTCTTAGATTAAATTCTTATTAGTAAATTTAACTATCTAGCAAATAAGCTATTCATATTTTTAGTGTTTGGTTTTAACATATTTACATGAAGCTACGGGCCAAAATAATAAAGGAAAGACAAAAGAGTATGTTAGTTTGATTTCCCTTATTTAGCCTCCCGCCGGCAGATTAAAAGTTCAACTCTTCTGACACATTTCGCTATTCGGCATCATTGTATTTTATTTAGTGGAGCTCCCTGGCGCCCGACTTTTTAACTTATAATTATCATTACTTTTTATATCGGGACTTCACATTCACAAAGTAACATAACACGTTACATAAAATTGGCTTCCGGAACAGGAACATTAGTAGTAGCTTCATTGCTTTGTTTGGGTTATTATTGCATTTGATAACTTAATGGTATTGTTTACAGATTTGTGTAATTCTTAAATATTAATTGTTTGCAACTTGCATTCTTTTGAAATATAATGTCAAAGATATTTTCCTACTGACAATATTGTACTACTTACTTATTTTTGTTTTGTTAACTTTTATAGTTACAGCATTGTTTATACTCTCATATAAGCATCATAATTGTATGGTAAGACATTTTGTTATATTTAAGTACTCAACGTAATATTAGTGCGGTGACTTTTCACTTTGTTTAACTTTTAAGTAAGCTTTAATTTTACTTTCAAATCATACTTTAAGTTTTAAAACTTACCTTGTAAGTTATTATTGCATCCTTACGCGGCTAAACATTTTGATATTTTCATAAAGAATACAACATTAACTTAACTTCATATACTTTAACATAACCTCAAATATTTTAGTACTTTGAACTTTTGCCTTTGGCTAATTATTTACTTATTGATAATTTTGCTTGTTCACAATGAGTAAGGAAGATCAGTCTCCTCCGCCTTTAGCTGAATCTGTTGTTGCTGGCTCAGTTCCTGCTGCTAACGCACATGTAGCTGAGATGATTAATTTGACAGAGATACAACATCCTTTTGATCATATGGACAGGGTTGCACACTCTTCTTCTGCGCTTGCGACTCATGCTTTGCCTTCGTTTAATTCAATGAATGCTTTGGTTAATGATCACATTAAGAAAAATTTGCCTTCTGTAACTAAGTTGCCAGATTTAAATAGAAGTAAGATTAAATTTGATGGAAAATCTTGTGTTAGGGAATTTATTACTGTAGTTGAGGAATATTTCTTATATAAAAATTTTGATGAAATTTTATTGGTTGGTTCATTTTCAGACTTGCTTAGTGATATTGCTCTTAAATGGTTTCGCACTGTTCGTATTCATATCTCTTCATGGCACCAGCTTAAACTCGCTTTGCTTAAACGTTTTGACAAGCCAGATTTTGATTACTTTTTGGAGCATGACCTTCGTACCAAGAAACAGAAAAGTTCTGAATCTCTTCCAGACTTCATTACAGATATTATGGACATGGCTAGTCGTCTTTCCTCTCCGATGTTTGATACTGTTTTGGTTAATATAATTAAACATAACATGTTACCCATTTACACACCTTTTATATTTGGTAGACACATTGATTCTGTTGAACAGTTTCTTATTCTTGCAAAGGAACTTGAAGTTTTTGTCAACCGAAAAACTTTAATAGATAAAACTAATAAAGGTACAGTCAAGTCTAATGCAGTTTCAACAAATAATTTAGTTTGCTTAAAATGTAAAAAATCTGGACATCATTTTAAGAAGTGTACATCCATACCTGGCGTAATTTGTTTTAAATGTCAGAAGCTTGGAGTCACATCTAAGACTTGTGATGTTTGTAATGTAGATAATAAAAACTCTAGTGAGTCAAAAAACTGATTAGGCTGCATCGAGCCTCAGTTATTGATGTAACCGCGAGTGTCTCGATGAAGAAAAATTTAGTAAAATGTCACAGGCCTGATGATGCTACTCGAAACAAAGATTTTGCAGATTGGTTGGATTATTTAAAAACATTTTTCAAAATTTATAAATCAGCTCCTGTTTTATTTGTCAAACATAATGACACTAGGCCATACTTAAAATTTTCCGTAGGTAAACATACTTTTTCTGGTTTGTTAGATAGCGGTTCCAGTCGTTGTGTCCTGGGCTCAAATAGCCATGAACAATTTCTACATTTAGGTTATAAAATAAATTCTGTTTCTAGTGCTGCTTATACAGCTGATGGATCTTCACAGAAAATTATTGGCACTTTAGAATTACCAGTTACTTGTGATAATTTAACTGAAAATATTAATTTTCTTATAGTACCTTCCTTTCAACCTGATTTCATTTTAGGTTTTGATTTTTGGTTAAAATTTGATTTGGCTAAAGATTTATGGAAAAATATAACTTATGTTCAAAACAATAAAGTGCAAGTTTGTACAGTCACTTCTGTTAGTGAACTTTCTCCTTCAGAGAAACAAAAATTAAATGATACTATTTCGCTTTTCGAAAATATTTCTTATGAAAAGAAAGGCTTAGGTCTTACTCATCTTGTTCAGCATAAAATTAACGTTACTAGTGAACCTTTTAAACAAAGATATTGGCCTTTAAGCCCTGCAAAGCAAAAAGAACTCTATGATGAAGTGGAAGTTTTATTAAAAGAAGGTATTATACAACCATCAAAATCACCTTGGTGTTCACCTGTCTTGGCAGTAGAGAAGAAGGATGGTAGTACTAGACTATGTTTAGATTCAAGACGTTTAAATTCAGTAACTATTAAAGATTCTTATCCTCTTCCTTATACCTCTAGAATATTAGATAACCTTGGGGGAGCTAAATATATTAGTACAATAGACCTTTCTAAAGCATTTTTGCAAATTGCTCTTGAAGAAACTTCTCGAGAAAAGACTGCTTTTGTTGTTCCGGGTAAAGGACTTTTTGAATTCGTTCGCATGCCATTTGGTCTCACTAATGCACCAGCTGAGCTGCAGAGACTAGTAGATAAACTTTTTGGTCCTGAATTCGATAATACTGTGTTTTGTTATTTAGATGATTTAATTTGTGTAAACTCAGATTTTAATTCACATATAGAATATTTAAACAAAATTTATAAAATATTGAAAGATGCTGGTTTGACAGTTAATTTGAAAAAGTGTAATTTTTGTAAAGATAGACTTCGCTATCTTGGTTATATAGTTGATAGTAATGGTTTGCATACTGATCCTTCTAAATTAGATACTATTAAAAGTTTTCCACGTCCTGAAACCGTAAAACAACTTCGTAGTTTTCTTGGTTTGTGCTCATATTATCGTAGGTTCATTTGTAAATTTGCTGATATTGCTTCTCCTTTAACTAAATTAACGGCTGGTAGTAAAAATTCTAAAAAATCACTTTGTTGGAGTGATGAAGCAGAGAGTGCATTTAATCAATTAAAAGAAACTTTAATTACTTCTCCTGTTTTGCAATGCCCAAATTTTGATAAACCTTTCTTTTTACATTGTGATGCCAGTGCAGTTGGTATTGGTAGTGTCTTGAGTCAAGAAGATGATAATGGAGATCAACATCCTATTGCATTTTATTCTAGATCACTCAATAAATGTGAACGCAATTATAGTACCACAGAACGCGAATTACTCGCTATTTTAGTTTCAATAGAACATTTCAGACCCTATATTGAAGGAATGAAGTTTACTGTAATAACTGACCATGCTAGTTTAAAGTGGCTTTTAGGTCTTAGTAACCCTAGTGGACGTTTAGCACGTTGGGCAGCTAGAATATCTCAATTTACATTCGATATAGTTCACAAAAAAGGATCCTTACATTTAGTCCCCGATGCTTTATCACGCATTGAAGTCGCAGCAATAGGCACTTCACAAAATAATTTAGTTTTACCTGATGATGATATTTATGATCCTTGGTATAAAAAGGTATTTATTAATTGTCAGAAATTTCCTTGCAGATATAAGAATTTTAGAGTTGAAAATAAAACTTTATATAAATTTTGTAAAAGTAAATTTGATCCTAATAGTCTTCTTAATTGGAAAATAGTTATTCCTAAAGAACATATCTTAGATACAATTCGTTCTAATCATGATGATATTAATTCAGGTCATCTTGGTATTCATAAAACTTTGAATAAATTAAAACAACACTATTTTTGGAAAGCAATGTTTAATGATGTTAAAAAATATATTCTAGATTGTGATACTTGTAAAGCTTACAAACATACCACTCATCCTCCTTTTGGTATTATGGTTAACCCTAAAAAAGTCGATAGACCAATGTTGATGCTTTCAGTGGATATTATTGGTATATTACCTAAAACTTATTCTGGACATAAATACATTCTATCGGTTGTTGATGTTTTCACTAAATACTGCTGGATTTTTCCAATGATAAATGCTACGACTAGAGTAATAAACAAACTTTTTGAAAAAGAAATATTTCTTAAATTTGGTTGTCCCAAAATAATTGTTTGTGATAATGGTACACAATTTACTTCTAAACATTTTGTAGAATTCATGAAAGGTTTTAATATTACAAATATATTTTACAATACTTTGTACACCCCTCAAAACAATCCTGTTGAGAGATATAACAAAACTGTTGAAACTTGCATAGCTTGCTTTGTTAAAGATGATCATAGAACTTGGTCCAAGTATTTACCTCATGTTCAATTAGCTTTGAATAATAGTGTTAATCTTGCTACAGATTTCACACCCAACCTTTTAATGTTTGGTAGGGAACTTATTTTTGATGCTTCTTTACATCGTTTAAGTAATTCTATTGATAACTTAAGTGAGCTGGAAGTTTCCAATAGAAGTCACTATGCTGAGTCTCTTGATTCACTTGGTGATATTTTTGTTAAAGTTCAAAAACATTTATTTACAGCTTATCAGCGTAATGCTCGCTATTATAATAAGGGTCGCAGAGTCATTTCTTTTGATGTGGGTGATGTTGTATGGAGAAGGAGCTTTGTTCAGTCTCATGCACCTACTTATTTTTCGGCAAAACTTGCTCCTAAGTTTATAAAGTGTAAAATTATTGAAAAAGTTTCTGATAACGTTTACGTTCTGAAAGACCTTAATAAGGGTACCGCTGGTCGTTATCATGTTAAAGATATTATTAAATTCTAATTTGATTTCCGACTGTTAGTTCGGATTTTAATATTTTTGTTTGAAGACCGCTTATGATAGATTGATGTACGATGGGATGGATGATAGGGTGATAGCGGTTTGAATGAGATGTTAGAGATGTATGTTAGGTAACTTCAAATAGATATATTAAAGTCGATTACATAACATTCTAAAGTATAACTTAGGACATTTTAACAACTTTTTTCACCCACCTGCGTTTATTCACATCAAAAGATCTTATATTAATCTATTTTGGTATACCTGATTTTTGTCGGTTTACAAATTTATACATTTTTTGTTACAGGCACTTTGTGTTCTGTACATTTTTACTACCTATAGGGTTTTTTTTTTACCTATGGTGTTGCAGGAATTTTCCTATTCTTATTTTTGCGGATCTTGGGGTCTCTTTTTCCCTTGATTTTGCATATTTTTTTTTTTGCTGCTGTGCCCGGAAGTTCGGTGGTGTTGTTCCGATCACAGTATGCATATTTTTTTGCTGCTGTGCCCGGAAGTTCGGTGGTGTTGTTCCGATCACAGTATGCATATTTTTTGCTATTGTGCTCGGAAAATTGGTGGTGTTATGCCGATCACAATATGCATTTATTTTCGAAGGTGTTTGTGCTCGGAAAATTGGTGGTGTTATGCCGATCACAACACTCTTCTTTATCTTTCTCCGCATCATTTGTGTTGCGAAGATCTTATTACTGTGTTTCACAGATATATTTTTGTTCTAGTTAGTCAGTGGCGATGGTGCCTAACTGTACTCGTGTAGACATATTTTTCATTCCTTAAGACAGCGGTAATTTTACCTAACTGTACTCTAACCAATATTGTGGTTTATTATATTCGATAGTCGGTGGCGATGGTGCCCAACCGTACTCAAATTAGTTTTTGTTTCTAGGTTTATACTTGATAGTCGGCGGCGATGGTGCCTAGCCGTACTCCATAGTTTTCTTTATGCTTATAGCCTTGTACATGGTGGTCAGCGATGATTGTGCTTAGCTGTATGAACAGTATTTCTTGGATTGAGCTTGCTAGTCAGTGGCGTAGGTGCCTAACTGTACTCTTGTTTGTCCTTCTGGTATTGTGAGTCAGTTATGTTTGCGGTCTAGCTGCTCTTGTTGTTTTTTAATTGCATGTTTTTTTAGGTTTAATACCTAGTTAGGTGGCAACAGGCTTGCATTGATATTTTGTCTTGCAGTCTTATTATCCTTTTAAATCCTGTTTAGGATATTTTCTGATTGTTTTTGGAATTTGACTTTCCATATTATTTTTCTAAGAAAAGAGCTTATGCTTTTCTCTTTTGTTTTTCTTTAGCATAAAAGAAATGGCTTTCTTTTATTTTTGGGGAGGGATGTAATGTAACGAGTTATTTTTATCTCGTTACATTGGAAGTGATTTTTAGTGGATGTTTCCGAACAACACGTCTATATTATCTGTGGTAAGAGTTTTGGTGGATGTGTCGTTTTTGACAGATGTCACTCTGCGATTCCGTTTTGAAACAATGGCTGCTCATTCCTAGCCTGAATTTTTAATATTAAAATCTGACCCCATCGTGGGCAGAAATGTTTGATTAGTTATGTTCAATTTTAACCATGGTTTATAAATAACCATGAATTTTGGTGAGTATTTGCGTTTTCTCGTTTCTTCAATGGCACGCTGTCGCACGCCCTTCGAATTTGAATCTCACTCATTGTTCTTCGTCTTGTTTTTCAGATAAATGATAACATAAATATATTTCCATTGGCTTGTGCCATGGGTATGCACTCTGCTTAGAGATTTGTTTGTTCTTTTCGAGAAAAACGGTAAGTTTTAATCCAAAATACAAGATCATACATATTCGAATGGTAAATTGTCAGTATTCCAAATTTTAACCGGCTAACCCGTTTGTTTCAGCCTATATTCGGCGTTTTTCTTTAATCTTTATTATTTTACTGGAATTCTTTTTGCCGATTTCTGGACAATGAAGCTGTCGTCGTTCTACACGCGTGGCTCTGTTTCAGGCTAAGTAAATCGGTAGACCCAGCCAATATCTGGTAGGAGTGTCTTAAATATTTAATTTACGCACAAACATGATGCAATAATAACCCTTTAAATGTTCTTTAAACAATAATAACCTGTACTTTAAATAATAATAATTTTTACACCTTTAAACAAGTATAACCTTTAAAACCTTAAATTCTTAGATTAAATTCTTATTAGTAAATTTAACTATCTAGCAAATAAGCTATTCATATTTTTAGTGTTTGGTTTTAACATATTTACATGAAGCTACGGGCCAAAATAATAAAGGAAAGACAAAAGAGTATGTTAGTTTGATTTCCCTTATTTAGCCTCCCGCCGGCAGATTAAAAGTTCAACTCTTCTGACACATTTCGCTATTCGGCATCATTGTATTTTATTTAGTGGAGCTCCCTGGCGCCCGACTTTTTAACTTATAATTATCATTACTTTTTATATCGGGACTTCACATTCACAAAGTAACATAACACGTTACATTATATTACAAAGTCTTAATAATAAAAATAAAAATGACAAAATAGTTAACCCTTTCCACACTAGCCCAACCAAGCAGGACATCATTAAGCATCACAAAAAAAAGCCCAACACCACAAATTCTAAATGTGGACACTTTTGAAAAAACCTCGCCATGTAACGGTTAAGGATGGGCACGCGCCTCCCACTCAAACCATCGCTTTTTAACAATTAATCGCTTCCTCTCAAACTTCCTCTGAGGAAAGAATTTTATATATTTAGAATAGATAGATGTAAAGGAAATGTCAGATTTCTTGTGGATGTATAAAAATGTTCGCACGTCACTTTTCTTGTAACTGTGTTTTTAGGGTTCTGTATCTCAATAGGAAAAACCTTTAGCTAAAGGTTCAGTTACTTGGCCTTTCTGTCAACAGACTCCTTTTTTGTCAAATAACCGTTTAGTTATCAAGTTAAAATCAATTAGTGCAATCTGTTGAAGTTATAGAACAAAACAAACTTCTAAATCAAAAAGTACGATCATTCACGCCTCATGTTTTTACCTAACGAAGGAATAAAAATGTAAAGGATACTTCTTTTGACATAGAATCATTAAAATTGCCTAGAAGCAAGGTCTCATAGCTCAAGTAAATGTTGATGTATCACCAAAAAAACAAAAGAAAGGACCCTAGATGTGCATTTCCAGCTCTCACTTGACCGGTATTTTTATTTCAGAAATGATTTGCTAGGCGAGGTTAATGGCTTATAATGGAAAGTCATTTTCTTTTTGATATTGGAAGTGACTACTTCTATCAGTATTTCATAAATACTGCAGATAAGCATAACCTTTATATTATCAGATGATATCATAGGCTATTGATCCCGCTTCAGTATCAGACTTGTCATCTCAAAGTCGAGATAAATAAGAAAATATATCTATCTGATTATATTCTCTTGTCTCTTTTCGCTTTTGCCTCTTGGCTTTTTTGCATCGCACTTTAGTAACTTTGGTCACGTTGGTTGGTAACTTTGATCGCGCTGGTAACTTGACATGGTACGACACCATGTTAAATTATATCTTGCCTTTCGTCCCTCTCTTGCAACATGGACACATTGCTAACGTTCGGTCACATTGGTAGCATCAGTTATTTTGGTAACGTTGGTCACACTGGTCAAATTGGTATTCCTCGATATCGAACACACCAGAAACGGGCGCCCTAACCTCTGGGCCATCATAACAAAAGTCAAAACAAAGTGCATAACTCCAAGATACTACAAGACAGTTGATATTCTCTGCCTGTGCGCATAATCAGTCACTATCAGTATAAGGCACGACCTTGGTTAGCAATGTCGGCCGATGCATAGGATCCTAAATAATTACCCTAAATTAATTGCCTTCGGGAAAAATTACTGTAATGATATGGTACGACACCATGTTAGATAATTTTTTGTCTCTCGTCCCTCCTTTGTTTCATGGTCACGATGGTAACATTACATTGGTCATATTGGTAACTTTGGTCACGTTGGTCACATTGGTCAAATTGGTATTCCCCGATATCGAACGCATGACAGATCCGCTTAACCTCTGAGCCATCATAATAAAAGACAAAACAAATTGCATAACTCCAAGATACTACAAGACAGTTAATATTCCCTGCATGTGCGCATAATCAGTCACTATCAGTATAAGGCGTGACCTTGATTAGCGATGTCGGTCGATGCATTGTTTGAGCAACAATTGCAATATAATTATATCGATATATATAATAAATATGAGATGTATTAATAGGTGTGATGGAAGATGTCTTGTATTATATTTAGATTTTGAGTTTTGTAGACACACAGACGCTGGAAGTTAGTGCAGTAAATAATCCGGGAGAAATTTGGTTAGGAGAACGCTATTATCAGATAACAGAAAAAGTAAAGTGTCTGGGGAAGACGGATAGAGAAAATCTACAACTTCGCCTATAACGAGCCCTTTCTCCATGTGTATGACAAACCTTTTCATTCTTACCGTAAAAAAGAATTAACTAAGTCTTTTTAAACTTAATTTTTTTTTATATGGTACAATTTAATAGGTACTAATTAATAGGTACTGCGGGATGTCAACAGGAGGGCCAATACGACATATATAAAACTAAAACCATTAATTACAAAATCACGAATGTTAAATTGCTTCACAGCTCGTTAAAAACCGTATCCAAATAAAATATATTGAAGGAATAAAGAGATTACTAATATAAACATCAAATTATTTACTGCTAAAATAACTCATCCATTCCAAAAGTAATCATATAGATTATTACTTCTGTTGTAAGTAAATCTTATTCGCCTTTATATTAAAGTCAGTCGTAAATAAATTAATAAATATAAATATAATGGTAAACTGAATGAAATGACTGGGTTGAAGTGTCGTGATGGCCCAGTGGATATGGCGCCCGCCTCTCGTGTAAGAGGTTGTGGATTCGAATCCGGGCAAGTACCAATGTGACTTTTTCAATTCATATGTACTTTCTAAAGTTTATCTTAGACATCACTGACATCCCGTGCACTTCAACTTCAACTTCAACTTTTAAATATGATATGGCAATCCACCGAATTTTCGGTGATTTCTGCCAATGTCCAGTTTGAAAATAATATTTCAGTTTATATGACAATTGTACGGTTATTAAATTATAATATGGAGATCATACACGTGTTCTTATAACCAAGAACACGAGATGACTCCCCGTGCACTTAAAGCCGTTGGTCCCGGTTGTCATTCGTAGAACTTTGACAGTCGTTACTGGTTAGCCAGAAACTCTGACCAGTCTAACCAAGAGGTATCGTGTCGCCCAGTCTGTTACTGGGTTGTGGAGGTCAGATAGGCAATCGCTCCACGTAAAACACCGGTATCCAGCTGAATCCGGTTTGGCTGGCAGCTGACCCCAACGCGTTTGGGAAAAACGCTAGGGAGATGATGATGATATCTACGCACTGCTCAAACGCGGCTTGTACTAGAGACTCTAGTACGAGCCGCTAAGGTAGTGCTCTTTGTGAAGAATCTATTAAAAAAGATTTTTGAAAATTCGACCTTAGGTAAGGGGGAAAAATAGGGGACGGGAATTTGGTGACGCCGCTGGCCGAAAACTGGTAAGATATATTTTCAGTGAAAAATATAAAACACGATTGATATTATATGGGAACAAATTAAACGCTCACCAAAATAATTTTCTTGCATACCAAAAATAGTGAATGATCACCAAATTGTGTTTGATCCAGATCTACTAGTGATTCATTTTATTTACCTTAGTCAAAATCAAAATCAGTCTAATTCCTATAAAAATGAAAATAGGTTATTTGTAGAATACTTTATAAAACACTAGCTTCTGCCCGCGGCTCCGCCCGCGTGGATGTTGAAATTTTTCCTGAATTTTCTTTGCTATAAACCTCACGGAGCCCGAGACCTTTCCAACGAGTGCAAAACTGTGGAAATCGGTTCGTGCGTTCTGGAGTTATAGCGTCAGGAAGGAAAACACGACTTATTTTTATATAGTAGATAATATGGTGATTATTTACTATTTTTTGGTGATCATATACTATTTTTGTCTGCCAGTGTCATGTCATTATGTTACTATATTTGGTGGTAAGTTAAACATAAGCCATATTATATTACCCCTACAATTGAGCCTTGCTTGATTGAGACTTAAATAATCCCAATACTTATGAGTCAGGGAGTTCACACATCTGTAACCTCTTTCTTATGTAACAAAGATTATATATTCTATTCCAACCAGAGGGAAAGAGAGAGATAGAATAAGAATCACGAGATTTCTGGTGTGCAGCGACACTAATTGTCGTCTTATAAAGCCGTCAACAATTAGGTAAACCGACCAAATATCGTCCGCGCTTATTTTAGTTCACTATGAGGAAGGAAGACTTACGGACGTGTATATGGGTCAGAATCAGGGCTGGCGACATTGCGGTATTTTATAGTAGGATGTTGATGACTTGACCCGGTATTTGGGAGAAGAATTAGAATGTGACATAAAGATTTTTGACTTGCAAAATTGTCTATTTACTTAAATTTATTTATTTAATTATGGACAACCAGTAGCTGTTACATTATTTCTTACATTTAAACATTAAATACACGGTAAGAAAGTTAAAACAACATGCACGAATATTTGTAGTGACACAAGAAACGACGGAACATAATTGAAAATAAACTGTTGACGATTAATTTTTTTTTAAAGCTAGCTGTTCTCTGCGGTTTAACCCGCCTTATATAAGGTATCAGGATCAGTTTATCTCCCGTAGGTCATAGCTATTTTGTAAACTTTCCGGTACTAAAGTATTCCATACTTTACCTACCCTACTTACTAAAGTATTCCATACTTTAGTACCGGAAAGTTTCACCGAAATCTAGAGACATTCTGCGCAAAAATGACAAAAATATTGATATATGAATGAACTATTAAATTTATGTCGTTAGTGAATTTAATTATGCTGTATTGACTTGAATCGGATTATACTATATTAAATTGAATTGCATTGTATTATATTATTGAATCATATTGTATTGAACTGTTTTGTAAGTTTTGACAACATTATATTTGTACGCCTGATAGGCCAAACGTGACAGCTCATTTATAAATTGTCATCTTGTATGCTAAATGTATGTACACTCATGTTTGCACAAATAAAAATTATCTTATCTTATCTTATCTTAAAGTAATAAGCATTCATTCTTCTCACAATCTTTCACAATTATAATATTAGAAGGAAAAAATTGAAGTTTGTATTGAGAAAATTAAAAATGTCATAAACAATTTTATTATTATGATTCCTGAAAAATATACAGTTTAGGAAGACCATCTTCTTCAAGTCTTTTTTATTGTGAATTTAAGTAGACTTGTGACGGCCCAGTGGTTAAGAGATCCGCATCTCATGCATAAGGTTTCAGGTTCTGAATCGGGCAAATACCAATGTGTATGTTTTTCTAATTTAATCTAGAACAACACTATGAGAGTGTTGTTCTAGATTAAAGGCTCGGAAGCACGCAAATAAAAAAAAAACCGGTCGTCCCGGTGGTCGTTCGCAGACCTTTGAAAGTCGTTACAGATAATCTTGCAATAAGTCCAGATGATCTTGCAATAAGTGTAACCAAAGGGTGTGTTGATGCCGTAGCCTCCTTCTGCGAAGCAGTGATACTAGAAAAGGAGGTAAAAAAAAATTGGATTGCGAAGGTCTGATAGGTAGTCACTCCTATTAGAATAAAAGCCGACCATGACAAAAAGCTCGAAAAATGCTAAGTCAACCCTAAAGAAACACTAATGTTACATTTAGCCGTGTTACGTCAAACCCAGTGTGACAATGTGTTTAACGAGCTTTTAACGTTTTATTGCTCATTGTAAGGAGACAGAAGCTAAATATGACGTCGCATCTCAAGCCTGAAATATTTTAGTAGGTGACAACTGAAACTCTCCAGAATTATATATACATGAAAGAACAGATATATTTGTAGGTATAAAATATTTAGGGAAAAGAAGTGAGAAATGGGTACAATACAAGAATAATATGTTCTCTTCTTACTTCTACGACAAACCTTATTATTCAAACTCTTTAAAAAAAACTAAGGCAGTTCGTTTCTTTGGAACTGTTTTGCTTTTAGCTCTGGTTGATTCCGGCCGTTAAGTCGTAATGGTCAGGTGGATAAAGCTACCGCCTCTCTCGTAAGAGGTTGTGGGTTGGGATCTGGGCAAGTACTAATGTGAATTTTTCAATTCCTAATATGTACTTTCTAAAGCTTTCGTTGAACATCAATGACTTTCCGTGCCTCGGAAAGCACGTAAAGCCGTTGGCGGGGACCAAAGGCTTAGGTTAATAAAGATATGTATATGTTGTCTGTCAAATATGTAATAAAAAATAATAAAATAAGTTTATTTGTCACAATTTAGCACAGATACAAGGTGCGACTTATTTACGACGCACTTAATTACTATTGTACTAGTACTGATTCCCAAACTAGGCTAGTGCCTGTATTTTGGGAAGATAATAATTAGTAGTTTTAGTTCTACCTTAATCTTAATTCATATAATTCTTCTGTACGTGTGTTTGTCACCAAGCCCTCTTAAATGTCAGAATGACTGTTGAAGCGGAAGTTTATTCTGAATCCATAATTTTCCCATCAATCAATCGTGAGAAAAGTGCAAAGAAATAACAAAAAACTGGGACAATCAATCACAATTGACCACACCGTTATCCCAGTATGCAAGCGTATTTTTAACCACACTATACATACAATTTAATTGAATGTTCCATTCATTCAATGCCTCAATAAATCCTTAAAACAAGCCGATGAGGCAAAAAGTAAACAACACCACTTTAATATAAAACGAAGCCCGATGCGTCTGTCCGTCTGTTTGAGACGCGCTACCCTAAAACTACTGAAAGGATTTTGATTCAATCTCCACACGGTGAAGTGATTCATGAAGAAAGTTTAGGTGTATAATTCTGTAATCTCTTGTGTAAATTGGCCATAATATATTGATAATCATATTATGGAAGAAATCATGTGAAATTTAATCTTCATATGTTTTTTTTTTGGTGAGTGGGAAATCATCAAGTGACTGCTCCCGTCCTGGGTGCGGCGGGAGGGCGTGTCAGACTTTTACTGACTAAAAGCCACTCATGTTCCACCAGTTGCCCTTTATGTTCCGGGGTCACGGTAACTATTATAAACATTCCGCAACCCCATCTTCATATGCTTACACCACGAAAACCAATCAAGATAGATACGAGTACATAAAAAGATAACTAAGCGACCCTTTCAATTTCATCATAACTTTCGTTACTGCTCTGTTCCTGTAGGTTGTAGCGTGTTGTTACACCTGCAACTTCAACTTTTATATTTATTACGGCAATCCACCGAATTTTCGGTAATTTTTGCCAATGTCCAGTTTGAAAATAATATTTCAGTTTAAATGACAACAATTGTACGGTTATTAAATTATAGTATCGAGATCATACACGTGTTTTAATATCCAAGAACACGAGATTGTTACACCTTATAATATTAATAATACAAGTTGACATTGCTTTTTTATTTATCTGACAATCGGTTGGATCAACCAAGATCAACCATTAGCAGATTTTTGTGAGATTTTGATCAGTCAATTCTCACATATTTGCATTTAATAATAATTATCCTACCCAATACAACTGATTATTACCGAGAGCCCGTTTAAACAAACTACTATAAAAGTTATAAATCTCTTCAGTTTTACAATATTAGATGTATTACGAAATTACTGTTCTCAAAAAGACCTATTAAACTAAGCTGTAGCAATACTTATAAACATTATAAAAACCTTAACTTTACAACTATGCTAGAGAAGAAAATGTAAAAAAAAAAAATTCGTTCCATAACATTCGGTTCAACGATTATAATATTGTCGTCTACTTACGAGGGAAGCGGCGGGCATAAGCTAGTGCTACATAATTGTAATGGCTCGTTATAATGGCTCGTTGTAACTTGTCCGATAAGTAGGTCAGTGATGCGCCGATCTTGAGGATGCCGGCTTTTTTCGACACCGAAATGCAACGGTATTGAATAACAACGGGTTGCGGACGTTGCGGAATGTTTATAATAGTTACCGTGACCCCAAAACATAAAGGGAAACCGAAGGAACATGAGTGAGTTTTAGTCAGTAAAAGTCTGACACGCCCTCCCGCCGCGCACTGGACGGAAGAAGTCATTTGATGATTTCCCACCCCCCAAAAAAAAAAAGGTATTAAATATAAAAATATGTTATACTAGCGGTTCCTCGCGGTTTTACCCGCATTCCGTTAGGTTTTTGGTTACTGCTTCGCTCCCGTGGGACCTAGCGTGATATTATATAGCCTAAGTTACTCGTTGACAATGTATCTTTCGAAGGGTGAAAGAATTTTTAAAATCGGTCTAGTACTTTTTGAGCCTATTCATAACAATCAAACATACAAACAAAGTTTTCCTCTTTATAATATTAGTATAGATATGGAACAGTGTTGTTGAAGGTTTTAAGGGCCAATTTTACCGCTAACTCTTAAGCCATAATTATTCTGAAGTATTCAATAATTAATGATTATCATAGAGAGATATAATATTAGTTTTATTATAAGAGACTTATTATTTTTACCAAATTTTATTATGTCATAAATAAGCTGATCACATCGCACTCGAACTATTAATGATCAAGATGTTTACCTATGTATCATAAATGAAAAAACCTAATGCTGATTCTGATATAAAACTAAAATACAAACAAACAACAGCACCTGCAACAATTAGGTACTTAAGTAAAAACGCATCATCAACATCAATGACACACTACATTTATCAAAGTTCAATAAAGATAAAAAAATAATAACGATAAAAATGGTATGTTTTCATATCAATGACTAACTGTATCCCTGTTCTTCAAGCCTTATTTTTTGGCAGATTTGTTCAACAACACAGGATATCCGCCTGATTGTTGGTAATGCAAGCGAGTAGATAGTATGTATTGTTTATGCCAAATTATCTTTATATGTATGCTATCAGGTAGTGTGAGGTATGAAAAGACCTCCGGGACCTAACGTGTGTGTTTAGTATGTGGGAGGGCTTGAAGAGCCCTCCGGCCAACACTTTTGTATAGTGTAACTATTGAATTATAAACAGGGAGCACTTTTAACTGCATTTATTGTTATTTAGAACATGCTCACTCCATGAGCCTCGGACGCGACATGCGTCATAATGTATTAAAAACAAACTAAGAAATCAAATTGAAACATTCATTCTAGAATGTTTCAATTTCATGCTGAGTGTTAAGATAAAACCTCAAAGGTATTTTTCTAACCAGTTATCTATAAGCAGTTACATAAAGACTTCACAGTAGGTATAACAGGCCCTGCTGTGTTGCCTGTGTTTGTAGTTATGTGTGCAAATAAATATTTAAAAAAATACTTAATGAAGACGTAAGTTGTTTTTTTTTAGATACTCTTATATTCTGTAAAAGTTCTATTTCGAATTAAACCTCATTGGATCTTCTTTGATTTAATTTAATAAATGTTGCTGGCTTTATTTTGTCGAAAAAAAATAGATACACCATTTGTGTTTTTTTTTATTTCATATTATTCTTAATAAATAGTGGCCGTCACCCATTTTTTGAACAAGACGGCCAGTTTTGACCTTCAGTTTGAAGATGAGTAAACTCTTTCATGAGTTTTACTGAATTGGTAAAACCTATTTGATTATGATCCTACTTAATAATGATAAACGTCAAAGTTTGTGAGGATGTTTATTATTCTTTCACGATTAAGAATATATCCACTGAGAGTGGATTTTAGAGTAATCCAACCGTATATGGCTTAATTAGGAGATGGAGGTTTCGACATCCACGCGGGCAAAGCAGCGGGCGTAAGCCAGTTTACAATACTTTTGTATATAATTATAAAAAATGTATATGTTATAGGCAATGTGTATAATCCGGCATTGTATAGAATGCCTAGGCATTATATATATTGCCTAAATCTTTCAGGCAATGTATATGTTATAGGCAATATGTAAAATGCAGGCATTCTATACAATACCTAGGAAATGTATAGAATGCCGGGGTCGTTCAGGCAATGTATGAAATGATGTTCAATGTTTAAACTATTTTACACTTTACCTAGGAAATGTATAAAATACCTAGGCATTGTATAGAATGCCAGTTGAAGCACAGGCAATGTATGTAATCGATTTTTCTTCTCTACGATTTAGAGATAGGTGCTGATCTTTTGAGAGCTAATCCTAATTTCGACTTCCGTTATCAGACAGCGATAAGACATGTGTTCTATTGGTTTGTATGCCTAAGTACATACGAGTTTTTGCGTAGAGAGCGTTTCTCCGGTTGCCTTCGGATAAACATTTACATTATTTACAACGCACCAAAAAATTGCTGCAGAAAGTCACCCTGTTTATTTCTTACCACTTGATTATATAAATTTGATTTGAAAACAATTATTTTCTTAAATATCTTCACAATCATGTTCAGTTCAGTAATCGACACAAAATCTATGCGCTACGTTATCTTCATCCCGGCGTTGCACTTCCACGCGCGCCACTCGTACGTGTGTGCAAGGACTGTTGCCTCCAGATCCCACGTAGGGACACTGGCAAGGAGGCATGCCGCCTCACAGGAGACCGTGCGGTATCCCCGCACCATGCGAATGGCCATGACCCTCTGGGACGCCCTCAGAAGTCGGGCCGGAGCCGCGGCTAGATTGGGCGCCCACACCGGAGCCCCGTAGAGGGCCATGGACCGCACGATCCCCGTGTAGAGCCTCCGGCTGGAGCCGTTTGGGCCACCGAGATTGGGCAGGAGCCGCTTGAGGGCAGCTCCGGCCTTCGCCAGTTTGGGGCCCAAACGTCGGAAGTGCTCAGTGAAGTTCCATCGGTTGTCGAGGATAAGTCCCAGGTACTTTATCGTCGACTCGACACCGATGTGAACCCCTCCCACCGTTATCTGAGACCCCGGAGGTGGCCGGTGCCGAGGGCCATGAAAACACATGGCCTCGGACTTGTGCAGGGCCACCTCGAGTCCCAGCTGCCGGATCCTGTCCACGACTGTCGCAACACCACTCGACATTAAGTCGGCCGTCGCCTGGAACGACCCTCCTTGCGCTAAGACTAGCGTGTCGTCAGCGTAACACACTACGCTGACACCTTCGGGAAGGTCGGCACGCAGCACCCAGTCGTACCCGATGTCCCACAGAAGCGGCCCCAAGACCGATCCCTGAGAACACCGCAAGACATCCCTCGTCGACTCCACACTCCCTCGTGACCGGGGTAGATGACGGCCCTGTCCGTCAGATAGGCCTCGACCACACGACAAAGGTAGGCAGGCATCCGGTGATACCGGAGTGCCGCCCCTATGCACCCCCAAGGCAGGGTAATCAACATTATTAAACTTTAATTTAACACACAAACATTACTCTAAATAATATAATTTAAAAATCTTCTAAAAAGGTTTCATATTATGTAGGTATTAAAAATGTGAAGTCAAGTGTGAGAAATATTATTCACCATTTAATCATCAAAAGTAATAATATAAATGACATAATGAAATAATAGAAGCACGTGTCTTCTTCTCGTGGTCGTTCATTATACACATTGCCTGATGCGCTTTAGGCATTTTATACAATACCTAGGCAATGTATGAAATGAATCGTATTATATACATTGCCTGAAAGTTTTAAGCAATGTATATAATGCCTAGGCATTCTATACAATCCCGGATTATACACATTGCCTATAACATATATAATACGATTCATTTCATACATTGCCTAGGTATTGTATAAAATGCCTAAAGCGCATCAGGCAATGTGTATAATGAACGACCACGAGAAGGAGACACGTGTTTCTATTATTTCATTATGTCATTTCTATTATTACTTTTAATAATTAAATGGTAAATAATATTTCTCATACTTGACTTCACATTTTTAATACCTACATAATATGAAACCTTTTTAGAAGATTTTTAATTTATATTATTTAGAGTAATGTTTGTGTTAAATTAAAGTTTAATAATGTTGATTTTGAATGGTTTAAACCAAACTTTACTTAAGTATTTTTTGAATAATATGTTTAATTTGATAACGTAGCGCATAGATTTTGTGTCGATTACTGAACTGAACATGATTGTGAAGATATTTAAGAAAATAATTGTTTTCAAATCAAATTTATATAATCAAGTGGTAAGAAATGAACAGGGCGACTTTCTGCAGCAATATTTTGGTGCGTTGTAAATTTAAATGTTTATCCGAAGGCAACTGGAGAAACGCTCTCTACGCAAAAACTCGTATGTACTTAGGCATAGAAACCAATAGAACACATGTCTTATCGCTGTCTGATAATGGAAGTCGAAATTAGGATTAGCTCTCAAAAGATCAGTACCTATCTAACTAAATCGTAGAGAAGAAAAATCGATTACATACATTGCCTGTGCTTCAACTGGCATTCTATACAATGCCTAGGTATTTTATACATTTCCTAGATAAAGTGTAAAATAGTTTAAACATTGAACATCATTTCATACATTGCCTGAACGACCCCGGCATTCTATACATTTCCTAGGTATTGTATAGAATGCCTGCATTGTACACATTGCCTATAACATATACAGTACCTGGCCAAATTATTAGGGACAGTTCCTAGATTTCTGTATTATCAAGTTGGACTGTTTTTTTCAGGAAAATTATTGGGTGTAGACTTTAGCGGTATTTTTTATTTAATAACATTGTTAATTAAGATAATAAAAACAATAAATATGATGGCAAAATTAAAACTGTTAATTTATAAAAAAAATATATCGCATTAATAAGTTGTAGGGAATTTTTTGTGTAAATTTTAATATTTTGTGATGCATCCTTTTCCTGTCATATCAGGTCTTATGGGGCATGGTTTACGTTCTATACTTTATATAACAGCTGTTGAAGGCTAGTGTTATGATTTCACTCATTTATAAGAGCTGCAACGAGCTTGTGTTTGGTGGCAATGACATGCTTAGCGATAGCCCTACTGGTGAGTTCCTGCATGTTCTCAGTAGAGTTCGTATCTGGTGATTTATCGGGTCAGGGCAAAATATTTATATTTTTTTCAGCCAGGAATGCTGTAATACTATTGGCCTTGAGACACGATGCAGAAATAGTTATAAAAATGTACTCCTCGACTACCTAGGAACCATTTCTCGACTTGCGGCAATAATTGAGTTTCTAGTGCTCGCGTGTACAGATCTTGCCTTATGGTCATTTCCGCGATATATAGGCACCCCATGTTTTAGCAGAGATCACAAATCACACCGTGATGCTACCTGGTTGTTTAATTTTCCCCAAAAGACAATCTGTATGGAGCTGTTCTCGGACAGCTCTAGGATGTGTGCGACTACTAATGTGGTTTTGTCGACGCACACCTGAAACAATTATTCATCGGAGAAGTATACCTAAAAATAATGGAATGATCACTGAATAGGGCTTTTCGTACGTATAGCAATATAAACAGTTATATTATTAACCAACTGTAGTCTGCCACAATCATATTACGGCGATGCCTAGCCTACTACAGTCGTTTCTACATCATGGTCTCGGTGTGGCGTGCTTATTTGATCGGCCGATAATTTATCCATTTCTTCTCGGCCTACCACCGTCAAACTGTCCTATCGAATACTTTTATATTTTAGTCTACTCCCTTATTTATAATTGTAGTCAGGCAGGTAATGCACTTTTTACCATGTTTTAGGTAGATATCTCTGTTTTTATGGTCAGAACGAACAGTGGTGATCCGTTTTCTGCCACATTTTTACATACTCTCTGTTTCCAGAAGTTTGTTCTGATCAGATTTTACTTTAATACTGTTTACTACAGACTTTTAGATACATGTAATAGCTGTTAAATCTCTCTGAGAATGTGTAAAATATAGAAATAATGTTTTTATTTTAAAAAAAGTTCGTGGAGACGGGTCTAAAGTTTTGCCAATTTTAAAAAGGCGAAATTTTAAACATATCACGTAATATCGTTACCAAAACTCAATATTTTGTATTCAATTTAAGAAAAAAAGGACATAATCACAAATGTTATCTGCGGTTCGATTAGTTTTAACAGAAACATCTTGTAAAATTAAAACAAAAAGTTTTTTTTGCCATCAATGAAACAAACGTAATTTTCCACTGAAGTTAACAATATTGCTACATATTATAAGCTATACAACATTTTTTCGAAAATGGCTCAATCTCATGGTGCTATCACATATCAAAATAATAATGATGATACTAGGAGTAAAACCAAACCAGAAAAACCTATACGAAATTATTTATTTTCTTGAAAAAGGTGTTTGAACAAAAAAATGTTGCTCTATGAGTACTGTCCCTAATAATTTGGCCACCGATGGTACATGTTGTACAATGAGGGTTTTTTGGCAGCACGTAGGCGTCGGGTCCGGCTGTGGCGTGATTGGTGGCTGTCTGTGAAGGATAAGATGGGCGTGTGCAAATTGACATACGATACAAAAAAAAACAGTCTATCAGGTTTGAAATACAGGAATATTAACAAAGGGGCGTAACTTACCCTGTAGCTTGTCCCTGAGAGATATCAAAAACAATCTTATTGTCAAAATGCAAAGCGATTCTGTGCTAACTGACACAAGAGCTCTTCAATTCTGGGAAGCAAGGCCAAGACAATTGCATTCTATTAAGACGATTAGATACCAATTGATTGGTAAGTTCAAGCATTTTACTACTTTAATTTGTGTGAATGTTTGTTCGCAATATGCAATTATTTTACAAGTAAAGAAACGTAGGCTAAGTTCGAATCTTATAACTTGAATTTGAACAAGTGTAAAATGAAAAAAATAAATAGCCACCGAAGTTATTAAGACCTCAACTGCATCCAACAAAGGAGTTGATAGCTTCGGGCTATCAACTCCTTTGTTGGATGCAGTTATAATAACCTTATTCTAAAAAATCGCATCCAAATCGGTTTTTCCGTGTAAGAGCTACGGTGTCACAGACATACATATAGCGATCAAACTCATAACACACATTGTAAAAATAACACACAAATGCGGAGTGACCGGTAGTGCATGATACGTAAACTCAACGCATTGTAGCGAAATAAAAAGCAACTCTGTTTTGTGACACCCTCCTCTTCTTCACCCTTGTCGTGATAAGTAATTTATAAAGGACCCCCTATCCTATACTATTGAATTGAATTAAAATATTTCCTACAATATAACTAGAATAATTATGTTTGTTTGTATAGAACGCGCAATCGATGCGGTCTCCACGATACAGAAAACTGTTTATAAAAATAAAACAAATAAAAACTAATGTAAATTGATGTCCTGAAACGCGATCCTCTTAGAAAGTAGTGTCTGATGAAAGTTTGATTCTTGGCCGAAGCCGAAACTAAAGCCGAAGCCGAAACTAAAGCCGAAGCCAGAAGTTAAATAACCTTTTTTTCTATTAATTTTTGTTTTAATTTCGTTTGTGCAATGGGTTTCCTGCACCCTGTGCGTCGTTTCTTTCACAAGTATCTGAATTAATTAATATAGAAGATAATTGTGTTAAGATGCCCAATTTATATTGATTTTAAGACTTTCCTAAAGGACGCAAACATTTTGCAAAGATAACAAAAACCTCAACAAACATTTAATATTTTTATCCGATCTAATTATTGCAATAAAGTAAACGTACAAAGTAGCAGATTTATGCGAAAAACTCCTACATAAAAAGGGTCTCAAAAAAGAGTACCAGAACCTTTATGTAGCACTCTTGCAGATTCGGAAGTCACAAACCGAGATAGATCTTTTAATTTAGGTGCGTACTCTTTTCGCCGAAACCAAAGATTAGGCCGTCGAAGCCGCAGATATGGTTGGACATTACCAGAATTAGGCCGACACAGATAAGGTACTAAAACTCAAACACTATGAGAAACTCAATCCAGACCGAGCGTGCGATCAATTGAAATTCTATAGACAAAGGCATAAAACAATGTCCTGCCTTGGCTTGTCTGATAGTGGACGAAGATCACGCAAACTTATTTATTATTTTTTAACCAACTTCAAAAAAAGGAGGAGATTTTGAAGTTTTTTTTTTGTTTGATAGGTCATGATTCAGAGGTGGTCCTATATAATTTTTATGGAGATCGGTTCAGTACTTCTTAAAAAATTCAGCAAGAACAAAAAAAATCGACGAAATACATTGACGATATGTGCGTTACTTCAAGTTTCTTTTTTCGTTTTCTATTACTTTGAAAGATACTGTAATACACAGTCAGACATTGGTTCTCGACACTAAAAAGTGAAAAATAAAAAACTATTGTAAAAAAAAAAAATAAAATTTCGGAAGTCGGTGGCTTCTCTTCTGCCAATTAATTTGTGTTGCCACCCGGTTATTTTTTTTTTTGGAAAAAGTTTTTTTATAGTCTAGTTTTAGTTTGTTGGTTTATTATAGTTGCCATTCCAAAGATAAAGATATGTCAAAATATAATTCAAAGTCTTATTCATTTTTTTATGAACCATTCAACGACCAAGCGTCAGCCGGCTGTCGCGCTGCTATTGTCTTTCTATTGTGTCTCGAGTCACGTGTGTTCGAAGGTTTAATACAGTAAAAATAACACTGAGTAAAGATTACTGTTTTCGTTATATTTTTAGCGTCTTACTAATAATTGCTGCATAAAGTTATGACAGGTTTATACGTCAAAAAATGTATGGTTATACAGGCTTTATTTATGACATAACATTACACAGTAAGGGCATTAATGGTTACGTCAGAGATCGTTTCCATTTTGAATGACTTTGATTTGATAATATTAATTTTATGTACCGATTTCCTTAAGTAAAATTGCCAAGTGCGAGCGGGCTTGGGACACGAACGGTCGCGTTACACTTACTACTACCAAACACAATATAAAAGTGAGCCAAAATCGTCGAAAAATCACGTTTTCCATTATTTACAACATTATTTTGTTTTTGTCGTTATACCGACAAGCTTTCTAAAAATTTTAACTCTATATTACGGTTCATGACAGCTCTCAAAAACTCCGTTAATGAAAAATCCGTTGTTGCCCTGTCTGTCAGTTCAGGAAAACAGCAGAGTTTTAGTAAGTAATGAAGTTCCTTAGCATCTGCACCTTTCGAGCACGGAACCCTAAAAAAGATGCATAAAAAGGAATTAGATAAGCACGGGAAATAACCGTCTGATAAGATTATCAATAACTAAAATCGCATGGTCAAGGGCACTTGCCTAAAATATGCATTTACTAGGTTCTGCCCGCGGCTTCGCTCGCGTTAGAAAGAGACAAAAAGTAGCCTATGTTACTCTCCATCCCTTCAACTATCTCCATTTAAAAAATCACGTCAATTTGTCGCTCCGTTTTGCCGTGAAAGAAAGACAAACATACAGACAGACAGACAGACACACTTTCCCATTTATAATATTAGTCTGGATTTAGCACTAACTTTCCGCCACGGCTTCGTGCGCGTGAATGTCGATACTTCCATCCCCTACTTTACCACTTTAGGCCGTATACAGAAAGAAAGCTGGAAACCTATAAGCACTTACGGCGCTTGTCAGCGCTGGGTCCGTTCTACACAAAGGAAGCAGGTTGAAGCAGACTAAGCAAAATGTCGGAATGATTTGCTTGCAGTTGTTATGGCAACGCCCAGCGCTGACAAGCGCGTGTTGAAGCTTGTCGGCACCGTTCAGTGCTTATCGGCGCGTGTTCATATATTTTCCTGCGCGGATTACCAGCGCTGACAAGCGCCGGCAAGCGCTTATAAGTTTCCAGCTTTCTTTCTGTATACGGTCTTAGAGTTGAAATTTCCGAAAATCTCTTCTTAAGGGCTCTTTACAAAATACACACCCTGCAAATTTCATGTTTCTGGGTTTTCTTAATGATAAAATATTCTAAAGTAACTGTATGTTTAGTAGGGAAGGTCCATAAAAAAGAAGATAAAAAATGGGTCCGATTTGTCCTAAGAGTCAAACGCGATATCTTTCATTGACATTTTAAATCATCCTGTCCACAGATGGACAATGACACAATCATAAATCACAAACAGACAACAATACACTATAAATGAGGTTTTATTAAAATGTCCGGTTGTAAAAATTGTTACCCTGTCGAAAATGTAAAAAGAATTACTCGCCATTGTCATAGATTTTAGTATTCAATCAATATATCCGCGCTACCGGCTGTAGAGATCTTTATCCCGATAAAAAATATTGATGGCTGCAGATTTTTTAAATAAGGATGTGCTTACTTAGGCCGAGAAGAGTAGGCTTCGGCTAAGCAACCTTTTTGTCACCTTCACACAAGTGACAAACTACGAGTACGTTGCAATGAGAAATATTCAATAACAAAGAACTATAAATGTCCAATTAAGTTGTCTTAAAGGTCACACTGCATTATTTCACCATAGATTTTATTTATAAAGCACGTATATTTCCTCTTATACAGCACGTCAGTTGATTGGTTTACCCTTTTTTAAAATAAAAGAATACGTAAGCCGAAAGTTTCGGAAGCCTGAATTCGGCTCACGTGTCGCCACACTAAATTCAATGAGAATATTTTTTTTTTCTGCAGTCATTTCTGCGGATATGCAAATTCAAATTCGAAACATTCGAAAAATTTTGAACAAGCCCTTCAACGTCAATCTTTTTTTAATTTCCTTTTGCACATCCTGACGGTATTGTCATCAGAGTATGTTCGACCTAAGTCATGGCGACTAATTAATAATAATTATTAGCATTGCTTCTTAAAGTGAGTTCTAGGACACGATTACTTGCGATGACTCTCTAAAGCCGCCAATTTTGTTTACCACAAATCACGTTCTACTCTTTCTTTACTCACAAACAACAACCTGGGATTTAATTCTGCTATTGCAATGGTGTCTCAATGAATTATTGAATGGAAAATATGGCAAAAGTTTAACGTTACACGTCAAAAATCTATCATTGAACAACTATTGAATTAGCAGACTTGGGCCCCTGTTGTATCTTCAGATATCATCATTAAGTTATCTGTGAAAAAATATAGGTAATATCATTTAGTTATCCGTGTAAAATCGGTAGCAACTGCATCCATTCATCTGAGGAAAATCGGTAGCAATTGCATCCTATGCCAATTTTCCCAATCGCTAAATAGCGATGAGTTAGTTCGAACACAGTCATTGTAATAATGTTTTTTTTTTATACAAAATGGTGCCGTGGGAGAGAATGTCGGATGCAGTTTTATCATGCAACATGGTGTCAAATGTATTCTAATTTATTGGTATGCATAATCACGACTAGGTGTTATTTCTTTTTTATTGGTTAGAATACAGAGTAGATATAAAGGAAATGAACTTAACATAAATGCAAAAAAGTTATTGACACACAGTTGTCTACCGTTTTCATACAATCTGTACTTTCGCCACTTATTTTACCTGGTTAGGTTTTGAATTTACAAAAATTACATCCTAATTTTTTCCCACGCTATGCTTGGTACGGCGAATCTAGTCCTGCCGTCTTTCGACGGCTTACAAAATATATATTTTTTGAAATTCTATTCCTAACGGATATATTTTGTTGGTGAAACAAGAGAATAAAGTCGGTTTGTCTGTAAATCTGCGGGCGCCGCTGCACTGTAGAACTCTTTATGCATTGATCGTATGTCAAAACAACACTATTAATTCTGAAAAGACTCTTTCTCAATTTGCAAATATCGCTCCTGGCAACACTCATATATTTATTTGCAACATCAGCACGCAACCAATATTTTATAACAAGACTAGCTTTTGCCGCGACATCACCTGGAAGTCGACTATCGAGAGTTATATTCTATATTACCTTATCATATTCATATCCTTCTATGTATACCTTATCATTATCGTTTTAGCGGTTTAGTTATGAAGGCATAACAGACAGACAGAGTTACTATCGCAATTATTACATAAGTATGGAAGACTAGTTTTTAACATTTCACACGTTATCTTAAATAGAAACTGCGTATAAAATCGTAGAGGTGACACTAACGACTTTGAAGAAAAATATTATTTGTCAGCTTGCAACACTGGACATAAAAACTAATGGGGCGTTATATCCGAACGAGACCACTATCGACGCATAAAACTACACGCTAGTGTTGCTATAATTTGCGTTTTTAGGGGGAATTTGATTTTAGAACAGGTCAGTTTAAAATTGGTACCTTTGTTACTCAGAAAAGTTTATTGTCAACGACTGAATGACAATTCTGCATATTAACACTATGTTTTCTAGTAAGAGAACGTAGAGAGATGAAAGCGACTGGACACAAGAGCAACAAGAGACAAGAGCCACAAGGGGTTATGGGTTTGCAACCGGGCTAGCACGAATCTGTACGCTCTGCAGAGATATTAATAAGCTAGCAACATTTTTTTATTTAAAAACCATCGATAAGCTAAATATTTTATTTTATTCCTAGATAAAGTTTGTCTTAATATGTTACTAGGGTTTCTTTATTTTTTTTTTCATATAACATAGAAAATTATACTTATATCTGATCAAGCATTACACATAAGAACCCGATAATATACTAGGTGTATTTTTGGTCTTGCTCAACCTGCTAGGAGATGATTCTACCCATGAAAACTAACAACTTTTATTATGGAACCAACCCTGAAATCGCGAAAAAAATATCAGCTGTCTCTAACAAAGTTCAATGCCCTCCCGACCATAATGTATGTAACAGCTGATATTTTTTTTGAGATTTCAGAGTTGATTATTCCATGATAAAAGTTGTTTGTTTTAATGGGTAGAATCATCTCCTAGCGGGTTGTGCAGGACCAGAAATACACCTAGTATAAAGAACCAATGAAGATACACAGAGAGTCTAAATCTCTCCCATCGTCAATCCTAAAGGATGGTTACCCTACCAATCCTCTACGGAACCAAACTGGGTGATAGCTAATTCAAGACACTTTATTACGATACATTTTTTCTCTTTCAGAATACGGCGCCGAAGATTTTAGTATTTCACTTAATTTAAATCATTTAGAAACTTTTTCTTCAAGAAAAATGTTCGGGAAAGTAATGCGGTCGTTTTTCTTTATGATATTCATCTCTCTCCTTTAAATTTCGGATAGGACGATTTCCATCGGTGGGTTTGTTTAAAGGTTGGGTAAGGTCTTGTTTAGAAGAGCAGCAATGGATGTTGTCTAAACATTTCATAGTTTTTTTTTTCGGGAAACGTTAAACGAAAGTGTGAATACATATTACTCATCTTGAACAAGTTATTATATAAATGTTGACAAATATCATTATTCATATTAATTGTAATATTATCTTGTGTCTCCTTTTAAAATAAATGTATTACTTCCTGAATTTTGTTGACAAATTGTTTGAAGATAAATAATTATTATTAATTTTTGATAATGATGTCGTGATAGCCCAGTGGGTGGCCCTTTCTATTGGCACAAATCACATTTGGTCGTTCGCCCGATTTCGGGCACCCGATGCATTTATTACATTGCTTCTTTGGAAAGCACCACATATCGAATCGGGCTTACGGTGAAGTATAATAGCGCCCTAAGTTTATTCACATTTGTGAACAAAAACATCGTGAGTAAGTCTGGACATATAGGTAATTTAAGTCTGGAATCGCCAATTCGACTTCAACAAAGCTGGCGATCTATTCCTTCTCTTTATCAGAAGAAGTCTTAGTAGTGAATCAGTAAGCTGCTAATGTTATTATTACCCAATTAAAGGAAAAGTCTCTAGCCCTAAACCCAGTTTCTAATATATTTCATACCTAACAAACTTTACAATTTACTACATATTATGATATTTCATTCGATCTGACGCTTACAGTAACAGAAAGCCTTGCACTAAATGATTTGCCAATTATTTGGGGTCGAGATTGCCGCGAGACAGTAGATCAAAAGAGTCCCGTATACACTCCAGCTTACAAGCCGTGTCTCGGATATAAGAGCACTACAGTCTAGTAATAGTTGAGTAGTTAGATTAGAGCAGTATCGATATCGATGAAGATAGAATCGACAGTTTTCATTTCGTGAAAACCAAGTATGATGATAATGCTGTCACTCACATGGAAAAAGAAGACAAACATAAACTACTACTAGTCCTGCTGCTCTACAAATAAAAAAGCAACAAATCAACTATTCACTTTTCAAAACTTGGCGTTTGCTATCTTGCCATCGAAGTTTGCAATAAGTGCGACAGTGACTGCTATATTGTTTAGATAAAGCACTTCCTAAGCAACGTTTATTAACTCGGCCTTAATGTTTTGGCGAGCAGTTAGCGGGGTCGAGATTGCCGCGAGACAGTAGATCAAAAGAGTCCCGTATACACTCCAGCTTGACGAGTCGCGTCTCGGATAAGATCACTACAGTCTAGTAATAGTTGAGTAGTTAGTTTAGTGAAGGACAGTGTCGATATCGATAAAATGAGAATCAAGAGTTACAATATCCTAAAGTTTTGTTACTTATGCTTACCTATTAAACCTTCGAACACGCGTGATTCAAGACAATAGTAGCCCGACAGCCGGCTGTCGTTTGGTCGTTGAAATGTTAAAGGAGAAAAAGGAGAAATCATCAATCTGCTGATTGCCGGTAATAATAAATACATTTTAGTTAGCTTACCAAGCAAAAGGTGCTGATTTTTCCACGGTAGTTTTTCACGCTAAATTGAGACCGGCACGTTCAGCAACGACTTAGACCCAGAAGGTAGTAAAACGATCCATGTTAATACCAAGACTCAAGAGGAATCATCATCATCATTTCATCCGACAGACTTCTATTACTGGACAAAGACGTCCGACAGTGGTTTTCCAAAACAGCATACGCCACCAATCCAGCAACCTTCACAAATTCGACCATTCTTCTCGTGGGAGGGTAAACGCATTACCCGGACGGATGGAGTCGCCTAGGCATTCGGTCTATAGGCTTCTATCATTAAGTCAATAGGCTTTGGTGACCACTCACCATCACATGGCCGCCTATCTGTTTGATTACCAACCATTACCCAAATAAATAAGTAACAATTAAATCCATCGACAAAATCTCTCCTCTAACTAATCCAGCCCTATTGTTTCGGACCCCTGTTCGCGGTGTGCACATTGAAATCGTTATTCAATTGTGGCACTCGTATTGTAGACCAATGACGGCACTTTAACAGTTCTATTTGTTACATTACAATGTCAACGCGTGATTTGTCGCTTTTCGATACCTAACCTCGAATTTGAAGCGGTTTATTAAACCATTTAAACCATTTATTTTGCTACACATACATAAAGTGAACACAAAAAAAATTACATTTAGAAAAAAAAGAAATACAGCGTAGCAAGGGGTCCATCTCAGTATATGCTGTGCTAATGCACAGCACTGATTTTCAGATGGCCCCTGACTGTTGAGGTAACATAAACACATCTGCGCGCACACGAAATTAAAATATATGAAATGAAATATAATTAAAAAAAAAAAATTAAAAACACATTTATACTTGTGAGGCTGCACGCGTAGCATGATCGCCGTAGAAACAAGTTTTGTCGACGGAAGAATAGACAGTGACAGTTTGTAGAAAGATTTCTAGCGACCTAAGCATGATGATATCGAAAAGAAATGTTTCTACTATTCAGTCGACAAAGTCTACAACTTCGAGCATGACTGCCAATTTTTCTCTATTTTTGACATTTGGGGATAGACACATTTCTTCGCAACAAATGTCAAATAGTCTACATCACAATTGACGTAGACAAGATTTTGACCGGGATTTTTTGATATGCGGTGTACTAAACTGGTTTTTTATTTTAAAAACATGTCGGGTTCCTACCGTCGTCGCCATATGCTCACATTTTATGCTGAGAAGAATGAAAGGAAGGCTGAAAGGCAAGCGATACGAGCTTTAACGGGGGTGCTTGATCTTCCCGAAAATGAATTCCTAAAAAACTACAAAATAAGCAAAGAGATGGTGCTATATTTGTGTAGGCAATTAGATGAGGATCTGTCTCCTAGGTCTTCTCTTGGTCTACCTGTTCTTGTGAAAGTAAGTTCAATCTGTTTATAGCTAAAGCACACTTTCGCCAATTAACTATTATTGGATCTAACAATGCCTATTAATCTGCAGATTCTTTGCTCGCTAAAAGTCCTGCTCACAGGACATTACCAAAGAGGTGTAGGTCAAGAACAAAATATTTGTATTGGCCAAACCACAGTCAGCAAGTTTTTAAAACAATTTGTTATTGCTGTGAATACAAGGTCAGAATTAAACTACGGACCCATTCTCCTTCTTGGCCTTCACGACCTAATGGCCCCTTGTACTCCCCGTTGGCAAAACGAGTGTGGGTAGACATGTAGTCTACCAACATCTCTATTTGCCGGGCGGTACTTCGTACGCTGCAAATTAATTGTTTTGCTATTAGAATGAGGTAAAAGATGTTTCAATAAAGGAAAGTCATACTAGTCACACTTAAGAAGCATTCCAGTTATAGAAAACTATGTTATTTTAAATTAATAAGAACATTATGAACATGAAAACTTACTTTTTTCTTGACGCCATTATAAATTTACAACACGCGACAGAATAAAACTAATAATTAAGTATACTCTTCGTATGTACATATATGTAGTCTTTGCTATTATTTATCAATGTTATGGTAATATGTTTTGTTACTGCTTTGAACTACGTTAAAAAAAAAACAAATTGTGCGTTTTGACACATTTTTTTCGATAACTAAACGTATTATTTCCCGTTGCTATGGAAAGGCTATCTATGTCTTTGTCTTCATAGAAACACGAGTCTACGGGTCGCTTCATGCTCGGGCAGAAGAGATGTCAAGTTGGATAGAAAGAACTTTGTCTATTCTTCGTAGAATAGAGATAGAATTGATCATGCTACGGGTGCTGGAAAGTCAATCAAAAGATTGACTAGGCGACTAGCGACTAGCCTTGTCCATCTTTTGATTGACCAGGCGGAGGTCGTGGGACCGATTTCCTTCTATAAATAAATACTAATGACTAATATTACGAAGCTGAAAAGTTTGTTTGTTTGGTTGAACGCGCTAATATCAGGATGAACTGATTCAAATTGAAAAAATATTTTTGTGTTGAATAGTCTCGGCAAATTAAAATTGGCGTAGTACCATCAATGGTATACTATCTTATGGTGCCACGTTACATTATTTCTCGAGGAAAGCGATATACGGGCCAGTTGGTCTAGTGGTTAGTGACCCTGACTGCTAAGCCGGAGGTCGTGGGTTCGATTCCCACCCAGGACAAACTTTGTGTGATGAGCATGATAGTTTGTTCTGTGTCTGGGTGTAATTTATCTATAAAATGTATGTATTTATAAAGTATACAAGTATGTATATCAGTTGTCTGGTTACCATAACACAAGCTCTGCTTAGCTTGGGATCAGATGACCGTGTGTGAGTTGTCCTAAGATATTTATTATTTATTATTGTTATTTATTTATTTATTTTTATATAACATCAGGCAATGACCATGATTGTTTCTTTTGTGTCTGTGTGTAATTTAGGTATGTTTAATAATATTTATAAATTACATGAATATGTAAATTAATTGCCTGGTTACCATGACGGCTTGCCTAGTTTGGGTCAGATGGCCGCGTGTGAGTTGTCCCAAGATATTTATAATTTATAAATTTTATTTTTAATGCAGACGTACGGAAACCTAAAAAATAATCTAAGAACTAAATTCCAAGTCAAACATTTTCAAAAGCAATTAACTAAAAACTCGAACAATTAGAACAAGACGGCTTTTCATAAAACGAATAAAAGACGAACAAACAGAAGTAACGAACCGTAAAATTACGTGTAAATAATTAACAGAAGAATGCACACATTGTACACCGTTTAGCAGTAATTAGCTGTAAACGTAATTAGTTCTCATTGTTTTAGAGAAAGGTGCGAAGAAAAATAGTGATGAACTTTTTGTTTCGACATTTTGGATTGTGATTTAAAGTATTGATAATTAACTAGCGATATGGTAGATATTTTTGCATGCCTGTTAGCCTAGTCTTGTAGACTATAGTCTGTTTTTTTAACAAACGAGTACCAACAATTTTGTCTGCATTCTATTGGACCACATAATCAGCATAAGTTTTGTAATTGGTTTAAAAGCGTTGGCTCCGCCTAGACTAATTTCCCATCTCTCTCTGTCAAATACCGGAAATGTGAAAGAGATATACTCAGAACTCGTTTGTTAAAAAAAATAGACTATAGTATTTAGTGGCTCTGGCTGCTAAACCATAGATTCTACGTTAGATCCAGAACTCTGTGTCTAGCATGTTTGTTCTAAGTCTGGGTGTATTCTTTTTTAATTCATACTGTGTATTTATAAAATTATATCTATCCAATCAGACAGCTGTTTGTGATTTGACACGACATAATATTCAATAGTGTTGTAGAATTAAGTTACTTTAATAATTTCCAAAATAACAATTTTTGACGCAATCAGAAATCTTCTCTGTAACAGCGAACTCACGCGCATCCAAAAAGCACAAACTCAAAATACTTGCACAAAACTTAGTACTTACGTAATACCAATACAAGAACAAATCAGTTTAATTACTGCCATACCGTTTGATGGTACACCCTTCACCAAACTTTATCTCTTCAGCAGCACAACTACACGCTAATAACAACCGTATAATTTGTATCCAAGGGCGATAATTCCATGAAACTGTTGGCAAAGATGGTGGTGCATCTGTGGAATGGTGTAGAAAATCCTTTTGTTCTCGGCTTCTTTGATTCGGATCGTATAGACTTTGACTTTGATTTGACGTATGTGTTCTCTTTTATAAACATGGTGTTTGTTTGGTTTTCGATCTCTTTTGTGTGTATAATTTATGGGGTTTGAAATGGCGATAAATTGTTCTTGGTGGAGAATGGGGTTGAAAGATTTGCTTTGGCTTAAACAATAATCCATAATACTCATACTTAATAACAATCAAACTTACTGGAAATAGTTTTACATTATACAATGTGTATTTTTGGTCCTGCACAACCCGCTAGAAGATGATTCTACCCATGAAAACAAACAACTTTTATTATGGAAAAAACTCTGAAATTTCGAAAAAAATATCAGCTGGTTCATACATTATGGTCGGGAGGGCATTGAACTTTGTTAGAAACAGCTGAAATTTTTTTTGCGATTTCATAGTTGGTTCCCTAATAAAAGTTGTTTGTTTTCATGGGAAGAATCATTTCCTAGCAGGTTGAGCAAGACCAAATATACACCTAGTATTAGGTAACTGGTTATTAAGAACCTAAACACGTGTTTCTCCTTTACAACATAACATAACAAACTACTTCCATTTTTAAAATTAAATAACAAAAAAAATACAGTCTTTTTTACAATAATATTATACTTACACTATTCCTAATTCAAAGTTAAATAAATAAATAAAAAATAAATAATACCAGCCTATAACTGTCCCACTGCAAGGCAAAGGTCTAATTCAAAGTTAATAAATATTAAGTTCTACTTTTGTTGAATTGTCTATAAAAGCGTAGTTTTTTTTTAATTATTATGCCTATTATTATATGTCAGTGGTACAACAGCCTTGTAAAATTACTCAGCCAAAACACTTGCTAACTAACTAATATATCTCTCCAAGTTCAATACCACAACTATCCACGTATCAACTGTTTCTTGTACAAACGAGTCCTACTGGATACAACTCATAACTCATTGACAGCGGCTGTCAATACGTTACCGGCCATTAAACGATAGCCAACTATTTTACTATCCAATTCGTGTCTATCTGTCAGTGTGGATTGGATAGGATTAAATTATTCAAATTTTATGCGTGTTTTGATATTGAGCTTCATTCCCTTTCATTTTAAGATTTTGTTTTATAAGTTTTGATTTTTATTTTTCCGAGCCTTTATTTTTAGTTTTGCAGCTACAGCACTAGGGCCTGTAATATAATTAAATTACTTATAATAAAAAATCATTTATTTTTCAGACATCTTTGTCTATACCTTACAGACTAAAATGTTACTTATATAAAAAGTAATTACAGTTTTTATCAACGCATTTTTTTTTGTATGGCCTAATATTTGACAATAATAAAAATAACAATATAGAAGCTGCACTCTTTTTGATACTTTAACCGTTATTCTAATTGCTAACATCATTGGTTTGACAATATCGATCACTTTATTAGTGATCAATATATTTGACAATAGTCAATCAGTGACTAAAACTTACACACGCTTGACAAAAACAAGTATTCCACTCTGTATCCATTACAACTTAACTATTCTTTAAGGTACAACCTGTCAACAAGAAGTGCGATAGCCTTAGATTGTAAAATAATTAGTAATATCACTACAACCAATTAATTTACTCCTACGCCGCCATAATCAATACAAAAACATCTCAATTTCAATACTGTGTGGGTTGCTAGTGTTGTTCTGTAGTTTGCTGAAAAGTGGGAAAAGTTAATATTGACATATCGAGTCTGCGAATAAAGTTCTCATCGTAATTTCTCTATCCTTTGTACTAATTAGGGCTGGCTTCGGGTCTAACTGGCTGAAGCTGCATACCACAATTTTTAGGGAAAGCCGTTCCTTAAAAACTACCAAGTCTCTAACAACCCAGTTACTGGGCGATACGATAACCCTTGGTACGACTAATTAATTATCTTTCTACCTTATTTAGACTTTTCCTAGAGACTGTCCAAGTTCTAGAAATAGCCACCAGGGGTCGTGACACGATCGGCTCCCAATTTACGCACCGCCACTGTTAAACTCCTATAAATGCAAATCTAATAAAACTGCCCATCCCGGGAATCAAAGCTACTACATTACACTCTTCGTTCTTACGTCCGCGAGACCAATGTCCTCTACAGTTGAGGTGGAATTAAATAAACCTGAAACCATCATGCAGCAGTAAATCTTACGACCACTAAACTGACGACTACAACTTACACTTCCAAATAATTTACACTACAGTGTAACGGTTTCTAAAACAGAACCACGTTATATAAAATAAAATTTAAAGAGTGCCTCCCATTTTACAATCTAACTATCGAACATAAGTCCCGCTACAAAGTCCCGAGATATCCCGCGAAAATCGACCTCGCCCAACACTAGTAGTTCTATTCACCACAAAACTAGTCTAGAATACAGACGATATTATCTAAGTTGAATTTATTCGCTGCATTGGAGTGCAGAGTTAATTGCTATGTATCGCTCTGTGAAAGCCTGTTTGATTCCCTTTGTGACTCGGAGTATAGGACCACTTTTGTTTTATGCTATTGTTATCATTTAGAAGGGCTTCAATTTAATTACGAGACATGTCGAATCTTACAGATTCTCTTAATATCTTGAGTCGGTAGGCAGCATACACTTCACGCATAATTCGAGTTTCCAACTGATTTTGGCCAGTAGAGTCACTTCATCAAGAGTGGACCAGGCTTAAGACCTGAAAAAACTTCATGAATATTTTGAAACCATTTGAAACAAATACAATTGTAGAAATTAAAGCTATATTAAGACCAAAACGCAAAGAATACTACAAATCACCTAACCTTACCACCAACCAAAAACTAAAAAAACTATAAAGCCCTGGTCTTAAAAATAACACTAAACATTCGAAATCCTACTAATGGATAGGCACCTAATTAACGAAGCAAAAAGAATTCGCCGGCACGAATCCGTGAACCTCACCACGCCGCTGCCAATTAGTTACTGGACAAAAAGACCAGAAAGATGGTATCGAAACCGGCGCCGGCGTCGAAGATGTCGCGTAAAAACATTGTGAGAATGTGTAAGCTTCGGTAGGAATTAAATTGGTGGAATTTTAAATACACGGTATAGGTTCTAGAGTTGCGGTTGCTTGTTTAGCTTGATGGTGTTTTGAGTCGGCTACATGTAGTCCTAGAGTTCTGCTGCTTAAAGTTTATTTAAATCTCAAAACAAAAATTTAATAAGAAAGAAAATGTTATCTGTATGTTCTAGATAAAATTTTGGGTACGAACGACAGCGAAATGTAATTTAAGTTACAAAAATAGATAGTATACACAAAATGATACATTTAAATATTCACATACTATTTGTACCTAATATCAAATAGATGTTGTAAACAAAAGCTTATAGGAGTTATAGGTCCATCTTCGCCACACTTTATTTTACTATGTTTTCGCTTAACTTTCTACCTATTCATATTCATATTCATATTCATATTCATTTATTTGCATACCATAATGTGAATTTAGATGTTACAATGGCTTAAAGCTACAGTACAGTGTTATGGACCCTGTAAGGGCACAGCAACATTAACATGGAAAATAAAATAATAAAAGAAAAGTAAAATAAAGTAATAAATTAATAATTATTTAAACATTGCAATTAAATTAATATCATTGAGAACATAACAAAATCTATATTAACACAATTAGGCAAATTTTATTGAGATCATTAATTTTAGGTATCTAAATAATAAAATATATTTAATATTTTAATGTCTGTTTTATGTGTGTGAAAAATAAAATAAATGTAGTAATGTCTTCGTTAAGTATAGAGAATTGGATAATTATTATTATTTATACAGTTTCAGTCATAATTTGTCATTCATATATTCATTTATATTATAGTAGCTTTTGTTTATTAGAAATAGCTTTAATTTATTAGTAAAATTATTAAATTTGGTTATATTCTTAATTTGTTCCGGTAGTTTGTTATAAATTTTTATTGACATTACATATGTACTTGATGAATGCATTTTAATACGTGATGTTGGAATGTTTAGTCTGTTTTTGTGTCTTAGGGTAAATCTAGTCTGTATGTCGTCTCTTTTTGTGTATAGTTCGGGATATTTGCGCACAAATTTACAAATTTCAAATATATAAATGCAAGGTAAGGTCAAAATCTTCTGTTCTATAAAATGAGGCTTACAACTGTCAGTTTCATTTATGTTAACCAGGATTCTCATAAGCTTTTTCTGTAAAGTAAATAATGTGGTCGCGTCAGTACTATTACCCCATAGGATGACACCATATTTGAGCCATGCGTAAGCGTACGCATAATATGTGACCATCGCGGTTTTAAGGTCTGTGGTTTTCTTTATTTCACGGAATGCATAGGAGAATTTAGATAACTTCCCCCTTAATTTCTGGATATGAGACTTCCAATCTACGTGTGAGTCTATGTCTAAGCCTAGTAAAGTAAACTTGCTAACAGTATCTAGTTTACAGCCTTTAAAATTAAAGTTTATGTGTAATGGTGTTTTTTTGGCGGGGGTAGAATGTCATTATTTTAGTTTTATTAAAGTTGATTTCTAGGTTGTGTTCCGTCATCCAATTTGTGGTATCATTCAGTATGGAATTTAGTTTATTGTTTAGATCGTTGTTTGAATCACACGAGGCTATTATTGATATATCGTCCGCAAACAAAACACAGGGTTCTTTAATATGGTTAGGTAGGTCGTTTATGTACACAAGGAATAGAAAACAGCCTAAAACGCTTCCTTGTGGGATAGAAGATTGAATTTGTATGTTACTCGAACGGAAGAATTCTATTTCGTTTGTTTTGTGGTTGTGATATTCTACTTCTACCTGTTGTTCTCTGTTTTGTAAGTACGATGTGAACCATTCGTGACATTTGCCGCGGATTCCTATATTGAATAGTTTATTTAATAATATTTCAAATTGTACTTTATCGTAAGCTTTTGTCATGTCTAGTAGTAAGCCTATGGCGTATTTTTTGTCGTTGATGATATTGAGGGCTTTCTGTACGTACTTATAGACGGCCAAAATAGTGGATCGATTTTTTCGAAAACCGTTCTGAGAGTCATTAAATATGTTAAACTTTAAATATGTTAAACTTTTCACAAAAAGCGTAGACTCTATTGCACATGGCTTTTTCAAATATTTTTGACGCTGTTGGTAAGAGGGCAATGGGTCGATAATTATTTGGATCATTCTTTGTATTCTTTTTGTGAATTGGTTTGATAAGGGCTTTTTTTAACAGGTCGGGAAATGTGCTCTCTTCAAACGATTGGTTTATAAGCTTATAAAATGGTAGAGTAAGTTCATCTGCGCACTGTTTCAGTAAGGTTGGTGGAAGCTCATCAATACCATAACTAGATTTATTTTTTAAATTTTTTATTAAAGCATTTACTTCATATGGATCGACTGGGCTTAGGAAGATTGTGTTCTCTGTGGAAGAGGTAGGGACAGAGGTTTCATTTTGCTTGCTATCGGATTGGGTTACCTTAGCTTCTCCAATAGAAGCAAAGAAGTTATTAAAAATTTCGGCTATCTCCGTGGGTTCTGAAATGACGCGGTTATTCATTTGTAGGGTTATGTTATGGATTTCACGTTTAATTTTTTTATTCGTTCGTTCGTTAATAATTGACCACATTGTTTTTATTTTATTATTGGATTTTTTTATTTTATTTTTATAATTTTGTTTTTTTGCTGTCACTACAGACTTCTTTAATATTTTTTCGTATTTCTTGTAGTATTTTTATTAAAACTGGATTTTTAGTTTTAGTTACTAATACTTTTAGTAATCTTTTATTTGTACAAGAGGTTTTTATTCCTTTAGAAAGCCAGTATCTCTTGTAATTCAATTTTATTAGATTTTTTTGAGCTGGTATATATTGATTTAGAATATTGATTAGTGTGTCATTAAAAGCTTCATAATTTTCGTTAACGTTTTTTTCAGGCGTAATAATTTCGTTCCAATTTACTTCCTGTAACTTAGATTTGAACAGTAATATATTTTTATCATTGAACCGCCTTCTTTTTGTAAACCAGTTTGTTTGTTTTGTTTGTTGGGGGATGTTTAAATGTAAAATTGTGCTATTATGATCCGAAAAACCTAGTTCCTCTACTGTTGTGTACATATCCTTATATTCGAAATTAGTGAATATTAAATCTAAACATGTTTTTGTTGTTGGTGTGATGCGTGTAGGGCTATGTATGTGTTGTGTTAATTTATATTCTAGCATTAGATTTAGGAGCTGATTTGTTTTTAAGTTATTAGATAAAACATCAACATTTAAATCGCCTCCTATAATAATATTTAATTTAGGGTACTTAGTGTTTACATATTTTAGAATTTGCTTCAATTGTTTATAGAAAATTTCTTCCTCTCTCCGATTCCAATACATAGTTATAATTAGTAGTTGTTCGTTTGGCAGTTCAGTGGCACATACTTCTATAATGTACTCTATTGACATGTCCGTAATGTCTTTTCTATGTATGCAGTCTATGTGCTGTTGGACCAATATACAGACTCCTCCACCTGTTCGGCTTTTACGGCAGTAGGATGCTGCGAATTTATATCCATTAAAATTAATCATTTCTAACTTATCTGGAGAAAGCCATGTCTCCGAGATACCTATAGCTTTATACAATAAATTTTGACAAATAAAAGCTTCAAGTATGTCCAATTTGTTGTTGAGACTTTGTATATTCTGAAATAGTATTTTAAATTGTTGGTCGCTAGTTTCGAAATGTATTGTTCTTAATTTCTTCGATCACGATTGAGTGACGAAGATGAGCAGTAGAGTTAGGCTCAAAGTTATTTTCCTGTATTGTCGAATTTAGGTGTTGTTGTTTATTTATGTATTCTTTTATATTGATCTGTTTTCCTTCTATATATAGTTTATTATTCTTTATTATTGCATGTAGGCCTTTTTTCCTGGCCTTAATTAGTTCTTCTCGCATCTGTGTCCTCTCTTTTCGTCCATTTATATCTAAGAATTCTGAAATGAATAAACCCGTACCTTGAAACCGCTGTTTGTTATTTATTACATACTTAGTCATTCTTTTGCTGAGGAGTTCAATTACTAATGGCCGGTTCTTTATTCCTTTTCTTCCCAATCTGTACCTATCTGTTCTGTGACCCCTATTTTTATTTTTACCACTTCTTTCTCAATGGAACTCTTATGTGTTTCATTATGTTTTATTTAGTAAACCTTTTTTCTTCTTTTTATGCTCTTTAATATTTGGATGTTCCATAGTCTTCCATTCGCACTATATATCTATTCTACAAGACCATCTGCGAATCACAGCTACCTACCTATCTCTACATGAGTTGTTATAAAAAAATACTGATATGTAATGTCAGACAATAATCCGATTAAATAGAAAGTTGTTATTAAACTACTTAAGAATTTATTGGTTGTTCATTTTTTATTTCTTTTTATCCTTGCCAATTCTTTGATGCACAATACAAAATTTCATATATAAATTATTTTCAGAGCTACTGTCCAGGAAGTTTAAAACTTCATTCACATTTTCAGAACGGAATCGAATTAAATTTTTATGGGCTATATGTGTGTGTGTCAATCGTCGTAAATGCTTGACACTTTATGCTCCTATGTTGCGCCAATAAATAATGTCCAACGAAGCTACAATTTTTAAGCATGTTTTTAGATTTTACGATGATATTAAAGTTGTTTCCTTACTCGAAATAACTTTACGGGAGCATCGTTAATAAGTTTTATTTTATTTCATTTGGTAGCTTTGAAATCATATATTATAAACCAAATACATTTAATTTAAACAGACCACGAAAAGGGCAAAGGCCTCTTTCCCGTCGTTCCATTTCCTTCATCACTATTTTGTGCATCCTCTTTCCAGCTCTGCAGTAAATATTTATGAAAAAAGGATTTATGAAAAGTAGATGAGGAAAAATTTGAAGAAAATTAGTAACAATCATAAAGTTACAGGAGTTTGAGAAGATTTTAAAAGATAAATAATAATAATAATACCAGCCTATAACTGTCCCACTGCAGGGCAAAGGCCTCTTCTCATACAGAGAAGGCACGAGCATTGATCACCACGCTTGCTCAAGACGGGTTGGCGATTTCAGACTTATATTAACTACAAGTCCAGGTTTCCTCACGATGTTTTCCTTCACCGATGTCTGTGATGTCTAAGATAAACTTTAGAAAGTACATATGAATTGAAAAAGTCACATTGGTACTTGCCCGGATTCGAACCCACAACCACTTGCACGAGAGGCGGGTGCCTTAACCACTAGGCCATCACGACATTTTAGGAGTTTGAGAAGATTTTAAAAGATACATCTGCCAAATTATTAAAAGAAAAAGTTTTCGCAATTTTTGATGGAATTGGTGGAGAATGAGCCATTAAGTCCACTTTTGTACCCCGTCATTTTTTTTTTGTTTTAGGTAGTGGGAAATCATCAAATGACTTCTCCCATCCTGGGCGGGACGGGTGAGCGTGTCAGACTTTTACTGACGAAAACCACTCATGTTCCTTCGGTTGCCCTTCATGTTCCGGGGTCACGGTAGCTATTATAACCATTCCGCAACAACTTTTGTACCCATTACGTAGGTATGAATAAAACCAGCCTATAACTGAGGTAATGGGACATTTGCCATGTAGTGGGACTAGGCTATCATACAATAAAAATATTGGATCAATTACATGCTCAAGGCAGATGGGCGAATTCGAACTTAAGGCTGCCTGTCCACCGGAGCGGAGCGAGGCAGCGGAGCGGAACGACGGAGTAATGCGGAGCGGAGTTGCGTACTGTGTCTGTCCACCGGAGCGGAGCGAGGCAGCGGAGTGGAGCGAGAAAGTAATGCGAAGCGGAGATGCAGACTGTATTTTTCATTATACGGAGCTAGACCGCGAGCACGCGACGAGTCATTCGAGCTTACGGTGGCGGGCGATTTGTTTAGTTCTACGCTAAATTTCACTGACAGCAGACATGTTATCGAAAAAGTTAATACGATATTTCCATACCGCTCCGTTTCCCCGCTCCGCTGCCCCGCTCTGCTTCCCGGTTTTGTATGAATTTTTAAACTAGTTTGTAACTCCCTGTCTACTGAAGAGGAGCGGAGATTTTGTGCAATCCTATTGGTTAATATTTCTCAGTTTCTCCACTCCGCAGCCTAGCTCCGCTCCAGTGGACAGGCAGCCTTAGCCTAGGTTTCCTCACAATATTTTTCTTCTTCGACCACAGTGATGCATAAATAAATAAATGAATGAATAAATAAAATTAATAGTTGTAGAAGACCCGTGTGGAATGAACCAAGTAGCTGATAAAAGGATTCATTTAATTGCCATACACGATTGTGCGCCAAAGATTTATTGAGAATAAATTATGTTAATATTTATTATTGTATCGCTATTTCAATTAACTTTACATCTGGATTGTTTAGTTATTTACAAGTCTATTTTAAGATTTACTTGGGCGTGGAGTTAACTTTATATTATTTAGGCTTGTTGTTGCATATCATTTTAGGCATGCAAAAAGTCAAATTCTTGGTACTTAAGTATTTTGTTAGAGTTGATTTGAGAGAGAAATGCAATCGTTTTTCTATATCAAACTTGAGTAAGGATTTCCGATTATCAAGCATACTGTCGATAGCACTCTATTAATATTACTAGAATCTAAATTATCTTATAAGTATATTTATGTTTTTCAACACACTTGTAAAGAAAAGACATAGGTATACAATTAAAAAATATATATTTACCGTACTTGTTAAATATTTTTAACAAGTAATTATAGAAAATATTTAATAAAATGGCACATGGATTTCTCACTCCTAATTTCGAAACATGGCGCTTTCTTGGGCCTTTAGTTAAAATTAATAATTGCCATATAGTCAAAGAAACTTAAAATGCTAAAATAAATTTCACTTTACAACTAAGTACATTACAAGAACAAACAATACTAGTTAATAATACAAAAGAAAAACTCCATATTTAACGTTACATTTAAAACAATGAGTAAATATATGAATAATTTAAACGGATTTGAACTTTAGCCTTAATTTTTTGACATACGTCACGTCATGTAGTTTCATTTTGACACATCAGACATGAACTTCTTCCGGAATAATTGTTAGAAGAACCGCCAAATAGACAATTGAATACAATAATGGCAAGTTTGTTATTCGTACTCGTTCAAGTCCCTCAAATGATTTATGTAAAAAGTTGATTTAATTATACGTATGAAGCTTATGTCAAACTAGTATCGCCCGCGGCTTCAACGGCGCGGATGTCGAAACTTCCGTTCCCTACTTTACCCCTTTTGGGGGTAAATTTTAATACTTATAATACTGCCTTAGTGGACTTACTCTTCACAAAGATATCACAATAAAAAGCCTCCAAGTTTCACGTGTCTAGGACCAATGTTTAGGCTGTGCGTTGATATATCAGACAGTCAGCTAACCATTTTATTTATCCATGCGTATGTGTATAAAGTGTGTCGTGATGGCCCAGATTGTGTCGTGATAGCCCAGTGGATATGGCGCCCGCCTCTCGTGTAAGAGGTTGTGGGTTCGAATCCGGGCAAGTACCAATGTGACTTTTTCAATTCATATGTACTTTCTAAAGTTTATCTTAGACATCACTGACATTCCGTGCCTCGGAAAGCACGTAAAGCCGTTGGTCCCGGTTGTCATTCGTAGAACTTTGACAGTCGTTACTGGTTAGTCAGAAACTGACCAGTCTAACCAAGAGGTATCGTGTCGCCCAGTTACTGGGTTGTGGAGATCAGGTAGGCAGTCGCTCCACGTAAAACACCGGTAGCGAGCTGAATCCGGTTAGGCTGGCAGCCGACCCCAACACGGTTGGGAAAAAGGCTAGGGAGATGATGATGTGTATAAAGTGATAAACTTAGAGTCGGTAAATAAATAGGTTATTGGAAATAGTGTAACATTCTATAAAGCTAAGTCAAAAACATCTCTACTAACTTGAATGTTTCGATAACCAACATGCATGCCACTAATTCGCCGATCATTAATGAAACGGATGTTGAACAATTGTCCCATTAAGCCATGGGGATGTTCATTTGTCTAATCAATATCAATAAGTAAAAATCAAACTGTCTGACCGTTTGTAATGGCCGTTCTGTTTTGTGTTACAATTGTCAAGGGTTTTTTATTGTTTTTTTTTTGGGTGAGTAGGAAATCATCAAATGACTGCTACCGTCCTGGGCGCGGGACGGCGTGTCAAACTTTTACTGACTAAAACCCACTCATGTTCCTTCGATTGCCCTTTATGTTCCAGGGTCACGGTAACTATTATAAACATTCCGCAACCAACTGTCAAGGGATTGGAATATAGGAGGGATAATAGAATATTCTATTTTTTATGACAAAGGCAGCTAAGGCAAGAACGCAGGAAACTAATTATCGAAAATAAGTTTCCATGAGTATACAATAAAAACAATTCAAAAACTAGCTTCACATGGATGTTACAAATATTTACAACACTCGGCTTTTCTTTACCACAATACCTTCAGTTCAGTAGTTTAGGGTTTATTGCGAACAGAAAAGCGTGGTGAGATATTTTGTTTTATAATAGGTGTACGATTACATATAAGGACAGCACAATGTGACACAAGAAAAACCACATAGGCTTGATTGACGCTCTCAAAAACGGTCATCTAATCCCAAACAAACACAGAACAACAAATCATGGTCATCACACAAAGTTTGTGCTAAGTGGAAATCGAAACCACGACTCGAATAATAGTCGAGCATTTACGAATAAAAATACGCTGTTTTCTAAGTAAGAAAACTTAAATTAAAGCTTGAACAATTTGCATATCATCTCCGAAGCATAAAGGTCATACATAGCTCATTAGAGCCACCCGGCACCCACTCCGCACCGACTCGCCTTCTACGGCTAGTATTCTTTATATGGACTTGTATGGACATGCGCTCACTATATCAACTCCGTAGCGTCACCGGATCGCCTCGGTTATGGGCTAGTCGGTGCGGAGTGGGTGCGCGGGTGGCTCTAATAAGCTATGACCTTAAAGCTCACACCAAACTACATAACAATAAATAATAACGGTTTCCTAGCCTTTCCTTTATCACCCCCTACGATCGACACCTCGAACCCTGGTCAGGGGATTGGTGGGTGTTAGTGCATAATGAACCTTAGTGACAGGCAAATAGAATGTGTAATTGAAGAGTTTCCTACATCGACCCCTGGTTGTCTGTATCGAAACTTAGATTATACATGCGACAGTCTGTTTGTTTGTTTCAGACATACAGTTACTGAGAAAATGTAATACATCGGTTCCTCATCCTAGATACACTTACATAAGAAAATAATAGTCAATGTTTGGAGATGACTTCTACTGTCAACTAAGTAAGTACACGTGAATTGGGAATCTTAAATTGGTACACCCTGTTTTCGGCAACCATGCATGCTTGGCAGCCTCGCTAACTACTGCGTCATTACGACATATAAAACACTAAACTAATTTAATGAATTTTGGTTTATTTCAACCAACGTTTTTTTTGGGAGTGGGAAATCATCAAATAACTTCTCCCGTCCTGGGCGTGGCGGGAGGGCGTGTCAGACGTTTACTGACTAAACCCTATCATGTTCCTTCGGTTGCCCTTTATGTTCCGGGGTCACGGTAACTATTATAAACATTCCGCAACATTTCAAACTACATAACAATTGAATAAACTAGTTCAGCATTTAAGTATACATTGCAACTTGGATAAGAACCTAGCTTACTATTTACTCCGTGACTTTCTTTGAGTCTACTATAATCAATATATGCAAACAAAACCGTGGGCAAAAGCTAACTCTCGATAATCATGCAAAGATAGGCAGCTGTGAAGTCTATGTCCCTACCTATTAATTTAGCTTAAAATCATGCGTTAATTAACTTAACTTTGTTGGGTAAGATCTTAATAACGATACTGTTAAACAGTTACGTTTTAGCTTCATAAATAGCTGAATAAGGTACGGTTAGCAAAAGAGTTTTGTAAGAAGGACTATTTAAATGAGTCAGAACACACGTATGAGAGAATTCAAAGTTAAGTAACGGAATGATTATCCAAATCCTTTACATTATTTTAGACTGGCTAATACCAGAAATTAACTGTGAACATCGAACTTACTTCATCCGTAATTTACCGATAATAATTATTAACCACCAATTTTATTTCGTGAAAGTCCTAAAACGTTAATTTTGATGACCGTATTGCCTGTATTGTTGATCATTGTGATTGGTAGAAAATCTGACAAGCAATCACTGTCCGCAAAACACTGATATTGAGTACTTTCAATAGTGTTCGGTAGGAGGATTTTTTTCTAAATATAGTCGGGGATAGACCATAACGTACAGCTATTTCACCTTTGTCTTCGGGAGAAAAATCATGACACAATAATTTGCTGACCATACCTAGGTCTTAGATAGTTATCAAGAACTGAACTTAGATGTCTTGGTTAGCAATAACAATAAACGATCGAGTGAGGTGGCAATTAACACCCTATATGTATAGATATAGCATGTATTCTAGAATAGACCTACGATTGTTCTAAGCTAAACAGAGACCAATTTAAGTATTCTATTGTGCCTACCATTATCAGGTCGTTGAACTTTCTTGGTACCTAAGAACTATTTGTACTAAAGACTATTTAAACATATTTCATTAAACGTACTCTATAATACACTAAAATACTCTTTATTATGTTAGTGAAGTTAAAATGTCCAAAAGTGGTTAACTGCTGAAAAATGCTCAAATAAGAACTTACATTTTTTTTGTTAATGTACTCTATTTTCGTAGTATCATGATGGCCCAGTGGTTAAAGCGCCAGCCTCTCAAATAAAAGGTTGTGGGTTTAAATCCGGGCAAGTACCAATGTGACTTTTTCAATTCATAATTATGTACTTTCTAAAATTAGACAGACATCGGTGAGGAAAAACATCGTGAGGAAACCTGGACTTTTAGTTAATACGAGTCCAAAATCGCCAATCCGCCTTAAGCAATCGTGGTGACCAAAGCTCGAGCCTTCTCTGTATGAGAAGAGGCCTTTGCCCTGCAGTGGGGCAGTAATAGGCTGGTATTTTTTTATTTAACTTTATTATATAGGTTGATATTCTGTATTTATCATCGTCTATGAAATTAGATATACTCTTTAAAAAAGTTGGCAACCATTAAACCCAGGTTAATGTCTAGGCTACCTATAACTTTTTATATAACCTCTGTCCGTCTCTTAGAGCTAAAAGAAAACATTGTAATTTAAAGTAAGGAAAACTGGGCTTCAAATGAATATAAGCCACAAAGTTTTAATGTTTGTTGTTAAAAAATTTTAATCGAATTTGGCTGAAGAACAGTCGCAGAGCAATCACTTTGTTCTTTTTCATGACCACCGCGGCACCAGAACTTTACAAAAGGATGTTGTTATAATACTTACAACGGGATAAGTTAAGATGCGCGTGCGCACAACACAGATACCACGTGCCTCTTAAATAAAACAATCTCTTGTTTATATCTATAAAAATGTAAAGGGTACAAAAAGATATGGCATTTTGTATAAGACTTTTCCTTACCTGCTTGTTTCTGTACTTTTTTGGCTTTTATTATGATTTCCTGCAACTAATTAATGAAAGTCGCAGATAATCATAATAAGAAATTTATTTGCAAATATACCTAGGTACAAAAAAAGTATTATAACTATTATCGTTTTGTATTAATTATTCCTTTGAGGATATCTATCCAAACCATATCCTCAAAGGAATAAGGCATGCAACAAAAACGAAATAATCGATTATAATTCTACGAAATTAAAATACCTATGACAATACAACGAAAAACAAACATTATAAAGGTAGCCTGTTTTCTTCCTTGGGGTTCAAGTTCATAATATTAACCTATTATTGTCTCATTGTGAGGCAAAAGCTTCTTCTCATACAGAGAAAGCACGACTACCGATCACCACGCTTGCTCAAAGTGGATTAGCGATTACGGACTGACATTAATTAGAAGTCCAGGTTTCCACTGGTGATAAAATCCAAGATAACCTTAGAAATCCAGTCTAACAGAATCCAGCTGAATACTGAAAAGTATTGAACGGTACATACACTAAGAAAAACTGTACACTTACCAACTGCATTAAACACAGAATCCATTGAAAAGCAGGACTACGCTTCAATGTACTCTGGACCAGGACCGCGTCGACGGCGCGTTAGTGTTCCACGCGCGCCTCAAAGAGAAGGAGTCAGCACAGGAAGGGGCCCAACAGGGCCACGCCTGCCGGGGTTGCGGAATGTTTATCATAGTTACCGTGACCCTGGAACATAAAGGGCAATCGAAGGAATATGAGTGGGTTTTAGATTTCCCACTCACCAAAAAAAAAATGTATTCTGTGTGTATGATTTGATTAAAAAACACACACTTTTGAATTGACCATGACTCAGTCACAACACGTGCCAAAAACTAGATCATTGAAAAAATACTTACACTACAGCTGCACAATTTTCACAAAGCGATGTAACGAAACAGTTGCAACAATGACCTTCAAATTCCACGTCAGACTCGAAAGCTTTACACCTGTCCATCTTAAAATAGAAACGTTTAAATTGTTCCACGATTCGTTACTATTGCTCGGTTTAGTGGGTATAATCTAGAGATGTGAAAGTGTTAGTCCAATATGTAATATCGATAAGCAGCATCCCCCTCTTGACATAGTGGTTTCCTTGAGTAGGGACGCCAATTTACCATACAACAGTGACAGGATAAAACTTAATTTTCGTACCGCGAATTACGATTCAATTCGTGCTTTTTTAAAACAAATAGATTGGGTTAAATTATTTGAGAGTAGCGATGGTGTGGATGAGATGTTGGATGTTTTTTATGATAGGCTTAACGACGCTTTACATCAGTTTATTCCCTCGCGGATAGCAAAGAAAAGTAAATATCCTCAGTGGTTTAACCATAAACTTATTAAAATGTTAAATATAAAAAATAATATTAGAAAGCGATATAATAAATATAAAAATCCAATGGATTTGATTGAGTTGAAACTAATTAGTAAGCGTTGTGATGGATTGGCCACTTCTTGCTACAAGGTTTATATTGATAATATTGAAAATGAAATAAAAAACAACCCTAAGCTATTTTGGACGCATGTAAAAAATAAACGAGGAGGATCTAGTACCTACCCTCTAACCATGAAAAATGGATCAATGTCCTCATGTAATGGTACAATCATATGTGAGATGTTTGCTACTAACTTCTTGTCTGTTTATAGCCCCGAACATGAATTGAGCAAGGAGTTTGATAATAAAATATTATTAAAATCTGTCCAAAATAGTAGTTTATGTTTATCAAGTCCAACAATTAGTAGTGAAACATTATTTAAAAAAATTAAAAGTTTAGATATAAACAAAGGAGCTGGCCCCGATGGCATACCACCAATATTTATTACGTCTTGTGCGAAGGAGTTAGTATGCCCTCTTATTCTTATATACAGCAAATCCTTATCTTCTGGTGTATTCCCTCGAAAATGGAAAATGGCTAAGGTGGTACCTATACATAAGTCAGACAACAACGATGACATAACTAACTATAGGCCAATTTCAATCCTTTCAACATTTGCTAAAGTATTTGAGTCACTCCTATGCCCGTATTTCCAAAACCATCTAAAATTATTTATTAGCGATCATCAGCACGGTTTTGTTGAATCACGATCCACAAGTTCCAATCTTGTCTCTTTCACAGAACTTCTAATTGAAGCTGTTGACTCTGGTCACCAAGCCGACGTCATTTATACTGACTTCAGTAAGGCCTTTGATAAAGTTTCTCACAAAATCCTTTCCTGTAAGTTGCGTGCTTATGGTATCACTGGTGGCTTGCTTGAATGGGTGATTTCATACTTGACAGGTAGATCTTTTTTTGTAGTGGTAAACGGTTATCAATCTAGCATATATAATATAACATCCGGAGTCCCGCAAGGCTCTCACTTAGGGCCAATATTATTCAATTATTTTATTAATGACATTCCCAACTGTCTACGGCACTCTGAGATTTTTATGTACGCTGATGATTTAAAATTTCTAAGAATTGTTGAATCTAACAAAGACTCTTCACTTTTACAGACGGACCTTAATAGTCTTATTCAATGGTGTAAAAATAATGAAATGTTTTTGAATTCGAATAAATGTTACCACGTAAAATATACACGAAAGAATAATCCTATAAAGACGGAGTATTATATAAATGAGGACAAAGTTAGTGAAGTGAATACTATACGTGATCTTGGCGTTCTCTTTGATCAAAAACTTACTTTTGCACCACATTTAGATCACATTTCAAAAAAAGCGTCCAGGATGCTAGGTTTTGTTATTCGACAATGTAAAGTTTTTCGGCAAATTAAAACCAAAATTCTATTGTATCAAAGCTTAGTTCGTAGCATTTTAGAGTATTGCAGTGTGGTGTGGCGGCCACACTACGCCACAAGTAGTTTGCGTCTGGAACGCGTTCAAAAGCGCTTCGTTTGGCATCTGGCTTTCTCTGCGGGAATTACTAAAACAGTGCGTTCTTACAAAAAAAGGTTGTTGTTCTTTAAAATGCACACCTTAGAGGAGCGAAGATGTTTGAACGACGCAATGTTTGCTAGTAAAATCTTAAAGGGAAATATCGACTCACCGCCGCTACTCGCACTTATTAAATTTCGTGCTCCGGCAAGGATTCCGCGCAAACCTATCACCCCACTTTGTCCTCCAATGAGAAGAACGGTGCTGGGATCTAACTCTCCATGTGCTAGGTTTTGTAGGGTTTTAAATAGTTGTAGTGATGAGGTTGATTTCCACTTTGATTCTCTCAAATGTCAAAAATGTAAATTTCTAAACTGTGTATCAGATCTATTGTAATTTCTATATATATTTTTAAGACTGTGTTATTGTGTTTGTAATTAAGCTTTTAAAATTTTGCTAGTAATGTTTACTTGTGCGTGCTATGGAATAGTGTTTATTATTGTTGTTTCTTTTGTTTTTCTTTTTGTTCATGTGGTGTTTACCTTTAAGTAATTGTTGCACTATGTTAAGTTTTAATGCGCATTTTATTATTGATTGTATGAGTGTAAACAATTGTTGGTAAACCTAATAAATAAAATAAAAATAAATAAATGTGCTCACAGTCGATAAGAAGACTAATCGGCTTTATTTTGTACTAGCTGTTCCTCGCGGTTTCACCCACGTTACATTAGGTTTTTGGTTACTGCTTCACTCCCGTGGGACATAGCGTGATATTATATAGCCTATATTACTCGTTGACAACGTAGCTTTCGAATGGTGAAAGAATTTTTAAAATCGGTTCAGTATTTTTGAGCCTATTCATTACAATCAATCAAACAAACAAAGTTTTCCTCTTTATAATATTAGTATAGATGAATAATGTCAACACAATATAACATCTTTTTAACTGACTTCAAAAAAGGAGAAGGTTCTCAATTCGTCTAAAAGAGGAGCTACTAAATTCGTCTAATATCAACAAAAACTAAAAAAAATCGACTCATCATTCAATCTTTGACAACATGTGTGTTATGGACAATGTGTGTTTAAAGTTACACGTATTCGTTTTATAAGATTGTAAGTAGTTTTATTTTGAAAATAAATTACTTGAAAGTTACTGTAATACACTGTCTGACATAGGGACTCGGGCTCTAGGGACTTGTGGTTTCTTTTCTGCTAGTCGATTTGTGTTTCGTTTTAGTTATTGGTTTTTGAAGCCGGTTATTATTTTTTTGGAAAAAGCTTTTTATTTATACTAATTTTATAAAGAGGATAACTTTGTATGTTTTTTTGTTTGATTGTAATGAATAGGCTCAAAAACTACGGGTCCGATTTTAAAAATTCTTTCACCGTTCGAAAGCTACATTGTCAACGAGTAACATAGGCTACATAATATCACGCTATGTCCCACGAGAGCGAAGCAGTCTCCAAAAACCTACTGTAACATGGGTGAAACCGCGAGGAACAGCTATAGTCTTCAATAAATTGCAATTTGCGCTCGATTCATCTAAAATCGATTCTCGATTCGTTTAAAACGAAGGATCTCGGAAATTTCCGAACACTCCTGAATGTGACCGGCTTGGCCGACTAGTCGGCCGTTTCCCAGCTTTATGATCAGCTAGGCCATAGTCGGCACATCACTAGCATAATCTAAACAAAGAGGATGTATTGCTCGGGTTTTAGTTAGAAAAATACAGCGGAGTTGAATGTTTAGTCTAACCGGGGATAGTACGCATATGAAGCTTCGAAGCGTTGTTTTTGGAAAGTCCGAAACGTTTTCCAGACTTTTTTTCGCTTCAAGGACGTGATAAGTAAGAAAGGAGATAGAAGCAGGACTGTAAGATATAGTACTAGTATTCCTGGAAAAAATCAATGTGTGGCGACATTCATAGCATCAAATTAATGAAAACTACAAATAAGGTTCAATGAAGATCTCCGTAACATAAGCCAACAATCTATACACGCCAGATTTTCGCTTATAATGTAGCCATTCCACGTTTAGCTCGTTTCGCTCTTCCAGTCGCATCGCAAATCGCTGCCTACTGTAGCCTCAGCCTAAGTGGCATAAGCGGGCCTACCAACCATTTTTTGTGGAAAATTCTCATACAATTCCATCCAGACAAAAACCAAACAGACATGAACACTCTAAACTTTTCCCAAACATTCACCAACAAAAGGAAATCAGTAAACCGCTGAATTTTCCAATAAATTGCACTCATCCATCAAAAGTACGACATACATAAATCAGAAATAGCCGCGACCGTCGTCGGCGGGTGCGGCGCTGCAAAACATCCTGCGAACGAGGAAACATTGCGCGCGCGTCGTAAACTTCCTTGAGGTGACGCGCATGCGCGAAGAGAGAAGAGAGAAGAGAAGGTATATTGGACGCTTTAGGAACAAGGTTTATTACTGCATCATTTGTATCGTCCAACAATATCTATAGTTTTTTAGATATGTGTTATAATGTGTATGTTTTACTAGGTATAAGAGAAAATATAAAAATAGATTATTCCTTTTCTGTAAGATCTGACAAGTTAAAATAAAGAAAAAATGAATTTTTAGTTTTGGCATCATTCTTCTGATTTTAAATAAAAATGGTTTTAGTTAGTGGTATTAATTGAGAATGAAGATTTGTAGTAGCGATTGACGCTTGAATGGTATTTTTAAAAAGGAATATAAGTATCAAAATGCATTGCATGTAACAAAAGTTTTACAAAGATGTACTTCAATAATTTATTAAATATTCATGTCCTTTAAATAAAATTATATCTGTACGTATCTACTATTAAAATAATAAACGGAAGGTCTAATTGAGTTTAGCTGTGCTAAAACAAACCGATCCAAATTTTACGGAGTAAGTTAACACAAATACATGTGTATGGCCTGCAGGTATTTGACATATCCCCAAACAAAAAAAACATCCTAGTGTCGAAACACGTGTATGAATAAGAAAAAAAATAACCAGGTCAATTTTCACATGAGTGGCGCCGCGTCGTTTGGCTTGTATAACGGGACTACATTTTCCCATCTTTCATCTCGCAATCAACTTTAAAAATACCTGTTTTCTCATAACTGAAGTCAAATAAATTGATGTAACTGGATGTAACACTTGCCACATCTGAAACCCTTTCATTTCTTCGTACCTCCGCGTCACAGTTCGCCGTTAGCAACTGCAGTGTCTGCAGTGCAGAATATAAATAAATTATAGACTATATAATTAACGTGACGTCACTACTTCATAGTTTATTTCATTGTTATTTAGCGTAAATATTACGAAATACTGTTTGTTTTTGGCTACTATATAATATTTATTAAAAAAAAATTAGTGGAAATCCGGTAAATGGATCAAATTTTAAGAGACACCCATAAAGGCTTGGAAAATTGATCATTTTTAAAGCATCAAGCTTTTTTTTGGGCGTTTTTATTACACATGAATACCTACGAGCTATGCGTGAGGTTGTGTTTAATTTATTATTTTCACTTGTGATCACAGAATGTAAGTACCTCATAATAGACATACAAAATATCCAGTTCAGGAAAAGACGAAACTTTAAGAAGACGATTGAAGAAAAGAACAAATAAAAAAGAACCGCCTTAAAAAAACTTTTCAATATCAGCTCAGCCTAACGCGAGATAAAAAATTACGAACCATAAAGCTCAAACTAAGAACATCTTTTTAAGTCGGTTAAAAACCTAAGCAAACCATATAAATTTTATCAAGACTTACGAAAATAATTACAAACAAACCAAATAAAAAACTACCACAAAATATCTTAATTACAACCCGCTAATTAGCCACACCATAATCCTGAAACAAAATGGCGCTGGCTATATTTACACCTACTTATATCTTAAATAAACCCATAAATTGTCATGATTTAACTAAACCGTCTTTCTTGCCTTTCACAAATGTAGAAGAGAAATCATTTTATTATACAACGATTTATGGCAAGCCGGCTGAAAAATGAGGAGCTCTGTGATTTTGTATCGCTAATTATAAAGCTGTTAAAATATATTTTAATTAATTACTGGTTTTACCTTCCGTACAATATAGACCCAGTCTAACCAAGGGATTTTTTTTTTGGGAGTGGGAAAACATCAAAAGACTTCTCCCGTCCTGTGTGCGGGAGGGAGTGTCAGACTTTTACTGGCTAAAACCCACTCATGTTCCTTCGGTTGCCCTTTATGTCCCGGGGTCACGGTTACTATTATAAACATTCCGCAACGCTAACCAAGGGATATAATGTCACCCAGTAACTGGGTTGCGAAGGTCTGATAGGCAGCCGCTTTATGTAAGACACTGGTATCCAGCTGAATCCGGTTAGGCTGGTAGCCATTCCTAACGGCTGCTAATTCCTAAAGGCTGCTGCGGCTAATTCCTAAAGGCTGGGAAGATGATGATACCGCCTTGTAATATAGAGGTAAATTTGGTTTTTCATTACATGGCTATTACGACTACCCACTAGAGTGATGTGTGCTTAGGCTTAATGTATGAGTTTCTTCTTCCACTATAATTTTTAATTGCCTGAACGTAAGCCGTATCGTGTATCGATGTTGTTTATTTTTATTTGAAAAATACAAAGTATAATATTCAAGACTTAAGACCTATTCAGTAACAATTCTCGCGTCGTGAACTAAATTACACAAAGAATACTGCCTCCGAGTTTCAAGTCTCTGAAACCAGCGGTTTGGGCTGTGAATTGATGCCGTTATGACTGTTCCCGTCCTGGGTGCGTCGGGAGGGCGTGTCAGACTTTTACTGACTAAAACCCACTCATGTTCCTTCGATTGCCCTTTATGTTCCAGGGTCGCGGTAACTATTATAAACATTCCGCAACCCCGGCAGGCGTGTGCCCTGATGCCGTTGATATATCAAAAATCACTCAGTTTTACCATTTTGTATACCATACATTATAGACTAGCGAATGACCAATGAGATGATAACATCATTCTCAACCGATGGCAATCTTAAAACCCCTGCCAAACCCTGATTTCTCACAAAGATAATTAATCTGGACGATATCCAATTATTCAAAGTAGTGCTTGATAGGATGATGAAGATAAGCAATAAAGCAGTAAGGGAAAAATAGGCACCAACTGCCAAATGTATCAAGACTTGAAGCAATACACCTGTGAATTTTCCTCTAAAAGCAAGCCCGAATTAAAAACCGACATTCACTTAAAATACTCAGTACAATTAGCTAAAATTATCTGAAAACTTGCAGACTTTTCAACACCAACCACACACTTTATCTTTCTACGAATAAGATTCAAAATCGCACCAACAATATCAAACTCCCGTAAACGCTTCCCTATTGTATATTTTCCTATCATCTCGTAGTAGATTCGGCTTTATAAACAAACGTTCGATGGCGGCAAACGCCGATATTTAGGTACTTACTTAAATAAACATAAATAAGTGGTTCTGTAGTCATTTGGAACTAATAGCGCTAAGGAGTATTTTCTCTTTGATTCAATTTGTAGGCGCCGCCGCGCCGAATAGCTTGTATAACGGGACTACATTTTCTCATCTTTGGTCTCACAATCTACTTTAAAAATACCTGCTTTCCTATACTTAGTAACTATAACAGTAGGCTTAGTCATAATGTAAGTACTGGTCGGTACCACTTTTGAATTTGAATCAAAGTCAGTACAGATAGTCAAAGCCAGAAAGTTAATGGTATTCAGCTGGATTCCGACCTTAACAAAGTTGAATGAAAATGCTGAAATGAATGATTATGATCACTCTGCCGTATTCACAAGGTAGTGGCGTGCATATTGGCAGATGTAAGCAGTATAACTTGTACACCATTTAAATTCAAAAATTATTCATTTATCTATAATATGTTGTATGTATTTATAAACTATATAAGTATGTTTATCAGTTGGGTTACCATAACACAAGCTCTGCTTAGCTTGGGATCAGGTGGCCGTGTGTGAGTGGTCCCAAGAGATTTATATTTATTTTATTTATTTTGTATTAAAAGTAGTTGCTATGGCTTATTGCCATAGTAATTTCACAGCTAACAGCTAATAAGTGCTTACTATATAGAAGAAAGCGGAAATATAAAATAAGGCATTTGTAAAATACCGCGGCTACCAACGGCTTCTTATAAAATGCGCACAATTGCACAAAGTCCGTAACATCAAAGATATAAAGGTAATTACTGCTAAAGCGGCCCATTGAACCAGGTTTGCAGGAAATAAGTACTTCGCAGTAAATTCCAAGATTACCACCTAGATGTTTTAAGCGGCTAATGCCAGCATTTAATGACAACAAAAAATTGGCGCGTAATAATGCGGTTGCTAAGATGGCCGACAACATTTTCCGCGGGAATTTCTCGTATTATTAAGTGTTTATGGTCGGTTGAGGCATTTCTTTTTTGTGTAATATATTTTTTCTGTTCACAGTTTCAGTTTTCGTATTCCCTTGAGAAAGACTGTCTCCAAATAGCCGATGCAGGCAGAAATGGTAGGATAGCATCCCAGGCTTTTGCCTTGAAGTGGTAAAATGTTTAATGTCAACGTGACGTGACGTAAGAACCGAACTTATGGTTTTAGGGAGGGCAAGTCAAAGTTTTAGGCTGGGTCTCGATAAATGTAATGAACTCTCTAAATGTTACAATTTCAAGTAGGGGAGCTACCCTATCCCCCTTCACCTTCACCTCCTACGCCTATGTACAACAATGAATCTCTCATTATTGCAAATGACAGACAACGAAGTAAATAAGACGTATCACATACAGACAGATCAAGTTATCTGTGAACTGAAGGAGGGCGACTCCGTCTATTCAGAAAGAGATAGAGAACACTCAAATGTATGACTGAAATGTCATGTCAACCGTTGTTCCAATTTTAGCCATTTCCCATATAACTTGTCTCAGACAGTTAATACAGCATGGTTTAAGTATCTTCATTTTGTTTGGTTTCAGACTCAATTTTTCAGTTAATCTTAATATCAGCTTATACCATTCATCATCGTATTTCACGGCATGATAAATCATTAATGTTACAATAAAATCTTTCGGTACCCAATTCATTGTTTTTGTTAAATGCGATTTGAATTGAAGCTCATATTCGAAATAGCCACCGTAACTCTCACTTCCATATCTGTCACAGCTAGCATGTCCAGCAAATCTTGGCACATGGTGAAAAATTGAACTAAAATTAATGTACTGAAATTGACATACGTTTGACAGGTCCCCGTTGTAAGTGGCGCCATCTTGAAAGGTCAGATTCTGCTGGTTGCTTGCAAGTCTCGTACTTCGATTTTGCCAATGACAAAGACTTCAGCTCATTAGAACCGTGTGCTGTAAATAACTGAAATATTTTAATGCTGTCGTCACATCAAATGTTACAAGACAAATGTAATAAATAACAAAATGTCGTCTCGAATAATTGAATGCATAAAATTAATGCTTACTCACGGAGTTGCGGGCTTGTTAGTCCTTCGTGTTGAAAACTTGAAATGGGTATAACTACTAAAAGTTTTTTATTATTTGGAATTTAAATGTGAAGGTAATACGATATATTATGGTATGATGGTATAAAACATCGCACCGCAGATGGTATAATACTTACTCCGTGTGTATAACACATATGCCCACGAAGATAGGCCTCTGAAAGCCCGAAAAAACCTACTTGTAAAATTTCACAAAAACCACTTTTTTTAAATCTTGATTAGAGCAATAAAAATCGGTTAATTCGTAGGTACCTACGTAAACTTTACTGAATAAATTCCTTCGGCATTTTTTGAATGTTTACCTAACGTTTCGGAGAGTTCGTTTTACTTGACGTGAATAGGGTAACCTTACACTCCCTACATGTAATATTTAGGCAGATTTAGGCTCTTACTTTGAACAACCTACTTACATAAACAAGTTTAATTTTTCTCTACAAACCCAGACCATGACTACTAAGGAAATCAAATAAATAAAAATGTTATTACCTATTTTATTATTAGTGCTGATTCTCTTGTCCACAAACTTAACTATATTTAAGTTAAATGCATATTTCTCTTTCAAAGAAAAGAACCTACATTTTAGTTTTTAATCCGTCAAATTAGACAGCGCCTGAAGAAAATTGACGTATATTTAGACGCCATGTTTTGAAATCGCGTCTAAATTATCTATGGAGTGTCTAAATTTGACAGGACTTAACAAATATTTTATCCTCTGTCCTTTTCTTAATTAAATGTAAAAAGGGAAAGATGCACTTAACTTAAGGGTGCGTTCCAAAACGTGTGAATAATTCACTCGGAAATTAAAAAGAGACAGAAACAACGAAAGAAAGAGAACGGCTATACTGTTTTTGAACGCTACAGAGCGATTTACTGTTTTGGAACGGGTTAGGGTCATGGTGGTTAGGATCGTATGATGACACTGTCAACATAACCTTTTATCTCTATTGCAAAGAAGGAAAATTGTGTTTTTAAGCATATTTTGCAAATAAATAAGTACTACCTGTTCGTTTCTACTTTAGTAAATCCATTCTTCAACATCAAACTTCAACATTGGCGCATATATGATTTTGACATATGTCAGGTAATTTTTAACGACGCTCAGCCAAGGGTGAGAAATCGCACTTGTCAGGGCGAAAATTACTCTACCGAAAGCGTTCCAAAATACTGCTCGGGTAGCTGTCGAGTAATTGTTCGGTTACCCTCGGTTTCACTCGGCTCATTTCGGAACGCTCTAGAGTAACTTTCGCACTACTCCGTGTAATTCTTACCCTTTTAGGAACGCACCCTGAATTTACGTTAGTTGGTGAATAAGAGAATCGGCACCAATTATCCATTTTATTCCAGCTTAATTTTCTCTCGATTCGATTATCATAAAGTTGGTATTCAAAATTCAAATCACACAACTCGCAAATCCCGGCCATTATTCTATTTTTCCAAGTATGTTGTTTTTTTAATCGCAGCATGGCACAAGCAGCAGGTGGCGAGTGGTTTATGCATCCTGATTCTGGCACGCTCTTGTGAGAAAATTCTTGCAAGGCCTCCACACGTCCTTTGAATTAATAAATAATATGAAAGATACACAAGATTATGAGCTTAGATTTATTTTACCAAATAATGAAAATAAGGTTTTTGTAGTAGAGGGCTCAACAGTGTGTGCAAGTCGTGTACTTAGCTGATTTACAGGTAAACAGCGGAGGTCTAAAGACCGGTATTCAAAAAATAGGGAAACCTATATCCGTTTATTGTTGCAAAATTAAGTGAAGTTGCCCGTATCTTTTTTTATAATAGCATCTCGCAGATCAGGTTCTCATGTTGTTGTGTTCTGCTTACCCGGAAACCGCTGTGAGTGCCAAAAGTGGTTATATTCCTCCGCTAGGTCAGAACTTATATCCTGAGCTTCTAAACGCTAATGGGGGTGTGGATGGGGGATAGCAAAAAGACAGGTTAGATTTAAATAAAATACTGTGCGATTCTAAAACCTCTACTGCCACCTGTTGATACAAACAAAGACTAACCTATATGATATTAGCGCCATCTATAGTTGAAGTTAATATTTATTTAAAACAAATGAAAACATTTCAATAATCATTTATTTAATAGCTTACAGCAATAGAAAACTATACCAATAAGTACAAAGTTACATTTATTTATTCGTGTACTATTGTTGTTTTATTTCACTCTGTTTTTTTTAGAAAGGCAATTTTCTGGATAGGTTGTCTGTCAGTTGTTAGTGACATTGACAGTTCATCGACCGTCGATTGGAATTGAACAAAAGAATTTAGTCGTAGAAAACCTGAAATAAGTAGCCTAATCTACATTAATAAGGTAAAGTTATTTAGTAAACTGGTTATACTATATACGTTGCGCAATATCGTGTCATTTATTAGTCTGTGTGTCTTCTAATTACGTTATAATCGTACAAATTAATAGGTACTGTACCGCTGTCACTGCTCATCAATTTGTGGATAAAAATCGCAGTGAATCACAACAGGAGTACTATTTGTTCACTTCCTGCTTCTCAATAAGTAATAAATAGACTAAACTCTTCATATATAGGTTAAATAATTGTGAGTTCCTACGTATAAAGTGACATTTCCAATACATAGGCGAAGGGAACATTCTGGTTTTGCTGTTTAAATTTTGGTTGGTAAGTGTTCTATTTATTCCACTAGTCAAAACTGGTACCTATATACTTATACAACATTATTATCTCTCACTGGATTATCCGTATGACGTATTACGTTTACAAAAAAACGCAATTCCACTTCTGTGTCTGTAAAAATATATACAAAAACAAAGATTGCAATGAAAAAGAAGTGAGTCATTGTTTGAGAAACAAACAAAGTATTTTTTGGAAGTAATGACAGTCTTGCCATATTTCATGGCAATTTAAATTTTTATTTAAATTCTTGAGTGGTTATCTCCTGTTAAAATATAAGTTTTTACTGCATAATATAATACTCGCCTAATCTAGAATATGACATATCATATTTAGAGCAGTACAACGGTCAGTGGGTAGTGCTCTGCAGTCTGCAGAACCCAAGGGCTCCCAAAGCCTCTGCCATAGCTTTAATTTTAGAAAATAGTGGTTAATTAAAAAAAACAACATTAATTAAAGACTGAGGAGACATTAATTTATACATATCTAAAATTTTGCCCGCAACTTTTGAAGAAGAGACAGACAGACAGAGTTTAGCATTTTTAATATTTATATGAATTCAGAGCTTCATCAAATATTTTGTTTACTAAAAAGATGTCATGGTCAAATAAATTGGTCCATGAACCATATTATGTGCATATTATTTTATTCTTTTTCGTTATATTCATTTTTTAAGTAGAGAAGTGATTCTAGAGTGTTAATTCATTTTTCTTTTCTGATATTTAACTATAATAGTAAACACTGAAATTGAAAATAAATTGTTATCATTTCTTATCATTAGTAAATATTTATTGAAACGTGAGTAATGTGAATGACATACAGTCATCAATATGTTTTTAAATGAATGAAAATTGATAATACCTTGTTATCTATTAAAACCTTACCTTATTTATTGTTTTTAATCAGGTCAATAGAATAAATTATTATGTATATATGTTTTTCAAATTTATCAAATCTAGTATACTAGGTGTATATCTGTAGGTGTAAATCTCAAAAAGAATATCAGCTATTTCATACATAATGGTCGGGAGGGCATTGAACTTTTCTTAGAAACAGTTGAATTTTTTTACGAGATTTCCGAGTTGGTTCCGTAATAAAAGTTGTTTGTTTTCATGGGTAGAATCATCTCCTAGCGGGTTGAGCAAGACCAAAAATACACCTAGTATACCACTACTTCCTCCACTCTTAAAATGATTATTTTGATGACTTGAGTGTTTATTAGTAACAGAAATAAGGTTTAAATTAATACATACTTATTATTTAACAATTGGACAATGTAAACATTTATAATTGACTAGCTTTCGCCTGCAGCTTTGCCTGTTCGCTTCCACTAATATACCCCTTTAGAGGGTGAATTTCCAAATATCCTTTTTTTGCTGCTTTTTACAGAGAACACACCCTCCAAATGTCATATCTCTAGAACCAGCAGTTTGGGCTGAGTATTGATATATCAACAGTGAGTCAGTTTACCATTTTATATATAGACTAGCGGTTCCTCGCCGTGTCACCCACGTTACATTAGGTTTTTGGTTACTGCTTCGCTCCCGTGTGACTTAGCATGATATTATATAGCCTATGTTACTCATTGACAATGTAACTTTCGAATGGTGAAAGAATTTTTAAACTCGGTCCAGTAGTTAGAGCCTATTCATTACAATCAAACAAAGTTTACCTCTTTATAATATTAGTATAGATGACAAATATTAATGCCATAAAAATGTGTCATTCACATTCAGTTGGAATAAAAGAAAGACCTATGTTATTAGCATCAATTATTTAATGAATGTTAATAAAACATAATTGTTATATGTATTGCATAATAAAATTGAAGCTATAAAATCTTCATAGCCTGTAATGATACATCTAATCTCATTTCTTCTTACTGTACTTGTATGATCATATTGATAAAGGAACATAAATTAAATGTTTTATTAATGATTAAATAATAAACTATTTATTCTGGTCAATTGATTTGATCATAGAATACTAGCACACTAGGACCAGGATATTTTTATGGTATGATTGTAAAGGAATTTGCATAATTGGCCTTATTTAAAATCACCCTTATATCATAACATAGTTTCTACTCGTACAACACAGCTGATAAAAGTCTGGCAACTGATTGTAGTTTCATACAATACAAAAAAAAAATATAATAAAATTAAGTTCGCACGGGTGGTAAAAATCTTTGAAACCCAGCTTTTCTGTGCTATAATATGCATGTTACATATAACACACAAACTATCCTCTTGGATCACTCTCTCTATTGACCAAAACAACATTTAATTGTGTTTTCTAGTTCAAAAGATGCAAGCGTCCAGAATCCTGTTTTAAGTAGTTACTGTTAGTAAGTTGGTAGCATTTTCTTCGGCTTCTCAAGACATCCCCACTTGGATCACAGGGTTTTTTGTGGATGGGAAATCATAAAATAACTTCTCGGCGGAAGGGGGTGTCAGATTTTTACTGACTAAACCCACCCCTGTTCCTTCGGTTGCCCTTTATGTTCTGGGGCCACAGTAATTATTAGAACTATTCCGCAACTCCGGCGGGCTCAATCCCAGGGTCTGATTATAATACTGCTTGATTAAAATGTCACAAATAAGGAAATGAAGATATTTGGATAAAGTAATCGTGAGCCACATTCTATAGAATCTCTTATGTCCTCCATTTTTGTTTTTAAATTACCTAATTATTAACCTTTTTATTATGTAAATATTGTGCTAATAAAAAAATATATTCATAACATTGATATACCTAAAGCATTTCAATCAATAGGTATTGATAGCTACCGTTTTTATTTTATTTTCGACTTAGGTGAATTATTAAAATTAATTAGTCATATACTTCGCCTTGTATAAAAGTTGAGCTCACGATTCTTGTTGAGGCAGGTTATCAATATTCCCTCCTCCGGCCCCCCTAAATGGGTCCAGGGGCGATGGATTTGGGGACATCCGTCGCCCGTATTCAACTGGACCCGAGGTGGTGGCGCGTAGTGTTCCCGCGTGCCCTTTTTCGATGTTGAGGGGGGAGTCATACACCTCATTTCCCCCCCCCCCAAACCTGAGGAGGCCCGCAGATGCGGGCCGGCACCAGCCCGGGATTGCGGAGGTTGTATTAGTTCCCGCGATCCTCGGCGTAGGTGGGAGAAGGAACACCGGGGTGGTTTTTAGTCAGTAAGAGTCTGACAGACCCCTTCGCCCCCCCCAGGACGGAGGACATCCATGAGGATTTTCCACCCCGGAACAAAAAAAAAAAAAAGGTTATCAATATTGTTATTTGAACTTTTTTCAATAGACTTGTCCAAAAATCTATACTGCTGATTAGTTACACAAAAATGTTGATTTATGTCTGGACTTTAAAAGAAACGGTAACCCCTGAGTCTGTTTCGGCATTTCTTCTCAGAGGTAGTAGAAGCTAGGAAATGCCGACTCCATCTAGTTTCAAAAAATATGACATGTAAAAGTGATTTAATATCCTACTTTCTTGAATATCATTTCATTTTTTTACTATTTATCTTCACAGTTCCAAAATGGCGGAGAGGGAACAAATAGCCGGCGGTTTCAGCAGAGACTACGGAGCGACTGCAGCGGTCCCTAACGTCGGGTTCGCAGACTTTAGTCCCACAGAGCTGTACAACTTGAGTGAAGGCATTGCGGACAATGTGAACACGATCAACAGCGGCTTGAAGGGGCTGGAGAAGATGATGAAGCAGATCGGCGGACCGAATGACAGTGTGCAGTTGAGGGAGAAGATGTGAGTTTTGTTGGATAAGCGACTTTGTTGTTAGGGGTGGAGGGTTTAATGTTAGACTGTTGCTTTGTGCGAGCTAGTCTGTGGCATCACCGGCTTAGTAATACTAGCCTATTATTATCTCACTGTAATGCAACAGTCTCTTCTTAAGTGTGTTCCTTCACTTGGGCCATGACGACTTGGAATTTAAGCAGGTCTCTAAGCCCAAAATGTGTTGTGCTTGTGTGATAAGCAGATATATGATGAAAAAGCTGTCACTTGCGGTTTCAATCGTATCTTTGGTTACTTGCACCGCCTCCTTAAGATAATAAACCTTTTTTTTTTACTAGCTTTTGCCCGCGGCGTCGTTCGCGTTAGAAAGAGACAAAAAGTAGCCTATGTTACTCTCCATCCCTTCAGCTATCTCCACTTAAAAAATCACGTCAATTCGTCGCTCCGTTTTGCCGTGAAAGAAAGACCAACATACAGACAGACAGACAGACACACTTTCCGATTTATAATATTAGTATGGATATTTGTTAATAAATAGTCGCCGATTACTTTTGTATAAAGATGATGGACGAATAACCTTGTTAAGGTTGCAGGGAACCGTTTGATGCAGGCGGGACAGAACTGCAAGTGCTGGAAAAAGTTGGGTAAAGCCTATGTCCAGCTGTGGATGCTTATAGGCTGATGATAAGCATGAAATAAATAATCGTCATGCTACTACCAAAACCCTAATCACCAAAGTTAATAAAAACAACTAGAAATTATATTTTTTTATGGTGAATGGGAAATTATAAATGACTTCTCCCGTCCTGGGCGGGGCGAGAGGGCGTGTCAGACTTTTACTGACTAAAACCCACTCATGTTCCTTTGGTTGCCCTTTATGTTCCGGGGCCACAGTAACATAACTATTCCGCAACCCTGGAGTACTTACACCATGAACTAAGTAAAAACCCTCCACATTTCAGTCATGACACCCAACAAACAGTAAACGGCTCGGTGTCAGCGACGGCTCGCGACATACAACGGTTGGGCGTTGTGGTCCGGCGAGGTGATAAGCCTCAGAAGCTGCAAGTGGAACGGCTCACCCAGGCGTTTAGGGACGCCCTGGCCAAATATTCTTCAGTACAGAAGGTTAGTGAGTTATTCTATTTATTTTTTTGACTGAAGTATTCTCCTGTATTGTGGGTACGTTTACAAACATGTTAGCTTACATGCACAAACAATAGGTGAGACGACTAAAAAAAACTATTTAGTCAGTCAGTTAGTTTAGAAAAAAACTTGGACACGTATTTTTTTCTTTTTTTTTTCGTAAACGAAAAATTACGACGTTACAGTGCGTTGAAGCTTCGCGTTATATCGGATTTGTATCCACGATAACTTTCATGCGGATAAAGTTGCCGTAAAAATATATTACATTTTAATTAATTGATACGATGATACACCTCTTATCCTCCCACTCTTATTACTTATACTGACTTTTAAACACTTTATGAAGGTTTATTATCAACAATAAAATATTTGAATTAAATTCATTACTTATAAAATAATTGCAAGTACTCCTGGACCAATACGGTATTTTACACCATCATCAATTGAAGTACTTTTTATGAACTGTCAAAACGCGATACTCCTGTACATTTTGTATGGAAATGTCACATTATGACGTCACTAAGTGATTAACTCAATTGACAAATTATTTATTGATTTTAAAGCAGATTTATAGAAATTGTGTGTCACATTTATTTATTAACCTTTCGACGACCAAGCGACAGCCGGCTACCGGGCTGCTATTGTCTTTCTATTGTGTCTGAATCACGTGTGTTTTAAAGTTTAATGGTGTAAACTACCCAATTACAGCAAGTATCAGAAAAAATGGCGGCTCACATGCCGCGGCCGGCGCGCGTGCGTAACGATCCGCAGGCGATGGAACAGCAGGCCATCGCTGATGATGAGGAGGCCACGCTCATTGCTAACCAGCAGGCACAGGTAAATAACATGTATTGTTTTTGCCCATAGGGATATTCTACACTGCAAATCTCACTGTATTGGGTGACTGGCAATCGGTGTACGACACGTGATTGTGCTCATGGTAACAAACAATATTTATTATGGGAGCAAAGCCGAAATCGCGAAAAAAATAGCAACTGTTCAGTAGAGTCAGCAAAGCAGCAGCATACTTATGTACACAGGGCCGTCAGATACAGTTTAAGTTTTTTCAAAAACCCACGGATATTTTCTAATATAAATTTAAACTATAGTAGAAAATAACTAGTTCTTCAATTAGGCTAAATTTCATTTGAATGCAGTCATTGGTATTCAAGACAACCTCAATTGAAGATGACGGCCCTGTATACCTATCCACTTTGCTGACCGTACATTAGACGAACATAAATTAATGTGCTGAATAGCTGTTTTTTTTTTCATGAGCACAATGATCGTAAACTAATTACCAGTCAGACTATAGAATTGTGGTTTGCAAAAATAAGAGCATTTATGAGTTGAGCTCGACATTGTAATTTTATTTTATTTTTTTATTAAGAATATGAGTAACTGCTCAAATATTGCTTGAAATTCTTTGATCGACTTGCAAATATTAATAAACCCCTCAATAGTAGTAATTAATACCAGTCTCTATTTCCCCAAGGGGCAAGTCTTCTTACACAGAGAAAGCACGAGCATTGATCATTGATCACTACACTAGCTTGAGACGAAATCAAACGTATATATACATACTACAGATTTTCTTTGTACAAATCAAACTTTTAAGAGTACATTTATCATTCATATACATATGAAAAAAAGTTTCATTAAAACAGACCGGATTCAAAACATATACGAGTACATAAGTGAAAACGCCGCGATATTTAATTCATATTTTAGTTTCACGGGTATACCAAAACATAATTGAGTGTAATAAGATTTAATTGTTGTTTTACTTTAATTTATATTAGTATTTGTTTTGTTATGTGTATATTGATTTATGTAACTGGTCTTCGGCCGTGTAAATAAAATAAATAAATAATCGCAAACCTTAACTTAGTTTTAATTTATTCTCTAACATTCCAGGCGCGTCTAGTACAATTCGAGACGAGCATGTTGCTTGAGAAAGAAGCCTACATAAATAAAATAGAAGCCGATGTTTTGGACGTGAACCAGATAATACAGGAGCTGGCTGATATGGTCAATCAACAGGCCCAGTCTGTCGGTAAGTTGATGCTTTTTACTTGCAACGAATATCCGGCAGTATCCGGTATTCGGATATTTTTACACTGCTTGTTCTTTCGCTATTGGATTCCAGTACGCCTATAACATCACTATTCGGCCAAGTACATTCGGTATCCCTTTATCTGTGGCAATAGTATTGTTTGTCGACCACAGACGAGATGAGTAAACCACAACCTTACCACAGAATTATTTTGAATTATTTATTTATTAAAAAAAATGTCAGCCAGAGAAGTGCAAATTTGGTCACAACTAGATTAAATATTGGAAAACTTCGACCGACTTTAATCACTAATTGGCCAAATATCAAATATTGAGTCACAGTTTAGGCAGAAAACTGAATATTAGGCCACTATTCGTCGAATACCTATTATTGAATTAGGTTTAGAGATACAACGAAAATAGTGAAACATCTAACAAAAAGTTTTGAGATTTTGGTATAAATAAGTGTATAAGAATTCTAACTCTTCTCTTAAATAACCACCATTATTTCCAATTCCAGACACAGTTGAAAGCCACATCGAAGCCGCGAGTGCGAACGTGGAAGCCGGAGTCGACGAATTAGCGAAAGCCGCCGAATATCAACGCAGATATCGCAGAAAAATGTTCATCTTAATCATAATCGCCATAATCATAGCAATCATACTCATCGTATGGGTCGTCAAAGCCTTCAGATAGGTTTACCCTTCTTACCCTATGGATTTGCGAAGGGTAATTACCCTTGAAGAATATGTATCCAATAAAGTATGTTAGGATATGGTGTACGCCCCAGTGAAGGACGCAACGAATAATAGAGGATCTTGAATGTAAGTAAGTTCAAAATAATAATTATTTCATAATAATTGACTTGGATCTTGGTAGTCTTTGTACAGACACATCAAGCTATTACGATCTCTCAAATTTCAACTTTATCTACAAAGCTTTAGGTTCAAAATTAATTGGGAAATTTTGGAGTCTCGGGTAATTTCATATGCTGTTTGTATATTCAAATAAAATTGATATTTTTAATTACCTACAATATTTTTACAACTTTACTTCGATGATGGGTAACAAGAAGCGTTCCCGAAACTGACGCGTAACGGTCAGGGGAATTAAAACCAGCCTTGAAACGTCTTCCGGCTGTTAGAAGGTCAAAGTCGTTTATAAGACTTCCTTTTTGTAACTTTAAAAGCACAGACTTTGAATAATTTTGTACTAAGCACAGGATTTGAATAGAAAATCTCTATTAAGGGACTACGCACATGTATTTTACTTCATTCAGCTTATGTCCATAGAAAACTATGATTGTTCTCTATACACATAGGTAGGGTAGCCAAGTTACTATACCTAATAGCCGGACAAATTAAATGCAATTTGGCCGAAAATTTCGGTAAAATCGTTGGACACCCATCGATATTGAGGATTTTGTGACAAAAAAAGATTTGAAATTAATCTTTTTTTGAATATTAATCTTTCAACGACCAAGTGACAGCCGGCTATCGGGCTGCTGTTGTCTTTCTATTGTGTCTCGAATCACGGGTGTTCGAAAGTTTATATTTTAAAGGCGGACCAGCAATGAGATAGCCCATGTCCGATTTTATCTGAACTCCTAGCAACGCTACACATAGGCTAAATGGGGTTGAATAAATATGCAGAGTCCCTAATTCGGTTTTATTGGTTGCTAGTCGGGAAAGTGGAGGCTTGTTAAAGATTGATGTTAAATAGCATCATATTCGATTATTTATGGCAACTTGCAACATATTTTTCTTGCCATTACAAAATTTTACTACAACAGACGGTTTTTTTTATTAATTATTTTTTTTTAATCTTTCGCCATTTGAAATTGAACTTAGTAATCATGCCGCTAAACATTTCAAATTGTTTTTTAAGTATACGCAACACATATTGGCATGGTATATAAATATTTTATATTTATAAAACACAAATTCATTGTAATTACGGCTATACACGCTGCTAAAACTTACCTAGAAGTCTACTTGTGCAGATATCTATTTATATCCGTTCTGTTATACCATATATGCACAGTGTGCGTAAAAATGCGTTAAGTTAGACTGTCTTTTTACTTGTCCGGTATCGTAGCGTATATGGCGCGTACATTGTCTGAATATTTAAGGGCCATTTTCATTGTCGTTGTTTACGCCCGCATGCGGGGCCAGGCACGCATGCGTACTGCCCGCAACAAACATGGAGCTCTGGGGACGTATTATGACATCTTAAAGCCAGAGTAGTTCCACTGAGTGAACTAGATGGCGCTAGACGACTTGTATAGCTCTGTCTCTTTCGCTCAGCTAACTACTCTGGCTTTAAGATGTCATAATATAGGCCCCTGACCCGCATGCGGACCCAAACACGCAATAAAAAAGCCCTTTTTGTATATCAATACCGAACTACTTAATCTGTGATTTTGGATAATATTTATTATGCTTTTGTTTTGTCTTTTTACTCTATTTCTCAAGAGAGAAAGGGATTCAATATGTGTTGGGCACACGAATGTTGCAGCAACATGTTTTGTGTTGCTAAAAACATTTTTGTGTAACATTGCTCACAATCATAGTTTACATAAAAACATGTTGGTTCAACATTTTTTTATATCACCGAAACGAGCCTAAATTGAATGACATTAGACAACTAAAAAGATTTTATTTTACTATTATGTATGTCATCAAAAAGATAACGTGTTTTGAATATTTGGAAAACTTATGATAAATATTTACTAGCGCTTTGCAGTAATTCATTTAATGGTTTTAATACAAAATTTTGGTAACACTTGTGTGAATCACTAAAGTTTCTTAGATTAATTATTTTCACTTGTTCATGCTAAATTATTACAGCAATACGTATACTTTTGTTAGCATAACTTTATTTAAGAAGTCAGGCGATGTATTATGTGTACCAAAAGGGGCAACTGATGTACAGAAATGATAAAAGAATCATTGAAATAATTAAGGGGCTAAGCTGAAAGAGGGTACCTGCCAAACAATGGCGTATACTGGTTTTTAGACTAGGCAGGCAGGATATAGACAAGAAAAACAGTGTAATTGAAAAGAGAAGCAGAAACAGACTTATAATACGCCACGCCAAGTTAAACATGCGTGCTCTTTGGCCATAATTCACTTGTACTATTATTTAATGCCCGAATACTCAAACGACAATTAGTTTTAAGACGCTCTCAAATCTGTTGCGGGCCTTACTCTATCCCTATTTTTTGGGGAGTGGTAATTTGTCAAATGACTGCTCCCGTCCTGGGTGCGGCGGGAGGGCGTGTCAGACTTTTACTGACCAAAACCCACTCATGTTCCTTCGGTTGCCCTTTATATTCCAGGGTCACGGTAACTATTATAAACATTCCGCAACCCCGGCACTTTATCCCTTTAGAGTGACAAAGACAGCAACAGATTTGAGAGCGTGTTAAAGTTAAGTGACGTTTGAGTATTTAACCCATACTGATTAAAATAGCAGTACTAGATGAATAATTTTGAACATTAATCCTTCGAACACACGTGATTTGAGACACAATAGAAAGACAATAGCAGCCCGACAGCCGGCTGTCGGGCTGCTATTGTCTATTGCTATTGTCGGTTGGTCGTTGAAAGGTTAAAAACACGATATAAACGTGGCGTGGCGAGTTATAAGTCTGTTAATGCACTAAGCGTCGCGTTCGTTTAAAAATGTGTTTACGGGTTCGTTCAATAAATTAAAATAAATATTATAACCGCTGTGTATAAGGCCTTATGTAATGTAGAGAAATATTTATAATTGCGTTATTTATGTATTAATCTTAGTTAGGATTCTATAGTAGGTATATTATTATTAATCAATTTCTGTCAATCTTGTGTTATTTTGTCAACATTCCAAAGATTTTTAAACGGAGTAAATGCATCAATCTAATTGGTTGGTTGACACAAGAAGAGGAATAAATACACATTCAAAACTGTTATGGTGCGATTTCACTTGTCATATTCAAAAAATATTTGCGTGTTTGATGCAACGTAATACGGACCTTATTCTAATAAACTTATAGTTTTTATTACCCTAGTAACGCACTATAAGTTGAAGTTGTTGGTTATTGGTGCAAAATTTTAAACTCTGTGTGTGTTTTCTACAAAGATTAATTTTATTTAAACAACTTTCGTTTAGACAGTTTTCGTTGAAGTTGCCGACTTCGAATAATTTAATATAATCTATCGAAACCTATTGTCACATTATACGTGACAAGCGAACGCATGCCCTGTACACACATAAATATGTGACAAAAATATATTGCACAAAGCACTAAATAAATTATTACCTACTTTGTGTGTTTGTATACTCGTTTATTTAAAAAAATAAGCTCCTATTGTGGATGAAATTTAAAAGAAAAAGGATTAAATTATTTATCGATGAAGTTTAGGAATCTCAATTTTTATTTGTAAGTTTTTGATATGAATTTGTTTATGGTGTAGAGGGCATGCCCGTTTGCTTTTGGCTCATAAAAAACAATCAGATACAAAACACAACACGTGTCATTTTTACAACCTTATTTTTAAGGTCTGGATAATATGGGCTTTAGGACCATTAGGTAAAGCCAAACAACAATTCTTTTACTCGTTATTTGTGTAAATCGCTTTTAGACCTTTCATTTCTATACCAAATATTACATATTCTTTTAATCCCAACTCATTATTCTATAAAAAAAACCCCAAATGTAATAATGTCATTGTAATTAATCGTAGACTTTTAAAGCCCTGTATAAAGTGTATAACTTATATAAATTAATATAAGTATTATAATAATTATTATTATTTTAATAGGCAAGAAGGCTGTAACTCGGTAACTGCACATACGTTCATATATTCATTGTTTTCTTTTGCTGAAAGCGTTAATTTTCACAGACATACTTACATAGACACGGATGTATATCTTTCTTTCAATTATAATTATGATCAAGCCACTAAACACTTATATAACTTGTACAAATACGTGCATTATTTCGCCAATAAAAAATAATATAAACTATTTTATTATACTATAATTATTCATTGTTTAGCAGCGAAAGGCAATTATTTATACAAGTGTCGCCATAATAACATCGTGAGTCTGTGGTTTCTCATGCTTTTAGCAAAAGACGTCATTAACGTTTTATTTTGTTGAATTTGTAAAACATAATTTATAATAAATCTTTGTCATGAATTATTGTTTTATTCTACCTACAATATTTTGTACTTGCTTAAATATAAATAAATAAATATCCTAGGACAACTCACACACGATCCCAAACTAAGCAGATCTTGTACTATGGTAACCAGACAACTGATAAACATGCTTATATAATTTATAAATACATACATAATTATAGATAAATTACACCCAGACACAGAACAAATACATTGCTGACTCGTAGTCGCACCAGCTTATCACACCAGTATGACAAACAGGGTTTTTTTTCTTGTTTGTCACACCACTGATTTTTCCACACCATGTATACGATAATTGCTAGTGCAGTACTTTTATATTCTAATAGTAAGTGTTACTATGCTCATCACACAAAGTTTGTCCTGGGGTGGAAATCGAACCCTCGACCTCCGGCTTAGCAGTCAGGGTCACTAGACCAACAGGTCCGTCACTTGGGTTTTAACTTCAGCACGTTTAGGGGTCTGTCAGTCGTGAGTGTCTCGTCTCCCTTGAGCGTAGAGAGTAAAGGCGTCCATATCTCACATATTGAGCTCAAAAATCTAATAGTTAAAAAAAGTTTCTTTGGGTTGTTACTATGAGCACATTCAAATGTTTATGGCCCTGTCCAGGAGGGCGAATTCGCCGCGATTCTCTCGAGAGTGTTGCGTCCAGAGCCAACGCGTACAGAGCGTACCTACGCGCGAGTCGTATTTCCTTCTCTTTCTCTTTTATACGTGCACTCGCTCTGAAATTCGCGCGAACTCTGGACGCAACAAGGCGGCCCTAGTATCTCGACTCGCGCGCATTACGCGCGAGTCGAGAGTCCGGCGAATTGCACGCGTATTACGCGCGAGTTTATTATTCGCGCGATGCTAGTGGACGCGATGTAATGGTGCCTAGTATCTCACCAACGCGCGAGTCGAATCGCGGCGAATTCGCCCTTTCTGGACAGGGTCTTAGTGGCCACAGTCAAAATAAAATAGTTAAATAAATAAAACCACAGCAATACCGAATCATATCTTTGTATTTAAATAAAACTGACGAACTAGTAGACGAAAAGAACATTGTATCGATAACGACTATTCAAAGTTGCGTTTACATGAATAAGCACGCATTTCTATTTTCATTCAATGATAATAAGAGTGCACAATGTGAATTGGGTAGAATCAATTAAAAAAAATATTTTGTCGTTATTTTAAACGCGTTCTACCGGTCAAAGATGAAAATCATCTATTTTAGGGATGAAATTTTCAAAATACTACTACATATTATTCTTTTAAACACAAATTAATAGGATTGGATTAGACACATTACGTCATACCATAAACTGAATATACCGCTTCCACAGATAAAATAAAAGATCTTACAGAAAAAAAATGTCTATGGCAGTTCTTGTCATCATTGTGCACATATTTAAAAATACTAGGTGTATTTTTGGTCTTGCTCAACCCGCTAGGAGACGATTCTACCCATGAAAACAAACAACTTTTATTATGGAACCAACTCTGAAATCGCGAAAAAAATATCAGCTGTTTCTAAGAAAAGTTCAATGCCCTCCCGACCATAATGTACGAAGCAGCTGATATTTTTTTCGCGATTTCAGAGTTGTTTCTATAATAAAAGTTGTTTGTTTTTATGAGTAGAATCATCTCCTAGCGGGTTGAGCAAGACCAAAAATACACCTAGTATATCTTTTACGTATCAAGAAATGGATTATGGTTGTCTTAAAAAAATAAACTAAATGAACAGTTTATTAGTAATATTGCTTCAGGAACATTTTATTGGGCACCCGTTCATTTATTTAGAAACATTTAGTTTGTGTCAGCGAAGATTCGAGCAGTTTTTTTGAATTAATTGATGAATGAACTTATGAACCATTGAAATAAAGTTGGAAATTGCGTTTATCATATAATTCCTTAAATCATTTATGGCTTGCACAAGATAATAGAACTTTTATTTCTATAACTGTTGTTTTAAAGCTCATTATCAATAATTTAATGAAAACTGATCTCGTCTCTCTCCGACTCTTAATGACATAAGTGATGACACGAAATGAAAATATCACAAATGACAATGAAGTTAGTATAAAAAATACATTTGTGAAAACAATATCGATACTAAACGCTTAACGGGTGCGAATATCTTAAAGAGATCTAAAAAATAGTTTTTAATAATTTCAAAACCGAAATAACATAATTTCGATAGTAATTTACAATCTGACACAAAATAGAAGCAACACTAGCTTTCAACGAAACAAGACTTATTACACATTAAAATTATTATAATATATCTAAAATAAATATTATTGCTAACAGATACTAGTGGAAGATTAAATACAAGATAATTGTTAAAAATAATTAAACAAGAACACATAAAAAAGTCGATAAAGATCTATCGACACAGCACAGGAACGTCACATCACTATGTCAGTTTCTATTTTGTGCCACAATTTATTTAAAACAATGAAAATAAAACAAATGTAATAATAAAGGGGACAGAAACACCAACTTTAACATTAATGCTTAAAAATATAAAAAATTTCGTTTTTTTTTTCTTGAATAATCTAAACACTCTCCTGTTTACAATGGCCTATATTAGCCCCGCGTCGTATAAAAAACATTTCATTCTTATTACGGGTAGTAACACGGAAATTTAGTTATTAGAGAGAATAAAAGCAGTGTTTACTTCTCGCTCACACGCTGATTGTTCGAGCAAGAGGCAAATAGTGCGCCAGCGCAGCTTTTTAGTTGTCATTATCAACTCAAATGATTGATTTCAACATAACTAATAAATTATTCTTATTATTATATCATAAAATAAATGTTTCCGTGCTACCGCTCCCCATAAATACCTACCTACCACTAAAACAAAACATACCAACATCAGCCATTGAAATACAGGAAAAAATAATAAAAATTTAGCCAATATTATGGTAACGAGATAACTTGGACTTCCCAACTTATTCTACAAATAATGCGATTTATTGTCGCCAATTATTAAAAATTACATCAGTTATGTTCATTATTGGAACAGAGTATTAGAATGTTGCTATAATTATATTAGAAATTGCTAGCAGTCAAATGTTTTATTATTTAGGGTAATTTATACCGCTACGGAACTGCAGCTTCAAGCACCCAAATTACACTTTTCATCAAAATAATTGAAACCCACTTAATTCTACAATATGTGTTTTTGTTGTGTGTTGATATAAGAGCCCAGGAAAGGTATACAAGAATTTAAAAAATATTTTACGAAACATATGCTTTAGATGTTACGAATTCGTAACATCCATCAAAAAACAAAGATTACTTTTTTGTGCTTACATGTCAAACAAATAGGTACTTATTACATTTTTTTTTTGGGTTGGGTATCCCAGCCGCAAGTAAAGGTGTAATAGAAAAAGTTTAAACATTTTGTAAACTTCAGATAAATTATTGTAAAACTGACCCTGTGGTAGCAATACTAGTATCTAAAAGCGGTACAATAAGAGTCACTTTATAAAATGTTTTAAAAATTTATGTAATGTGTACTGAACCAATTCATTGATTTTCGTAACGGTGTGGTGGGCCCTAAAAGTTGTATCACTCATAATGCTCAGAAATACCGACTTAGATTCGGAAGTTTTTTATAAAATATCTAAGTATCGGTTACAGACAAATGCAATACGTATCATCATTTTGGTTAAATTTGATTGTAAACCGGGTATTCGAATTCCGTATGAAAATGTCCACCGGATTATTCTGAGGTTTTGTTAAATTTAACTGCTAATAATTTCGTAGCGTAAACACTATACGTGTTATTTTAAACTGCATCAAATTGTTTATTATTTCATAACGTTATTACATTGTTAAAAGCTTAACTAATAAAAAATGGAACACAATAAAATTGAATGTGTCTATTTGATTTTCAACATATCTTGGCACATTTATATATTTTTCTATTCCGGGTAATGTTAAACAACAGTTGCAGAACATTGTTGCAGCAAAGTGGTCACGTGTTACAGCAAAAGTTGCAGCAACGAAATAAAAAACAAACAAAAACAATATTGATGCAGTTTTATTGCTTCTTAAGTGAATTATTGTATTATCCAAACAATGCGAAAGCACTTCGATATGCAGTGAAAAATATAACAAACTATTACTATTCATTCAGTTACATTTGGTTCATCAAAATGCATTTATTTCCTTTCTAAATTATATTTTATTACGTACACTAAGGTGGAATATTCACGGGCGATTAGACGCTTGAAGAAATTTTATATCAATTTTGTACTAGAATCGCACAAAGTAACATAATTTTTTAATTATATGTGAAGCTGGTAGGTATATATTTATACCTTATTGGTGTGTACCCATATGGATAAGGGCTCCACAAAGTTTAGGAAGGCACTATACTAGAAAAGTTTAAAAGGTAATAAATTCTCATTTCTCGAAGACCCTTGGACCACGGGATTTTAAATTAAGTTGGATTGAAACTTTGTAGTGAAATGGTTACATCTAATTGGACAACCGATAATCCGGAGCGAAATTTCCGTCGAAAATGATGCGAGGCGGAATTTTAGTCAAGTGTGGGTATTTTTTCTGACTGTTATTCAGGGCTGTCACATTAAATAAAATTTTCTATGTTCTCAAGGTACAAAATTGTTGCAAAAGTCGTTCTAAACCAATACCAAAATAATTGTGCGATAAAATAACAAATCTCGACGATTAATCGTCCGACCGTCTAAACGCCCGCATCCCAATTACATATCTAAATGATATTAGGTATTCACAGATTATTGTTATACATAAGACAGGCATATGTACAATTTTGTTTGTCAAATTCAGTTAGGATGTGACGAGAAAGTGTAATAATAAAATTATTTTAGGGTGCAGCAGTGGTTTAAAATTCAGTCTTATTTCTGTTTATCTATTTACAAGGGCAGTTTTGGTTTTTAGGAGATTTGGCAAGGGCGGATCCAGGTCAGGTCATTGGGGGTCGTGAGCTTCGGCTAACCTTGACCCTGAGGCCAAGGTCGTAGACTGATACTTACTTACTGTATTTGACTGGACTTCAACTAAAACTGGGGAGTTTTCCTCTTCCAAATTAAAAGGTTTGGACTTCGGACTTTATGACCCCTGAATAAAAGACTAGATCCGTCCTTGTTTAAAAGGATATTATTGTAGGGCATATCATTGAGTTTGTAAGTTCTATAACTTTCATCGTGAGATTCTTAGAGCATCAGTTCATGTTAAATTTTGTGCGTAATTTACAAATATTTATATCAAAATTTATACATTTCAGACAAAGGAACAGAATGGTCTCTATATTAAAATAAGAAAAACTAATTCCATATACATAACATCCGGAACCAATATACGAGACAAAAAAAAACATATATCCTATTAAAATGCTCATAAGATAACAAAAGTTATTATCAGGTAAAGTCTATCATATTTTGATATCTATTGCTTGCTTCAACACTAGAGGAAATAAACTTCAAAGTAAAAAGAGCAATGAAATACAAAAATAAAATACTACTATGCAAGGTCTCTCGTCACATCACTAACATCCCTAAAAACGACAATTTGACAATTTGGTCGCATTTATTACAAAAAATAATACCGTCAGCAGAAAAACTACAATTTTTAAGTAAAATATTTTTTATTGCAGTTGTGTTCATCTATTTATCACAGAGACCGTCTAAAAGCATACCCTATTATTTTTAAACTATTGCTTTTATTAATAAAGCATGTATTCGAGTCTTTAATATTTTATTGCAAAGAGTATATTGTGATACTAAGAACCACTTATTCTAATAGCTCGTACTTTTAACTAAGAATTATTTCTCTCTGTCGCACGTCTGAGAAACTATGAGTGCAAGAAAGAGACAGGTAGCTAAAGCAAAGTACTTGCTAAGGTTTATTTATCTCGACCTCATACGATTTGATACACTGATTAGTTTCATGAACTTACTTAAAATTGACGTTGAACAAGTAATTTCACTACAGAAATATAAATACACAAATAAGATGTGAATGATAGGTAAATTCCTTCCACAAAAGTAAAATTTTGTTTGACTACCCATAGTGGCTAAATAAATTATATTTTTGTCAAAATTAAAAAAATATGACGGTAATCGATTTTGAACGCCGAAAAATAGTAACAAATATGATAAAAAAATAAATTTAGCAACAAAAGATCTCACGCAATTTGATAACAAAAAAATAGCCAAATTAAAACAAAAACCGCCAACAACTTTAACACTTTAATTTTTATTAAAATTTTCTTTATTTTTTGATAATTTCTGCTGACGGTAAAACAACTATGACTTACTACTACCGCAGTTTCGCTTGGCGTTGTTGCCAGACCGCGTACTTCGAACACGCTGTGTCTATCATCTGGTTCATATGTCGCGTTAAAGTTGTCGCTAGGGGGGTCAAGTCACGTAGCATTTTTTCCTGGTAAAAAAAGTTTTCGTTGTAATATGAAAAAAAAATATTCGCGTACAGTCAGGCAGTCAATCCATGTAATACACTGGTATAAATCGATTAGACTAGAAGCTGACTTCGACATTAGCTGGGAAAAAGGCTAGGAAGATAGTGATTAAGTGATGACAAATTATTCTAAGCGAAGCAAGCCTTCACATGTCGAATTTTTGAGGCAGATATAGTACTAGAATTTGAACGTACCGAAAAAATGAAAAGGAATATCTAGTCGCAATTTCAGCGCAATGAAATTCAATATTTATAGTTATTGAGAGGTATTTTTGAAACGAAATTAGAACGTTAATTATTATTTAGTAGTTAATTTAAAGCTAAGGTAAGGTCCACGGCGTGAGCAGTCTCGTTAAAAAGTACAAAAGTGTCACACAATTTTAAACTATTGCCTGACACTTTGACCTTAAACTATACTACGCTTAAACTATCCTGCAAACTTAAGTTAGAACTGTAAAACCACTTATATAAAAGCCCATTTTGAATCAAAATTTGAAAACTCACCTCAAAAGGCCTCAATTTAACATTCCTAAACCTCAGCAGTGCCTCGTAGAACTTCTCAGCCCTCGCACTGGTATCCTCCGTGTCTGGCGGAGCGCCGGGCTGAGGGAAACAACGCCACAGCTCTCTGAGTAGCTCGCCTCCAGAAAGATAGATACGATGCAGCTCTGACTTCACGTCGGGTGGTATTAGTTCTGAAAATAACGGTTTTGTATAAATAACTTAAGTTGCAAATTGATTATAATTGTATGTATGTTAGATTAAGGTATTTATACATGGGCGTATGCAGCCTGAAATAAAGTGATTCTATTCTATAAGTGAGTGCTTCACTAAACCGTCGGTTTCCGCTATATTACCGTAACTACACGGTTATGTTACCGTCACACATTGGTGCCGATTCTCTTGTTCAGAAACTTAACTAAATTTATGTTAAGTGCATCTTTCTCTTTTCATTTCATTAAGAATAGGACAGAAGATAAAATATTAGTTAAGTCCTGTCCAATTTAGACACTTCCCCAGATAATTTAGACGCGATTAAAAAAATGGCGACTAAATATACACCAATTTTTTTCAGGCGCTGTCGAATTTGACAGGATTAAACTAAAATGTATCTTCTGTCCTTTTCTTTAAGAAATGGAAAAAGAAAGATGCATTTTACTTAAATGTAGTTAAGTTTGTGAACAGAGAATCAGCACCAATGTGTGCAGAAAAGAGACAGAATGATAATGGTGTATTTTAAGTGGATTTAAAGCAATGCTACATTTCGAGGAGTGACTTGACCTCTGAGTAGATGCACTGAAGCTAAGAAGAAGTATTAATCCTGGAAATTAGGCCCGAACTGCACCAAACTGAATAACGCAAAAACTAAGTGGTGCAATGTGGAAATAATGCAAGCTGATTGGCTGAGCAAGACAACTCCGCACATCACCACCTTGGTGAAGTCCTGAAAGCCTTATTATTTATCTCTTTATTTGTACAAAAAAGATTGCATGTAACATTTTTTTTATTTTTACAATGTGGGTACATTAATTTTATTACACTACCTTCTCTTCACTTTTATTAATTTCGAGCGAGCCAAGTGCAGCAGGCTCGTAGCTAGCGAGCCGATGATTTCGGATTTTACTCGTAGATCTTTGTCAGCTGTTACAAGACAGAAGCCAGAAAGTGTGACAATCTAGGGAGTTACTTACTCTTTACTTATTGTTGTTTACTAACTGGGCTGTGGAGATTGGGGCAGTCGCTCTGTGTAAGCTGCATCCGGTAAGACTGGAAGCCGTCCCCAGTGATGTTTGCTGTGTAGTTAGTGTAGCTAGCCCCGAGGAGTGGATGATACTCACGTGCCATGGACGCGGCGTGGTGGTGCCTCATGAGCGCGCCGCCCGGGCTGAGCTCGCCCAGCGCGCCGACGCACGCGCCCGCGCTCACACGCACTGGCCGCGCGCACTGCTGCCCGCTCGACCACGCCTTCACCATACAACAACATTAGTACCGGAATTAGAAAGTTTTGAACAACAACTGTTTCTAAGGCATTGGTCGTTCTCATCCGCTGCCCGTGCCTACACCACGGATACAACCCCATTACAACCGGAATTAGAAACTTTTGAACAATTTGTATCTAAGGCCTTGTTCGTGCTCATCCGCTGCCCGCGGCTAGCAGGCCTAATCCACGGATACAACACAATTACTACCGGCTTCCCTTTCAAAGTTTTGAATAACTGTATAGAGCTTTAAAAGGCTGATTTAAATAGATGCAATAGATGGAGCCAGCATCAATGTATGCCAGGTGCTAGATCAGCATATTGCAATCCGCTAGTCAGGATTACAACGTTTTGGAAAGATTATAATTATTATAAAATGGAACCGTAAAAATGGATAAGACCACAAATCGAAGTCGTTTACGCAGATTACAGTAAAGCTTTTGACAGAATAGATCACAGCATTCTTAGAACAAAAAAAGCTTTTTAACAATGGTATTAGAGGAGATCTTCTTCGATGGTTTGTGTCATATCTGGAAAACCGATCTCAAGCTGTAGTTATTAGTAACTATATGTCGTGCTGGGTTTCAGCTCCTAGTGGTGTAACCCAGGGTTCTTCGATGGGTCTTTTGCTTTTTATCATCTATGTCACCGACATTGACTTGTGTTTCCACCATTCAAATCTACTTTGTTTTGCTGACGACATAAAGATATTCTCTGCAATATCGTCAGATCATGACATAGATGCTCTCCAAAGTGACTTGGCGCGATTAGATGAGTATTGCCTGACTAATAAATTAGACTTAAACGCTGTTAAATGTTCAGTGGTCTCGTTCAGCAGACAACGGATGCCTCGCAATACAACTTATAAACTTAAAGGGCAGCTATTGCCGAGATCTAGAGATTTGTTTCTATCCGTGAGAACCTGTAATTGGCTTAATGTCTCTTATATTGTTTTTATCCTTTTGTTGTAGCTGTTGGTTCTCCTAAGAATAAATAAATAAATAAATATTTTTTTGGTAATTATAATATAGTCGAACTGTCGGTATTTTAACTACTAGGTACCATAAATTATAAAATCCTACGACAATCTGTGTAAGAATTCAAAGATGCACATTGCTCGTCTATATACCAGTCTAGAACTTCCGACACTGTTTATCGTATGTTTGCTTACAGTGATACATTCATATTCATTTTATTTATTAACAAAATAAATAATAATAAATATCCTGGGACATCTTACACACGGCCATCTGATCCCAAGCTAAGCAGAGCTTGTGTTATGGTAATCAGACAACTGATATACATACTTATATAATTTTAAATACATACATATTATAGATAAATAACACCCAGACACAGAACAAACAATTATGCTCATCACACAAAGTTTGTCCTGGGTGGGAATCGAACCCACGACCTCTGGCTTAGCAGTCAGGGTCACTGACCACTAGACCAACAGGCCCGTCAAAAAATATTTTGTAATTTACGGTTTAAAAGTTGAGTATAAAGTCTTTTTTAATATTAAATATCTAAATTGAATTAAAAGGAGACTTTTGTTTAATATTTACATTTGGGGTTCCCCAAGGTACTCATTTAGGACCGCGTCTTTTTTTCCGCGAATTTTTATTTTGTAATCATTTTTTTACTGTAATATTACACGAGACATCAGCAGTTTATTAGTAGCTAATGATAAACTTTTACTTACTTGACATATCGACGCCAGTGCAGATAAAGGTGGTGGGTTGTTTGTATGTGTGTGTGGTTGGTGCGTCTGAGTCGATGGACCCAGGAGATACCGTTCTATCTGTAATGACAATAGCATAGCATTTATAAACATAAAATATCAGGACGGAGAAGAACTGTGCTCCTTCAATAAAAAAGAACTGAAAAGTAGTGAGGCCTAATTTGCTAACTTTGACATAAGCACATCTTCACAACTCAAATTCAAGATAACACAAAGCAAGACATTAAAAAAGTCATATCAACAAATATAGAATACTAGCTTTCGCACGCGCGAATGTCGATACTTCCATACCCTTACCCCAATTACCCCCTTAGTGTTGAAATTTCGAACCACAGCCCAAACCGTTGGTTCACGAGACATGAAACTTGCAGGGTGTGTTCTTTGTAAAGAGTAACTCTTTGCGCGTTGATATTTTAACAGTTAGTCAAGCAGTCAGTCAGATTACCATTTTACTGTAGTATTTTTACTATAGCGACTCAACAAAAAATAAACCATATCAATATAAAACCAGAATATTTAACCTTCGCAACCACAGTCGTAATTGCTACAAAGGAAAACATATAAAAACTTCGTAACAAAACAATGCCTAAAATGTTTCATATCGGAAAACTCAAAAAGAAAGCATACAATAAAAAAAATACGTTACTTAAAAGGTCACAAATTTTCATAACAATTCTCAAAACGAAGGATTCGTTTACAGAGCTGTTACGAAACTTTGTAAACTTTTATAAAGGACCTCCCCTTACAGAGAATTACCAAAGAAGGTAAAATTAAAATAAATGTGATACAACCATTGAGTTATAATGTACTACGTACTAGAGGAGCTATCTCAAACAAAATATGGCGCGTAATTTGGTGACAGCTGAGCATGCGCAGTGCAAGCAGGTGCCATAGATAACACCAATGCGCGCAGATGCGACATATTTTTGAAGTCGACTTCTATAGACTTCTTTAATTTTATGTGCATTATGGGTATCGTTATAGAAATAGTTATATTTAAAATAAGAAATGTATTACATAAAATTATGTGGAAAATAATAATATAACAAAATAAAATAAAAATGATTGAAAGGGTAGTGAGGGAGTGTAGTGTCGATTGTGTGAGTTGAGTATTAAAGTGTCGGTCAGTGTATACGTGGAACTTAGCAGAGGCAAAATTAGTCGGGAAGTCGTGAATTTAGAAGATACATAAGTATTTTCAGTTGCCTCACAATATCTTTCATGATATAATAATTAATATTCGTGAATATTCTATTGGCAATCACGTGACTTTACTGCGATTCTTCTGAATAAATTTAATCCATAATTCTCTAGTACTAGGACACGGCCAACGAAACCTTAAAAAATATATATATATTTAATAAATAAAAAATATTAATATTACTTAATACATTTTTTCTTATGATTATTAATAACATTTTCTTGTTCGTTATTATTTAACGTTACCCGACGAGTGTCCATTCTGCGCATGCAACAAATATTTTACTCTTTGATATTAACTCGTTGACCGATTCAAAAATATAACAATAGTTTAAACAATTAAACTTTGCACCCGTGTGCAAACAACATGGCCGCCGTCGAGGTGACTCGTCATACTTTCCAAATTACAAATAATAAAATTAATTTAGGCATGTTTTAAAGATAATATTTTGAACTTATTGGTAAAAATCACTCCTTGAATTTTATTTATATTTCTCAAGCTGTTTGAACAGTATCTCAATGCACACGAAGGCATATTTTTGAACAAAACTTTGCACTCGAAATCGTCTAGCTGCTGCAAGCGCTCGGCATAGACTAAGTGAGTTAGGGTGCATGCACTCTAACTCGTGTTACAAAAAATTTAGTTGAGGTGACTCCTCTAGTACGTAGTACATTATAACTCAATGGATACAACAGGGCTTTTTTATGGTAATGTTTGAATGGGGGTCACCCATTCACCATTTTCTCATCGTCGAGCCCGTTGCGTTATTGTTCTCAATCAACGAACAAATTTTTGATGACTGTAATTTCTTTTCCGATTTAGATAATAGTTATACATGTACTTGATGGGCCTATGTTATAGACTTATAACATACTATATATATCCCTATCAGTTTAGGTAATTAACTAAATGTCTTTATATCTAAGGATTGCGTTAAAAATCATATCAACATTGTTTCCATTTGGTTTCTTACCTATAGTCAGTTTAGAATTAAGGCGAATACGAAATTACTATACAACATTCACACGACTTTTCTAGATTTATATTCAATCTAATCTCTTTTCCATATGACACTCCAAGACAGAACAAAACTATGCAACGGCAAAAAGAAATTATTACGATTGTGAGAAGTCTATATTGTCTATCAGTTATTACCATGGATTAAAATTAACAATAAATACTAGGTCCGGTTTCACTTCATTAGTGAAAGCCTGCCTTTCCGGCTGGTTGTTGGGTATGTTACACGTTGCGTGCTGCACGTTTCTGAATTCCCTCCCAGTTTTAAATTAAATCAAAAACATATAAGAGTTCTCACCTTAGACAATTTCAATTCCTGTGCGTCTTCATTCCCCTTTTTATCTTCTAGATCTTCATAATGTATCTTCTCTAATATTCTCTTCTTCTTATTAGGTTGTTCCGTGCTTTCTTCTGCCGTTCTCTTCTCGGCTACTCCATTAGATTCTTTGACACCGTTCTCAACAACTTTGTTGTTATTCGTCGTTTTATTACTACTGTTATTATTATTATTACTAGAATTTGTTTTATGACTAGCTTTGAGCACCTGGAAGAGGAAAATAACTTTAGAATTACATGAATATTTTGCAGTTTATGTAATGGTTGTCAATGTAACCAATTAAAAGGAAGCTCCTGCCCATCCTAGGAGTTTGATTAAGTGGTTTATCCTTGAAAGAGTAACAGGCTGATAGAAAAATGTTACGTAATTTTTTAACTCAGAACATTTTCATGCACTTATGGATTAAAACAACATCAACTTTCTGACTAACTGGCCAGTTAGCTAGAAAGTTGAAGCTAGTAGTTTATCTAAAACGTGGCTTAATGTCTATGGAGAAGAACAAGCAAGTAACTCTAAGGCTAAGCAGACAGATTTAATTTCGCGTTTCAATTTAAGATGGTATTGGATTAGCTTTACTTGTTGCCGGAAAGCCGTTTTTGCTTAGGGCCGGGCTTAAAAATACTTTCAAAGATACTAAAGATTTTGCCGTAAGTACAGCTTTACTGTTGCCTGAAACCCGTTCTTTGTTTGGAGCCAGGCTTAAAGAAAGAAAAAACATTTATTTCACATAGCAGTGTCGGTATGATGGTTAAAATAAAGACACTTTTGTCTTTAAAATTATCTGACTGAAGATGTTTTGTTCACACAAACCATAATAGAGTGTTGGTTGAACCGCTTAATCATGTTTCTGTGTATGGAGGCGTTGTCCCCTCTGTCCTTCTCCGGTGCTGTATCTTCTTCCGATGGTAGGAGAGGAATGTTTTCCGTGAATTGGGGGAGGTCCACCTAGAAGAAAAAGTAAGATAAATGTACTTAAATAAAAGAAAATGATGATTTTAATCACTATTTGAAAAGGACGCACATTTTTTTTTATAAAGTATCAGCATAAATTCGTAATAGGGATGTTGACTACATCAAAAGAATGACATTCTGTTTAGTCCGTCTGTTAGACAGTCCAAAAATAATGGACACATATTTTTTGCTTGATCAAATTAATAACAAAATACAAAGATAAAGAGCATCAAAGTTCCGGAGAGGGGGCTTGTGACGTCACTTCTGAGTAAAAATTGTACAAAGGCGTGACGTTTCACGAAACTTCAACGCACTGTATTGTCGTCATTTTCTGTTTACGAGAAAAAAGAAAAAATACGTGTCCCAAATTTTTTGATTATCTAACTGACGGACTAATTACTTTTTAGGGTTCCGTACCTCAAAAGGTAAAAACGGAACCCTTATAGGATCACTTTGTTGTCCGTCTGTCCGTCCGTCCGGCTGTCAAGACCCTTTTTCTCAGAAACGCGTCGAGATATCAAGCTGAAATTAATATCACATACTCGGGTCTGCTATCTCTTAAAGCAGTGAAAAAATCAAGTTTTTAAATCAACGCAATAAAAAGATACGGCGGTTTATATTGCAAATTTGGACATTTGCAAGGAAATCAAAACCTATAGGGTACTTCCCATTGACCTAGAATCATGAAATTTGGCAAAAAGCAAGGTCATGTAGCACAAGTAAAGGGAAAACTCCGAAAACCGTAAATTTGTAGTTAGTTCACACCAGGCGTCCGTCTGTCCGTCTGTCTGTCAATAACCTTGTTCTCATAAACGCGTCGAGATATCAAGCTGAAATTAATATCACATACTTAGGTCTGCTATCTCTCACAGCAGTGAAAAAATCAAGTTTCTAAATCAATGCAATAAAAAAATACGGCGGTTTATATTGCATATTTAGATATTTTCAAGAGAATCAAAACTCAAAACCTATAGGGTACTTCCCATAGACCTAGAATCATGAAATTTGGCAAAAGGCAAGGTCATGTAGCACAAGTAAAGGGAAAACTCCGAAAACCGTAAATTTGTAGTTAGTTGACATCAGGCGTCCGTCTGTCCGTCTGTCTGTCAAGAACCTTTTTCTCAGAAACGCGTCGAGATATCAAGCTGAAATTAATATCACATACTCAGGTCTGCTATTTCTCAAAGCAGTGAAAAAATCAAGTTTCTAAATCAACGCAATAAAAAGATACGGCGGTTTATATTGCATATTTAGACATTTACAAGGGAATCAAAACTCAAAACCTATAGGGTACTTCCCATTGACCTAGAATTGTGAAATTTGGCAAGAAGCAAGGTCATGTAGCACAAGAGTAAAGAGAAAACTCTGAAAACCGTAAATTTGTAGTTAGTTCACATCAGGGGTCCGTCTGTCCGTCTGTCTGTCAAGAACCTTTTTCTCAGGAACGCGTCGAGATATCAAACTGAAATTAATATCACATACTCAAGTCTGCTATCTCCCAAAGCAGTGAATAAATCAAGTTTCTAAATCAACGCAATAAAAAGATACGGCGGTTTATCCATACTAATATTATAAATGGGAAAGTGTGTCTGTCTGTCTGTCTGTTTGTCTTTCTTTCACGGCAAAACGGAGCGACGGATTGACGTGATTTTTTAAGTGGAGATAGTTGAAGGGATGGAGAGTAACATAGGCTACTTTTTGTCTCTTTCTAACGCGAGCGAAGCCGCGGGCAGAAGCTAGTATTGCATATTTAGACATTTTCAAGGGAATCAAAACTCAAAACCTATAGGGTACTTCCCATTGACCAAGAATCATGAAATTTGGCAAGAAGCAACGTCATGTAGCAAAAGTAAAGGAAAAACTCTGAAAACCGTAAATTTGTAGTTAGTTCACATCCGTCCGTCCTCCCGTTCGTCCGTCTGTCAAGACCTTTTTTTTTCAGAAACGCGTCGAGATATCAAGCTCAAATTAATATCACATACTCAGGTCTGCTATTTCTTAAAGCAGTGAAAAAATCAAGTTTCTAAATCAACGCAATAAAAAGATACGGCGGTTTATATTGCATATTTAGACCTTTTCAAGGGAATCCAAACTCAAAACCTATAAGGGTACTTCCCATTGACCTAGAATCGTGAAATTTGGCAAGAAGCAAGGTCATGTAGCACAAGTAAAGAGAAAACTCCGAAAACCGTAAATTTGTAGTTATTTCACTAAAAAACAAATTAACGGAACCCTCGTTGCGCGAGTAGAACTCGCACTTGACCGGTTTTTTTTTGTCATCTCGCCTATTGTGTAAAGAACGATAGAACGAAGAAAGAACGATATTTGTGTTACGAAGGCGAAATACATTTCGCACGTTTTGTATTTGCTGTCCCATATATTTTTCTAATTTGCGCGCGTTTTATATTTGTCATACAGTTCATCATACAATGTTCCTGATCGATCTTTTATTTATTTATTTTATTTATTTAAACTTCATGCACAAGCGTACAAGGGCGGACTTAATGCCTTAGGCATTCTCTACCAGTCAACCCAGAGTTGATGAGATATAAACATGGCAGGTGCATTATTTATAACAATAAAAGGACACAAACTTACAGAAAAACAAACAAAAAAATAATAATTAAAACACATAATTAAGTGGGTAGTCTTAAAACTAACACAATATGATTTTTAATTTTCACTTTTAGTGATTGCAACATTTACAATCACTTTTTGTTTCTAGAAATTAAAGTGCAACTTTTTGGCATGGTTTGCAGAGAACAAACAAACTCGTTTTGAATAGATGTTATATAATATAAAAGAAATATAATGTACTTACAGTGAGATCTAAAGTCGTGTGTTTCATAGCAGATGCAATAGCTTGGTCATCCATTTTGGCACATTCTCCAAACAAATCTTTGCTAGACGATGAGGCGATGCGGTCTCTGTATTAGAACATGGAATTTGTATTTCTACTTTTCGAGAGTCGAATATTCATTCAAAATGTATTGCCGGTATCGATTATTTTATCGATGTTAATATTCCTTAGTAAAAAAATTATATAAACTTTTGGAATTAAAATCTCAATAATATCTTATAATTTGTTAAGAATTAAAAATATATTTTTTGAATATTGCCGAATATAGTTTCAATTAGAAACTTAACTATATTTTGATTATTTTATTTTTCATTATTATAAAATGAAAATATTTATATTTTTTCTATAATTCATATTATTCGATCAAAACATGGCACCCATGACACTATTGTTACAAGATCAACGAACACTATCTAAATTTGCGATCAATAAACGCATTGGCACTACATGCCACAATACAGACAGACCAAGTTATCTGTGAACTGAAAGAGGGCGACACTGTCTATTCAGAGTTGCAAAGAGAAAGAGTACACTCAAATGAAGTCAAATGTATGACTGAAATGTCATGTCAGCCGTAGTTCCAATTTTAGCTATTTCACAGATAAGTTGGTAAGAAATACTCACCTATGAAAATAATGAGATTGAAAAAACTTGGTCCAGAACTCTGCCTCGGTCATTTTATTGGGTACGTAATCAATGTGTTTCTTTCTGACAGCCGGGTACGTTTTAAATATGGCGTCTATTATATCCTGTGTGAGATTGTATTTGAGACCGTTGCAGCCGTCCGTCTGTGGCTGGATGTCCGCTAAAAACGCTCCGGACACACCTGGAAATAAATTAAGCTTTTGAGATTAAGTTTGTTGGTCCTTCCCAACCTTAAGTTTATAAATAGAAAAAAATCTTTAATTCAAATATGTTCCAATATCCGTTTAATATTACTCAGTCTTTTTTGTGCCGCATCGGCCACAAGTACATGAGTAGCAACCGGCAAAATAAGCATAAAAAAATCTTTAATGGCAGGTTAACTCTAATATATAATTAACATAGGAAAGCTCATAAAATTGAAGTATTATTAAAAACTGAAAAGAACTTTTGTAGACTAAATAAGGCAAATATTAACATTTCCAATCAGTATCTAAAGCAAGCAAAGCAAAAAATTATAGGACAAAAAGTAACAAATTGTAATTGATTTACAGAATTAACGACAATAATAAATCACCAACCGGTTGATTATTAGTGAACACGCGCTTTGTAGTTAGCCAGTAACATTTTTAAAGTCAGTTACATATAAAAATCGGAGATTAAATTCTGTAGAAAACATTTTTATTAACTTCAAAATAAAACAAAAACATACCAGCCTCCTGCTTAACATTATTAGATTCCGTATAATTCTTCAGAGTGGGTGTATTCCAGTATTCTTCGCTATTTATCACCTTTGATATCACCAAGTCTTCATATAAATGCTTCAATGTAGGGTGTAAGGATAGTAGTCTGAGAAATAATTATAAGAATATTATATCAAGCAACAGTGCTACAGGAATCAATAAATGTCAGAAGACTCAAAAGAAAACTCATATTGTACTTGTATGTTAAAAGACCCCAATCTAATAATAAAACACAGTTATCTCATTAAAGGAATATTTTTTTTGTTTGTTTGTATTACAGTTGTGTCCTTTTAATGTTCTTTTATTTTATGCACCTTTTTTTTATGGTGAGTGGGAAATCATCAAATGACTGCTCCCGTCCTGGGTGCGGCGGGAGGGCGTGTCAGACTTTTACTGACTAAAGCCCACTCATGTTCCTTTGGTTGCACTTTATGGCCCCAGGGTCACAGTAACTATTATAAACATTCCGCAACAAGCAATATAATAATTCTCTCAGAATAAGGGTGACATATTATTGAGGAGGGGTTTTGAGGCAAAATATCCAAAAGGCACCCAACCCAGCATTCGTAGGAAACTATTACTTATTATATTTTTTAAACTAGCTGGACTCATTTCTTAACCGAGTAGAGAAAAGCCAAAACAAACTCAGGGATAAACTCTCTTAGGGATAATCAAGTGTAGAAAAAAAAAAGTCTAGTCCATACTAATCCATACTAATATTATAAATGGGAAAGTGTGTCTGTCTGTCTGTCTGTTTGTCTTTCTTTCACGGCAAAACAGAGCGACGGATTGACGTGATTTTTTAAGTGGTGATAGTTGAAGGGATGGAGAGTAACATAGGCTAGTTTTTGTCTCTTTCTAACGCAAGCGAAGCCGCGGGCAGAAGCTAGTATTATAAATGGGAAAGTGTGTCTGTCTGTATGTTTGTCTTTCTTTCACGGCAAAACGGAGCGACGAATTGACGTGATTTTTTAAGTGGAGATAGTTGAAGGGATGGAGAGTAACATAGGCTACGTTTTGTCTCTTTTTAACGCGAGCGAAGCCGCGGGCAAAAGCTAGTTAATAATATAATAAAACATTATGAATTTTATTTTAATAAACCACTAATTTACTTTAAATTCTCCGGTTATCTATAACTACGCAGTGTTAACACTACAGAGTGGTGAAGGATTATAAATAGAATTTTAAAACCTACTCTTATTTTCAGAAACACTATGTCATTGTCAGATGTGACCTCTATCATGTTCTTGTATTTAATTTTAACCTAAAGATGTAATTGTCTGACATTTTCAACATATTTACTGCAATGTCAGTGAGAGGTTGCAATTAATGCTGTTCAGTTATTTTTATCTTAAAGTTTCGACTGCATTTTGGACTTGGCTAAAAAAATACATTTTGTTAAAATGTATTTTTTTAAGGAATTGGTATGGTTTATGGATCAGTGTTTTAAAATGCTATAAAAATGTTATCTTCCAAAATATATAAACCATAACACACTTTTAAAATGGGATAATTATTATGATTGATTTCACAATAAATCATCCATACTAATATTATAAATGGGAAAGTGTGTCTGTCTGTATGTTTGTCTTTCTTTCACGGCAAAACGGAGCGACGAATTGACGTGATTTTTTAAGTGGAGATAGTTGAAGGGATGGAGAGTAACATAGGCTACTTTTTGTCTCTTTCTAACGCGAGCAAAGCCGCGGGCAAAAGCTAGTAAGTAATATTCCAACTGTACTGGAGACTTGATTATACCACTATTAATAAAAGTGCTGCACTATTTATCTAATTAATTGCATTCCTAAACTGGCAATTAATTTGATTCATGTGTAAACATAAAAAAATGCTGTTACAATTGAATTTAAATCTACATGTTTATGCATAAAACTCTTTCATATGATGGTACATGGAAGAATTGTTACTCCTAAATGGAAGGACAGACTTAGATGATATTTTAGGTGTATTATCGCTCATATTACCCGGATGTGGATCAATCAAACCCAGCACATCAATCAGGATCTTACATTTTTAAAGCATTCATAACTTTTAGAACAAAACATATAACTTTATAAGGCCGTATACAGAATGAAAGCTGGAAACTTATAAGCGCTTACCGACGCTTGACAGCGCTGGTAACCCGCGCAGAAAAATATATGAACGCTAACCGATAAGCACTGAACGGTGGCGACAAGTTCCGACAAGCTCTAACACGCGCTGGTCAGCGCTGGGCGCTGCCATTTTAAATTAATAAACAACTGCAAGCAAATCATTCCGACATTTTGCTTAGTCTGCCTCAACCTGCTTCCTTTGTGTAGAACGGATCAGCGTTGTCAAGCGCCAGTAAACGCTTATAAGTTTCCAGCTTTCTTTCTGTATACGGCCTAACAGAACAACCAAATACCTTGATTTCATCTCCAGTTCCCCATCAATCTGTCTCTTAAACTTTGGCAGTAAGTTTTGCAGTAACATCTTCACCTGATCTCGGTCCTTAGCCTGTGCCTCCGCTCCCGCCGAGTTAACGAAATGAAACGTTGAACATGTGCCATCGTGTAACACTACTTGCAATTGCACTTTTGGTTTTCCTGCTGGGGATATTTTTTGTGCTGAAAAGGAAATTCATTTAGGAATATTTTTAATGTTTTATTTTAGTTTTATGGAGGTAAAAGTGAGTTGTGGGATAAAAGTAAGGAAAAATGGTTCAAGATTATAGATATTGTGGTTTGATGGATATAGAAAAAATAAACAAACTGGCCTCCTGCCAGTCAGGTAGATAGATGAATAAATAACAACAGAGGGGGAGGTGGGAGAGCAGTGAGCCACCCCCACCTAGTAAGAAGAATTAATTTAAAGATTTAAAATAATTTTAAATTGTGCTAGAATCACTGCATCAAACACATCCTGTAGAGCCATGCAAGAGGCATTTGTTCAGCAGTGGACTGAAACATGCTGAGAAGATCTTTAAACCTACGAACACATGCGATTCAACCAAAAACAATAAAAAGTCAATAGCAGCGCTACAGCCGGCTATCACTTGGTTTAGTTTTATAATAAACCTCTGACAGGAATTGTCTAGGAGATGGATGGAATGTTAAAATGGTAAAGCTGTCTCCGCCAAAAGACTCTACGAGTCTCAAAAATAGATAGTAAAATCATTAGACATAGTGTTCATTTAATATTGACACCACATCTGTATTTTTTTTACCTACCTATGTTCTACAAATAAAATATCTGATTCTGATTCTGAAAATTGTTGAATCAGATAAAATTTCAAATTCAATAAATTCAAATTTTATTAGAAGGCAAGGGCATGAAGTTGAGGTAGGCACTGCCTCCTTTATATACAAAACTAGCTTTTGCCCGCGACTTCGTCCGCGAGGAATAATAGTTCCCGTTCCTGGGGGTTTTCCGGGATGAAAACTATCATATGTCCTTTCTCGGGTCCCAGACTATATCTGTACCAAATTTCATTCAAATCGGTTCAGTGGTTTAGTCGTGAAGAAAGAGACAGACAGACAGACAGACAGAAAGACAGACAGAGTTACTTTCGCATTTATAATATTAGTAGGGATTTTACGCATTTGTCACCTGGTTTGGTGGGTTTTGTCAACTGGGTTTCTATCCTATAAAGGTATGTACCAATGGCAATCACTGGTTTTTATTTTCATCACTAAGAGGGGACTACTCCTATACCCTAAATGACTCCCAGAAATCTGTGCAGGGTCTAGTGAGAGTGGGGGATGGTAGGAGTAGGTTTAAGTCATACATGCACAATGGCCCACTCATGAGGTGAATTGCAGACAAGCCCTGTGAAAATAAAACTAAAACCTAACACTGAGGCAGGAAAAAGCTTCTTCTTTATGGACCTCCTTCTGGGAAACTAGTTTCTACACATAGTCCGTGAATTGGGATGGGATCTTAGGTCTGCACCCCTTTCTGATATACTCTTCTAGTATTTTACAGTGTTCAGTCATATTATATCACTCTTTTACCTTTACTATTTTTTAACCACCAGATTATGTCATTAAACTAAAGTGGTTTTATTAAAATTGTATTAATTAGTATGTATTTTAATGACTACAAATGCCCAAGATTGGATTAAAGACATTATTATGTCATCACCACAACTGCAGTTTCTTCTGCAAAACTATATGAAATAGCAACTTGCAATAATTAACCCTACATATATCCTAAACAGTACCGAAGAATTCTAGTACAAACAAAAATGAAGATGATTCATCTTGTTCAAGGTCGTTTTTGATAAACATGATGATAGAGACATGTTTATACCTGTAAGCACTATGAAACAAGACCAATTAATAGTTTATAAATGTACAAGGCCTATTCTGCCTCCAGAATTTTATATTTATGATGATAGGATGGTGATACATAATTGCAACATAATCATTATCGATGATACACACTTGACAAAAGAAAACGCTTTCAAACACAACCTGCGTTATCTTAATTAAGTACTTATTAATCTGTTGAAGTGAATGTGTGTAATAGGTAGTGCTTAGTACCTACAATGTATGTTGTATAAAATATGCAATGCAGCGAGAAGCCATATTTGGATTTTGATGTACCATAGAAGTAAATGTAACATGATATTCAACCAGGTGGCATGCAGCTGCAATCTCTACAAGTTTATCTAGAGACGTGTGAATAACATTCATAATGTTAAACATAGGAGTATCTATATTGAGTTTGGTATTATATAGTTTTTCTTATTGCATTCTCAAACTTTATCGCTAGGAACAAATTGTCTTTTACTTACTTTTGATATCAGCATATTTATGTGATACAGCGACTGTGTCTCTATTCTCCAACATCCATGCTAACCTTTGGTTCATAACATACAAAGTGCCATCACCCTTCTTGTACCTCACGCTGCCCACGCTGAGCAAAACGTCCTCAGAAGACGTAGTCATCTTTAAACTTCACCACTCTATCCACAATACCAACAGTTTTAACATGAAAAAGTTATAAAACGTTAAAACTAAACTGCTCGAACTCTTCCAATTGCTTCGTGAAAATCTTTACTCAATTATTTCAGCTCCTCGTGCTGCCTAACACCATTTTAAGTGTGAATTCATGTGATTATCGGCGGTCTTTGAATATGAACGTTTATTTCGAGTATAAAAACGGAGAAATATGAAATTCTATCTACAAAAAGCATATCACAGTCCGTCGACCATTAGCGGATTTGACAAACTGTCAGCTTTTTTTTTAAGTTGACTTCAAAGTTTCGCATGATTCGGTACTACACTACGTGGGATTAGTAACTTTTTTTTTACTTCTTTTCTTCACGATAAAAATAAAAATCTAATTAGATATTTTTGAACCATAGCAGTTACTATAACATTAAATAAATAAAATACGATTTACGTTCAGTAGATGGCCACTAAATCCATTCGATAATAATTTGAAGTTGCGTTGTGTCCGATTTACTCGATAGAGTTAAGCCTCCGCCCCACAGGTGCGTTGTTATCAGTCGACAATATCGCAGGTTTTGATAGCAGGCGATTTTGTTTTAAGTACATTGTGTATTAGGACGGCAACTATAATAAGTTATGCGAACTGTTTTTTATTGTTGCATAATATATGGCACGGTAAAAACCCAAAAAGTTTTATAAAAGTGTTTCATCACTTTCATAAAGCCGGATTTACATTATGAAACAAGTGTCATGCAGTACCACAGAACATAATATACTCTAAGGACTGAGTGCAGTACTCATGAAACTAATTTCAGCACATGTGAAACTTCTTTCGTATAAATTATAGTGTCATGAAATTATCAGTATCGCGGAGATAATGGCCCTGTCAAAATCAAAGCTGTACTTATGACACGAAACCACAATGTAAAAATAATAAATAAAAAAAGGTTATCTTGGAAGAAAAGACGTTGGAGGATTCAAGAATGGGTTGAAAAAAAGCATCTGGGTGCAATCCAATAAAATACCACACGTCCACTGGTGCTGTCGCGACAGACACTAGTTTCGAGTCGCATTTACATGATGAAATTAGTTACATGACATTAGTTTTACAAAAAATATGCGCATAGCACGAAATTGCACCAGTGTCATAAAAGTAATGCATGCATTGTAAAGGTGAACGCAGACTTGGCCGCACCGCACGCGCCGCAGTCCCCGCAGTCATCGCATTTTCTTTGTTGTCGTTTCAGGGTCTGCGGCAACTGCGACGCGGGTAGGTGTGCGAGGTGGCATAGAACTTCATATAAAGAATTCGAATGCGAAGACTGCGGCGCGTGCGGTGCGGCCAAGTCTGCGTTCACCTTAAAACTGAACGTTTACACGTGAAATTACTGGTCAAATTAGTGTTATAAAACTAATTTCAAGCAACTGATTTCGTAATGTTTTACGTTTCGTAGATCAGTAGAACTACGATTAGAATGATAATTTTTTAAACCAGGTAATTCAAGATATCTCTGTAATTTTACTTTCTGCCAAGGTATCTTGCATGCCGTGATAGATATTCTATCTCAGATATCAACTTCTACTCTTTATTAATGGCATTTGTGGAAAAGCCACCACAATTCTGCCACGGCCATGTTTTTTTACAATATCTCAAACGAAGAAAGATTTATTACAAAATATATGCAATATGACTGCGATGGTCTCCTCCTTGTGAAGAGACCTGCCTGGTCCGTCAGAGCCTCGTTAGTGAATCAGCAGGGTGTACCACGTGCAGGTGAGGTTGGCTTTGACCCTGGAGGTGATGGTAGGGCCACTTACACCCCATCTCAGATATCTGTAAACATCATTAACATTTTGACGACCAACCGACAGCCGGCTGTCAGGCTTCTATTGTGTCTCAAATCACGTGTGTTCGAAGGATATAGGTGCACCACATTCAGATTTTATGCACCTTTTCCAAATAGTCTTCTCAACATGCCAAGATTTTATTAAATTAAATCTGTAATCAACTAATCAACTGCTTTAATCTTCACCGGTCCAATTCAAAGATAGATGTACAAGAAATTGTTTCTGTACCAAGGGAAAAGACAATCAATTGTATTGGTTACGTAAAAACTTTCATAATTTTACCCATGCTTGCTTAATCTCATAGATATTTTTTTATCATAATCGTATGTGCAAACAATAAATTATTAAAGGGTCACATTGGCCCTTACATTGGCCCATATCCAAAGGACTGATTGTCATTAGTATTTTTTATTGCAATATACACTAAATAAATAATTTTATATTGTTTTCAACATGAACGCACCTCTAATAGACCGCCTTTTAAATAATTTAATCTAGCAACACTCAACATTGACAACCCAAAATGCAATCATGGCGCACGGGGCACTGTGTTTTTAGAATGCTGAGAAGTTTTTACGTAAACACTTCGTTATTTTGCATTGTAAACGCTTTATGTGTTTTTATAAATTATCCTTGAGTTATTAAGTTTGTAGTGAAGCATACATGTGTATTCCAAGCTTGAAATTTTCACCCATTCGGAATCACGACTCTGTACTACTAGACACTTGCAGGTATAAAAATCATGAGATTCGCTGTTTCAGGAGTCCCAACGTTCGTAACATGATTCTTTATAGTTATAAACTTGATAAATACGACAAATCATATGTTTGTTATTCAATCAGACGTGAAGTATCGTACTAAATGCGATATATTCGTTTGTTCCAGATAACTTGTTGGTGTCATAATGTCAGAGGCGTACGCCCGCGAGATACTGCGAAGGAATGTTGCGCAAATATGCCAAACTATAGGATGGAACGGTATAAACTCAACTCCACTGGACATATTGGTGCATGTGCTGGAGAAGTACATACGGTCACTTGGGACTCAAGCTAACAGATACGCCGAACAATTTAATAGGACTGAACCAAATTTACATGACTTAGGATTAGTATTTCGTGACCTACACATTCATTTACCAGAGTTGACAGAGTATACTAGGTGCGTTCCACCTGTGCCAGCACCGGTAACCTCAGAAAAGTTCCCTAAACCAAAAGATTCTAATTTGAACTTTCTCAAACCTGGAAGTCATGAAGTGGTCACGAGACCTATGCATGTGCATGAGCACCTGCCACCCATGTACCCTGAAAAGGAAAGAGATACACCTGTTGTGGCCGGAACTGTTGAAATCAGACAAAATGGCATTGATAATGTTGAAAGTAGTAATGCAACATGTACGAGTCCAGAAATTTCAGTCACAGATAGCCCAGACAAAAACAAGGAAATCTTCAAGAGACCTACTGATCCAGTATCACTACCAAACAGTAAAAGACCAAGGTTACGTTTGGATGAGGAGGAAAGGACTCGAGAAATCAGCAGTGTGATGATGACTATGTCAGGTTTCCTGTCTCCGGCACGTGAGGGTAAATTGCCTGAGGCACGGCCTCCTGTCATTATGTCAGAAAAACATTACGACAAACATAAAGCAAATTCACATCATTCTAATGTAACAAAAGCACCAATAGTAGAGAAAAGTGATAAGAAATCTAAGAAGAATAAGTTATTGAATGGTAAAGTTATGAAAAGTAAACGAAAAGATAAGAGTCATAAAGGTGAGGGTAGTAAATCTAAGGATAGTAGTAAATTGAATAAGTATCCACCTGGTCATCCTATGAAAAATAAGGATGTTCATCCTACACATCATAATCATGTGACTATGCCAGCGCCGAAAGCTGTGCCACCAGCACCACAACCTTCGAGATCTGTGATGCCTCCTCCACCTCCTGTTGTGGAACCTGTAAGACCGGTTCCTCAAATTAAACAGGAGCCTGTGGAGCCACCACCACCACCACCAGTACCTGTACTGACACCGGCACCTCCAGTAATGCCCAGGAACTCGTTACTAACAGAAGATACAATTCCTGTACCAAGAAAAATACCTATTTCTAAATCTCCACTTGTATCTAATTCTGTTCCTGTACATAAATCACATCCTTCCACTAATTCCTTTGTACCAGAAGTGGAAATAAAGAAAGAAGTTATCGACGAAGAGGAAAAATTGGCCTCTCAACCAGATAGATCAAAGATAAATATATTTAAAAGGATATCGAACAAATCAAAAGAAGATAAAATCACTCCAGAGGTTGTTCATGAAAAATTACAGTCTGATACAATGATCTCAAGGTTACACAATTCTACACATGATAATGCAATTGAAAGTAGATCCCACGAACCTTTTAGATTGAAAGGTGAAGAGCCCGTTGTTAATAATAATGATAATAGTGCTGTTGATTTGTCTAAAGTTATGGACTTGAGGACTGATGAAGTGATAAACATTGATGATGATTCTATAGATGTGCATCCTATGGCTTCTAGAGCCCCGCCTGTAGAGCAGCGTCCTAGTATATCAATTAATAAATCCTTACAAGTACCTTATCCCAAAGTTATAGCTAGTGTCAGTCCAAAAATTAAGAAAGAAAAGAAACACAAGGACAAGAAAGATAAAGCTGCGAAAATAGAAGCCAAGTTAATAAAGAAACAACAGCAGATGATAGCATTTGAGATAGCACAAGCAGAAAAGCAGAGTATGAAAATGAGTGGTATAAAGCCACCCAAATCAAGTAGGCCAAAGAATGAATCAAAGTTGCCACAAATGCCCCCTGGTTTTCCATTCTTCCCTGCTATGACTCCAGGGAGAGGTTTAATGCCTGGTCCAGGTTTAATACCTACCCCTGGGTTAATACCTAGTAGTGATTTTCTAGCAGAGTTGGCCAATAATCCGGCTTTGAGAGGGTTACCACCGTCAAATTTGCTCACCAATCCATTTGCATTAGGTGCAGGTGGGCCTGGCTTGATCCCAGGACCTAGTTTCTTACCTGGTGGTCTTAACCCTGGTATTCGAAATCCACTTATCCCTATGGGTAATTTCCCTCATACATCCAGATCTTCCCCTATGAAAATACCTTCAATGTTACGTCGACGTCCTAGCTTAGAAGTGATTCCTGTTGACAATGACGATGACAGAGGTATGCATAAATCTCCGATGATGGGCCGAGAAAAGGACAGGCACGACAAGCACAAATCTCAAACCATTCCAAACATTCTACAGAAGCATAAGTCCAAGTCGCATAAAGATCACAAATCGAATATGTATAAAATGCCTCCTGTTACGCCAGATATAACTATCGAATTAAATCCTCCTAAAATGGATCACGTGAGACTAGAGCCGCCTAGGCAGTCCCCTGTTCCGCCCCGTTTGCCGACGCCAGAACCTATTGTGGAAAAGAAACCAGAACCCGTACCAGTGCCTGTTAGAGTACCCACTCCAGAAATTCCGCAGGAGAAGGAAATAGAAAATTCTGAAAAGAAAAAGGATAAGTCACATAAAAAAGAAAAGAAGGAGAAAGATAAAGATGGCATAAAAATCAAGAAGAAAAAAGATAAAAAGGATAAGAACAAAGATAAATCTGAAAAGAAAAGAGAAAAGGAGGAGAGGCAAGAGTTGAAAGATAAAATCAAGAAAGAAAAGAAGGAGAAGAAGAAAGAAAAATTAGCGGACGGTTTAGTTCCAAAGCTCACGCTCAAACTGAGCTCGTCCAACTCGAATTCACCAATGCCTCCGAGTTCGCCGGACTTGTACAAGTTAAATATCAAACCGGTTATCAAAAAGGAAGACGAGGAGGAAGAATCGCCGATGAAGGACGAGCCCCTGTCTAGAGAGCACAGTCGTTCTCCGGAACTCGCGCAAATATCCGCACTAGTAACGAGGCCGCCGAAGCCAAAACATTCAAAACACAACCACATCGCAGACATCGAAGGCCACTCGTCTTCGCCGCCGTCCGGGAGCTCGCCACCACGAAAAAACACTCCATCCTCCTCATCCAAGTATAAAAGAATATTAATTAAACCATTGTGCAAGAAAGGGCATGTGGAAAGTTTTGACGATGACGTTACATCGATTACGGAAGAACCGGCGCCGGCACCGGCTCCGCCACCCCCCGCGGCGGTCGACAAGCCAACCGGACCGTTACCCACACCTTATTACGTGGACGAGCACGGCAATAAGATCTGGGTATGTCCGGCTTGCGGCCGACCCGACAACGGCTCGCCGATGATCGGTTGTGACGGCTGCGACGGGTGGTATCACTGGGTGTGCGTCGGCATCACGGAAGAGCCCGGTGCAACAGAAGACTGGTTCTGCAAGTCGTGTCTCGCGAAGCGCGCCGCTATGGCGCTCGCCGGTGTCACATCCGCCGGTAAAAAGAGGGGCCGAAAACCCAAAGGGGAAAAAATTAGAGACTGTCATTGATATGGACCTTTTGTTGTTACTGAGATTAGTGATAATTTTCCGTTCGATAGATACGAGTAAATGGATGCAAGTTGTTAATGGATTAATTGTTGAATGATATCATGAAGAAAATGTTTTTCATCATTTATAATGTTATATCATAGGCTTCAATTAAGTATAGATAATAATGAATATTGACATAAAATGTTGAACATAAAAATAGTGTAGTTACTTGTAATAATTACCATAATTTTAAATATTTTGTTACGATTTCTCTTTATTTCTCGTTCGCTCGGTTAGATCAAGCTGTAAAGCGATTGCGGGCGTGTTATACACTTCTCGCGAGTAAACATAGATGATAATATAAGATTCTTTTTATATTGTACAAAAACTGAATTTACTTAAGAAATTGGTGATGTATAAAGTAAATGTAGTGAATATTTAAATAAACAGAAATAAGGCTGGATGTATTTTCAGCTGATATTTGAATATTTTCATATTATAATTTTAATATAACCCTGTTTTTTTTTGTTGAAGTTGTTCCTTCATATTTTGTACAGGGCAGGCACTCTCGCGCTGTCCCTCTGGCCTGTACGTTTCTTAACAGCAGGCAAGATTTGTTTCCCGCGCGAAAGTGCCTGCCCTTCTGCATTCGACTTACTTGGAAGGGAGGCAAATGTAAATCTTTAATTTCAGCCAGTGGCCAATTAAATATATTGGTACTCGAAATGTAGTAAGTTATTTTAATCCCGAGAAAACATGTGACCCTCTATTACACTAACAATATATCCTATGCCCTCACCTTATCTCCTGCTAAAACATTCTTTGCAAAGTAGGTACTTACAACCTATTTTCACTCGAATATGGAGGTTATTCTACTCATCATCAAGAACAAGACACCAGCTATGAAAGTACATACGATAGAAAAACAGGTATCCCGTTTTTTTTTAACAGACTTCAAAAAGGAGAAGGTTCTTTTGAGTTATGTAGAACATAAGTGCATAGAGCAGTTTAATTATTTTTCTCAATTTCAATGATAGACCTATAGTAAAATTGTTCATAATAATGAGTAGGTACAATGACCCCTTTCCGTCTAGACAACAGCAATTATATAAAAAAGATTCACTCACTTTCAACACAGTTGTATTTCCCGCTTATTTTTTCTACACAAAAGATCAACATAAACTAACAGGCAGGTACAAGCGTACGAGCACAGTACGAGTAAACAAATTCCCGCCAAAAATTTTATCTATGGCCAAAACTGATTTTTGGCTTGTTGGGTAGGCTACTAGGCTTAATAAATATTAAGCAGAGAAGAATTAGTTACGTTAATAATCGGAAACAATCAACTTGTATTAAGAAAACCTGTAACTACGCCATTGCATCATTCTGACCATATCAATCAAGGTCAGGCAGGCGATGATAGCAGGTACTCTAACTGTAGTAGTACAATGCGTAGGTATGCATGCATGTCAATTATTACGCTTTATGAGTGGTGTAAATACCTAATTTAATTAGTTTTAACACAGAAAATTGCAGCAGGATTCAAAATTCAAGGTACCTATTGATTGCACTTAGACCACAGATTAGTCGGTCGGTCGGTTAGTCAGAAAAGTGACGCTAATATTGTAGTTCCAAAACGTAGATCTCTATGGAGAAGAACAGGCAAGAAACTCCACGGACACTCTTTTTAAAATAATCTTAGTTGGTGCTTCTATATGTGAAAACAATAGGTAAATTTAATAAGTAAATAATAGGTAATTATAATAGGTTAATAATAACAAAAAAAATGGATAACAAATGTAAGAATAATAATATAAAGTCATGGCAGTTAAGAGATGAGATGACCGATCTCAACTGACAGCGCCCGTTCACGAGCATGACGCGTGGCATCAGCACCATTTAGCTCAACCATTTTGAAGGGAACCGAATGATCCAATTCAACGCACGCGCCACCATCAGCGAGACTTGAGCGAGCAGTATGCAGCAGGAACAATATGTAATATGAAAGTAATTAGGTACGTAAATTACTTACTTCTACCTTCATTCCTCACGAATGGGGAAACCAAGAGTCATTACGCCGGTAAATTTGAAAACTTAATCTAGCAAATAGGTACTTACCCGAAAACAATCGAACAAAAGACAAATAAATACTAACCGAGCTGTTTTCCCGAAGTCTGCTTCTCATGCCACAAGTAGCGTGAAAATATGAAAACCATGATTAATTCTGTTCTGTCTCCAAAGATTATTGTTTCTTTTGTTAAATCATTATAATACCATGATATATCTAATTCCAATAAGTATCTACCTAATAAGACACACACACATACCTAAGAAGCTACACGATGTAGCTTCGGTGATTACTTGTTTATATTTCCCTCCGAAACCCTCAACCAGTCAAAACAGCTTAATTATTTGCTATATTATTTTTTCTTTTAAAAACCAAAGGGATAAACTAAGGTCTTTGAATGAAGAGGGCCTAGACCTACTGTTACAATAATATTGTGCGATACCTGATATTGGATCATTTCAAATACTCACACGATTTATAACATTCACTGACATTCTTCCTACTGTGTCGGTGGGTATGTACGACGTACGAGAATATATAGAGAACATTTATCAATGTATTTATAACATCAGTTAAACCTGTGTTCACAAATAAATTGATTTAATTGAAAATTGAAAAAAGTAAAAAAAAAACACATTAGTACTTGCTCGGATTCGAACCCACACTTCTAATAAGCGGACGCCATAACCACTGAGCTATCACGTTAAAGGGAAATCCCCTACAATCAACACGTTCTGCGAGTAAGTTTTGCAATTTCACAGCATGGCCCACGCGATTAATCGATATTTAGTTACGAATCATCGATGTGTTTTCTAATCGATTCATCGTTTTGAATTTATGACTTTACAGACTCTGTTTACAGTGTGGATCGTATATTTGGTTAATTGGAGGATTTCACGGACCACCACCACCCCCGAACTCAGCGGGATCAAAAGCAAATGTGTTATTTTTATCTTTCTAATTTCTTTAAATTAGTACCTAAGTAGAGGAAATAGAGTTTACTTTTTTATTTGTGTCCATAGTAGTTGGCTTACACTTTTTGCCGTACACTTCCAGACTTCCAAGAAAAGGTCGTTAACGCGTGGAAAAAACATTTCAAATAAGAGAAAAACGGTTCTTTTTTTAAACGGATAGTATTTTGAATTTGAAGGCTTTATATACATCCATATCCATAGTTTAGATTCTTTGTCTTTGACCCATAACTTTCACATTTGAATTTTTATTTGAAAATCGATTTTCATGAATTTCTTTTTGTATTTTACAGTTTTCCTAAGAGCATTCCATGGCCCACTGGTGGTGCCGCTCACAGAGTACATTTTTTATACTGTGTCGCTACGATTCGAATATCAATATTTTTGAGTGGTGTTTCGGACGATACTTTTTAAGCTAAAGTTGTATAGTCAGAATAAAAAACTATTCGTTCTCACCTTATAAAACCAATTATTTTAACTTTCTTTTGTACTGTGAGAATGAACATTTAGGCGGCCGAAACCCCTAATAAGCCCACGTGTGGTGGCATACGCATTCATGCCTTCCTGATTTACTGTTAAATTTTGTAGAAAACCCTCACACAATATTGAGCTAGGGAATTAGAGATGGCAAAGGCAGAGTTAATACAAAAATAAAAATAGAAACTTTTCAACATAAAACTGTATTGTTATAAGTAAATCAACAAGCAGTATTTACGTATATTTTTTAAGCGTACTTTCAAGGTCATTCAACATCTACTTGACTGGTTAAGACCTACATTGTTATTGTTTCTAAGTTTCAACTCAGTTAACAGTTTAGACACAAAACACAGTCATACACCACTTTTCATATTGTCCAAAATATTCAATTTTTGTATATAAATTAACCACATTCTATAAAATTTATTAGATATCTTTCGCGATCCTAAACAGGCAATAATCAAATGGTTGAATTATGTTTAGAACTAATAAAAGCAATAGCAAAATGGTAAAAAAAAAATAAACTGGCATTTCAAGACAGGAATTTGTTTATTTTACAAAACAGATAATAATGAAGTAACTATACAAATATTAGACTATAATTGGTGTGTTAATTTTATAGTACCTAGTCTTCATTTTTGTAAACCTAAGTCGACATAGTAAATGCTGATACCATTTCCACTCTCATACTACAAAAAACAAATCCAAGTCATGTTCGCACGTCCACAGACTTTAATAAAGAAAGACCTTTACAACTTAAAGGTAATAAAAACTATTTTCACGTAAAACTGACTACACTCAAACTACAACAACAAAAACTTAATTTGTATTACTTTGTGGCGGTGGCTGGTGGTTTTGGATCGTCCTTTTTTAATACATCTGCAGGTGCTGCCAATGTCTTCTCTTTGTTCCATTGTTTTAAACCTTCAGGCAATGACGTGTCTTCCTCTAAAGATCCCGTTCCTTCTACAAATTCCTCGTAAGTACTCTTTTCGGGGAAAGGCCTCTTGCCAAGAATCTCGATCATGTCTTCTCTGCTGAGAATCTCTTGTTTCAGCAATCTCTCAGCTACTTTAGAAATGTTATCCTTATGCTTAATCAGCAATTCGGTGGTAAATACATGGGCGCTGTTGATCAGTTCTCTAACTTCAGAATCGATTAATTCCGCTGTCTTTTCCGAGTACGGTTTATCGATTACCATTTCACCGGGCTGGGGCAACTCGAAGGATACATTGCCTACTTTGGGGTTCATACCGTAGTGAACTATTTGTGCGTATGCGCTCTGGGTAATTTTTTTCAGGTCGTCTTGTGCGCCGGTTGTGATTCTGCCGAAGAATATTTCTTCGCTGACTCGTCCACCGAGTGTCATACACATTCTATCGAATAGTTGTTCTTTGCTGTAAAGGTACTGTTCTTTGGGTAAGTATTGAGCGTATCCGAGACCTTTTCCTCTAGGTATGATGGAGACTTTGAGTAGTGGGTCGGCGTGTTGAAGGAACCAGCCGGCAACAGCGTGTCCAGCCTCATGGTATGCCACGATCTTCCTCTCGTCAGGCTGCAGTACGTTGGATTTCTTTTCCATACCGGCTACAACTCTCTCGATGGCTTGTTCGAAGTTTTTCATGGTGATATTGTTGGCTAGCTCTCGGGCAGCGATGAGAGCGGCTTCGTTGCAGACGTTCGCGATGTCAGCGCCCGTGAAACCTGGAAAAAGTTTTTAAAATGTGTTTATTACAATAAAATATTTCAGAGATTTTACAACAGGTGTAATTAACGCGGGGAAACTAGATACACTAGGTACAGATATTATAATTATACGAAGTCACAACTAAACCTAGGTACGAACTCCCTGCTGTAATAAGGCTATAGTCAGATATTTTAGTAAACCAATCACAAAAGGAATAAGATCGAAAAATTCCGCCTGAGCTAATTGTAATGTTCGCGCAACTGTTAGTGTAAGTTAGAATAAGGGCCGAGTCACACCGAAATGGCAGCGGCCGCCAGCGTCGCGTCGCACGGTGGGCTGAAAATCGGCTTTCATAGACTTAGGGATTTCAATTTGCAAGTGCTTGTTTTTATGCCGGATATCGCTTCTATTAGTCATTACTATGTACAAAAATGACACCCGAGTTAATTCTACCCAAAAACGAAGGAAATATAATTTTTTTACGAAAAATTTGTATGAAGCTAGTATGAAAAATCGAATTATCTCCTAAACGGCATGTTTAACCGTAATATCCTTGGAGATGGTCATAGTGCTAATTATTTATGATTTTTTGGTTGGCAATTGGACGAAAAATTTAATGCCGTTTTTTTTTTAAAAATCGTCTAAATATTTTTATTTGTTTTTACGTATGAAACGATTCCTTTTGGTGTTTATGTTGAAGAACACGGACTTTTAACTACACATAACATAAAATAGCATCACTCCTATATTTCCGAAGGAGTTGGCAGAGGTTTATAGTACACCCACACGTAGCCAACTATGTTTGAGCTAGATATTTATCAGCACAAAATGAGTTTTAAAACTTTTCATACAACCAAATTACCAATTGTCTTCTAATGAGTCCAAAAAGAAGTGATTAAGTAACTACACTGATTAGGTCTTCTAATGAGTCTTAATAGGTGATTTAATGATTTTCAATATCTCACGACAATGGATTATATTTAACATTTCCTGATAAGTAAGCTAATTTGTTAATTAGCAGTGCTATGAGTTCTAAGAATAGTTAGTGACAATTATAGATTTTCATTAGCTAATGAGGAGATAACTAATGAGGGTAGTTACCTAATTATTGTCGTTTTGCAATAAAAGGGCTAAAGTTTTGTTTTATAATTTAATTTGTTCACAACTGTGTAACTGCTAACACTAAATCTGCGACTATAAAATCTTAAAATGGAAAGTTTAATCACCAATTTAGACTTGTTTGTTCTTCTACGAAGTGAGAGTACTTCATTTGATCATGAAGTATTGTTTAGTGCAGTTGTATCCCGCATAGGCGATTGCCTGTCTGACGAAGATTATGTTGTTCTCAAAGAATTTTGTCGGAGATTTACGCGAGCCGCTTTACAAAGGTGGGGGAAATCCAACCGATTCCTTGATAATTTCAGGAGAAAGTACGAGAATTGGTTGGGAGCAAATATTGATTGGCCGAGTTTTGTGCAAACTTTAGTTAATCAAGAACCAAGTGTTGATGAGATACCAAGAGCGCCCTCAGTCTCTCCAGAACCGTCGACATCAACGTCCATTGGAACAATGACGAAAAGATCCCGTAAACCATTCGAAGACCTGGGAAGTAAACAAAAAAAGAGAAGATCTGATGAACACACAGGCGAAGGTTCCAGTGAATTGGCATATGCAGCTGCAGCACGTTTAAAATAAGAAGGGCATGGAGATATCGCCTCTGTCATCGAATACATGATGAAAAATCCTGAAGCAGCCGCTAAATTAAATGAAACGCTTAAGAAACCAGCGAAAACAATCATATTTACGCCAGAAAAGGCGCTTGGATTGCTTCTTTCGCTAAAACTCTCAAAGTGGCAATATATTACGTTGCGTGAGGCTGCCATTCGAGAAGGTGCTAAAGATATTTATCCATCTTACTATAAAGTGCAACAAACTAAGCTTGATTGCTACCCTCCGAAGCAATCAGTGACAGTTACTGATTCATCGGCTAGGATTACACTTCAAGCTTTACTTGATATCACGGTTACAAGAATCCTTCAAAGCCTTTCTAACGAAGAGCATAACAAGCAGTTGAAGCTGATATCCAAGTGGGGATTTGACGGTGCTTCTAACCAAAGCCGATACAAGCAGAAAATTGAGGGTGAGGAAGATGATTCAAGCATTTTCATGACCTCCTTGGTGCCACTAAAACTGACAGATGGAGACAACATTTTATGGACGAACCCAAAACCATGCTCAGTTTTGTATTGTCGTCCAGTTCAGTTTACTTTTGTAAAGGAGAGTGAAGCAGTTGTCCTTGGGCTGAAAAAACAAATGGATGAAGAAATTGAGGCCCTTATCCCCACAGAGTGCAATAATAATAATAGGGTGACTCATCAACTAATGATGACGATGATCGACGCTAAGTCTGTACTTACCTTTCTGAAGCTAGATCAAATGCATCGTGCTACCTGTGCTTAGCAAAGCCTACAGAAATGAACCGCTTAGATGCTGTAACATCAAAAATTGTGTGTTCGGACCTGTATGAGTTTGGCTTGTCATCCCTACACGCCCGTATAAATTGTATGGAATGTCTGTTACACATTGCATACAAACTGGACTTCAAACGGTGGGCAGCGAGAAGTGATGAGCACAAAGAAATGCTACAGACAAGAAAGAAAATAATTCAAAATAAATTCAATGATGAGCTCAATCTGTTGATTGATATAGTAAAACAAGGCTCGGGAACCACCAATGACGGGAATACTGCAAGAAAATTCTTTGAGTTTCCTAATAAAACCGCAGCTATAACCGGTTTGGATGAAGACCTCATCAAAAGATTTGCTGTAATTTTACAAGCAATTACATCTGGAGAGCAGATCGATATAATAAAATTTAGAGATTATGCTCGCAAAACAGCAGAAAAGTACGTATTACTATACGACTGGTTCTACATGTCGTCAACCGTTCATAAGTTACTAATCCATGGGGCTGACATAATCGAGAAAAATAATATTGTGCCGATTGGGACTCTCTCGGAAGAAGCCTCAGAGTCTCGAAACAAAGATTTTAGGAGGTTTCGAGAACATCATTCGCGGAAAAGAAGCAGGCAGGATTCCAATCAAGACATTTAAATATGCTTGTTGTTTCTTCGGACCCTTTGCTAAGTGCACAAAGGCCTAAGTTAGATGCCAAGAAAAAGCAGAGCTTTTTTGCTGAAACTCTCGACTTAATTCAATTTCAGGAAACTGAGTTCGAATTTTTGGATATATCCAATCTGGATGCTGACTCAGAATTGGAGTCTGACAACGAGAGTGATAAGGAAAATTTGTAAAAAAGATATATATGTACATATTTGTAAATTTGTATTTGAGTGTGTTTGGGTTTTTTTGTAATATTTAATGATATGTTTTATTTTTTTTTATTTATTTTACTTTATTTTACGAATGCTTAGTATTAATTCCTTAAATTAACTTATTTTGTATAAAATATAACTTCATAATGTTACTTCAATATAAATCTTTTTTTATTTAAATTAATATAAATGTGTCAAAAACAGCAATTTTTTTATTTTATTTTTCTTGTTTCGTGTGTTCTTAATATTTGGGTTAATAACATATCGAACTTTTTAACTTAGACACTAAAAGGGATCGTTTTACATGTAAAAATAAATAAAAATATTTTGACGATTTTTAAAAAAAAACGGCATTAAATTTTTCGTCCTATCGCCAACCAAAAAATCATAAATAATTAGCACTATGACCATCTCCAAGGATATTACGGTTAAACATGCCGTTTAGGAGATAATTCGATTTTTCATACTAGCTTCATACAAATTTTTCGTAAAAAAATTATATTTCCTTCGTTTTTGGGTAGAATTAACTCGGGTGTCATTTTTGTACATAGTAATGACTAATAGAAGCGATATCCGGCATAAAAACAAGCACTTGCAAATTGAAATCCCTAAGTCTATGAAAGCCGATTTTCAGCCCACCGTGCGTCGGAAGAAGCGCGAGGCGCGCGGCCGCTCGCGGCGCCGCTGGCAGCCACGCGACCTTTTCAAGCTTTACAAGCAATACTAGTCTTTGAAGTATGTAGTTAAAGTTTAAAATTATTTCACACTGAAGGTGCTCGCCGCGCCGCTGCCATTCCGGTGTGACTCGGGCCTAAGCGCTAAAATCACAGAGAGAGGATTTCCTACGCACGAAATAGAAATTCTGTCCCCTGGGTCCCGTCTCAACAGACATACGCGAGCTAGAAGAATTTTTAACTTCTTGCCCTGAAAAATCTTATTTCTAATTACGATAAAATGATGTCATGTGTTGGATCACCGGATGAGTAGCAAAAATCTACGTCAGTCACATAAGTTTATTATGTGATGTTTATTCATTTTCGTGCTTATTATAATGACAAACAAAAAATCATGACACATTTTTTACGTTGTGCAATGATATTATTATTATTATCGACGAGATGCTGACACTCGATGCACCATTACTTTTTACGTCGGGTTAAGGGGAATCTGGCCTCTGGTCCGCAGCTCAAATTACAAGGAGCAGAAACAGTAGTGGCAAAGTCAGCCTAATTATTAAATTAATTTTTATTTTGGTGTATTTCCGAAAAAGTTTACATAATTATCCTGATATAGGCCAGTCATTTAAGACATGTTAGGTCGCAATAAATTGCAAGGTCCTGATTTTTTGTGATGTTGTTAGGATAGATACCAATGGTGTAAATCTAGATTTGCAACCTCGAAAGACCTGTGCTAACTTCGTGGTGCTCGAAAAACCTCAAAATTTTTGAACTTTTTTCAGTTTTTGGCTTACAACTTCTAAAATATGCATTTTGCAGCAAAGTCATCTATGAAACTTTTAAATAAGACAAAATAAGCAACAAAATGAGTGTAATCCCAGCTCTGTATGTTTAATAGATCTCAAGATATGACATTTCGAAAATGGGCAATTTTTCCAAAATTTTATCAAATTTGTAGTTGGCTAGACTTTAGATCGAAATACTGTCTAAAATACTCATCCTACAAGGAAAGTCAATAGAAGTTAAGTTGTAGAGCAGTTATTTAGCTTTAATTTAAGTGTAAAAGGAACTGTTCAGGACCAATAGTTCTCATATTATGAGGTAAATAAGGAAATCAGATTTTTTTCGAAATTTCTCTAGTAATATAAATATTACTTTAAAAATAAAATAAAACAGACAATTCAGTAAAAACTGTTTATTGAATAAAATAAAATTTATAACTATATATAAGTATATGTATAAATTATATATATATATATATATATAGAATAATAATTAATATTCATTGATTCTTTTATTTTAAGTATAAAAACCATAACTTCAACTTTAGTTAATTGTTAATTTGTTATGTATCTGTGGAGGCTTGTCATTAGCAACATCATTATACATTTTTGTAACATATTATTATATTATTAGTCTGTAAGCCTTCTTAAAACTAATAAATTAAAAATTAAATAAGATAAAATAATATATTTATACCTAGTCAAGTGTCGAAAACTTTTAATGTAATTAACGATATAATTTTTGATAATTAATTGAAAACTATATATGAAATGAAAGATAATTAAATGTACAATACAAATTTATTTACATTATTCGAAATGCCCCCCTCCATTTTTAATACATGCCCTTAATCGACGCGGCCAGTCATAGATCGCAGCACGCACCACATTCATATCTATTTCTGCCGCTGCTTTAACCAGAGATACTCAGAGAGACTCCAAATTCCTATGAGGTTTAGCGCAGACTTTCTCCCCCAAATATTGCCATATCTTGTAGTCCAGGGGGTTTAAATCTGGACTAGAAGAGGGCCAGTCTTCATGCCCGATGAAGTCAATTCCATGGGCGGTCAACCAGTTTTGCGTGCTCCGTGCCCTATGAGCTGGTGCAGAATCTTGTCGGAATATCCAATGTCTGTTTTTGAACATTGCTTGAGAAAGAGGTTCGACTATATTCGATAGGACGGAATTTTGGTACACAACGGCACTGGTTTTCACACCTTTTTCACAGAAAAACACCTCAGTTAAGCCTGAATATGAGACTCCAAGCCAAACCATGAGTGAGGAAGGATAATGCCCACGCTGGACCCTCGGAATACGCGCGCTCGCTTCTTCTCTGCTGTGGGCATACACCTAATCATTTTGTTTGTTATAACTTTCTTCAACGGTAATTTTTTTTTCATCTGAAAATAAAATTTCGCGATGTTTATTCCAGCGTACCGCCGGCGCCGTAACAAAGCGCGGGATCTTTCCAGCCTAATTTTTTTCAAACGCTCGTTCAAAAAAAGACCAGCTTTTTACGATAAGCTCGTAGTCCCAGGTCTTCGTTTAACACTCTTCTAACCGTGGTTCTGCTTAGCCACATCTCAAGAGCTAAGATTTTTTGGTTACGCGAGGGATTTCGTTGAATTCGCGCCTTCACTGCTTTGATGACCGCTGGTGTCCTAACTGTACGAAGTCGGCCGCTTCTCTCACGATCTTTGAAGCTTGAATCTTCAATGTATCGTTTGATAGTGCGATAAACAAACCGTAGTGTTATTTTCAACTTTTGGTGAATTTTGAAAATCTCTAATGGCGCGTAACCATAGCAGTGCAGTGCAAGTAGTGCAACGCGATAACTGCGACTCTATCTTCCTTCTTCGACCACTCTATATTTAAAAATGAATAAAAATTCATTTCTTTTTTTATTTTCGGCAAGTACAAAATATATTCTATTTTTAAAATTAGTCAAAGTATATCTGGCCCGTACTCGAAAGTTAAAATAACAAGGTTTTGACAGAACTTATGACGCCATCAATCATACTTACTTATACTTAATATAAAGAGAAAAGATTTGTTTATTTTTTTGTTTGTTTTGTAATGGATAAACTCAAAAACTACGAGGCCGATTTCAAAAATTCTTTCCTCTTTGGATAGGTATGTTATCCGTGAGTAACATAGGCTATGTATGTACCACGGATGAAGCCGGGGAGGACTGCTAGTATTGTAAATTCCATTCAACAATGAATAAGAAAAAATAAGAAATTCGATTTCTATTTTATTTTATTAGTTTTAAGAAGGCTTACAGACTAATAATATAATAATAGGTAGCAAAAATATATAATGATGTTGCTAATGACAGGCCTCCACGGATACATAACAAATTAACAATTAACTAAAGTTGAAGTTATGGTTTTTATACATAAAATAAAAGAATCAACGAATATTAATTATTATTCTATATACATATAATTTATATATATATACATAGTTTTAAATTTTATTTTATTTAATAAACAGTTTTTACTGAATTGTCTGTTTTATTTTATTTTTAAAGTAATATTTATATTACTAGAGAAATTTCGAAAAAAAACTGATTTCCTTATTTACCTCATAATATGAGAACTATTGGTCCTGAACAGTTCCTTTTACACTTAAATTAAAGCTAAATAACTGCTCTACAACTTAACTTCTATTGACTTTCCTTGTAGGATGAGTATTTTAGACAGTATTTCGATCTAAAGTCTAGCCAACTACAAATTTGATAAAATTTTGGAAAAATTGCCCATTTTCGAAATGTCATATCTTGAGATCTATTAAACATACAGAGCTGGGGTTACAGTCATTTTGTTGCTCATTTTGTCTTATTTAAAAGTTTCATAGATGACTTTGCTGCAAAATGCATATTTTAGAAGTTGTAAGCCAAAAACTGAAAAAAGTTCGAAAATTTCGAGGTTTTTCGAGCACTATGAAGTTAGCACAGGTCTTTCGAGGTTGCAAATCTAGATTTACACCATTGGTATCTATCCTAACAACATCACAAAAAATCAGAACCTTGCAATTTATTGCGACCTAACGCGATTTTTATGTCTTAGATGACTGGCCTAATAGTTACGTTTTATTTCGCGCTGCTTTCATTTTAATGAAATTAAATCCCAACGGCCACGGGTCGATTTAACTACAATACTTTTTCCCATGGTATTCTGGCCCATGCATTCGACCGACTTTTCCACTACTGTTTTTGCTCCGTGTAATTTGTGCGGCGGACCAGAGGCCACTTTCCTCCTAACCCGTCCCGTAATTAATCCTGCGTACATACGAGATTCGTGACACAATAGCAGCCCGAAAGCCGGCTGTCGCTTGGTCGTCGAAATGTTAACGAATTGTGCTGAAGCTAAGCGCAGAGCTGTCAAAATGACGCAAAATTGTTTGCACGACACTTCTCTCGTGTCCTCTTCAGTGGAATCCCGTCTTTAGACTATAGTTAGTGGGCCTGCCACAGTATGTGTGTAGTAGGTCTGTCCTGCGACCACACATTCCACCAGAGAGGCACGCACAGATTAATATGCGTTACCAACTAAACTGAGCTCCTAATTCCTATTCTCTCTTGAACATTACCGTGATTTACAATCACAACCCAATAATACTTATTAATAAAAAATCAGTAATAACTGTAGTAAATGCCCTGCCAAAATGTTTCACTGTGCCTGGACCAAAGTCAAAAACAGTTATGTGTAAAATAGTCCCATATTTTTTAGGAGGTATCATGTAAGTATTGACAGGTAGCTATGGGAGCATAATTGCTAGGAACAAAAGACAAAGAATTGCTGGTTTGACTAAATTCATCATAAATGAAAATGGTTGTCTGTAAAGTAGATTTTAAGATGATAGTTTCATGTGATAACATCATAAGAAAACATTGCCGATTGTTTTTTCCCTAGCACTGGTTCTGCGTTCACACTTGCAGGCCTGGCTCAGGTTGAATGTGACAATGAGTCACGCTTTTTCATGAGTGCAACTGGCATTCCATAGATTTATAACATGTCATATAAATAATAACTAATATACGTACCAGGTGTAAGTGCGGCCATTTTGCGTGCCAACTTATCCTTATCGATGTTAGTCTTCAAGGGAGACAAATGAACTTTGAAGATCGAAGCCCTGCCCTTGATGTCTGGAGCAGGAACAAAGATCTGCCGGTCAAATCTACCAGGTCTAAGCAAGGCTTTATCCAGAATATCAACTCTGTTTGTTGCAGCTAACACCACCACGTTTGTTGTAGTGTTAAAGCCGTCCATTTCAACTAGAAGCTGATTCAGGGTATTTTCCTGTTCAGAGTGGCCTCCAAAACTACGCCCACCTCTTTTCCTACCAACAGCATCAATTTCATCAATGAACAGGATACATGGTGCATGTTTACGTGCCATTGAGAACATGTCACGGACCCTGGACGGACCGACACCCACAAACATCTCCAAGAATTCAGATCCTGAGACAGTGAGGAAGGGTACATTAGCTTCCCCTGCAGTAGCCTTTGCTAGCAAGGTTTTACCAGTACCAGGGGGACCAGTAAGCAGGGCTCCTTTAGGGATTTTGGCTCCCAAGTCAATGTATTGTTGGGATTTTTTAAGAAGTTTACAAATTCCATAATTTCTATTTTGGCTTCTTCACAACCAGCTACATCTTGGAATTTGACTCCAATGTCTGTGGGGTTAATAAGCTTCGCAGTGGACTCCATGACTCCACCAAAGAGTCCACCACCTCGCTTTCCACCACGCCCCATCATGTCTGCTGATCTTCTCATCATATAAATTAAGAACCCTATAATTAGTATGGTTGGAAGCAAGCCTGTCAAACTTGAGGCTTCAACCTCAGTTTTATAAATAACAGGAATAAAATTTGGTGGATCCACACTCATCTCAATTTGTGCATTTTCTAAATTTCTCTCAAACGAGTCTACACTGCCAATAGCAAACCAAATGACTTTTCCATCTACAGCAGAACCTGGGTGTAATTTCACTCTGACCCATTTTTTGTTTATAACTTCTAATTTATCCACAACACCTTTATTTAAGTATAATTTAACGAAGTCTCTCCAGCTGATCTCTCTGTAACGGAGTTCGAAATATGCGATAGAAGCTAATATTCCTACGATACCCATGGCACCGAACATCATCCACTTTTCTCTGTCCTGGCCCTCGTAGCCACCGCGGCTGCCGCCACTATTGCTGCTGAACATGTTCATGTTCCATTTATCCTGGGCAGTAGGCGGCTTCGAAGGAGGTTGAGCACCTTTCGACGGCGTAGGTGGTGCTTCTTTCTCTGTAGGAGTTTTTGCCTGTTTTTGACTTGGACTTGGTTCGAAATACTTCTCAAATCCTTTAGGCGGTTTCTTACAAAATTCGTACCATTGCTTTATAACCGAATCTATAGCTGGAACACCGACTGGCAGAAATTTTGGGCCATTATGATGAAACTTTGCTAACTGTGACTGTGTTAATCTCAAACCTTTCCACATTTTGCCGTGATTTAATTACTAACTATTTACAGGAATAAATGTTCTTTTTATATATTATTGCACAATTCGATCAGAAACGGGATCACAAAATACTATCAAGAAATATCGTGACAAACATGGTTATAAAATCTGTCAAAATCTAGTTGTCAATATTGTCAATCTAGGAGTAATGACCCTTACACACTGTTGGAACTGACTTAACATAGCAAAAATAGTACTAAATTATATTATTCTAATTAATTGTTTACTGAAAACATTAAAAACAACAAAATGTATCAATAAATCACTGTAATTGTGATTTACGCAATTGTCTTTAATTTTTTTTACATTTTGTTTGACAAATGACAGGTAATTTTGATTTGATCATATATTCTTATTGCAGTCACAGAGTATAATACTAGAAATCATTAAAGTTCGAATTGTGATTTTCCTTCCATTAAATTAGAATTGAAGTTGGTGGGTTTTTTAAGTATTTAAAGACTAAATTGACATGAGTCCTAGTAGACATGGACCACACTCGACAATAAATCGAAACACTGCCACCGAGTTGCTCCTATCTACCTGCTTCCTGATTTCCTACGGTTTTCATAATAAAGTCAGGGCACGGACGTAATACACTAGTGCCCATTGTATACCTTCAGTATCGGACTTCGTTTCTAGATTCACGCGGCCGTCATCGACCGGCTGGCGTATTACCTATATGAAACAGCAATAATTGCGCAGTGGTCGCGCGGTCATCACTCGTTCACGTCAAAAAAAATCGAATTATGTATGAATCGTTTGCTAATCGCTCGCCGATTGTTCTAATGCAGCAGATAAAGTAGCAATCGCTGGAACTAATTAAATATCAACTGAAAAAAAACAAACCTAACTTTGCTCTTCAAAAACATTGGTAATACGAATTTATCGCGATCACCAATCGAAAAATGCATGTTTTAGTTAACTGATTGCTCCTCAGAGGCTATCGCTAGATTGCTATCGCATTGCTATCGCTGATACGTGATACGAATTGACGTTTGAGAAGCAATTATTGCGCAATTATCGTGATTCCTCGGCTTCTGCAAGATACGTAATCCCGTCGCCGGCGACCACATCGACATTAGTAATGGAAAGTTATAACGGGCACTGGAAGTAAACTACTTTATACAGTTAAATATATTATTTTGTATAACTTAACGGTTTAGAATCGGAAACATTTCTTTATTATTAGTAAACTGCATTCAAAGATTTTCGAAAATGTGTCACAAACTCACACTCACACGCAAGAATCGAACTGGTTGAAAATGGAAAAAACAACATACTTACCTAGTGCCTACTGTACTTTTATATCAGCAATCGATAGGATAGGATCTATCATAAGGATCAAGTGAAACATGGTAAAGTAAATAAGATAAAAACCATGAAATTTTATATTTTCAGGTTACAAAAAGTAGCAAGTAGCTTGTGTTAGAAAAGACTTTATAGTGCCCACCTTACCTTCTCATAATTAAATAGAGGTTTATCTAATGATAAAAAAAAATGAGTATGGGGGAATGGAACAAGATATAGTATGATTACTTGATTAGGAGAATAATTTATAACTGGTGCATTCCTCACATTAACTACCGTTTAATACCTATTTACATAATTATCAACGTGTATCGTGCTTGTTAAGGCGATACGTTTTAAATAACTTTTGCATTCTTTTCTTACCAAGACCGCCACATGTTACATGTATAGTGGGGTCATTAATAGAACGATATTTATCATCACAGACTATACATTATTATTGTTTATCATTCCTAGTTTTGAAATGAACAAGGAAACTTCAACTAGGTCGAACGTGATTTTTGATTCATATTATTTTTTATATAAAATTTCAGTTGAGTTTAGTTTTTTTTAGTTTTATGTATATATTCCATAAGTGTAGATAGTATATTTCTTCGTAGTGGTAAGTCTTTTATATTTTTATTGTAGATAGGGCGGCGATGAACGATCCGCCAGACCCGGGGGCCGTGGTGCCCCCGGCAGGCAGCTTCGTTACAATCTCTGGCGAGTCCGGTATGGATACTGATGGGTCCATATCGGGCAGAAACTTAAAAAGAAGTCGGGTCCATGTTTGCAAAACTTGCAATAAGAGACGCAAGAAACATAGGCGCGGTTCGGAGCCTTCCGGTTGCGACTGTTCCGATTCAATACGCGAGATAAAAGATGTTACTCCGGCTACTGTATCCACACCTCCTACCCCTACTTCCCTTCCAAGTCCCATTGGACGTAAAACCTATGAAAAGCACGACAGTGCTCCCTATGTTATTCATCTTCAAAAACTTCAAAAGGAAGCCAATGATGGTACCACGCTTCACCCAGTAGTGGTTGGCAAATTTTTAAAAATTAATAACTTTCAGAATATAATTGATGGCAGCGTCAAAAGAATAGGGCGTAATAAAGTATCTTTGTCATTCAGTAGTTATTTAAGTGCCAATAGTTTCATAGAAAGCAGTGCTTTAGAGCAACAAAGTCTCAAAGCATTCATACCAACATTTAATATTACTCGTATGGGGTTAGTTCGCGGAGTTCCTGCAGAATGGTCTCCTGAAGAAGTCCAGGACAACATAAATGTCCCAATAGGTTGTGGGTCTATAATTAAAACAAGACGCATAAATTTCAAAACATTTATTGATGGTACAGTGGTGTGGAAACCATCACAAACAGTAGTGTTAACTTTTGATGGACAGATCCTACCTAAAAGAGTGTTCATGTTTTATAACTCATTACCTGTTGATTTATATGTGTACCCAACTGTTCAGTGTTACAATTGCTGCCGGTATGGTCATACCAAGATTCAGTGTCGCTCAAAAGCTAGGTGTTATAAATGTGGACAAAACCATACTGGTGACAGTTGCAACATTGAAGAGGACAAAGCCTCTTGTTGTTTGTGTTCAGGTTTTCATTTTGCAATAAACAATATATGTCCTGAATATTCAAGACAAAAACAAATTAAAACTTATATGGCTCACAATTGTGTGTCATATGCAGAAGCCCTAAAAGTGCACCCTCCAGTAGAGAAGTCTTTTGTTGATGCTCTTTTGTCCTCTCCTTCTCGAAATACCAGTGATCGCTCCCCCATAGCCATTAATAATTCTTCTTCTTCTAAGAGTACTTCTCACTCTTACAAAAAAACTGTGTTCCTTAAACCACGCTCTCCTCTACGCAAACCTGTCCAGGGTGGTTATAATAAAGAAGCTCACAATGCTTTATTAAAGGATTATCAAATACCACAACCTTCAAATGGTTGTGCCCTAAATGCAAATACAGAGCCTAAATCAGTCCCGTCTATTGAAGATTTTACCAAAGCACTTTTAGAACTTCTTTCCCAATTTAATTTTTCACCGTCCAACGCTGCTTCCTTTACTAATAGTCATATTCCCTCCACCTCCTGTGATGGACAAAGAATCCCATCTCCTACAATGGAACTGCCGAAGCCTAATAAATAAAAAAAGTGATATTATTCATTTAATCAACAAATACAAGCCATTTGCCTTTGCTTTAGCAGAGACATGGCTTAAAGCTAACAACATATTTAAAATTCACTCTTACATAACAGTGAGATCAGATAGATCTGATGGGTATGGTGGAGTAGCCATCCTCATTAAAGATTCTATCCCTTTTACTGTTATTTCTTTACCTCCTCATAGTGAGGAGATTTCTATTGTAGCTATAACTGTAAATAGTATGTGTCTAGTTTCTGTGTATATATCTCATCCTTCTGTTTCTATCCTTCAAGAAATTAATAATCTTTTTTCCTTTCTTCCTAAACCATTTTTAGTTCTTGGTGATTTCAACTGTCATCATCAGTCATGGGGCAGTTCCTTTTCTAATGCCGATGGTGAAGACTTATTACAGATCTTAGACCTTCACAACTTATGTACATTAAATACTGGATCTCCTACTCGCAGATCTGAGCCTCACCAAAATCAGAGTGCAGTAGACCTGTCCATTTGTACTCCTAACTTCTCATCTTCTTTATCTTGGTCTACTCTTTCTTCTTCCTATGGTAGTGATCACTTTCCTATACTCATAACCCTTCCTTCTTTTAAAGCAAAATCTTCAGTTAGAAAATCTCATTTCAAATATAGAGTTCCTAACAAAACTGATAGTTCTTGGAAAAAATTTAAATCCTTAGTTCAATCAAAATTCTCTTCTCTTCCTCCTCTATCTGAAGGTAATGAACTTTTGTGTGCAGAGGCTTTATCCAATGCTATGATTTCTGCAGCAAATGAAGTCTTTCCTGTAAAAAAACGGTAACCATTACAACAAAATTCCATCTCCTCCCTGGTGGGACTCAGAGTGTTCAGAGGCAGTTCTTAAAAGAAAAGAAGCAGAGATTGCCTACAACGAGAACATGTCGCCGACCAATTATGAGTCCCTCTTGAAAATATTGGCTGACACTCGAGAATTGTTTAAAAAAAAGAAGATAGCTGGGTGGCGAAATTTTTGTCATTCAATTTCCCCCAATACTCACCCTACTTTAGTTTGGCAAAATATTCGAAGATTTCGATCTGCATTTAATCAATCAAATTGTTCGCAAATATCCAACTCAGTTGCTAATGATTTTCTAGATAAATTGGCTCCACCTTGGGTGCCTGAGGTTATTCCGACAATTTCGTCCCCCAACACTAATCTCCTAATAAACTCCAATGATTCCGATTGCACCCTAGCTCTCCCGTTTTCATTAAATGAGTTGAAAAATATAGTCCATCACACAGTAGATTCAACACCAGGTAAAGACGGCATTCCATATTCCTTTTTTACAAATGTTAGTGATAGTATTCTCTGTTATTATTTAGATTTAATTAATTCAATTATTACGTCCGGAAATGTACCTCATGAATGGAGACATCAAGTGGTGTTGCCAATCCCTAAACCCAACAGACTACCATCTGACGCGTCCTCTTTTCGTCCCATTGTTTTGTCGTCGGTCCTGATGAAATTGGCCGAACATCTAATAAAAAATCGACTTGAGTGGTATGTCGAAAGCAAAAGCTTGTTGGCGACTTCTCAGTTTGGTTTTAGAAAAGGAAAAAGTACATCGGATTGTTTAGCCATTTTTACCACAGATATCCGTCTAGCTCTCTCTAACAATCAGTCAGTGGTGGCAGCATTTTTAGATATAAATGCTGCATATGATAATGTTGTATTATCTATATTACAAAGTAAATTAATCTCTTTAAATATCCCAATAAATCTTATTAATTTCATTTTAACAATATTGTCCGAACGCTCCGTTAGCTTGTCACTTTCTGATAGGGAGTTAACTCGTCTTGTGTGGCGAGTCTCCCACAAGGCTCAGTTCTGAGTCCTTTATTGTATAATATATATACTTATGATCTAGATCAATGCTTTACCGAAGATATTCAAGTTTTGCAATACGCTGATGATTTGCTTTTATATCATGCCTGTCAATCTATTGATCAAAGCTGCCTTTTCTTGACCTCAGCTTTGAAATCCTTATCTTCCTGGCTTCACAATAATGGCTTAGATCTTTCTACGTCTAAGAGTGCTTCTATAATTTTTTCCAGAAAACGTAATCTTCCTCCAGCTCTCGTCTTGTACAATGATATTCCTATCCCTTTTCTTGACAAGTTCAGGTACTTGGGGGTTATTTTTGATTCAAAACTTAACGGTGTCGCCCATTGCGACTCTATTTCAATTAAATGTGAACGTAATATTAACATCCTTAGATGTCTCTCTGGTGTATGGTGGGGTGCTCACCCTACATCTCTGAAACTAATGTACAATGCTATAATCAGAAGTATTTTTGATTATGGTCTGTTTATTTTAGAGCCAATAAATGTATCAGCCAAACAAAAACTGGATCGAATTCAGTCTAAGTGTTTGCGCATCATATCTGGAGCTATGAAATCAAGTCCCATTAATGCTCTTCAAGTAGAATGTGGCGATGCTCCTTTACACATTAGAAGACAGTTCCTATCTGATAATTTTTTATTCCGCATTATCCAGTTTTCAGACCATCCCCTTATCCCTAAACTTGCATGTCTTGCTTCTCTCATCAATACTTCTTCCTACTGGTCTCATAAATCTATTCCATGCTTAGTTCAGAGCTATCAAAAATGGACTTCTCTTTCTTCTCCCTCTCACCGTTCTAACAAATTGCCGTTATTCAGCCATAGTTATGATAGTTTAATTTTCTCCCCTTTAGTTATATATAACTGCGTTGATAAGTCTGACCCAAATTGTGGATCTTTATTTAACATATTCTTAGACGAACAAAGCGAAGACTATCACCATCTGTACACCGACGCTTCCAAAAGATCTCCAACGGGTTGTGTTGGAGTAGGAGTCTTTCATTCCGAATATAAAATAGTACAGAAAGTTAAACTTCCTCAGGAGTCTTCTGTATTTTCTGGGGAATGTTTTGGTTTGTTTAAGGCAGTGGAATATGTTTGTATGTATAAACTGAAAAACTCTATCATTTTTACAGATTCTTTGAGTGCTCTTCAAGCCTTAAGTAAATTTCCTTTTAAATTGAAAACATTATTTCCCGTTATTTTAGAAATTAGAGAATTAGTTTATAGAGTTACATTGGCAGGGGGTTCTATTAAATTTGCCTGGGTCCCTAGCCACTCCGGTATTCACGGAAATGAAGTTGCTGACAGGCTTGCCAACGAAGCAGTGGAGTGTGGTGACATTTTCCCATTTAAACATTTTCCACATGACCTTCCTTCTTTATCTAAAATCATTCTACGGGAGTCTTGGAGAGAAGAGTGGAAGGAATCTATTCTTTCTAAAGGTCTTTATTATTCAAAGATTCAACCCGATATCCCAGCCAAACCGTGGTTTTCAAAAGTTAAATTTAACAAAAAAGAAACGTCTATTTTAATAAGATGCAGATTAGGCCATGTATGTTCTCCAGCCCACCTTGCCAAACTTGGCATTGTGAGTAACCCAGCTTGCGAATGTGGATCTGACTTCTCTGACATCAACCACATTCTTTTTTCCTGCCCTCTATATGATCGTTCTCCTTTCATTTCTGACCTTATTTCTTTAAATGTTCCTTTTCCTTGTTCGACCCTTTCCTTACTGTGTTCTAATAATCTATTAATTTATAACTATTTATAAGTGTATAGCTTCTTATATTTTTATAAATAATATTAAGTTGTAAATATAAATTTTTATTTTTTATTCCGTTTAAACTAGTATTGATGTATATACTTATATGTAAGATATTTAACTCTCCTGATTTTTCCAAATTCCGGTTACTTTTCTTTATTGTATCCCTGTTTCCCTACCTTTGAAATGCTACCAAATTATATAAATTTACTTTGACACTGGCAATGTTTAAAACGGTGCCAAAAGAAGAAAAAAAAAAAAAAAAAAAAAGTATTGCAAAATCGTTCGTCTATTTGATATCTTTTATTAACTTATATTATATTCTATTACAGGAAAAGATTTATTATATTAGAAAAAGTTATTAATAGATTCAAAACGTGTTTTCGTTTCAAAATTCAATTCTGCATTGTTCAGAGAGTCTTAAGCTTAGCTTTATATTCCTTCCTGAACGAAACATCAGACATATTCATTCATTTCGTAGGTAAATAAATGAGATTACGATTTTTGCGTTATTTTCATCGTAACAACAGTTCGCGTGACATCAATCGCTTAAAACCAGTAAACCAGGATCCTGCAAAGCGATTACTTCATAAAATTTGTAAATAACGTTGTGTTAAGTCGTTGAATTTTGATAGGGAACTTGCGCTAGTTATGGATCAAGAGAGACCAGAAAGCAGTTCGAACCATGGAAAGAGGACACGACCTTTGCTACTGCAGCCAAGTCCGAAGATCCCTAGAATATCAGCGTACGCGAGCTCGACTTCTAGTGGGGTCCTGAAGAACTCTAAAAAGTTTGGTCCCCATTCTCCAAAGAGAGTTAAAGTGTCGTATAATAGGAGTGATGTGCCTGTCCCAGGGACTCCTGTGCCTGACAAGCACGTACGGAAGGCTGGTCCTTACCTCCTTGGTCCCAAACTTGGGCCTAGTCCTGTTAAGAGTATAGTGCAGTGTTTAGCAAGGAAAGAGAGAACGGATGAATTTTATCAGGTAATGGGTTGGTTTGATTACATTTTCTCCTATTTGTAAACATTTAACTGATCATGTGATATTGTTTACATTCTGAAGTTTGTAATTAGGGTTCAAAGATGATGACTATTTGTCTATAGTGTAATAATTAGTAACAATATTAGTAGTTTAGAATTCATGAATATATAAAAATAAATAGTTTTGCTGAATTTCTAGTGAAGTGTAATTACATAATGTTTTTTTTTTGCTACTCAATAATGAGGCTTACTAACATCATTTGACCTATTTGCACAATATTTTTTATGATAAAAACAAATTGTTTAAAATGATGCAATATTTAAAAGTTTTTAGTGTTATTTCAGTTATTTGCGCAATTGTAATCAAATTTGGTTGCAATTTTTGCATAGTCTTATTTATGATCATTTAAAAGTTAAAAGTATTTAGAAGTATATTAGAATAACTATTATCACATAAACTAGTAGATTTGAAGACTTGTTGTATTTAGATAGAGAAACATACATGATTTTTCACATAATAAGTTGGTACATCTTGCGCAATAATATATTTATGTATTATCAGCTGTCAGCAGAAGATTTGAAACAGTTCTTTGTTTGTTACTAAAATGTATGGTTTTTTTTTATATAATGCTACTGAATTCATTTACTATAAAAAAATCAATCTTACACCATTAACTTGTAAACTCGCATTTTACGTATAAAAACTTTTATCTTATTTTTATCTTTGACATTAATTATTCAGTCAAGTGCAATAATAATACTTTTGTCTTTTTTTTTTTGTTTGACTTTGTCAAAAAGCCAACACAGGGTTGATTATTAATTATTTTTATTAAAATATCTGCATTATAGAATTCTTCATCTTCTTCCTCTGGGAGGTTTGGTTTCTGTAATTAGTCCTCTCTTAAGTAGGACCATTGTACGTGCATTATAGAATTATTTAGTAATCTGTATAAATTTAAAATATTTCAGGTTAAAATCTTGACTTTAAGAAATGAAGGCCAACCGGAAACTCAAGATGACCGCCAAGGCAAAATGTTATTGCATACAGAATATTCTTTATTATCTTTATTGAAGGACCAAGATGGTGTGATCCATCACCATGGTTTGTTCAAGGTAAGAACATGAAGTCAAGTATTAGGCAAATGTCATATAGGATAAACAATTTCACAATTGAGCGAAACCCTACAGTTATGATTTAAAGCAATTTGAATGTTGTTACCTAGTAAATAAAGTTTACAATTGCAATAAACTTGCACAAGGGAGACTTGTATTGTAATAAATGCACCCTTGTTGCATAACTTATTGAAAGTGCGTGAGCATCCATACATCTGCACAGATATGTTATAATGTTACATAATATTCTGTGCCAATGTGGCTGTAGATCCATGCAGTAAGTGGATATTGTGTTCTTGAATTTCTTGTCTACTTGTAACATAATTTGCACATTTAATTACAGTTGGGTCCAAACCCCCACATCACAGTTCTATGCATTGTTATTGTTGCATATTTTTAGGATTACATATATTTTATGTTGAGTTAGATGGATGTTTGTCACTGCTGCCTGCTAAGGTTACCTGAATTGACAGTGAATTCTGGTTATATTGGTCTGACATATTTCAGCTGTAGTCTGTAATTATGAAATAATAAATGAATTCGAAAACTGAATTTGCTGCAAATGGAATTTAATGCCCTGAATTCAAATGAATGAGATTCAGTACCTATGAGCACTTGACTGCATTTTGATGCAATTTGAATTCTATTTGTTTGCAATTTGCAAACACGGGTAAAAGAATTGCTGCACAAATACTGAAAGGCATATGCTCTATACAAAATTTCTGTACCTATTCGTGACTACAAGTTCTAGTTTAACGTCAAACGGCATAAATTATGGAAATGGCGTAATATACGGAGAAGTAAAATCACAATCACGCTCATATAATGACAAGTATATTGGTAACTTAATCACATATAGCTGTAAGTGTCTTGTCAAACAAAACCAGCATGCAATACATCGCCATTTCAGTTGCAGTCATGATTCAAAGAGGGCAAAGGTGACTACAGGCCTAAAAAAAATTTTCAATACAACACCATCTTTTAATCATGACTGTTATTGAATTTTTTAAAAATAGATTCTCTGCTTTTCTGGATGGAGACCAATCAAAAAATGTTAATGATGAGTTGAAGTTGCTAAGAGTCAGTCTGTAGAGTATGTGAAAAAGCAACTGGTGAATTTTATGGTGTCCTTCGTAATGAAAGTATTTCCTCATAATATGGATGTAGAATCTTTAAATCATTCTATTCTGGCCAATAGTTTTATGCAATTTATTTTAGCGCTGTTCAATAATCTAACAATTGATCTAATAAATTGACGACACAGTTGGCACAGTAGTAGCGACTTTTTTTTAATGTCAATAAAACCAATTTTATGTGTAAATAAGTCACGTCGCCATACCCTATTGCCGTACGTAATCGTCGTTTTAGCACTTATGGGAAATCGCGCAGACGAATTAGCTCACCTTTATTCAGCTACTTTAAAATGCGATACCGTTAAAACAGAAACGTCATCCCCATTTAAATTCGAAAATCTAAATTCCTCAACAAATAAAATTATATTCTCAATTTCCAGGACCACGCACTAGAAGAAGTACCAAATCCAAATGGCAATGGTTTCATCTACACCGGCCGAGTCCGGCAACGTTTGTTCCTAGTTCTGGACTGTGTTAGCTCCCACCAGTTCAGTGAGAAAGGCTCCGAGTTGGTCAACTTACAGCAATACGTTACTAAAGTAAAGAAGGTGCCAGAAAAAGAAGCAATACTGATATTTTATGATATTGTGAGGGTAGTCGCTAATTTGCATAAGGTGAGTTTTGAAGTTAACACTATAAAAGGTTACTTTTGAGACACAGCCGGCTGTCGCGCTGCTATTGTCTTTCTATTGTGTCTCGAATTTCGGCTGTCGGTTGGTCGTCGAAAGGTTATGTGATATTATTGATTTATTATTAAAGTTATATGATTGTCTCCAGTAACATTATATTACTTAGCCTCTCTCGATAATTGAGTTATCAAACACTTACAAGCTTTTCGCCTGTTTCCGCAATAATTGACATTGCCATAGTGAAAGACAAAAGCTAATTTTTCATTACAGAACATAAGTAACTTTAGATTGCCTTTGCTCTCGTCACAACTGTGACGAGATTAGTGTAGAAGTAGAGATAATTTTAAAATATTTGTCTAATATTTAAAATACTAATACCAGAGTTCTGAATCAGACTTCACTGAATCAGAGTTATAATAATAATAATATAATAATAATAATGTTTATTGAACATAATAAGTATTGTAGTACATGGGTATAATATAGTTTTTTACACTGTTTGTTTAACATTTGCAGTTCTGATCTCCTAACTAGGTTACAGTATAACCTGTATGAAGGAGTGACAGTTCCGATCCCTTGAAGAATTTGAAAATAAACGTATATTTTATGTTTGAATATTGTTGCTACTACAATATCGGTATTAATAAAGATAAAAACTGGAAAGACGTTGGAGAAATTTTTAAAATAATATATGACTAAAACTATTTGTGGATGTGTGTGTGGTTGGGTGTGTATATGTGTGTAAGTGTGCGTGTGTGTGTATGTATGTGTGTGTGTGTCCTGTGTGTGTGTGTGTGTATGTGTGTGTGAGTCTGGTTGGTGATGAACATGAGTTTACTGTGCTACGCACCTATCGATAAATCATTTAAGCATTATTTCAGTTTCTTCGTATGAATGGTGTAGGAGAAATGAGTTAATCATTTTCTTACAGCTGAGCAGAGTTAGGTTGAGACGGATTCGAGACCTATGAGTCTAGGTTTTCCGTCACCATTGTCTAAATTTTCAACAAAAAACTTTACAAAAGTTACTAATATGTATATTTATTTAACATTTCCAGAGGAACATAGTTCACAGAGACCTAAAGCTCGGCAATATAGTACTGAACCAACGTACGGGACGCGTCATTATTACCAACTTCTGTCTGGGGACGCATCTCGGAAGCGATCGTGATCTGTTGAAGGATCAAAGGGGTAAGGCTTTTGTTTGTCTTTGCCGTAAGTAAGAGAATTTTGTCTTTAAGTAACTTCAGGGGACCTACCACAAGCCCTTATAGCATTATTACTTCGATATTACTTTCAGTGGGAAAAAGACGGCGCTAGACAACGTGTCTAACGCTGTCACTTGCACACTCTGGAACAGGAATAAAACAATCTTACTTTAAACGTCATGGTAAGGGGGCTGGTTGTTATGTCGATTTTCTTTTTGTTTTTTAATAAGAGGCCTCACACACGGTACAATTTGTCTGCACGATCCGTCACTTTTAGACCGATCGTAATGATCAATCGATAGTGTATGTCAAGATCGTTAAGGATTTACTTCATTAAAGACTATCTAAAATCGGACCAAAACCATAATGATAAATCGACAGTGTATGGCTCTTTACGATCAACGGTTCGCTTTTGTCTCACTCTGCCTCTAACGTAGGTAAGGAAAAGTAGTTCATTTTCCATTTTATGAGGCACTAATTAATTTATTTGAATCTGTATCCTTCAGTTTCAAACAAGTAAATGGTCGATAGTTGTGAACAATCGTTTCGTGTATGGGCACCATTTTTGATGTAATCAATCGTCACGATTGATCGAAGAGACCAATGGTACCGAATATGAGGCCCTTTAAGTAATACCGACATAAGCTAAGATACATTATACAAAACTTAATGTTCTATTTACAATATTATGGGTACTTTCCCTCCATGTGGCATAGCCGTGGGACATCCTGTATAATTATAATATTTTGAGGCGATATCGTAGGATCGATCTAACAACATCAATCTCATGTGTATTCTTGCTCTATCCTTCCCAAAAAAACCAGCATCAATTTGCCCCACTCACGAATCAAATCCAGAGCCACACTCAGTCGCTATTCCAAATCAAATAACTGCCAACAATCAGTCAAATTAAATAAAACAATATTATTTTTATAATAATAATAATTAACAAATATTCATTACAGGATCACCAGCGTACATTTCTCCCGACGTGTTACTGTGTAAGCCATACTTGGGCAAACCTTCGGACATGTGGGCGTTAGGCGTGGTGTTATATACCATGTTGTATGGTCAGTTCCCGTTCTGCGACACCAGTCTAGCGCAACTGTTTAGCAGGATACAGGCTGCCAATTATAATATACCACCGTGAGTTTGTTTTCTATACTTTATTTTTCCGTCTAGAAAACCGCTTTTTAAGAGGCTACCCAACCGCCACTCCCTTGCTGTTGTGACGGCGATATTCATTTTGTTGACCCGCTGACAGACACTCATCTCCCTAGCCTTTTCCCAACCGTGTTGTAACCGGATTCAGCTGGATACCGGTGTTTTACGTGGAGCAACTGCCTATCTGACCTCCACAACCCAGTAACTGGGCGACACGATACCTCTTGGTTAGACTGGTCAGAGTTTCTGGCTAACCAGTAACGACTGTCAAAGTTCTCCGAATGACAACCGGGACCAACGGCTTTACGTGCTTTCCGAGGCACGGGATGTCAGTGGTGTCTAAGATAAACTTTAGAAAGTACATATGAATTGAAAAAGTCACATTGGTACTTGCCCGGATTCGAACCCACAACCTCTTACACGAGAGGCGGGCGCCATATCCACTGGGCCATCACGACACTTGACTTTGACCCGCTGACACTAAAGTAAATAAATAAAACGAACTATAAAAGAAGTAAATGTTTGACTGATTCAACAACAGATCAATCAATGCACAGTTCAAAATGGACCTAGATTTCTAGAAGCTTGAAATTAGGCACACACGTTTCTTAAGTGACCAAAGTGTGCTCTAAGAAAGGATTAAAAAAAATCTCCCGTTATTATCCCTTTGCGCTTTTCGGCCTGGTTTTTATGCCCATCAGTGCAAATGTGCAAACCGGCCATAGTATAAACGTATGTATCTTAAGAACTTATTATGTACAACCCATATTTGCAAAATAAAATTCTATTCTATTCTATTTTATGAGTTGGATATTTTAGATTAGAAGCTCAAATCGGGATAATATAACCTCCACATTTAAACAAGTACAGAAGCCTTGTTGCTAATTAATGTAATTTTTGTATTTTCAGGGATGGCAACTCTGTGCAGGTGTCAGACAACACTGTGTTCCTAATACAAAGGTTGCTGGTCAAAGATCCCAAACATAGATTAGTAGCTGATGAGGTAAAAAATGCTTGTTAAATAAAATCTAAAAGTTATATTTATTTACGTACTTATAAATTATTATTGTCAAAATTCCCGTTGTGTATTTTGTCAAAGTAACAAAAATATTAAGAGACAGGTCCTTTACAATCTCAAAATAGTCCAAATCTACAAAATAAATTCAAAATGGAACAGATTTTGTATGAATTTATCTGCCAGTTCAGAACTTATCAAAAGAATGTGAAACAGACGCTTAGAATCAAAACCTTTGCTATTGGTATGGTACGATGTCCATGATATCATTTTCAAATTAACGCCATCTCTATTTCACAATCGTAAACAGAGCTTCCAAAACCCACCAACAGATGTCACTATTCTCAATTTCTGTCCTCAGGTATTAGATCAACTTTCAAGCATAATAGCAAGCTACGTCACCATACCAAATCCTCCAGAAGACTTGCAAGTGGTCCCAGATGTGCCTTTAGAGGAAGAGAAAGTAAAAACGCCAACTACCGCCCAATCTTCGAGTGAAGTTGATAGGAAACCGTTTATAAATATACCTGATAGTAGTAGTGAGAGGACGCCTAACGCTTCGGTGAGTGGAATATTTGTAAAATACTGTTTTTTTTTCACTGATTTTATTACAAAGAAAATAAAAGTACATAACATAAAGGGCAGCAAGCTGTACAATTTTTTTTTCTAGTGGGTTTTGAAATGACCGAGTAGTTAAGGTCCACATCTATGCATGAGATTTTGATTTTGAAATTGGCCAAGTACTAATGTGATTTTAGCCACAATACGGTATTTGACACTATTAACCGATAAATCTAAAACATATTTTTTATAAAACCTATCTTTTTATTAGTCCTAAGCATCGGATTTGTTTTTAATTTACTGTAAATCTGGATTTTTAATTGCTTTAAAATCAATAAATAGTAAATAGGGTTGCTAGCTTGTGACGTCACAAGCTGGTATTGGCATACAAAATCTATTGGAGAATTGCGTTCTGACAGCTCATAAAAAGTACGTCTAAAATACCGGATTCCGTACTTTTTAGTTTATCCCGTGTCTTGGAAAACACGTGTAGCCGTTAGTCGTTGTAGTCATTCGCAGATAGTCTGTCTGACAATCAGTCAACCCTACAAGTATCGTGTTACCCAAAAATTGAGATGTGGAAGTTTGATATGCGGTTGTTCCATGTAAAATTACTGGAATCCGATCCTAACATAGTGGTCTCTTACAGAAATAAAATAAGTGTTCTTCATTTCCACAGGAGGAACTCGGCGTATTCTGCGTACCGTTACCCGATTTCCTTGCCCTAAACTTCCCATCCCCAACGCGAGTAAACCAAAACAGCATCATCATCCATCCAACGCATCTCCCAAGATCCTCCACAACGGTCGACTCTTCATCAATCACTTCCCCTAACCAGCAAAACCAACGTCAGATAACTGTCCAAAGGATTGGAAGGGATGCAAGACCGCTTATGCAATGCGAGATAACCAGGTACCAACATATGTTTGCTTCTAATCAAACACAGAGGCAGGAACAAACTCGACGTCCAGACGCGCCTAATATAGTTCCAGAATCTAGGCAAGAAAGACCGCAAAACTCCAGACTTCATAATCTAGCTCAACGAATCCCAAGACTTAACCCTATTGCGACCACTTCTGGGCAGAATTCAGCTGATTTTAGAGTTATACAGTGGTCGGAATCCCGGTCTAGAGCCTGGGACAACGATTATGTGCTAAGATTACCAGTCTTAGATCTTTCTAGAGTGAATGGCAATAGGATTATGAATCCGGCGCCTGTACATACGGTGAATTCTGAGGCTGTGGTCAATAATCCTAGACCCCAGTTTGATGCTGCTGATGTTGATTAGATTTTTGGTTGATAGGCCCTTCACGAAAATTCTTGTACGGGTGCGTTTCCTCGAGCGCGGGCGGAGAAAAAAAAAGCCAATTAGATTATTTTGAACATGACATAACCTATTGAAACATCATATTCAAATCATTTGATTGGTTTAATTTTCTCCACTCCGTGTCAGTCGAAATTACCTTTAAGAATGTTCTAATCATGTTGTTATCAGTCTCAAGTTGTCATAAACTTTAGATTTTGACTTTATATTTTGACATATTTTTGACAGATTGTGGCTGAAATGGTATTGAGGCAAGTTTTTTTAAAATGTAGATATTGGCTGTTCACCTTGATTACTGTGTACCGAAAGTAATAAAAACTTACAGGCAGAGTTTTAATTCTTTTTCCATCTTTCAGCATAGGAATATGATCAATATTTTCTGTAGAGCTGACTCTAAAATTTATATCAAAATGCTTTTTCATGAGTACCAAATGGAAAGGAAAGTCCGGATACCTCGCAACAAATTTTTGCAACCTTTTTCATATTCATAACTTCACTATTTTGGAGATTGCTAAAGAATTCAAAGTCTGCCTGTATTGCTTAAGCCTTTTTATGATTTTATTTTGTTTAAAATACTGGGGTACTTTTTATTCCGACCCCATGTTAGTGCATCTTAAACATTAGTTATTCTAGGTAACTAGGTGTCCAAATATTCTTAATTGTCGGGTAAGTCAAATAGTTATAAATAATAGAAACAAATTCATAACAAAATGTAGACTTAAATTCAGAATTTTAGATTATTTTGCATATTGGCTCTTACCAAACTATAAAGGGGCCAAACTTAGTTACTATTTTAGCTGTTGCAAATAACTAGGAATACATACGAAGATTTTGAAAAAAATGCAGAAAACGGTAACTTTACATAAAAAAATCATTTTTGATCCCAATAGGTCCTGTTTCCATTACTGAATAAAAACTTCTATTCGATCAAACTACGTTGAAATTATTAAAAATTTCAGAAATGACATAAAACTTTTTACCATAGTTTTTGTAAGGAAATTGTGCAGAATTTGAAGTTTACAACTACTTGCAATTAAAATAATCTAATATTTTGAATTCAAGTTTAGTTATTTGTAATAGAAACAAATTGATTTCACAAGGTAGAGGGAATTGTCCATGAAAATAATTGTCTTTGTCTTTTTAAGTCTGATACGTGTTAATTAGTACTGTATTATTTTTTCATTTATTATAAACATTATGGAACTTAGGTTTTGGGTTGCAAAAGTAAGGAGACATAGATCTTAAATAATGTTTTTTTTTTATTAGAAATTCTTACTTTTATCGTTTGTTTCTGTTTCTAGCGAATTAACAGCTCTGTAAGTCACTTTCATTTTTGACAGTTCGGTAACATCCATTGCGTTGTTATCGCGAACACGGATTTAATCACATTATAACGCAATGGATTATATTCAAATGTCAATTTGATTTTCTATTGTAGATTTTAAACATAATTATGTTTGTCTATATTAACAATTTTCTTCTTAATTTTGCTACCCCTTTATATTTATTTTTTTGTGTAATTTTATGTTAAAGTTCGGCTTTAAAACTGTCGATGTGATTCATTTCGTTTAAAAAAGCTGATTTAAATTGAAAAGTCCGGATTTGAATAAGGGAAGGTTCATATCTGACGATACATGCGTCGCGTAACGCCCGAACAGACACATGTATAGAAAAACTCTGACGTGATCGACGATACGCTCGACGCATTTTTCGTCAGATATGAACCTTCCCTTATTCAAATCCGGACTTTTCAATTTAAATCAGCTTTTTTAAACGAAATGAATCTTGCCTAACAAGTATATGTTTATTGTGACGTAGATACATACAGATGTTATGTAATGCTTGCATAATAGACACGCGTTGTAAGCTAAGTGCTCTTTTTAAATTTAAGCGTTTGCACTGCTGTGGCGCTGAAGTTGTGCGTATGTTGAACTGCAATAGGCGGTAGTGATTTTTCATACAGATGGCTCGTGACATTTGTCGTTCTGAAGACATTGTGTGAGCTATAGGGGTATCGCACGAGTCTCTTGACAACTGACGTCTCTTGACGTGACAACTGATGATTTTGATGGTTGTGAAGGTCCTGGGATCAATCTCAAGGCGAATTGGAAGTGATTTTGTGTTTTTCCATTAAAAAATTCTCAGAAGTTGTTTTTCGACTCGCCTCCTGAGGCTAGTATTCTTTATATGGATTTGTATGAGCATGCGCTCACTATATCAACTCCGTAGTGTCACCGGATCGCCTCGGCGCGCGGTCGGCGGGTGGGCCACTCGGTGACAACTCGCTGCTCGAATGCCTGCCTTGCGTTGACAACGCGCGGGCCACGAGTTGGCCGCGCGCTGTCCGCGATTGATTTTATTAACAAACTACTCGAAAATTCGTGGACCAATTGACCGCGGGTGGTCCACCCATCGACAACGAGTTGACGCCGTACGTCGAGGCGGTGCGGGGTGGCTGCTGGGTGGCTCTAATGAGCTATGACCTTAAAACCACAACCACCTGTATGCAGTTCAACACCCGCTTTACTGCAGCACCACAGCAGTTCAGCTTACGCTTAAAGAAAAAAAAAAAACATTTATATTTTTATACACATGTGTTCGGGTACTCGATTTTACTTATTTTAAGTAGTTATTTTAACATCAAGCAATGCAATTATTTTTGTATTAATACCTTTCAATTTATTACTTAATGTTTATCGTCCATTTAATTATGTTTAATTGTGATGTAAAATGTTTAATATATTTGTATTTTGCAAATGTAGGGAAAGTGATTATAGTGCCAACTTGTAGTTAGATTTAAAATTGAAACTCAAAAGAAAATGGCGTTTCTAGCTTATTTCAATATCTTTTTAATAATCAATCTGATAATGGAGTTAGCTAGAAATACTAAGCCGAGTTAAATAATGGCTTAGCAAGTGCTTAGGTTAAGAAATATTTCTGTCTCCGTCGCAAAACTACCAAACTACTATGGTTAGATAGAGATGGAGAATGGCTAAGCCAAAGTACGTGCTAAGTAACGTATATTTATCTCGTTCTGATGGTTGTTATGGGACTTAATTAATGAATTATTATTTTTCTTAATATTGGGAACAATCGGCTAATTAGAAATATAAAAAATATTATTTTTTGTCTTTGAATATTATATTCTTTGAAACTGCGTGATCAAATGATTTAAATGTAATGTAAGGCAATGTGTATAAGCAATCCAATTTTATATAATTAGTTGATTTTATACATTTATTGGACATTGATTTTGTATATGCTATTATATTGTGACAAGGTTATTAATTAAAGATACTGCCATTTTACTAAACAAATATAAGTAAGTGTGTAACAAAATTATAAGTGTGTTTCGTGAATGATAAAGGCGTGAGCAAAAGGTAGTCATAAAAAATAGATCATACGATACTGGGCCTTTCTATTCTATGGAATATACTCTGAAGATGAATAAACCCTGATTTCTGAAATTCTGAAAAAAAAAAACAATAATATTCATTATTTATTGAGAGGTATCTTCATTTTATTTGATTATTGTTTTATGATATCCTTTAGAAAGTTGATAATGTTGCAAAAAGTCCCCTCGTATTGGTTTTCTTTTACCATAAACCTGATAATGACAATGGCAGCCGTACAATGCGGGGGTTATTGCACGGCTTTATTATGACCGAAAAGTCGCAGTTTGCATATCTCGACAGGTATCATCAGATTTTCTTATGATTCAGGATCCCATTATCAAGAGTCATTGTTAAAAATCTTTTTACTTATTATGATTTTACAATATCTACAAAATTACAATTTGGTATAATTTTATTCTGACCTCAACTTACAACCAAGCAATCTTTTTTCTGTAATCGGGTAAAATTGAAAATAAAAGCTTTGAATGTTGTCGCAATTCAGTTTGTACCACGCCATCTGTCGGCCGTGGTCGTAGTTGGTAATTTTAGTTTCAGGAAACAGATGTCGCTACAAGTCGTGTTTGGCAAATATTTTTTTATTTTCAAGTGCATGTTGTAGTGTATTACAAGCCCCCGAAATGATCAAACGGTTTGATTTAAACATAAATTTTAGTTTGATTCAAACCAACAACTTAAAGGTTTGACAATCCTTTCAAACTTAGGAGAAATTGGTTTGAGTTCAAACGAAATCGACGTGTTTCAACGGTTTGACCGTTTCGGGAGCCTCTTACTGTAAAAAATTAGTACTATTGAAGGTATTATAAGTAGAACAATTTTGTTATTTGTTAGTTGCATCCTGAATTGGTATGTGAGCTAATAAAAATGAATTTAAAAATTGAATTTTTTTTTTTAGTCCTTGATGTATTTGAGGAACTGCTCCGTTGGTTGCGGTTATTTTTGCCAAGCGCTGCTGAGTTCAGGGTCGAGAGTTAGATTACCGGGGTGGGCAAATGCGAGCTATTGAGTTGTATAGGTCTAAAAGGTAGTCCCTGCGAATATTCAGCAGCAACCGATTAAACTGAAAGTCAATCTGAAGAGAAGAGAAATCGCAGATGTGACTATGACATGGGGTTAAGAACTTAAATAATATCGTTAACGACCACAGTTAAGAAAATAAAACAGAAGTTAATGCTAAGTGTGATTTTTAATCCGGCTTCCGCGGCCGTTTATTCCAACAGTTTCAACTAGTACCTATACAAAAGCGTTATACATAGTACTCATTAAGCAGGCCTATCAATGCGGTTCGGTATTCAATCTTTGGAGTAGTCCTACTTCGATGTGGAATTGAATGTTCCAGTGTGTTTGTGTGTGCAAAAATTTGTTTCGATCAGCGAGTTCTGTGGTAATAACAATTCCACAAGCATAATTTTTTAATTGCTATCTAGGGTGACTGGTAATTAGTGTACGATACTTAAACATGTGATAATGCTCATGATAACAAACAATTTTTTACTGTGGGAGCAAAGTTGAAATCGCGAGAAAATATCAGCTGTTTCAGTACATTAGGCAAACATAATTTCAGGTTTGTTCTCATAGTAAAATTTGTTGGTTATCATGAGCAAAATCACGTGATTAAGTATCGTACACTAATTACCAGTCACTCTATATAATCTAAATAATTATTATGAGTTTTAAAGTAATTTATATGTAAAGCTGTGAAGTGAAATGGGCGCCACTATCAACTTTCCGCCCCGGTTAGAAAAATCGGGGCGGAAACTTTTGAAAAACCGCCCCAGACTTCCACAATGCATTTTAATAACGTAATATTAATCTAACTTTCTTTAACAGTTAAAAATAGCATCTTTTCAGCTCCCGAGCAATAAGACGTAGCATTAATATTAAAATTAGTTTTCATTTGAACCTGGTTTAGGTCTGACGGGAACGTTAGTTCGGACGTTGAAATATTACACCCCCCCCGTCCTGGCTCTGCCTGGGAATTTCAATTTGCGTTAATGCTCGGGTTATGAAAGTTCTATTTTATTGGAAAACTGACATCTTTTTAGTAATGTTCTGTTGTGTTGAAACACATAAGTTAGGTACTATAGCTATCGCCCAAGTGGTGTCGTAGCATCCATCCTCTGTTTTACCACTTTAGGATTGCTTAAAATCCTTAGTGGATACTTGTTCTTTACAAAGAACATACACTCCATTTTTCATTTCTTTATTAGGTCCAGCAATTTGATCAATAGACAATCAATCAGTCAGTCGGTTTACCAATATTATATAGATGATGAAATGTTTAATTAAGTACTGTTCGTTTTTTTAATGAGAATAAAATGTTACTTTATAACCTTTGTCAACTTAATGCTTCTGTCGAAAAGCTTTATTTAGAATTATAATCACAGTCGGAATGTTTATAATAGTTACCGTGACCCCGGAACATAAAGGGCAACCGAAGGAACATGAGTGGGTTATAGTCAGTTAAAGTCTGACACGCCCTCCCGCCGCACCCAGAACGGCAGCAGTCATTTGATGATTTCCCACTCCCCAAAAAAAAAAGCATAGAAGAATAGAATAGAATAAATCTAAGAAATAGCATTTATTATTAAAAATCATTCGTGTCGCCGCTGCTGGCTGCACTAATAGTATAATAATATCTTTGTTATAAAACACAAGATTTATGATACAAAGAGCGGGATAACATTGCTGAGTAATATCTACATAAATCTAAACAATACATGTAACCCTGTCTCCTAAACTAGGTAGTCCTGTATCTTAGGAGACAGTCTGTATCTTAGGGATCAGTACATACTTATAAACCAGAAACATGACCTGAGTCGTGTGTGAAATGGTGAAAGTCGGTTAAATCTTAAACAGCAAAAACTAAAATGAGGAGGGTTTGTGTTCGTCTGTACTGTTTAAAATATTTTTTTGTTTTTAGCTCTTGAGGGCGGTAATTTTTTTAATAAATACCCTTTTTTTTGCGTCATATAAGAGTAAGCCTAAAGGTTGACGAGTTGACGCCGTTGGCGCCGTGCGTCGAGGCGGTGCGGAGTGGGTGCCGGGTGGCTCTAATGAGCTATCTATAAGCTCCTAAAAGTAACAGGGTTGATTGACTTTATTATTTTCTAAGATTTCCACACTTAAATAATTCATTCCAATTTAGCATTATAAACGTTTACGGACGATTAATCTCATATTCAATATTTAAAAGCTGTTTAACGGGTTCAGTACTAAAACGACAATAAAAAGTCGATTAAAGTATTTGAAGTCGTAAAATTTAAAAATTCCCGTACATTACGACTGGATACCTTTCTGTTCTATTGGAGTTTATGGTCGTTTCGTGTGGGTCATAAAGTATCGAGACTTTTTGTTTATTTTTATAGGATATGACGTCAGAGGAATTGAGTGGGGACTTAGGTGCTGAAAGAATTTCGTAGGAGATCCTTTTAGATTTGAGAGTTTTAAAGCTTGTGGGTTCGTGGAAATACACAATCATATGTATTTCGTGAACCTTATAGCTAGCGGAGATCACATAAATTTAAAGTTTTTAACTGACGAACTAATTAGTTTTTTTTGTAGTCTCGCCTATTGTGTAAAGTGATTACACAGCGGGCTGTGGTCGAAATTCGAAAAACTGTAAATCACAAACACTATTAAAAAGAATAATGGTTTGTAATGTCACACTTTTTCAACTCACATTTACGTTACAAAGTTTTCTCTGTCGTATTAATATGTAATTTCTGAAAGTACTCTAGCCTTACAACTTATATTTCACCTTCTGCCTTAAACAAGAAACGATATAAACCGATCAAATAAAATGATGACATCGCCTTCAGCGATTGAAAACGTAAAGTAGCGATGCAAATTGGTAGGATTATTTTTTATTTGGCAAAGCACATGCAGGTAATATATGGAGGAATTGTTATTCGGATTTCCAAGGGGAGAGATAGAATGTAAAACTTCTGGTTTCGCTGTTGGAAAGTAGGTTATTTATTAAACGTATTTTTATCAATGTTCATTTTGTGCAATATTTTGTTTTGAGAATGGAAACAGAAAAAGTTGAAGAAATAAATAAATTTTTGCATACATGGTATTTTAATAATCTACCTAATTTAAAATAAATATAATATTGTTTGAATAATATAATAAAAATCATACTGTAAATAACTCATTCACAAAATTTTGAAGATAGAAGTAACAAACTAATTTTTTAAAGATTTCTTTAAAGGAAACCCTTTTCAAATTGAGGAGATAAAGTAACCTCAATTGCAAAAAAAAGAATATTTAAAATAAACATATTTATCAAATATTACATTTTATTATTACATTAATGAAAAATATTCAAACGCCAACTTTATCCCTTTAGAGTGACAAAGACAGCAACACATTTGAGAGCGTCTTAAATTTGAGTGACGTTTTAGTTTTCGGCCACTAGATTATAACATAATTTGCTTCAGAAGCACTTTTTTACAGTCAATGGGGTGCTTGTTCACATTTTTACCAAATTGTCTAGAATCTACAACCGAAACTTAACCCCATTCAAAAGTATCAACTTTCACAAAATATTTCCGAAGAAGGTTACGTTCTAAGCGCGGCTGTTATTCGGCAGATATTAGCATATTAGGCGGCGCCCGAGGCGACAGATCCGGCTGCCACCGCGCCTTTTGTCAGCAATTCTTCGCTACTGTATACAGGTGGGAATAAAATATGATGAAGAAAATCTATAAATAAATAAATATCCTGGGACATCTTACACACGGCCATCTGATCCCAAGCTAAGCAGAGCTTGTGTTATGGTAATCAGACAACTGATATACCTACATACTTATATAATTTTTAATACATACATATTATACATAAATAACACCCAGACACAGAACAAACAATTATGCTCATCACACAAAGTTTGTCCTGGGTGGGAATCGAACCCACGACCTCTAGCTTAGCAGTCAGGGTCACTGACCACTAGACCAACAGGCCCGTCGATATCTAATCTATATCTAATCTAAGAAAATATCTATAAAAGAAAAAAACTACAGGCCTTTTTTAGCATGGAAAATCATCAAATGGCTCCTTCTGTTCTGGGTAGAGGTAAAGGCAGTGTGTCAGTCTTCTACTGACTAAAACCCATCCATGTTCCCTTAGCCCTTGGTTTCCGGGGCGGCGGTATCTCTTTCTAACAACACGTCGCCCCGGAAAACTGATAGGCTAATTCACAGATTGAGCAATCAAGGCACAGCTGAAACATACATTCTTAAAAACAAAGCATTGTACTTCTAACGCAACCAAAGTATTGTTGCCGCATAGTACCCAAAGTATTATCGCTACGAGATTCTCAAATCGCTACGAGAATGCTACGCTGTCTACGAAATTTCGTAGCATTTAGACGTCAGTTTGATTAGTTTTGTAATATAATGTAATGGTTTAGGCATAATGAACAATACTACAATAAATTCATAATGACGACTAGCTGTTCCCCGCGGTTTCACCCGCGTCATGTTAAGGTTTTGGTTAATGTCCTGTTCCCGTCGGTCATAGCGTGATGTTATGTAGCCTATGTCCTATTCTGATGTATAAGATATTCCCTGTCGGGGTAGCGAAATGGTTGTAAAAGTTACCGCGGCCCCGGAACGTAAAGGGCAACCGAAGGAACATGGGTGGGTTTTAGTCAGTAATAGTCTGGCACTCCCACCCGCACTGCCCAAGGCAGGAGAAGTCATTATTTGATGATTTCCCAACCGCAAAAATAAATGTATAAGCTGTTTCATCAAAATTCGTTTAGTAGTTTTTGCTTTAAAGAGTAACAAACACGGATGATTAGGAGGATTAGTGGAATTTGGTTCTTCATTTGCTACGCGCGGCTACGAACTCTCGTAGCCCGTAGCAGTCGCGTAAGGCCTCTTGTACACACACGGTTTTTCGCCGTGAGAATCCACGGTTAATTTGCCGTGTAGCCACGGTCGTCAGCGTTGTATGGATTACTATGGAAGCTTGTAGACGTGCACGGCGGCAAACGAAACGGCGGCGCCGGATTTTCACGGCGAATAACCGTGTATCTACAAGAGGCCTAAAAGCAGCTTTTAAAAAGTTAAACGTTACCCAAATGTACAAATTTAAGTACCAATATTTCAGAGACTCATTTTCTCATATATTTTTTTTAAATAATACGTAATGTAATAACAGCATCCTGTATATAACTTTTCACGTATCAAAGACCACGGCAGAGGGCTCAAAGCGAACGACAAATATATCATCTGAATGTCATCAAGTCATACATTATTTATATGCAATTTATTTACATACATCTACCTGTTCTCCATTTTGACAATAAAATGAAATCTTTATTAGGATTAGGGAGTTGGATAATGATGTAACATTGTAGATCAAAAGATTAGCTTTACTTTTTGAGGGTTATTGCGTATGAGAATGCTAAGTGATTGGTGAATTTCGACATATCTGACAATGTCATGTCAAAATTCACCAATCACGTAGCAGATAGACCACAAGCCTACGTTAGCCTACGTATTGGCATCTAAGTAGATTTCTCATACGCAAAAACCCTCATTTACATGTACAGCTTATAAAGAGGTATTGCAAAAAGTATTAGTCCAAACATGAAAATTTAAAAAAACTTTGAAATTGAATTAGTACAATGCTGTCTGTTTTCTCGTTAAAATTTTTGGATCCCATAAAGTATTTCTTTTTCGATCATTGTTTTTTTTACATTTGGCTTTATGTGATTTTTTTCTGTCTGCTTGTTCGTTCAGTCACAGTGCTTGCTAAGCTTAAAGACTAAAATGATGATGATCATAAAGAATATTAACAATGATTCAGCAATAAACCAAAAGTAATCTAATAAACAACGAAAAAGCTACGTTAAACAGAAACATGCGTGAGCTGCAAAGCGACAATGACGTAGGTGACACAGAAGCTGACGACAGAGCTGCCGTCCGATTACTAAAAGGCCGTTAAGTGAATAAACCTGATTTTGAGATATTGACGAAAACGTGGGAATTAATGTCCCTAGACATTGGTTGGACATACAGCCATGTTTGTTACACCAAAATATTTGGTATCTGATAAGCTTTTTTTTTATGGGTTTTAATAAGTGTTAGTTGAAATAATATTGTTTTTATTCAATGTTTTGTGTTTTAGTGTTGTTTATCTGTTTCAAAATGTGACCTCTTGCAATACTAAAAAACGGCTAGCTGAAGTACAGCCGTCTTTTAGAGTTGTAACATAATTGTAACCGCAATTCGTTTACTTTTGAGTCACAGTTTAATGCAATTTCAAAGCTAAATAACAGTTAAATCACTTAACCGTTTTTTACAACATGTATAGGGTTTGTTTAATAACTGTGCGCATAAATTGTCGTTAAAAAAGTCTCAACAATATAAATGCACCAGTGCGTGCGTTCAATATGAGCGGTCACAGGCACTACCTATTACAGTGCGTGTAAACTATTTCTTCTTTATTTACCTCTGGGAGGTTTGGTTTCCGCACTTAGTCTTCTTATCAATAGGGCCGTTGAGCGTGAATAGCGGCGACTGCTGCTCAAGTCAGCCCACCTCCCTTTATAAGCAGTTCACCTACCGTAAATTTCTGAGGTCTTCCGGGTTTGACCTTTTTGTAAAATATGTACTTAGGTGGGAATCGCACAGCGCAGTAAAACACACGACCGTTCATTTACTCGCTTTATTCGGGACTGACAGCCGATACATTGAGAACCACAGATCTTACATTGAGAACCACAGATCTACATATCCTACACCTCCACCCTTATTTACTTACTATGTATGTAATAACTTTGAGTATACATTTTTAATTCTTAACAGTTAATAACACATTTTCTTACAACTAACCTAATACCTCCACCTTTACTACAGACTTACTCTGACTTATATAATAAATATCTATTTTTTTAACTCCGCTACATACGCAGCTATACTTTCTTCTTTCTTCTGTATACGTTGACGAAATTTGAATCTTTCAGCCAATTGACTCGGTTTAGGATTCAGGTGGTTTTTCATCAAAGTCACTAAGTCTTTGTACGTTTTGCTGGCCGGTTTCGCAGGTGTACATAAATTGACCATCAATTCGTACGCTTCACTACCGATCACTGTTATTAACGTGGCCACGTGTAATTCAGCCTTCACCGTATTAGCCACGAAATATTGCTCTAACCGGTCTACATAGGCCTCCCAGTTGTCCTTCTCCAGGTCAAATGCACTTATTTTACCTATCGCCATTGTTCACACGCTTGGATATCGTTTGAGTCCTCGTCGCCACTGTAAAATATGTACTTAGGTGGGAATCGCACAGCGCAGTAAAACACACGACCGTTCATTTACTCGCTTTATTCGGGACTGACAGCCGATACATTGAGAACCACAGATCTTACATTGAGAACCACAGATCTACATATCCTACACTTTTGAGAACCAAGAATCATTTTCCGGACTCCTTGGCATTCATACATGCTCTGCAACGAAGGCTATCTGTGACACCTAGGTTATGAAAATGTTTGTTCAATGAGCAGTGTCGTGTTATGGTCCCCGTCAATAGTTGCAGTCAAGGTCTGTACAGCGCCAGAAGGCGTTTGATAAGTTTGCAATTCAAATTCAGGGTCGGCATCGCTTCCCTGAATTGTATGCAGCCTGGTGTCGAGTGTCACACACTGACGTACTAAATCCTCTTCTTGCCAGTTCATCAGTTGCATCCAACCTAAGCCATCCGCTACGTCCTTACCTTTCAGCGACCAACCGACAGCCGTCTGTCGGGCTGCTATTGTCTTTCTATTGTTTCTCGGATCAAATGTGTTCGAAGGTTTACTTACAGCTTCGAATCAACTTTATTTCGAGACTCAATAAAAAGCAGATAGCAGCGTGGCAGCCGGCTGTCACTTGGTCGGCAAAAGGTTAATCCATTGTAGTGTATAGGAGCTATCTGTCATAAAAGGTTGTCGTTTGACAATTTCCATTTTTATTCATGTGTGTTTGATTTTTCTGGAGTCTTGGCTTAAGTTGCCTACTACGTGGAACCTGAAGGCTGTTAAGGCTGAACATTGCATTGGTGATACGCCCGGAACTGACTGCGCAGTTCAGTGATGGCAGCACAGGAAAACCATTGCAGCTTATATGGCTGGCTGGCTTAGTTCTGTCCTGGGTCACCAGACAAGCGAGCCACATGTGATTATTGGGCGTACTATTGTGGTGTATAGCCAGTGCATGATTTCGGGGCTTATGCCCCAGTTTCTTCTTAGCATTCGTTTTAAACCATAGGGATAGGCGAGCTTTTGTTGTAATGTAGTCAATGTGTTCAGTCAGCTGTCTATCCTAGTATATTCCCAGGTACTCGGTCTCGTGTCTGCGTTTTAGGGATGAGAGGTTGCGTGTGAGCACACCAAACTCAATGAATCATTCCATTTATATCCAGAATGGCTTGACCGATTGGCATGCAGTTTTCTGCAGTGGGTTTGTTATTTATCGATGATGGTTGTTAGATAGTCATTATAGCATTTTTTTTTTTTTTTTTTTTTTTTTATGGGACAATCCCACCACACTATTCCCAACCACTGCAACTCCTGAAAGCCAGAATCAACAGTGGAGTCCGCCAGAAAAGCGCCGAGCAATGAAGCTCGACGAGTCCCGGAGAAACGATACAACTGTGTTGGATCCCGCAACGAAATTAATCAGAAAAGAACAGCGGAGGAGTAAGAAAAATATATATTTTCCACTTCCCTCCATAACAAGCAGGAGACAGAACAGAACTAGGCCGATAGGCACAAGGGGGCGATTACAACTGGGAGAAGCCCAGATTGCCTAGCACCACGGAATTGGATCTGTTAAAAATTAAAAATTAATGGGTCCTAAAATGTGAGCTGTTACGATTGATTCCAATAGTAGGTATGGCAAAAACGCTTGAACGCACGGAAATTGGTTCTGGTTTCCACAAGGTCTGTATAATAAACAACACCGGATGTTACCTGTAAACTATCCAACATAACATTGCGCTCATTCTGCCAAAGAATACATTCCCATAGGATGTGATGTGCAGATTGTTCGAATTCACAGTTCGATGAGGAACATTGACACAAAGGCGAAGCAACAAGTTTGAAAGAATATAGTTTACTTTTAAAATTGCCATGACCTGTGAGAAATTGAGCAACGCAATGATCAACCTCCAACCATGTCTTAGCCAGCCGCTCACGAACGGATGGAAAGAACAGATGAAGGTGACGGCCCTTCATGGAATTATCCCACCTACTTTGCCATTCGGATAAGAGTTCCTCCCAGACTTCAGTCTGCGGTTTAAATAATCTAGAAATTTTATTAAGGTCGCGTTGTGGTATAAAGTCAGTGTCCATGGTTTCCCGCGCGGAATAGTACATTGAAGCACGACGCTGTACCTCAAGATCGACTGGAAGTACACCTGCGAGTACCGGTAGGGCTTCAGTACTGACCGTTCTATACGCTTTGCATAAAAATATCAAAGCCAAACGTTGACTTTGAAGTAGTTTACGTCGTACCGCCCCTATTGTGGCCCTATCGGCCCAAACAGGTGCACCGTAGCATATACAACCTAAGTAGGTAGCCCCGTATATAGTTTTTAAAGTTAAAAATGATAAACCCCAAGTTGCTTTAGATATTCTCGTTAGGGCATAAAAGTTCCTTTTAGCTTTTTCACCTACTGTTTTTATATGATCAACAAATGAAAAATTTCTTTCTAACACCATGCCAAGATAGCATACAGCTTGCTGTTTTTTGACGGGAACGTTATTAAATTTAATACTAGGCCACGATTTAAGATTGCCTTTTAGTATAAGTTGATATGTTTTTTGCGGTGCGAAGGTAAGACGATTACGATCACCCCACTGTGATATTAAACGTAGGCATGTGTCAGCCAAGTTCTCAAGTCCGGCTCGAGTACTTGACTGAATGAGCAGTAGGCCGTCGTCCGCGTAACCGGTTAGGGAACAGCCGCTTGGAAGCGGAATCGCGAGAAAATCATCAAAACCTAGATACCATAGATAAGGACCGATAACAGAGCCCTGAGGACATCCCATAGTTAGCGTTTTACTCACAGAAAAATGTCCAAGCTTAAGTATCGCGGTTCCGTTAAGAAAGTACGAGTAAATGAGATTATAGATGTTTTTGTAGCAACCGCGGGTTTTTAATTTTAGTAAAAGCATAGGCCACCAAGCGTTATCAAATGCTCCAGAAATGTCAAGAAAGATCCCAATTACGTATTTGTGTACGGATAGATTAACAGTTCTTCTGACGGAAAGGGCCGCGTCGACTGTAGATTTACCTAAGGTGAAACCGTATTGATTAGTATGAAATTTTGGTCCGTCCGGTAATAAGCGCGGAACGATGAGGCGCTCCAGAAGTTTTCCCAAAGATGGTAAAAGCATAATGGGCCTATACGACTTCGGGTCGTCCGGCGGCTTGTCGCCACTCTTTGGAATTATTCGAATAAATCCGCGTCGCCATTTGCGAGGAAAGACGCCTTCGACAATGCATCGGTTATATACAGTTAAGATCGCGTCACCCGCTGTTTTACATGCTTCTTTAATCATCCTATTAGATATTTTATCTTCACCTGATGATTTGTTGACTGGTAGCTTTTTAACAACATTTATGAATTCGTCAGGGGTTGGTAAGTCTGACGTTGGTGATTCAGGCGGCACGGCTGCCCACGCTCTGATCTGTTGGTGGTAGTCGCTGTCATTTACCGGTGAATCATCAGGGATAAGAGTATTAATAAGTACTTCAGTTGTTTCTTCTATGCCAGTGGTATGCTTATAATGGATTTTAATGTTTTGGACGTACGCAAGGTCGATCGATCTGTTGGCTTTAAATTCGTGATATAAAGGAGACCATGGACCCTCTTTGTCAAGTTTATCCACAATTTTCCGCAGTAAATTACCCTTCGATTTTTCAACCGATGCTTTGTAACGTGACTTGGCAACTCTAAAAGCATTTAACGCGAAAGTAAGTGGATCTCCGGTAACCTTACGTTTTTTAAGTTTATTTAACTGTCTACGCGCTTTACGATAACTTTTACGCTGTTCAACTAAATAATCATTCCACCAATCACATCTACGAATATTGGTCATAGATCCGCGACCAATGGCGATGTCAGCACAGTAGGTAAAAATTTCTGACATAATATCAGCACTTTCTTCAGCTGACAGCCCGTCTCGAATGAATTCCTTGGCGTGACACGCAAAAAGCGGGCTGAAAAATTCCCAGTTCGCGCCTTTACATTTATATCTAAAATTACCAGAGATATGAGACGGACCTTGTGTAAACACGGGAACAAATTCGTACACGATCAGGCGATGATCACTACAAGACGCGTCCGGCAGGACACGCCACCTATCCAAGCGTACGTCGGCACTAGAAAGTGTGACGTCAATACAAGATTCGCCCATTTGGCTGCAAAAAGTAGGTGGTGCATCTGGGGTATTGTGAATCGATAGGTTCATCTCAGCAATGAAATCCTCAACAGCGCAGCGTCGTTCGGTATCAGTGGCCCGAACCTTGCCATACCACAGGGACGATGACGCGTTAACATCCGCGCCAACGATAACTTTGCAGCCCGCGAGCGACCGCAAGACGTGACGGAGGTTGTGTATATGAGGAGCAACAGGGTCAGAATATTGAAAGTAGCAGCTCACAACGTAGACTTTAAAAGAAGCCGATGAAACTTCAGCAACGGCACAGTGAGGCGTCATGAGATTACGCAAAGATGTTACTGTAAAGTGATGAGAACGCGCAACATAAATTCCGGCTCGTGCTTTGCAATCCAGCTGTACTACCTTGTGACGTAAGCGCGAGTTTTGATATTGCTCTTGAACAAGTACAAGGTCTAAATTGTGATCTAAAATTAATTTATCTAACTCAGATGTCGCCACCCTATCGTTGTGAAGATTTAATTGTCCTATGTTTAACCTATCCATCCTAATTATTAATAGTTAGTGTTGAGTATAAGTTGCTCGAGTTTAAGTTTGTATGTTGCACATTGTTCAGACCCACAACGATGTTCAAACGATTTCTTAAAACGTTTACACGCCGCACAAGTCGGTGTAAAATTTAATTCATCCTTATGCGGGCAATCTTTGGTTTCATGAACCTCGGAACAATTAGCGCAGGTAGGTGATTTATTAACGCAATGTTTTTTAACATGACCGAATTGTTGGCAGTACGCGCAACGAACTACCTCAATATCGTCAATAAAACGGCAAGTGGCCCAATCAATAAATAATTTTTCCTTCGTAGAAACAAGATGTTTACGGACCGCTGATTCTATTTCTATTCCTATCCATTTCCGACCGTTGTCAGTAGAACGCCTACGGATTACTTTGGTTGATTTAATGAAGTCGTCTTCTTTTATCGGCAGCTCATTTTTAATGTTCTGGCGGTATAACGCGTGCAAAAAAGCGCTGTCCTCCATTGAGGCGGGAATGTCTTTAACTAACAAGCGGGGCCGGCGGCCTTTCGGTTTTTCTAGACGTAGACCTGCGGACTTTATTGCCTCGACCGATTCCAACTTTTTCAGTTGGTTTTCATTTGCAACACGCAATACAACGCCCGACTTTGCAGTTTTTTTGACGCCGACAATTTGGAACCCGTCGTCACTGGGCTTAATTGCCTTCATAAGGGCTTGTTTAGTCGCGGATGATGACGCAAAATCAGCCGATCGCTCGTCGGTAGGGTATGCAATAATGGACGGTAACGGTGCACGGGATTCCACCGCGGGGGCAACTTTGGGTAGACGCAATTTTAGTTAATCCGCGTACGATATTTTTTTGTCGACATTGATGTCAGTTTTAACGCCGTGATTTAATTTAACTTTATCTAATTCGCGCTCGGTAATTGCAAGTTTCGTTTCGTTACAAGACGATTTTAAAGCCAACAATGAGACGATACTCGTAACGCGCTGAGTCATATCCATGATTGCAGATTTATTCGCGACATTAATGCGGGAACCCTGGTCGTTGACCAGCTCGTTAATCTTGGTCAGATACGCAGACGCCTCAGAAACCAAGTCACAATAATCACCACTGTTCGCATTGCTAACATTGGAAAGATTTAATATGGGTGAGGACTTTTCAAGACATTCGTACGTTTGAAGGCGTTTAGACCTATCATCGGGCGAAATGTATGAGGGAGACAATTCACTAAACAGACGTTTACTATTAGCGGAGGTCGGCGCGGGCGGCGACCTGAGTGTCTTTGTATTTCTGCGGAAAATATCTCCGCCACGATCAGGCGGGTCATCATTATTAGATGACATGTTTTATGCAATAAACAAAAAAGGAAACAAATGTAAAACACTGAGAAAAAAACAAAACGGTTGCAAAAGTTATTTCGCGATACCCTCACAAGAAAAAAATAAATGTACTCACCGAATAGCTGACGAAATTAATTGATTACACGTAAATTACAGTAGCAAACACTAATAAAAACTTACGATACCAGCACAAGACACAATAGCACACAACCTGAAAGAAATCACGAGCCGAAATATCGATAATCGAACGCGATATGTGTAAACAAAACAGTAGCGTATTAAGACGATGCTCACAAGGCCGGCGCGCGGAGGGAAGTCATTATAGCATTTGTTAATAGTTGTGATTATTGTATTTGTAGTGTTTTGTTCGTAAAATGACTATCGCATCTTTCCATTCATCTCCAGAACGGCTTGACCGATCGGTATGCAGTTTTCGGCCGTGGATTTGAAATTTATATATATTGGTTGTTAAAAAGTCATTATAGTAATAATCCCCTAGGATACGCGGCGGTTACATAAGACTAGCTCTTCCTCGTGGTTGCGGCAGGTTTTTGGTTACTGCTTCGCTCCCTTGGGACATAGCGTGATATTTATATAGCCTATGTTCCTCGTTGACAATGTAGCTTTGGAATGGTAAAAAAAATTAAAACTGGTTTAGTAGTTTTTGAGCCTATTCATTACAATTAAACAAACATAGTTTTTCTCTTTATAACATTATGTAGTGTAGATAATAATAAATACCTTTGTTTGTAGTCTTTGTACGGACCAAATGAAAACTTTTTTCATTCTTACCGTACAAAATTAGCTTAAAAAGTGTTGTCCTAAACGCTCCCCAAAAATATTTAGTAGTATTTTACTATTATCGGCCGTCTGTGTCTTACTGTAGAGGCGGAAGAAAGCCACGTCTTACCCGTCCGCGGAGTTATGAACAACTCTGGAGTGTGCGAGGTGTGGGGGTTACATACGTCCGGGAAGGTAGATAGACGTCTTTTAGCGTTGGAACGTCACTTAACCGTCTTTTGTATTGTATTTGTTGACATGTTATTTGAAATAATCACTACTAAATAACGGTCACTGTCTTTTAGAATTGTAAAAACTCCAGGAGTCACTTTGGCTTACCAACGATTATCCAGCTAAGTGTGAGTAACGGTTTTGTAGAGTGGCAATTGAAGAAAACTGTCAATGACAATAAATCATTAAAAAGCCTTTAAAGTAATTTAACGGTTTAATACTGTTGTACTTTCATGTAACCGTTTTCTAGGATTGCATATTGGATTAATATAAGTTTTAAATATACGGTTACGAGCGTATAGCCGTATTTTAGTGTTGTAAAATGACATAACCGTGTTTAAGTGTCGACCGATCGCAAAAATAGTGCAGTTAGCCGTGGGGGTGGTCTCCATATCTCTGGCGTAAATAAAGCTAGAAAAATATGGCCCAGACTGTTAGATAGAGAAAAATTTGCTCTATCGCGTGGTATATATAACTCAAAATTGACAAAATGTCACTTAACGGCCTTTTAGTAATAGGACGGCAGAGAGATCGGCAGGCAGATATCGAGCGGCACGGCGCGTCAGGTCGTGAAGCTGAGCGGTCGCCGCGTCACGTACTGCTGCGCTGTGTGCAGCGAAAACCGGACGCGATCGTCTGTGGACACACTTACTAATTAACTCTTAAATTACTTAAACAAATAAATGAAATAGATGTGTCTGTTTATTATATTTACACGATACAACAAATTTCAAAGGATAATTTTTTTTCTGTCTGCTTGTTCGTTCAATCACAATGCTTGCTAAGCCTAAAGACTGAATTGATAATGATGATGAAGAATTTAAACAATAAGCCAAAAGTAATCTAATAAACAACGAAAAACCTACGTTAAACAGAGAAATGCGTGAGCTGCAAAGCGGCAATGACGTAGGTGACGCAGAAGTTGACGACAGAGAACGGCAGGCAGATGTCGAGCGGCACGGCGCGGCAGATCGTGAAGCTGAGCGGTCGCCGCGTCACGTACTGCAGCGCGGTGTGCAGCGAGAACCGGACGCGCTCGTCTGTGGACACACTTACTAATTAACTTTTTGATTCATCATTCAGCGTCCTCTGCTGGGCATAGGCCTCACTTAACTTGACCAGCGTATGCGGTTCTGTGCCGCCTGCATCCTACGGTTCTCTGCAACCTTAACAAGGTTATCCGTCCATCTGGCGAGAGGCCACCCCAAACTGCTTACCAATACAGGTCATCAGTTCTTCTGGAGCTATGTGCCCAGCCCACTGCCACTTCAGCTTTGCGACTCGGTGAGCGTGAACCTCGTTTGTGATTCGATCACGTAGGGAGCATGGCTCTTAACATCGCGCGCTGAGAGGCTTTCAACTTTTTAATTATTGGTCAGAAAATGTTGGAGGATTCGTCTTGAGAAGCACTCTCCACTCTCTTGACAGAATACAAAAAATAAAGCGTTACATACCTGAACATCTTCGTAGTTGTGTTGTGAGGATTTTTTTAATTTGGTTTACTTCATGTTTGGCTGCCTCCATGATAAACGTTGGACTAGAAACCAATACTAGTGACTGTGTGATCTCAAATGAGTATGATAATATTAATCTATCAGGGATCTGTAAATAAATAATTCCAGATTTCAAACCTACGAAAGAAACACTTTACTTAGAAAGAAAAAAATCACAGTGTAAAAAAAGAACTTGGATGCAAATCTTCTTAGAAAGATTAAGAAAAAGCCTAATGTCAAAGTAAATCAATCAATAATAAAAATGTATTTAAAAGCATTGCCATTATTATCTGGGTGAACAAATTCAACTTGGTATGGTATATATCGTCCAGATTCCTAAGTAAAGTAAAGTGCAGAGAATTCGTTCAGGAAATCACTCAGTTAAACAAAATGCATAACACCATCACTGTAACTGTGACTTTGTTAAAAAAACAATATAGTTTGTCACAATACTGATAAAAATCAAATATATCACAAACCTCAACTATGGTACCGCATAAAATATTATAAGATAATGAAAATATTCTTAGGCAATGCGACGTCCAATTGACTAACAGCTGAAACAGATTTGGAGTTTTAGTACTTAATCCTTTTTTCAACAACTAAATGATTATAAAATTTAGTGCTAGAATTGTAACATCTATATAATTTTACCATCGTTTACAGACTTTGTTACACTAGTTATCATTGATAGGTCAATAATATCAAACTCTTGGGTCTCTGGAGTTTCCATAACATGTTTTCCTCTTCCAAGTTGTCAACCAGCTTAACACGCTATCTCTCATTCCTTTCTCTTTCATATTATCATGGTTCTCGCATTCTATAAATGGTTTTTTCATCCATCACTCTATTATTCCACCGTCATATTCTACTCTTTTAGCTATATTTGTTTCATCCTCCTCTTCACATACCATACATACTAAAACAAACTATTTCTTTTTAACTTTTCTGTTACTGGCTCCATTTGCCTTTCTCTGACATCTTCAATTCTCACTCTAGTCATCCATACATTCTAGTCACTTTACAAATCAGTCTCCACTCACTTTATTTCACCCATCTTTGTCACAAACGACATTCTGATCCATACAATACATCAGGATTTATCACAGTCTCGCAGATTTTAGGCTAGACTATACAGATAAGTGCTTCAGTCAGGAAATACTACTGTCACAAGTCCACAATGACAAGGTAGAGAGGAAGAATAGCTAAGCTACAGTACATTTATTTTACACTGTTATATTTACCATAACATGAAGATGCTTTTCAACATATTGCAAATTATTCAACAAATTGTTGTAATAACACAAACTCTTTTGAATATTTTTAATACTGTTTGCAACACCATTCCTTCCAATAATATCGATATAATCTGAATTTGATTTAATGAATATTTTCAATCGTTTCATGCGATTCTTTATTATTGAGAAGATGATAATTATAGTGAAGTTATTAAAGGCCTTGGAGTATACTGCAACACCAACGGCACAGATTGCAAGGATTGGTTGTGTAGGAGAGATAACACGATAGACAGTGACACAAAACCTCACTATAGTACTGACACTTATAATGAGGTACACGTAATTGGTAATCAAGGGCATTTCCTTGAAGCCAATGGTCCTGTCATTAGTTTTAATGGCATTGAAAAATTGCAAGAAGCAACTGTCACCGAAAATGAAGAACAATACAGCGACACATATGTAATTAACGACTGCAATAAAGTACACAGACAGGACATATCGATTGATAGACATGAAACAGAAGACGCATACGGTCGAAAAGCAACAAAAGCAGTACAATCTTATTAAAATACATATCGGTTTTGATTCACTGATATTTGTGTAGTTTCCAAGTATAAGACGGAACACAGTCATAATTTTGAGACACCGCATACATTGATCATTCGTTTTTATTATTTGCTTTAGTTTTGATATCATGTTTGTTAAACACTGTTTCATTAACATTTGTTCACATAGCTCTACCTTCATTATTTTAATGTTCGTATTGATAGGGATGTCTGTTTAAATATAAACTTTAAGTGATACCTAGAGTTTCCAATTTAAAGCTAATGCATTCCTACGTGTGATGGCAATTAATAAAATTGAAGTTACAATTAGTTATTTCGGATGGTCTGGACTGGACAAATTATGATGTAAACAAAAGTAATTCTGTTTCGCTGTCTATTAGTGCTTCTTAAAGAGCCATTCATTCGGGAAATATAATGGCTGTAATAGAAGACTAGCAAAGTTATAAGTACGTGGCCGAGCCACAAATAAAAAACTCGCTTAAGTACTAAGCAATATTTAAAAATTACTATAGTACCAGCTCTGCTTAGTTTCGGATCAGATGGTCATGTCTGAGTTGTCCCAGAATATTTATTTATTTATTTTCAGTGATGGTTTTATTTAGTTGATAAATTCAGACGAACTGGAATCTATAATGAGGGGGACTTCTTAAAAGGGTACTAGTAACTGGAGGATTTGGGTCTATTTAAACCTTCGAACACACGTGATTCGAGAAACAAAAAAAAGCAACGCGACAGCCGGCTGTCGCTTGATCGTTAAAAGGTTAATAGGCCATTTTTTTGGGGAGTGTTAAATTATCAAATGACTTCTCCCGTCCTGGGCGGGGCGGGAGGTGTCAGACTTTTACTGACTAAAACCCACTCATGTTCCTTGCCCTTTATGTTCCGGGGTCACGGTAACTATTATAAACATTCTACTACTATAATAAAAAAACAAACTAGAAAATATAAATAGTTAAAAACACGCACATTCGGTATATTATGGGCCTTTGAAAATATTCACACAAAACATCCATAAAAATATGACAACATCACAAATAAAAATATTTACTGCCAAGTCAGCAAACGGACCCCTAAACATACCTTTATGACGCCATACATCACTAGATAACCATTCGAAATACAATGGAACTACCTGATGTTTTGAAACTCATAAAATATGATATACTAGCTTTTGCCCGCGACTTCGTCCGCGTGAAATAATAGTTCCCGTTTCCGGGGGATTGCCGGGATGAAAACTATCCTATGTCCTTTCTCGGGTCCCAGACTATATTTGTATCAAATTTCATTCAAATCGGTTCAGTGGTTAAGACGTGAAGAAGAGACAGACAGAGAGACAGACAGACAGAGTTACTTTCGCATTTATAATATTAGTACGGAGTACGGATTACTAGATTTTATGGAACAAAAATATATTAGTTGTTAGGGGTACAAGAATATACAATAGCAAATATAACTTTTCGACGAAGAAGCGACAGCCGGCTGTCGGGCTATTTTCTTTCTATTGTGTCTCGAATCACGTGTGCTTGACGTTTTAAAGTTAAGGGTTTTTCTCATGCATGAATTTGCAGGTTGAACGGTGAAATTTTCAATTCAATTTCTAACTTTGCCTAGGACATCACCGAAAATGCCTCGGAAAGTGCGTAAATCAGTTTTTCCCAGTTGTCATTCCTAAGCCTATGTCAGTCGTTACGGGCAATCAGAAGCCAGAAAATCTGACAATCATTATAATCAAGAGGTATCGTGATACCTAGTTACTTGATTATGGAGATCTGAGGCAACTGCTTCATGTAAAACAGTGGTACTCAGCTGAGTCCGGTTAGTCCAAGCGAACCCTAATTAGATTCAGCAACCGTTCTCCGATGACCGATTCGCCATTGGACTCTTCGTCGACAGGACAGTTCACTTATTTCCGTTTCACCAACAGGGCCTTTCACCTTTGGACATTTCGTCGACAGGACGGTTCATTTATTTCCGTTTCGCCAACAGGGCCCTTTACCTTTGGACATTTCGCCGACAGAACCTTATATATGCGTCACTTTCGACGACAGCCCTTTTCAGTAATTTTCGTTGGAAAAAGGCTAGGGAGGGCAGAGTTAGAATCTGTCTAACTCGATCTAATTGTTTTTTAGACAGTCTAGTTGTCACATCAAAATGATAAAATTATATTTATTTTGTAAATTGGTTAATTATAACACATTTGAGTCAATGTTCCGTTTTGATTATTTTAAGTTAACGATCAGGTCGGTGTTTCCTAGCCGACTACTTTGAAAAGATACATCCGAACGAAACCAACTGAGAGGTCTGTCTAAGTCCTTTCTATTTGCCAAGGACTCGTCTGTAGGTCATCCCAACTCTAAACAATATACTAAGCGGACCTCGAAGTTACATTAATGAGACTAATATGTGACAGACAGACAGATTGTACAGCCGCAAGGCATAATTACACTAGTCGAACACTCGCTAACTGACCGCTTTGTACTTCGTATTGACTGTCAACTATTTATGTACCTACCTCACCTATATGACTAGCATTATCTAGTCATATAGGTATGTCAGCCGGGGTTGCGGAATGTTTATAGTTACCGTGACCACGGAACATAAAGGGCAACCGAAGGAACATGAGTGATTTTAGTCAGTAAAAGTCTGACACGAAGAACGGGAGACGTCTTTTGATGATTTCCCACTCCCAAAAAAAAATATAGGTAGGTCATAATGTCGTCTAATAGCATTTGGGAATTCAGTAGGAGACCGATGGCCGATTCTCAAAAGTCACGTCGTTTAAAGTCGCTCTTAAATCTGTTGATGTCGTTGTCACTTGGATAAAGTAAGGACGGGATTAGTCACAACAGGGATGACGACAACATAAAAAAAATGGCATTCTGTTTAGTCCGTCTTGTAGATCGGCCAAAAATACGGGACACGTATTTTTTGCTTCATCAAAATAATAAAAAAATACAAAGATAAAGAGCAACAAAGTTCTGGAGTGGGGGCATAGTGGGGGCTTTTGACGCCACCGATATGCAATAATTGTATGTGATCGTGACGTCACGCACAACTTCAACGCACTGTATCGTCGTCATTTTTCGTTTACGAGAAAAAAGAAAAAATACGTGTCCAAAATTTTTTAATAATCTCAATGACGGACTAATTATTTTTTTTCGTCGTCTCGCCTATTGCTCCAAAAAAAGGATATTTCCGTGGAAAAGAATAGAGAAAAAAGTCATAGTTACTCTTTTGCTCATTAACTAATTACTAACTTAGTACTAATAAGCATTAGATGATTAAACGAATCCAAATCTTTTCACAGACACGTTATCAAAATATGAGAAGAGTTAATTAAATTATCCTAAGTAAATAATTAACTTGAAAGCAAATGTGCATTTTAATTATGTATCACTCAAACATCGGAACACGGACAGTGTACTTAGAATTGTATAATTAGGATTGTTGAAATGGAATGAGTATTTTTTTTTATAAAGTGGAAATATTTGAGTAGTAAATCACTTTATGTGTTACTAGCTTCTGCCCGCGGCTTCGCTCGCGTTAGAAAGAGACAAAAAGTAGCCTATGTTACTCTCCATCCTTTCAACTATCTCCACTTAAAAAATCACGTCAATCCGTCGCTCCGTTTTGCCGTGAAAGACAGACAAACAGACAGACAGACAGACACACTTTCCCATTTATAATATTAGTATGGATTTTGGGTCGTTTTCATGTTTGTTTTGTGATGTATTTTTCTGAGTTCATATCAGATATTGTTTATAAGGCATTTAAGTACCTAGATGGCGCTAGCATATACCAAACTACACTCCTTTTGTTTATGAAGGTAACTAAAGGCAAACAATCTTGACTTTAAAAAGAGTAAAAATTGTTTACAATGCTATACTAACTTTTAAACTTTCGCGTTTCATTATAACAACATAATATAATATTAACTCGGGTATTAACGCGAATAATATTTATTTAAATACCTTGGAAGGCTTGACGTTTCGACCTGGTTGCACAGGTCGTGGTCGCAAGCAGACTGAGGATGCGATGTCACAGCTCCCTGCATTCGGGCGATGAATCTTCATCTACCCGCATATTTTTATTTTCCACCATATTAGGCCGTCTACACACTACGCTGACCGTATCCACAGATGAGTTAACCGACTTTGCAGAAAAGCGAGGTTGTGTTATACGAATCACTGGATTCCACGCCGATGACAATTTAAAGCCGTCCTCCCGATTGAAATTGTTTGGATATTTCTTTATTTCAACCGCTTCACGCACAAGTCTTGTATAATAGTGGCGATCAGTGGAGAGAATTTGCGGTCGGTGGAATTCCAAGGTATTTAAATAAATATTATTCGCGTTAATACCCGAGTTAATATTATATTATGTTGTTTACAATGACTTAATTACCTAAACCTACGCTAGGAAATACGATTTTTTAGATTAAATGATAACAAGTCAAGATTTTGTTGATCTTTTAAATACCTAAATAAATTAATGATTACGGTAAACATTACCTTTAGTTTTGTCAATATAGGCCTTTAGCAGAAGTTCAATATTATTAGGAACCAAAAACCTTTAAGAGTTTACCAAACAGTTTCGTTTTAATGGTAAAATACCGAAGCAAGGCATTATTTATTTATAGTAGTGTTTCTAAAACCATGTAATATTAATGTCTGTTAGATAATAAGAAAGGTCTGGAGTTACGAGTAAACCTCGGGGCTGACTGAAATTGAGAAGCGCGGCAGTCCGATAAGTCGGATTCAACTGCAATGGCACTGCTATCTTTGTTTTATACCCACCTTGGGTCTTACTACGGTATTCGGATGATAATAATGGTCGTGTACTAAGTGCTTATAAAATAAAAGGAGTTACATTGTTAATTAAATATGGCTTATAACATTATTCATAAAGCAGCTTTATCAGTGAAAAAACATTATTTAAAAAAGAACATGTCTGCCATCTTGGATTTTCAAACCGACTATCGAAGAAACATGCGAGACGCCATATAGTAAACACTAATGGCGAAATAAATTGACGTTACTAAGCACGTACTTTGGCTTAGGTATGTTCCGTCTCTAACGCACACTTGACGTTTGGCAGTTGTGTAACAGTCACAGGTATAGTGCAAAGCCAAAGTCATTGCTCAGTAACGTCTATTTATTTCGCCATTAGTGTTTACTATATTTATGGCGTCTCGCATGTTTCCTCGATAGTCGGTTTGAAAATCCAAGATGGCAGACATGTTCTTTTTTAAATAATGTTTTTTCACTGATAAAGCTGCTTTATGAATAATGTTATAAGCCATATTTCATGAAATCGCAAGTAAAAGCAAAATTATTAGGATAATATTAACCTGATGATTTTGTTTGCACAAGAATACTTTAAACTCACTTCCCAGTACAAACTAAATTAAATTGCGACCCGTAGTAGCACTGTTTCTAGCTGCAGGCAAAACATGCATTATGTATAAGTTTTTATAAGACCCGTCAGAAAATGCAATTTGAAACAAAGTATCAAGTTTAATGCGATCCACAGATTAAAAATGGCGAGAAAACACTCCTTGAGAAAGCATATAAAAATGATTTTGATGAATTGTTTGCCGTACTTCTTTGAAATTGTTACTTGTTACAAGTTGAAGTTGAAAGTGTTATTTTTAAAGTTATGAATTATGTTTGTGCAAGTTTTAATAGTTTAAGTAAGCGAGGGATGGTATACCTTTTGTCTGTTATTTAGATTCTGTAGAGATTCCGTGTGGTTTTGTTATAATTATTTTAGTAGTTATTATTTATCTTTACTTTATTATTAGCATGGAATGTCCTTTACGATATCTAAACAGAAAGCAATACAATACCGTCCAAGGTTCATCATATACTGTTATTATGAAAAATTTTAGGCACAAAGGGCCTGGTTATTTTGTTTATGAGAAAATATGATTGTAAATTCATACACGTCGTTAGAATTTATTTCTAAAAGTAGACATAAAAGAAAAACATATCAAAGAAAGTACTTCAATTAATCGCCTCTTCTATTTAATGCATTAACATTTTAATACACGCCTCAAAGCAAAAACACAAAGAAAAATTAAACCTCTCTAATTAGAACTTAATCCATCCCATTCTTACTAATTGCCCCCATCAGCTAATAACATTATTAAAATAATTAGACTTCAGAGGAAAAGAATGCTTTATTATTTCGAATTAAAATCTGCAATGTAATCCGTCAGACGGCGGTGAAACAAGATGGTTGAAATTCAAAATGGCGGACGCAGGTGCAACGGTTTAGGCGGGATTTTATTTTACGTTTCGTTTTTATTGTGATACCTTTTGTAGACATGTAGGTAAGAGAATCCAGATAAAACTAAACTATATTATATTTTTCAACACGCTTGCTGATGTAATTTTTATTCCTGCGGTTTTAGGTTAACTATGTAGCTATTATCATTACGCTGTCGGTTGGAATCATAAGGTCGGGTTGTGCGTATCGTCATAATGGATAACGAGTTGACCAATAGCTTGGGTTACAATAACGTCTCAAGTGTAATAAAATTATGCAGGTTACATTTCACCCGCTTCCCGGCTAGTAGTGTAGTAGTAGTAAATCGGTGCCGATTGGTGCTCACAAACCAAATTATAAATATAAATAAATATAAAAATTTAAATTCAGAATTATAAATAAATATAAAAATCAAAAATCAAAATTTAAATTTAAGTTCAGTGTATATTTTTCTTTTTGTGTTTGGTTATCAATACTTAATCTGATATTCATCCACACGGTTGCCAGCTGCCCTTCGCAAATTGCCGCTTCGTCTTCACTCGCCTCTTAAATTTTTTCAATCCATGGTAGCTCTACTAATCCATATTTTACAGGACAATAAATATATTCTAACGGGTATAACAGCATAAGCAGATATCATAAAATTCATTGAGCGCAATCGTAAAGCGACTCGACGTCTGAATATCGAAGTATTCATGACATTTTACGAGTTTCCATTCATTCGTGAAACTGTCAATAGGTACTTGGCTTTTCCCGAGAAAATTGCATGGAAAATGGTTATTTATATTCGTACGATTTTTGAGAAATAAAAAGGTGGTAAGAAAAGGGAAGTAGAAAATTTATTTTACACGAAAAAAAATGCAATATTTTTTCCCGTGGACTAATTTTGCCCGTGACCTCGCTTGCTTGTTGCCCTCACATTGGAAATTACGGATTTCCATTTAACCGTTCATCAAATATATTACCAGTATCATTTAAAAAAATACTTTCTTATAGCATAGAATACTTACAAATCTGTTGACATCCATACAAATATTGTAAATGCGACGAACTTTATTCGCATTTATAAAAAGCCGCTGAATAAATAGTAATCATGAATTTCATTAGAGATTGGGTTTTATCGGTAACTACCATTATTCCACAAAGTGTAGCAAAAAATAACCCGAAGAATCACAATCCACATAATTTACCCTGTGTTTATTTCAACAAAACCACATATACGGTAGTCCCCAACCCGATCACATTAAGTAACTATATCAATTACATATTAGTATACAAACTCAAACCCTATTTCAGCTCGGAAGGTATCGTATTACCCAAAACATCTTTAGCCAATAAACGAGTGCCCGCGGCAAGGCGCATCAAATTACCTAATGGGTAACCGCTTTTAATTATTTAGAGGTTAATTTACATGGGTTAACGTGTAGGAGATATTATTGTTGTCTTTTGTGAATAATATTGATTTATTATGGAGGCTAATGTAATGCTAATAAACTGATAATGATTAAGATACCCTATCATACATAAGGTTGTGGCAAGTACTAATGTAACTTTTTCAATTCATATGTACTTTTTAGGTTTATCTAGGACATCGATAAAAGAAAATATTAATCTCTTAGCTAATACCCAAACGATTGTGCGATAATAGTTCTACATTACGAGCACGATATTTCAAGAACACTGTAATTCAAACAATCGAATCGAGTCGAAACATAATGCTGTTGAACACTCAATCGACGAAATTCCTTGAAATTCTTTGGCAAACGCATTTTTTGTTAATGGAAAATTATCAAGTGACTTCTCCTGCCCTGAGCGAGTGTCAGACTTTTACTGACTAAGCCCACGTCCTTGTTCCTTCGGTTGCCCTTTCTGTTGTTTGGGCGTTTGTACTTCATGTAAAAGATATTTCAAAGTGAAAAATATTACGAAAATACAGTTTATCCTTTAAGCCTACATAAGTAACTTCAAAACAGAGGCATTATAAATGCCTCTACCTACTCGTATCTTCAAAGTGTGTAACTAAATGGAGCGGCAGATCGCCCGGGGCCTCAATTTGTCTAATGCCAAACTATAGTGAACATATTGTTTGCTTAGCAACCAGGTATAGGTATCGCGTATACAATGTGTTTATCATTAATCTATGTTAATAGTGTGTTACCTTTATAATGTATGTTGTTTGGGATGTGTCAATTAATTGTCAATTAATTTAATTACATTAATTGTTTTCGTTGTTATGAGTGTCCTGTTTTTGGTATTTAAAGATGCAATTTTTCTTTGCTTAAAAATTTTGCAATGTATGAAACTATTGCTGCAATCTTTTAAAAAATGTGCTATGTTAAGCACAATTTTTTGTACCCATTATTTGTTATTTTTACACAATTCATATATTCAATTTTATTCCTCGGACTAAATACTTTTACCAAAAGTTTAGTTTGTTAGTTAGAAAGATGAAGCTAGTTGCTTGTTAAATCACAGTAAGTGGCTGGTCTAACTAAAATAAATATATTGACGATGAACGTATCAAAATAAAAGTAAACCTCGCTTCAAAACAAACTAATCCATTTAATCCAGTACAAAATAACTCAATTTGAATATAAGTGAATATGAAAAGAGATGATGTGTCAATTTCAGAGTCTACATTACGTGAATTTGCGAGACAAAGCGATGAAACAAATGGGAGCGATCAATCCTCTTTCCCATCGGTGGGAAATGAAAGCCTAATGTGCATCATCACATTTGCACACGCCCGTTCAATTCTATTTATACATGGAGTTGCGAAAGTAGGAGAATAAAAGGTACTCTTATAACTTGGTTCATTAAAGAAAGGAATCTAAAATGGCGGCGCTTATCATGTTCTCTCGCTCGCACACTAGTGCCGTCTTAGCTCACTCGCAGGCGTACCATCAACATAAAAAAAATTGTCTTGATTTGCTTCCACGCTGCCTTGACGCGCTCAGCGCTCGTTTTTACGAATATCTTGTTATAATTTTCTGTTATTTTTCTGTTGTTATCTGTTTGTTATTGTGGTAAAAGTAGGCACTGTTTCCAATGAAAACAATAAAAATTCCTAATAATATTTTCGATTTAAAAAAAAACTTCAACTTTTAATTTTATATGCAGACTGTACTATCTGTCAACGCAAGTACATGCCGCCATTTAAGATTCCTTTCTTTAATGAACCGGCTTATACATATTCTTGCCCTGGCTTGAGGCCTAGAGTCACTCTTGGCAGCCACAGGATGGTCCGGTTAAGCAGAAAACAGCCAGTTGACCAGCGACGATGTAGATGGAGCACTATTTTTATACATATTTTTATAAAAATGTTTTTATAATGAAATTACTTTTTTTTAAATATGTAAAAAGATATGTATAATAAAGAATGCTGGGAAATAAAATTTATTGTGTCAAATAGTGGTGGTGGTGTTGTGGCTTTCAATTTTTGTGTTTGTACAGCTTGATATATAACACAATATTTCTCGAATCTTAAAATTAAGTTTAGAATACTAGTCTAACAAAAACAAGAATTCTGTTTAAAAAGAGAGTATGCCATAAAGATTTGTGAATGTGTGTGTGAACATAAATGGGTGTGTGTGTCTGTGTGTGTGTGTATGATAATGATGATGATGATAATGATACCTCGAAATTGAATTTTACCAAGTCTTAGTTAACTTTTATTGTGTACACTGCCTATCTATTGAACATCCAACAGATCTAAATTGTCCTCGATTTTATGAACTCTTTGCCGCACCAGTCATTTTCGAAGCTCCTTGTACATATTTGTATCAAACAAATATCATCCATATATCATACGTGTATCTTGCGGATTATTTACTTTAGCCTTATATTTATGTATACATAATAGTTCTTATTTGTCTGTTGTTATCATGTTGTGTTTCTTTTTTAGAAAATATAGCTTCTTATAGGAAAACATTTAGGAAACCTATTGATTTTTAAGTTTTGTTATATTTTTGTAAAACACTACAAATATTTTTTTCAATATTGTTGAGTGCAACAATGTTTAATTTGGACAGGAAAGTTAACATCAACAATTGACGAAATTAATTATCTTTGCGTAGTAGTGTAGAACACAAGAACCATGAAGCAAATTATGTTCAAAAATTCTCATAACTTTACCGACCAACACTACTTAGGAACTGTTATGATGATGTATTGCACATCTGAATTATCATTACTCATCAGATGCGGTTAGCTAACTTCCCCTTTCGACGGCCAAGCGACAGCCGGCTGTAGGGCTGCTATTGTCGTTCTATTGTGTCTTGCATCACGTGGGTTCCAAAGTTTATTGTTTCACTTCAACAAAGTCACAAGTTGATAGAAAACACCGTATTGATTTCAAATTATAAATACATAGTATTAAGTAGAACACTATACATTAACTTTCCAATATTGCTTAGTGCAATACAAAGTTTAATTTAGAATAGAACGATAACGAAATTAAAACACCAACTGTGTCCATCAGTTTCACTTTATAAAATCCACTTATAATACTGAAACATAAAGATTAAGACATGAAAAATTTACTGAAAACGTATTTAAAAAACAGTCTATTAGTCCTTAGGATTCTATTGGGAAACTACTACAAGTTATGGAATTCTAAATACCTTTGTTATTTTCTAAAGTTGTACTGTGTCGCTGTTTTAATATGTTTGACAATCTGGCATTATCGTACCAATGAATTCATGAGTTTTATCAATCTTGGGTTCCTAGAATACAGTTGCTATGTTGTGTATTACATTATTACATCTCAACAATATTGGGTAACATTTCACAGCGCTGTTAGAATAAGTGATGCTGTTATGGGGTTCAAAAACTTGCCTGTTGTTAACCCTGTTATTTATGGTTTTATTTGGATTATCCTTATTTTAAGGTTGGTTATGGTGATGTGGCGTTTTCCTGCTACGTTTGGAAGTGCCCACATTTTTATGACCATATCTACTGACGCTAATTACGCTTTAACTTGGGTACTACTCTTTGCTTTGTATACTAGACTGCGTCTATTGAAAAAATGTTTAGGCAACAATCATGTTCCTGTTAATATCGTTGGGAAGGATCAAGCTTACAAAAATGTTGTTGTTGTAAGAAAATGTATGGGCTACTACAATAATTTACTTAATAATTGGAATATTATTGATAACTCCCTGCAATTCTCGGTATGTATTTGATATTTTTTATAGAAACTAGGAAATAACTTTTTCATCCCACCTATTCGAAAAAGACGACTTTGTTCCCCTCAAAGTTGGTGTTTTCTATAAGAAACTTTCAGCGGGCAATAATAACGCTCCAAATTCAAAAAGTGCGCCTTAATAGTAGATTAGTAGCCAAGGGCTGTAAGGGATCAATTGCAGCCCGAGATATTTAGGCGCACGAGCGTAGCGAGGGCGCCTATAGTTCGAGGGTGCAATTGATGCTTACACCCGAGCTAACTACTCTGCTTTACATCTCGATTGTGAGGTAAGTAGAAAAAAGCCGGCATTACAAAAATAAAACATTTTATTAGTTAAAAGACAAAATATTGTTAATTGCTGCTTCAGCTACCATTTTCATTGAATCGGGAGTGCAGCTTATATCTTTATCACTTGCATAATTCATGTTTTTTTCCTTATTAGCACGTAATTATAAAAAAATCCTAAAAGCAAATATTATTTAAAGTAAAAGTTTTTCCCGCCTTTTTTCATCTTTGTTTTTTAATTATTTTTTTCAAGAACGAAATTGAGCTTCGCCGTTCGATATTTAAAATTGATGACTATTCTACTCATACGGAGACAAGGCTGAATAGCGAAGCGACCTCTTTTGTTATTAGGCTGAATGCATGGTTTCCATTGCCAGTATGATGGTTAGATGTACGCGAACTTTTTGAAAGAGATTTTTTTTTAATTACTTACCGCCCTAGGGCGTTTCTAGCTACATTAATACCCTAGAGCGCTAATTGGTTACCTACAAGCCCCATTTGGGGGTAATAAGGACCTACTTACCGAATATGAGAGATGTAAAGTAACTTTTAATCGCACTTTTTGAATTTGGAGCGTCTTTGCATGTTTTACGCCCTGTTATAAGTGAGCCTAAAAACTCTTTGAATTTGGAACGTCTTAATGCTCAGCGCCAAAGAATCGAACGCAAATAATGAATGGCTGGTACGACGGCCAATACCATAGTTACGCCGCGGCTGAATAAAAAAAACTTAAATAGAAATAAAATGCGCAAACTACAGCTCGAGTTCTCGTAAAAATTTTCACGGATTGTTTTGCAGCAAATTATTAATGTAGCTGCTATTATTATCGAGCTATGATAATAATAGCAGCCAAAATAATAATTTTACAATAAATATGAGGCGTCTTTTATTTTCTCATAGGGGGTGATGAAAAGTAGAGTGTCACTGCAAAATATATTTTTGGCTCGGGCGACGTACTTGGAATCCCTCGCTACGTTCGGGATTCTATTTAAGAATCTCTCGCGAAGCTCGGGATTCTACTCTAGAATCCCTCACTTCGCTCTGGATTCAAAAAACGCCCTCGCCGTAAAAATATTACTTTGCACCCTTGTAATACAATCTACTATTAGGTTTATTTTATTTCAGGTAATTGTACATTTTGTATCTAATATACCAAAATGGATAAAAGGCATTAGTTTCGCTATAAAAGTATTTGTTCGAAAAGTAAGTCAGGTGTGTTCGGTACGTCTTTTCAGTACATATTCATTATAACCACTTTTAATTCAAACGTGATTTTATTGTTTGTGTGTAACGCAATATTTTTGATGCAGAATTGTATCTAATTTAGCAATGGTTTCTTTTTTTATTACTTTTATGCCTCATATTTTGTTAAGACTGTCTTTTAGAAATAGACAATGGTTCTGCTCAGGGGTGCATGGACAGAAAACGGGGTGCATGGACAGAAAACCTCCTCGTGTGCCCGAGGGCTGGAGTTCGCTTATGGATCCGTCCGGGGCGAAGGCCAGTCCGAGGGACGGTGCACCCCGGGAGGTGTGCAACGACTCGCCACGGTACGTTGTGCCTGTGGGGTCTCGTTGCACACTTTCGAATATTCTGTCGCGGAGGACTCCACCACCTGTCCCTCTGAGTAGCAGAGGGCAGTGTGCGTTGGAGTCGGGGAACGGGCTCTGCGTGCACTCACCCTGCCGCAGAGCAGGCAGCTGGGGGTCGTCACCCCTAGCTGCCCCCGTTGATCTCGTAGCCCCGAAGACTGTTACGGTCATGTCTCTGACTTTCGACGGGGGTCGAGGGCCTTGGCTTAACCGCCCGGGCCGCGAGGTAGACAACCTCTATAAAAAATTACCTCTAATACCAAGTTCTGGTGCGTGGCGAAGGTACGAATGGCTGAGGAGTAGTGTCATCTATTATGGATGGCGCATCAGTCTCTAGCGCACCCCCAGCCAGAGAACGGGTGGACCCTCTGGTTGGGTTACAAATGTACACTTGCCCAGGGACAGGGGGTTACCCTGGGTGTACTTTTTAAATCCCCCATACTCGTGGGACTCAATATGACAGAACCAAATAATTTTTTTAAAAATAAACCTGGGAGGAAGGGAGAGGCGCGGTGTGATACCGACGCGGCGTTGGGCTTGAGCTCGAGAAGCTCAAGCTCGGAGGGATCGAGCTCTGGTAGCTCGATCCGTGGTAAGCGGAACCGCAGCCGGAAGCGGACGATGTCGGAGGGCGCCTCGTCGTCCTCCGACAGCGAAGCGGCGGCACCGGCCCCCAAAATCCCCATCAGCAGGCGGGGTGCGGGCCGTGTTGGAGGAGGGGGGCGCAAGCTCCCCGCGCAGGAAGCAGCTCGGCGAGCAGAAAGGCTCGCCGCGGAGGGGCGTCACCCTGGAGCGGCTTCCGCGCAGGCTCAGGGCGCATCCACCGCCGCGGGGAGCTCCAAGCCGGAGCGCGTGGAAGGACTGGCGGAGGTAGTGACATCGGCGTTGGTGTCCGTGGCCCTTAAGAAGAAGAAGGGATCCAAGGACAGGGCCATCGCCGATGCCACTGCCGACATTTTGGCAGCGGCGAATGCGGAGGCGTCGGCGTCGTCGGGACGGGAGCTGGCCGCTATGCGGGCCGCTATCGAGGCTCTCCAGGAGGAGAACCGAAAGCTGCACGCGGAACTGGCCAGGCTCCGGGGAGACGTACCTCCCACAGGTCAGGCCACCAACCCTGACCGGGAACTGCTCCAGAGCCTGGTGCAGAGCATGGCGGACTTCCAGCGCCGGTTTTCGGTGCTGGAAGGGAGAGTTCTCCGGCCCCCACTCGCGGCCAGTCGCCTGGTCCCGGCGACAACAACAGCACGGCCAGCGGCATCTTTTGCCGCTGTGGCCGCGACTCCTGCGGCGGGTACGTCAAGGCGTGCCGCCGCGCCAGAGCAGGCGAAGGGTAAGGCCGCAACGCCCAGTAGGGGCAAGGCGGCGAAGCCCAAAGCGGTGGGGACACCTGCAGCGAGTGCAGCTGCACAGCGTGCCCCACCGCCGCCCCCTCCCTCGTCGGCTGCCGAGCCTCCGGCAGACGCCGGCCGCTGGCAAGTGGCCGGGGAGAAGAAGAAGGCGGCCAAGGCGGCCAGGGCCGCGAAGAAGCGGCAACGGCAAAGGGAGCGCCGCAAGGCGAATAGCCTTGCGGCCAGGCTCCGCGCCCCTAAATCTGCAGCGGTGGTAATCACCCTGCAGCCGGACGCGGAGCAAAAAGGGATAACGTACGGGGCGGTACTGACCAAAGCGAAAGCGGCGGTCAACTTGGCCGAAATCGGCGTGACGGAGGGAGTGCGGCTGCGGGTGACGGCTACCGGAGCCCGCATGCTGGAAGTCCCTGGGGCTGCCAGCGGCCCCGTCGCCGATGCTCTGGCCGAAAAGTTGAGGGCGTCGCTTTCCGCCGAGGAGGTACGAGTCTCCAGGCCTACCATGCGCATTGACATGCGCATCACAGGCCTGGACGACTCTGTCACGGGGGAGGAGTTGGTGGCCGCCGTCGCCAAAGCGGGGGGCTGCCCCGCTGGTGACGTGCGAGTAGGCGCCATCCGCCCAGACCGCTCCGGGACAGGAGCGGCCACCGTGAGCTGCCCCGTACCGGCGGCAAAAACAATTGCGGGGGAGGGCCGCAGTAGGTTACTGGTGGGAGGCTGGGCTTCGGCGCAGGTGAAGCTGCTGGAGCCCAGGCCTCTGAGGTGCTATAGATGCCAAGTTGGACACCATGTCGGTGTCCGCTGCACCTCGGAGGTGGACCGCAGCGCTGATTGCTTCCGCTGCGGTCAGCCCGGTCACAAGGCCGGCTCGTGTACCGCCGCGCCGCACTGTTCCATATGTGCGGCGGCTGGCAAGCCGGCCGATCACCGGGCTGGGGGCAAGGCTTGCGCCCCACCCACCAGGACCAGGGGCAAGGGCAGGAAGCCCTCTGCCGCCGCTCCCGCTGCTGCCCCCGCTGCTGCCGCCGCTCCCACGGCCGCCGCTGCTCCCGCCGTCCCCGCCGCTGCCGCGTCTGTCGCTGCAGCCGCGACTACTGAGGCCGCAATGGAGTGCCAATAATGGCTCCATTGCGCCTCGTACAGGCGAACATCAACCACTGCGCCGCCGCTCAGGATCTGTTGCTCCAGAGCATGGCGCGGTGGTCGATCAACATCGCCGTGGTCTCCGAGCCGTACTTTGTCCCGCCCAGGGATTCTTGGGTGGAGGACCTGAGCGGCTCGGTGACCATCATCTCGTCGGCCGCCGCCGGTACCCCAACCCTCGAAGGCGTCAAGAGGTCACAGGGGTGCGTTGCGGCACGGTTCGGGGAGATCGCTGTGGTAGGCGTCTATCTCTCCCCGAGCCGATCCCTCGTCGAACTCCACAACTCCCTTATGGAGCTGAGCGTCGTCGTCGCCGGGTTCCGAACCCTCCCCGTGCTCGTTCTCGGGGACTTCAATGCCAAGAATTTGGCTTGGGGCTCCCGATATACTGACGCACGGGGTAGAATGGTGGAAAACTGGGCCCTAGAGGCAGGCCTAGTTGTGCTGAACCAGGGTTCCGTCCCCACATGTGTGCGGATGCGGGGTGAGTCGGTGGTGGACATCTCGTTCGCCAGCCCCGCTCTGTCACCGCGTGTCGTTGACTGGCGCGTAATGGAGGAGGTGGAGACGTTCTCCGACCACCAGTACATCCGGTTTGACGTCTCCGCCCAGACCTCCGCTGCGCCGGTCCGACGGACCCCAAGCGGTCCGCGTTGGGCGCTGAAGCAGCTGGACCGGGAGCTTCTCCTGGAAGCTTCGATAGTGCAGGCCTGGGTGTCATCACCGGACAGGCCTGCCGACATCAATGCCGAGGCTGGGTGGTTCCAGGAGGCCATGTCCGAGATATGTGACATGGCAATGCCCCGGGTTCAGCCTGGAAGGGGTCAGCGCCAGGTGTACTGGTGGTCGCCGCAAATCACGTCACTACGTGAGGCGTGCGTGGCTGCGCGACGCCCGTACACTAGACACCGCAGGCTCCGTATCCGCCCTGTGGATGCGGATGCCATTGAGGCGGAGCTGTACGAGGGGTACAGAGCGGCGAAGGAAGCCCTCCGACTGGAGATTATGCGGGCCAAAGCTTCGGCTCGCCAAGAGACGCTGGGGACTCTGGACAGAGATCCGTGGGGGCGCCCCTACTTGGCGGTGCGGGGCAAGCTCCGTACCGCGGGCCCCCCGCTGACGCAGAGTCTCCGGCCCCAGGTCGTAGAGGGCGTTGTGAGCGCTCTGTTCCCTTCGCGGGGGGAGTTTTCTCCCCCGCTCATGGCTCCGCCTCCGGCGGTGTCCGATGCGGACAGCGACGGCGACGACGACGACGTTCCAGAGGTGACCGAGGTAGAACTGGGAGTGGCGGTGCTAAGGCTTAGGGCCAAGAACACCGCCCCAGGACCCGACGGCCTACCAGGGAAGGCCTGGGTCCTGGCCTTAGGGGCTCTCGGGCCTCGACTAAGGGGGCTCTTTAGCGCATGCTTGGAGGAGGGCCAGTTCCCACTTCGTTGGAAGACCGGGAAGCTGGTCCTCATACCGAAGCCGGGGCGTCCTGCGGACTCTCCGTCCGCGTACCGGCCCATCGTTTTGCTCGACGAGGCGGCAAAGCTCTTGGAGAGAGTGATTGCGAGCCGCTCGACCGCCCCGCCGCGCCGCGCCGCGCCGCGCTGACCGTCCGGTCAGTTCGGCTTCCGCAGGGGACGCTCCACGGTGGACGCCATCATGCGCGTACGGGCCCTCACGACAGGGGATGCGGTGGCACAGGGCAGGGTCGTCTTGGCGGTGTCTCTCGACATCGCCAACGCCTTCAATACCCTGCCTTGGGGGTGCATAGGGGCGGCACTCCGGTATCACCGGATGCCTGCCTACCTCTGTTGTGTGGTCGAGGCCTATCTGACGGACAGGGCCGTCATCTACCCCGGTCACGAGGGAGTGTGGAGTCGACGAGGGATGTCGTGCGGTGTTCCACAGGGATCGGTCTTGGGGCCGCTTCTGTGGGACATCGGGTACGACTGGGTGCTGCGCGCCGACCTTCCCGAAGGTGTCAGCGTAGTGTGTTACGCTGACGACACGCTTGTCTTAGCGCAGGGAGGGTCGTTCCAGGCGGCGGCCGACTTAATGTCGAGTGGTGTTGCGACAGTCGTGGATAGGATCCGGCAACTGGGACTTGAGGTGGCCCTGCACAAGTCCGAGGCCATGTGTTTTCATGGCCCTCGGCACCGGCCACCTCCGGGGTCTCAGATAACGGTGGGAGGGGTTCACATCGGTGTCGAGTCGACGATAAAGTACCTGGGACTTGTCTTCGACAACCGATGGAACTTTACGGAGCACTTCCGACGTTTGGGCCCCAAACTGGCGAAGGCCGGAGCTGCCCTCAAGCGGCTCCTGCCCAATCTCGGTGGCCCAAACGCCTCCTGCCGGAGGCTCTACACGGGGATCGTGCGGTCCATGGCCCTCTACGGGGCTCCGGTGTGGGCGCCCAATCTAGCCGCGGCTCCGGCCTGACTTCTGAGGGCGTCCCAGAGGGTCATGGCCATTCGCATGGTGCGGGGATACCGCACGGTCTCCTGTGAGGCGGCTTGCCTCCTTGCCGGCGTCCCGCCGTGGGATCTGGAGGCAACAGTCCTTGCACACACGTACGAGTGGCGCGTGGAAGTGCAACGCCGGGGTGAAGTCCCGATGCCGCGGGTTATCGCGGCACGGCTCACGGAGCTCCGGCGAGATCTCATGGCGGAATGGAGACAACGACTGTCGCAACCTAGTGCTGGGCACGCCGTTATAGCGGCGGTAAGACCCCTCTTTGAGGAGTGGCTGGAGAGGCGTCATGGCACTCTCACGTTTCGCTTGACACAGGTCCTCACCGGACATGGTCAGTTCGGGAGGTTCCTGTGTCGGATTTGGGCGGAAGCGACGCCTGGGTGTCACCACTGCAGTAACGGTCGCCTGGAGGACACGGTCGAGCACACAGTAGAGGTGTGCCGCGCATGGGCGGAGCATCGACGTGTCCTCGTAGAGGCGATCGGCGGCGGTGACCTCTCGCGCCCGGCGCTGGTTCAGGCCATGCTTCGGGGCGAGACGGAATGGGATGCCGTCGCCTCCTTCTGCGAAGCGGTTATGCTGGTAAAGGAAGCGGCGGCGTGCGAGAGGCAACGACGAGCCTCTCGCCCCGGACTAAGACCCAGGCGAAGACGTCGAGAGTCGCAAGACGACTACCGGCCACCGTAGGCGCGGTTCTGCGGATGGCGAGCGATGGGTAGCTCGCCGCCCGGCTAGGACCAGGACCGCGTAGACGGCGCGTTTTGTTCCACGCGCGCCTCAAAGAGAAGGAGTCAGCACAGGAAGGGGCCCAACAGGGCCAACGCCTGCCGGGGTTGCGGAATGTTTATAATAGTTACCGTGACCCTGGAACATAAAGGGCAATCGAAGGAACATGAGTGGGTTTTAGTCAGTAAGAGTCTGACACGCCCTCCCGTCGCACCCAGGACGGGAGCAGTCATTGGATGATTTCCTACTCACCAAAAAAAAAAAATGGTTCTGCTCAAAAAGTAACGATTTGGTTAGTAGGCACAAAAAATGAAAAAAGATTGCATTTTTGTAAAAAGGTTTTTGTGTGCATTTTATATTTCTACAGATCTATAGCACAAATAAGGCATAAAATAATTGTTCAAGAATTTGTTAAAGTCTGAAAAAGGTTGTTATCGAAATAAAAACTGGATAAATCGACCACATAGTTATCAAATTCTGAAAAAGATGGATAAGAGATCGTAATGTAGGCTTATTCCCAAAAAAATCAAAACATTGGACAGGTTTAAAAAATCTCGATTAATGTGCGAGTGATTAATAAAAGTATCTTTATTTCAGAATCGTCCAATTTCTTTATATCCTTGGACTTTTGAAATATTGTTCTCCATGCTCACGGCAACATTTCCAGCCGTCATCGCAGAGTTAATTAACAAAGAATTAGATGAAATTAAATCTACGCTTGCTACCCAGTTGATTCGTTGTTCAGGTGACAATATCACACTACTCGTATAAAGTTGTAGAAATTTATTAACCTTTGCCGACCAAGCGACAGCCGGCTGTCACGCTGCTATTTCCTTTCTATTGTGTCTCGAATCACTTGTGTTCGAAGGTTTAATAAGCGAAAGTAACTGGATGTGGGTATGTCTATTTGTTACGCTTTTAAAGCTTTATTAAAAAAAAACTAAATTCATTTATTTAGGATAACAGTGATCCGTATTTAGTTAGTATTACAAGAGCTTATATTCTAGTGTTAGTAACGAAGAATGCGTTGGCATTAACATAAATAAATTACAATTAAAGCAGAGAATGACCAGGGCCCTGTTTAATAAAGCTGACAATTCGACGAGTCTGACATATGTCAAAAAGTGACATTTCGACAATTTTTCTGTTTAATAAAACTTACAGGCAACAAAATTTTCATGGTGGAAAATTCACAAATATGTCAGATTGTCTCGACAATCCGACTGTTTTCTGTTTAATAAAACTTTTTGAGCGACAGGTGACATATTGACATATTTGTAGAATTGTCCGATAATTCTGTCAGGAGCGTTATCCTCTATCGCGAAATCATACTTTGAATTTGAAAATTGTAAGAAAGTGTTTATAACAAAAAATACAAACGAGAAGTCAACGACGATCATTTAAAAGCAGAATCAATAAATTTCTCCTTCTCAATTACAGATTTCTGCTTAAAAGAAATCGAAAATAGCAAAAAAATTTAACAAAGTACTTAAAGAGAATTCTTTAGTACTTTGTTATTTTTTTTTTCTATTTTACCCTCATTTAACTTCGTAGAACAAAATGATTTGCAAATAATTCTGTCAAAAGTCGACATAATTGTCATAACAATCCGACCATTGTCACTGACTGCAGTTTTTTGAGATATGTATAGTTTTTGTTAAACGCGTTTATAAATGACAAATATGTCAAGATTTCACCTATATCTTTTTGACATATTTGTCACTTTTATTAAACAGCCTAAGACCGACAATTCTACAATTTTGTCATTTTTTGACATATATGTGGAATTGTCAGTTTTATTAAACAGGGCCCAGGCAGGAAAATATGTCTCTTACTACCTAATCAACCTCCGCACAAAAAACTTAACATTTGGAGTATAGCCACAGCTCTCAGAATATAATTGCGACTACTCCGCACTCTGCAAAGCAACGAAGCAGTCTTTTTTATCACTGAATCGATTGCGATAAAATCTTATAGTTTTACTTTTATTTAAGACCCGTATTTACAACTTGCCTATGTTGCACAGATGAAAACATTTGATTTGATTTGAGGTATATCTGTTACCGGCCAAACCCAATTTCAGGACAAACTAGTTTTGCCTAGGCTAAACTAGTTCTTCCTCGCCTCGACTCAGGGCACCCCAATTCGGACAGGTTAGGTTAGAAGGCTAAGGCGGGAGCGAAGCGGAGGGGAGCTCCCGCCTTCGTGGTTATTTTTTTTTTAACCACCCGGGAATAGGAGCCCAGCTCAGCGGGGCTCCGTCGACCTAACTTAGACTAGTTTAGCCTAGGCAAAACTAGTTTGTCCTGAAATCGGGTTTGGCCGATAATATATCTATACTGCCGTGGTAATCAAACTCGGAGGTGGCATTTTTTTATCACAGATTTGGAATGTCCGTTAAACAAGCCTTTTTTTATATTTCCCCTTTTTTTATAACAACGCTAGAATTGTGACGAAACTTGCACGCTATTTTCTCGAAAAAACCTTATCTGACTTACTATGTCGATTACCAGGGTAGCATAGAAATACAGAAGATGATAAAGGTCATCATATCTCTGCACTACCGTTGGTTGACTGGTAAAGAATGACTAAGGCATTAAGTCCGCCTCTATACATTTGTGCATAGAGTGTAAATAAATAAATAAACAAATGGTGTATTTTTTTTTTCAGATCAGTCCCTGCGTTCTGAGCTAGAGGCTGCTCTTGAATACATCACCTCCCGTCCATTGCGTTTCGTTATCTGTCGCACTTTACCAATCGACATGAACCTTCCGTTCGACGTCATCAGCATCTGCATTACCTACGTCATAGTTGTGGTGCAGTTCACTCATTTTAGCGGTTTGCAACTTTAATATTAAATGTATGGGATTGTTTTTTTTTAATGCAGTTAGAGTGGTTAGTTAGGTTTCTACTTTAGAGATGTTCTAGCATGCGTCAGGTCTGGCTACAAAAAAAAACTGCCGTTATAAGTCTAATTGGGTAGTTTGCATCCAAAAACTGTTAGACACAATTTCTATTAAACCTCTTTAATTTCAGCTCAATAAATTCGGTTCATTTTCAATTTGCTATTAAATTTGATTTTTAGTTGCTTTGAAATAAATAAATAGATAGACAACTGAGTTGTTATTTAAATGACGTCATAAGTTGCAATTGACATACAAAATCTATTGAAGAATCGCGTTTTAACAGCTCTAAAAAAGTACGTCAATTGATAACGGTGGAAACTACCGGATTGTTTTATGTGTAAAATTGCCGCCGGGTATATATTATTGTGAAAAAATAATAGACACACTACATTACATATATTATTGTGTGAGTTGTCCCTGGATATATAAAAAAAAAAATTACATAACATTATTTCAAAAGACACTTTCAGAATATCAAAAAATACTTCGAATTTAAGAACATCACATACATCTCTAATTTCTGAATACTATGTTATAAATTGTTATTGCTGTTATTTGGTTTTATTTTATACTCTTTTTTTCATACGAATTATTTTGCTTCTTCAAATAGAAAATATAGATTGTTTTTTTTTTATTTTTTTTTATCTAATCGTTATATATAATTATTTACCTTATGGGTACTTAATTTTCCAGTACATAAGAAAGTATATCGTGGTATCCACCGGTAATTAGCGAGTGAAGCCACAGAAAAAGCTAGTAAATAACGGTATTATGTTAATTATGAAAAACAGAACGCAGTAACATCAGATTCTAGATAATATTTACACGTGGTGTGGCGTGGGTGCATCTGTCCTCGACTTAGAACTCGTTGAAGGTCTGGAGCAAGGACGAAGCGAAGCTGCGACGCTAATGCAAGAGAAACTTAGAATTTTGTATTATAATGTCGTAATAAATAATGTAGAAGTTCCTTTAGATATATTGCTTGTTTGTTCGTAGCATGTACAAAGAAGATATAATGTATCTTTTTACAGCGAATTTCGTATGTTATACGAAATTCGTTCCTCAATAAAAGGGCTATCCTAAAAAAAAAAAGAATTAAAATCGGGCCAGTAGTTCCTTAGTGCGTTCTACCAAACGAATAAATTTTTAGCTTTATAATATTAGTATAGACTTACATTAAGTGTCAGGATTGGCTTGTACTTTTACCCGATTCATCTCAATACATGTTTTACAGAGAAACTGAATACCAAACCTAGTTTACTCAGTGTAAGACTTTGACAATTCATGAGTGCCTGTAAATGGTATTTAAGTGAAATAAATGCCTTTGGCTGTTAGGACATCTGTTAAAGATCTACGAATACTAACTGGGACCAATAACAACGTCTTTACGTGCTTTCTGATACCCGAGGTGTCAGTAATCTCTAATACAACATGTCCCGGAATAAACGCACACCACCAGACACCCCTATTAGAATATTATGTTATAATCATAATACATACACTGAATTTTTATTATTATGTTTAAAACACTGTTTATTTATAAATTATATAATTATAATCTTGTACAGATTGTGGGAGAAAATTATAGTCACATTACAAATCTATGCATGCACACAGTCGCACTTGCATAAGGGTCTAGCGTAGTAGGTATTTCATCCATTTTAGTTTGTTTTGACTGTACAGCGGAAGTGTGACAGCAGTTTACGTAGTTTTAATTATTTTTGGGATAAAATATTACCTATATTAAAAATTACAAAAATCGATTATGTAAACGATTCTGAACAAACTATTTTCTCAAAGTGCATTAATTCAGTTACACATTGTATAAACTTTCAATATCATCATATTCGATTATCTAGATTTTAACTTATCCAGTGTTTGTATTATTGAAGTTTTTTGTATAAAAACCATGACGTAGATGAAAACTCATACGGAAGTAAGTTGCAGAATAAATTAATTTAGTTAATCCGTTAGAAAAATAAATTCAGTGTATAAAATAATACGTGTATTTTTATCTACAACCCTCAAATCAAATTTTCGAAGTCCTGAAGTGTTCATGAATAATTCTGGAGTGAGTGCATGGATGACACCAGTGACACACTGATCTGGAACTTGGTTAACAAATAAAAGAAGAAATTTATTAAAGGTACCATTTCTATCACGTTGATTCATATTCATATTTATTTATTTGCGTTCTACATGGTGATAAGATGTTCACAAAAGCTTAGAGCTAAGAGCCGTTGTAGACCCTGTAAGGGTACAGCAAAATAGTTTTGTTACAGAATAGAAAACTCTTAAGATCTAAGTAGCAAAAGTTTTAAAATTAAATTAACTCATACATGAAAATTAAATCATTACATTAGCATACCAGTTAACAACAGTAACATAAATAATTGAATTGGTATATACAGTGTGTCCGGGCATGGACTAGCGATATTCTAAACACTTAAATATAAGCTATATTAAAGTACAATTACACTCTAAGCGAGGGTCCAAATCACTTCCCTGCTACGGGGCAGCCATTTTGTTTTTTTTTGTTGAACTATTCCATATGAAAATACAAATAAAATCATATCTCTCTAAGTTTTTGTGATACTGAGATAAAAATAGGCTTATTTGAAAGCCAACCATATTATCTACCGTTAACATTACAAAACAATGTGCTCCCAATTCCATAACTTTTGAAAAAAAATGTGAAAGTCGGAAAAATAAATAAAAAATAATATATTCAACGCAACATAACATACGTCGATAAAAGTTTGGCGACTCGGTGTAGGCCTATTAGGGTACCTTCGTCGATATTCTTGTACAGCCGGATTTGCACTTCCATTGCAAAAGCCATACACGAAGTGTATGTCAGCAATATGTTGCGTTGAATATTGACGGTTAGCCATTTTTATCACACTTAAAGATTAACTTTAACGCAGCACGTAAACAGTACGGTAAGTAAAAGTAGCGATCACAACGCAGGGCGAGGGACAACTAACCCAACTAATAACTAATTTGTCCCTAAAACTGTGATTTTGTTCCAGGTAGTTGACTAATTATGTTCCATCTCGCTCACTAACGGTAGTAACGAACAGTATTTCTGGCCTGTTCCCAGATGGAAAACAATAAACGCCATAAATGTTACGGTAGCGTTTAACAAAGGCCTTTTTTAATTGCGCATACGCTATGTTCAAACAACAATAATTCTTAAATTAATTGACATACAGTTGTAAATTTTGTTTTGTATTGTAGTTTATCTCAAAATCTGTCGATCTAGCAAAAAAACAATAAAAGTTGTCGGAGGTGTTTTTGTAGTAATTAACCATTATTGTTTGAATTGCATAATTTTTTATTTATTTTTTCGACTTTCACATTTTTTTTCAAAAGTTATGGAATTGGGAACACATTGTTTTGTAATATTAACGGTAGATAATATGATTGCCTTTCAAATAAGCCTATTTTTATCTTAGTATCACAAAAACTTAGAGAGATATGATTTTATTTGTATTTTCATATGGAATAGTTCTACAAAAAAAAACAAAATGGCTGCCCAGTAGCAGGGAAGTGATTTGGACCCTCGCTTAGAGTGTAATTGTACTTTAATATAGCTTATATTTAAGTGTTTATAATATCGCTAGTCCATGCCCGGACACACTGTATATAGTAAATTAGTAGTAATAGTTAATACATATATCAAATTTTATTTGCATATACGTATAGTGATATTTCTCTGTATATCACTGATCTGAGACAAGTTATAGCTTCAGTAGACAACATTTTATAATTCAATATACTGTTTTTATACATGTCACTACTACAAACTGTGTGTCGTTTTTCTTTCAACGTCATTATAGTTTAAAACTAGTAACAAAAGACAAGAAACGACTTTTGATTAAGTAGTATTAACTTACCAAAGTATTAGAGAACCAGAGATCACTACAAATCACTCACAATATACCAGGATGATTTACAAAAATTGTATTGAAAATCATACCAAAAGTACAACTATCAACTTTTCAAAGCATTCATTACACTTAGACCAGACAGGCCTTACTTACACAAAAGTGATTTTACATCACAAATTATCGTATTACTGAAAAAAAAAACAATGTTTCTTCTTATTTAAGATGACCTTTTTGTTTTTCCTAAAAACTTTACACCTCCGCGCAAGCTCTCCATTTTTCCCAAGCACTAGATCTCATCTAAGCTAGGTTTCCGTAGTGCGCCATTAAAACAAGCTGGATCAGTGAAATCTCAGCCATTGGCGCGGATGGTTTTATAACTCGAATACATAATTTATTACTACAATCACCGAGGATGTGAGAATCCAGCTTCTGCGTTGAAAGTTGGACTTTATTTAATGGAATTGACAAGCTTTTTGTTTGATATTCAGTTTAAATCAAAATATATCAATGGTTGATATCGTAGGTTGGAGTAGAGTAGGTATGCAGTTGATATTTTTTGCTAGAATATCGTTGGCATAAATATGACGCTGTTTATAATAATTGTTCAAGTTTTTCCTGAAAGCCTCGTGCCTATAGTGATTCGTTTGGCAGTCACTACCCGAAACAGAATACCTAGGGTCAACCATTTAAAAAAACTGCTGGTAAATGGCTTGGAAGTTTAAATTGTTTGTGAGACTTCGATATAAAAAACCATGCAGTATTCTAATAAAATAGTCATAGAACATAAGTATTTATGATTTCATTCGTAGTCAAAAGATTTATTTTTGCCTTAATTTTATGTTTCTTTTAGTAAAAACCTCCATCTTTTTGCACGTCTACGATTTGCCTCACAGATAAGAATAAAGTTATCCCTGTGGAATTCACCAAATGCACAGCAGAGACGGTAGTCGTAAAACTAGCTGGTTTAGCATAGTTTTTATTATTCTAGTTCTGATTTGACTTGTTGATTCTTTGTGTAGCAGGTAAATAAGTTTTATAACAGGAACATACCTGGTTGGTGTTAGTATAAAGAGCCATGAAGCTTAAAAGTGGCTTTGCGATATTTCTCGTGCTTGGATTCAGACTTGGCTTATCATCAGGTGTGCACATTGTTATTATAAACAGGTTTCTTACAGTTTCAGCATTAGTTGCATATTTTGAGTTAATTACAAAATCGAGTTCGGAAATAAATGAAGCGAAACAGTAATGTGTAAAAAATTGAGCATCAGTGCCGTATACATGGATGACATGATTTATCCCAAAATTACATGCGCAATAACAAAATCGTATTAAGGTATCAGTCGCAAATTGTGAATAATGTGACACCTCATCAAGCTGAGCATATCTACACGATATTGTATGAATTATTCATACACAACTTCCAAACAATATACAAATATCAATAGGCCCAGACCACACTGAAAAATGTTCTAAAACGGAGCTCAGAGTAATATGGTCGAGAGTGTTCTAGCTAAATAGTCCAAATTATGTAGACACATGAGTTGTGGCTCCATGTTTGATAAATGAGGTCTTTGAATTGTGGTGGTGTGAATCTCATTGCTAGTATACAATAGGATGCCATCAATCAGGGTAAGATTACAACCGTGGCATGACGTCAAACTGGGGTTTTGGTGGGTGTGTAAAAATTTAAATGAGTTTTTTTCTAATGATGTATTGTGAATGTAATTTTTTGAAACATGCACGCATGGTAACAATATTGACATCGCTTTATTTTACAGACAGTTTTTTTTAAATATTGATAAAATGATTGTTTCCATTTTATTTTTAAATAGTTACATGGATTTAGAACTAATAAATCACAAAATTAACGACAAAAATAAAATTGCTAAACCGATTTAAGAAAATGGCCACTTAAAAATAGCGAACGTAATAAAATTGCCTAAGAACAATAACTGGGATTACATCTATACTAATATTATAAAGAGGTAAAATTTGTAAGTTTGTAAGTTTGTAAGTTTGTAAGTTTGTATGTTTGGGGTAATCTCTGGAACTAATGAACCATTTCCAAAAATTTTTTCACTGGCAGAAAGCTACATTATTCCTGAGTGCTATAGGCTATCAATTATTTTCATGACATGTATATTAACCGAGCTATCGCAACTTTTGTTTAGCAAGTCGGAAAAAAATACCTCATAAAACAGAATTATTTGCGTGCGCTGCCTAAACAGTTGCTTAAAATTAAAAACAATGTATGGCAACTTGGTTTGTCTTAATTATTTCTACAAAAAAGTCCGCGATACCATATCTCTATCTTTTATATTTTATCTTTATACTTCTTTTATTGCATTAAAAAAATGATTTTTCGGCATACTTACGTTTGGTTGATTATTTGAGCAACAAAATATTAATTCTTATGACAATAAATTATTTCAGTATCACAAGGACATCATACAAATAGGATTTGCCATTTACAGTATGTCAATTGGTCATATAGTTCCGGAGATAATATAAAATTACTAAAACGCAAAATGCCCCTAGCGTAATTTTCATTGTGCGGAAGTCATTTATAATTTCAAAAAATACCTTTGAAGATATTCACTGCAAGATATTCGTAGCTTATACATCAGAATAACACATCTGGGTCGTCATAAAGGCGCGTGTAAGAGGTTACGGGTTCGAATCCGGGCAAGTACCAATGTGACTTTTTCAATTCATATGTACTTTCTATAGTTTATCTTGGACATCACTGACATCCCGTGCCTCGGAAAGCATGTTAAGCCCCGGTTGTCATTCGTAGAACTTTGACGCCAGGGGTATTCAGAAGCCAGACCGACCAGGCAGAAGTCTGACCAGTCGAACCAAAGGGTATCGTCGCCCAGTTACTGGGTTGTGGAGGTCTGATAGGCAGACGCTTCACGTAAAACACTGGTATCCAGCTGAATCCGGTTCGGCTGTAAGCCGACCCCAACACAGTTGGGAAAAGGCTAGGGAGATGATGATCCTCCTCACCGCACACGGACATTTCGGGAGGTTCCTATGTTGGATTCGGGCGGAAGTGACGCCTGCGTGACACGGTGTAGCATACGGTGGATGGAGGTAGGCCCCGCTTGGGCGAACCACCACCGTGTCGTTGCAGAGGCTATCGGTGCTGGTTCAGGCCATGCTTCGGGGCGAGACTGAATAGGAAGCCGTCGCCTCCTACGAAGCAGACACGCTGGAGACGAAAGCGGTGGGGCGCGTGAGGCAGCGTCAAGCTTCACGCCGCGGACAGAGACCCAGGCTTAGTTGTCGAGAGTCACAAGATGATGGCCACTGGAGGCGTGGGCCTGCGAAAGGCGAGCGGTAGGTAGCTCGCCGCCCGACTAGGACCAGACCCGTGTCGACGGCGTGTCGATGCTTCTAATAGTTACCGCGGCCCCGGAATATATAAGGGTAACCGAAGGGACATTATTGGATTTTAGTCAGTAAAAGTCTGACCCTCCTTCCCTCTTCAGGGGCGGGAGAAGTCATTTGATGATTTCCTATCCATAAAAAAAAACGCCATTGGATATGTTTTATATGCTTCTTTCACGCTTATATAACCCCAATAATCGTTTTGTGTACGCTCAAGATAGTTCCACAATTAATCCGTACTAATATTATAAATGCGAAAGTAACTCTGCCAGTCTGTCTGTCTTTTCTTCACGCCTAAACTACTAAACCAATTTTGAAAGAAATTTGGTACAGACATAGTCTGGGACCCGAGAAAGGACATAGGATAGTTTTCATCCCGGAAATCCCCCGGAAACGGGAACTATTATTCCACGCGGACGAAGTCGCGGGCAAAAGCTAGTAAACAAATAAAACTCAAGAAGGCAGTTAAAATATTTTATCTGTTATGAATATAATCCTGTTTTTACTGCGATATTAAAATTGAACCGGCTGAGGCTTGGCGCTCTATGTGAAGCTACGCTATAACTACGAAAGATATATTTGAATCTTTGCTATAATGACAGGTACTCTGTTTTAGGTTAGTTTCAGATACAAAATTATCTCTGCGTTTGTTTCGGATGTTTCATCTCAGAGTAGATAAGCTAGGAAACACCGGCTCCATCGTACTATTAAAATAAGAAAAACTATAATGACGTGTAAAACTTAACTTTTTACCTATTTAAAATAAAAATATTTTTATCATTTTGAAACATTATCAGGTTATATATTTTATATATAAGATTGCATGATTAAAGGAGTTTGAGCAATATTTATATTTTTTCTAGCTGCCTCCCGCGGTTTCACCCGCGTTAAAAATGTTAAAGGTGAACAACCCTTAGCACTTAGGGGTATGAAAAATAGATAGTAGCCGATTCTCAGACCTACTGAATATGCATATAAAATTTGGTAAAAATCGGTAAAGCCGGTTTGGAGGAGTAAGGTAACTAACATTGTGACACGAGAATTTTATATATACGATTATTTTTTTAATAATTCTTAATCTTTGAATTTAAACAACCAATATTATTAAGTAAAACGAATATGCACGGAACTTATTGTCCTTTCTATGTACGAAAATAAATTTAAATATTTTAGTTGTAAAATACCTTTTAGAACGTTATATTGGTCTAAAAAATAAACAGCTTAGTTGCTCCTAATCCCAAATTCAATTTCGATTAGTCTATCTATTTTAAACTAGCTTTTGCCTGCGGCTTCGCTCGCGTTAAAAAGAGACAAAAAGTAGCCTATGTTACTCTCCATCCCTTCAACTATCTCCACTTAAAAAATCACGTCAGTTCGTCGCTCCGTTTTGCCGTGAAAGAAAGACAAACATACAGACAGACAGACACACTTTCCTATTTATCATATTAGTATGGATATTGTTTCGTCCGTTTCTCTAATAGTAGCTTGGCCACATATCTTATAGCGTAGCTCTGTATAAGCAATACCTTTAAATTTAACAGTCAAGGAGACATAAACCTTTAAGAAGTGTTTAGAAGGATTATCTTTCCTTCCCCTTACATTTTTTATTATTTTAAGGGCTAATGTAACCCTTTGCTTATTCTGCTTTACATCTGGCGTTGTGATGAGTTCTTCTGAAATATTTTACTGATTAAGTAATGAATTATGTCGTGCTCTTATTGTTGTTAATTTTGGTTCGTCATGATTATATAAGAATAAATGCAAATTTTCTTGAAACTACTTTTTAGAAAGGACAACTAAAATGGTTTTTTTTTTGTTTCGTAAATTAGTTTAAAACGTAACAGTTATAATAGTTATTGTGGCCCCGGAACATAAAGGGCAACCGAAGGAACATAAGTGGGTTTTAGTTAGTAAAAGTCTGACACGAGGGACGGGAGAAGCCATTTGATGATTTCCCACTCACCAAAAAAAAAACATAGATTGACAATGCTCAAACGAACAAAATAATCAGGATGAAATCTAGTTATCATGTTACATATTTAACTTTTAAAAATATCAAAGTTACTCCAATAAGACAATTTTTCTAAAGAAAGGTGGAGATTAGATCTTTGCAGATAAAAAAAAACTCTAAGAGCGAGATAAGAGACGTTACTCAGAACACACTTTAGCTAAGCACTATGCCTGTTACTGTTACACAACTGTCAAACGTCAAGTGTACGATAGAGACGGAACATATCTAAGCCAAAGTACGTGCTCAGTATCGTCTTTTTATCTGGCCATAATTTTCCTTATCTTGTCTGGTTACTAAATTACTGTTTTAACTTTTATTAATAAACAAAACTCACCACTCACAAATTTTTTCACCATTCATTTCCCAAGAAAAGACACTTCCAATTTAAACTCGCAAGTCAAAATTTAAACATTAAATTAATTCGCGAAACGACAAAGTGTGGTAGCAATTTAACTTGTGGAGTGAGTGGCCTGGCCTTAGGGACCGGCCTGACTTTGATCGATGGCTGAAGTTCCATCTGTATTGGACCCGGAAATTGGACTGTGTATAATACCTTCAGGTTAACTTTTGATTTAGATTTCAGAAGCTTATTTTGTTAAGCCAGTTGTAGATACTAATGGAATTTAAAAAAAAAAGTAATAGGAATTATTGAGTCGTTAGCATTTACTAATGGAATTAAAAAATATATATAGAAATTATTTAGCAGATAGACGTGACCGCCCAGAGTGATTAAGGGGCCCGCATTTGTGGTTGTGTACAGATTAAAGTGCGTACAGATTAAGTAACATGTTGTAAAACTTGTGTTTTATAACAAATCCACATTGTTTTTAACCGATTTCAAAAAGGAGGAGGTTCTCAATTCGTCCGTGTGTTTTTTTTTATGTTTGTTACGCGATATCTCCGTCAATTGTAAACGGATTTTGAAGGTTCTTTTTTTTGTTTGATAAGTCATGATTTAGGGGTGGTCCCATATAAAATTTGTGGCGATCGGTTCAGAGCTTCTCGAAAAATTCACCAAGAACAAAAAAAATTGACGAAATATTCATGGACGATGTGTGCTTTGTCTTCAAGTTTCTATGTTTTCGTTTTATATAAACTATATTTTGTACTTCGGCATCGGTTGTAGAACATGTCAGAGTCGACACTAAAAAGTAATAAAAAAAACTTTTTTCAAAAAAATAATAACCGCCTTCAAAAACTAAAAACCCAAAAATAACTAAAATTTCGGAAGTCGGTGGCTTCTCTTCTGCCAATTAATTTGTGTCGCCACAGACTTCCGAAATTTCAGTTATTTTTGGGTTTTTAGTTTTTGAAGGCGGTTATTATTTTTTTGAAAAAAGTTTTTTTCAACATTGTAACATATAACGAACACTGCACACATCTTTATCACATTCAGCGTGCACGTCTGCACATTACTGAAACAAGCCATATAGTATTGATTAATAACATGTAATTATACAAAATGTGTACGAAAACATAGTGAGGAATATAAGTTGATATTAACTAGTAAGTAGTATATTTTTTTGTAATAATTGTCAGCATATAACAACTTCTATAAATACGGAATGTCTAACTCTCAATTCAACCAAAACAAATGAACAAACTACCACAATGTCGAGACAAACATACATTAATACGAAATTAGTCAACTTTGAATCCTACGGAACGTACATGCCGATAAATAAATCAATTCCAATAATTCCACTAGACAAGACCGCACTTTGTTGCCACAGACTTAACAACTAAATAGAGAGTACAAAATATGTACTAATAATAATAACATTAAAGAGTACTTTTATTTGCTAATCGAAAATAGTACTGGCTTCAAGTAAATTGTACATGTTAGCTAGAGTTGTCGACGATAATAAAGGCTACATATCAATCACAGTACTGTACGACTAACGAGAATAAAGTGTAACCTAAAGAGGTACCTTGTACTTGAACGAAACCGCGTGGCATAGCCAGTTAGCCACAAATTTATATGTGTAGGTACCCAATTGAGGTTAGAGTGTCAAACATTCCTTTTAATTTACAATAATGTAGGCTGCACTAAGATTTTTTTCTGTATCCTGGGTGTTCACATGCCCATTTCGTAACAACTAGACTAGAAACAAATACCTGTAGGTCGTATTAATATTTGCCTCAAAGAAGCGCCCAACCGTCGTGAGTGACACTATGCCACTTCTACACTATTTATAAGTCTGTAAAAGGTAACATTTCGATGCAGTTGATATTAATAAAGAGATTAATATGTCAACGTGAAATATCGATATACAATACGAATGTCAACTGTTTGTGAGCTTAAGTAATTACATCGACTAATGAACATATATAAAAGCTTTTTAATCATTCAAGTTTATTATTTCAGAGAACATTTTTTTTAATCTGCCTCTATGTTGGATGAAATTGATTCACTGTTTGCTGAGTCTAAAAGCACATAATGTGCACTAAAGGTGAACGCAGACTTGGCCGCACCGCACGCGCCGCAGTCTTCGCATTCGAATTCTTTATATGAAGTTCTATGCCACCTCGCACACCTACCCGCGTCGCAGTTGCCGCAGACCCTGAAACGACAACAAAGAAAATGCGATGAGTGCGGGGACTGCGGCGCGTGCGGTGCGACCAAGTCTGCGTTCACCTTTAGAAAGTATTTTTAAATACTCAACCTAAACTAGAGGTCAGAAATTTACAAACATAAAATTACGTAGGATTGTTGCAGTTTTTAGAAAGAATTTATTATATTTAGGGGATGGTTTTGGTATTTTAACCGCCTGCCAAACCAAACGTTACAACAAAAAATAAGGGTTTTTAACTAAAAAACATAGATTTTTCCAGCTTTCAGTTTTTGAAGGTTTCTCTTCATTATTTTTATTTTGTTCGCGAAATCACGAATGAAACCGCAAGTGACAGCCATTTCAAAATATACACATACTATGCAGTTACATGTACAGTATATAAGCTAGTTGATACAATAGTTATACATGACCTGTGTCTGTTTGATAAATGTGTTTGGCGCGCTGTCAATACTCGGCTCGCTAATATATGACCGTGGTTATGATTTATGATCGTCACTTCATTAGCTTTGGTCTATCTAGCTTTAGGATATCTATATTGTGGTGTCTGTAGTATTATTGTATTTGTAGAATTTAATATTTAGCATTTTATTTGAGGCAAAAGTCATCAATTTATAAAAATGAAACTTTGTATGTTCGATACATACAAACTTTGTTGTTACATACTATATTTTTATGTTAATATCTCCATTATCAATTGCCCATTTTACTAATATTGTACGATAGGAAATTGGTAAAAGTTTGTATGTGTGATTGTTACTCTTTCACGCAAAAGCTATTGCAGAGATTTTGATTAAATTTTACAGTATTACGGCTTAAACAACAAAAAAAGAAAAAAAAAAAAATTTAAGCAAACAAAAAAAATTACATTAATATCTGTGCAAGGCCAAAAAGGCGCCTAACTCAGCATGTATGCTTCGATATTTATCAGACATCAGATTGACACAAACATATAACATCACGGTATGACACGGGAGCGGAGTAGTAACCAAAACCCTAAATTAAGGCGGGCGAAACCGCGGGGGACAGTTAGTAGTTGACATTTTTATACGAAATGAAAACCAATCATATTTTTAACAATTTAACGACAAAGCGACAGCCGGCTGCCGCGCTGCTATTGTCTTTCTATTGCGTTTAAAGTTACGTGTGTTCGAAGGTTTAGAAGATGAAACTGATAACAGTGCTGTATAAATGTGTAGAGTGATATTTCGTTTAGACTAAACTAAACTAAATAGGTCCAAACAGTACCTAACACTTATCATTAAAACGCGGTTGCTTAACTACATTAGGGAGTTAGCAGAGCTAACGATATCAGGTTCTCAATTTAGTTCAGTACGGCAATTTGTGCAAATTGCGACTGTGAGGGAGTTTCAGTGTTATCGCAAGACTTGAGAACTGTAATGCCGGGTTCAGTACTTATGTATGGTAATTGGTTGAGTGCTAAGATGTTTGTAAAAGGATATACATATAAGTATGTAAGTGTGTATAAATGGGTCGATGGAAACAAACCTCGCACGAAACAAAATTATGAAATGTGTTTTTTTTTATAACTGATTTGTCAGGAAAGAGTTCATAGTTTGTTTTTAATGAGTAAATTCTACACATATATAAATTAATTTATATATTTAATTATTGACGGGCCTGTTGGTCTAGTGTTCAGTGACCTTGACTGCTAAGACAGAGGTCGTGGGTTCGATTCCCACCCAGGACAAACTTTGTGTGTTGAGCATAATTGTTTGTTCTGTGTCTCGGTGTTATTTATCTTTAATATGTATGTATTTAAAAATTATATAAGTATGTGTATCAGTTGTCTGAATACCATAATACAAGCTCTGCTTAGCTTGGGATCAGATGGCCGTGTATAAGATGTCCCAGTGTATTTATTTATTATTACATTTTTTTAAAATCTATACATATTTGATTATTTATTTATTACGTATTTTTATTGATTTGTACTTTATATTTGCACCTGCCATCATATCTCTGCACTACCGATAGTTGACTGGTAGAGAATGCCTAAGGCATTAAGTCCGCCTCTGTACATTACATTTTGTGCATAAAGTGTAAATAAATAAATTCTAAAACTACTAAATAATTTTTAAATTCTTTCGCCGATCTATAGCAGTATTATTAGCGGGTAGCATCTACCTATTGATGTAAAACTGATTGTCTAAATAACTGACTGTCGATATAAAAAAATGGGACCACAGTTAATATCTCAGGACAACTCACACACGGAGTTTACATTATGGAGTTTCTTGCCCATTCTTCTCCATACGTAACAACATTTCCGAATGGGCGGTAGATTCACTTTTGTTTATAAGTATGACGTTTCAAAGTGCCTTTTTTGGCCTAATGGAAATAAACGATTTGACTTTGACTTTGACTTTGACGGGTAACGTGTGAGTTTAAAAAAAAAAACCAGCATATAACTGTCCCACTGCAGGGAAAAGGCCTCTTGTCATACAGAGAAGGCACGAGCATTGATCACCACGCTTGCTCAAGACGGGTTGGCGATTTCAGACATATATTCACTACAAGTCCAGGTTTCCTCACGATGTTTTCCTTTACCGACGTCTGCGATGTCTAAGATAATCTTTAGAAAGTACATATGAATTGAAAAAGTTACATTGGTACTTGCCCGGATTCGAACCCAACCTCTTGCATGAAAGGCGGGTGCCTTAACCACTAGGCCATCACGAAATTCCATTCATTCATTAGTATTTTTTGTTAAATACTTATTTATTTATTAACTAACATATATTCAAGTTAAAATTAATGAGGGGAGAAAATTCCGATTGTACTAAGTTAGTAAGTATTTAGCGTATATTAATCTAACACTCATTACAATGATCTTCATTATCTCAGGGTGTAATTGGACAAAGTTTACATAATTGCTATTAAGTGGGTTTCTAGAGGCGTAAATTGAATGGTTATTAGGTCAGGTGATATGTATCCTGTGGCGTGCATTCCATATAGGGTAATAAGCAATGCTAATGTACATTAGACCCAAAATGTAACCTATATATACCAGGTAAACTCATAAAATTGCACTTATTGTTAGAGTAGTGCTAAAATTGGTTGTGATTTAACTGGTCGCGCGAAACTTAGTGCGTTATTTACATACTGTAGTAGCTACATAAGACAATAAGAGAAATGTAAAAGTTCAAAGCAGAAAAAAATTGGTGACCCTTCAAAGTTAAGCTGTCACGTGCCGAAAAACGTCGTTTTGCGGGAAGCCCTGGTTGGCCTCACAGTCGCTTCAGTTAGTTCCTTGGGATGGGATCAGGACCCACGACACTTTTTGCTTCCCTGTGGTCTGGCGAAATGTCAATTTGACAACTGATCAGGTGTCATTACTGCCACGCGAAATTGACCCTTATGATCAATGTCATTTTATTGTTTTATCTGTGCTACGGTTGTAGTTCATTCAACTGGCCTGGTCGACAAACCATACCAATCGCCAGATGAAGGGGTTAAGGAAGATCCTATAAAATATGGCCTATCTTTCAAGTTGGACCAAAGTGCAATCAGTTAAGCAGTTTAGGAGTCCATCGTAGACAAAGACCTAATACGTAATTTATATACTATATCTAATTACCCATTGTTTACTCATAAAGAAATCATAAATTGTACCTTATTTATTTAAGAACACAAAAAAAATTGTATCCTATTTATCTTTTTAATTTTAACTTGAAACTTATCTTATAGTGTATAGTTTATTTATGTTTAAGCTGTGTACTTCTTTAAGTGACAAGTTCACCATGATAATCGTTGTACTAGCTGTTTATGTAATATGTTATAGTGAATACGTCGTTGGAGTACCTTTATAATAAAAATAAAAAATAAAATAAATAAATATAAAAATAAGTCGGGTTTTCCGTTTTTCAGGAAGGAAAACCCGACTTATACAATTACTACTACTACTACTATATACTTATGCAATTACTAGAGACTTTTACAATTTGAAATTACAATTACAATTTAAGTCCGAAATCGCCAATCCACTTTTAGCAACTTCGATAAATGCTCGTGCCTTCTTTCAATAAGCCTTTGCTCTGCAGTTAGGCCGTATACAGTATGAAAGCTGGAAACTTACAAGCGTTTACCGGCGGCGGCGCTTGACAGCGCTGGTAACCCGCGCAGGAAAATATATGAACACGCGCCGATAAGCACTGAACGGTGCCGACAAGCTTCAACACGCGCTTGTCAGCGCTGGGCGTTGCCATAACAACTGCAAGCAAATAATTCCGACATTTTGCTTAGTCTGCTTCAACCTGCTTCCTTTGTGTAAAACGAACCAGCGGCGCTGACAAGCACCGGTAAGCGCTTATAAGTTTCCAGCTTTCTTTCTTAGCCTTAGACAGTAATAGGCTGTTTTTATTATTATGAACTTTAATTTTATATAATTTCGAAGGGCTTGTTGGTCTAGTGGTTAGTGACCCTGACTACTAACCCGGAGTCGTCGGTTCAATTCCTGTCAGCGTGTAATTTATCTATATACATATATATGTATGTAGTGATAGCACAGATTAATAAATAGTTACTACGTAACAGATACTTCACTCCAATACAAAAACTAAAAAACCTACGCTATAATAGCCTACAAAATCATAATAATAATACCAGCTGTTTGCAGCGAGGAGAAATGTACCATAAATACGCACAAAGAGAGTTGAGATTCTTTTGCCCGCCGCGCGACTATACGTGTGTGCGTGCCATCCAGTAAGTGTACTAGGGTTATACGTATGATGATAATAGTAATAAAACGAATGTTTTAGAAAAACAATTATTTTTTTATTTGTTGATCAAATATTTTTTAGTTTAATAAAATGACTGATGCATATTTTTCGTTCCTTGAATTCCCGATTATTATATTTTAGTGTCGAAAATATCCAAAACCGCGTGAATAATTTTAATAAATAATCAAAAGGGAAACAGGAGAATTGGGAAACAGGGGAATTGCACAATAATCACACAATAATTACGTGGTTTCGGCATTTTGATAGTCAGCGCTGTACCCGTGACGCGCGAGCACTCAGCCGGGCGCGCGACAGCCCGGTGTTCGTTGTATCGTCGACGATACGCGAAGCGGTAGGCATAAAACGCGTGGCCTTGAGCGAGTGACGGACGCCTGGTGATAGTTTGTGTGAGTATGTTTATCAGAAGTCTGGTTACCATAGTACAAGCACTGCTTAGTTTGGGATCAGATGTCCGTGTGAGAGTTGTCACAAGATATTAATTTATTTAATTTCTCAATTCCCATAAGTTTATGACTTGCATCCAACACTTTATGAACAAACATGTTGCTAATCTGTTGACACGGACGATCTGTTGATGATTTGATCCGACACGCCTCAGTGGCATGTTAATTGATATCCGCTTTGTGTACCTCATTATTCTAAATATTATATAGCTGATCAATCAACCTATGTATGTGTTATGAACATTTTATATGGAAACAGTTGTAATAAGAGTTAGCGACCACTCTTCTTCGTTCTAGCTGAGGAATAAGTGTCTCAGACACATCACTCCAAGGTGCGGCGGGAGGGCGTGTCAGACTTTTACTGACTAAAAGCCACTCATGTTCCTTCGGTTGTCCTTTATGCTCCACGTCACGGTAAGAAAGAAAGAAAAACAATTTATTCGCGCAATGTGCGCTACAAATAAAAAACTTATATACTACGACCTTAAAACTAAATACAGCTAAGTAGCGTCACTACTGCGCGAAACGGCTAGCACTCAGCATAATGCTGTGACCCATAGATAGGCATGAGCCCACGACGCTGGTTTTCAGCGCTAGCCGACTGGTACTGGACCGGTAACTATTATAAACATTCCGCAACCCTCCAAAGTCTATCCTCACTCCAAAGCATAAGTATATCCTTCACTGCAAATGTCACTATCTTGTTATAGTTTGCTGAAAAAAAAACTCATTTATGGGTTAAGTTCGCCTTACCAAGTTCGTCGTACATAATGTTTTTCATTTTATTATTTTGCTACTTTTTTGTTTCTTTTTTTTTGTGTGCAATAAAGAATATGAATATGATCAGTCTGTGCAGTGCCGGATCCAGAAATATGTAAAATTTTGTTGACTGTTAAGAATCTTTTTTATCTGGAGTATTCAAGGTCTGAATGCCAGAAGGAGATCAACAGAACTACACCAACATATGCACATGCGCCATTTTTATTGACACTTATATTATAAATCTCTGTCTGTACGTTTCCACGCTTTCATGGCTAAACCACAGAACCATTTTTAATAAAATTCGATTCGGAGTAAAGAACGTTAAGTAAGACACATGTGTATTTTAATTCCTAATTTTTTCATTAACTATTGTCGATTTCATGCAAACGAAACCGTGGACAAAACTAAACTAAACGATAAAATACAGTACATTTAAGCCACCACAAAAACCTTTTATCTGATAAACAAAGACAACCAACAATCCAGACTGAAATCGCCTCAATAAAACTTTAAATATAATATGCAAATGTACAAGAGACATATATATGGGACGTGTGTTCATTACACTGGACGACTCCGTGACGACACGTCCACGGGATAATTGCGTCATCGCCCGGACGCCGGATTAAAAGGTATGGGAATAATTTGTTGTTGAAATTGTGGGGTAAATTTTAAGTTGCTTTTGATGAAAATATAATAAATGCTATTTATTGTCGGCCTATTAGTGTCTGCTCATACAGATATTGACAATCAATTGACGGTATATGTTGTAAGGAATAGGGATGACGACAGCATAAAAAAAATGGCATTCTGTTTAGTCCATTTTGTAGATCGGCCTAAAATATGGGACACGTATTTTTTGCTTGATCAAAATAATAAAAAAATAAAAAGTTAAGAGCAACAAAGTTCCGGAGTGGGGGCTTTTGACGTCACCGTGCTGCAAAAATTGTATCTGATCGTGACGTCACGCGCAACTTCTACGCACTGTATCGTTGAAATTTTTCGTTTACGAGAAAAAGAAAAAATACGTGTCCAAATTTTTTTTAATAATCTTACTGACGGACTAATTACTTTTTTTTCGTCGTCTCGCCTATTGTAGCACACTGCCAATATATTAAAATAAATTAAAATAGATTTCTCGTCTTCACCCGTGTTTTTGGTTACTGCTTCACTCCCGTAGGTAGCAGCGTGATGATATTATAATTTTCTCCATAAATTAGGCTAAAATACAACGGGATATTTTTTTATGGAAGTCTACTTTTCCCACTTTTGAAGGATTTTAGAGCGGAAAAGTCGAGTAAGTCAATCAAGTAATAAAAAGATATAGTATAGTTTGAAAGTTTACAGTGCAATAAAGGCAATGTAATGTAATTTCATAAAGATAAAATACAAAAAATTCGTTTAATAATCTGATGTACCCTTCCAAAACCCTTTGAATTGAAAACAGCCATAAGATCTCTAAAAGAAAAATTCTTACTACATGCTCTATCTCTACACAAAGAAAAAAATCATATCCTTCCCATAGATCTAGCCTAACCCTCCCCAAAGGGTGGTTTGAAGGGATTTTCTCTCAAGGCATGCTGATGAATAATTGGCGGGCCCTTCCTCAGTTCAATGCACCTGCTTGTCTGCCTACCCTCTATTTGCAGGGGAGCTTACTTACTGAGTCAGTGTGCCAGTGACATTCTCATGACTTATATGTAGGTTGGTTAAGGTTTTAAAAAGGCTGAATAGGAGCTTCATTTGTTTTAGGACCTATTAAAAAGAAATTCGTTTTTTCTGTATAGTGTAGCGGTTACCAGCTATAGTTTGTACGTACAAATCTTATTATTGTCGTGTTATATAAAACTTATAGTTTTAATGTTTTTTTTACACTAAATATGACAGACAAGAATATTCAAAAACTCTTACTCGAGTACTAAATTCGGTGGCTAAGAAAAAAAAAATATACAAGGCAACAAATTAATTTAAACTGAAATTGGCATGTCCTATTTAATGTTCTATACATGTATCCTTAGGTAAACAGGTATTGTTTGAATTTCCTTACGTAAAAAGAGAAAAGGTACTACCCAAGTCTTGCCATAACAAGACTTTGAATTTTTGGACTTACATAACTTAATGCTTCGGTTCTACATAACACCATTACACATCACACCACTACAATTCACGATTGTCCCTAAATGTGTAATTTACCGTATCCAAGAGTACTACTTTCTGATCCTTAACCCATCTGTCTACGAGAACCCCTCAGATGTTGGTTGAGTCTGTTTGCAGTTAAATTAATAACTTTAAGAGTTAGAGGCCTATTCAGACAAAGTCACAGGCAGAAGCTAGCTAATTTCATAAACACACACAAATAAAAAAAGTGTAAACCAAACCACGATTTCCATAACGCCCTAAGCATGAAACCGAAATCCGACGAGCATTTACGTGAAATATTTTTTTATTCCTGTTTACAATCCTCTTCGAAAACAAAGGGATATATCCTACATACTCAAAAACCCACCTGAAGGCATGATAATTAGAATATCCGTGCGTATGGAGTTTCATGGACGCCAAAAAAAATAACCTTTCGCTTCGTTAGGTTAGGTCGGCATCTCGTTTCTATTTTTTATTTGAAAAGGCTTAGGTAACATTGGGTATGAAAAAGATTTGTAAAGGCCCTTGAGTATTACAGCGTATCACGCTGGCCTTGTGTTTGCCGGTACAATCAGCGCTGTAATGTATCGTTGGATATAGGATTTTATGGAAAAAGAAAATGGGTAGTGAGACTTTTTATTTAAGATAAACTGTTTAAAGGATAATTGAGAAGGAGGACTCATCAAAATAAAAGAAATGGCGGAATTAAGTAGGCTATTGCCGGTCGTCTTAAAAAAGAAAACTGAAAGGAGATTAGCGAGACCTTTGCCCTGCAGTAAAAGAAGTAGGGAGAATAAAAATTGATACAACCTAGTCGGCCCAGACCTTTAAGGCACCTTTTTAGTCCATTAATCGCTCTTGTGAAATGAAAACATGGCGATATACTAAAGGCTTAGAAAGCAAAAGAAATACGCATCGAATAATCCAAAATTCGGGATGTAATACGCGTTGAACCGTTCGCATTCTGGATATGGTGGAATAATACATAAAAACTGGCATTCCGACCTGCGAATTCTAGGGTCAAATTGCAAAAAGGATTTGGCTGTGATCCTTTTAATCTTCAGTTTTTCACATCAATCAAAAACAATCGCTTAGCTGGCTGACATTTGGCTCTAGTATCAATTAAGTTATAGAGTTTATTTATACTAGAGCCAAGTGTCCTCCCAGATTAACATTTGGTAAATAGATCCCTAAAAGTCGAAAAGGACTTTTTGGATTCACATTTCCAAACTAAGTAATACTGGATTGATATATATGAACTGCGCCCAGCGGTCCCATCTTTTTAGGGTTCTGTAGTCAACTATGAACCCTTATAGTTTCGCCATGTCTGTCTGTCCGTCTGTCCGTCCTCGCTTAATCTCTGTGACCGTTTGCTCTAGAAAGCTGAAATTTTGTACCAATATGTATATCAATCACGCCGACAAAATGGTAAAATAAAAATTGGAAAAAAATGTTTTATTTGGGTATATAAGTAAAGTGGGAAATGATTTTTTTTTAATTTCAACCCTAACGTGTGATACATTGTCGGATAGGTATTTAAAAATGAATAGGGGTTTACTAAAATATTTTTTTGATAATGTCAATAATTTCGAAAATAATTTCTGCGTACTTAGTTTGTCAATGTTACAAATAGCTTTTTTTAAACTCATAAGTGGGAACGATTGTTACGGACAGGAAACTACGGAACCCTACACTGAGTGTGGCCATACACGCTCTTGGCCGGTTTTTTTAGGTGCGATTTCAGTCTAACTGTGATGCTCAAAAAATTTCAAGTCGAAACATGTAATGTATAACTTACAAACTTTGTAACAGCGAATCCTGCGATCGATATCAGAAGACGAATGGTCAAATCAAACCTTGCAACAATGTTACTAGACTTTTTCCCTCTCACTCCAGACATAAAACTACAAAAATGATACCAGCCTTCTCGTTAAAAGCTAGTGCTACTCACAGTGTTGCCACAATGAGTCCCTGCATATTTACAGTGCCATCGTTATTGCCCTGGACTAATGGACTTTGAGCACTACATTGTTTTCGTTTGCATCGAAACAAATGGAAATTGTTTTCAATGGCATTTTACTGCCTACCGAATGGAGTTTTTGCGGATGAGTATTGAGTACTATTTAATTTGGATAAGTAGTGTTTTGTTTGGGAAGAGCTTTATGATTGATTTACGTTTAAACATTGCATGTGTCACTCCATAACTTCTGGCTTTTATCTGTGAAACATATTTTTCGTAATCCGATTCCACTAATCGTCGTATAAACCATTAGGTAAGAATATGACATAACAGTAAGGTAAGTGATTTTTTAAAAGCAATCAGAATGAAGTCGAATGGAATTACTCTTATTTGCAAGCATCGACTCGCATTTTATTAAGATTACAACAGTTCTATCTAACCCATCCCGGCTTTGCACGAGTGTTACAAATCTTGGAAACTCCCATTTTTATCTATTAAAAAAACTGGATCAAAATTCTTTGCGTAGTTTTAAGATCTAAGCATACATAGGGACGAACAGACCGACAGAATGCGACTTTATGGCGTTAGTGAAATTAAGTACCTAATTATTAGAGAATATTTTGTAAGATAAGGAATTAGGTCTAATCCAGGCAAACGGACCCACTGGTCAACCTATAATTACATAAATACAATATTTTCAAAACAAGCAAGAACAAAGCACAAAAGCTAAACAATATAAAACGCTCGCATTATCCATTCAGAGCACAAAAAGCTGCATTTATCTGAAAACAAGGGAAAAGCAAAAATGTGAGGCATCATAAAACAAAATGGAAGATCAAGTGCAGTACTAAGTTGAGAGAATAATTAGCATAGAGCTTGGAAGCACGTAATTGTATGAGATATTGTGCGGAAATATTATCTTCGTTGCTTTTTTGTGAGATGAAACGTTGTGGAATTGGTAGGAATAATGGATCTTTTATACCAGGGTAGATGTCTTGTTTAGTCTTATGACTCTTAGGACCTCGGTTTGCTTATTAAATAACTAAATTAGTTAGTAATTTAATGAAGGATATGTTAGTCTAGTGGTTACTGACCCTGACTGCTAAGCCAAAGATCGTAGGTTCTATTCTCACCCAGAACAAACATTGTGTAATGAGTATTATTGTCTTTTCTGTGTCTGGGTGTAATTTATCTAATATATATATATATATATATATATATATAAAATTGGCGTGAAATAAAATGTGTATGTATTTTTAAATTAAGTACGTTCATTAGAAGCCTGATTACTATAGTATAAGTTATGCTTAGTTTAGGATCAGGTGGCCGTATGGGAGTTGTCCCAAGATATTTATTTATTTTAAATGGTTTGAATATAGTGGCGAAAATAGATTTATTAAATTACTTAGGCTCGATCTTAAATAGTTATTTAACCTCATGTGTACAACTACTCTAAGTTACATTTTTGCAGCAAATATTTTAAACATTCTTCCATCCAACTAAATGCAAGCAAAACAGCCGTATAGCTGGTTATCAATATAACAGTCACGAAAACACAAATAGAAAACCACTATAAACGGTCACATCAAAATTCTATGAATAACTGAACAAGTGCACACGTCAAAAGGCAACCTGAATCATATCTCCAATCGTACCCTTTTCTTCCTTTCAATGTATGTCAAGAGACCCTTAGCAATAGTGCTGATGTATCATCCCTTAACTTACCCAACAATCAACTTTATTTCACAACTTCTAAAGTCCATTTTGTATTAATGAGAATCTGTTCGGAACTTTCAAGTGTTTACCGTTTAGATTTATCAGATGTGTTTTAGACAGTCAGTATAGAGAGTGTAGATGAAAGGTACTTTAAAATGTGTGTGTATGTGTTTTGAATGTGAGTTTTTGGTAAATTAGGTTTGTATAAGCAGTAAGTAAATAAATTTTGGACTTCAGTAAGTATTACACGTTATATTTATTGAAGGAGTGCCACAAGGCACAATATTGGGTCAATCAATCGATTCCAATATTTTTTAACATTAATTAATGGACTATTTGGATAATCATCAAAATCATGAATAAACAAATTAATAAAAAAAATAAGTTATGCATTAATTAAAAAAAAATGCTTTTACAAAGTAAATGTATTGCATCAAAAAGCGACGAGCGCGAATTGATTACTTTAAATCCGTCAGCTCACTATGATCGTATTAGATATAGAAAAAACACATGATATTAACTTTTATGTTTATTATAACATTTCATATTAATATGTTTAACATTAAAGTTAATTAGCACATTTTGACCACTTTACTTTCTTGTAACTGTGGCACGTCTGTCAAACTTCTAAAGCAAAATAGAGACGAGACTCACGTTTAGCAAAGTAAGTAATATGTAACGGTTATTTTGGTCTTAGCTTAAGAGATTTTTCAGAGTTCTGTTCCAACTAAATGAAAAACCGATCCGTTATGGACATACTCGCAGACCTGTCTGTCGACTGTTTCTTATTTCTGTAAGTACTCTTAAATTTTGATTACAAGAAAATCGTTAACGAAATCTGTCAAAGCGAGATCTTTACTTAGCTTAGTCATTTACCTAGAACAATGATTACAATTTCATTGTTTTCGGTGTTGTTTAACAGTGCAGTGGACAGTCTTCTTTAAACAATTCCCAATTTCCTAGCCTATTTTAACACCATATTGGTCTCTGATAAAATTTAAAAGCAATCTGTAAACGTTTAACATTCAAACGATTCATGTAAATGACAAAGGTCCGTTGTAAATAGCGTTACATCGTTTGTGGCTGACCACAGAGCGGTATGTTGATATTGGATATCATGGCGATTGGTAGTTGTATTAATATTTCTATCTGTATAAATGTATTGAGGTATGTGTTTATTTATTTATTAGGGTTTGTCAACAGCTTCTGTATACATAGGTCTTAAGTAAAATTCACAAATTCACTTTGTATTTATATAGACAAGTAATAAAAAAAAACAAGTAAAATAAACAATTTTTATGTAAATGCTACTTTATGTATTTTAATGAACTGCTGAATCTTTCAACGACCAATCGACAGCTGACTGTCTGGCTTCTATTGTCTTTCTATTGTGTCTCAAATCACGTGTGTTATAAGGTTTAAACTAATATTTTTTTACATTCTATGATATCTAAAAAGGTTCTCATAAATCTAAGTTATTTCAACACATTCAATAAAGTGACATCTTTCACCTCTTCCATTGACGTCACCAAATTTTCCTCAAAAAAAAAAAAACGGGCATCAGCCAAGTGGCGCTACCCCATACGGTTTATACCTCATTGTATTCCCGTAATACCCAGAACGGGCATCAATCACATTCGCAAATTGCTGCATTCTAGCTGACAGCCTCGCCCCTTTACGACACGTCGATATTATACGGGTTAAAATTAAACTTGATTGACTTTCTATGCTTTTGATACTTAGTACTTTTGTTATAAGTTTTGTCATGAATAATTCGTCAAATCAAGTATTCATGCACAGGAAAGAAACGAACGTAAAAACATGAAAATGTTTAATATAATTGAACGTAATATGAAGAAACGAATACTTCTGTCGAAGTTTTAAGATTCATAGTATGAGAAGACCTGATGAGCACATGACTAGGCAAGTCATGGCTCAACACCGACCCAAAGAAGCGAAGTAGGTAGACCCCCATAACTGGGATGTCCGTCATCAACAACGACCTGAAGAAAGCCCAAGTCAATGATTAGATGACTCTGGGTGATAGCGTAGAATGACGAAGAGAGCCCAATTAAAATTAGAATGAGGAAACAGAACTACTTAAAACTGATATTTATGATGATAATGATGATCTGTAGATCAGTACTCCGCAAATACCGCCACACATGGCCATCAAAAGTAAATCACATTCAATTAAATCCAGTAATACTATGAAAAACAAAGAAACGAACTTTACGTTCTGCGACTTAAATAGTTTTTGACACTTTTAAGAACTCCTTGGAGGGAAGACTTCTAAAGTTTTTTTACGCCTTAATTTGTTCGATCCCGTCTAAGCGTATAAAGTTAAGTTTTTTTTTATCATTTTTGAAACTGACTATCATCACACACAACACCTAGCAGGCATGACATACATTAACATTACATCAAACATAGCTACTGAAAAATGATATCAATAATGATTACGATCATTTTCATTTGTTGAAAGATAAGCACCAGCAAATGATACACCGTCAAACAGCCCTCGTCAAAAGTACACCACATTCAATTAAAAGCAGTATTACTACAGAACTGAATCAACACATGCAAGCCATATCAAAGCATTCGATATTCTGTTTAACACACGCTCAATTAAACAGTTATCGCTATAAAGCGTCAGTGATCAAGCCTTTGGAATTTTCAATGCGCCAAATGTTAGATCAAAGGGTGATGGCTTATTCATTCGGTTGGATATGTTTTGAAGAGTTGTTAAGGATTACTGGATGAGTCATAATTTATATTCATATTCTTTATTGGACACGAAAAACATAGATATAAGTAGCACGAGGAAAGCTTAACCCATAAATGGGTTTTCTTCCAGTGCCATACCATAGTACCCATATTATACCACCATAATTTTAGATTTTGTTGACAACCTTGATATTCCTACTCTTTTCAACTTTGACATTATAATTTTAGTATAGATGAGTTTGTCACCTCACTCTTAAACAGTTGGAGTGACTTGAATGACATTCTTTGTGTGTAAAGTTCAGTGGTTTCTTGGATCTTGAAAACACTATTTTATTTTATTATTGCCTTTGATCCATATTCTATATTGTTGAGAATAGTAGTGCGATGCCTGGTGTGTAAGACCTACCGAATTATTTTGAATCTTTTAGTACATTATCTATATTTTTTTCGTATTTTTTCTTCCCTTCCAGTACGATTTTATAATCAGTGTGAAGGCATATGATTGAGTGTTTATTGAGTTAGGCTTCCTGTTATTTTATACTGATGGATCTTTCTGTGGCTTTACAAACGCCCGCGGCATTTCAGAGCAGTCAATAGAACAAAAAGATACTTTGTTTAAAGTGGTCAAAGGGGTCAATAATGGTAACTTTTGTGTATGAAAAGTGGTGGAAAATGTTTTAATTTTATGGCCATGAGGCACATAATAGTTTGATTTTGTGATTTCTTTCGATTTAAAGTTTTTGTGTTAATAGAATGTTCAGCGGCTCGATGGTATAGTTGTAATAATTGGTAAATGCAGGAAGACATTTCTTTGCAGTGGATTAAAAAATACTGTTGTACTCAAACATACAATACTTGCAGAATCAAAATTATACTTTAGAAACTTATTCAAAATCCTTGGAAAGATAGTTCCTTCAACTTGAGTATAAGATTAAACTAAGTTCTCAGCAAACAAAGCAACTGAAAGAATTCTTTTTATTTTAAAACGTGAGCAACACACCATCAATCATCTTCCCCATTTCACATAGCCATACCTACCGCTCTGCCACCACTTCCCTTGATAAAAGCGTGATGATTTTCATACTGCTTGCTCCCCTAGCATTATAATTTCAAAGAGTAGGGTACCAGGGATGTAGTACATAAACTATATGAAGGTGACGATGATGATCCATGGAGACTTGAGTATTATTTTGTAGGTATTTGTTGGTACTGGAAGTGTGGACTTAGGACCATTTGTACACACGATACGACGCATTATGGGTCATACATGTTACTATAGCTTCTAGACAACTAACATACATACATAATTGGTTCTAAAGTACTTTGGTCACAATGCCAAAAAGAATGACAAAACCTTAGAGTAGTTGACAGTGACTGGCAAGGTGAAAGAAAAATGGCCACGTGGTAGAAGCTAAATACCAGCTATCAACCCTCAACACATCAGTTCAAAATTCTGTACACTCGGCAGCAGATCGGCACAGTCTACCAGAACCTTCTGGGAAATGTTCACGACCTAAGGGTGCTAAGGCACTCAGGAAACCGATACAAGGAGGAGGAGGTCATATCATCATCATCATCATCATGGACCTCCCTCTGGGAGGTTTGGTTTCCGCACTTAGTCCTCTGAGGTAGGACCATTGTACGTGTGGTACGGAGGTCATATTATAAATTAATTAATTACACAAAAAAAAAACAATCATGCGCATCACTGAGTAATTGATTTTTTGAGCGAAAATTACAGTTACAGTAGTTTATCCACCCGCAAACCCTTTGGATGAACTGAATTCTCGTGCGAAAATAATTACATAGAAAAATTCAATAACTTATTGACGCAAATATGAAGTCTGAACACCACAATCACAGTAGTTTAACCACCCACGAACCCTACCGGGGTAGTCGACAAAGCACGGTGAGTAATTACAGAAAAATGGGGAATAACTAGGTCATTGCAGATGTGTGCTCGGATTATGCCGTGTTGTGGCGTATTGAGGGTAAACGTTAGGGTCCATGTGTGCAGTTGTGTGAAGCTGTAATGTCCGGATGTTATTAGGTAATGCGTGTCTTAGGTTGTGTAAAACCTGCAACTTTATCCGCCTAGCAACTACATTGAAAGCCGACATTAACATAGTTGGAAAAATCCGAATATGTTGGGGTCGTCTTTCAGCCGTCTTTCGCAGCTGGAGCTGAAGTTATGGTTCATCTGGCCCCTTCGACTCAGTTATTGAATAGAACAATCTGTCTAGGCATGTTGTCAAAGGGTCTTTAACAACCCGTAGCGACTGTTAAAGTTCTGCTAATGACATTCGGGACACTTTTTAAAGCTCTTTTTAGCTTCAAAACTCCGGACTGCTGCTGAAAAATGCTTAATCGAAAAACCTAATAACATTTTACCCCATACCTGGTATCCGAACAAAAAACGTACAAAGTCTTCGGTTTTTTATAAGAGGCCTTTTTTCCTACTTTGGTATGGAAATAATTATACAGACTGATATAATTATTTACAGAACACTTCTGATCTACCAAACACAAATGACAGAAAGTACTCAGACTGCAATAATGCGACCCGCATGCAGACCCCGCCTAATCAATAGTCAAATAACTCCACATTACACTGGGTGCACTGCAATTTCATCAAAACACCACACACACCCTGTATAGACAAATCCTATTGCATGCCTTTCGCCACCCTGTCATTGCGATGCCGAATGACGTCATTGAGGCCTGAGATGGATTCGAACCATAATTTCTGGACACAACTTTCGTCACCACGAAAACGTCAAAATTGCGATATCATTTTCGCTTTCACTTACATTGCTGGGTTACTTAAGGATCATTTTGATAAAGATGGAAGAGAGCAAGCAATGGATGGTGAACATGGTGGAGGTTACGCATGATTGGGGGTTGTAATTGGTAAATGACGTGTGCCATTTAGAGGCCTGATGGACGAACATTAGGCCGTCTGCGTTGTAGGCAGGACGCATTCCATTTGTTCGAGGGTCTCGCACTAATTCCACAAATGTACCAACGGGTTGGCGAAAAATGTGAAGTAATGTGTCACATGACAATGGCGGAATTGTTTTTTTTTAAATGGCTATTTTTTGTGGGTTCCTGACTTAAATTTTTGTAATTTGGTGGCATTGCCGCAAAGTGGTATTTGCGTTTTTGTGAAATGGTTTTGTCAGGTCCGATGGAAGTAATTTGTTTTTATGATATCGATGCTTCCGGCAACAAATGTCGTAAACGCCATTTTGGCGAAAATGAGTTAAGAATGCAGCCCTACTTAATTTTTGGCGCTGCGTCGATCTAAAAATGTGAAAAAAATATTCGCCTAAAAAAAATACTTTTACGCCCAACATTTTTACTAGTGTAATCAAGATTTTTTAGAAAAGAGGGTATGTATAACTCATATTGCTTAGAACCGAATAACCGTGCAGGTCGTATAATACAACGTACAAACAGCTGTCGGTCGTAACAACATGAATACACAATTAATTGTAATTACACCCCACAATCATTTTTAAAACGTAAGCTCTGCTGAGAAACAATTGTCGTAATGTCAATAAATACAGAAGAAAAAGTCAAATACAGAAGAAATGTTATAATTACAATATAATCGAGTAAGTAAAGCAGTTGACTCCTAAACAGCTATATACGGATAAACTACCAATTACCGCAGCTAAATACAAAGATCTACAACGATTGTGTGATCAGGGGACAATACACAAACGGTTTCTTGCCGAATACAAACAGCTTTCTTGTCAGTCTCATAATGTCATTGATACTCTTCCTGAGACTGACGAGGAAGATGAAATTTCTGATTAATTATCTTCTATCAGAAAATCAGGTCTTCAAATTTCTAGTTAATAATCTTCTATCCAATGACAGAAGATTATTAATCAGAAATTTGAAGACCTGATTTTCTTTAACTCGTCGTCGTATTATGTTTTGCATCTACTTTTTTATTATCTAGTCGATAAAACTTTCCCATTATCACCAACAATACTAAAAGTTAGGTAGACCATAGTACAGAACAAGATCTAGAAAGATGAACTACCTAAATTTTTAAGGGCGTTGGTGAAAATGGGCATTGTTTATTAAAATTATTAGAGCAGTGAGCTTGGTAGAATGTTTACTTATATTTTTTTGTAATTCATTATCAATACGTTTAAAAAAAATGTGATAATAAAATCTTCTTGAAATCAATGAAACAAAATGATTACTTAACATTTTGAATTATGTCTGGCTGGTTAGGTACGCCGTTGGAGGTAGAACACTATAGGCATCTTGTAACAAACGCTTGATTAAATTATACGGTGCCTATAATATACTTACATAAGTGTTTTTTTATACCTTTAGGACCTGCCAGGTCCTAAAGGTATTAGTGCCTGAATTTGTATTAGTGCCTTGCTTAACCATTATTTTGATTAAACGATGACGGTCTTTAAGTTAAGTGCATCTCTCTCTTTCCATTTAATTAAGAAAAGGACAGAAGATAAAATATTAGTTAAGTCCTGTCAAATTTAGACACTCCATAGATAATTTAGACGCGTTTTAAAAACATGGCGTCTAAATTTACGTCAATTTTCTTCCGGCGCTGTTTAATTTGACAGGATTAAACTAAATTGTATCTTCTGTCCTTTTCTTTAAGAAATGGAAAGAGAAAGATGCATTTAACTTTAAATTAGTCTAGTTTGTGACCAAGGGAATCGGCACCAATTAATAAAAATCATTTTTAAATTATGTCAATTTGTGTTTTATTTTATTGTTTTTATTACAAGTAATGAAAACTCAACTTACAGTCTTAAATTCATTGATTTGCTTTAGATATTTCCATATTTGTTACATACCATCGCATCAGATCGTGGTGTTTACACTCATTTTTATTTCAGTATATGGTTTTTAAAACCAAACCCAGAACTATTGTATTTAAAAACTGGTGCATACTTCTAACGTCCGTTAGACAAATCGTTCTCCATTGATTTGTTAGTGGTCGTAAATACCAACTTCTTGAATTTTCTGGGGTGTATGTCCAAGCTAACTTTTAAAATAAGGCTTCGACATAAATAGCAATAATATATTATGAAACACCATCTTATTTTACGTATTTCTTGTATAGAACACAATTTTACAACTTTTAAAGTTAAAAAGATATATATCAAAAACGAAATTATTTTTTGTTTTTCGTTGATTACCAAAAGTGCTATTTTGGTGTTTACGACCTTTGTTGTCGGAAGCATCGATATGTTTTGTATTTTCTAGCAAACTGATAAAAAAAATGCCAAGTTAACTAAAATTGCTAATAATAGAGGAATCTAATTTTGGATTTTATTGCTCTAATTAGAAAGTAGCTAAGTTTAACTATATTTTATAGTCTAAGTCCTTGTCAAAATTCAATTACGATTATCGTTATCATTAAACAAAAATTACTTCCGGACTTGCGAAAATAGACATTCAAAAAGAAGTCGAGATTAAAAGCTATAAAGCTAGTATAAACATAAACACTTGATTTACAGTTTATTCCCACGCAAACATAACATCACAAACAACATTACAAACATCTCTATAAGCTCAGCAAATGACGTGTAAACGACATATGCACTCTCCAACCTTGACATTCAAGCCAACATCGTAATAACTTTAAGATAATTTTCAATACATTTTCTATTTCCTTTCAGACTTGTTTCAATACTTTTCTAACAAAGGGTGACCTTGAGTTGTTCAGTATGAATATCTGGATCGTGTAAGATTGTCCTTGGCATTCACATTGAACGAGAAAACTGGGTTTCCAACTCGACTGTTTGGCAGCTTGTTGGTTTAAAATAAAATGTTGGTCAAAATTGTGTTATATCCATTTAAACTATATTTAATTGAAATTGTTTATTATGCAAGTAGGATATTACATCACTTTTACATGTCATATTTTTTTTAACTAGATGGAGTCGGCATTTCCTAGCTGACTACCTCTGAGAAGAAATGCCGAACAAACTCAAAGGATTATCGTCTCTTTTAAAGTCCAGACATAGATTCATTTTTTGTGCAACGAACCATGCAGAATACGTTTCGGTCAGGCCTCTTGAGGAAAGTTCCAATTACAATATTTAGGTACTCCTGCCTCAACAAGCATCGTGCGTGAGCTCAACTTTATCTTAAGGAGCTCCACGAACCGACACAATATTACTTGTAGGAACATAAAAAAGTGGGCTTACAAGTAATAAGTAACGAGGTCTTTAAAATGCGTGTTTGTACACTAGACGGAAAGTTGTTTTTGGTTTTAAATTAAATTAAATACCTAATAATAATAACATTTTCTCATCTCTCTCATCGCACATAAAGTTTAGCTCAGAGGCCCCTCTGCATATTGGCTTCCGCCCCTTGTACGCCTTCTAAAAGTCCGGGATCCATGGATTCCGAGATGTATAAACATAACATTTTTATAGCACAATCTGTTATTAATTCACTAAAATATTTGGGTTCGGTAATTAATAAAATAGCTAGAATCATCATTGCTTAAAAGAAAAGAATGCTTAGTCTACTTGACTGTTATTCCAATGCTGATATTTTACATATCGAATAAAAAATGCAGAAATTGTATTTTTATAGATATATCTCATATTTAAATGAATTTATATGCCCAAACGCCTGTAAGCATTTACGTCATAACGCGGCAGTATTCAAAAAGCAAAAATATAAAGAGTATAATAAAAACCTACCGATTTGGTACAGGCCCTGACATTATCCTTGGCATTCAAGCAAGGTCAGCAGTAACAAAGGACTAAGACGCAATATAATTTTATGAGAAATGGAACCTGCAGCGATAGCACAGAATTGCACTGAGATCTGGAGTAGGTGTACTGACGTCAGCTTGTGACTTCTCACACGTGCAAATTTTCTGATATTTATTGCGTATTTTCTGGGAGCGTAAGACGGGCTTGTTGGTTTGGCGACTCTACTGCAAAACTGAAGATTCGACTCCCACCCAGGACAAACTCTAAGTGTTGAGCATGATTGTTTGTTCTGTGTATATTGATGTATTTATAAATAATATAAGTATGTTTATCACTTGTCTGATTACCATAACACAAGCCATGTTTAGCTTGGAATCAAATGGCAGTGGGTGAATTGTCTTAAGATATTCAAGATATATTTAAATGAAATAAAATTGTTTATTTTTATGCAAATATGACATTAAAATTACTTTTACACGTCAAATCTTTTTATAGGAGTTGGCAGTTCCTAAATGACTACCTCTGAGAAGAAAGACTGAAACACAGAACACAGGTATTGTTGTCTTCTCAGAAAATAAAATTCGTCATCAATTTTGTGCAATGAAGTACATATAGACCAGCTTTGAAAAAGCAATCTCGTGCTTTTTGTGTATGAGAAGTGGTTTGCCCTACACTAGAATTTTTACAGAAACGAAGCTTATACATATGAATAACACATTGCCTGCTTAACATCTCAGTATGGCCCACGTGTGCAGTAACAAAAGAATTCGGGAAAAACCGCGAGGAAACAGGTAGTTCCAAAATCCATACTAATATTATAAATGGGAAAGTGTGTCTGTCTGTCTGTCTGTCTTTCTGTTTGTCTTTCTTTCACGGCAAAACGGAGCGATGGATTGACGTGATGTTTTATGTGGAGATAGTTGAAGGGATGGAGAGTAACATAGGCTACTTTTTGTCTCTTTCTAACGCGAGCGAAGCCGCGGGCAGAAGCTAGTAATATATAAATAATACCTCAACTTGACTATTATAAACGTGTGTTATATAAATAATAACACACGTTTATAATAGTCAATATACATTTTGTTTTAGTAATTAAAACTTAAAATTATGTTGTTAGTAGCACTTCAATATATTACACTAAACCTTTGTGCATTTCGGAGGCACTTATCAAAAGTGTCGGAACATCAAGTTCTGGGCCCAAAAACTTTCCACCAACATTTTTTTTTCTTTTTGGGTATGGAAAATCATCAAGTAATCCTTCCGCTCTGGGCGGGTCGGAATGGAGTATCAGACTTTTACTGACTAAAACCGTCTGTGTCCGGGCAACGGTATCTCTTTCGAACAATCCGCAGCCCCGTCAGGTTTCTTCAACACTTAACTAAAACTCCATTATGTTTCAGGAAGGAGGGTAGGGAGGCCTTTGCCATGCAGTAGGAAAGTTTAGGCTTACAATAATAATATGTTTAAGGTATGACGTGTCCTTTACTGCAGATAAAACTGCCGTAGGACAATAATAAATAAAAGAGAGCTACTACTTCAAAATCGCTATACCAGCCACATTCTACCCTGCATCACTTAGTTTGCCACCCTGTTCCACCCCAAGACACGACGCAAGAGTACTTTGAATAATTGTAAAAAAAACTGTCAAGTGTTTGGGGTCCCTCAGACCCTTTATAGGTCAGTAGCGTAACGTTGAGCCGTGAACACGGAAGGGTTAAGAGTGGGCGGGGGAGTGTTAAAAATGTAACGCCTTGTTAGCGTAATGTACTTGAGTTGCATGTACCTGGCTTTCTTTCGTGTTAAGTATACCCATGGGTACAGTTATGTGGGTAAAGTTAAAGGTTCAGAGACTGGTTAATTTAATTTAAATGCCTGCACAAAGTAAGGTTAAAGTGACGTTATCGTCGAGCTGTTCTTATAATAATTATAATAACAGCCTATTTACTGACCTACTGTAGGCAGACTTCTCATACAGAGTAGGCACAAGCATTGATCATTTCCCTTGCTCAAGGTGGATTGGCAATTTCGGACTTATAATCACTACAAGTTCAGGTTTCCTCACGATATTTCCCTTCACCTATGTCTGTGATGTCCGAGATGAACTTTAGAAAGTACATATGAATTGAAAAAAGTCACATTAGTACTTGCCTGGATTCGAACCCACAACCTCTTGCAAGAGAGACGGGAGCCTTAATCACTAGACCATCACGACATATGCTGTCTTATTGTTATTATAAAAATAAAGACCTTTAAAAATATTAATGAAGAAATAGAAGGGATATCGGGAACAAGGCAGAAGCTATCGGCGGATATGTCGAAGTATTCCTTAGTTTTGTCTCAGCATAATTTTAGTCTCACCATTATTATCTTCTTTCTCGTATCAAAATCTTAGTACAACACCAAAATTAATTACCAAATCCAAACTTCCCGACACGCCAATCTATTCAAAAACTCGAGACGAAATTAATAAAAACATTTTGGCAACACGCCCTAATAGATAATCCGAATTGATGTTAATTAATGACTTTGAAGATTAATAAAGAGCTGGAATCAAAAGGCGAATTATAAGGAAATCTGAAGAAACAAGGGCGAGGGATAGAAATGAGAATGTCACGAAGTAATCGGATGGTCGGTGGCAGTCGCGACGTTGATAAATAGTCGTCAATGTTAGCAAGATGGTGTGTGGAGCAAGTAGTAAACGAAGGACAGTAGAAAAATAACTTTTATAGAGAGTGTAAGAATAATTTACCACTATATTATTATCATAGCCATTCTATGCTTTAATGTCTACTGAACGTTTTGGGATATATTTTCAGTCTACTATTATTCATATTGTTTTGTTTTACTATTGTTTGATATCACCGTCATTACCACTCTAACAGTCCATTGCTGGACTATTTATAGGCCTCTCTGATCGTACGCCACCCACCCAGCTCACTCCACCTAGTATAACTCTACTTTATCTCTTCAATTCGCAGTCTTCACTCTAGATCACTATATTTTATTATACCGTCAATGACCGTCATCCGCTTTTAACTTGTCCCACAAGAGACAGAAGACAAAAGATGTCTGTATCACTAATAGGCTTAACAATAATGTTAGTAGCTGCACTCCGGATAATTGTCTACGATACTGTGTCACGGAGAGATTAGATACGTTGCTTTGATAACAGGGCTTTTGAGATAAGGGGAAATAGCAAAAGGTACTCGGGGCGTTCAAGTTATATTTTTCTTAGTCTTTGCTTGTGTGTCTGCGGTATATCGGTAATCGCTGCATTTGAATTAAGCACGTTAAATAGTTGTTACGTTCTTCTTTGAGTCCAGAATATTTATGCTGTGAGTAGTTTCCAGGATAAGTTTTAAAGAATTATACAGAATACAGAAATGTAAGCATAATATTAACTTACGTAGTAGATAACTTAATAATAACATCCTGTTATTATCGCACTACATTGCAAAGGCCTCTTCTCATACAGAGAAGGCACAAGCATACTTAAGGCGGAATGGCGATTTGGCACTTATTAAAGCTTAAACTCAAATTATTTATTTCTAATAGACCATTTAAAAGCACTTTAGAACGTCAGAAACAAAGAGAAATGCATCTAGTTGCCCATTCCAATAAGTGTTATTCCAAAAATTATATTAATTAGGAAATGGAAGCTAATCAAGTTCACGAACATTTAGTGTAACATATATTTACAAATAAATCACTTTCCACACTATTATTATTCACTAAACGTCCAGGTTTCCTCTTAATATAGTTTCCTCCACCTATGTCTGTGATTTCCAAGATAAACTTTACATAATACATAAATGTATTAAAAAAGTCACATAGGTGCTGGCCCGGATTACTCACTTACTTTATGAAATTGACAACACTTATTATTGTTATTGTACTAAATACTTGAATCAATTATGTCACACGAAATGTAAAACAGCTCTAATGAACAAAAGTTTCTTTGGCATCGCTCCAAGAATTTACAATAAAATACCTGATGAGATAAAAATATTACCAGTTAGCAGGTTCAAAAATATTGTCCAAAAAATTTTAATTGACAAATGTTATTACTCTGTTGACGAGTTCTTCAACGATTTGTAACTTAAACAATTTCTTACTTTTGTTTTTATTAATATTTGTAAGTCTTACCATAGACAAAACATAGCGCACTGTTTTTATCTATAAGATCTGTATTTTTGTTACCTATGTTTTACAAAATAAATGATTGATTGATTGATTGATTGATTGATTGAACACAAAGAGCATAATTATTCAAAATGCATCAAAAATAATGTTCACACGGGTGCAAGTACGTGTGCGTTTTTCATTATTTTTAATGACCGGACAATATTAATTTATGCACCTATAAATAATTTTATTCAACAGTTCCCTTCATATTTATTGGAAACGTGAAAAATCGCCAACCCTTCAAATGATGACAGGGAAAACGACTGGTCATTTGCACCCCGACATTTTTAAAACGGCGTTCATAATCGTTATTAATACGCTTGAACCATCTAATATTGAGCGTTTATGCAAATATACAGTATTTGCTAAAACGCACAGAAATTTGCATACATTTGTGGTACCGTTTTTTGTGTTCAATGACACGTGAGAGGTATAAATATTGTCTCTCATTTTTGTTTTGCCGTTTCTACTTATTTTGCATAAACATTGCAGGGTTGGTTTGAATAATCAAGGTGTTTGTTGTTTTAATTTTTGCTTTTAGATGGTGGAATTAATTTAGTTAGTGTTTTTGTTGCAGCGCATTTAATGCCGTTATTATTGCATTTAATTATCACAGTTTTTAGTTCATGAATTTTGTCTTTGACTAAATTATGTTTAATAGACATCTGTCACTTAAACAATTTCAGAGAACGTTCATCCAATAGCAAGATCTGTATATTGGTATAAACCATATAGTAAAAATTATAAGGTGAATATAGAATGTATTTATATAACATACTAGCCTTTGCCCGCGGCTGCGCTCGCGTTAGAAAGAGACAAAAAAGTAGTAATACAATATTTTCATGGGAAACCAATGTGTGTTGCACAAGAACATGTTCACTAGGAACATTTTCAAAACGAAACATATAAGTCCGTTTAAACCTTCAAACACGTGGTTCAGAGACACAACAGAAAGACAATAACAGCGCGACAGCCGGCTGTTGCTTGGTCGTTGAAATGTTAAAAATCGATAAAATTTTTAGTAGTAAAAAAAAGAAAATTTTGTGAAAATTACTTTCCATCGAAGTATTTTATTTTACCTTGAAGATGTGTTGACGGTTTGCTGAAAATGAATAAACAATACGTGATGCATTTCTCAAAAACTATCAAAAATAGGTATCTTATTTGATGCAGCTGTAAATTCAATGACAGTTTGAGACCTTTCATAAATGCGAGACAATTTCTGAAACACCGCAGTATTAGGTAGTATTCAGACGAAACGCAATATGCTAAGCGTCCATTTCTATATTTCTTGTTAGCTTTACAAATTGTCAGAAATTCATTTCAATCTAGCTCATGTCCGTGGATTGTCCAGTGTCTTGAGAATATACAGGGTGTCCCACGCATAGCCGTGGAGGAAAAGTACTTTCCCTCCACATGGAGGGAAAGTACATTAAATATTGTAGATAGAACATTTTACTGAAAGAAGACATTATTTGAATTTTGAAATCATTTTAAACTTTACTCATAGATATTTAAATAAATACATAGTTGAACCGGGAATCGAACCTGTTACTCGGGAAAATTAATCAGCCTGTAGTTTTACCTTACCGATCGAAAGGCCTCATCACAAGGATTATTTTTTGCTAAATAACATAGTGTCAAAAATAAAAGAAAGGCCATGAATTTTAACATTTTCAATATAGAATTAGTCAATTTTTCAAATGCTCAAATTGAGTCCCTTCTTCTTGAATACAAAGTGTTGACTTTAAATTATTTCGTTCCCTGCCGATTTTTTGCTCTTGTTGTGGTGGATATTTATTTATCTAAATAATGCGTTCTACTCAAGTGGGTAGATTAATTAGTAATAAGTAGTTATGATTGTCAATTGTATGTCCTTACGGCAATGTAAGCTTTTAACTTTTCTGAACAATATTTCACATCAAATGTTAAAATTAACGGTCTTCCTTTTATTTGTGACACTATGTTATTTAGCAAAAAATAATCCTTATGATGTAACCTTTCGATCGGTATGATAAAACTACAGGCTGATTATTTTTTCTCGTGGAACAAGTTCGGTTCCCGGCCCAACCCTTTAATTATTTAAATATCTATGAATGCAGTTTAAATTGTTTTTAAAATTCATATAATGTCTTCTTTCAGTAAAATGCTCTATCTACAATATTTAAGGTACTTTCCCTCCATGTGGCATAGCCGTGGGACACCCTGTATAAAAAAGGGTAGGTTTTCTGAAATTGTCCAACTTTACGCGACATTTTATATATTAATTTTCCTTATTTTATATATTATTTAAATTTTATAATTTAAGTATCTAGTTCTCTATTAATGGCGCGACCGAAGAAAATTAAAAAAAAAAATATGTTTAGTATATACAGACCATTTACAAGCGCTTTAAAATTATCAAAGTGTCACGCAGAAAGCTAGTTGCTTATGCTAAACAGTAGTCTCCTAAGGAAAATAAAAAAAGAAACTACTAATTCTCTTTAAAAAATAATAGAATGTTACAACGTTTAGATAAATGAATATATGTTGGGTGACTGATAATTAATGTACGATACTTAAACATGTGATTGTCATGATAACCAACAACTTTTACTATGGGGAGAACAAACCTGAAAGCGCGAAAAAAATCAATCATCTGATATTTTATTCGCGATATCGGCTTTTTGTCTTATAATAAAAAGTTAAAATAGTTTGTTATCAAGAACACAATCACGTGTTTAAGTATCGTACACGGTACACTAATTACAAGTCACCCTATATAACACTTACTAACTACACATAGCAGGCCAGACAACACCAATTCAAACATACTCAGGGAGCGATAAGTCGCAGCGTTTCGCTCGATCGTCTGTCGACCCCTTACCGAACCTATTTTTAAGGTCGTATACTTTACGTTTCACAAAACAATAAACAATAGAATTACGTATTGACGGCTCAATCGATTCGACAGTTTTTATTGGCCGTAGCGTCTCAGTTTTATCTGAAAAGTGCATTGCCATGTTCAGAGAATAATGGCGGAATAATAAAACACATATACCTATGTTTTATATCGTTTCGGATGAAAGGTAATCGTATGTTTTATTTCTGAGATGAGGTGGAAATAAAAAAGTAATTTGTTTAGATGATTATTGCGATGGATCAAGTCAAGCTGCATTTTTTTTTCAATTTTTCTAGTAATTGTTATTGTATTGTACTCGTACACTTTTATTTCTTGTACAATAGATTTTCCACCAGATTTGGATATTATATAGTAAATAAGGACATCCCTAATGTTTTTCCGCAAGTACGTACGTAAAGCCGTTGTATGTCGTTATAAGCTTGAAAGTCTGACATCCACCCATAGAAATTACTAATGTTTTTTACATAATATAATGTTGCTCATGCAATTATGTAGGCTGCATGGTGGAGTAAATAGATGCACAATGCACTGATGATTTAAAGAAGGTGATGGATGGTCTTTAATAGAAGACCTACGTTTAGCAGTGGACTCTTTAGAATGTGACTCAACTAAACCTTTTAATATTTTTTCTTAAATTTAGAACTGTAGTTTGTTCAAAATCCATCCATCTCCATCTAATGTCTATGACAACAACAAACCTTGAAAACTATTGATATTCAAAAGTAATAGAGGAACTTTAAATACAGATGCAGTCCAATAAACCCATGACAAATGAATTGAACAGCAACCAATACTTGTGAAGCTATTAATAAATAAAACACAGTAAGTAATAAAGCTATCACGGTACTAATGGTCCTCAAATTACACACCACTGGTACCAGATGGTAGAAGTACCAATTAAAATGATATCAGTCCCTCGTCATTAATAGTACCGGTACCTATTTTTAATTTTTGAGTACCGTTATTTATGGATTGGGTTTTTATTGCAATTTAATTTTGTATTAACTTGTCTACATTACTTTTTGTGTAATCGTCGTGAGAGCTTACTGGTTAAGACGGTATCTCAGGCATAAGGGTTTGGTCTTAAAAATGAGCAAGTATATATTGCTGAAATCGCTTTTCAATTCATATATTATATTTATTATATTTTATAAGTTTATCTAAGATAGAGACAAACTGCCAAGTTGTTATTATTTATAGGTAAAAAATATTTATGGATTTTTTTATTAATTTTAGACTCAGTAGTCAAAGAGATGTGACACACACAAGTGACCCTATAAAAAATAATTATCTTTACGGTTTTAGATGTGGTACTTGATATGTTTACACCAAATTCCGCCTATCCACCTTCCCTTGAAATCAATTATAACCCTCACAAGGCGCTAACGTAAATTAGTTACTTAACTAAGTTATAATGAAAACTGCTCCACACAATGACCACAGCCAAAATTGTTCCCGTTAACCCTGCAAATGCGTTCGACGGGTCTTAATGGTCCGGGTCTAAGTTTAATTTAATATGAACTGTTGCAAGACGGCGGTCTTAGATGCAACTTAATACGCTAAGAAATTGGGCAGACGTGCGTTTTGTCGCAGATAGACTTGTCGGGGGTGTAATAATACGCAAATTCTTATGCCTCGACGATAGGCAGCTTCAAGGCTCGCTTGAAAAAATGCTTTTTGAGCAAGCTTTTTATTTCCTTGACGAGTTTAAGATTATTTAAACTTTGGCATACATTAACTTTAATTGTATTTTTTATTGTAACTTCTTTTTTTTATTATTTCGTATGTGTGATTAACTGTTATTTTATTTGACAACAATATTTGACATGTTTTTAATAATGTATTGTGTTGTAATAATTTGTTAATCTGAATATGACTTGTAAGAATCCCTCACCAATAAAATACTATGACTATTACGACTATGACTAATCGGTTTAATTTTAAATTACTTGCTGTCAAACTAGCTGGACTACCTGACGATTAAAAAGTCACCGCAGCTTATAGACTTCTGTAATACCAAAGGTCTATAAGATATCTTACCATTCAGAGACAAAAACGAAATACCAACATTAACATAGATGTTCGGTTTAAAAAAAATCACTTAAGTAACAAGACCAAATCAACATTGAAAAGCTAAATAATGTTTCGATGCTAAATTACTTCTACACTGAACAGTTCTAGGAAATTTTAAATAATGTTGTTCTAAGAAAACTACGGGTATTGCACGAATAAACTATTGGAGCGACTTTAACCCCTACTTCGGTCGTTGACTTGTGATCGAAATGTTCGCATACTCGTAGCGAGAATAGGGTTAACAAGAATATTGATAGCATATATTACGGTAGACATATTAAATGGGAGTACTTTATCTTGTTTAACTAGGTTATCAGATAAAATAAGTTTATATAAGAGGAAGAAGAAATAAAAGACAATAGTGTATAACAGAGATGGCGCTAGTTGCCGTGTAAACATCAGCTCCGTATTATTTATGTTTTAAAAATAGTTTCAATAAGCTTTTAAGTAACTTAAATAGCTTAACAGTTAAAGTGAACTCCAATAACAAAGTGATAACGTTATCCAGTGTTAATATAAACATATTAAAAAGCTTTGAGCAAAAAAAGTGAACAAGTGCTAACTCTTTAAAAGGGCAATTTTTTGCCTTTATTGCGATTGCATTAAGAAAACAACAACAAAAACTAACATTTCTTCCTAAATAAAGTGGTTACTATAACTTTTACTGGTGTTAAAATATTAAAAAAGTGATAAAAATATTCAACAATTTACAAAACAATAACCGTCAAGAAAAAACTTTTTGAATAATTAACCATATACCCTAATTCAAAATAGTAAATATAGCCAAGTGGAGTATAATTTCGTCGCGTCTTTCAACTGTCAGCTGGTCTAGTGGTCGTGTGATCGGCCTCATAATTGTTGCGCCCACTGTCCGGCAGTTCGATCCCCATCAGAGGCGTGTTCTTTTTCTACATTTTTTAAAGCTATTTGCTTATAGAACTTACAATGAATAATTTCTTCGACAATATTACATTTAGAAAAACACGCACACGATCTATAACAGAAATGTCTTGTGATAATAGTATGAATAATTCAAACCTAGATGGCACCACTAGTAGTGTACCAAACACATCGGTGGATGAAAACTACACTCAGGTCCAAGAATTTAAACAACAAATTGAATCATTAACCTTGCAGTTGAACGCCGCACATGAAGAAATTAATAATTTGTCAATTGAAAACAGCGAACTTAAAAAAACTGTTACTGATTTAACGTCCAAACATGAAATACTAAAAAAAGCTTCAAGTAAGCTGACACAGGAAATTGACACACCTCGCAAAAGTTCTAAAATTGTAACCCCACGCACTAAGTCTAAGGAGAAAAAAAAAATAGTCCAAAATGAAGTTCCCAGTACACAAAAAGTTGTAAACAGAGTCGAAAACATCGCATTGTCGTCGTCGCCTCGCAGTGATATGGATGTGACTGAGTCAGTAGGAAACACCCAATTAAGCAAAAGAAACAAATTATGCATTGTTAGTGCCAACAAGACGAACAAAACCTTATCTATTGCTGAAGAAACACTCAAAAACTCGCAGATATGTCATTATATATCTCCAAACTGCGGAATTATGCATCTTATTAGTGATTTACACATTAAGTTAAAGGACTATTCCAAAAATGATTTCTGTGTCATTTTCATCGGAGAGGAGGATTTTCGGAAATCGATGAACTATTTCAACTTAATTTCAGATATACGGTCCACCTTACAAAAAATTCAACACACTAATATAGTTATTTGTTTACCGACTTTTAAATTCTTTATAAATTCTGTAATGTTTAATTCCCGTATTGAGATGTTTAGCAATCTACTTTATTTAGATATTCACACACACAAGTACGCCAAGTTACTGGACTCTAATTTTGATTTAGCCTATGATTCTACCATGTTCTCCACTTATACTGGAAGACTCAATAATAATGGTATGAGGAATGTATTCAATCATTTGCTATCGCTAATTATGATCGATCAAGAACAGTCTTTTACGTATACTGAATCAGAATTAAAAATTGACCACGATCATATTGTAAACTCAAACTCTGATCTTTTTCTTGTTTGATCACATTTATATTATGCATCAAAATATTGCTGGTCTGTTAAATAAGTCGGATATATTAACAGTTCATATTCAAGAACTATTATCTAAACAAATAAATATTGACATCTTATGTATAACTGAGCATTTCATAATGTCTGGCCATGAGAAACTGATAAACGTTCCAAATTATAAATTAGCAGCATACTACTCTAGAAATAACATAAAGCGCGGTGGAGCATGTATATTGATAAAACAAATGCTTGAATATAAAGAATTACCAGACATAATGAGACACTCGATAGCAGGTATAATAGAATGTTGCGCTATAAAACTTGTTGAACAAAATGTCATAGTATTGTGTGTATATAGACCCCCAAAAATGTGCAACTTAAGCAAATTTTATGAAATCTTAAACAATATATTAAAAAATATTTGTACCAAAAATGGTCCTAAAATAGTCTTGTGTGGTGACTTTAATGTAAATACAATGATAAGAAATAGATTGACATTGGAATTTGAATGCTTTCTTTTAAGCTATAACCTCAAATTAGAAATAAATGTACCTACCAGGCTTAACAGCAATACTTGTCTGGATAATTTTGCTCACAATCTTAAACAAAAATGTAAATGGGAAGTAATAGACCTAGCGCTATCCGATCACACAGCTCAAATTTTAAACATTAAGGTAAGTAAGTCATGTCGGATAAAATCTTGGCGTAAAAGTATACGAGATATATCGGATGAAAATCTATTAAAATTTAAAAAACATTTGCTATCTTTAACTTTTTCAGAAGTATATAATACTGAAGACCCAAACTTAGCATATGATATGTTCTTAGATTTATTTCTCCTACTATACAATTTGTGTTTTCCATAAAATGTATAAGAATAAAATTTGGAAAGTCAATTAAATGGATATCACGGGGTATTCGTATATGCAGTAAAAGACAACGCTATCTACTGTGGCAGGCAAGAATAAAACCCACAGCGGAAAACAAACAAAAGTTTCATAATTATTCAAGAAAATTTAAAAAAATCGTAAAGTTAACTCAAAAAGCCCAAAATAATCACTTACTCCTGAATTCCAAAAATAAATCAAAAACAGCGTGGCAAATAATAAATAATAGCAATAACTTTAAGGAACCCATCTCTATGATAAATAAACATGACTTAATAGTAACTAACCCTCAAGACATAGCTGAATCATTCAACGACTTTTTCATTGATCAAGTCTTAGATTTGCCAAAATCTTCTTCTTATGATATCAAGAAAATAGATCATAACCCCAATTCGATTTTTGTGTCCCCAGTAGTACCTCAAGACGTGTCAAGGATCATTAAACTGCTAAAGAATAAAAAGAGTTTTGGTTACGACGGCATTACAACAAAAGTTATAAAATACGTTTCGGATGTAATTTCTGGTCCTCTATGTCACATCACTAATGCAAGTATATCTTCTGGAGTATTTCCTAAAGGTCTCAAAACCGTAATTGTAAAACCTCTTCACAAAAAAAATAATAAAGAAGATATGTCGAATTACAGACCGATTGCCCTTATACCCGTGTTCTCTAAAGTTATAGAAAAAATCTTGTATGAATTAATTTACAATTTCCTATTGAAATTCAACATACTACGTGACGAACAAAAGGGTTTTCGTAAAAATAAAAATATTAACATGGCCATATTCGATTTATTAAAAACTGTAATGGTAAACGTAGATAAGAAAAGGCCTATTTGCGCCATTTTCACAGATATGACCAAAGCGTTCGACTACGTAGATCATGAGACACTTTTATACAAACTACACGCCTACGGAATTCGAGGAAATGCATTAAATCTAATTAAATCTTATCTTACAGACCGAATTCAATATACTGAAATTTCTAATATTTGCTCAAACCTAAAACGTGAAGTAAAATTCAGATCTTCCTACAGGAAAATCAAAAATGGCGTCCCACAAGGAAGCGTCCTCGGTCCGCTTTTATTTTTAATTTATATTAACGACCTGCCACTTCAATTAGACCACCCAGTTATATTGTTTGCTGACGACAGTACAGCATTAATTAAATGTACCAATAGAGAATACTATGAAAATGATATTAACGAGGCTCTTAAATCTACAGTTAACTGGCTCAATTATAATAATTTAATAATAAACTTAAAAAAAACTAACATCATGCATTTTCACCAACGAATTTGTCCGGAAGACTTAAACGCCAATTATAATGGATATAAGATTGAAACTGTCAAAGTAGCAAAGTTTTTAGGAATCTGGATTGACAATCAATTGACATGGAGACCTCAAGCTGAAAATATTTGTAAACGATTAAGTACCTACGCCTACATTCTGTTCAATCTTTCAAAAAAGGTCAACACTAATACAGTACTTGTAGCTTACCATGGCCTCGTGATTTCAACCTTAAGATTTGGCATTATATTTTGGGGGAACAGTAGCGAAAGAGAAAGCATTTTCAAAGCCCAAAAACGATGTTTAAGATCAATTTTCAACTTGCAGGTTACAGACAGCTGTGTTCCTATGTTCAAATTACACAAATTGTTAACCTTTCCATGTTTGTACATTCTTGAAACAGCTCTCTTTGTCAAAAACAACCGTAACCTGTTTCCATCGTTAAATGATACTCGAAAAAGGACTAACTGTATGAGATCTCAGTATCAAAAATTATTGTGCACCGGTGGCTATAATACCACACTGTTAAAAAAAAACGTCATATGTATGGCACCCTTGATATACAATAAGTTACCCAATGATCTAAAAGAACAACCATTAAAAATATTCAAAAAACGGTTAACCGACTTTCTGTTACGTAAATGCTATTATTCTGTAAACGATTTTCTGAACGATGTATTATGATAATTGTATTTTTCATCGTATATAATCTTTTTTAATCTTGAGCTATAAATATGTATTTCTTTGCCATGTGTGACTCACAAATGTTTGTATGCCGAAAGGTAGAATGTACAAGGATTCTTGCACTGTTGTACCATCTAATTGTAATACCTACATTCTATACAAATAAAAATTTCTGATTTCTGATTTCTGATTTCTGCAGCGGCCAGGAAAACAGGAATTTATGGATGTGCAAGCTAGTATAAAAATCCATGATTTGTAAGCATTACTAATAAAAGACCTATTTAAAAAAATATAAATTAGCACTGGGATAATATACTGAGTGCAGACCTTAGAACAAAAAAAAGAAAAAAAAATCCTCCCATCATTTGAAATACAAGCTATCAAAACTGTCTGTCGTCTGACTGTGCATCGGTTTTCGTTATATTTTTGTCCATAAATGCCTATTTCACCAACCGGTACACTACAAAATATCTTCGTCATAGCTTATAAATATATTCGCATTCACTATAAATCTAACCAAACCCTCAACTGCAAAGTCTAACACACAATGCTTCGTTTCCCGTATTTCAGTCGCAAATCCGTGTCATATCTTACAAAGTCGCAACGTATGGCCAGGCGCGTATTGTGCTGTCGTGTGCAGACGCACCGTTAATGTGCGGTCGGATTACGGAGCGCCATCAACAATGCGGCCGCGATTAAGTCGAGAATGTAGTCGAGTTGTCAAGTACCGAGTTTCGGTACCAGTACCGGTACTTCGGACGAAGCAGTTGCAGGGTTAATTGGAATGTAAGTCCGGTTAAAATAATTTGTGAAATTTTATTTATAATAATGTATAACAACAAACAATACCAGATTATTTCTGTTCTACTACAGGGCCATTGCCTCTTGTGTTACACAGAAGGCATGACCATTGATTAAGACTTACATTTAACTACAATATTTAATGATTTTTTAGATAAACGTAGACGATAGAGAGTTTGTTTAATGAAAGCGCGGTAATTTTATTAAGTCGCAGTTAATATCTCTGCATTGAATTCTAATAAGTTTAATTAATATTTTTTATATTAAATCCCTTATTTCTAGAATCACTCGGAAGTGTTTACTAAAAGTCCCTCAGAATGATGATTTTTTAATTTGGCGCTGTTTCTTGTGGACGGCTTTCGTTGGTTTTATTTTGATTATGATTTGAAAAGTCACGTTCAGCTACTTTTCCAGTTTCGAACCACACCTGTAACTTAGGAAACGGGCGCCTTTACCACTGAACCCTAACGGGAAAATAGTACAATGTGTGTAGTAAAATTTAATGCTTAGAACATTCAATTATAACTTTATAGTCAGGTTAAATTACACTGGGTAGCATCTGCAAAAAGGGTTAACCCGTCAATGACTACGGTTGTTAAGAAGTAACCGAATTATTAGTAATTGGATTAACCACGTTGTTGCATTCAAGCGTAGTGGAATTTATTTGAATGGCCTGTCATTTAACCCTTTCATTGATGCAAGAGGGAGTTTTAATTTCTGTCTTAATTTAATAAAATGTTGTGTATTGCGCACTAGAAGAGTGAATAATATTGACAGTGTTAGTGTTAAATGTTTAAAGTTGTGTAACTACAAAAAGGACAATTTAAAAACTGTACACTCTCGTAGTTTTTGTCATTTTTTATCCACGCCTGTATTTTGTAAAATAGAAGTGTAGTTATGCTTTTTGACTATATATCTTCATACTTCACCACTTCTCGGGATTTAACGCGCACATACCGCGCATACACCCTAAGATTAGGTTTACGTATGAGATGGAGGCGGACAGATCGTTGTCATTCTTGGACGTGAAGGTAACTGTGAAATCGGATGGAACTTTGTCTCACTGTGTGTACCGCAAGCCTACACACACTGACAGATACCTGAATGCTAAGTGGCACCATCATCCAAGCCACTTGCAAGCCGTTCAGACTTTATTAAAGAACAGAGCAAATGACCTCTGTGACCCTGAACATTTGGGGCAAGAGCTATACCATGTTCAGGAGGTACTAAAGAAAAACGGATACAAAGTGAGTAGAAAATTGAAGCGACCAACTAAAAAGAACAGACATCCCGAGGTGAAGAGACAGCCGGTTTATTTGCCATATGTTAAGGAAGTGACAGACAAAGTCAGATCGGTGTTGAAAAATTACAATATTCACACCATTTATAAGCCGGGGGCAAAAGTCACGAACCTAGTTGGTACACCGAAGGATGTCATACCGCTGCAGACACCAGGTGTTTATAAAATTGATTGCAGTTGTGGAAGCTCGTACATTGGGCAAACGAAGCGGACTATCGCTGAAAGGCTCAAAGAGCATATCGCAGCTGTGAAAAATCGTCAGACGAATAAATCAGCGATTGCAGAACACATACTGGAAGCAGGCAGCAATCATTGGATCGAATTCCATCGTCCACAAATCCTCTCCACTACTCGCCATTTTTACTCAAGAGTTGTGCGTGAAGCGATTGAGATTAAAAAACACAAAAATTTCAATCGGGAAGAAGGATTCAAACTGTCGGGCGCATGGAATCCAGTGATTGCAAAAATTCACCAACGCGATTTTAAGTCGATTAAAATACCGGACTCAGTGAGTGTAGTGTGAACGCGGCTTTATAGTGGACATTCATCAACATCGAGGGTAGATGAAGATCAATCTACTTCATGGACGGAGTAGTGTCGCCGGACAGTCTGCTTGTGACCATGGCAGGTGTAACCCTGCCGAAACGTCAAGCTAAAAACAAATAAAAGGTATGTGCGCGTTAAATCCCGAGAAGTGGTGAAGTATAAATATGCAACGCGAAAGTTTAAAGTATAATATAACTATTTCTTCAGTTTGTAAAGTAATATGTTTTCAAGCCTTAACATCAAAACACAAATAAAAAAAACATCCAAAATTAAAAAAAAAACAATTTCACGCTCTCAAGCCATCGTTCGCAGACATTTAAATATTTCAAAACATCCAATCTACATTATCTGTTCAAATATAAAAAAAAGAAATATACTCTATGCCAACCGGAAATGCTTTTATATTTGTCAACGTCACATCCCCACGGCGGTGTAACAAAAAAAAAGAAAAAAAAATTGACATGACATTTTTTTTTCTGTCAAATGAACCGTGACGACGCTGGGCCTCTCTTATTAGATTAACAGGACGATTTGCAATTCTGTGTGTTCATACACATGTTTATTTTGCGGAAATGAATCGTATTTTGGGTAGGGGGCGATGTGTTGACTCAGCGTATATAGAAATACCTTTGGAGTAGAGAATTGTTTTGTAATTGATACGTGGCTGTTGTAGGGTTAAACTTTTGAAACTGTGTGTTATAACTATAGCTTTATGGTTTTTTTTGTGTTACAGATTCGATTTAAATGAAAAATAAATCTGAACTAGTTCTAAATACTTGGAGTTCCGTACGATGTATTACCCTTCAGCCATTTTTCAACCAATGCAAAAGTGTTTCGCCAACATTGTACAAATATATAAGATCTTGTTCAAAAATGAAATTATTGTCAACAACATTGACGAAAATAAAATACTTACAAAGTTCCTTCCATCGACCAAGCGACAGCCGGCTGTCGGGCTGCTATTGTCTTTCTATTGTGTTTCAAATCACGAGTGTTCGAAGGTTTAAAAAATATTTAACTCTAATTGGAATCATATTTCTGTTCTTTAAACTTCATATGAAATATTTAAATGAACTCAAAACCAAACATGCCTTCTTTTAACAGAATAAATAGCCGTAAATTTATAACAAAATATCAAACAAAATGAATCATGAGCATTCACGATGCACTCGCAGCGGGCAGTGTCACGTGTTTCATGATTAGTTCGCGAATTCTTTGCATTCGAAAACATTTACTCTACCTACAACCCACATACCAGTCTCAACTTTAAATCAAGTTTTACAAAGTCTAAAATCTATATTCCAAACCAAGCATCTTCGATTCGAATGCCAATGTTTGTGTTGAACGAAAATCAATATTGTGTGCAGAGGGATAAAGTTGAATTTCAAATGCAAACACATTTGTAGGGTTGTAATCCGTAGTTCACAATCGAATTAGTTGACCACCCGCTGTTTTTGCTACTGAACACAATAGATTCCTTAGAAATTGGACGTGTGTTGATAAAATTACCCCTGACAATGGTTTCTTGCTACCCCGAGTTAATATATAAATTCGAAAAGTAGTTTTGCCGGTCTATTTGTCTAACTAAATGTCGGTCTGTCTATCTGTTACGCTTTCGCGCGAAGTTTAGGCAACGTGTAAGCTAGAAACCCAAAAAAAAGGATTGGCTAGTTTATACTTAAGGCTTTTAATTACAAAATGTCTGAATAATTTGACGCATCTTCCGTCACCACGTGAATACTGTCAGCTAATCGGGACATTTATTTATGCGAAAGACATTTATGCGAAAGACATTTCTGCGAAAGAAGAAATCAAGTAAAATATTAGTGTCTGGTAATACCTCTGGGTATGGTCATTACATTTCTATTCGCGCAATGTCTCTGTATTGCATACAAATATCCAGTTGCGAAGTGTCTATTGGCGGAATTGTATATTCGCACAAAACGTCCATTCGCACAAATGGATTCGCGCAAATGTCCTTCGCAAAAATGACTTTTGCGTAAATATTAGATACCATTTCTACTCATAGCATTTGCTGGACAGCTGCAGTTAACAGCGCTTAAAGCGCTTAAAATATCACTGATGAATAACCGGAGCTATATTGATACTGCAAACGGCCACTAAACACACATACATTAACTAAATATCACATACAAAGATCATATCACAGGCCTTTGCATCAAACAAGTAGAAACGTCAAAGAGAATCTGAAACGATCATCTAAATTCCTCGTAACTTTTAACTCAAAGCACTAAGGTCTATAATCGCTAGTTCAGTGAAATGTTTGACAAATCATTGCTAATTCATAGACAAACATATGTGGTGTGTTTCTAAACAAATATGAATACTGAATATATTAGAGAGATTTCGATATTGATAAGCTTTGGGAAAGGTACTGAATTTCATGATATTTTGGTATATAAATAATTATTTATACCCAAGATACAAAGAAATATTAAAACATAATTTTCGCGTTTATTCAAATTTAGTGACCTTGTTCCGGGCCCTAGACGATCAAATATATTTCACTGTATTGTCATCAATTAGATTAGAATTTATAACGATTTGCGCAATAGTTTAATTTTCTTTAGTATTTTCAACAATTATTTTTATTGCTTTTTAAAGGATTTTTAATGTGTATGGAAAAACCGGCCAAGTGCGAGTCGGACTCGCTCACGAAGAGTTCCGTACTATCATCTTAAAAAAATACGAAAAAACACGTTTATTGTATGGGGACCCCCCTTAATATTTTATTTTTGTTATTTGTTTGTATTTGTTTTTATAGCGGCAACAGAAATAAATCATTTGTGAAAATTTCAGCTTTCTAGCTATCACGGTTTATGAGATACAGCCTGGAGACCGACAGACAGACAGCGGAGGCTTAGTAATAGGGTCCCGTTTTGCACTTTGTGGACGGAACCCTAAAAAGGAAGATGAGCTTTTTAATCTTTAAAGAGTATAATATACATACCTATATAATTTATAAATACATCCATATGATATATAAATAACATCCAGATACATAACTAGATACTTAACCTTGGGTAGACTGGTAGAGAATGCCTAAGGCATTAAGTCCTACATTGTACATTTGTGCATAAAGCTAAAAAAAACAAGCCTTAATGTGCATCACATAAAGTTTGTTCTGGATGGGAACCGAACCCTACTCCGGCTTAGATAGGAGGGTAGGGAAACTCAGGGTCTCTAACCACTAGACTATCGTCAATAAATACAATTGACAAAAAAAAACAGTTAGAACAAGATTTTGATCATTCGCAAGGAAATCTTCTCAAACCTAAATCATTATTCACTATCAAATAGCCCATAGCTATTACATCACGAATGATAACGCTATTATTTTTGCGACGGAGCAATAAAAATACACATTATATTGACTTATTGTATTACCTGAAGTTGGGGTCGAAATCTTTGACATTTCTTTTGATTTGTTTAGTTTGACTTTGTGCTAGCTTTTGTCCGTGTGTTCGTCGATTTTTGTGAATACAGATAGTTTTGACACCGGTTTGCCACCGTTATCAGCAATCTGTTTTCGCAAAAATCATCAACACTTTTCATCCTCTCCCACCTTTTTTTGCGCGAGGAAATTCTTATGGTTATTGATTAATGATTTGATTAAAAACATGTAGTTTAATTACTATAACAATTTATTTTTATTAATCAATGATTTTTTTTTTTTTTGGTGAGTGGGAAATCATCCAATGACTGCTCCCGTCCTGGGTGCGACGGAAGGGCGTGTCAGACTCTTACTGACTAAAACCCACTCATGTTCCTTCGATTGCCCTTTATGTTCCGAGGTCACGGTAACTATTATAAACATTCCGCAACCCCGGCAGGCGTTGGCCCTGTTGGGCCCCTTCCTGTGCTGACTCCTTCTCTTTGAGGCGCGCGTGGAACAAAACGCGCCGTCTACGCGGTCCTGGTCCTAGCCGGGCGGCGAGCTACCCATAGCTCGCCATGCGCAGAACCACGCCTACGGTGGCCGGTAGTCGTCTTGCGACTCTCGACGTCTTCGCCTGGGTCTTAGTCCGGGGCGAGAGGCCCGTCGTTGCCTCTCGCGCGCCGCCGCTTCCTTCACCAGCATAACTGCTTCGCAGAAGGAGGCGACGGCATCCCATTCCGTCTCGCCCCGGAGCATGGCCTGAACCAGCGCCGGGCGCGAGAGGTCACCGCCGCCGATCGCCTCTACGAGGACACGTCGATGCTCCGCCCATGCGCGGCACACCTCTACTGTGTGCTCGACCGTGTCCTCCAGGCGACCGTTACTGCAGTGATTAATCAATGATTGCAATGCTAATATTATGTACACAAAGCAACTTATTTAAGTTTACAGTCACTACATACATAATGTATGTGTGAGTAAAATCAACTCGTGTATTTACATTGCCTATTTGTTAGTGTTTGCTTGACAATAACCTGATGTCCATGCACTAAAATGCAATTATTAGCAAGACTTCGTCATATTTGGCTTTGGAAAAATGTATAGTCTACCCTCAAAAATTAAGAATCGTATACATTAAATAGTTTAGTTTCATCGTTATATTGCTTTTGCCGATCGGACTTATGTTACGTTCTAAGACATTATACCCTGCTTGTTTGGAGAAGTGTTGTTTTTTGTTGTGTTGATTAAGTTGTGAGTCAATATGAATCACTTTACCTTTGAGAGCTGAAATTGTTATTTAACATGAGCAAAACGCTTTAATATGTGAAATTGCGATGAAGATGAAGATTTTGGTGAGTAACAAAATAATTATTTAGTTTTTCTTTCTTTATTTATAATTCGAATGATGTTACATCTATACTAAAATTATAAAGCCGAGGAGTTGGTTTGTTTGGTTGAGTTGTAGTTTGAATTAAATAGTTATGTGTGCTAGATGGCCTATTTATCACGGAAGCATATATGTATAAAACTTTATAGCTTCCTTATATAATTTATAATATAATGTTTTTATATATTATATATATTTTTAAATAATATTATTATATATATAAGATTATATAGATTATTATACATATTATAATTATTTACATCTGGTTAAAATTTCTTGTTTTTTGTAACAATATTTTATTTTTGTTTACAGAGAAAAACTGTAAGTGCACCGCTATACAGACACGGGAACCATTAATCGTTGTCGACGGACAGCAGGATTGGCATACACAAATATGACAATGCGCGACACCGTGATACCTACAGTTGTTACAAATTTTAAGCTGAGGCCTTCTTGACTTCGTCGTTACAATGTGTGGAATGTGTGGACCCATTTGCTTGCAGCTGGTTTAAAGCGTCGTAGGCTATTCCTTTCCACTGTTTACAGGCAAAACCGCGTACGCTTCGCAAGAGACAATTTACAATAGATTTTATTTTTTACAATAATAATAGTTATACTTAATAACGAAAAGTGTTTTAAATCGGACAAGGACAGTCGCAAAATAATAATTATGGCGTAAAAATAGTGAGCGGAATAATGAAAAAAAAAAATTCGAAGATAATATTACTGTTCTGAACCCAATCGATCCTAAGGGGTCTTATGGTGCTAAAAGTTATATATAGATAGTGAAGGCGCATCAATCGGATATAAATATAATATGTGGAGGTAATTTCATTAATGTGAGTGATGTTATTGTTTGTGAGGTTACAATTGGGATAACTGTATTTTAATATCTCACTAACATGTTTATTCATATCATAAATAAATAAATTACCCACTTAAATACAAAAAGTGTCATTCATTCTTGTCCGATTTAAAATAATTGTCATCATGCATAAAACTTTGTTATTGAAATTATCATAAAAATCTACTGGACAATAAATATTGTTGGTTTCTAATTACAAATTGATTTATTTTTATTTCTTTACATATTGAAAATATCGTCAGGTAAATTACAAAAATAAACAACAAATTAACATAAATGTTACTAAAAATATAAAATAAATAACACCAGTTGTAAGGTTTGATCCTAATCCATTTGATCAAATTAAAATAATGCAAAAAGAGAGTGAGGTTTGCGTGACTCGAACCTGCGACATACAACGTAGCTAGCAGTTAATCGGTAGGCTTATACGCCACTAAGCCACGGAACAACTTGAATATCAGGCTGAATTTGTGCTTCTTATTTTTGGGTTTATATTTATATTTTCAAGCAAACGCTCATAAATGCGAAGCAAGTGCGAGCGAAGTGGCTATTGACTACCTACAACATTAAAGTTAAAGTGACAAGAAATTGTAAGCGTGTGCGTAACAGCAGGTCTATCTTACAAGCAGATTTTACGCACACCAATATTATGGTTGTACGCGTTTGTAAACTTAAATGGTTTGCTTTGCGTACACAGTTCACTAACTAAATCACTAACGTATTACAACGACAAAGGAAACCTAATGCAAAATGGCTTATTTTATTTATTTATCTGGGTTGTATTTTTGGAAATCCGACCCCAAAAAGCGATATAATAGTGGATGGAAGTTCGACATCCACGCGGCCGAAGTCTAGGGCGAAAGCTAGTGTTTTTAACCGACTTCAAAAAAAAGTAGGTAATGTTTCAGTTTATTGAAATTAAAATACATACAAAAGCCTTTGATACTGCGACAGGAGGTTGTTGGCTCAATATTAGAAAATTAACATAAGATAGGTTAGTTATTTAAAAGAGCAGGTATTATTTAAAAGAAAGGGTTTTCTTGTCCATTCTTCCCCATCCCCATCTCCACTAAAACCCAAATTAACCCTTCAACGACCAAGCGACAGCCGGCTGTCGCGCTGCTATTGTCTTTCTATTGTGTCTCGAATCACGTGTGTCGAAGTATTAAAACAGAGTTAGGCCTGATTAATCAATATAAAACAATAACATCACGTCAATAGTAATCTAACAAGCAATTACATGTAAAGAGGGGTGACATACACACACACGCACACATACATACAGACATCTAATTAACCGCATGATTGACTTGTCCTTACCACTAATTGCCCGTGGCCAGTAGTGGAAAAAACCTCTGCTATCCTTTGAACAAAGTCATCCAGTGGAAAATTGTCATATGGCTTCCAGCACATTCGTGGAAAAGAAATGAAAGGGAAATATTAAAAGTATTAGAATGATATAATATTGGCCTATTATTGTCCAGTTAAAGACCTTTTTATTATAAAGAAAAAGCATGAGTGTTGGTTACCACGTTTGACCAAGTTTAATTGGCAATTTCACACTTTTTTTTTATCTACCTATACTGTCTCACTGCTGGGGAAAGGTCTGCCTCATAGCCTTCTATTGCTCTCTATGTATGATTTAGCACTCAAGTGTATATTAAATAATAGCTTTTTTGTGGTGAAGTTTAAACATCGTGAAGTTTCCTGAAAATTTCTAATTTTAGGTGCAATAACTTTGTTAAGTAAGTACCATTTGTAAAGTATTAGAAAATAATAAAAAGTTAATTGGAATCGGTTTAGTATTTCTGACGTTATGTCGCGATTAAGGTAAATAGGGACTTCTATATGTATATGTAGAGTCCATGTTTTCTCACAATATTTTCTTTTCCTCGTGTCAGTAACATACGAGACAAGTTAAGACTTAAATACGTAGCTTGCAATAATTGCTTGATATTGCACTCTCAACCTCCATAATATTCAGTTCCTATAAACACAACAATCATAACACATTGAAACCTAAACCTTTCTTTGCCACCAACTATCATTAACGACATCATCATCACCAGATACACTTTCACAATGATCTGCAAATCTTTCATCCAGAATCCATCATTTTCCCTAACATTCAAAGTAACTAAATATGGTTGACAAATCCTCTGCGATATATATCTGACGATATGTCCTGGTGCTCAGTAATTACGCGTCAAACAAAGGCCCTATGTAAATATAGTGATATTGTGTGGACAGACAGACGTATGTGAAAATTATACGGACGTAAAGGGTGAGGTACTCGGGTTAAGGTACGGGCGTTTGGTGCGATTTAGATGGCTAAATTGTTCTCATACTTTTGTTCACTTTTTATTTGACGGGCCTGTTGGTGTAGTGGTTAGTAGCCCTGACTGCTAAGCCGGAGGTCGTGGGTTCGATTCCCACCCAGAACAAACTTTGTGTGATGAGCATGATTGTTTGTTCTGTGTCTGGGTGTAATTTATCTATAATATGTATGTATTTATAAATTATATAAGTATGTATATCAGTTGTCTGATTACCATAACACAAGCTCTAAGCAGAGCTTAACTTGGGATCAGATGACCGTGTGTGAGTTGTCCCAGTACATTTATTATTATTTATTATTTATTTGGGCTTCAATGCTTCTATTCAGTTTAAGGCTTATTTCTTTTAAAATGTCGATCAATGTAACTAAGTAAGACTCATTTCAGATAAATTCAATACATCCGAATGGATGCTGATAACATCAACAACAACATTTCAGCCCATAGATGTAATTTCCCTCCACTCCCCATTTGTAGCTGTCCTCACATTAGTCCTACTAAATGTATTAAATACCTCGGAGTCGAAATTGATGCAAGACTAACATTTGAGAACCATATACAATCACTATCTCTAAAAGTTCGCAAACTTACTTACATTTTCAAAGGTCTTCGTGAAGTTGCAGATAAACAGACAGTTAGGATGGTATATGAGGCTTTAGTGCAATCTATTTTATGTTACTGTATTACTACGTGGGGAGGGGCAAGTAAATCAAAAATGTTGATACTTGAAAGAGCTCAGAGGTTGATATTAAAGGTTAGCTTGTCCAAGCCCCGTTTGTTCTCAACTTCTGAGCTCTACAATGAAACTGAAGTTTTAACTGTCCGACAGTTGTACATTATGCACACTCTACTCCTTAAGCACTCAGATATACCCTTTGAAAAAAGAAAATCTATGGCTGCCTCTAGAAGGAACTATGCGGTATGCGAGTCAGCTGCTGTGAAGACCTCTTTTGCGCAAAGATTTTACCTATATCGAGGAAGCATGCTATATAATAAAATTAATAAGATTCTACAATTTGGAAACTGTCGTAAAAATGAAGTCAAAAATAAGCTTTTCAAATGGTTACTTACATTAGGCTACTCTGAAACTGAAAAAATTCTTGAAGTGCTAAAATAGGTAATTATAGTTCGGATTACTTACATACTATATACCATACGAATAAATAAACATTATCCACATATTATTTATTTTACACTGTAAATACATATCAAATACACATTTATATTTTTAAATTTAATTAATTGTCCTGTTGTTCTCCGCATCGTTGTCACTGTGGGGAAGTTGTCAACAGTCTCGGACACCATGGCTTGTCGTGCAGCCGGAGCGCGGGCCGTATAGCACGGCATGCGAATATTAATGACATCATTCGTCGTGCTCTTGTTGCCGTCGGCGTTCCAGCTGTATTAGAACCCAATGGTTTGGCACGCGACGATGGCAAGAGACCGGACGGTATGTCTTTATTCCCATGGAAGATGGGTAGGCCTTTAGTGTGGGACGCTACGTGTGTCGATACTCTTGCGCCATCCCACCTTCCTAGTACGGCGTGCTGTGCCGGTGCTGCCGCCTCGGCTGCGGAAAACCTCAAGCGGCGAAAGTATAGTAACCTTACTGGAAACTATATTTTCGAGCCGTTTGGGGTTGAAACCCTTGGGCCATGGGGTCCGAGTGCCCACCTTATTTTTAAAGACCTGTCAAAAAGACTAGTTGACTCTTCTCGTGACCTAAAGGCTGGCTTTTATCTTGGCCAGAGGCTTAGCATTGCCATCCAACGTGGCAATGCTGCCAGCCTCTTGGGCACTTTACCGGTTGACAGCGATGCGGAGGAGTTTTTTGATGCCATTTTATTTTAATTCTTTATTTTAATTCTAGTTTTATTAATTTAATGTTATTTTAAATATTAATTGTATATATATATTATATATATTATACATATATTACTATTATTTTATTAATATATATTATACATGTATATATATCAACACACACTAAATCTTACTGTATACTTACCTGTACATTCTCGTTTACTGATATACCCGTATCCATACACACATCACAACTCCACTCACAACATACACAAACACTCACCTCTTCTTACCTCCGCATACTTACTCGCCCATGTTCTGAAATACCCCACATTATGAATCTGTATATTTGATGATGGGGGGCCTGGAGTTCTAAAATACAGGCCTTGGCTTAGTTTAGACTCCAGATCTCCCACAGATTACAATGTTTGTAAAATTTTTGTGGCAACTTGTAGAAACCATTGTATAAGAGTGTAATTTGTGGAGATGTAATAAATATTTTTTGTTTTTTTTTTGATTTTTGATTTTTTGAAATTAATTGATGTTTATTTATATTAATTGCTTATTTTCTTAGTTAAACAAGAATTTGACTTTTAGGATGATTGCTAATATATCATAAGCCTCTTCTAATATCATTAAGATAACTTTTGTTTTTTTTTTGTATGCCCATTTTTTGCTCATCAATATTTATTCCGTAACACCAGTTCAGATTATATTATTTGTATGTGTTAGCCTGTTAAGTAAGGAATAAAACAGGTTACATAACATTACTAACACATAAAAGTAACCATAAACGCGGGTAAAAACCAAAGGAAACAACTAACATTTCTATTATTGTCATATTATAATAATTAGCTATTAATGCATATATTTGGTAAACAACCTTCGAATCATGCAATATTATCTTGCAAATTTTTACAATCACCCCCGAAAGTTTGAGTACACCAACATCAACCCGAGCACACCCCCAAAGGCTGGTCATTAAATAGGGATTTGAAGGGTCGAATGGACCGAAATAAAGTTAGTCTCGGCAGGGTTAGCCATTGAAGACTGCACAGGTAATAAAGCGCAAGGGTTAAATCTTTAGTGATGACTGTGGATTAACTGTCTCAGTTAACTTAATGGTTAATTACTTTATGTAAGTTGGTGTAAGTGTGTGTGATATCGAGGCAGTTTGAGTGTTTTGATGGGTCACGTCACATTGTATGTAATTGTACGTGTGTTGAATTAATTGTAGCATGGAATTAAGGTTTTATGATTAAGTTTGAAGTAAGCTTTGGGTTGTAATTTTTATTGTAATTTTTTTAGTTTTTACAATAGTTTTGATATAATTACAATATTCCCAAAGACACCATTTTTTATAATAAGTGATTTTACGCCGAACACTGTTTTTGTGTTACCTGTGAGCAGTTAGATTTTTGACCTTAAGGAGTACTACAATAAAAAATGAGTAAAAAAATTGTTATAATTGGTGCAAACGTGTGTTTATGTATCGTTCTCTAACTATTTTTTATCTTATATGTGTTTATAAAGGTTTATTAAATAAATGCTGCACAGACTAGTAGCATTTTATTGTAGATCTAGATCTATGTTAGACAAACAGGTGGATAACTATCACAGTTACAACAAATCCTAATACCCTTATCTCTCTATTCATTCAAGATACCAAAATAACATTCAGTCATTTACCGTACCTCATATTACCATAGACACACACACTCTAACTCTATAACCTAGCCCATAATTTATGGCATCGTCTGCCGGCGCATGATAACCGAACTGAGCATAATGGTGCAACAGTTAAAACTGACAAGTTGAACTGAAGATAAACTGAGGTCGGACTTTATGGGGCCACCTGTACGGTGCATTTGTCTATGGTATATTATGGTACTAGCTTTTGCCCGCGGCTTCGCTCGCGTTAAAAAGAGACAAAAAGTAGCCTATGTTACTCTCCATCCCTTCAACTATCTCCACTCAAAAAATCACGTCAATTCGTCGCTCCGTTTTGCCGTGAAAGAAAGACAAACAGACAGACAGACAGACAGACAGACAGACAGACACACTTTCCCATTTATAATATTAGTATGGATGTACGTACAATTCTGTGTATGAAGGTGTTTTGATGTTCTGAGATTTGAATTTGGAAGTGGGATTGTTCCATTGTGGAAATGTTCGGGTTGATAAGCTGTGGTATTTATTTGGCGAATGTGGAAATATGAATAGGGTTTGTTGAAAACGTGTGTTTAGTGGTAGTAGTGTTCTTTGTGAGAGATTGTACGTGGAAGTACAAGTTTACCTAATTTCTGCGCAATATAGCAGTGGTGAGTTCGTATAAGGTATTCTAGTTATTACTTTCTTTTATTCATTTAACTACATACTAAAGACATCTATATATATAAAACAAAGTCGGGTTTGGTACAGCACTTATAACTCGAGATTGGCTAGACCAATTGTCATGGTTTTTGGTTCGTTGGATTTGTCCCCGCCCCGAATAGCAGAATACATCTTAAAAATAATGAAAAATCGACGAGAACATAATTATAAAAGATGAATCTTTTTCCCATATAGTTTATTCTAAATTCAATTAAAGATTGAAAACTTAAGAGAACAATAGTACTAGGAGAGCAGTAATGTGAAGTGATAATGTGAGATTAAAATACTGAGATACTTAGTACTTAAATCAATCAAAAGTACTAGGCGCGCAGTTGTGTGAAGTGGTTAATAGAAAATGTGAGCGCAATTTTAAGAAAATATATGTTTATGAACTTAAATAATATCCATCCATACTAATATTATAAATGGGAAAGTGTGTCTGTCTGTCTGTCTGTTTGTCTTTCTTTCACGGCAAAACGGAGCGACGAATTGACGTGATTTTTTAAGTGGAGATAGTTGAAGGGATGGAGAGTAACATAGGCTACTTTTTGTCTCTTTTTAACGCGAGCGAAGCCGCGGGCAAAAGCTGGTTTTTAAATAAAAAAAATAAATAAAGAAAAATAAAGAATGTATCAATAAAGTTTTTAAAATATAAATAATAGTAGCCCACCGGCCCCCTAATGGGATCCAGAGAGAGAGGAACCTGTACGTTATTATAATAATTGTTATGTTATTATAAAAGTAATGTTTTTTTTACCAACTAGCTGTTGCCAGAGGCTTCGCTTGCGTTAAGTAAGAATATAAACTTACACTATGTTTTAGGTTTTCTAATGGGTATGACGTAACAAAGTTTTCACGAAAATCGATTCTGTCGTATAGGTGTAAAAGTGAATCACACAAACTAAAAGTCTAAATTAGTAAGTACTTTTTTTTGGGGAATGGGAAATCATCAAATGACTTCTCCCGCCGTAAAGGCGGAGGAAGGGCGTGTCAGACTTTTACTGACTAAAACCCACTCATGTTCCTTCTGTTGCCCTTTATGTTCCGGGGTCACGGTAACTATTATAAACATTCCGCAACCCCGGATTAGTAAGTACTTATTAGTCATTTAATACAAGTTTTCTCAAACATTCAACTAACATAATTCCTATTTTGGAGTGACGTCACGGACGCCGAGTTGACCACTGTTCGTGTGCGGTTGTTACAACAAAATAAATAGAACAAGTCTTGTTATAGCAACAAAAAGTGAATTATATTTATTTTGACATTATAACAGATCACATAGATTGTTATTCAGTGTGTTAGTGCAGTGCATACAATAAAATATCGTTAAAAAACTAAAAACCATATACAGTGACTATAATATTCACAAACTTACCTACCCTAAACACTAAAAATATAAAAAAAAAAACAGTGAATAAACTTTAAACTATTTGTAAAGTGCTGCCCGTGCCTATTCCTCTGCTTATCCCTGTGACGTCTCGCGGTGTTATGGTGATAGTACTACACCATTGACATTCCCATAGAAACAATAACATTGAAAATTATAAACAGCGCCATCTACCGTCAGGGCTCAACACTAAGATCAGCTTGTGTCAATCAAAATCAATTAATACGAACACTATGCCGGCAGCAAAGTGTGGAGGTTGTGCAAAATACCTTTCACCGATAGAGGCCGCTAAATGCAACCAATGCAACGCCTACTATCACCGCGCCTGCGTCGCCCTCCCAGCTGTGGGTCTCATCGCTGGCACCTGGCGCTGTCCTGAGTGCAACAGAAACGTGGTGAGGGACAACAAGGCTGATACACCCGTGCGAGGAAGGACGACTATAGTACACGCGGAGACATGCACCCCTGAAGAACTCATGGATACAAGTCAATTAGACTCCTCTACGCTCAATGTCACCCTAAACTCTTCCCCGGACTTCGCCGCTGAGCTGCACCTATTTAAAGAGGAACTTCGGAAAGAGTTCCGCCAAATGCATCTCGAACTGCAGCAACTACGAGATGAAATGGCGCAGTTACAAGTTTCCCTCAAGACGTCGGACGAGCGCATGGACAACCTGGAGGTACGACTGAGTTCTATGGAACTCAAGGTAGAACAAAAAGTCCTCACGTCAGATCCGAGTCTTCAAAATACTATCGCTGAATTAAAGATGCAACTCAACGAACGCGATCAGGAACTATTCAACAATGACATAGAAATCACCGGGATTCCTGAGAGCAAAGAGGAAAGCACCCTTCACATCATAAAAACTATGGCTGTTAAACTCGGAGTTAGCATTGATGAGAGGGACGTGGTTCATGCGGAACGGGTCGGATCCACACTCCGTAACAGAGTAGATTCCTCTGGTGGCAACATCCCTGCCGATCCCGCTGTGTCAAGGCCGCGAAGTATAGCTGTGCGCTTCGCCAGGCGTGCGACGCGCGATACACTGCTTCGCGCGGCTCGTGTGCGCCGCGGCCTGTGTACGGATGACCTCGACATACGTGGGTCGTCACCGCCGCGTCGAGTCTACATCAACGAGCGCCTCACCAAACAGAACCGCCAGCTCTTCTATCTTGCACGGCAGGCAGGCAGTAAGCACAACTGGAGGTACGTGTGGACGAGAGGGGGGAGGATCCTGGCCCGCAGAGTGGATGGAGACAAGGCGGAGCGTATCAGATGCGAGGATGATGTCGTCAGAATTTTTGGATAATAATCTGTTCGCCCACTAATCTGATTTGTTTATATACTTCTATTTGTTTTCACGAACATACCACAAAGTCGTGCGTGTTTCCTGTAGTACCATTTGGCAATTTGATTTTAAGGAAATCTTATGACTATCTAGCTATATATATTTACAATTATATTTACATATTTACAGTCACACAACCAGTTTTATCTCTAGTTTTTATTTACATCAATGATACTAAATCAAATTATAATTTACTTCTCATCTTATCTTATATTCCTAATTCATTATTTACAAATTTTACTATTTACAACTATCATCATTATTTATTTTCATTACACAAGCTATTAATTTACACATACCAAGATATGGAATTGTTCATTCCAATTATTTATATTATTTGTAACAACAATATTAATTTGATAACAACTATTATAATATTGTACATTTTTAAATTACACAACTTACTAACTTACAAGATCCAAAATATGAAGTCTTTGTTTACAAATGTTGCTAAAACCTACAACAATGATTTTAAATTATTTATGTGTATTTTTTACATGAGATCATTATTCACAATTTACTATAAGAAATTATTATTTATAATATTTTACATGCAATTATTATTAATCATTATTTATATTTACAACCTTTTACATATTGACATTACTGACACCGATGGACTATTATTTTCAATTTCATTCATGAGATCATTATTCACAATTTACTATAAGAAATTATTATGTATAATATTTTACATGCAATTATTATTAATCATTATTTATATTTACAACCTTTTACATATTGACATTTCTGACACCGATGGACTATTATTTTCAATTTTTTGTATTTACAATTGCAATATCAAATATAATCACTTTTATTTTATAATTTATATTGTGGTATCATTGTTTACAATTATAATTACTGACTACTATGCTTATATATGTGGACTGATCCAATGTTTCCACATTGCTGAATACCTACTTTGCCACATTAACCTTTCAACAACTAACCGACAACCGGCTATTGAGCTGCTTTTGTCTTTCTATTTGTGTCTCAAATCACATATGTTCGAAGGATTAATTAAACATGACTGAAAAATATCTTAAGGTTGGTTTGTTAAATGTTGGCTCCCTTGGCACTAAACATGATGACTTTATAGCAGCGGTGGAAAGACATTGCTTTGACATAATAGCAATAAACGAGACTTGGCTTCGACAGGGCGAGGAGGGGCGAGCTCCCACAGTGCCTGGCTACCTCCTGCGTCACACGCCGCGACCGCTCTCTGTGCATGGGGGCCGCGGGGGAGGTGTGGGTTTCTATCTCAAGCGCGGCCTAGCCGCACGGACCTGGTCTGCCCTAACTGACCCCAGGTATGGGTCCATTGAGCAAATGTGGCTTACCCTCACAATAAACGGGAGTAAAATCGCTATCGGCACAGCCTACCGCCCGCCTCGCTCTGACCTGGATCTCTTTCTCGACGCGATTACAGATTCCATCAGTTCTATCGTAAATTGTGACCACTATATACTGCTTGGTGACTTTAACGTAAACCTATTGAATGTTAACGGTCAATCTAAAAAGGTAGACGAGTTTTTAAAAAGCATGAGCCTGGAGCAGCTAGTCAGTATCCCTACTCATTTCACAGACCACAGTGAGACGCTTATCGATCTTGTGTGTACCAACCTCAACCACAGAGGGGTATCTGTCGAGCCATTTAGTTCAACAAACGGGCACTCGCTAGTTATTTGTGAGTTTAACATCAGGTGTAGCAAGTACAAACCTCACTTAGTATCTTATAGACCACTGAAACAAATAAACAAAGATTTACTGGACCGTGACCTGTCACACATTGACTGGACAGACATCAGTAATTTGACAGATGTCAATCTCAAGGTTCAGAAGTTCAATAATTACATTTTGCACGCTCCGGTCAAAACATGTTTGATTAAAAAACCTTCCCTTCCTTGGATAACAGACACAATTAAGTACATGATGCATTTAAGAAATAACGCACTTGCCGCATATCGTAAAACCAAGTCAGACTCAAAAAAAGTATATTATAAGCAATTAAAATCACTTGTGTCAAGTTCCATATTTAGAGAAAAGGTTGCATACTTTAAGGAAAATATTAATGGAAAAATTAAAGACCCTAAAACGCTTTGGAAAAATCTTAAAAATACTATACTGCCGACAAACCAAATAAATGACCTCCCATGTCATCTAACAGATACAGATCAAATAAATAAACACTTTTTGGATGTTCCTGGTAATCCCTCTTGTAGTGCATCGCAGGTTACTTACTTTGAGTCTCACCGTTTTAGTGTTGCCACTTTTGCATTGCATTGCATTGGTGCCGAAGAAATAATGCGATATTTTGGCCAGCTTAAATCTAATGCTGAAGGTTGTGATAAAATAACTTTGAACATGCTGTTATTTTCTCTGCCACACACGTTAGAAGCCATTACTGACATTGTAAACTGCTCTATAATTTCCTCAACCTTCCCTGACGCCTGGAAGATTGCTATAGTTAGGCCTATACCTAAAAAATCGAATCCGTCTGAGTTAAAAGACCTAAGACCAATTAGTATATTGCCTTGCCTATCCAAAATTGTTGAGAGGGCTGTTTACAATCAAGTGTCACAATACCTGGAAGAACAATCCATTCTACCTGAACTTCAATCGGGCTTCCGTAGGCGACGTGGTACTTCTACGGCTCTTCTGGATGTGACAGATAATATTTTGTCCGCGCAGGACAAGGGATTGTGCACCATCCTCGTCTTACTTGATTTTTCGCGAGCATTCGACTGCATAAATATTAAACTGTTTTTGTCTAAATTAAATTACTACGGCTTCGATGGCCAAACGAGAAACTGGTTTTATAGCTACCTTAGCAACCGCCAGCAGCGTGTCGAAGTCCGCCAAAACAATGGCTTATGTCTTGCATCGTCTCTTACTCCTGTAAATAGGGGCGTACCGCAGGGATCGATTCTTGGCCCTCTCATCTTCATCCTGTACTGCGCTGACATTGTAAACTCTATTGAAGGGTGTAGATACCACATTTACGCTGACGATGTTCAAATGTACATTTCGTTCAAACCTAGCGAATATGATAGTGCTCTAAAGGTCTTGAACAATGATCTAAATAGGATAGCAGCCTGGGCAGAAAGCAACAGCTTAGTTCTCAACCCGGCCAAAACCAAATATATGTTGTTTGGTACTCAAAATCAGATTAGTTCATTACCAGCAACACTTAATGTTACCTTGCTAGGTGAATCGGTGGATCGGGTAAGTGAGGCGCGAAATCTGGGCCTAAATATGGATACAGAGCTGCGGTATGAAAGGCATGTCGCAGAATTAGTCCGAAACTGTTTTTATCGGCTCAAGGTCCTATATAAAATAAGGCCTTACTTATCGAGGAACTGCGCGTTCAGTTGGTTGAGTCGCTGGTACTGTCTAATTTGAATTACGCAGACACAGTGTTCGGTCCTCGGCTCCTAGCTAGAACCGACAGGCTTATCCAGAGAGTGCAAAACGCTTGCGCTCGATTCTGCTTTGCAATCCCGTACAGAAGCCACGTAACACCTTTTTTGAACAAGCACTCTATTTTAAAAATGAAGTCGCGCCGGAAGCTACATTTAGCGTGCCTACTATTTGGGGTTATTAATTTCAAACAGCCGAGTTACTTGTTCAAGAAGCTGAGCTGGATTGCGAGCAGAAGAGAATGCGCGGCTAGACAATGCTCACTGCAACTATGCACCGAGCCACACAAAACTGCGGCCTTCAGAGGTAGTTTCAGATATGCGGCATCCAAATGCTGGAATAATATCCCGCCCCCTATTAGAAATCTAAAAACACTTGGCACTTTCAAAAGAACACTGCGTGGATTTCTTTTAGATTCACAAAGGGATCTCGGTATGGTTGCCGCAAATACCTCAATTATATAGTTTATAACCGCAGCGACAAAACATGTTTATTTCCTGTTCTCTTTTATTTATATGTATTTTTATTATGGTTTGTTGAATTTAGACGTGACATTTTATTTTATTTTATTGATGGTACTTACATGATATTTATTTGTGAATAATTTACACACATAATACACCTAAAATAGCATCACTTTGCAAATAACACAGACACAAATTACCTAATGATTACACCCGCGCAATTTATATATATTATTATGAATATTTTCCTTTCACCCGCACACTATTTTTATTTATTTTTTTAACCCTTTTTTTTTCTCTTATATTTTCGCCTTCTTGGCGTCCTTGAGTCACCTGGTTCCAGCAGAATACCAGCGTCAGGTATATGCTGAGCTTATACCTGACATATGCTGAGCTGGACACCCATTTGGTGCAAACCGGAGACACGCACTGCTTGGTCACTTCAAAACTGTAATATTGTTTTTTTTTCTTTTCTGTTCTTGTTTACTTCTTGTGTTTTGCACCAAATAAATGTTTTATCTATCTATCTATCTATCTATCTATTTAAATAAACATCTTACCGCAACATTAACTAAACACAATACCGCCTTTCATCAATCATTATTTAGCCAAAAACTTCGTAAATAAACGTTTTATCTCCAAGCGACGAAACCGAGTGATTAATGTTAGTCTACTATCCGTACTAAGAATCTTCGTTCCCTTTACTTAATACCTGTATTGTCAGTAAGATTTTAAATTAATGAACTGTACGGAACCTTTTGTTGAAGACACAATGAAAGAGTTAATTAATTTTTGCTTTTTTTAGTTTGGAGGGGGCTTTTAGGTTTTTTTAGGTGGAGATTTATTTGTGGGTGTTGTTTATTTTATTTCTTGTTTTAACCTTTTAACTAAGCGACAGCCGGCTGTAGGGCTGCTATTGTCTTTCTTTCTATTGTGACCCGAGAAAGGACATTATAAGTAAGTCTAAAGCATGAGTGGGTTTTAGTCAGTAAGAGTCTGACACGCCCTCCCGCCGCACCCAGGACGGGAGCAGTCATTGGATGATTTCCAAAAAAAAAAGGGTCATCAGATACAACATTTCGACGACCAAACGACAGCCGGCTGTCGCACTGCTATTGTCTTTCTAATGTGTCTCGAATCACGTGTGTTGGAAGATAAAATAGATATTTCTTAAAAAAACCGATGGATATGCCTCTTTGGACTATGGTAAAGTATAAGGACTTATGTGTACTTACCGTTCCACTACACTCTACAGTATCAGTGATGCGAAGGCGTGGCCGCTGTCACTTCACATGATTTATACCCTCGAGTCGCTGTTTTGTGCTAATACCTCGGTGCTTGAGAATAAATAATAAAAATACTACACTTTGAGAAATGCTAGGGATTAATTACTGAGTTGAAAGATGAGGGGCGTTGCTTCGGAGAAAAGTTTTAAGAAGAATAGTTAGGGTATTATACAAATAATGGAAATATTTTTAATACTGTTGTTACATTCATTTGTTTAGTGTATTTGCATATCACTATACTATAGCTGTACTAATATTATAAAGCTGAAGAGTTTGTTGCGTATTTGTTTGTTTAGTTAAACTTCCCCTGTAGTTATACCCTCGTTTTTGATTACTTTTTCGCTCTCTCATGTCCTAATAATGTTCCGCGATAAATGGGCTATGCAATACGAAAGTTTTTTTTTTACTATTGGCGCTACTAGTTCCTGAAGTTAACGCCAAACAAACTCCTCAGTTTTTCGATATTAGTAGTTGTAGATAGTATCTTAAAGACATTTTTAAGATATATTTATATAATACAATGTAAAACCTTATTTTCTGATTGTATTTCGGGTTTTTCCAGTACTAAAAGCCTTTATACTACCAACTGCAGTACCAAAATATAATAATTACGTTGGCAACATTAATCATGCTTAAACGCAGTCCTGATCGTGCGGACACATCAGAATATTCGCCAACCAAATGTGGTTAATATTCATCTGATTAATTCGTTAAATGGTTGATTTATGGCAACCCCGCGTAAATGACGTTCAATTTGCTGGTCACACTAGCTTGTGTAATGGAGATTTATTTCATGGAGTTTGTGAATATTTCCTTATTGCCAATTGGAATCGGATGTTTATTTGTGTAGTACAGGTAAATACTCGTAGTTGGTGATTATATTATTATACATACTATCTATCCATACTTCCATACTTAATATTATAAATGCGAAAGTAACTCTGTCTGTCTGTCTGTTTGTCTGTTACGCTTTCCCGCTTAAACTACTGAACCGATTTGAATGAAATTTGGTACAGATATAGTCTGGGACCCGAGAAAGTACATAGGATAGTTTTCATCCCGGAAATCCCGCGGGAACGGGAACAATTCCACGCGGACGAAGTCGCGGGCAGAAGCTAGTAGTAAATAAAACCAATATTTTTTTTAAGTATTGGTATCCATACTTAGCGTCTTACTAATAAACGCTGCATAAAGTTATGACAGGTTTATACGTCAAAAAATGTATGGTTACACAGGCTTTATTCATTGCATAACTTTACACAGTGATTATTAGTAAGGGCATTATATTATAAATGCGAAAGTAACTCTGTCTGTCTGTCTGTTACGCTTTCCCGCTTAAACTACTGAACCGATTTGAATGAAATTTGGTACAAATATAGTCTGGGACCCGAGAAAAGACATAGGATAGTTTTCATCCCGGAAATCCCGCGGGAACGGGAACTATTCCACGCGGACGAAGTCGCGGGCAAAAGCTAGTACTTACTATAATTATTTCTATTGCACAATATTGGCTTAATTATATTGTTTGGTTTTGACTGTTTCTTGCATTTTTGAAAATATTTAGTGCTATATACATAAAAAAAATTTAAAGTACATTTAACGTAATTTTTTTTTAAATTGACGTAAAAGCTGTTTTGTCTGAAATCTATTTCAAACCATTTTTAATTAGACCTGTATGATATTTAGGAATAGGTCCTGGAGATACCAAATAGAACTTGGCAGAATAATAATCAAACGGAATTTGTTTATCAATAAATAAGATCCGTTTACATAAAAATAAACAACATTTTTTAATCTTGCAACATTTATTCAACAGCCGTTCCTTTTTCAAAATTAAAATTTTCACTCAGAAATATTGTTTCATATAATATTTTCCACTATCGACTGTAGTATATATTAATATTTTAATTCATGTCTGTGCATTAGCATTCGAAATTAACCCGTCACTGCGCACAGCTGTCGCCCGGTCTGTATGACCACTCTGTTGATTGAAACTGTATGTTACAGGGTTGGGTATGTTGTTGTTCATTTGACATTATGTGGTAAGATAATGTGTAGGTACTATTACGTAACTGGGTATGAATTGACATTCATCATCATTTCCCTAGCCTTTATTCCAACTATTTTGGAGTCAGCTTCCAACCTAACCGGATTCAACTGGAGTTTCAACTGTGGAAAACCGGATTCAACAGTGTTTTACGTGAAGCGACTGCCTATCAGACCCCCGCAACCCAGCTAAGGGGCGACACGATACCTTTTGGTTTGACTGGCCAGATTATCTGGTTTCTGACTACCCGTAACGACTGCCAAAATTCTACGAATGACAACCGGGACTAACGGCTTTATGTGCTTTCCGGGGCACACACAGGGTGTCAGTGATGTCTAAGATAAACTTTAGAAAGTACATAATTATGAATCGAAAAAGTCAGATTGGTACGTGCCCGGATTCGAACCCACAACCTCTAACACGAGAGTCGGGCGTCTTATTCACTACGCCATCACGACAAATCAAATATTGTGACGTCACTTGCAAGGCACAGTTGGCATGGTAGATGAGCGATCGACCACTGTGTTTTTTGTTCTGGGTTTACACAGTGAGTTTATTATGATTTTTTGCGTCATCTGTGACACCGAAACAACAAAACAAACAAAAGGCAACCGGAAGAACATGAGTGGGTTTTAGTCAGTAAAAGTCTGACAGCCCAGGACGGGAGAAGACATTTGATGATTTTCCACTCACCAAAAAAAAATGATTTTTTTTTATTTTAAGTATGGGCTGACGATATAACCGAATTAGCAGGAAAGGATTGGTAAATTATCGGCAAGGACAGAGATGAGTGGAAAAGATTGGACCATATAATAACAAAAACTAAATCTTACCAACATTTAGACGCAGAAAGCACTAAGAAATAAATACCAACATTTTAAATGTAAATTAAAGTTATAGAAATAAAGACTTTTATTTCTTTTTCTATTCATTTTACCATGTACCAATTTTCAACTCTATATTATAAATAATAAATAATATCTTAGAACAATTCACACACGGTCATCTGATTCCAAGCTAAGCAGAGCTTGTGTTATGGTAACCAGACAACTGATATACATACTTATATACTTTATAAATACATACATATTATAGATAAATTACACCCAGACACAGAACAAACAATCATGCTCATCACACAAAGTTTGTCCTGGGTGGGAATCGAACCCACGACTTTCGGCTTAGCAGTCAGGGTCACTCACCACTAGACCAACAGGCCCGTCAATATTATTTATTTCATACATTTTTTTTTACCTATATTGCCAAGACTTCCTTAAAACACAATTTTTCTATCGTAACTAAACACACAAGCACCGCAACACCCAAAAAACCACAACCAACACAACATTCTACTAACCCTCCACAAATTCTCTATTCCAATTACGCATTAACAGTCACAGAGCGTGCCAGTTAAATTTCCCAGAGACTCTACAGCGAAGCCTCTCTTAAATAACCTAGAGCCGTAGCTGCCGCACGAATAAACCACAAGAGCAGAGGCGTTCCTGCAAAATTAACAACTAGCTGGTCCAGTGAGGTACGGTTAGTGCGTAGTGGCGAAATGTGGACGGTGGTGGGTGGGTTAAGTTTTGGACTGGTGAAATTTGAACAAAGTATGCCTGCTTTGAGAATCTCTTTATAAATATGTAAATCTAACTAAAATTAAAAATGTTCAAAGAGTTTGTGTGTGTATTATTTATTATATATATTACTCTCTCACGCAAAAACGTCTGAACGGATTTTGATAAAACTTTACATAGATATCAGAATAACACAGGGTACAACATCTCGCCAGGACCTTCGAGAGCAGAACAGTAATCGAAGACAAAACATAACGCGGATAAAACAGCGGGGGATAGCTAGTAAATTATAATGATCATAACTAGTCAATACTTTCCATATCAGCCCCCCTAGACAAGTGGCATTGTAGAATAGATAGCGAAAACGAATAGATTGTCAAATGTATGGAGATGTCAAATTGTTTAGCGAAAGCTTATGTCAATTCCATACATTTGACAATCTATTCGTTTTCGTTATCTATTCTAATAATTATTTTGTCTGGTTATTAAATATCGTTTAAATAATGAGCTAATGCAATAATTAAAGTACCCGTAAGTATATTAAGTGCAGTGAATTTTAGCCGGCTATAAATTGTAATGGTAATTTTAACTTTTCAACGACAGCCGGCTGTCGGACTGCTATTGTTTTTCTATTGAACCACGTGTGTTTGAAGGTTTGAACGAGTATTTCTAATTTTGATATGTAGCTGCAGCTTTTGGTACGAGTAATACTATCTTCTTGGGAAAATTCACACACAGGTAATCCCAAACTCACTTTACATGGTAACAAAAGATATTTTATGTAAATAAGTACACACAAATTATAAATCGTTCAGACTCAGGAAAACCCTAACGTTACTCACGAAGTCAAAAATAAACAAGTTATTACTTGTTCACCTATCTGTATAGATAAACAGGCGGAAATATACGTTACACTAAAATCTTATAACTTACACCATATCACAACACAATACCAAAGCCCACTGGTCTATTGTACCGCACGGCAGGCAGGGGTTATTGAAAACCTAGAATAAATATTCATCTCTGAATACTTTTCTACTAGCAAGCTGAAATGTGAGCCTATGTGACTAGGCTGCTGGATTGTATGGTTTATAAAAGGAAGGAATATCTATGCAATAAGAGAAAATCTTAATATTATATTTTGATTGTAAGGTGTAGTGCACAGATGGAAAAGTGGATAAGAGCATAGGATGAACGTAATAACTTAGTTGTTACGCAAATATTCTTACTGCCTTACTAGTCCTTACTAATATTATAAACTCGAAAGTTTTTACATTGTGTATGGATGTTTGTTACTCTTTAAAGCAATAATTACGGGAAAGATTTTGATAAAACTTAAAAGTAACATAGCTTAAACATTAGAATAACACATCGGCTACGTTGGGATACTTATACTACAGAATATCGAGTTTAAATTTTGGTAGAACCTAAATCAAGTTTTGGTTGCAAGACGCAGACTTACCCTTTTCATTCTCCTAACCTTCTTGAAGTTAATATAGAACATTACTAACATTCCATGCCTCGATAAGCACATAAAACAGTTAGTCCCAGTTGTCATTCGAAGATGATTCACAGTCGTTACGTAATCAGGAGCCAGAAAGTCTACCAACCAGTCTAACCAAGTGGTCAATCATCAAAAGGTTTATAACTGGGTTGTAGAGGTCTGATAAGCCAGTTGCTCCATATTTTATAAAAAAGGTACTTACCTGAATCTGGTAAGATTTGAACCGACCCTAGCATAGTTGGAAAGGAGACCTTTTCCATTACCAAAACAAATCAGTATTGCCATAACAAAAATACATAGTTTATATTTGTTTACGCTAACTCTATCCTGCGTTCCTTTGAAAAGATTATTTGGTATAAAAAGCAAATGGGGACCTTATCTAAACATTGTCATGTTTGAATAGGAAGTACGTGGATCGTTCACAATTGAATGTTGCCATGCTTTCCCCAAATTGGATGGATACTTTCATGTTTCGTACGATGTTGCCAGTGATATTTATGCTAATAATGTTTTGGAGACGATTTCTATACGGTATGTTATTGAATGAAATGTGTAAAGGTTTGGTGGAATTTGTGGGAATGTTATTTTACTTTGTAGTCGTGGGAGGTATTTTAAATTAGCATTTTGAAAATTTGGCAGTGTACCTAATATGTCTGACTGAATAGTAATTTGTAATTTCGGAAAAAGAAACAACTTTAGCAGTGATTTTTAATCACAAGAAGAAGACACTTAAGGTTTCTTATAGTTATGACCTTTTTTTAGTTATCTAATTATTCTGTTCTGGGCAAATGGTTGGCTTTTTTACATCTCTCTTGATGTCTTCCCATTGTTTGTTTATTATGTCAATCACTTCAGTCTGCTATTACAATCGTGTCTCAATGATCGATTTTTGACGTGTAACGTCAAACTTTTGACACATTTTCCATACAAAAGCTGTCAAAGTTGTCAAATATTCGGCCAATGACTGATCATGATAGCAGACTAGGGCCCCAGTTCTCTGACGGATATGTCGTTCGTATACGGTCCCTAGGGCCGAGTTCAAGCATAGCTCTTTTCAAAGCTTGCTTAGTAACTTTAATCTGATGGAACATCATGTATTTCATTAAAACTACGTTATTTTAACAAATACAATATATTACAGTAAAACTAGAATTAATTCCTTAACTACGAACAACTTTTCTTCGTTTTCCGCCGTTGAGGCAGCACATATTTCCCTCTTTCCAACCACGGACTCATACTAATATTAGTATTATCGATAGCATCCAACAAAGTCTTTACAGATATATACACTAAAATAATAAATAATGCTATAATCAGTCTATCAATCATTTCGACATATCTTTCTACATACGATGCAAAGTTATACAAAGTCGTTAAATTGTTCTTTTTTAATACTTCGCAGGGTGATTCTAAAGCCGCGTAAGGGATAGACAGACAGATTAACGCGCCAATTAGAGATAGCAATGTCGAAACACATAAATCCATAGTGCGGTTAGCTTGTAGTTTAGTTCGGTAAAGCTCTTTAGGTTTCTTGTGGAGAAGAATCTGTCGTCTCTCGTCATCTTCAAAGAGTTGGTCGAGCTTGAAGTACTCGATTAATCTGGGAATTAAAGAAAATGGGTTTTAGACAATATTGGAATTGTGTTTTCAATTGGCCCGCCAATGCTGGAATCAACAGTCCATTTAAGTGACCACTAGAATAAGTCGAGGCAATAAAGCTTGACAACTTCGATATAAACAATTTGTTGTCTTAGAAATCCCCAATATTTGTTGAATCAATTATGAAGATTCAATAGCTCATCATAAGACTTCTCCCGTCCTGGGTGCGGCGGGAGGGCGTGTCAGACTTTTACTGACTAAAACCCACTCATGTTCTTTCGGTTGCCCTTTATGTTCCGGGGTTACGGTAACTATTATAAACTCTCCGCAACAAGATTCAATGGTTGTTGATGATGTTTGATATATATCTTTGATTTTATCTTTTTACCTTTTGATAGTTTCACAAAGTAATCTAAATACATAAGAGAGGATTGGGAATCAACTAAGAATCAGGATAGGTGAAGAAATAAAAGAGCATGTACTTACTTCTGCAGCCCTAATCGATAGAAAATCATCTTGAACTGTCACAAATATTCACCGTCACAATCACTCAATGCAGAAACAATCTCGTTCTTTGATAGAAATATTTAAATTGACTTAGTGATTAATACTAAAGGTTCAAATAAAGATAACACTGTTCACACGAATGTTGCACAAATACTAACATTTGTATCAGACAATGTTCTAACGATAGATGAGTAATTAGAAGGTGATCAAGAAACGATGTCATTTGCTATTAAGAATTTACATCGTTTGGTAATGAATGAATTAGGACAAGTGTGTTATGAATCAAGAGCTAAGGTACTATGTCAATTAAGAGTTACTTAAATTTATATTAATGGTACAAAGTCGCTCCCCGCTGCACGCTGTTTAAAACTCAGGGACAATTACTTAAAAATATACACGAAACAGGATTACATTCATAAGTAGCCTAAACTTTCTAACGTTCAGTAATTTTAGTGAAACGTACTTATAAACCAAAAGGTCATTCGTATTTACTACAATTTACTCGACTTCGACAGTATGAAATAATGACTTTTTATTGAGGATGGGGAATCATCAAATGACTTCTCCCTCCTTGGCGGGAAGGGAGTGTCAGACTGACTTTAACTAACCTCCATTCGTTGTTCCTTCCATTGCCCTTTATGTTGCAGGGCTGCGGTAACTATTAGAACTAGTCCGCAACCCCGGCAGGGATTGGTCCTAGAGGGTCCCGTGTCACGTCACGTGCTGACTGCTCTTTGAAGCCTGCGTGGAACAAAACGCGTCGTCGACACGGGCCGATGCATGTGTCATGATCGTGAACGGGCGCCATCGGTTGTGACCGGTCAACTCCCAGCTGCCTAAGCTTATTCAAATTTCTTTTGAATTGTTTCAACGATTTTGTATTTTTATCCTAGACGTCTTTTAATGTTCATGACTTGTTCTCACATTGTACAATCGACAAAATGGAATCATGACCCACCATAAGCTTATTTTCCTACAGACATTCAAATAAAATTAGGTCGACAGTCGCGTAAACATGTATTAAAAATGTCACACGTATAGTCTTATTATTTTGACAGATTCAAATTTGTCGTCGAAATGGGTCATGATTCAATTTTGTCGATAGCACCTAGATTTAAATGAATAATGTAACCAAATAATATTGTATTGAAACTGATTTTAAAAGATTGTTCATGGAGTTCCTTGCTCGTTCTTCTCCTTAGAAACCTTCTGTTTGGAACGAGCAACTAGCTTCACCTTTTTGACACTGACTTCTTGACAATTCAAAAGTAACTGTAACTGGTTTAATTGAATAAATGAGTTTTGAGTTTCAGTTTTAGTTTTGGGCCTAGACCTGGTCGGACGGTGAGCTACCCATCGCTCGCGGTCCGCAGGTCTGCGCCTACGGTAGCCGGTAGTTGTCTTGCGATTCAATGATGGCGGTCGTGGGATTCGTTGAAAGATAAATGAGTATGATGATCTCCAAAAAGACTTTCTCGATGGTGTTTTCGACAAGGATAAGGCTAAGACATGTGGTTCTAATAAACAAGACTACCAATGTTGGCAAGATAATGATTTTATTGGAGTAAAATCAGACAAACTGACTGACACAGACGAAACGATTTAATAGCGCAATCCTGGGCTTGCAGAAATATAATGTGACGTGTGTATAAAGCTTTCTTTTGCTGGTGGCTACCATTTGGGTTTAGATGAAAAAAAAAACACTTTTTAAATTTTATTTAAATACATATTTCAAATGTGAAAATTGTTATCAAAGCTTTTTTTGCAAATATTTATAAACCTTAGTCATTTGACTAATGATTTAAAAATATGTCATAAGATAGCCGTACAGCAAGTTAGAAGATCATTTGCAAAGAAAGATCACTATTATATTGTTAGAAGAATACAAAGGAATCAATTTCTCGGAATACCAGTCACCATATAATCTTTTAAAATGTTGGTTTCTTGGTTAGCTTTGATTTTGAAGAATCCATTGTCACCCCAGTGTGTTCCCCAGCTGTTAACAGCTAACCAATAATTAACCCCATCTTCGACACCGTAGCCAATAACACGTACACTCTGTTGCCCTAAATAATGTCCATACGTATGTACATAAACTCCTGTTCTATAATCTTCAAAGTCTTCATAAACATCAAATGTAGCCAACATAGGACCATTAAGTTGTAACTCTGTTTTTATTCCAAAGTGTCCAATCACTCTGTAAACAATTTCAGCAAAATGTTTGTCGTGCTCATAAAGTACTTCATCATTGATACATTGAGTAACGCATTTCCCTTTTTTAAGCTCTTCTACATTATACGGTTGACATTCTTGAGTAACAAGACCTTTTTTAAACCAAAACATGAAAGCGTCAGATGGACTACCCCCAAGGCAAACATGGTCTTGCAAACATTGGAAATCTTGTACAGAAAGTCGAACATGTAGATTTTTTCGAATGCATGTTCTGTCTGACGCTGACATGGCTGTTGCGAAGAGCCAGCTTGAGCGACATGCAGTGGTTTGATCAGAGACTTCTTTTATAGTCTCACATTGGGGCCAAGCATCTCTGGCGTCAAAGTTTTCTGGCAGGTCAACTTCAAGGTCATGAGTTTTCACTGGTAACTTTTCCAATTCCTTATCAAAGTGCTCGTGAGAGAGAAACATTTCGTGGCGCTTCTTGTAGTTAGTTATCTTCCAAGAATAGTTCTGGGCGTTGAAATATTCGATGAAGGATGACTTCGGCATCGACAGGAATTTAGCGTGTACCTCTGGGTTGAAGTCCCCTGTCACCAATCCCACCAGAGCCACAAGTACCACTAAATATAACACCATGCTTGTCACATACAACTATTAATTGCGTTCTTCCACATTTGACAGTATTTATACGATATGTGTTATGTGAAACACGGCAGCAATTTAAAAGAAAGCAATTAAATAATATTATCGGAAATTTAATAGTGGGACTAAAACAGTTGCGAATTTGAATAAAGAGCGATGAAGATAACAGGTGATATGAAAGAGTCTTATGTCAGTGATAATAAGACAGTTGATCGGACAAAATGGAAAAGGAATGTGGTGTTTGGGGCTTAAAGTAAAATGCATCAAGAACAGAAAGATAAAAATGAGTCAAGAATATTACATTCCAAAGATGAATTGCTCACTCGGTACACCGATTTTGATACTTTGTGGTCCTACTTAGTCTGTTCATTATTACTACTACTCTTCTTGTCCTACAAACTGAGATTCAAACCATCGAATCTTACTTGGATACATTTAAGACCGGATCGTGTTTAAGACACACTAGCTGATTCTGGTGACTTCGCTTGCATGCTTGCCTAAAAGTGAAGTTAGTAACAAATTTTATCCTATGGCACTTAAAAGTGACAGACCATTAAAATCAGAGACTCATACAAACATGCAAACAATTTAACCTGTTCATAATATTAGTTTAAAGATATGACATGAAGCTACAGCAGGTATAAACGGTATAGCTCGTGATAATAATATCAAAACCATTCACGTGGTACCATTAAAATTTTGAGCCGTTAACCGTAAACCTTTACCGGCAATAACATGCCTCAGTTAGGATATAGTTTTATGAGCTATAACTGTTTAACACGCTGTTCTAGCTCCTATACGTCGTTACGACGTATGAATAAAAATTAACGTTTTTGGTGACATAAAGCTTTTTGTGTGTAATGTGTCTTAATATCTCGCTGACTGTGGCGTTTAGAAAATTGTTTTTTTCACATCTTTGAGAATTATCAGACCTGAGTATGTGATATTAATTTCATTTGCTTGATATCTCGACGCGATTTCGATCGATTCAAGAAAAAGGGTCTTGACAGACGGACAGACGGACGGATAACAAAGTGATCCTATAAGGTTTCCGTTTTTACCCTTGGAGTAAAATATTTCAAAATGAATAGGTACATACAAACACAACGCTAAAGGCGTGCTGATTCTGCTCCATAGCATAATCCCCAGTGAAGACCAAACCAAATTGGCTTCCATTTCGATTTGAGTTTAATTTAGTTTTTACATACATTTTTTTTTTGGGGAGTGGGAAATACATTATATATTCAATTGGTTAGTAAAACAAAATTTAAATATATTTTAGTAACACTTCAACTACATTGCATTAAGTTTTTGTGCACTTGTGACAGTTGTACGCGGAAGCGACGGAACACCACGTTCTGTAACTTCGTCCAAAACTGTCATCCAACACCGACAGTAAAAATCTTGGTCTGCGCAACACAAACGCCTTAAACCAAGCGATATAAACATTTGCGCGTCTATAAACAAGCCATGTTTTAATTTGCCCTAAGAACTACTTTAATCGTTCAGATAGATTTATTTTACAAATAAACATTCCCTATTTTTTTTTAATGAAATGAATCTGCGTTCAACAATTTCGAAAATGTGTCATATTCAATAATTAAACTGGAATAAAATAGAAAAACAACGTCCTTTACTTTATTGACATCAATCGATTTTATTATTTAGAATGATGAAATCTTAATTAGTCAGTTAGTCCTAGTCTTCTTTTAATTAATTTAATTTACCATGTTTGTAACACGCATTGTTGTGTAATAGCAAAAGTACCAGACCATAAGTGCCTGACGCTTTCAATTGAACCTTGAATGACATTATGATACTGATAACATGTCGGTTTGCTTCAGCCTTGCTAATATTTAAAATAGTTATAATTATGCCTTATACGTAGCTTTAAATACAACGTATACGACAACAAATGATTGAAGACTTTTTTATTACTTACATTAATTGTTAAACAGGAATGCTACAAAAGCCTGGAAGCAAAAAATACACTATGAGAAATTCCAAATAATAAAAATACCAGTACATTCTGTGTCAAGAATGACCATAAATATTTCTTAACTCTACGCATTTTTCTTTGATAACAACAATAATATTCAAAGCATTGATAACTTTTTTTATGTTGCGATGCTCTAGTATCGTATAAATACTGACAACCGTTGACGAACACCACTAACAGTTAGAAGTGACAACAATGATGTTACAATCAGCGATACTTGTGGCGCTCGTGGGATTTGTGACAGCTGACTTCGACCCAAAATTGCACGCTAAATCCCTAACAATGTCAAAGTCATCCTTCATCGAATATTTCAACGCTCAGAACTATTCTTGGAAAATGGCTGATTACGGGAACCTTCAAGAAAAGTATTTTCCTTGTTCACATATAAATAAGAAGTCTTTAGAAAAGTTACCGTACCGAATTCACAGTCTTGGAGCTATAGATCTGCCACTTTTCTTTGACGCCAGAATTAATTGGCCTAAATGTGAGTCTATAAAAGATATCTACGATCAAGGTACTTGCGGATCATGTTGGACCTTTGGGACTGCCATGACAGCGTCAGATAGAACGTGTATCCACAAAAACATACAAGTACGACTGTCAGAACAAGATTTCCAATGTTCGCAAGAAGATGTTTGCGGTGGAGGCGACCCAGTAGCCGCATTTGAATATTGGAGAACTAACGGTCTTGTCACTCGCGAATGTAAACCTTATGACACAGTAAGCCTGTATAAAAATGAGTGCGAAAAAAAGTGTGTGGATTCTAAGATTGATTACACAAAAGACAAACATTATGCTGAAGTGACGTACCGAGTCTCCAATGAAAGTGATCAAATCAAATTAGAGTTGATCTTAAACGGTCCAATCCAGGCTGCTTATACTGTTTTCGAGGATTTTCATGAATATGCAGGAGGAGTTTATGTACATAAACATGGTATTGTAACAGGGAGACATAGTGTGCGAATTATTGGCTATGGAGTCGAAAATGGATTAGATTACTGGTTAGTAGCTAACAGCTGGGGGGAAAACTGGGGGGAGAATGGATTCTTTAAAATCAAGAGTTACCAAGGTGAAATTGATTTTGAAACACTTTTGGTAACGGGTTTGCCAAAGTAATGATATCCTTTATTCTCCTTTGTTCGCTTTAGGTTTGCCTTATTCAGATAGTGGTATTAAAGTTACGTTTGTATAATATTTTATCATGCAATTTTGTTTAATTCACTTTCTTTTTGTTTTTTTTTTTATAAAATTTTCTTCTTTGCCTGCAATACCCAATGTTATTATAATATACGTATACATGTACCTATGATATGCTCATATGCGTACACATAATATAAGTGTAAAAATTAGCTAAAGGTTTAGTACTACGTTAAACCAATGTTAATGTATTAAATAAATAAATCTGTGTGGTTATTATTAAATATCAGTTTTTTTATCGGACCAATAGTTTAAGATATTACCTCCCACAAACAAAAACAAATTATTTACTACTCTTTTTAATAATCAGTAGTTTCGTAGTAGTCTTTTTGATAAGTGTATATAATGTGTAAATATTATAGGTATATCTAAGAAGCATTCGTAGATCTTTGATTAATCGTTACGAGTCATCTAAAGCGTCTGATAATCAGTTTAGTTAAGGGCGAGATTTCACCAAAGCGAAGAGGAGAGGAGATGTGTCGTAATTAACCAATAGAATATGGTATTGTGCTGAAGCTAAACGCTGTGCTGTCAAAATGACACAAGCTGATTGGTTGAACGACACATCTCTCCTCTCCGCTTTGATGGGGTCCGGCCCTAAGAGTCAACAACAGGCTTGGGTAAGAGATTACCTAAGAAGCCACCATCAATATGCTAAGAAAAGGAATAACAAAACTTCATACCTTAAATCAACTTCAATAAGAGACTCAAATCGAAGTTCACATTTCATTTCAAAACTTTATAAGCAAAGAAACAGTAGACACATATTCCTCGTCATATATCGGGAAAGTTGTCGAACGGAGTTAGCGAAAGGCGACGAAATGCATATGAACCATAAATCATGCATTTTGCATTCACTCCGTGACTCCATCGGATTGTACCTGCGATTTTAGAGACAGATTTTAACTCTGAACTAACCAGGAGTCATATCTGAAGTAAAATTTTCGGAGGTGGTACTTTCATGACTACTTCCTAGTGTTGATTAATAATACTGCTCATACATCATTAATTTGAGGTCTCAATATATATTACAAAGTGTATAGTTAAGGTCGATATTTTTTTTAAGGCTAGCCGCACACACACAATAATATTGTCAATACAAGATTGTCAATAATCTAGATTCTATATAACCAATACCGCAATACAGGCCGCACACACACAATATTATTAACAATACGTACTTTATTGTCAATATTATTGTGTGTGTGCGGCTAGCCTTAGATTTCATGTTAATTAGGTAACATATGACAGCGAATGCTGAATCTGGTGGCGTACACTACGTAAATCTTTAAGGAAGTTTGACTTTGAAGGTTATGTGACAACAATGTATTGCAGTATTGTCCTCTTCAAATATATTAATTAGCTTCTTCCTTCTAATCACAACATAGTATAAAATAAAATCTCTTTTCACTGTCTCTGTCCGTTTCTATGTACGTTTAGATTTTTAAAACTCCGTAATGGATTTTGACGTGTAGTTTTGAATTACACGTCAAAAATACACGCATATAAAGAAAAGTCGAGATTTACAAAGATATCTATCTATATATATATATAAATATCTTGGGACAACTCACACACGCCCATCTGATCTCAAGCTAAACAGAGCTTGTGTTATGATAATCAGAATACTGTTATACAGGGTGTCCCAGGGCTATGCCACATGGAGAAAAAGGACCTTAAATATTGTAGATAGAAGATTTTACTCAAAGAAGACATTAATTGAATTGTAAAAACAATTTTAACTGTACTCATAGATATTTAAATAAATAAATAATTGAACCTGTTACTCATAAAAAATTCTGAGCACTTGATAATAGACTAATTTTGTATTACAAAATGTTAAAATTCACGGTCTGCCTTTTATTTGTGACACTATGTTATTTAGCAAAAAATAATCCTTATGATAAAACTTTTCGATTGGTATGATAAAACTACAGGTTATTTTTTCTCGTGAAATAAGTTCGATTCCCGGCCCAACCATTTAATTATTAAAATATCTATGAATGCAGTTTAAATAGTTTTTAAAATTCATATAATGTCTTCATTCAGTAAAATGTTCTATCTACAATATTTAAGGCATTTTCCCTCCATGTGGCATAGGCGTGGGACACCCTGTATATGCGTATACAGGGTTATTGGTAAAACACCAACATCCTCTCAGGACTATGTTACTAACATTATAATCGACAACTTTTGTTCTACGACATTTTAAAAATTATCATATTTTAGTTCATTACATTTTCATACAAAATTAAAAATATTTAAATTGAACACTCTAAATGTGACGAAGTCTGCGTAGCATACGAGGACAGTGCGCGGCAAGCGTAGGTATGTTGTTACGGCACAATACAGAGTTGAAATGTGTTAGATAGGACAACGAAATCTTGAAGATTTGTTTTTGGTAAATGTATAACATTTTGTAAAAAATCATAGAACAAAAGTTGTTGTTTATGATGATAGTAACATAGTCCTGAGAGGATGTCGGTGTTTTACCAATAACCCTGTATAATTTTAAAATACACACAATCATATTATAGATAAATTACACCTGCACGTAGAACAAACAACCACGCTCATCACACAAAGTTTGCCCTGGGTGGGAATCAAACCAGGATCACTAACCACAAGACCAACAGGCCCGTCAAAATTACAAATACGTCACCTCCAAACCAATTCCAACATCAACAAAATAAGGAAATGCAAAAGTCGGATACGGTAACTCGCGAACTTGCGACATTAATATACTTGCGACTATCCAGTGCCGTGGAACCAGAACTCATAGGATTTAATATTGTTTATGACGCGTCTGTTTTACGCGCTTGTTTATATCAAACTTTCTGAAAGCATTATACCAGAGTTCCTTTAGAATTTAATGCAAATACTTGGTTTGCGTATTTTTCTTTGAACTATTTTAGTTATGGGACTCCGGGGGAGTTCTTGGCATATTTTTAATTCAAAACTTTAAGCGATGAATGGTTAACCCATGGGTATAAAAAATGCCTATTTGTTCAGATAATGCCTATTTTAATTTCCAGTTGCTTAATAGGCTCAGCCAAAGTAGTCAAGGGTACAGCCCCGTAAGAAAGATTATTTTTTTTTCTGTTCCAGAGTGTTCAAGTGACAGCGTTAGACACGTTGTCTAGCGCCGCCGTCTCTTTCCCACTGAAAGTAATATCGAAGTAATACTGCTATAAGGGCTTGTGGTAGGCCCATCAACGTTTACATAAGTAAGATTGTTGGTTTCAGATTTATGTAATATAAAATATGTCTAAATAATCATTTTTACCGACTTCACAAAAAGGAGGAGGTACTATGTTCGGCTGTTTGTATGTTTTTTTTTTTTTTTTGTATGTTTGTTCATCGATTACTCCGTCAATTGTCAACGGATTTTGATGGTTCTTTTTTTGTTTGATAAGTCATGATTCAGGGGTGGTCCCATATAAATTTTGTGGCGATCGGTTCAGTACTTCTCGAAAAATTTACCAAGAACAAAAAAAAATTGACGAAATTTTCATAGACGATGTGTGCTTTGTCTTCAAGTTTCTATTTTCGTTTTATAAGATTGTTAGTAGTTTTATTTTGAAAATAAATTACTTTGAAAGATACTATACACAGTCAAACATTGGGAGTCGACACTAAAAAGTAATAAATAAAAAACTTAAAAAAAAAAAAAAATAACCGCCTTCAAAAACTAAAAACCCAATAATAACCAAAATTTCGGAGGTCGGTGGTTTCTCTTCTGCCATTCAATTTGTGTTGCCACCGACTTCCGAAATTTTGGTTATTATTGGGTTTTTAGTTTTTGAAGGCGGTTATTTTTTTTTTTGAAAAAAGTTTTTTTACAACCTAATGCAAAAGAGTGTACCGGTTAAACGAAGGCTATAATATCCTGAGAAACAATATAGCTTTTAAATCAAAACAGTCGTATTAGGTGTACGACAGACACCCTGAGGCAAAAACATCGGACAAACGACACGAAAATAAAAAATGGTAGTCGAATCAATTATAAATGTAGCCTTCGGACACAAAGACAAACATTTGTTTTAGATCAGGTTTACGCGTGGCTTCGTTTTGGGGACTAATCGTAGGTTGAAAAAGGGTTAAATATTTAAGGTACGTTTTTGTGTTTTTGAAGGTTAATCGGAGTGTGTGATACGCTAATAATATCAAACCTGTATTTTTGAAAATTTGGAATTATTTTTAAGAGAAGCAGGCAAAGTTGACGTACTATCCACCATTATCTTCATATGAATATATTTATTTATTTTGGTTCATATTACAGTAGAATATATATAATTAAAAGGACATTGCTACGCATCCGTACATTGTTGGCCTAAGAACCGACAGGGAGGTGTTTTAACATTTTGAGTTCTAAATGATATATATAATATTCGATTGAAACTAAATTAAAACTACGGACACTTGAGACTTCTAAAAGCCATCACAATACTTTCGGATTTTGAGGTTATAATTATGCCATTACAAACATACATCATAGATTAAAACAACATGTTTTGCTTCACAAAATGACTAAAAACCCAATAATAACCAAAATTTCGGAAGTCGGTGGCAACCGACTTCCGAAATTTTGGTTATTATTGGGTTTTTAGTTTTTGAAGGCGGTTATTTTTTTTTTTGAAAAAAGTTTTTTTACAACCTAATGCAAAAGAGTGTACCGGTTAAACGAAGGCTATAATATCCTGAGAAACAATATAGCTTTTAAATCAAAACAGTCGTATTAGGTGTACGACAGACACCCTGAGGCAAAAACATCGGACAAACGACACGAAAATAAAAAATGGTAGTCGAATCAATTATAAATGTAGCCTTCGGACACAAAGACAAACATTTGTTTTAGATCAGGTTTACGCGTGGCTTCGTTTTGGGGACTAATCGTAGGTTGAAAAAGGGTTAAATATTTAAGGTACGTTTTTGTGTTTTTGAAGGTTAATCGGAGTGTGTGATACGCTAATAATATCAAACCTGTATTTTTGAAAATTTGGAATTATTTTTAAGAGAAGCAGGCAAAGTTGACGTACTATCCACCATTATCTTCATATGAATATATTTATTTATTTTGGTTCATATTACAGTAGAATATATATAATTAAAAGGACATTGCTACGCATCCGTACATTGTTGGCCTAAGAACCGACAGGGAGGTGTTTTAACATTTTGAGTTCTAAATGATATATATAATATTCGATTGAAACTAAATTAAAACTACGGACACTTGAGACTTCTAAAAGCCATCACAATACTTTCGGATTTTGAGGTTATAATTATGCCATTACAAACATACATCATAGATTAAAACAACATGTTTTGCTTCACAAAATGTTTATTTAATAACAACATCATGTCACATCCCAGGTATCATATTTATGTTCGACCAATATAATTGCAGTGGCAGAAGTCTTTCCAAGACAATGTTTATTATATTCACATGGTATCAGTCTATCCTCAATGCAATTACTTGATGAGAGCGTGCACGATGTGGTGGCAATGTAACGCAGAGCACATTCTTCACCAAAGTGACTTACATTTGGTGTTCTACCTATATTCTTGGCTTCCTACAAAGAAGATCATGTGTATGAACCTGAAAAAAGATTAGAATTACTAAACAGCCACCACAAACCATCGCTACCTTTAGTATTTTATATGTGCTGCAAGAGCCTCTAATATATAATATATATCGTTTTAACCAGAAAATACTTTTATTTAAAACAACACAAGATATGACATTATTTTTTACTTTGTTTAATTGTCACCATGGATACGACACTACCTATCATCTTTAACATAAATTTCTTGATGGTCCCACACTAAGCTGGAGTGATGCAGGGTGATTTGAGAAATAAGTTTACGAATCGTCAGCATTTCTCAAGACTCGAGAAAAAGAGAGGTTTAACTAACCAATCGAGAAGCAGTCCACTGTTGTATACAATAAAGAATTTGCTCACCTTCTAGTAACATGGAGTCAGAAGCTGATCCGCAGTTTACACAAAATATAGAATCATTTTGGGATTCCATGTTAAATCCGCAAAGTCCGTTTAACCTCTTGACACCCACCGACATGCCAGGTCGTTCTTAGTAGGTCCGTAAATCAGTCAATCACAGCTAGGGGTCGATATTTCAAGATTATATATCATATATTCCAAGTTGTTACTTAAAATCGGAAAGGAATCATATTCAAATTCAAACGAGCACAAACAACAGGATTACCCAGAACCTGGTCAAATCAAGTCAAATGTTGGCATCTGTCAATTCAATTGACGGAAGACAATAGACTAATATGTTAATCTTTTTTTTAATAAATGGCTTGCTCATTTCACACAGCACTTTCTGTCGCTTTAATATATTCGTATTAAAACCTTATTCATAGATCAAGCACTGAGAATATTAAGTTTTTTAATTTCGCTATACATACTTATTGTAATACTAGGCTGCATGAGCTACGACACCTTAGTCTACTACTAACTTTAAAAAAAAATTAAACAAAAATATCAGACACCGGAGATTGAAACTAAATTGAGTTACTTTTTATAATGTTTTCGAAATTAGCACCTGTCCATTATATTGTAATAGTCGTAATGCACTTTATAAAAAAAATTAGTAATTACTGTAAAGGTTTCATGCCAGCCAATTCGTAGGCCATTTTGAGCAATCTCTTTTAAATACCTACTTGTAATGACATTAATCCTTCGAACACACGTGATTTGAACACAATAGAAACACAATAGCAGCCCGACAGCCGGCTGTCGGTTGGTTGTCAAAAGGTCAAAATTGTATCCATTAATAACATTTGTTTGTATCTACCGTATTGTCTCAACTGTTAGAGCTTGAAGTTTAAATAAATCTGTTGCAGGGCTATATAATTTATTCAGCAAATAATTGTCATGAATTTCCTCAAAATAATTCTATAACTCAACTGATATTGGTGCCGATTCCCTTGGTCACAAACTAGACTAATTTTAAGTTAAATGCATCTTTCTCTTTTCATTTCTTAATGAAAAGGACAGAAGATACAATTTAGGATAATCCTGTCAAATTAGACAGCGCCGGAAGAAAATTGACGTTTATTTAGACGCCATGTTTTTAAAACGCGTCTAAATTATCTATAGAGTGTCTAAATTTGACAGGACTTAACTAATATTTTATCTTCTGTCCTTTTCTTAATTAAATGGAAAGAGAAAGATGCACTTAACTTAAATTTACGTTAGTTTGTGAACAAGAGAATCGGCACCATTGTCCCGCAACCTTATGCTTTAAAAGCGAGCGACGTAACTACTGACAGAGCCATCACAAACGTTACTTAAAATAGCGCTTTTTCTGCTCTCCTAAATTCTTTTTCATTTTGTAAGCTAAGCGCAATTACACACGTCGATCAGATAATTCATTATTATCAACAGAAACAAATGAATCACTCTGTCCCAATTCGATTTGTGTACATCTTTCTTCTGCTAATGTTTTATTCAGTCGCCGACGGTAAATAAGTTTCGTTTCGGACAAAACATTCCCATGTGACATAGATACAAAAATTTCACCAACTTTTCTTTGACTACCCTCAAAATCAATTTTCTGCTATATGTCTATAACTTTAGGGTTGGTTTCGGCAGAATAAAGATCTTGGTCCAGCAATTCTTTGTGGGGGAAACGGGCTATCCGTCAAAGTCGGTTTTATTTATCGTTTTAGTTGAATTTTATCGAACTAATAGCCCCTGAGATAAATTTACGATTGGTAACGGAACTGTACGGTGAAAAGGGTTGGATGTTTCTTATGTATGTATTGAAGCACTTAGAGATGTATCGATGTATTACATACTCGTTTATCTTGTAGGGTTATTTTTCTTTGTGGTTCTGGAAAAATGTTAAGTTTTAAGTCAAAGCATTTATATTTACAAACAGTATTATATAGAAGGTGAAAGGTTAGAAATTAATAAAGACGACTACGTGTAATATTATTTATTATCATTGAAAGACAGTTCACACACACACAATAAAAATAACCACACAATGTGGTTATTTTTAGTAGTTTAATAAAAAATGCCTGCCTAATTATTGAATACTTTGCTAATAGTATTTATTGCCTTTAAAATAGGTCCGATTATAAGTATCAAGTTAACATTTAAAGTTAACAATCGTTTTAAAAAAAAGATACAATTTAATACTTCTGTTACCTAGAGCAACTGAAGCGCAGGACATCTACCACGAACGGTCAGTACACATCAAATAAATGTCCACTTCAGAACATTTTTCATTGGTGCAGACAACGATAGAGATTTATGTTTTCTTGAGTACGAAGAGAAATAAATAAAACAATATTATACTTAGGGCCGATTTTTCAATAGCCAGATAACTTTTATCTGAAGGATATGTTTGACGTTTTGACAGCTTTTGTATAGAAAATATGTCAAACCGCCATATTTATTCATCTGATAGAAGCTAACTGACGATTGAAAAATCAGCCCTTACTGGATGAAAATATACATTGTATGTACCTACTATTTTCATCCAGTAAGTATAAATACTTGTTTTCTCATAGAACATAAACAGCTAAAGTACTTTTAGAAGTCTCCACTCCGATTTAAATGAATCACCCTCGACTTAAAAATACTTCATAGTTTGCTGGGTAAACATTTTACACAAAAAAGTTGTAGAGAACGTAGCAAAAAATAATTTAGATACAGCGTAATCTTAAAAAATAACACCAAGAAATAATAGAAACGTGGTACCACATTGTAAAATACAAACCCTTCAAAAAACATCAGAAAATATTAGCCAAAAAGAAACCAAAACCTAAAAGCAGACAGTAAGAGCATCCTGCTATCATCTCCAAGATTGCTTAATGCACATTCCTATTCTAAAACGTGGTGAGTCCTTGATAAATACTAGGACATTTCACAGTCTACCGGTCGTGGTGGTACACAGAGGCGCACACTAGGCGACACATGACAGCGATAGTTCGGCAACTAGACGGGACAGGCTACGGCCGACAATTTTCTTATTTTATTCAAAGCTTATATTATACTTAGTGTAATTTATACATAGTATGATAGTTATTTCTTTTGTAATGTGACCTACATTCTAAATGAACGATTTTATTATTATTATCATATTATACAAATCGTTTATTTACCAATACGCTGTTACATGTATAGATATTTTTAATCTGTTATATTATGTTATTATTAATCAGGGCGTTAGTGTCGCGGAGACCCAACAATAAGCTAAGGATGTCGAGCGCATGTACTATTTGGTGCCTCGTCTAGTCGCCCTATGAGAGCGCACGCACGACACCTTTCGCTCTACACACGTGCGACAGCGCGACAAAATGGTCGTCTCTCTTGTTATAATACTCTAATGGTTGGCGGTGTTAACTAATGGTTACTTCCTGCGAGGTCTGTGTAATGACTGATCGCCGAAACATGTGATAGCTTCGCGTCAAGGCGCGGCGACAAGGAGCAAGAATTTTTAGAAGTTTATTGATTTAAAAAAAGCATTCGACACAGTATGTCACCGCAAACTTCTCCAAAAATTAAACAACATAGGGGTCGTAGATACAGCCTTAGAAATGTTTACATCTTATTTACAAAATAGAAAACAAGTAGTCAAAATAGATAAATTTACAAGTTCTACTAAAAATGTACCATACGGCTGTCCTCAAGGCTCAATTTTAAGTCCGTTACTCTTCTTAATCTATATAAATAATATAAACAAAATAGGGTTAACCGGCCACCTAACTTTATACGCGGACGACACATGCCTCTTTTATTTTGATAAATCCATTCATAACTGTATAACCAATGCGCAAAAAGATCTTGACGCACTCAGTGAGTGGCTCAAATACAATCTATTAACAATAAATACCTCGAAAACAACATACATGATTTTTACCGCAAAAAATAAACCATTACCAGATTTCCTGCCACTAACTATAAACAATGACATAATAAAAAGATCAAGTCACGAAAAATATCTCGGTCTGAGGGTAGACGACAAATTAACGTGGAAACGGCACATCGAACATCTAAAAACAAAATTAATGTCATTACTAGCATCACTACGTAAAATCTCAAATTGTATTCCAAGGAAAATACGTACTATAATTTATAACTCATTGGTAAAATCACATCTCGAATACCTTATTGAAATATGGGGATCCGCCGCGAAAACTATCCTGATGCCTTTACAAAGAACCCAAAACAAAATTATAAAAACCTTGTATCATTATCACTACCTTACTCCAACAAAAACAATATTTAAAAAAACTAAATTGTTAAATCTCACACAGCTATACACATACGGTACCTGCCTACTAATAAAAAAAATCATAACAAATAGCATACAATCAAATTTACAATTACACAAAAAAACAATATCGCACAACCTAAGAAATAAAAATAAACTACATCGGAGACAAGCTCGGAGAAACTACGGTAAAAAAACCATATTGTTCGAAGGAGCACAGCTGTTTAACGACCTACCAAATAACATTAAAGATTGTGATAGTATCAATATATTTAAAAGAAAACTGAGAAATCATGTTTGTGCAATGTAATTGGTTATACCGCAGAACAAGGCATATGTACTTAATTATTTGTTTGTATAACTTCACCAACACGCAACGAAGGCAAAAATGTATTTATTTAGATGTAAATTCTTTGTATCTCATTGTAAGTGAACCTACTGTTCTTATGAGAATAAATTCTTTAAACCTAAGAAAAAAAAATGACGCGGCAACAAATCGCACAGTCTGCGATGGCCTTTGCTGTAAAGGACAAATATCCACTTTAACCTGACCGTTCTTTGTACTAAAAATCTACACTGCACGAGACCAGTTTGAGCTGGACAATTCCCATCTTAATATGCCGTCGTGTGTACAAGCTTGCTACCTCAGTATTTCAAATGTGAATGAAATGCAAGCATTGTATTTTAAGGCGAGCCAAATGTGTGCACATCTATTTGCAACAAAGCACTAAATGGGATGCATTTTGTTTAGTAGTGCTGTTTTGTATGTGTCCTTTTGATCAAGCGTTCTGTTGAGTAGGAGTATCTTGTTATATTACGTAACATCATGTTGTACTTGGAAAGTAAATATATATTGCCCAACCACATATAAAAGGAACAGGTTGACGGGCCTGTTGGTCTAGTGGTTAGTGACCCTAACTACTGAGCCGGAGGTCGTGGGTTCGATTCCCACCCAGGACAAACTTTGTGTGATGAGCATGATAGTTTGTTCTGTGTCTGGGTGTAATTTATCTATTTGTATTTATAAATTATAAAAAAGTATGTTTATCAGTGGTCTGGTTACCATAGTTCAAGCTCTGCTTAGTTTGGGATCAGATGACCGTGTGTGAATTGTCCAAGGATATTTATTTATTTATTTAAATCTGAGGACGTCTACTGCCTAAAATTAGTCATATATGTATGTACTTACTCTGCTTTTGCGTTCTTTATTAGTGATCGATGGCTTTTGCCCATAACACGTTGACTATCCTAAACTAACATACTTAAATCAAGTTTAGTGGTCGCAGACACACCATTTGGAATACCAAAGAGTTTGGAATTACTTCCTAGCTACCTTGGACGGGTTTTTTCTCGAAGCGCTCAAACTTCTGTTTCAGATTAGCATATCGTTTTGTGGAGTGACAACTTTATTCACAACAAATAGCTTTGTTTCTAGTCATAAAAAATGGTAACCTCACTCTATTTTAACTTAAAAGTACGTTTTAGTAACTTGGCGAACGAAATAGCGACATTCGATAAGATACATCTTGTATCTTGATCATGAGTGACGATCCACGCGATCCGAATAACATAAACAACGTAACAAAACAATAAAATCTTAGGCGTGAAGCAATAAGAAACACAATATTAATTACTGAAAGCTCACCAACTTACAACTGCAGTCACCCCAACCTTAACACTCCGTAACAGAGTTGATTTTCGCAGTTCTTGAAGCAGATAAGTTTGTAAGTGATCCTATGGGGTAAGGACGGAAGAACGCCTAATATATGGTGTTTTAGGTAATTAAATGTCACATAGATCAGAGATTAATGATGTGTTACGACGTGTGGGGACCTCTTGTGTTTGTCTTTGGTGATTTTGCGAGGAAATGCGAACACAATGGGACTGAAGCTTAGGATGGATGGGCTTTCTGACTTATCAATCGCTGATGTTTTGTTTAATCTTAAATTTGGCTTTTTGTTAAATGTGTATATGTGATTAGGTATGACTAAGTTGTACCCTCTAGACGTATTCAAATGTTAATAATTTTGTGAAGATTAATATCAGATTTTACTTATAATTATCGTGGTGGGTTCGTTTTCGTTGTCGTGGGTTCGATTCCCACCCAGGACAAACTTTGTTCTGTGTCTGGGTGTAATTTATCTATAACATGTATGTATTTATCAAGCTCTGCTTAGTTTGGGACCAGATGGCTGTGTGTAAGTTGTCCCAGGATATTTATTTACTTATTAGTGCATGTGACATTAAATGAAAAATGACTATATAGTATTTCACTGTAATTTTTTTCACATCGGTGTTAAATCGATCACTAAAAATTGAATAAGCTATTTTTTCACAGGTATTCGAATAATGCCACGTGGGGTGTCAAATTAGAGCTTCAGTTTTGTTAAAAAAAAAACTTTACCTTTTCACATAAGAATGGACTCTTTGCATAAGGGTGACGGCCAGCGAGTGAACACGAACTACCCAAAACCGGCGAGGTTTGCGCTTTTTGAGGGGAGCCTACGTTTAGTAGTAGACGGCTAGGTCAATGTGATGATGCGATTTAACATGCTGCACATATGAAACATCTTTCGACAAAAATACTAAAATACATATTTACTACAAAGAAATCTCACATAAATTCGCCAAACCCAAATGAGTCATCTAAGGTCGTGTCCGGTCGACTACAACAAAAAAGATAATTATCAAAATATTACTACAAGATAATAAAATAATAAACCTTTCAGAGCCTCTAATGATGAGAATGACATACCAGTACATTTAGTACTAGTAATAAAACGCATCCAACCAAATGAAAATAATAAAGCCGCACTAATTAGGGATGTTGTGGATATGAAATTTCGGATCTGTATATAGATGCGGATAAAGGAATAACATGATATGGGATTCGGATATGGACAAGGAAATAAAATTATTTCGGACTAGCTTTTGCCCGCGGCTTCGCCAGCGTAGATGTCGAACTTCTATCCACAATTTTAAGCCCTTTAGGAGTTGAATAAAAAAAACCTTTTTAGTGGCTTAGGCTTACTCTTTACAAAAAATAATCCTCCAAGTTTCGTGTCTCTAGTTAGTTATTGTTAAATATCAACAAACGCGTTGACATTAGTCAGTGAGTTTACTCCAGGGCAGCGGTAACTATTAGAATTAATCCGTCACCCCGGCACGTGCTGACTGCTGTTTGAGGCGCGAGTGGAACAAACGGTCCTTATCGGGCGGCGAGCTACCCATCGCTCGCCATTCGCAGTCGCGCCTACGGTGGCTGGTAGTCGTCTTGCGACTTTCGACGTCTACGCCTGGCACACAGTCCCGGGCGTGAGGCTTGACGCTGCGTCATGCGCGCCGCCGCCTCCTTCTCCAGCATGACTGCTTCACAGAAGGAGGCGACGGCTTCCCATTCAGTCACCCCCGCCGATCGCCTCTGGAAGAACACGGTGGTGGCCCACCCAAGCGTGGCATACTACCATCGTATGCTCCACCGTGTGCTCTAGGCGACCATTTTCTCAGATATCCGTTTCTGGTGAGGACCTGTTTCTGGCGATATGACAGAGCGCCAGCCGGGGCGCCTATGTGTCTCAGCGTTATGTTAAATAGCCTATAACCAGGCCAAGAGTAAGGAATACAATCGTACCAAGTTTGGTTAAATCCCTTTAGTAGTTTTTAGCCCATGCTTGCACATACAGACAGACAAAAAATTACTGATTGCATTTTTGGCGCAAGTATCGATCACCAATCATCCTACAATATTAATCCGTACTAATATTATAAATGCGATAGTAACTCTGTCTGTCAGTCTCTTCTTCACGCCTAAACCACTGAACCAATTCGAATGAAATTTGGTACAGATATAGTCTGGGACCCGAGAAAGGACATAATTATGATAGTTTTCGTCCCGGAAATTACCCGGGAACGGGAACTGTTATTCCACGTGGACGAAGTCGCGGGCAAAAGCTAGTTTTAAATTTATATATAATTTTGCTTCACGACCCACTCTCATAAGCATAAGAAACGACACCCCACATACAAATCGAATCAGGGATAGAACCTGCAAGGGGTTAAAGTAAACAATTAATTAATTTACTAAATTAATTGATTACTTATTGTTTTTGACTAAATGACCCAATATTTACCACAAACGCATCGACAACCAAACACTTTTTACAACAGGGATAGAACCTGCACGAAGGAAAGCTGCCTGGGAGAGTCATTATTTTCACAAAAATCTTAACACCACTTTTTAGGAATCGTGACAGACGGTACAGCGCCATCTAGCGAAATTAAACGGAAACTATGGAGAAATGTAAACCGTTGCGCTTTGGGTTTAATATTTTTTGAATGAAATGTCCGATTTGAGTAATTCAAAAAGTAATTAGTAGGTGTTGAAACAGACTTGAAATAAAAAATATTTATTTTGGTAAGGATGTATACAATATTTTATTTTTTGATTGATTTGATTGATTGATGTGATGATGCGATTCTTTAGATTGACATAACTTTTTTAATTATGGACCGATTAATACAAAACAAAGACTAAATGTTAATCCCAGAAAACCGCAACGCATTAGTGAAAACCGCATTCAATTAGGTTAAGCCGTTTCTGAGATTAGCCTGAACAAACGTACAGACAAACAGACATACAGACAAACAGACAAAAATTCTAAAAATCATTGTTTTGGGTTCTATTGCGTATATAAAGTTCCCCTAATAAAGTTTTTCTTATTTATCTTCCATGTACAGACACCGACCTTTTAGAATTTTATTATATGTATAGATTATCCTTTAGCTTCAGATAGTTTGAATTACGGTTATAAAAGTCAAAGTATTGTATTTAGATAAGTGTGTGTGTTTGTTTGTCCGTGTTTCACAGAAAAACGGAGCGACAAATTGACGTGATTTTTGAAGTGGGAATGACTATAGGGAAAATCTGGACCTAAAAAAAAAAATGCCGGCTAGTCTTACAAGAGCTATCCGTATATTTTATATGAAATGCGGTTACGATTTTTTTTTCGAATATTCCACATTTTCGGATACGATTGAAGTCCTCACTACCATCCTTATTACTAATATACTTAAGCACCTCAGAAATAGATAGCAAGGCAATCAAAATTCGCATTACACACTAGGACATAAACCTGCAGTTATTGTCGTCATAAATTGTGATGTGCGCTACCAATCTAGGTAATTAAAACCAGAATAGTGCGCCTCATATTTCAGATGAAATGCTTTGTTGATATGATATGATATTACAGGTAGAAGATGTAGGTAGGTTATTAGTGCACCAAGAGTGGCAGTCTGAAACGTTATCTTGTGGTATATTATTGGAAAGAGTAAAGGCTTCTTAACAAGTCGGATTAGCGATATCAAACTTACAATAATTAACTGAAATATCTGAAAGTAATAGTTTTAGCTCAGCTTAGCTTTTTTAGCCACATGAAAGCCAAACACAAAACTTCGAAAGTAATTTAACTGAGTTTTTATCGAAGTAAGAATATGTTAAACATTTCATAATTCTTTTTGAAAGATTTACCACAAGACAATATAACATTACATTACGATACAAGTATATAATAAAGCCATGAGCGTAATTATCAATAAATAATATTAATGCTTAATTGGTTTGGTCAATACTTTTGGACATATTTCTTAATTCAAACTTCGGAGCCTGGTAATTGCAAGAAGATGGCTGGTAATTGTAACATAACGTTATAGTTTAATAAAACATTGAAACAAAGGTTAAGGCACCCACATATCATGTTGTTGGTTCGAATTCGGGCATGCAGCAATGTGATTTATTAATTCTTAAGAACTTTCACAGTTATTTTTGTATATCACTGAAATCTGTGAAGACTGATATCGTGAGGAAACCTATATTTAAGTTTAGAATATCAACACAATAACTCCAGAAATACACAATACTCATAAACATAAACTAACTTTCCTCCGTCAGTCCCCTGTGCCGGAAGTCTCCCCTGCCGGAAACGGCCGGAACTAGGTGCAATAATTATTAATTGCCTACTGTAAGACGGAAAACGGCGCCTTGAGACTCCGCGGGATGTCCAGAAAACTTATGGATGATAATAATAATTAATTATAATAGGTTTATGGATTCAAATTGAAAATTAATCGTTTAGATTTTATTGGATGTTGTATTGTTAGTAAATGTTTTTTATTTGTATAAATAAATAAAATAACCCAGTTGTAACAGTTTGTAACCGGATTACCGCCTTTAGTTACACTGATTGTCAGACTGATGGTTTGATTTTCTGGCTCTCGAATACCAGTTACGACTGCCAAAGATTTACAGCCGGGAAAGACAGCCGTGGAGCTTATATGAATGATAACTATGATAAATGAATTGTTTTTAACAAGTCATGAAACAAATGCATTGCTTTGTGAGACATAGTTAGGTTTTTATTAAGTTGAGTTTCTGATAGGAGTTATTCGGGAGTTACGGTAATGTTATTGTAGTTGAAAGTAAAGCCATAAGAAATAAGAGTTTTTCTTCTTGGTTTTTAAACACTCCGATTTCCATTTAGTTACGATTTGAAATTATGTAATGCACAACGACTTTAGGAGCTGACATATACAATTTTATTTCATCACCCCTATTTTGGTAGCATTGGTAAAAATTTGTAAATTCAATTGCCAAGCACTAAAACAAAGCATACTGACCAGTTTCACCCCTCGCCATAAAACTTAATCCAATTCAAAAACAAAAAAAGCATTTTTACACAGATTTCAATTCAACCCCAAAACGACCACCCCCAAGCCCTTAATTTATTCTTTCACTGCGTCTTATTATTTGCAAATGGTCTATTTGTCGCGACTTAACCCTTGCAACCCAGATGGGGTCCAATAGACCACGGATTACGGCCGCGCGCCTCAAACCGTCAAACGACGTCGTTTGCTCTAAACGCTCACAATTTATTGATAAGGACATTGACAGATATTGCCGTAGGTCTCGTAAAATGCAAGCGGCAGATTAAGGGTTGACGAGTATTTGCAAATGGGACCGGTTTCCACAGGTTTGGTTTCATTATGAGAGGGATTCTGTGTGTGAAATGGTTTCGAGCTTATAAGCTTTTGTTGTGCAAATTTTCGTTGAAGTTTATTGGTACTTGTACGCACGCTTCTGGGCTTGGATTAAAGGGCTAGGTTTTGGACTATGTTCCACGTTTATAAAGAGTAATTTGTATGTTTATTGATTCGCTTAATTTTAGTTCCGATAAGCGAAAGCCAGGAGATGTGTGTACTTTTGTTTTCCTATCTTCTTTCTTATTTGATCATATAGGGAAACCCAGAGCTTCGCTCTTTTAATCACGTTGGCCCGGTTATAATAACATTTATTTTTTAATTATTAAGTTCTAGATCCAGGACTTACATATTATGGAGATAAGGACTATACACACATACATATGACGGGCCTGTTATTGTTGGTTAGTGACCCTGACTGCTATACCGGAGGTCGTGGGTTCGATTCCCACCCAGGACAAACTTTGTGTGATGAGCATGATTGTTTGTTCTGTGTCTGGGTGTAATTTATCTATAATATGTATGTATTTACAAATTATATAAGTATGTATGTCAGTTGTCTGGTTACCATAACACAAGCTCTGCTTAGCTTGGGATCAGATAGCCGTGTGTGAGTTGTCCGAAGATATTTATTTATTAGTTATTTATTTATTTATACACAACATCCCGCATCGTAAAGCATCTTAATAATACACAGTAGCATGTTCTTCATTATACTGAAAACGACGACATCAAGTATTTTGATCAAACAAAAGAGTAATGAAAGTATCGACATTATAAACGCTAGTAAATGGATATATGTCCTCTTACTTATGTTACAAGACAATAATACTGAACACTTAAAACTTGAAACATTTTAGCTCTAAGATATCAAATGAAAAATGAAAATTCTCCGCACAAGCGACGATCTTTGTGTAAAATGGCGTGTTTTAGAGTAATGACGTCTTAATGAGAAGAGAGAAGACGTCGTGAACATATTAATTACCCTTCGTTACTTTAATGCACGTCGCTTTTGTGATTAATGTGCTGAAGAAAGGGTTAATAAGGGAATTTGTGAAAATATTCCCTACCTAAAAAAGAATGTGTGACTGAGGTTAATAATTTGGTCTTTCGTGAAGTTTTGATAATTTAGTTAAATAAATAGCTATTTGTTGGATAGTAGCATAATTATTTATTTAAGACTAGCTTTGTAAAAGTCTGACACGCCTTCCCGCCGCACCCAGGACGGGAGCAGTCATAGGATGATTTCACACTCACCAAAAAAAAAAAAAAAGACTAGCTTTTGGGACAGGAATAAAACAATCTTTCTTTCAACGTCATGGTAACCCACCTGTTTTTGTTTGTGGAGCCAAAGCAGCAAAATCTATCTTTGTGAGATATGTTTTTGTCTGGTGGAAAACATTTCAATGTCAAATAAGTGATACTCAGTAGGGTTATATTTCTATGAATAAGTCTTCCCCGACAAAGTCGTAGGCAATGGCTAATAAATTCCATAAACGACATATTTATAACCCGATATTTTTACAAAAACCTGTAGCTAATGTACCCAAAATAACAATTTATTGATATTATTCCTACACACGATAAATAACAAGAACGGAAGGGTCAAAACGCCTCACACTTGCCATAACAGTATTGTAATATTCAATGGACAAACGGAAAGGGTAACCCTACATCGCTGAGGGTAAAAATGTTAAATTTACCGTCAGAAGCTGGCCATTTCAGTCCTCTGTGGCGGACGTCGCGATATTTTGCCGCTTTGTGTTTCCTTTGCATTGATTTCCTTACAAATAGCTGGGCGGGTTTGGTTTGGTGCAAGTTAAAAGATGAATTTCGGTATGAATGTGCTGTTATTAGGAGTTAGTGCGTTTTTAATGTCAAAAAAATAAATATAAAATCAGCATATGAAGATGAGTTAAGCGATTATACTATAATAAGATAGATAGATAGATAAACCATTTATTTGGTGCAAAGTTCAACACAACAACAATACATTACTTTGATTCTCGTACTCAAGAATCAAAGTAATGTATTGTTGTTGCTTTATAAAATCATACATTTTTATTACACATACAACCGCTGCAATAAATAAATCTGTTTTACCAGGCCTATAATTCCAAAACAAATTATTAAAAAAATATTTAATACATTTCGTAATATAGGTACCAATACTTAAGGTGCCAAAAATATGTAACTCAATTATTTTAATTTTAACAGCAACAAATTTTTTAATGTTTGTAAAAATAAAATATCTTATACTCTCTCTTCTAAAAAAAACATTAATAAAATCTGAATCCGTAGTACAAACATAAGAAAAATAGCAATCTCTCATAACTCACACCGTTCGTTGACAGTTCAAGATTTTTGCCCGAGTGGGTCTTTTTTACCCATTTTCCGTGCAATAAAGTCCCGTTGAATCCGACACGCATTTCAAGGGTTAGGTGGGTGGAAAAAATGTGAATTTAATTTGGTCTCTGAGTGTTTTTTATCCAGTCTACCTAATGATTTGAGATTTATAATCCACTGAGGGTGGAAGGCCCTTTTTAATTTTGCATTATTTTATTTTTTAAGAAATATAGAGCGTACAATTTTTGTCGTCTCTTATTTTTATGTTAATTGAGAGCTAGAATAAATATTTTTTCGCTGTGCTAAAAAATAATATTCTTGTCGACGTAGGCAAGGGGACATGTAGTCAATGTTGTTGGAACCAATGATATTATTACTTAAAAAGGTGTAGGTAGAGGAAGTAATTAAAGCTCTACGAATGGTACTTTAGTTATTGCCCATGTTTGTCAATGACATCTGGGACCAGCGGCTTTACGTGCTTTCCGAGGGCACTGAATATCAGTAATATGCTAGATGATAAAATCTTAGAATATTTTTTAATTTGTAAATAGAAAAATCACATTTGCACGAGTTTTGCATGAGAAGCGAGCTCGTTTACCACTGGGCCATTACAATACAAAATTTGAGTCAACAATTTTGAAAAAAAGACACTCAGGTTTAGTTCTTTACTATACAATTCAAGATTACAAGACAATCTATTAGACCATAGTGTGCAAGCCCGACTTACTCGACTGTTTTTTATTAACATAGTCCAACAAAAGCCTTTAAAACGATTACAAAATAATCCAAATGACCACTCACTCAATTCAATAGAACACTAACATCCAATTATTTTAATCACGGACACCCATTAAATTATTCATTACATTTGTCACTCGGACAATGGCCGCCGTCACCCCGCTGTCGGACAAAAACATTGTTAGTTATACATTACGTATGCAGATTGAATTCTGGTAAACAATTGTTTAAATAAACTCGGTAATGGATTTCGATGCAATGAATTACCTCTTCAAATAAGTTGATCAAAGTGGATTGGTCATTATTTATCTTGTGCTTATTGTATTGGATGTAATGGGAGTCTTATAGGGTTGAGAGCTCGTAGAGGCGATCGGCGGCGGTGACCTCTCGCGCCCAGCGCTGGTTCAGGCCATGCTGCGGGGCGAGACGGAATGGGATGCCGTCGCCTCCTTCTGCGAAGCAGTTATGCTAGTGAAGGAAGCGGCGGCGCGCGAGAGGCAACGACGAGCCTCTCGCCCCGGACAAAGACCCAGGCGAAGACGTCGAGAGTCGCAAGACGACTACCGGCCACCGTAGGCGCGGTTCTGCGGATGGCGAGCGATGGGTAGCTCGCCGCCCGGCTAGGACCAGGACCGCGTCGACGGCGCGTTAGTGTTCCACGCGCGCCTCAAAGAGAAGGAGTCAGCACAGGAAGGGGCCTAACAGGGCCAACGCCTGCCGGGGTTGCGGAATGTGTATAGTAGTCACCGTGACCCTGGAACGTAAAGGGCAATCGAAGGAACATGAGTGGGTTTTAGTCAGTAAGAGTCTGACACGCCCTCCCGCCGCACCCAGGACGGGAGCAGTCATTGGATGATTTCCCACTCACCAAAAAAAAAAAAAAAAAATAGGGTTGAGAGAGATGTGTGGATTTACGTTTGTTTTGTGTTGGTTTGGAAGTAAGGTATTATTTAGTAGTAGGTGCTTAATTTGATTGTCTGTCAGGTAGTCACTTTTAATGGGACTAGTATGCCATGCAAACAGGAAAACAAAATATTCATTATGAAATTACGTTATATAAATTTGAATTTGAATTACAGTTAAGAATAAATGATAGCACCAGGTTATTACTACAGGGCAAAAACACAAGCATTTATCACAACACCTGCTTAAACCTTTGCACCTGCTGCTGCAGCGATTTAGTTAAATTTGAAGACCAGGTTTCTTCAAGATGTTTCTTTTAAAAGTTTATATTATACTTTGAAGAAGTTAAACTACCGCTTGTCTGGATTAGAACCCACAATTTGTTACATGAAAGGTCTTAAAAAGTGGGTTTTTAATGTCATTTTATGACGTACGCCCCTAAAAGGTGCGACCAAACTTTATTCTTGTTCGAGGCTTATGTTACCTTAGGCTACTTCATGATTATAGCTATGCACTGCAAATACATAAATTATGTTAATGTCACATCAATTGTTTTTAACCGACTTCAAAAAAGGCCGTTCTATATCTGACCGTATTTTTTTAATATTTGTTCAGCGATTACTCTGCCAACTGAGGACAGAATCCCTTTTTTACCATGCCACTTAATATAAAGTTGTAAATTATAAAAAAAAAACACAAGCGTCCACAACAGCAGCGCTTCCATCTTGATTCAACAAATCAAAACTAATTTGACTTCCACAATCTCATCTACCAGATTTACATCACAGATAACTCCAGCACAATCTTATCACGTAATAACTAAACTATAACACTTCCTATCAGATAAATTGACATCCGATTTGACATGTCAACAAACTAATTAGGGGCACACACCTAATTCCTGTGTTTGTCAATTGCTATGTGAGATTGCGTACCGAAGCTTAATTATACCAGGATTATTGTTACACTAATTAGTGTAGTATTTGATCTTATTGATTGGTTAATTATGGAGTAAATAATTTGTTTCGGGAACTTGGATATCTATGTATGATATTGTAGGTACGTATGTGTAAATACTATTGTGCTTACATTACGAGACTTTGTGATGCGTTTGTAATGGTTTGTGAAACGTGATTCAAACAACAAGGTCCAATAATGACTGATATTATCATCACATTAATCATCACATTGGTGATCATAGAATTGGGAGAGTATTTATTATAGTGCGTTTGTTTTTTTTTATTAATTATGATACACAGCTTTCTTTGCTTATATAACTTTATTGTTTTGTACATTTTTGCACAATTGATGACCTATTTGAATGTTTCGAGAGGAAGACCACCCTTTGCTCGTTTCCCCCTCTCATATGTATAAGTAAAAGAGACTTACTCCAAACAATTAAATCTACATAATATCTAAAATGGTCAACTTACTGACTGACGAGGTGATATATCAACGCATAGCCCAACCCACTGGTGCTAAAGACATGAAACTTGGCGAATATATTCTTTGTGAAGAGTAAGTAACGGCTGAGAAAAGATTTTTAGAAAATCAACCTCTATAAAATAGGCAAAATAATAATAATATATAATAATAATATATATATAATAATAATAGGTGAAATAGGCGATAGAATTTGGATATCCAAGCAAAGCTAGTCACAAATATGACAAGCAAATAAATATAAATGATAAATAAACATGCATGCTCCACCAGTTGTATCGAAATATACACTCAAGGAAATGAGAAGTTTGATACTCGTCACAATTTACATGACATCATTACGTCATGATTGATGACGTCACTCTGGCAGCTCAATTTGGTGTAAACCGAATACCGGAGGCTGACTTCGATTGTCAGTAGGGTGACTTTGATATGTAAAGTTTGCAGTTACGGAGGTATTTTGTAATATGAAAACACGAAGAATATTTTTTGCTAAAAAAAACTAATGTATAATTTTCACTAGTTAAAAAAAGGTGACCAACTTATTCAAACTTCAAAGAACGAAGACTATGAGCGGAGACTTCTGAACGACAACAACGTTCCTTAGTTCAGCTTAACGACTTTCGACAAATGCTTGCACTGTTACAGGTCCTATCAAATCTGTGTGTTTCTATCATCAAAGATCACTTCATTTATTAATCTTCATGGTCCTCACATAATTTGATCAATACTATATTGTACAGACTTTAAATGAGACTAAGACCTCGGCTCCATCGTTATATTAAAATAAGAAAAATAACAGAAAAAAAATATAAGTTTATAATAAAAAAATACACGTCATTGTATTTTTTTTTATTATAAACTTATTTAAAAAAAAAGGTTTTATTATTCGCTATGATATTTATACTTTGACAGCATCTTTCTTACTACTAAATTACGGAATGAGAAAATGGGAACGAATTACTTTTAAAGACTTACCTAAGATTCGTTTATCAGGAAATCATAGTCACCCTACAATATCCTCGCAAAAAAAATCCAACAATATTTATCCATTATAAGTATTGCATTCCTTTCGCCCATAAATCAGTGCGAGCACCGACATCCGTGTTTTTGACAAATGGCCCGCAGAAACAAGTGACGGCTAGGATAAATGGCGTGTAACTGGGTGTCTCACCTCATGCGGAGCACAATCATATTAGGAGATGCCTTTGTTTTTGTGAGAATTAAAAATAATGGTATATCTTTATTATTGTTTATTTACTAGCCTCAGCATCGCATGGGTGTGAAAACTCTGTATTTCTCTTCTATAATATGAATGTACTATAATATTATTGCAAACCTCCCTCTTTAATCACTTTATGTATTGCTGAAACTGCATTAAAATCCGTTGAAAAGTATAAAGATTCTAAGCGAAAGAAGAGCGGAAACGACTTTTTTTAACGAATGTAAATATTAAAATAAAAAACCTTGAGTCATTTATATTATGTAATAACTTACAGAGCTGTAAGAGTTCCTTATAACTGTAAGATTTTAGAAAGACTGGCCTACAGAAACAAGTGACGGCTAGGATTAATGGTGTTTAACTGAGTGTCTCACCTCAAGCGGATATGAGCATAATCATATAGAAGATGCCTTTGTTTTTGTGAGAATTAAAAGAAAAGAGAGTTTTTTTTTGGCTCGGGAATATAAAAAAAGTGTATGTGATTAATGAAATATGGTCTAGTTCAATTTTAATGTACGGTATACTGCGCGGATGATTCAATGCGATCGCGATTGCGAAGCTGAGTGTCATGAATGGAACAAACATTTAAACTCTGATTTTTTTTAGAAACAAACACAAATAAGTTTTTCTGTTATTTAGTAAATATGTATAAAACAAATATAACTGTTAACGGTATTTTATTTTAAACGGAAAGTAGTATAAATGTTCCGATTTTCCTTAAGAATGAGCATCCGTAGTTAAAATAAGAAATATCATAGAAATATTATCGAAAAAATAATTACTAGGCACTTCAATATTAAGTTTTCTATGCTCCTCAGTGTTGAAAACTTTTGTAATATTGCTAAGTTAATGTTATTGTTTTATTATATGCAAAAGTATATCATCATCTCCCTAGCCTTTTTCCCAACCGTGTTGGGGTCGGCTGCCAGCCTAACCGGATTCAGCTGGATACCAGTGTTTTACGTAGAGCGACTGCCTATCTGACCTCCACAACCCAGTAACTGGGCGACCCGATACCTCTTGGTTAGACTGGTCAGAGTTTCTGGCTAACCAGTAACGGCTGTCAAAGTTCTACGAATGACAACCGGGACCAACGGCTTTACGTGCTTTCCGAGGCACGGGATGTCAGTGATGTCCAAGATAAACTTTAGAAAGTACATATGAATTCAAACAGTCACATTGGTACTTGCCCGGATTCGAACCCACAACCTCTTACACACGAAGCGGGCGCCTTATCCACTGGGCCATCACGACATCCGCATATGCAAAAGTATATATCACTGTTTATTACAAAGCTAGACCAGGTTTACGTTAGTCTATCAGCAAGTTAATAAATCAACATAGTTCATAGATCTAGCATTAGGCGCTCGTCAATCACAGCTTCTCAATATCTTCTAATTGACAGTTCAAGTGGCCACCGCTACCGAGACACGCCGACTCATCTAAGATATACCTTGCTGTACAGGCTGTGGTTTTGTTGTGAAGTTTTTTAAAATTGTTTTAAATTATTGAAAAAGGGCTAGTTTAGCATTAGACTTGATTGTTGACTGTAAGTAATTTGTTCTAATAGTCTTTATGAACATACAGAAAATTAACAATTGTGATAGAACAAATCACATACATACCTAGAAAATATAATGACGATACTTCTTATGCAACAGTAACATTGATTCTTTGATACCTTGTTGTAAAAAAATCCAGCTTATTACTGGTTTACTTATTTTATTACCTAATATTTATTAATCTATTGCAGACAGTGCTCCATTCATCCACGATTTCAAATTTATATTACAAGTCAAGATTCCTTACAATAGATATATTAACCGGAATATTCCTGATAATTTTAAATATAGCACATTAATTGAAAAGGTCACGTTGGTATTCGACCGGATTTGAAACCAAAAAAAGACACATGAGAGGCATAAAAATAACCTGACAAAAATTGCTTTACCTAACTACTACAATACCAAAGTACCCCATACCTTAATAACATAATAACCATAACACCACTAACGAGCGAACCACGTTGCCCTCATAAAACCCTCTTAAAAATAAATTCCGATCTACTACACCCTGTATAGCCTTATAGCCGTACCTGTCATAGCCACGGCCTCGTTAATCATAGCCGTTCTACGTCTAACCTAGGTGAACCTAGCACTTAGTATCACGGTGGAAACGTTATTAATTTCTATAAATAATCATCTTTCCTCTCGCCTTTGGCGAAGAAAATGGTTTTCTTGGTAAATGAGAAAAATTGGAAATAGAAAATGTTGCTTTTGGGATGTTTTGGATTGTTTGGGTTTGGTTTATGTATGAAAGTTTACATTTAGGTTTAGTAATGTTAAATCATGATCGACTTCTTTTGTGTACTCTGACATAAAAAAAATGCTACACGCTTTAGCACTATGCTACTCACTTTGAAATTTACGCACATTGATGGATAATAAATTTATCAGTGTTGGCCCTAGCGCCCTAACGTCTGTCGCCATGTTCACTTGCATTGTGTATTTTTTTTAATAAACTTTATCGCCACTGTGTACACGTCGATAAAGACGTATTTTTTTTCGAAGAATTTAATAACTTAAATCAAACTTAATTTTACATACAGTTTGAACTCGCCAAACTTTGCAGTTTGACGGCGAAAAGCGCTCGTATAAGTTGATGTTTTGGGATATTCTATGGTAGTGTTTGCTTTTATATAAAATATACTATACACATTATAGACTCGCTGTTACCCGTGGTTTCATTCGCGTCAAATTAAGTTTAGCGTGATGTTATTCCTACGTATGAGCTATATTACGAAAGCTTGTTTAAAATTTGTGATCAGTCGAGTTTGCGAAAAGAATAACAAACATTTATCCGACCTTGCTAACTTTCATACTTATAGTACTAGTAGGATAAATTGAATTTAATAACAAAAAACTACTATTTTCCCCACATCCAATTTGCGAAAATAGAAAACCAGCAGGACACAACCTTCCAAAGAGTTAGCACCGATAGTGCCACTAAATTGCACTAAAAGTACCGTTTAGTTACATATTTAATAAGCTGTTCATCGCTCCCTGCTGAGCTGTAGCAATGGTTACAGCTTGTAAATGGGAAGTACGCGTGACTAGCACCTTTTAAGACTTGCCGTGAAGATAAAATTACTGCTCATTTGAGGGTAGCTCGATTCGCTTTTGTTTTTTTTACGACTGGGCTAGCTATGGTCATTGTTTTGTTCCAGTATATTGTTATTGCAGTTGTAATGAAGATATGCTATAAATAAGTATGTAAATGACGTCTTATGGCTTTGGTACCGAAAAAGGTCGAGACAAGTGATTTTTTAATATGTGCACGAGTATGTGTAGTTTCGTGGCCATATTCCTGGGTGAAAGAGATTGTCATTATGAATCTGGAATGTCTTACGCCTGCTTCTTCTTGATTTTTAGCAAAAACATTATAGGATATATCGAATTTAATTGATTAAGACCAGTTCAATCGTTTAGTAGCTATAAGGAACACAAGTAAAAATCAAACACAAAACACTCATTTTGAGTCTTCACTGCAATTTGTTATAAACACTCTTTCATATATCATATTTAATACCAGTACTTAATACCACAAAACCCCACATTTATACCAATACCTAATATCGGATCAAAAATTGGTCAATACATCAATTCGGTACAATACCGAAAGCCGCAATGAACGGCAATCCGCAGCCGCAATAAAGCAGTAAATAACAATTGTACGAGATACATCGCTCGGCCCGGCTGTAAACCATACCTATGATTAACAGATCGACGGGTAATGGCTCGTCTAGGGCTGTACGGATGGTTAGAAGTGTGTAGAAGTAGAAAATGAGTAAATGGTTTTGTTAAGATCGCGTTAGAAGTGCAGTTTAAATTGCTCTTTGATATTGTGTCATGATAACTATTTTTCTTAGGTATGATTTATGTCCGAAAAAAATCTTTCTGTCGGGAGCGTGGATCATGCGTCATGCAAATGCCGTACTGACTTATGCTACTGTGGGGTTTAGTCGGTAAGAGTCCGATATAACCATCCACTCTCCTTAGAGAAAGCCATACAAGAGGATTAGAACGAAAAAAAAACCGGTCAAGTGCGAGTCGGACTCGCGCAACGAGTTTTTTTTAAAGAAATAACTACAAATTTACTTTTTTCGAGAGTTTTCCTTTACTTGTGCTACATGACCTTGCTTCTTGCCAAATTTCATGATTCTTGGTCAATGGGAAGTACCCTATAGGTTTTGATTCCCTCTCAATATGTCTAAATATGTAATATAAACCGCCGTATCTTTTTATTGCGTTAATTTAGAAACTTGATTTTTTCACTCCTTTGAGAGATAGCAGACCTGAATATGTGATATTAATTTCAGCTTGACATCTCGACGCGTTTCTGAGTAAAAGGGCCTTGACAGACGGACCGTTTTTACCTTTGGAGGTACGGAACCCTAAAAAGGATACTTTTTGTTTTGATGGCACGATTGTTGGCGTAAATGGTCGAGTCTTTGATCGCTGTGTGTCATAAGTTCATTTTCTGCACGGGACATTTATATGACCACCAGGTATTTGTTCGTTACGTGTTCGTTGAGTGTGGCATGTGTATGTATATTTCTATGTTTGTAAACTTTATCAGGATATAGGAAAATTTCATGCGTGAGGCAATGTGGGAAATTCTTAGCGTGAGTCAATGACAAAAGCAGTTAGTTTTTGAAGAGAATATCAAAATCTTATAGTCTACAGAGCGAAGTTGCGTATTGAAAGTAGTTTACTATAAAGACTTTTCTGAATAATCACAAAAAAAGAACTACAATTCATATTTTTTACTAAATCTATTCACATAAAAAAATCCAAACTTTATTACATTTTTTTACGTACAACCCTGAATCATAATCATATAGCGTTGTACATCGATACCGCTTTACGGCTGTAAAGGCGTTTAATCACGCGCGGCACGACAGTGTAATGAAAAGTTCATTTGTTCGCAACGTGCATATTTGTACACTTGTGTCATAAATACGTGGCCACTCATAATTGGACGTAGTTAAGTAGAAAGGACTCAATCCACAATAAGTCACTTTTGAGATAATTGCGTTTAAAGTTTTAGCTGTAATTTCTCTAACAAATTGAAGATTTTTTTTCTGTTTTTGCCAGTGGTTACTAAGAAGGTGTTTCATATTTTATATTCCTATCAATATAGTGATATATTTTGCAATAGATTTCGAAAAAATACGTGAAATGTGGGTTGAGTCCTTACAATTAAACTTAAGTTTGGTGAGACAGATATCTTTTTTTAATTTATCAGAATGGACTCAAAACTACCCATTGACCAGAAAAAAATATTTTAAAAAAAATTAAAGAAGTATTATTATAAAAGAGTTGTATATTTATTGACCGTAATCATAAAGCTAACAAAATTATGTAAAAATGTCATAACAAAAATTAAAAAAAAATTGAAATATCAGCGCAATAGTTAACGATGTCAATTTCCGTCATCCTCCAGGTCAAAATCAAGAGTTGGCCCGTACCCATCAACATCCTCATTGATAGAACTGTTTCCTTTACGGTTATTATAAAATGTGTGACAGTCTTCGGGTATTAATGAGAACATAGATCTGAGAATTGCTTGAGGAATGGCTTTGCCCCTGAGGCTAAAAATCTTCAAATACTTCTTCTGAAAATTGGATTGAAGTTCGGCACGTGGCATTGCGGAATAGTTCTAATAGTTACCGTCGCCCCAGAACATAAAAGGCAATCGAAGGAACATTGTTGTGATTTAGTCAGTAAAAGTTAGACACTCCTTCCCGCCCCTACAGTGCGGAAGTAGTCATTCGATGATTTCCCACCCATAAAAAAAAAGGATTTGACACATTTTCAGTGGCGTTTGTTTCGTTTCCCTACTTTTAAATTTAGAATCATCGTCCCTTTTTTATAATCCTGTAATTTGATAGCCTTTGGTCCGGTCACGCTCAGGGACGAAATGTTAAGGTAACTTCGGTCCATACCTCAGGACACGTCTCGGAGTTGGAACCGATCCGCCACCTAATGCAGGTGCCCTTCATATAATACTGATAGCCCCAGTGCAGAGAGCTGCAAGTTCTGTGAACGTCGGCGTCGCTGTGTCCTTTCAAACGTGGATCCTATAGTACAGTTGGTGCAATCCAATTTTCAGAAGAAGATTTTGAAGATCTTTGGCCCCAGAGCAAAGCGATTCCTCAAGCAAAGATTGAAGATCTCAGATCTATGTTCCCATTAATACCCGAAGACTGTCACACATTTTATAATAGCCCTAAAGGAAACAGTTCTATCAATGAGGATGTTGATGGGTACGGGCCAACTCTTGATTTTGACCTGGAGGATGACGGAAATTGACATCGTTAACTTTTGCGCTGATCATTCTATACATTTTTTTAAATTTTGGTGATGACATTTTTACGTAATTTTGTTAGCTTTATGATTACGGTCAATACATTTTTTTTTATAACTTATGGGCTTGCTCTTGGTCCCAGACTAGCCCGAGGGCATAGACAGGGCCTACGATGGAGTGAGCTCACCCAAAAGATGCCTATGCACTCGTTCCTTGAATACATCCGGGTTATATGCATTTGGAAACACAGACGCCGGCAGGGAATTCTATTATTTTGCGGTGCGCATAATGAAGGATTTCAAGAAACGCTGCATGCGGATTCGAGGAATATCGACCAAGAAAGGGTGGTATCCCGCCGTACGTCTGGATGTCCGGTGGTAAGACGGAGACGGGGGAATGAGCTCGTGTAGCTAGTAAGCACTCTGTCTCACCGAAGTGCATTCTGTAAAACACCGCCAGACAGGCAACTTTACGCTAACTACAACGTCTAGCACATCGGTGCTAGACGTTGTAGTTGGGCCGCCACCTTCTTGTCGCCAATCAACCTCCTGGCTCTGCGTTCTACCGAATCCAATGCGACCAGTTGGTTGTATATGGCTGAGCCATATACGCCCGCATATAATGTAGGTGTACATTTTTTACCTAACTAACAATTTACATGTTGACAAATTTGTACGCAACCCTCATTGCGCGAGTCCGACTCGCACTTGACCGGCTTTTTTGCGTAATGAAGCTGACTTCAGCAAAATTGAATGTGAGCTCAAGCATCATGAGCGCATTAACACCGCAGAAGAATATAAAAAAAAATTAAAATCTGTAAAAAGAAAACCTTTTTTTTGGAGATTGGGAAATCATCAAATGACTTCACCCGTCCTGGGTGCGGCGGAAGGGCGTGTCAGACTTTTACTGACTAAAACCCACTACTGTTCTTTCAGTTGCCCTTTCAAAATGTTGCCACTCTAATAAAATTGGAAAGTCATGTAACTCACATTTTTTTAAACATCATAACAACGCAAAACTAAATAATTTTATCGCAGACAATAGTTTTCAAACTCGTAAGGAGATAGGTAGTTTGAGTCCTTCAAATAAAAAAAAAATACTTAAACCTGATACACAAATGTTTTAAGTCGTTTCAATTCAAAAAGTATATGAGTGTCATCCGTACATCTATTTCTAACTAAGGGCTCATTCTGCTTGAGTCGTTTTTAAATTATTTAATATTAAATGCGCTGTTCATCAACTGTTTTTCAGAAATATCTCAAGTGTTTTGAGTTGTTTCTAATAAACAAAAAGAAATAGTTTATGTCAGTAAACCTGTATCACAGAAACGACTCAATCTGTTTGAGTCGTTTTACTTATTTGTTAAAATGATATTTCTAATCAAAACTAATTTTTAAAAAGGATTCAAACTGTTTGAGTTTATTCTGTTTTATCGACATTAAGAACACACTCATAGCAATGTCATTACTCAGAAACAATTCAAGCGGACTGAGTTCGTTCAGTAAATACATTTTGTATGCTCTTCATACTGTGGGTTGAGTCGGGGTAGTGAGAAAAACTAGTTTGCATGGACATTTTAAAAATAGGGTTTTCACTACATGATAGATTCGACCCTCAGGAGTACGATGACATACTTAACTCAATTTTGGCTAAAGTGTGGATTGAGTCCTTTCTGCTTAACTACGTCCAATTACAATGTATTGATGATTTGGAAATCCAATTTGTGAACTGGGTCATTGGTTTTGATTTAAGTGTAAGGGCTATTCTGTAGCGCTGTTTTTTTTTAAATATTTGTAAATATCCGTGATGTAAAATTGGTTGTTTACTTGTAAAGAGAACTTTTTTAACGAACTGCTCCGATCACATTATTTTTTCACTGACTAATGCCTATATTGTTGAAAAGTATATTATTTAAAAAATATTTTACTAAACGAAAATATACCTACCATTTTTGGTGCTTTCCAGGAAGTCGAAGGCAAAGACTCATTCAAACTAATTGCTGTCGCACGACATTTTAGATAATTGCAGTAAAAACAGCACTGCACTCGCGAATTTCAGAGAAAAGGGAAATCATTTGGTATTTGCAACATGTGCCCGCATTCCTACATATTATCTTAATTTTAAGTCTTTTGCTTTTTACTTGTGCTCTTTGCTTGCTTGTAAACAACAAATAAGCAAGCATATAATACAAATTAATTAATTTATCAAACTCGGTAACACCCTGCGCCACACAATACACATAACAAGTACAATAACTACCAACAAAGTACAAGTAACAAAAACCAATTCCAAAGTTCATTACGATATTAAACAATCAGATCAAAGGAATCCCGTTTTCTAAAGAAGAAAAAATCTTTGATAACTGCCATTAATTACTGTCGACGCCAAAGGGTTAAGCCCTTAACCCTTTCTTTGCGCTCGGGGTAAAAAATACCCCAAAGCAATTTTTATGCACTCGTAAACTCTTTAAAGTTATTGTTTCTTTTTGAAGAAAGGACTTTGAAATATTGAAAATTATTAGCGTTTGATGTTTGGCGGGCGTCTGGTTTTTATTACAATTTTTTTGCAGAAATTATTGATGTCATTTGAAGGGTTATTATTAAAAGTGGAGGCAGTAAAAGGTTTTGATGTTGATTTTGACACTGATGTATTTGACGGAAAAGGCAAATTGAGTTTTTTTAATGGTTGGGCATGAGCAGTTTTGATAATCTACATTCATCATTAAAAAATGAACGAAAAATGATAGTTGAGGTATTTTCTCCGAAGATGAAATAAGCCATTATTTTAAGAGTTTGAAAATATTTTTCATAATAAAAAAAAGTTATACTTACATTTTACACACTCAGTAGTTTCATTTAACACGAAAATGGCGCACTATGAGACGATTGTTAGAAAATCAGCCATAAAAATAGTGGGTTTTTTTGGTAAGTGGGAAATCATTAAATGATTTCTCCCATCCTGGGCGGGGCAGGAGGAGTTGTCAGACTTTTACTGACTAAAACTCCACTCATGTTCCTTCGGTTGCCCTAGAGAGTAACAGTTTCAAAGAAAATTGACGAGCAGAATCGAAGAAAACTAGAAGTTAGGTAATAAGGCCATGGTATTACTTAATTAGAAACCAAAGAGCTAGGAAACTACAAAAGAAGAGATTACAACATCTCGGTACAAGGTTTTTTAAAAATGCTTACAAGTGGAAAGTTTAATCAAGCTGTATATGGTCGTGTTAAGACTACCCTCCGTTGTACGGAAACGTGATTGGATTTCAGTTTTGTACAGCGACACTTTGTCTGGTACATTTTTACTAAGTTTTGCTAAAATATTTTCTGTTCGTTCTGAGATTGAACTAGCTAGGTATGGGTTTCAGCCGGGGATTGCGGAGGTTGCATTAGTTCCCGTGATCCTCGGCGTAGGTGGTAGAAGGAACGCCGGGGTGGTTTTTAGTCAGTAAGAGTCTGACAGACCCCTCCGCCCCCCTCAGGACGGAGGACATCCATGAGGATTTTCCACCCTGTGACAAAAAAAAAGCTAGGTATGGGTTTGGTAAGGTGGGTGCAAAAAGACGTGTTAAGTAGTCTTTAACTTCGTTATATATAATACTAGCTTTTGACCGCGGCTTCGCTCGCGTTAGAAAGAGACAAAAAGTAGTCTATGTTACTCTCCATCCCTTCAACTATCTCCACTTAAAAAATCACGTCAATTCGTCGCTCCGTTTTGCCGTGAAAGAAAGACAAACATACAGGCAGACAGACACACTTTCCCATTTATAATATTAGTAAATATTATTATGGATAATAATAACATCGGCATATTCCTCTTACACTAAAAGGTCCCTTCTCATACAAAAAAGGCACGAGCGACAATTGGTCTCAAGCTTGCTCAAGTCGAGTTCGTAATTTAAGACTTACAATTTTATAAGTACCGGTTTCATAACAATATTTTACTTGACCAATGTTAGTGATCTAGATAAACGTATTTTAAGAAGCTTTCAAGGCTAGCTTTCGTGATATTTTAAAAATTTATTAAAAATAAAAAACATATTTAAAATTATTTGTAGTACTTATAGTCCAATACCTACTTAATTCTGTTACCTACACAAGCAAAACTTTTTCCAAAAAAAGATAACCGACTTCAAAAACTAAAAGCTCAAAAATAACTATTTCGGTAGTCGGTGGCTTCTCTTCTGCCGGTCGAATTGTGTTGCCTTGCCACCGACTACCGAAATAGTTATTTTTAAGCTTTTAGTTTTTGAAGTCGGTTATCTTTTTTTGGAAAAAGTTTTTTATTTTTTACTTTTTAGTTAGAGTCCCAACTACGTTTTAGAGTAACTTTAAAAAAAATGTACGTTTTTCTATAAAAATTGAGGAGTTCCTTCGATTTCGGCGTGATACCATCATCAGATCCTGGACCTGATGACAATGGGACCATTTGGGAAGTCTACCCTTTCAAACAAAAAAAGAATTGTTCAAATCGGTTGGCAAACGAAGGGGAATGCGCGAACAAACATAAAAAAAAACACATACATCCGAATTGAGAACCTCCTCCTTTTTTTAGAAGTCGGTTAAAAACCGCGACCACAGTGAGTACATTTTTTAAATCTTTCCATAGCAGACGGGTCGGTCATTGGACACGGACCGAATCGCATTCCATTTTCAAAAGGAAATGCCGTTGACAGAAAACACTCCTTTGTTCTGTTGTCCGTTCCATTTTCAAATGGGATTTTGCACGTGAGAAGTTTTAATTCTGCGCGTGAGTGTACATGTGGAATAATTGATGTTAATTTATTTAAGCGTTTGAATTTCGAACAGCACTTAGGTGGGTAGTCGTGTTCTTTTTCCGTTGCAGGAGAAATGGGAGAGATGGGAAAATGGTTTTGTTTTTAAAAGTGTTTGTGTACGTAAATAATTGAAAGTCAGGTCGTTGCCTAAATGGAAGGAGAAATATGACTTCAACTTTTGTAAAAAGAAATGTGATGTCAAACTGTCATATTTATTCTTTAGGTAAACGTTATCTGGCAGTGGAGTTTTCCACTTACCGTTTAGTGTAAACCAAGTTGACACTAGACTTCTGTTAAAATCGATTCTTGTAAGATTATTTGTTGTTATAGCGATTTATTAGCTACAACACGCTGACATACATACTGGTAGTCTTAGTAAAAGTACGCTGTTAACGCCCTTTGGGCAGAGAATATAAAAATTCAGCTCTAAAATTTTTAATCTTTTTTTTTTAGTACTAAGTGTGTCCAATAATTTTTAGCACAAAATTGCAACATACGACCTATCAGCAAGTAAAACATTAAATATAAAGCAAAAGCAACTTACACAAACTTTATTTGTTTTTCCTGGGTTAAATTTATACTATTTTCATTTTAAAAAGATATGCAATATCCTCTCAATTTACCTCTACGATGTGCTACGCTTGTGCTACGCTGCTACGGTTTTGCTACGAAACTGCTACGTGACAGAAATGTATATTGAAGTTAATTATGTAAGTCTTGTATGGTTTATGTTAATAGAATTTGTTAGATATAAGAATAAGTAGGTAAGAATCGTTACTTTATATTTTGTTTTTTGGTTTAGGCGTAACAGGTAGACCGACATATTTTTAGTATGGTTTTTTTCAGTTAAATCCTGCCATTAATTGTTTTTTTAATAAGGCTGTATTGGCCTAGCATATATCTATTAAACACATAATTAGTTGATTACTTCTTTGATTTTAATTTGCGATTTTTTCCGAAAAAAAGTTTTTTTCTATTTTTACTACGATCAAAAGATTTTGCTAAACGAATATCTAGATTGTGTCAAACAAAATCTACACAGATTCCGCCTGTAAACAAAACACTAACAGTTCAACCAGTAGTAAACATCCAATATTTATGTATTACATTATATTTCCATTCAACCAAATCACGTATATGACATATCGCTTTAACAAAATTGATACACCGCATCGCCCTTTCCCATTCTTCCCTATTTTTATATTACCAACTAAAGGGACCCAAAAATCAAAGGGATATTTTGACATGTTGACAAATACGGGTCTGAAATAATATTTTAATGTGAACTTTGCAAATAATTTTCAACTTTAGTGCATGTAAAATAGAGTTTAGATTTAATGAAGGTCGTTATCTGTTAGAGGTTTTGATGTATTATCAAGGGATTTGAAGCGATTTGCTATCAAATCGAAAGTAGCGGGTTTTTGTACGTATTATAAAAAGAGGTTTTGTATAAGCTGCTTATTTGGGTTCTGATAGACTTTGTGTACTTTACTGACCTTTGTAGGGTTAGGTAAATTGTTTATTTATGTGTTGGTAAGTTGTTATGGCTCAGTGGTGACCCGCTTTTCTCGCATGCATGATTTTAATTTCAAGTGTCGAAATAGCATTTTTTTTTAAATTTTATTTAGACATTACTGAAATCAGTAAAAGAAAATAAAGCAATGTCATGTGATTATGAAATGTATCCAAAGTAGTAATAGTAATTGATATACTTTAAACTCAATAAAACTATTTTATACCACCCCACACTATAGTAAGAACTAAGCTGGGTTGACCTTTATTCAAACAGATGAGTGAGAAGAAACTATTTTTCTTTAGAAACGTTGTTTTTAAGCGTATATATTTATGTGAATATGTCATAATTATCATCTCCCTAGCCTTTTTCCCAACTACACACATCAAAAGTGTCTAGGGATATTTCAATTAAACCTAAACAACAAAAATTCTATTAACTTTTTTTTAAGACACCTACACTTTAAAATAAACCTTGTCTAATAGCCTATCTAGACTGATAATAAACTTTTAGATAAAGTTAAATAAAAAAAAAACTTAGAAGAACAGGAAAAACTCACAAAATTTCAGTCTAAACTTTATTTTTGAAACATCAAAACCTAAACAAAACAACATTTTTTTTTAAATAAAAATTGTTGATAACTTAAAATTAATAATCCGCGGATCCACCTAAGACTCTCCTGACACATCTGCAGCGGTTCTGTATACTCAAAACAAGGGTGTCAATATCCTGTTGTGGAATACTGTCCCAAATTGTGGTTTCTGAAGCCATGAGGACCAGTCAGAGCGTTATATCCGGGCTTTGGTCACGTTATCGTGTCACGGGGGAAGTGGTGGAACGGCACCGAGGACCTCAACGCATTAAAACACATGTACAGGACCGATTCATAGTAAATGCTGCACGAAGTCAACCAAATGTAACGGCAATGCAATTGGTTCAAAGGCTACAGAGAGAGTATGGTTTGCTGGTAAGCGGTCAAACTTTGAGAAGACGACTGCATAAAGTCAACCTACGTACTCGTAGGCTGATTCGGGTACTAGCGCTAAGGAGAGGCAATCAATGAAGAAGATTACAATGGGCTATTGCACACGAAAACTGGAACCATTCTCAGTGGTCACTTGTGCTTTTCACTGATGAATCCAGGTTTGGATTTCATCCTGATTCGCGAAGAGTACGCGTTTGGAGAGAACCTGGACGTTGGAATCGACTGCAGCACCTACAACAAGTTCATGCATATCAAGGTGGCACGATTATGGTTTGGGCAGGAATTCGTCTCGGCGGTAGAACGGACCTCGTTTGGATACAAGGCAATGTGACTGCTCTAAAATACCGAGATGAGATGCTAAAGCCTGTAATCTTGCCCCACAGACAACAAATGGAACAAAATTTCCAGCTAATGCACGACAATGCCAGTCCCCATACGGCGCGTATCGTCACAAGTTGGTTACAACAGCATGATATCTAAGCTTAAGACTGGCCTGCACAATCCCCTGACTTAAATCCTATTGAGCATGCCTGTGAAATGCTTCTGAGAAGAGCTCTTAGGAATTTCCCTGAAGATATTGAGGATGAAAACCAGCTTTTCTTGCATCATAAAAGGACTTTGGACAGTATTCCACAACAGGATATTGACACCTTGTTTTGAGTATGCAGAACCGCTGCAGATGTGTCAGGAGAGTCTTAGGTGGATTCACGGATCATTAATTCTATGTTTTCAACAATTTTTGTAAAAAAAATAGTTTTTTTTGGTTTTGGTTTTGATGTTTCAAAAATAAAGTTAAGATTGAAATTTTGTCTGAGTTTTTCCTCTTCTTCTAAGTTTTTTTTAATTTAACTTTATCTAAATGTTTATTATCAGATTAGATAGGCTATTAAACAAGGTTTATTTTAATGTGTAGGTGTCTTAACAAAAAGTAAAGAGAATTTTAGTTGTTTAGGTTTAATTGAAATATCCCTAGACACTTTTGATGTGTGTACATTGCGGTTGGTTATCAGCCTAACTGGATTCAGCTGGATACCAGTGACTTACGGCAAGCGATTGCCTATCAGACTTCCACAACCCAGTTAGTGGGTGACACGATACCGCATAGTTACGCTGGTCAAACTTTCTGACTTCTGTCAAAGTTCTACGAATGACAACCGGGATCAACGGCTTTACGTGCTGTCCGAGGCACGGGATATCTAAGAATAGTCACATTGGTACTTGCCGGTTTCGAACTTACAACCTTATGCATGAAAAGCGGGCGCCTTAATCATTGTATTTATTAGCTTCCATGTATGTATAAGTCCGAGAACGCCAATTTGCTTTCAGAAACTTTGTTTAATGAGAAGTTCTCTAATATTTCAGGATTTCATTTAACTTTTATTTCGGCTTGTATGAAGGACCCACAAGTGATTACATAATATGGAAGTGTAGTGTGTGTAGTTAAACATAAACTTCCATAATATAACTCAAGTATACTCATACAAAATTGACGCTACCCAGGTATCGAACCTGAAATCAATTTATCACGCCCGGAGTACAGCTTCCCGTTATACCCTCGGCACTAATGTTTTAAACATTTTCTCTGAACTAGCGTGTTGGTAGGGTTCAGGGAGAATAAAAGAGATCGGTTTTTATTATGTGGGATATATTTTTCAGTTTTATTAAAGTGGTGAGAGTATTATGATGGTGTAGAAACTATAATTTGAAACTGATGTTATGGCATTTTAGCAGTAATTCATTATTTTAAGACTAATTTTAAAATCTGCCTGATGTTGTGATGGCTCATCCAATTCATTTCAAATACCAATCTGTCATACATTGTTATGAGAATCAATGTTTAAAAACAGGGGTTAATTTTTGAATCATCAAACAATTTCAAAGATATAAAATTTCATAAATATAAAATTTGTGTTTTATTCAATTTTATTTTTACACTTAAAAATATGTTAAACGCACCTTAAAAATAGATGAGATGAAAAATTAAATATAAATCGATTTCTGGCAAACGTAAAATCAACTCTGGGTAATATTATTATTTTTTGTACTTTTTGGCAAGTACAAACGTCCTTCAAGATAATATGAAAAGAATACATTTTAAAATGATGCTAATAATTTTATGATATGCATACAACGATCCCCTATCCGATATACATTATTCCTAAATTAATTGCTTATAATTAGAGTAAATATTCGATTTAGTTGGATAAACCTATTAATTTTTCCTCATACAAACGGTTTTGTCCTATAAAGCTTTATCGTTACAAAAGGCAAGAGAAATATTATTGTGGTTACACTTTTGTAAGAATTTGTACTGCATTGTACTCAGAAAACAATTTTCATTCATAGGACTTAATTTTATTAAGATTTATAAAAATAATTACACCATAATTTCAAATTTAATTTACGTCCACAGACTGCAAACATTTTGTTATTCTTTTTTGTGACAAAGACTTTTTGGTTAATTTTATTCGCCTAATCTGGCAACATTATACGATTTGAAACATCCAATCAGATGACGCTGGCATCGGCGATCGGTCATTTTGTTGATCGACTCAGTTACGGCGTAGACGTGTCTGTGTAAATAAGAAACGTTTTCAACAATTTTACGTTCCATTTGGTTTGTTTTGAAAGGATTACCGGTAATTGTGTTTCTTTAATAATATACGCATGTTTATATACAATCATTCTTACGGTTTCTGTGGTGCAAAGTGTAAAGGCAATTTAAAAACCCATCTATTTTTTATATATTTTTAGGTTTGATAAACACGTGGTATTTTTTCCTTTTTGTTACTTTTATTGTGACATAACAAATATGAAATAACAAAAATGAAATAAAGATGATGTCATACTGTTGTTAAAATACTTGTAATTATGCTGTGATTAAAATACTTGATTTTTTATTTTTATTTTTTGATATTCGATTGTTTTATTTACATACAAATACTTGTTATGAGAATAACTATGCCTTGTCATACTAGAAATATTGATGATACGTGTGAGAGACTGTTCCAAAATCTCATTTGAAAAATATATTATTAACAATATAAGGTAAGCACAATCAAAAATGTGAGACTGTTTTACAATAAAAACTAATATGATAAAAAAAATAGTTTTATTAGAAGTGTGAAATAGACTTTATATTTCCTTTTTGTTATTTTTTGTTACAGTATTCATTTTTGTAACAGGTTTCTTTTTTGTTTCCTTTTTGTTATAGGTACAATAAATAATAATATTACCCCTCTTTGAATATTTAAGTCATGAAAAAACTAACAAAATATGTTGTAACGGAACCCAACAAGCAAAACAATATCTTAAAAAATATCTGTTGTAATAATATCGCGAATATCAATTCTTCCCCTCTGTCTTATAAAATACGCGAGCTTGTTTTTTGACGGATGACTGAATACGTGTATACGTTACCTACTGATACGTATAATATAATATATTTTTTTGTAATAATTTGCAACATCAGTCAATGTATGTACCCTTCATGTAATCAGGTTGTTTAGTCGTTATTTTGTTAAAATGAAAGAATAACAGAATAATAATCGAGTCAAAAATCCGATTTACATCTTATCCCAAACTAAGCAGAGTCTGTGCTATGGTTCCCAGACAGCTAATAATAAAATAATAATACCTGCCAATAACTGTCCCACTGCAGGGCAAAGGCCTCTTCTCATACAGAGAAGGCACGAGCATTGATCACCACGCTTGCTCAAGACGGGTTGGCGATTTCGGACTTATATTAACTACAAGTCTAGGTTTCCTCACGATGTTTTCCTTCACCGATGTCTGTGATGTCTAAGATAAACTTTAGAAAGTACATATGAATTGAAAAAGGCCACATTGGTACTTGCCCGGATTCGAACCCGCGACCTGCATGAGAGCCGGGCGCCTTAACCACTAGGCCATCACGACATAGACAGTTAATAGATATTCTTATATAATTTGTAAAAAAAAATACAAATTAAAGATAAATAATACTCAGACTAGACCAATAAAATACGCTCGTCACACAAAGTTTGCCCTAAGTGTGTTTGAACCCACGACCTCTGACTTAGCAGTCAAGATATACCTCAAACTAACCACTAGACAAGGTTGTCATATCATGCATATCCTAAATAAAATATCTTGGAACAACTTCACACACAGCTGTCTGATCCCAAACTAACCAGAGCTTGTACTATGGTAACCAGACAACTAATAAATATACTTATATAATTTATAAATATATATATTATACAACATGTCATAATATTATGCATAATATATACAGAAAATTATGTTATAATCATAATACATACACAGATTTTTTATAACTATGTTTAAAACACTGTTTTTTTTATAAATTAGTTGTACAGATTGTGGGAAAAAATTATAGTCACATTACAAATCTACGCTTGCACACAGTCGCACTTGCATAAGCGGTCTAGCGTAGAAGGTATTTCATCCATTTTAGTTTGTTTTGACTGTACAGCGGAAGTGTGACAGCAGTTTGCTTAGTTTAAATTATTTTTGGGATAAAATATTACCTATATTAAAAATTACAAGATCGATTCAGTAAACGATTCTGAACAAAATATTTTCTCAAAGTGCATTAATTCAGTTACACATTGTATATAAATCACACCCAGACATAGAACAAACAATCGTGCTCATCACACAAAGTTTGTCCTGGGTGGAAATCGAACTCACGACCTCTGGCTTGGCAATCAGGGTTACTAACCACTAGACCAACAGGCCCGTCGTATCATCAACATCGTCGTATATCATCTTTGCTTTTAGAGTGGCAACGCATTGCTGGCACTGCAGACCTCTAAGACGGCAGTGACCAAATAATTTTAGCTTAGGTCACTTGTCAATGGACAAAAGTCAATACATAAACCAAAATTGTTCTGAACATCCGTGAAGCAACAAGCCTCCAGAATTTTTTTTAGGAGAATCTTGCCAGACTTGGTTGCGGAATGTTTATAATGGTTACCGTGACCCCGGAACATAAGGGGCAACCGAAGGAACATGAGTGGGTTTTAGTCAGTAAAAGTCTGACACGCCCTCCGCCGCCTTTACGACGGGAGAAGTCATTTGATGATTTCCCACTCCCCAAAAAAAAAAAACTTGCCAGACTTTTCCTAAGGCGACTCCCGAAAGCCAGCATTTTTTAAAACAGCTGTCCCCTAAAATTACCCTTATTTATTTTTAACTAAATTATAAGCTCGATTTTTTAATGTTTCTTAAATTTTCAAAATTAACAGTCTCTACTGTTTATTTTGTAAATCCACCAACAAATCGCCGCGATCCCGCAACGAAATTAATAAGAAAAAAAAAAGTAAGAAAAAACTTATTTCGAAACATACAAGTCACCATATCTAGACAAGCCACTAATACCCAGTAATTCCGTCATCTAATGAGGCAAATCAGTGGAACGGAATCTATTAGCGCAAGTCATTACCGTGTTTGCATAATATATAGATGATTGCATTATTGTCTATGTATAATGTACGCCTGATTAGCTTGTCACTGCAATTTGGTATCGATATGTGTTGTATATAAATTGTTGGGTTAATTAGACAAAGTGATTAAGTGCTAGATTGTTTACTGAATAAAATATGTAACTAGTAATATGTGTCTAATTAGAAAAAAAAATATTATGCAGTTTTAGATTTGATGCGGCGCAAGACGAGAGTATTTTAAAAGATTATGGGGTGAATATTTTCCCTAAAAAAATATTACATAAAGTGTTTTAAAGAACTTTAATCATTTCCCTCCGGTAGAGTTCCATCTCAGTCGAAGAAAAATAAGGGACATGATTACAATTACAGATAGTGTCCAAGGTGCTACGAATTTTGCTACGCACTTGCCTACGGCGTAGCATTGTGCTACGATCAGTGTTTGTCTATTACGTTAAATTAAATATCTCAATTTATTTATTAATCTGATTTTTGTAGCAACCTCTAACTGGCCAAGGTCTATACTTAGTTCAAGGTCACCTTTAAAATAGAACAATGTGTATAACATCTATTTTATTTATTTATTTTACGTTTTTGGTTTGAATGAAGAAATAACTGAAACAATTTGATACATTTTAAAAAATGTTGATTAGCTCATAAATATCGAGAAAGGGTATTATAATAGGCTATTTATTGTCACATTACGGGAGCGGAGTCACAATAAAACAAAGATATTATTATTAAGATTTAGGCTTGCGAACTCACTCACTGTCTTAATATATTTCTTAATTGATTCCTAATATTAAGTATCAATCAAGTCTGACGACTGGAATCGCAGACAATACCTGTCATAGAATAAAATGTCCAGAGGATACAAATCTCTCTCTTTCCATACAAATAACCAAATGAACTTTCATTTCTTTTCCCAGTCTACAATTAAGTCGACAGACAGTCATGCTCGACTAATGAAATTCAAAATCAAGGCGATACAAAACAATTGTGCTGCAAACGATTTTATCCCAATCGCGTGGAGTAAGGGAAGTCACAGAAAAAACGGCGCTGAATACAGATGAATCTGTTGTACATAAGGGCGGTTATTGTGTGGAGCTTGTTCGTGGATTTAGTTTAAAGTTGTTACTGTTGCGAGCATTGTTTTCCTTTTAAATTGAATCTGAGAAACTATTGGAGTTGAGTTGGCCAGATCTTAGCATTTTTAAATCATGTAAATTCCTACTGACGTACGATGCAGACAATTATTAATTACGGTAGTATAATACTAACATATATGGACATGGCGGTTGGGAGCTGTTGCCATGTTTGCTCGTATGTCTCGCTGATGGTGGCGAGTGCGTTGAATTATTCGGTTCCCTGCAAAATGGTTGAGCTAAATGGTGTTCATGCCACGCATCATGTTCGTGAACGGGCGCTGTTAGTTGAGTTCGGTCAAATCTGCTATGACTTTTTTTAGTAGTACCAGAGATAATGTAACCAAGACATTGTAACACATGAAGTTTTGAAAAGAGTGTCCGTGGAGTTACTTGCTTGTTCTTCTTCATAGAGATCTACCTACATTTTAGAATAAGCAACTAGGATCACTTTTCTGACTAGCCGGCCGACTGTTTGACTATTTATAAGTGAATGTAAACGGTCTAATTGAAATAAATTTTGGAGAAGAAATTGGTATTCTAAACAAATGTTCGCCCAACTTTCAACCCGTATATTCTAAAACCAATCCGCTGCCAAACGCAAACAGACTGACTGGTTCTGTACTCGCGTCGTTTACATACTGTTTACAGAAACACGAACAAAATGTACTCAATACTCTATTGTACGAGTACGTTCTATTCTATTAACTTGTAACCGGTGGAGGTAATTCTTTTAGGGATATTCTTTGTTGTTTTGCCTTTTGGTAATATTTAAATACGTTGTTGTCTGTCGTTGAAGAATAAGTTGAGAAAACATTATAATAAAAGATTGAAGAGATTATAAAAAACAATAAAGTGAAGATTACTTTTACTCGCGTCGTTTACATACTGTTTACAGAAACACGAACAAAATGTACTCAATACTCTATGGTACGAGTTCGTTCTATTCTATTAACTTGTAACCGGTGGAGGTGATTCTGTTGACGGTGTTTTTTCTTGTTTTGCGTTTAGGTAATACTAGCTTTTGCCCGCGACTTCGTCCGCGTGATTAATAGTTCCCATTCCCGGAGGATTTCCGGGGTGAAAACTATCATATGTCCTTTTTCGGGTCCCAGTTTATATCTGTACCAAATTTCATTCAAATCGGTTCAGTGGTTTAGGCGTGAACAAGAGACAGACAGACAGACAGACAGAGTTACTTTCGCATTTATAATATTAGTACGGATTTAAATGAGTTAACTTTAGCTGTTGGAGAAAACTTTATAATAAAAGTGATAACCGCCTTTTGGCAAGTGCAGACTAATTTTACTCGCGTCGTTTACACACTATTTACAGAAACACGAACAAAATGTACTCAATACTCTATTGTACAAGTGCGTTCTATTCTATTAACTTGTAACCGGTGGAGGTAATTCTGTTGACGGTGTTTTTTCTTGTTTTGCGTATAATATTTTAATGAAATGCGGTCTGTCATTGAAGATTTATTGCATTAACTTTATCTCATGTTAGCGAGATCTAAAAACCACAAGTTCAATTTAATAAACTGCCTAGAATAAATAACCGTTTTGGCAATCGGTTTCGTATTAGATTTTGGTTTTGTTTGTTATTTTGTATTGCCAACAATATCTACATATAAAGCATTATAAATATATGCAAATCAAATATAATTCATGCTAAGAGCATATTAAATTTATAAAAATAGCATCAAATACAGTTTTTGAGAGTTAAAACACTTACGGGTAGAATAGAGAAACTTACTTTTCTGAGTCGGATAAAAGAGCACAACCTTATTATAACAAAGTTTGTTTTTTTTGGGTGAGTGGGAAATCATCAAATGACTGCTCCCGTCCTGGATGCGGCGGGAGGGCGTGTCAGACTTTTACTGACTAAAACCCACTCATGTTCCTTTGATTGCCCTTTATGTTCCGGGGTATTATAACAAAGTTTTACTTTACAATTTAATCCTTCGAACACACGTGAAAGACTGCTGGCTGTCGCTTGGCTGTCGAAAAGTGAAAGACATAATAAAAAACTTTTTTCAAAAAAAAAATAACCGCCTTCAAAAACTAAAAACCTAAAAATAACTAAAATTTCGGAAGTCAGTGGCAACACAAATTAAATGGCAGAAGAGAAGCCACTGACTTCCGAAATTTTAGTTATTTTTAGGTTTTTAGTTTTTGAAGGCGGTTATTTTTTTTTTTAAGTTTTTTATTTATTACTTTTAGTGTCGACTCCCAATGTTTTACTGTGTATAGTATCTTTCAAAGTAATATATTTTTAAAATAAAACTACTTACAATCTTATAAAACGAAAATAGAAACTTGAAGACAAAGCACACATCGTCTATGAATATTTCGTCAATTTTTTTTGTTCTTGGTGAATTTTTCGAGAAGCACTGAACCGAACGCCACAAAATTTATATGGGACCACCCCTGAATCATGACTTATCAAACAAAAAAGAACCATTAAAATCCGTTTACAATTGACGGAGATATCGCGTAACAAACATACAAAAAAAAAACATACAGACGAATTGAGAACCTCCTCCTTTTTTGAAGTCGGTTAAAAAAGAAAGAAAGCATGCTTAACAGAAAAAAACCCAAGGACGCCATTTTACAACACAATCAAAATATCACATAAACAAACAATTTATAACACCAATCATTACTACCTACCCCCAACTGCATACACAAATACAGCTTGAACATACAAATCTGTATCAGGGATCATTAGCAGCAACATTAATACTCGTTCTAACGCCCCTGCAGTTTCCGAGATGTGACACACAGACGGACACACAAAAGGTGACTAATGAATGTTTAAGAAAGCATCGAACCTTAAGATGGGGTGATTTTGTTTGTTAAATATTTATATATGAACTTTTGCTTTGTAACTTAAAAGATTATAATTATGTGTTGAAAATAATTTTTGTGATAATAATAATTATCTCTCCAATCTTTTCCAATTATTTTAAGGGGTTTGGTACTACACAACCAAGGCAGTGCCTTTGTTGTGTAGTACCAATAGACTTACCAATAGAGTTTTTGGCAAAAACTCGATGGGTACACTATTTTGCAGCCGGATCTCGTACTATTAGACCATGGAGGCACATTGGAACGTCAATTACATAAAAAAATATATTTCTAATGATCATTTTGGACAGGCCTTTTTTTTGCCTGACATCGATGAAGGAGAAACATGAGCAAACCTGCATTTATAAAATGATATGATGATTAATGATTGACGGAAATGGTTTTTGGATTATATTCATTCTAATTCACATTTAACCATGTAAAAAAAAAACTTTGTAACACGATTATTTTTAAAAGAGTATGTATGGAGTTTCTTGCCCATTCTTCTCTATACGAATCTACATTTTGGATTGGGCAACTAGAATCACTTTTGTAAATGACGTTTCAAAGTGCCTTCTTTTGGCCTAATGAAAATAAACGATTTGACTATTGACAATTAGTCCAAAAGTGCCAATCCGCCTAGACAGCGTGGTGATAAGTCCTAGTATCTTTGTCGGTCGTCTAGAAAAAAATGGCGATTGTTTCTTTATTTAACGAACATTACCCAAAACACAAACGAAACCAAACTTCCAATAGAAAACCTATCTATTTAAATTTCTAGACAATTCTAATAGAAATTCATAATTAATCAGCAAGGCTGAAACTTTGCACAATACAGTTCGACAGTTTTGTTCAAGCTGTGCCCTTCACAAATGGAACTAATCACTTAATGCAGGTAAATCCGGGCGAAGTTTGCTAGTCGTCTGTGAAATATTCAGAAGTTTTGAAAGAGGTTGACGAGGCGGTACTATTTGTTGTGTTCGAATGTGTTTTGATAGAAAGGTATGAGTTGATTTCGATTTCTCAATTAATCTGTCCATTTTTGACATGGATATACAATGATGTTATAAGTAAGAAAGTGTAGATAGGTTACCCAAACGAAATTCTATCTTCAAAAACGGCACACTAACGCACACATACATTACACGTCAAAGTAGGATGACATGATTGAAGTGGTGCGAGTGAAAAAGAGATAAACGTCAAATGTCAACGCGATACTCACTATCATTTTTGCCAATTGGCAAACTTTTAATGTGCACTTTTTACTTATAACATTTTTTTTTTGGTGAGTGGGAAATCATCCAATGACTGCTCCCGTCCTGGGAGCGGCGGGAGGGCGTGTCAGACTCTTACTGACTAAAACCCACTCATGTTCCTTCGATTGCCCTCTATGTTCCAGGGTCACGGTAACTATTATACACATTCCGCAACCCCGTACTTATAACATCATTGTGGATATATGATTGTTTTATTGCATTGTGCATTGTCTTGATTCAACTTTCTTGGTTGTCACCCTTGGAATTTTGACAGCCGTTACGGGTAGTCAAAAAGTTTAAAATTAAAGTCATTTAAAAGAGGAATTTAATCTAGTTGACTAGAATGGGCAGTTTGACAATCAGTTTTACCAAAAGATGTATAACCTGATAGACATTCGCATATGGTTTACAACGATTATGATTCATAAATTATTCACTACTCTCATATTTGATACATACTACTACTACAAAAAAAAAACACGTTAATACTAATAAATTTTAAGTATTTTCATCTGTAAATAGTTCTGTGATTTTATTGTTTGAGTGCAATCATGAAAATAAAAATAAATAAAGAAAGATGGAGAAACCCTACTTTTACCCTGCAGGTAAGTATATCTAGTACATAGTGATAAACTAGTGTTAACCAATAGTAAATCAAAATATAGAATTTGTTCAATAAAATCTCAATACTCTTCCATGCAACTGTTGGACTTGAGTTCCATGAAATGTAAAGTACCTGAGCAAGCGCCAATATTATTGAAAGCTACTCTATTTTTATAGAGAGCATATTTTATGTGAGTATCGTTTATATGTTTATTCTGGAGAAAGAGCAGAGATTGGAGTGACATTGTAAGAAATACGTATGTAACACAGTGTATACAATAAATGTTAGTAATTTGTACACTATAAAATAGAAATATGCAAAATGCAAATATGCAATACGTGGAGAGAATTTACCAAACAAAGAAGATTGTTTTGGGTATCTTATAATTAGGATTGTTTAGGATGGATGATAGTTTTTACTTGCTTTATTAGAGAATGTTACGTTGTTTTAAGATAGCCTATTTCCAATTATGTTGGGGTCGGCTTCCAGTCTAACCGGACTCAGCTGGATACCAGTGTTTTACATGAAGCGACTGCTTATCAGTTCTTTAGTTACTGACCAATAAGATACCCCTTGGGTAGACTAGTCAGAGTTTCTGGCTTCTGACTACTCATAACGCCTGTCAAAGTTCTACGAATGATAATTGGGACTAACAGTTTTACGTGCTTTGCGAGGCACGGGATGTCAGATACGGTATTTATGATATCATGGGATAACATATTAATTTAGATACGATAGTTTTCGCGGGCAGAAGCAACTACCAAAATATTAGCAACCTAAAAAAAAAACAACATAATCCGAAACCACTATAAAGTAAACAAACCCAATATCGAGTACGTGCGCGTCCACCATTAAAATACAATAAAGGGTCTCCCCGAGTATGTATGACAATTCAATTTGTGCCCCAATAATATCGGCTTACAGCATAATGGACAAAGAAATCCGATGGTCGCGCGGCAACGTGAGATGCGTGTTCAGAATAGGGACACTCGATGATATGCCATACCTATTCAAGAGATTTCGCTAATGGCGGCTTTTTTCGCTAACAAAATGACCATATGTTTAAGGGTTATCGATGTCTTTAGATACTTCGGTTTTGCAGATGCATTGCTAACCTAAATACAAAGATAATGAGATTATCATAAGCGCTTGTAATTAATCAAACAGTTGTTCACGATCACATCAATCATTAGGTTCTTTCGATAGGCAACGATGTTAATTATCAAGTTTTATTAGTGGTTTTCGATACTCTGTGATTTAATGTTGTAAAAACTGTCGTAAAGAATAGCGGCTTCTAACGCTGACAGAGCCGGGGACATTGCGATTACTATTAAAAATTGTACAGCGATTGAAAGGTGATTTACACTGATACTGTATCAATGTAAAGATGTTTTAATCCAGTCCAGCATCCTGTATCTAGCGGATTGAAACATGTCTACGTTGACATAGTGCTGAAACAGCACCGGAATCCAGTGATGCTGGCGCCAGCTACTGTATCAATGTAAATTAGCCTTAATATTCTGTTCAACTATCTACTTTGATCGACGACTAAGCCTAGTGCAAAGTGGTAGCTGATCATGGCAATAAAATAAAATATGGTAATGGTCAATAGGGATGACGACAACATAAAAAAATGGCATTCTGTTTAGTCCGTCTTGTAGATCGGCCAAAAATACGGGACACGTATTTTTTGCTTCATCAAAATAATAAAAAAATACAAAGATAAAGAGCAACAAAGTTCTGGAGTGGGGGCATAGTGGGGGCTTTTGACGCCGCCGTAATGCAAAAATTGTATCTGATCGTGACGTCACGCACAACTTCAACGCACTGTATCGTTGCCATTTTTCGTTTACGAGAAAAAAGAAAAAATACGTGTCCAAAATTTTTTAATAATCTCAATGACGGACTAACTACTTTTTTTTCGTCGTCTCGCCTATTGTGGTCAACGGTATTTGGTTTTTAACCCCATCTGACATTTGAAAGAGCTTCGAAAGTACCTGGAACATACAGGTGTCCGTAATAATATAGTCATATGTGAAGATAAAATTGCACTTTATACGCTTCCTTCAATTCCTAGCTACATTACCGTAACTTTGATGTAAATGTTTTACGTGGTAGTTCAAGAATATCTAGAGTGCAGTTACTTTAAGTACTGCTCAAACGATTTGAGGAAGATCAGCGGTAACATTCAAAGAAAGATTATGTCTTTAACTTTAATAGGACGCTGTGGTGATCAGATGTGTTCAATGTTTACTGTCTTGGAGATGTATTAGAGTTCTTTGTGAGGGAACTTTTCCGGGAAAGACATAACTGCAAAGATATAACTGGTGTAATTTCAGGTATATGATGTATATCACCTTTATCTCTGGGTAGGAAAACATTGGAAAGCCTAAGTTATTGCAGATGTTTATCGGCGGTTACCATTAATTAAGTTGGCTGTCAGTCTATTTGAAGTTCAATTATGTAAAATTTTGCAGTAATGCCTTGACCATAATGTTGGCTTGACGAATGGTGATATTAATTAGAGAAATACTGTGTTTTTTATGGCATTGTTTGATTAAATGTTAAATCTGGCGAACGTTTTTCGGGTATTTTTCTTTCGTGAAAACGTCCTTAGGTCAAAACAAGTGAACGAAGGGCAATCGAGACGCACTTGGTTAGAGTAAAACAAAATAATCTAATTGCATGCAAACACATGTTTTTTTAGGGTTCCGTACCTCCAAAGGTAAAAACGGAACCATTATAGGATCATTTTTTTTTAATAATCACTCTCCCAATCTGAACATGATCCAGGGGTCGCGCAAAATAACTACCGCTACAAGACGCACCAAAGCATAAAGCAGGGGCGGCAAATTGTGGCGACCGCTGGCAATAATAAAAAATATATCTCATACGAGTGACCGACACGCGATAGCATCGCGTTTTGCGTGATTTTTACTAATAAATAGAAGTTCTTGTAATTGGAAAAAATAGTGAAGACTGCTGGGTGGTGACAGGTGGCGTTAGAAATGTAGTAAATAGTTATAATTATCTGATTTATCCAATGGTTTTAGTCAGTGATAAGCATATTGTATAGTGTGACTATTTTTTCAAGCGCGTTATTATTTGAAACCACGTGTTGAATTAAAATATTAGGATATACCAGTCAGATTTTTAAAAAAAATTATAATATATCATAATATCACGTCATTATGATTAGCTAGTTTAGAACTTAATTGTTGTATTAGAATTAAATTAGGTATTATATTACAAATTTTGTAATTGCCAGTTACCAATGTGTTTTTTTTTAATGCATGATAGTTATATTTCGTTTCATAGTTCATAGAGCGTCACTGACATTGGTAAAGGAAAAATGAATCGCCAATCCGCCTTGAGTAAGGGTAATGATCAATACTCGTGTCTTCTCTGTATAAGTTTTTTGCCCAACTGTGGGACAATAATCGACTGGTATTATCATAATATCAAACTTCATATTTTGATACTATAATAATACCATACGAAATCTAATCATAAAAACATAAACTCACACATACCACATACCTTACTCAAAATAATCACATCCAAGTACACGAAATCTCTCAGAACGCATAACTAACATATTGCCCATTAAAGGTCGGTGAAACCATTCTCAATTAAGCAGATTGAACAGAGTTAACGGCCCGCACGTTAAACTTCGGTTAAGTAGTGAATCGGACAGTTTATTGCAGAGGTGCTCCGTTTTGAGGGCATAATGTGATAGGGTTTTATTAACGGCAGTTAAGGCTTGTTTTAAAAGCTGTGCTTGATGTTTATTGCGTGTGTTGGAATGCTTTAATTATTTTAGATTAATCACGTTTTGCAATTTTTAGGTGCTAAGATACAAGACAAATATCGATCATATCATCTCAACATTAAAGCTGAGGTCAAATCGAACCAAAATCAGTGTTTTGCATGAAGTGGTTACCTATAAGACCTGATTGATAACTCAGTTACACGATACATCTTGACTGAATGTCAGACTTTAGACTACCTGTAACGACTATCTTAAAATCTAATAATGCCAATTGAGATCAACGGGTTTTCGTGTTTTCCGAGGCAAAGGATGTCAGTGATGACGTACATAGACAAAATTAAATAGTACACGTGAAAGCCCTAAATATTTAACTTTACTTTTTACATGACTAATCAACAAAAATCTCATCTTCACACAAATTATAACAAACTTCCATTTATAATTTTTCAAAAACATCTTCACGCGATACTTAATGTATACAATTTCAACTTATTCTTGTTAAACAAGCACTTCATAACGTTCTCTTATACATATTTCTTATTAGGGATGTATAGAGTTCGTAGCCGTAACCGAAACTATAGAGGGTATCCGAAATAAGAGTATATTTGATAGCTAATCCAATTCAAATGTTTCGGATAATTTCGGAAGAGGGAGGGGAGGACTATCTACTAAAAGTTACGATTTTCAAATTGTATATACGCGTGTACAATTTGTCTAATTTTTAGTATGAAAAAAGCCGTATGGTACTAGCAAGAATAAGACGTTTTCACGATTTTCCGGGTTTTGGTTTGCTATTGTATAAAAAATTATAACCTTAAAATAAACTCGAATCATTACCAATTTGTATTTTGCTAACGTAAAAACCCGATTTTTTCCAAAAAAATCCGGAATTGAAACCAAGTTATACCTGAGGCCAGTACAGGTAATTAAAACTTTACCATAACGTAATTCTCACAAGGTCAAGTAACATCTTCCGATAATGTTGCAACATTATTTTTATCCCTGTTCTCCGTATCTGAATTCGTATATGAACCCTCGAATATCTCTATCCACATCCCTATTTCTCACAAAATTCTTCCACGGAAGCGCGAAGCATTCATCACGCGAGATCATGGCAGTTCACACTAGCTCACGTCACCTGTTCATGACAAATAGCGTGTCAGGAATATTGCATCGTTGCACCCGCTCGTGTGAACCGCGTGAAACCAGGTTAGACAAGATGCTAGACTTATACAACCGAATCATTCTAGTTTAAAAAAATATGACGTAAAAGTGATTTAAAATCCTACTTGCATAATAATATACAATTCCATTTCACTTGGCACACTATAATTTTACCATGTCACGAGCCATCCTGTGTCAACATTATTTTTATCCTTATTCTCCGTATCCGAATTCGGATCCAAACCCGAATTTTCCTATACACTACATCCCTATTCTCACAAAATTCTTCCACGGAAGCGCGAAGCATGCACCACGCGAGATCATGGCAGTTCACACTAGCTCACGTCACCTATTCATGACAAATAGCGTGTCAGGAATATTGCATCGTTGCACCCGCTCGTGTGAACCGTGATTTATCATTTTTGATATGAGTGATTTTTAGTTACGTCGCGGTGTCGTGGTTGTTTTGTGGTTGTTTGGGTGTGGTTTATGTTAGGTTATGTTTTTTGTGTATAAATGTAGTGTGGCATAATGAAAGAGTTTGTTACTTTTATTTCCTTTACTAAGGAAACTAATCTCCAGAATTAATTACTCTATTTATAAAATGTAAGTAGTTTTTGTGTAAAGCTACAGTAAATTTTAAAATCTTTTCAACTTCAAATGATTTTCCATCTTGTTTAATAGCTGAAAATCTACACTAATACAATATAGAAGTAAAGTTTGTTATTTTTGACCAACTAATGATTAAACTGTTAACATGATCTGTGTTAAATATTGCCACAGTTGTCATTAGTATTATTTTCGCTGTATAATTACACAAGAATGGAATCAAGAGTAAAAGTTATTTTATGTGTTTTTTTAATGTTAGCATAGATTGTTTTATTGCTAAACAATATTTTAAATATAGTGACAAATATTTCCTTTTTACTATATTAAAAAAAAAATGTAAATTATATATATTATAACCTTCTTATACATACAAACCATAGAAATACGGCCAAGTTATGTCAAACCATAACTAATTATGACACCTATTAACAAAATACTACGAAATAAACCAGCTTCCTATTAAACTTCGCGAAATATGGCCGCATAAAGTTCCACAAGACTGATATTTCGGTAAACAACACTCGTTGACTAATTACAGAATACTACTCTTAATAAATGTTAAAACTTGCCTGTTTTCATGACAAGATAAAACGCCTATGTCTGTGATGCAAAGGGATTGTATTTAGGTTACGTTATGCCATGGGCGAAAAGCAAGTGAGGAGATAATTATTGAGTAAAGATTGAATTTTAAATCTTCGACACACGGAATTCGAGAAAGACAACAGCAGCCCGACAGCCGTCTGTCTCTTGGTCGCTGAAAGGTTATATACAAAACTGTTCATGTTGCAGAATTATTAAGAAAATGTTATTATATTTCTACGAAATAGAAAACAATTTAAAATAAATAAATTAAAAGTAAGACTAGGTTACGGTTGTCTTACAGTTGGCAAAATTGTTGTTTTTATACTTGTCTGTCTTTAAGTCACTAAGCTAAGCTATAATTATTATTAAAGTTGATATGGTTTATAATTGCTAATGTATTCTTTACGTAGCTAAAGAGAAAGACACAGAAAATACCAAATCAGAACGGGAATTTAAAAAATACTACTATACGAATCTGACTCTTCACCATCTTGAAAATGCTAAAACAACGTAACCTAAGTATGTCCCTAGCATTAACTTACAAGTTTACAACTCATCAGCGAGCGATGACTGTTTAAATCTTCAAATGTTGTGTTAATGAGGACAGCTGAGGGGGGAGAGGGGGGAGACGATTAAAATTTCATCCCGACTTTACGTTTTGGCTGTAATTACGAGATTAAGGCTGAGGAGTAATGAGTGCTATCAAGAGTGCGTTTGTTTATTTATTTTGGTTGATATTTAGTGAGATGATGTGAAGAAATGGTCAGGTATCATAATAACTACTGACATTGATAGAAGGAGGATGTCAATGCAACTATTTGCCTTGGCTTAATTTCAGGTTTGTGTTTTTCCTAAAAACATTGTTTTCCTCAGTGATGTCTGAGGTTTCCGGCGACTAGGACCGCAATTAACTCGGACCGCGGCCCCAGTCACCGGATCCGTAAAAAATATTTAATTTTCTCCTTGTCATTTTCGTGGTCCGAGTTAATTGCGGTCCGAGTCGCCGGAAACCTCGTCTTTGGAACTTTCAGAAAGTAAATTATTAGAAAAAAATGTGCAATAATTTTCTGTAAAGTTTATCAAACTACGATAAAAATTGTTAATGAATTCTCCTACATTTTCTAATATGTGATAAGAATGAAAAAGAATAGCTTTGTTATTGGATATCTTTCAAATCTAAGCTTCTAAGCTAATCTAATCTTATCTAGAATGACAAAAAGCTGGTAAGAATTAGAATAAATTAGAGTAATACTAACCAATTACTGTCAAGCCCGATTGACGATTTTAAACTTACGTGCACTATAAAACAAGGTTTATTCAAGATTTCCACGCTCGCTGATACCTATTAAGTTCAACATAAACTTTAGAAAGTAAATAGGACTAGTAAAATCACAATGGAATTTGCCCACATTTTGACCCCATAGCTTTTTACATCAAATTAATAGAAAAATGTAGCAATAAATCCCAAAGAAATCTTGTATGTCTCAAAATATCCCTAAGTAAATAAACTACATACATTCCTCTTATCAAACAACCCACCATTTATACCTACTATTACGACTCAACACGCGCACTGATAACGTTAACGCGTTAATAAACGTTCGTTTGCAGCGCATTTTATACGCGCCGCGGATTAGCGGGTAACGTTTACGCGCGCGTTAAGTTTTACCGCTCGTGACATGTAAGTGCTAATGAGTTTCATGTTTGATTACCTATGGTAGGTTTATTATTGTTGTAAAGAAATGGGGAATGGATATTTTATCTTCATATAAATAAATGTAAATCTTGGGACAACTCACAGACAGCCATCTAATATATAGATATTATAGAAACTTAGACACAGAATAAACAATCATGAATTATTTACAATAGCTTCGTGTATTACTGATTTAATAACATAGTATCTGGTAAGGTACATAAAATTAACATAAAAACTTTTTTCTCACTGGTACATTGATTGAATGTGCAAAAGTACATGGAAATCAGCGTGTTTCATGTTATTACACTTGAGGATCACTCCCTCCCGCCCCGCCCACGTCGGGAGAAGTCACTTGATGATTTCCTATCCCATCCATAGAAAATAAAACCTATATCCTTAAAACTAAAACAATTCGTTTCTGTTATGTTGCAAAAATAGATATGGTGGCTGCACAACCCAGGATGGCCTATTTAACAAAGTGCTGTCGAAGTCGCGGGCAAATGCTAGTTGAACAATATGTTGCGTCATTGTCAAAAAGCATAGATTTATCACATATTCCGCTTCCATTAAAGGCGTTATTTGTGTGCCATTACACTCCACGCAAAAAAAAAAACCAAAAAAACACTTATATTTTTAAAATAATCGACCATTTAACATTCCTCATAATGAAAGCAATTAACGCATTGTAAAGCTCAGGACACACCGGTTGAAATGAAAAATAAAATGACACGATAATGCGATCACAAAGGAATTTTCCCTTTGACAATATCACGCGTTGTCGCTTCGACGATCGTACTTTGATATGCGTCTATTAAAATTTAATAATATCGCCTATTCTCTTTGTCAAATGAATGTAATTTGTACGTTTTTGTTGGACTTTTGATGTTTAAGATTATTTTGGAATTTTTGCGAAATGTAAATCACATATTTTTGGACAAAATATATTTTTTTGTGTGTAATTTAGAATTACACAGAGGTGCCTCATGTCATTATCACTCATAAAACTTAATATTTTTTTCTTGTTTTATTCATTACTAGCTTTTGCCCGCGGCTTCGCTCGCGTTAGAAAGAGACAAAAAGTAGCCTATGTTACTCTCCATCCCTTCAACTATCTCCACTCAAAAAATCACGTCAATTCATCGCTCCATTTTGCCGTGAAAGAAAGACAAACAGACAGACAGACAGACACACTTTCCCATTTATAATATTAGTATGGATGAGAGATAGTGTCCCACGTTTTCACCTGCATTATATTAAGTTTTAGGTTACTACTCTCTCTCGCTTCAATTACTTTTAGCGTGATGTTTTGTAGACCACGTGTATTTGAATCGTGAATTTGAAAATTGAATGTGAAAATTCTAATAAAAAAAAAGATGCGTTTAACAGTTTTTTAGCAAGAAATAGTAATATGCGCGTATAAACATAGTAATAATATTCTCTATGATAAAAGAAAGTTCAGTTATTGAAAAGACAGCTTTCAATTTTGGACCTCCACATTTGATTACAAATTGAAACCGTGTACGTCCGAAAACGAAGCTAATAAACGAACAAAAAAGGAAAAATAATAATAGAGGGATAACATTACATCAAAGCATTTTATATTTGTCCAATATGCTTTGGATTTCACTCAATAGAGACCAAAAGAAAATTAAATTGCCTCCCCTTCGTCCATTTTAAGGTCTTCACATGTCCACGATTTTTTTTCTTTCTTTTAAAATATCACGTTACGTGTGTTCGGGGTTTTATATTTGTCTTGTTATTTTTTTTATTTGTCGTATTAAAGGAAACCTTAGATTTTAGGGAGGTTCCATTTTCGAATTGTTTGGGTTCCGCGGAAAGATGTTGGTTTGATATGTCAATGTCAGTGCCTGTTAGTTTTGGATTTAAAAATCTTTGGGTTGTTTAGAAGTAAGCATACTGCAGGTATGATTAGTATCAATATCTTGCTATTCTATACTATCTATACTATCTATCTTGCTATACTATCTATTATACAATTTGATTCGAATTAATAATATTCGAATACAACCAATAATTCTGGGATATAGTTTCTTTTAAAACACTCTTTATTTTTCTCTGGGTTTTTTAAATCAATATACTTAATGCAGTTGGTAAATAAGTGTCGTTACTTACGGTTTCCTATAAATTATCATTAAAATGTGTGATTTCAATGTGAATAAGAAAGCTTGATTGTGCCTTTTGAACTATTATTTTACATCAGTTACTGATAGAGAAGAAACTTTATTGATTTACACTTGCAAAAAATGCAAAGAAAAACCTGCATTTATTTTAAAACACATTGCCATGTACCAGGAATTTGTATCTTTCCACAACCCACAGCGCGACAGCCAAGTGCTCAACCACTGAGCCAATCCAACATAATCAATAACAATCTGCATAAGATAACCTGTCCCCAACACATCTTAAAACCAATTACGAATCTCCATTAAACGGACACACACATAAATACGGACATCCTAAAACAACATCTACATCACTTCTAAACAAAAGTTAGACAGGCAATACCGTCTAAAGCCCTTCACATTTCAAACCAATTCACTCACGCGCATACAAATGAACAATACTCGTATTTCGTGGCCCAACACTACCTCTCAACACCACGATTTCATTACCCTCCACCTTAAAGCTCTACAAACTTATTCTAAAGAAGATAGAGTTGATATTTGAATGGTTTTTTGTTTAAGAGTGGGTATGTAAATTGGTAAAACGACAATTAACTCGAATTCTACTTCTATTTGCAAATGGATTGGATTGCCTTGAAGCGCAATGGATGGCAATTGTTCTTGTGCGTCTGATTGTGAATGTTTACAGTCGTTTGACAATAGATGGAGACACTTAGGCTTTGATTTGTCAAAGAGTTGTTTTAAATACAAGTCAGGTTATTTTTAATTTATAAATTTATGCCCTTACTAATAATCACTGTGTAAAGTAATGCAATGAATAAAGCCTGTGTAACCATACATTTTTTGACGTATAAACCTGTCATAACTTTATGCAGCTTTTATTAGTAAGACGCTTAATATTTAGCCGTAACATGTGAATTATTTCTAAAGAATTACAAAACAATATTAGTGTCCATCTTTTTGAAAAAAAAAAACGCATTATTAATACTATTTCAAATTACGCTAGACTATTGAGCAGCGCATACTAGTTGTTAATTCAAAATCGGGGACGAGAGATCTTTCTTCTTACTTTATATAACGGCTAGGCCTCTGGAATCCTTGTAAAGTTAAACACCATTCACCAAAGTGTTTTCGTAACTATGTCGAGGTTTGCTTTTTATTTAAACAATGATTTAAATGGAGCGACTGCCTATCAGACTTCTATGACGCTAAAAGGGTTATACGATATATTTGTCAGACTTTTAAGCTTCTGACTGGTGGAGCATAACTTGCCTGTAATGCTCTTAATAAACTCAGAAAATACATAAAATTTCCTAAATAAGACACGTTGGTGCTTGTCCAGCTATAAACTCGTAACCTCGTGCTAGAAAAGCCGCCTCAATCATGGAACTATCATTTTTTATTTGGTGAGTGGGAAATCATCCAATGACTGCTCCCGTCCTGGGTGCGGCGGGAGGGCGTATCAGACTCTTACTGACTAAAACCCACTCATGTTCCTTCGATTGCCCTTTATGTTCCAGGGTCACGGTAACTATTATAAACATTCCGCAACATCATGGAACTATCATGACATGAATGCAACGCAGCCAAGATAAGATTTAAAACATAGAAATGTTCATAAAATCTGAGACGCTATTATACCCAAACCAAATAAAACTCAACTAAAAACAAAAATCTTAAGGGAAAAGAAACTAAAATTCTTAACAAAAACAATACAGCGACCATTGCGAGAAGAAAAGCGATAAGCAACTTATATGTAATGAAAGTATGGCTAGAGCCGGATATTGCGTCACTACAGTACTTATTAAAGGAGATAAAAGAAAGAAGTAGTATTGTCTCTTTGCGAGAACGAGAAAGTCATGGATGTTAAAAGTATGTTTAGGTGTGGATATGGTATCAGTACTAACCGTAGGTACGACTTAACTGCACCTAGCGTTGTGACGTATCGCAGACAGTACGCCGGCGGGGCGCCGCGTGTAGAAGCGGGAGAGGGGAGGTGCACTCATAAGTCGGTCTTGATACTTAAACAAAGATAAATAGACGTTAGGTACTTAGGACGTATTTTGGTTCAGTTATTCTCCGTCTCTTTCTCGCTATCCTAGTTTGTTGTAATAAATAATATATAGTTGTCAGTTTGGCAACTATATATTATGCTACAAATAGAAGCAATATGTTATAAACATATCAAATGTAAGAACTGAATATTGTGTCACTATAATATATTGTGTACAGAGGTATCAATGAAATGATATCAAAAGATTCTAGAAGTTTACATTAAAAACAGCAAAGTTTTAAAAATCAGTTGATCTATCTATAGAGAAGATACACATTAGAAAACACAAAAGATATAGGGAAAGTTACAAGTAAACACAAAAAAAAAATATAAAATGCCTCCTCAATCACCCATCTCACATCCGCCATTTATTCTTACTACATTAAACACTAGATAATAAGTGTTGATTTTGTTCAATTTTCCTCGTTATTTCGCCGGGAGCGTATAATAACACCATCACAGTCACACGTTAATATTTAAATTAAAGGCAAACACGAGAACAATGACTTCTTTGTTTTTATATAGATAAATATTTGCTACGCAGGGTTGCTACGGTGCTACGGCGCGGCGTAGCTGTCTGCGTTTGCTACGAAACTACGGATCTTTACAAGTATCTTTAGCTTTAATCGTATAATGAATGAAATTAAATAAATATTTAATAACATAAAAACAATCAAAATTTAATTTAAGACTTTATAAAATGTCCGTAGTTTTTGCATAAGACAATAAGTAAATAGTCCCTCTAAAATACAACAAATAAACCAGTTTAGTTATATTAAGCGATGGTTTAGTCATACAAAATTAACGTATATATTTTATAAACCAAAACTTGAATTCAACTGACCAACAGCCGTTAATCCTATATTTTGAACGTCTCACACACCAGTCACATTTACAAAAACACCTATATTTTCCCACCAACCCATCTACAAACCATAAGATAATAATCTAAATGACTGAACCACGTACCTACGGGTAATTTGCAAGCAAATCCTGCAGTACTTAATTATGCTAAGTGCTGTACAGGAGATGTAACAAAAAGCCGTGATTAATAGCATCAGGAACTATCGGTCTAGACGGTAAATAATGTGTTGTTATATATAATATTCTAAGGTTTGTAGTGAGTCAGCGTGATTTTAGATTGAACTGGTTGTTAATGTATCTGTAATAGTGATGTTATTTTGATTAAATCGTCTGCCCATTTTAACCCATTTTTCAAAGGAAAAGGTTCTAAGTTCATCGGAATCTTTTTGTTTTAAAGATTAAATTTTTAATAATCGTTTCTTAGTGCGCCTTAACGTCATAATAAGAAACGAGTTTACATTCATGTATCTAGCTTCACTACTTTTGGCAGGTTGTTGGCTACAACCAAAAAACCGTGGCGCTTGTTAGAGCCATTACAAATATTGAAATATAATAAAAATAAATTTAAATAAACTGTGACTCCTCCTTTCTAACGTATTTTTGCTACTGGTACTGATAGTCAACATCCCCTAAAGAGGAGGGGTGAAACACGGGTCTACCTAAGAAGATTACGAGCCACCTATTTTCTTTGGCCTGGTTAAAGGAACAATTTACTTGTCCGAGCTTCTTTTAGTTATGTTAATATTAACTGAGGACTGCTTAGGGTGACTAACTCACAAAGTCACTATTTGAAGGACAGAAAATTCAACGTTTTCTTGAAGATAATCTTTCAAAGGGTTTTCATAAACAAAAACCACATTTCAATTTCCAAAATTATTTAATTCGTGTCTAACAAATAAGTTGTTTAAAACAGTTGCTTGAAACAAATGAAAAGGAAAACTTCTGAAGTTTGTATCGTTAAGCCGATGTGCATCCGTTCCATCAAACTTTGACCTCAAAGGAAATAATGGTTTTACAACATTTTTGCTTTTGTGTACTTTTTATTTCGGTTTGGTTCCCAAGGAGTGCTAAAGGGAACTAGTACTAAAACTCTGTTTATTTGTCTGTTCATCTGTTAGGTATATTCTTAAACGTATTTCAGAGTGTGACTGATTGTGAACTTATTATTTTTGGACTTATAATGCTTGATTATTATACTCTCTAGTGCTTAACATTTAAAGGTACGCGATGAAAGCTTTACGTGTGAGCCAGATTCATACTTACAGGCTTTTTTATTTACAAGAAAAATTGTTAAACAATTGGTGGAATGTATCTGCTATTGGTAAATCCGAGCAAATGATCATTATTTTCAAGAACTTAAGGAGCCTTAATATTTTTTAAAACATTTACTCTTAAAGCGACGCATATACTTTCAAGTGGCTATTCAAGGTACGTACGTTGTTATATCATTACGCTCCGGTAACCCGACCTCGAGCGTAATAACAAACTTAGCTCACTAGTATAATAATGTTTTATTATCAACCATACAAATGAGTATAGTTAATAACGACAATGACATATGAAATGCAAATATTGATAAGTTCTAAAGGTAAAGCAATATTAATGGGTATTATTCGCCATATTCTGTACTTGAATGTTCTTATTTCAGTGTAACGAAGAAACATTTCTATGTCTTCTTTGACGGCAGCATCTGTGAAATAAATAATATTATTTACAACATTATATACAAGTTCGCTTCTGAATACCTACAAAGTTATTGAGGTAGGCAGATTATACTGTAAATTTCTTTAGACCAACTGCTGCCCATGGTTTGATTCCAGGTGTGGGAAATAATGTTATTAGGTTTTTCCCGCTTTTCTAGCTTAGAGTGTGAAAAAACACAATATGCAATATAAATTCCTGTTGAAGGACAAAGTTACAAAGTTTAAATCCTAAAATCTTAAATCGTTAACATCTTTCTAGCTTTGTCCCATGTATGTTAAGTTCGGCTTTTAGTCAAACCAGATTTATTTGTATACGAGTGTTGTACACTGAGCGACTGCCTAGAGGCCAACACAGAATATGACTTTTTGGTGTTTACTTTCTAATCCTATCATAATTGGGAAAAAGCTAGGGACATGTTGGACAAATATGTAACTATAAACGTACACATACCGTTTGTATCAATCAGTCTGTGCATCAAAAACAGCCTTATTCTTTCCACTTCCACCGAGTAAAACTCCACAGCGATGAACGGTGAGAACAATAGCAGAGATATCTGAATTAAATGTAATAACACGTAGCCTAGAGTACTGACTGGCTCCTGAAATAGATTAAAAATAAATTACTTTTATCCACCGTTTCATAAAAGAAGGACATTGGTGCCGATTTCCTTATTCACAAACTAGAAAATTAAGTGAAATGCATCCATTTTATTAAGAAAAGGACGGAAGATAAAATATTAGTTAAGTTCTGTCAAATTAAGATACTTTGTAGATAATTTAGATGCAATATAAATTTAGCGAAGTTTGTGTACAAGAAAATTAGCGCCATTGTCACAGTCTGAAAAGAGGTAATTACTTGTTCCAAAATATGTGTATAGAAAAATACAGACAAGAAACACCACACAAAATCTTGGTTCGCAATTAATTTTGTATGTTTATTATACGATTTCTTATCATAAAAAATATCTTCTCAAAGACACGAAAAGGGAAAATTATTTAAATTTCAGATGTAAGTGGCCATATAAAACAACAATCAATAATAAATGGGCCTACTTTAGAAATTAAAACAGATATTTGTAAGAACTGTGCGACATTGATAGCACCTATACACTATTGGTTCTAGATTTTAATTGTTGTCGACTAATAACTCGAGATAACAGCAAATTCACCTGTGTTTTACACATCACTTATTGTTCACTTTAATTACTACTGCAAACTTACATCTTTATATATAAATTACAAAGGTTACATACACTGACATGACCTTCTATAGCTGTTAATATGTTGTAGACATTTGTGACTAGTTTTGGTAGGCTGCCGGCTACACTCAGGAATAACTGAAAAATAAAGAGCAAATTAATCTCTTTAATCAAAAATATAACTTATCAGTAGTAATACAGCCTATTACTGTCCCACTGCAGGGCAAAGGCCTCTTCTCGTACAGACAAGGTCCAAGCATTAATCACCACGCTTGATCGAGGTGGGTGCTTCCGGATTTTGAATATAAATCCAGGTTTGACTCACGATATTTTCCTTCACTGATGTCTGTGCTGTCCAAGATAAACAAAATAATAATAATACTTTTAAGCAATTGTTTTAAAGACGGTGAAAAATACACTATGTTTTTAAGATACAAAACCACTAATCTATTGCAAATGTATGTTTGGCGAAAAAAGGCATTATTTTTAAAATGGTTGAAAATATTATTTTCTAGAGAAATCTTATCAAAATGTTTACCGATGCATGCAATTCAGGCGATATCATATCAACCAAATCAGCAATACTCCTATACATATACAAACAGAATTTCATCTTGTTCTCTTTCAAACTTCTATTATTTTTGACGTATAAATAATAATTACACTCAGGAGCATCCTCCAACCTTTCTCGAAGAACTTTCAACCGATATCGAATAGCATCGAATAATATGCAGCGCCAGACTCGATTGTAGTCGAGAGCGATCAAAGAAAACTGTCTTACCACGAACAAAATCAAATTATCGTAACATTTGTATGTAAAACAATAAATTAAAGTATACGAAAGTCTGACGGACCAAGTAATTATGGAGAAAATAACTAATTTATACATGCTTTGGATATGATGTCGTATGTTAATTCGCAAATAGGAATCGATGTCCATTAGCATTTTGAAGAAAATATCGGTACGACTTTCGAATAACAGAATGAGTAACACTGAAGCCGAATACTCGGATAAAGACCAATATTGAGACAAATCGGCTGGGCAACAGACCACAGAGGAGTAAATAACCAGAGTAACAAGCCCACAACAGTAAAGTTTAACAATCAAATTAAAAAACGTCCTTTTCACAATATTGAAATCGTAACCACAGATTAATAAAATTATCAAAAATACTCGATACAATTTGAATAGGCTGTTCGTATTTTGGTTTTTGCTGACTTTGTTCGGCATATTGGATTGTGGTTTCATTAATTTCTGGGTAATATTGACCCGGTGTTTGTCACAAAGCCACGTCAGGGCCGCTGTTTGGCTGAGGTTCGTTTGTTTACTCGATTTTGGTAGAAATGGACACACGGAAACTAATCGGTTAGTCGGTAAATGATTTTGGATTAGATGCTAGTTTATCGCTAGTTAGCTAGCTAAAAAATAGGGATATTTTTTTCAAATAAATCGTTCAGGTAAAAATATATAATTTATGATTTCATTTCATTTATTCATAAACAATTTACATTGTGTTGAATTCAAATATACATGCAAATACAATATAATTAGAAAATACAGAAACAAGATACAATTCAGATAAGGTGTCAACTGCTGAGGTTCGTTTGTTTACTCGATTTTGGTAGAAATGGACACACGGAAACTAATCGGTTAGTCGGTAAATGATTTTGGATTAGATGCTAGTTTATCGCTAGTTAGCTAGCTAAAAAATAGGGATATTTTTTGCAAATAAATCGTTCAGGTAAAAATATATAATTTATGATTTCATTTCATTTATTCATAAACAATTTACATTGTGTTGAATTCAAATATACATGCAAATACAATATAATTAGAAAATTCAGAAACAAGATACAATTCAGATAAGGTGTCAACCTATCTTATAAAATGCCCATTCAATTTAAATTATAATGTCAAAAAAATATATATAATGTCACAGCATGATTCTAAATAGGAACTACTACACAATACTACAAAATAATGTCAAAGATAAATTGAAATGTCGGTTTTTATTTTAAATTATATAATGACAAAAATTTAATACAAATATTTTTTATTATTGTGAGACATTATACTTCAGGCTTCGTCCTCGGGATTAGCAAATAACACTTGTAGTACCGCCTAGTGGTTCGCCAGTCTCACACTATAGTTGAGGGTAGAAAATAAAATTAAAAAATAAATTCACGTCAACAAGACAGTTGACCGACCCGCTTGCTTCATTCGCTTTTTAGTGCTCGCCACGATCACACGCTCGCGTCTCAAAAGTGCTAATTGTTTATTTCAAGTGCTAATTAAACATGCCTAAACGGAAACGGGAGGAAGATTACGATCATCTGCTGCGGTAGTTCAAGAAATTAGAAAAGAAAGTGTTGCGAAGATGCCGTAAGTACGCTGAGTCGTTCCAACTCGCTTGATACTCGTTCCCGCTCGGAGTCTCCAGGTCAGTCATTGTGTATTTATTGTTTGTTAGTTTTATTGCTGCCGTACAAAGCCCGTTTAATAACGAGCTGGCGATAAATAAGTCGCCATAATGCATGTCCTTTAGGCAACGATTTTACTTGCCTTATTTACTTTTACATACATATCAAGTGTATCAAAACCTTTTTGTCACGGTTTTATGTTTACTAAGAAGTAACTTGTAGATACTTACTTATACAGTGTGTAACTGAATTAATGCACTTTGAGAAAATAGTTTGTTCAGAATCGTTTACTGAATCGATTTTTGTAATTTTTAATATGGGTAATATTTTATCCCTAAAATAATTAAAACTATGTAAATTGCTGTCACACTTCCGCTGTACAGTCAAAACAAACTAAAATGGATGAAATACCAACTACGCTACACCCTTATGCAAGTGCGACGGTGTGCATGCGTAAATTTGTAATGTGACTATAATTTTCTCCCACAATCTGTACAACAAATTTATAAAAAAAAAAAAACACTGTTTTAAACATAATAATAAAAAATCAGTGTATGTATTATGATTATAACATAATATTCTAATTTGGGTGTCTGGTGGTGTACGTTTATTCCGGGACATATTGTATACAATTTTTTTACAATACATTTAATCAATCTTAAGAAAAGTGTTGACTAAATTAGCTAAATAGGTTACATTTCATACCTATTGGGTTTAACTACCATTCGTAGAAACGCCTACGATATTTTAAGAAATGTTATCTTTGCAAGTTTACCTACTCAATATAAAAATAGAATAATAGTTATGCGAACAGTATTTTAGGACTGTTTCTTAACTAATTGTCAATAAATTAGTGTGACTCAATCGTGATATTTTACATAAATTTTATAATAAAACATAATTTTTATAATAAAACATTACTTACACCCGTGATAGTAATAGTTACCTAGCCGGGTTTGCGTACTTCTCTGGAGTTGTACCACCCAATAAAAGCTTTGCGGACAGTATTCTAGGACTGTTTCTTAACTAATTGTCAATAATTAGTGTGACTTACTTGTAACATGATACTTACACAACTAAATATTATTATAACTTGGAGCTGTACTACCCGACAAATTAGTCTTGCGAACAGTACTTTGGTCTGTTTCTTGACTAGTGTAGGTCAGTAATGATGACGTAGATGGGTTTGCGTACTTCTCTTTGGAGCTGTACTACCCAATAAATTAGTCTTGCGAACAGTACTTTGGTCTGTTTCTTGACTAGTGTAGGTCAGTAATGATGACGTAGATGGGTTTGCGTACTTCTCTTTGGAGCTGTACTACCCGATAAATTAGTCTTGCGAACAGTACTTTGGTCTGTTTCTTGACTAGTGTAGGTCAGTAATGATTACCTAGATGGGTTTGCGTGCTTCTCTTTGGAGCTGTACTACCCGATAAATTCGTCTTGCGAACAGTACTTTGGTCTGTTTCTTGACTAGTGTAGGTCAGTAATGATTACCTAGATGGGTTTGCGTACTTCTCTTTGGAGCTGTACTACCCGATAAATTTGTCTGGCGAACAGTACTTTGGTCTGTTTCATGACTAGTATAGGTATCGGTGGTTTTCAGATCAAGAACGTAATAACAACGTTCCAAACCTACTTGACGGTATTGTTGATTCTGAGCCATGTGCGGAGACGCTCGTCGACCCCGTCCCGGAACCGGACGAAGAGTGCCCCCGCCCCCTGCCGCCACCCGCCGCCGCTAGCGCCGTGGAGCCGGTGACAAATACTGAGGAGCCTGAGTCAGCTGATACGCTAAACAGTACAATACTCGAAATACTGGGCGAAGATCCTACTATTTCGAATATTTTCGGCCCCGAAATTCATAAGGACTATTGCGGAGTAATTGAAAACTAGTTAATGCTCCTGTATTAAATGCCGAAATTAACGCGGCTATTTCCGACGTTAATGCCAAACACGACAAAAATGTTGAATGAAGATCCCGAGTTAATAAGCCTATTGTTTTCTTTTGCATTAAGGGATACGAAATCCCATTTAAATAACTTCAAAAAAGCTATTCATAATTTATTATGTAATAGAGCTATGTCAAAATGTCAACCTACCGATGGTCAATTTTTATCTAGTATAATTCTAGTGTCTAAAACAAATGGCAAATATAGTATCATCCTAAATATTAAAAAGAACTTAAAAAAAAAAAATTATTACAGCTGATCATTTTAAAAAATGAAGGTCTACGCACAGTATTAAAATTAATAACAAAAATAGATTTAAAAGGTGCTTACTATTTTATAAGTATTCATTATAATTCAAGAAAATATTTAAGATTTAAAGTTCAACAACAGTACGAATTTAACATTCTACTATTTTGCTTAAGCACTGCCCCATATATATTCACTAAAATAATGAAACCTATTGTCCGGTTACTACGTTTGGCAGGCCTAATATCTATTAATTACTTAGATGAGTCATACGACAAATGTTTGTACAATACTGTACAATCTAAGAAATTAATTACATCTCTCGGATTTTTAATTAATGAGGATGAGAGGAAAAGTTTAATGATACCTAGTCAAGTATGTACATTTCTAGGTTTTGTTTTAGACTCTGAAAACTTCCAGATCACGTTACCCTCGGGAAAAATAGTTCGCGTCAAATCAGAAATTAAAAATATGCAAGATACGTGAATTTGAACAAATGGTCGGATTACCAGTTTCAGTTTTTCCGGCTGTAGAATACAGCTTGCTATATACTAAACTATTTGAACGCGTAAAACATTTAAACTTAAAACCTGATGATAACTATATGAATATATCTAGTGTGTTACTACCTGATCTAAGATGGTGGTATGATGCAATACATATACCGTTTTGTAGCACAATACGCATGATCTGAAAATTTTCTCAGATGCCTCAAATACGGGGTGGGGGGCTGCCTGTGGCAAAGAGAGGGCTAGCGGGTTGTGGAGTAATCAAGAGAAGACACAACATATATAACTACTTGCGGCCTTCCTTGGTTTAAAAGTATTTCTACTTCTAGTCTCTTACATTAATAGGATCGAAGGTATTTCGTTCCCCCACCTCACTGACATCACTCGTCAGCTATGGCAGTGGTGTGAATGTCGCAAATTGTACGTCATAGCTCATTACATTAGCTCATTAGACAATAACACGGCAGATGCCGAGTCAAGGCGGACTGGGCATACCAGGAAATTGTCTCAACGTATGGGGTACCTCAAATAGACTTATTTGCCAGTCGAATAAATACTTAATACTCTGCCTAGATCTCCTGGCACAGAGACCCCAATTCAATGGCAGTTAATGCATTTTCAATTTCCTGGGCCGATGTTTATATCTATGCTTTCCCACCTTCCTCTGTCGTTTTAAAGACACTGAGAAAGATAATTACAGATAAGGCTAGGGGCGTACTAGTCGTACCACATTGGCCAACAGCTACCCAATTTTTCTTTAAAAAAAAAGCCTTTTATTGTCTGATCCAATTGTGTTTAAGGCAAATGCAAATCCAATTTTATGTTCCAGTTCTAGCGATCGCGACATATACACCAAACTTAATTAAACCCCGGTGGCAGGGAACTTATGCGGACGGCGTGGCGTGGGTAAGAACAAACGTATCTCCGTCAGCAGTTAATGTGATGTTGGCGTCTATTTCTGAAAACTCCTATAAACAATATGATGTTTACTTACGGCGCTGGTATGGTGATTTGTACAACGCTTCGATTCCACAAATAATTAATTTCCTAAACATTCTCTATGAAGAGGGATATCAATACGGGACGCTTAATTCTTGTAGATCCGCGTTTGCCCTACTCATGGGAAATAATTTAGGAGAAGATGATAGGATCAAAAGGTATTTTAAAGGTATATTTCGGATACGTCCTCCTTTACCCAAGTATGAAATAACATGGGATACTACAATAGTAATAAATTATCTCAGCCAGTTTTATCCCAACGAAACGTTATCCCTTGAAAACCTTTCGAAAAAACTTATCACTCTCATTGCCCTTTTGACTGCGCACAGAGTACAGACCTTGTCAAAGATTAATTTTAAAAACATAGAATTGTCCCCTTCTAAAGTAGGTAACTATCAAAATACCTGACCTCTTAAAACCAACACGCTAAGGATCTTTGCAGCCATTGTTAGTGTTACCGTTTTTTGAGGAACGACCCGAAATAATATGTCCTGTCTTGACTTTACTTACATAACTCGAAAAATCAAGACCGTTGCGAAAGAATATTGACTCCCTCTTCATAAGCTTTAGAAAGCCTTACAATGCTGTCGGTTCTCAAACCTTGAGTAGGTGGATAAAAGACACCCTGCGCAATAGCGGTATCGATGTGAACATGTCCACCGCGCACAGCACAAGGCACGCCGCTACATCCGCAGCTCTTCAGCTGGGCGTCAGCCTAGATTGAATAAGAAAAACCGCTGGATGGAGCGGCTCGTCAAGCACATTTTGGTTCTATAATAGAACCATAGGTAATGTCAATAACAATGGAAATGATTGTTTTGCCAGAACAATTGTAAACAATAACTCAAATGAAGGTTAAGATAAGCTGATTTATAATTATTTTCTTATATCTGTTTGAAAAATTGAGGAATCAACAAAATATTTCACACTACTATCTCTAAAAGTCTACAAGTGTTATTTGCTAATCCCGAGGACGAAGCCTGAAGTATAATTAATGATTAAACGAACTTACCTGTAGGTGAAGTTCTATCACAATTATACGAAGGCTTCGTCCGAAGGGATTAGCAACCCTCCCTCCCATTAGTTACCCCATTTATTGTGTGTGAAATATTCAAGATGCGGTTACTCTCTAAACTAAATGAAGCAAGCGGGTCGGTCAACTGTCTTGTTGACGTGAATTTATTTTTTAATTTTATTTTCTACCCTCAACTATAGTGTGAGACTGGCGAACCACTAGGCGGTACTACAAGTGTTATTTGCTAATCCCTTCGGACGAAGCCTTCGTATAATTGTGATAGAACTTCACCTACAGGTAAGTTCGTTTAATCATTAATTAATTCTGATATGTTATAAGGACATTTTTCTAATAAAAAAGGTTTTAATTTTGCCTTAAACAAGTGGGTGTTATAAATATGAATGCATTATGCAGTTCTTAGTAAATACTTTTTTATTGAAGCTTGAAAACTCTTTCTTTGGCTAATGAGTTCATTGTGCAAGTCTTATTGCTTTTATGCTTTGTCGAATATGTATCGAAATCTTTATCTATACAAATAAAAATAAATCACTAGTCTTCTCTACTTGCTCCTTTTAATGTTTGACTTTGTATTGATTTTTAGAAGGTAGAATAATTTTGAAAACTTAACGACATTAACTGCCAAAGACGCAGTTAAAACGTGGAGAGTTAGTAATTTATATTTCTTAATATCCTTAAAGTTTTAGACCGAATCCTAAATCACTAACAGGATAAAACTAAACCCGTCAAACCTTATCGCGTTGTTAAAATGACGCGTCCTAACAAAGACTTAAACTATAGTTCAGTAACAAAGCGTTATTTACTGCGAGTGACAAAGGTTTAGCGTTTGTTCCCGAGTGTGACAGGGTTTAGCTCACAATACTGTGGTTTAGGAATTTATGAAATTTCCTTTTAATAAAAAATGTTGAAAGAGTAATCTTGGGTTTTGTTAGGAAATCTCTCAAAACGTTGAAGATTTTTATTTCGATAATGTAGTGTTGATACGGTATGTGGTGTCGTGATGGCCCAGTGGTTAAGGCAACCGCTCTTCGTGTAAGAGGTTTTAGGTTTAAACTCGGACAAGTACTAATGTGCCGTTTTCAATTCGTATGTATTATCTAAAGTTTATCTTGGACATCACTGACATATCGTGCCTCGGAATGCATGTAATGCCTTTGGTCCTGTTTGTTATTCGTAGAGCTTTGACGGTCGTTACGGGTAGTCAGAAGCCAGAAAGTCTGACCAGTCTAACCATGGGATATAGTGTCGCCCAGTAATTGGTGCTGATAGACAGTCGCTTCACGTAAAACACAAGGTATCCAGCTGAATCCGGTTAGTCTGGAAGCCGACCCCAATATAGTTTGGGAAAAGGCTAGGGCCTGTAAATGGGAAAGTGTGTATGTTTGTTTGTGCGTCTTTAAGGGCAAAACGGAGCGACGAATTGACGAGATTTTTAAGTGTAGATAGTTGAAGGGATGGAGAGTCACATAGGTTACTTTTTGTCTCTTTCTAACGCTTAGCGAAGCCGTGATTTTAAGTTTAATAATCATTTCGTCACCACCAAATAGCGGTAACAAAGCATAGTTAGGTCGATAAAACTCCCAAACGGCCTAAGAAAAACTTTATACACAAATAATCAATAAAAATCACAACGGAAAAACTAAAAACAACAATAGAAAACTGGCAATAGGAAGAAAATGTCGCATCAATAAAAAGCAAGCTAAATTGTTTAGGACGGCCATTAGTCGCCGGCCGGCAATCAACATGCTCTTACACTATTAAGTTGTTATAGCTTCGTGGATCTGTGGCGAAGATGTGTGGTGCGGTGGATAAGGTAGTTTTGAAGGTGGTCTATGATAGTGCAATTTTTGGAACATTTGAAAATTTTAACTTCTTCGCGATGCGTTGTTGAGAAATATGAGAAGAGTTAAATGATTTACGTCCTTGGACTTTTGCAGTATAAACAGAAATGCATTTCCATCAAAATTTTAATGGCGTATATTTTTAATAAAAATATGTAACTTTGTAAACATAGAAAATATAAATGATTTGATTCCAATTATTGTATGTATAAATAAAATAACGCTTAAGATATTTTTTTTTTTCAACTGATACTTGTAATTAAAGAAGTAGTTGTCTCAGATTTTATATTTCGTATATGCTGATTTTGTGTATTTACATGAAATTACAAAGAATACATACATAACAAAAAGCTATGGTGGAAGCGAGCATTAACCGGAGGTCAGATGGTAAGTAATATCCTGAACTATAAGAAGACATGAGATGGTGATGAATGAATTACTTTCAGATTTTACGGTAATCTTGCACCATTTGTGTCAAAATTACTCAATCATATTTTTTATTCAACAACTCAAAGATGCCGCATCCATTTAGCACAAGTCCTCATCCCACGGCCACGTACGCGGCCCCTCTTCCCGATTGTCGTTAAGTTGAATGATTGAGAACTTACGCTTTCGACTTCATTGCTTTCAATTTGTCTAATGTACAGGCTGATGTTACAATGTTTGTAGAGGTAAACTTTGCTTTAATATCTTTCTAATCAAGCTTTAGATGTTATAATCATTAATTGTTTTATTGGTTTCGACAGAAACAAATAATTAAACCTTCAAAAAAATTACATAATTTAAATAAAATCAAACCATTAAGTTTAAATGAAACGCCCTCTGGAGTGGCAGTAGACTGGTCACATCTGACGCGAAACCGATATCGCTATGCAAAACAATACAATTTGTATGGAGTTTAAAGAGAATTTGACTCCTGATTCTGTTTCGGTTAATTCTTCTTAGAGTAGTCAGCTACAAAACACCGGTCCCATCGTACGCTTAAAAAAGAAAAAAGACGTGTAAATGTGTTATTAAAAAAAATAGACGTAGTTATCCATACTAATATTATAAATGGGAAAGTGTGTCTGTCTGTCTGTTTGTCTTTCTTTCACGGCAAAACGGAGCGACGGATTGACGTGATTTTTTAAGTGGAGATAGTTGAAGGGATGGAGAGTAACATAGGCTACTTTTTGTCTCTTTCTAACGCGAGCGAAGCCGCGGGCAGAAGCTAGTATACAATAAAGTTAAAATTCCTGTAAAAGTAACGAAGTATTTACTTGGTTATTCTTCAATGTTACGACAGTCTGTAGGGAAAACATAATATAAAGGTATTAATTTTCTCGTTTGCATCTGCTTATAACTGAGACCTTGGCCTTCGTAGTGAAGATTAGTTAACCAAGTTATGCACTAGTTTGCTTGTTTAATTAAGCTTGTTTCTTTATAAAAGCACGAAAGTAAGGTTAGTAAAATATTACCAAGTAAATATTAGTCTCATTTACTCAGACATAGTAAATGTTTATACCTAAACGACATTTCAGATGTGTTAATTGTTAAAATAATAAATAATTTGACTTTGAATTTCCAACAGGGTAATTTTTTAGCAATATTGTAATTTGAATTTGGTGACAGCGTTATCAATGCTAGACTTTAATGCTTTTTGAAGAGAAATAAAATCAATACTCTAATGATGAAACTAAAGTAATAACGATCTATAATTTCTATATAACTAATATGTAATTATCGACGTAAATTTATTGAATTCTTTTTTTTTAAGTTGAGTTTAAGATAAATAGTAAGAAAAAAATCTGTAAACAAATGTAAACACCCTATATAACACTAAAGCAAGTCGTCAGGTTGTCGCATCGGGTATCGCGTCGCTTGTAAATAATAATGTCGAGTGTTTTCACCCTACGAGTAGTTACTAGTAAGTAATGTAGGTTTACTCACTGATGAGTTAGTTGTTAGTCACGACTAATGGCGTTTAGTTGCTCTATTAGTAGTGTGGAGTTTTTATCTAAATACTGATACTAAAAAGGAAAAATACTTATTCTAAAAAGTACGGAATAAGACAATATTTGAGACAGGAACTAACCAATGGGTTCTTTTAAGGTGACCATGGAACCCACAATGCATACAGGCATAAAGCCGTAGTTTCATACCAGTGTACCATGTGATATTTTTCTTTGACCATATTATATACCTAATCTACGTCTTGAATTTTTAAAATATTTTCTTCCGATTTTTTTGTGGTTAGATTAATTAAAACTTATATTAGATAAAAATTAAACACTCTGTAGGTACAACACTAAAGTAAGTCGTCAGGTTGTCGCATCATGTAAATAATAATGTCGAGTGTTTGATCACCCTACGAGTTGTTGGTAGTAAGTGAAGTAGGTTTACTCACTGATGAGTTAGTTGTTAGTCACGACTAATGGCGTTTAGTTGCTCTATTAGTCTTCTGAAAGGTCTAACTGGAAAATAGTTTATGGGAACAGTCGTTTTTTTAGGGTTCGGTACCTCGAAAGGTAAAAACGGAACCCATATAGGATCACTTTGTTGTCCGTCCGCGTGTCCGTCCGTCCGTCCGTCCGTCTGTCAAGACCCTTTTTCTCAGAAACGCGTTGAGATATCAAGCTAAAATTAATATCACATACTCAGGTCTGTTATCTCTCAAAGCAGTGAAAACATCAAAGTTCTAAATCAATGCAATAAAAAGATACGGCTGTTTATATTGCACAAGACCAAAGTAAGCAGTGATTATCGTTGGCATTACCGCGCATTCTACATTCGTTTTACGTAGGTATATGTTCATTCGATTGCCGCGAGTTGCGCGCGAATAAAAATGTGGACGAAGTTTAAAAAGAGAATTCACAAAAAATAATAAGAATTATTTTTAATTTGACAAACATTTTTCACTTGAAATAGGATGCACCCAATATTGTCTTTGTCTTTTTCTGCGACGACTCAGCCTTCGGTATAAAATCCATAAACAAATTGTCTCCTCCTTGTTTGTTGTCACGCAACGTTGACACACCCGGGCTGCACGTACTTACATATTACGCCGACTAGCGAACGCCCCAACCGCGCGGCGACGCGTGGTTGTTGCGCGTAATGTAAGCTTAGCCTTATTGTTTCCGATAGTTTTCTAAGATGAGTGCTTCTCGTGTTCTTTTCGTAATTTTATTCAATAGAATTTATGAAAATGGCGTCTATAGATACAGTGCATGATCTACAAAGCTGTTGTAATAAGTGTGCAGCATGACTTCAACGAAATGTGCGACATCTTTACTTATAAATATCATTGACGAAAACAGTAAATAAATTAATCGTGAAAACCACATCAAAACCTATTACGTAGTACAAACATGGTTTAGATTTATACTATATTATTATTGAACAGTGCACTATTCTAACATTAAATACCTAGGGGACCTATATCGCTCTTGTGAGATTTTTGGTCAGTATGAGAGTCATATTTTGATTGTCGTATTTCACAGTATTCCGGTTAGATAGAGTTTTGCTAATATTACCACTGTAATCTAGAGATTATAAGGAATAAACGAACGTGCATTTCATTAATAAATGCCACAATTTGTGGTGGGCCTATTCCCCGAACAAAAAAAATTGTCTCCTTTGTAGTTATTCCAAAAAAAAAACAATTTACGGAACCCTTGTTGCGCCAGTCCGACTCGCACGTGACCGGTTTTTTTAAATGGATTTCGTTCTGTATTAAGTTTATGTAAAAAAAAAAAAAATTGACAGAAGCTTGCGATGAGTTTTTCCAAGGTTTCCATACAAAATTGTTTCCTTATTATTGGTTACATTTCCAAAAATAGCTACTTCGGGTGCGCTAGAGCTCTTGTTGTAATTCAACTCTTTATGGGATAAAATAGGGGATGTACCATTGTATGAACTTATACCAACGAAGTCGCTGGAAAAATCTAGTATTAAACACCAAGTAAAACGCACTTGCTTTACCGCATACGAAACCAAAAAATAAAACAAAAAAAAGCAGTTGTCTCACTCCAAAAACTGTCGCCTCCACAATAATCCAGACTAAACTATAAGTCAAACCCGACTCTGTCAAAGGCACAGAGGCAGATTACACTTCTTCTCGTTTTTTGTTTATAATTGAACGCTTTGTGGTTTTTGCTTGCATGTCTCTCTATTGGGATATATTATTTAACAACAAACTTCAACTTTCTAAATGAGTGGTTTTTTATAACACAGAGGTAAACTAAAAGGCATTTTTTTAAATTTCAAATTGAAAGAAATCGCAGGAAAAAGCTAGTATTAAACCTTCGAACACACGTGATTCGAGATACAATAAAAAGACAATAGCAGCGCGACAGCCGGCTGTCGCTTGGTCGTCGTAATGTTAAATACAAAATAAAATGCACTTGCTTTACCGCATACGAAACCAAAAAATAAAACTAAAAAGCAGTTATCTCACTCCAAAAACTGTCGCCTCCACAATAATCCAGACTAAACTATAAGTCAAACCCGACTCTGTCAAAGGCACAGAGGCAGATTACACTTCTTCTCGTTTTTTGTTTATAATTGAACCCTTTGTGGTTCTTGCTTGTTTTTCGTCATTGATACGTATTATTTGGAATGAGCAACAATCTTCAACTTTCTGAATGACTACTTTTTTATGGCATTGAGGAGCAATTTTTCAAAATTCATCCTCTAAAGGGATAAAATAGCGGATGGAAGTTTTTAAGAAATTGGACGGTCGAAGCCGCTGTAAAAGTTTGTACTAAATACCAAGTAAAACGCACTAACATTACCGCATACCCAACCAAAAAAGAAACAAAAAAGCAGTTATCTCACTCCTCTGAAAACTGTCGCCTCCACAATAATCCAGACTAAACTATAAGTCAAACCCGACTCTGTCAAAGGCACAGAGGCAGATTACACTTCTTCTCGTTTTTTGTTTATAATTGAACGCTTTGAACACAGACCTGCATTCTGTGCTTTCTACTTTACTGTCAATGGCTGGACGTAGTTTGGAGAGTAAGAAACGGGAAAAATGGATAAGGCTTTTAATATTGCAATTGTATGAAGCCACTTTATTTGCTTAATGTCAGATTATGGTTTCCTCTACGTTGAAAGTTTTTGGAAGCTGGACATTCATTCTGGACTTTTCATTAAAATTAAAAAAAAGAACTGAAAAAATATAACATGCAAAAGCTTTATCTTGTCTAAAATATCATTTTCATCATCACAATTTTAAGCTTAAGAAGATCGCTTTGACTATATTAATTGTATGTATATGTTTAGTTATCCATATTAACATAATGTATCCACGGCAAAACGGAGCGACGAATTGACATGATTTTTAAGTGAAGTTAGACCACTGTCAGACAATTATTGTCTGTTAGTAGACCACTGTCTATAGTTAAAGGCCATAGGCTACTTTTTGTCTCTTTCTAAGTATATATAAATGCAAAAGTAACTCTGTCTATCTGACACGCTCTCACAACAAAACTTCTGAAAAGATTTTAACCTACGCGCGACGGCCGGCAGTCGATTGGTCGTAGAAAGGTTAAATAAAACTCGGTAGAGAGAAAGGACATAGAATAGTTTTTATTCGAATAAATTTCGCGGGAACTGAAACTACATGGCGTTGAATATTTAAACAATTTCAATACTTTTCTACATCCACGTAATCCCCACTTCTTTCTGAAGTAGAAAATTGTTCCGAACAACTTTCTTTGTTCGCTGACCGCTTCAATTTTTTACTATTAAACCCACTGAGAGACGCAAAGGGCTTCCAGTTACCGCCCGGTATTACCACGGTAATTTTACCGTAGATCCGAAGGTAAAATGTGAATGGTTTTATGCTTTTTGGTAACAAGTACGTAGGGATTGTCTGAAGTGGTCTGAAATAGTTGGTGGAACTTTATTTGAGGTTTTGTGTTTTAAATAATTGAGTGGTGTGTGTGTGTGGTTTTTTGGTATGGATGTGGAGGAATGAAGTTGGGTTATGCTGATATTTTGTGTTATATGTTTGGGTTTTACGGTAAGAATTAGCTATAAATAGTTCGGAGTTTTGGTATTGGAGATATACGCTTTTGTGAGAATTTTAGTTCATTATACATTAACAAATGAAAACTACTCTAGGTACATATACCTAGAGTAGTTTTCATTTGTTAATGTTCATTATATACCCAGAGTAGTTTTCATTTGTTAATGTATAATGAACTAAAATTCTAAGCAGTGCTCTGCTGCATACAGCAGAGCACTGCTTTTTGTTTTGTGATATTTATACTTAGTTAGGTAAGTAAATTGTAACGTATAAGGCTCCTATTAATACTCCGACCAACTATAAATGCAATTTTATCTGAAAGTCTGTCCGTCTCCTTTCAAACTAATTAATTTTGACGACACTTTGTATGAAGTAAGCAGTTTTTCAGAAAAGATTTTCTTCCAGGATATTTAAGGTACATGTTTGTATGTTTGGCGACAACGTACTCTTACACAGACGAAATCGCGGGCAAGACTAGTCAATACATAAATAAAAACTAACTTATTTCTGCTCTATTTTTACTGACCCTTATGACGTGCAACTATATCTCAACATGGCTACCATTGCGAATATATCCGCCAATTATTTCCACCTTACGTCGCCATGGCAACTGAATTAGACGGACGGACAAAAGACTGATGTCCAGATAATGATTGCTATTATCCAGCCCACTTGTGCAGCTATTATTTCGTAACACAAAGGTAACTGTAGTGATGTACTTGTGGATACTTGTTACCCTCTATCTGAGATGGAATGTATGGGGATTATTGAGATGTATTGTTATGTGTTTTATTTCTTTTGATTGACTGGAGAGTGACTGACTGGATTGTCTCTAAAGTGGATGGTATTACTCTATGCGAATAAAGTAATATTAAAGTTTTTTAAAGCTCAATGTTGCGATATTCTCTTGAATTGTGGTTGCAATTAAAATTATATAAACACACTCCAATTAGACAAAAAAACAGGCTCGAAACTAATAAAAGCAGGTCATTTGCATATTTTTTCCTTGTGGGAATCCAACCCTGACATGCGGCAAAAGAGTTACAGTTTCGAGGCTGCAACCACAAAAGAAATTGTTTGCGAATAATTTCATCATCATCATCATCATCTCCTTAGCTTTTCCAATTATGTAGGGTCGCCTTTCAGCCTAACTAGATTATATACGTGAAGCAACTGCCTATCAGACCTCCACAACCCAGTTACTAGGCGACACGGTATCCTTTGACTAGGACCTGTCAGACTTTCTGACTATCCGTAACGAGTGCCAAATTTCTACGATTGACGATCGGGACCAAAGGCTTTACGTGCTTTCCGAGGCACGAGATGACAGTGATGTCCAAGATAAACTTTAGAAAGTACATATGAATTGAAACATTCACATTGGTACTTGCTCGGATTCGAACCACTGGGTTATTACAGCTTCAGGCTTTTAAATATTTTACTTAAAATAATGCACAAGAGCACATAGGCGGATTTGCTTATTATTTACCGGTGAACCCAGTATCATCTATACTAATATTATAAAGAGGTAAAATTTGTAAGTTTGTATGTAGGGGGTAATCTCTGGAACTCATGATCCAATTCTATTTTTTTTACTAGCAGATATCTACATTATTCCTGAGTGCTATAGGCTATATAATATCACGCTATGTCCCACGGGAGCGAGGCAGTAACCAAAAACCTAACGTAACGCGGGTGAAACCGTGAGGAACAGCTAGTCGGTTTATACGAAGATACATCTCACAAGAGTTGTAAAGTAAACATTCCAATAGCTTTCATCCTCAGGCCCACAAAGACCGTAGGTACACTATCATTACGACACCATAATTTAAAAAGGGTGTCGGCAGACATCCTACTAAGATGGATGCTGCACCGGAAGAGGAAATGGTCCCGAATCGCTGGTACCCTCATAGGATTCATTTTTCACATCGGGAATAGTGTAAGTTGTTAATAGTAAGGCGTTAGTACTAATGGAAGAATAAGTGATGGTTGTTTAGTTGTAAATCAATGTTGACGATGGTAGCTGGGCTTTTGGGGACAAGGATGGTATTTGGTGGGAGATGTTTTATATATTTTGTTGTTATTATTTAATTTTATACTTTTCTCTCTCTCTCTAATTGTCTGATGAGCATGCAGCCATAGAGAAGAACAGACAGAAGTTAAAACACAGTTTGTTTGTGAAAATCTCTAACAATAATATAATATACATAACTATTATTTGTTTTATTTTAAGTGTCATGTCTGTGTCTACATTATTCATGTACTACTATAATGACAAATAAATTTATTATTATTATTTTGCCAGAATCTAAATCAAGTTTTGATTCAAGATGCAGTATCATACCAAAAAAATATGCACATGCAGACAACGCAATTATAAAATGTTACTCGCCACCAAAAACTTATACTCGATACGTGTTTTGACGCTCCTTTCAAAAAGTTATCGTTAAAAGCTAGGATTCGAATGGCGCGACTTTCAATGGCTATTCCTTTAAATTTTTTAAAGTTCGGGTAACATCGCAAATTATTAAACTCCGCGTTACTACTGAGATATTTGTATTAGAAAAACTAACAGCAATATCGGTTTTTGAATTGAACCCACGCTCAATAGTTTCGAATGTGACTACAAAAGAAAGGAGCAGTGAAGATACACACATAAAATAAAAAAAAACTAAACGACGTTGAAAAAAATCCTAAGCTAAAAAAAAACTGATGTTTTCATGCACAATTGCGCTAATGACCCAAGCGAACATAATTTAATTTAAAAACAATATTCAGAATTCAGTCTGCGCTGTAATAGCGCCCTGTCTATCACAATAAAGACAAGAGGGGTGAAGATATCGCGTCGGGGCGGGGGTAATGATCCAGCGCCAAATGACCCGGACTCTAGTACTCTGCTGATCCCCGCTCGATGCTGATTCATAGTTTATGTATTGAGAGAGATAGAGAGAAAATGAATATACAATTTCGAGATGTTTATTTCTTGTATAAATTAATAGACACTTTTTTACTTCCAAGGTTTCTCTCAATGTAACTTACTACATATTTATTGATTAGAGCCTTTTACCCTTGACAAAAAATAATTATTATAGTCAAGCTACTCTGCATTTTTGTTTAGTAAAAAGGCGTAGAAGGGCAAATTTTTAAAATGATAAGTAGTAGGTCTTTATTAAATTGAATTTGGTCCTGTATTGAAAATTGACAGCTGTTGATGAGATGTCAAAATAAAAATAAAATATACCTACTCTGTTGCAAATATTTTGTTAGAAATTATGCGTAAAATATCGTATAAAGTCTTGTATTTGTGGGAGAAATAAACATATTTATTATTATTATTATTTATTATTATTACTCTCAAAATGTTTTATTCTATAACCAAAATGCTTAACTTTATAGACGTCAATATTTTCAAAATGCGATATTTTTTAAGTAGAAAGCGTAGTTACGATTTTCTTTTATAATTGCGTTCCTGAAATGATCTTCTATAAGAACGAAATTAAACATTGCACATTGGCTTTAAATATGCTACTGTTTTAACCATCCCAATCCCATCACACTCAAACACAAAGCCACGATAAGAACACCAGTAATTAGCACATCTTGACAAATGACAGATGAGTCTTGAAGGGTGTTCGGTCAATAATTATACTTAAATCCACGCCGTAAATCAGATGCCACTTAGCATATAATTAGCATAGAACAGGAACGTATTAATCTTTGTAATTTGCTATTGATTTGTGTGTTTTTTGCTCCATAGGAAATGCTGGTAATTAATTGGATAGCTTGTTTAGTTAGCAAAACAATAACTAGATGATGATTTGCTGTTCTGTTGATCTGGTGGACAGGTGAGAGATAAGTGACTGAAAGGTTGATTTCCAGGGATATAAAGAGTTAGTCAAATTTCTATTATTGCGCTATCTGTACTTTCTAGAAGTCAAACTTTACATTGTCCGAGTCTTAGTTCTATTTTAAGTACATCAAAAATGTATGCTTTGAATCAGCAGCGCCAAATGCCCATTTAAATACTACAATTAAGTCACTCGCTACATTGAATGAAATTTCCTTAAAATTTCACCATCTTCATCGGCCTGTGTCACTGTATAGCTGAAAATGAACCTCTCCCAAGAAACTACTACTATTTACATTTTAACTAATCTTCAAATATATGAATCCAGTTACTGCTACAAACAATTAAATTATTACATTTTCGATCTCCCAGCAATTCTCAAAATATAAAAAATAATAACCGAAAAGTATTATTATAATTGTTCTCAAACTCCGGCCATAAATCAGTTGTGCTTAGCACTTGATTAGCATACAACAAGAGGGTGTAAATCATTCTAACACGCCCTTTCAGTGTGGGGGTTGTATCAGAACTGTATACCAATATCTAGGTAACATGAGTCAGATTAAATATCGGAAATTAACAACTTGACTTTCTAAATCTTACGTTTGTTAAAAAATGGCCAAGTTTAAGACGAACTTACTCATGAAGTCGCTGTACCATATTCGGTAAAAACGAAAGAAAACCGTTTGTATATGTGCCCTTACAAAATATTTAACATATTTTGATTTTAGTATTTGTTATATAGCGGCAACAGAAATACATTATATGTAAAGTTTCAACTGTCTAGTTATCGCGGTTTATGAGATACAGCCTGAGGAAAGACAAACAGACAGTAGAGTAATTGGGATCTTTTCTTACCTTTTGGTTAAGGAACCCTAAAAAAGTAAATCTGTCTGTAAACCACATAACGGATTATGACGGTATTTGAGGAAAGTATGTTTGTTACTTTTTTTTAATTTGCGACTTTGTATGTTTTTACTATAACTGAAATTCCGGCAAATGAAGTCGCAGACAATTGCAAAACAAAAAAAAAACATGGTCTAATATGAAAACTTACTTCTATCGTAGTTTAAGTAAGGATATATTATAGATGTCAATATTATAGAAGTTAAAAGTTTTTAGTTTTTGAGTTGGTTTGAACGTACATTTCTTATACTTTTTGTTAGATTGTAAAAATTGTAAAACTTGATCCACGTGAGCAAATCGTTGCTGATTTCCTCACGTGAACGCTAAAGACGATAGTCAAATTAAAATTTAACCTTTCGACAACCAAGCGATGGCCGGCTGTCGGGATGTTATTGTCTTTCTATTGTGTCTCGAATCACGTGTGTTTAAAGGTTTAAAATACATTAATCCCATAAAATAAACCAGATTATGATATACGCTGATCTTAGAACGTAATCATTTAATTTAGAAATAATAAGTCTAGTATTTCTGGGATCTCAGCTAAGCTAACAAATAATAACATAATACTTATGGGTCATTTCAAACTTTCCTTTTAAACTAAAAACTCGTCACATAAATCCGAAACTTCAGTCATTTAAGTTTGAACATGTACAACGCTAATAAAAACACACATTATGAAAACTTTAAAGTTTTATTTTCGAGTGAGTAAGAGCGCTCGTAAAGTATCTTACAGACAGATAAGTTTAGAGTTGTAATAATTTGTTTTAACTCATCTTGTAATGTGATTTTTATTTTAGCGATTTTATGTACACATTTACACAATGCATCAAATAACTAACATTCATAAAAAAAGGGGTCAAGTGGGTGCCAGAGTTCTTTATCTTTTAATCGGATTATTAATTACGGAGATTTCCGTTTAAACTATCAGTGTACAATAATGTCAAATGATTACTTTAATAGGGCCAACAAAATATCAGTAAGAATTTTAGTCAATCACAAACAACACATTCCTAAAATTCACATCCCTAATTCCTCTTTACCTAAACCTTTAAATACAACTAGCATGATGATAACATTCTAACACGAACTACTAATATCGTCATTAAGTACATAATACCATCATTCTCGCTTCAACGTCATTAGAATACATTCAATTGCTACGTTTTACCCGCTACGCATTTGCTACGATTAATCAGCGTAGCGCTACGCTAAGTGCTACGGTGCTACGCTATCGAAGCTTTTGGGTCGAGGCTTTTTTGCAATATTTTGATGTAAAACAGGGTCTGAAACCTTTAGGCCAGCCATATTAATATGGTACAAGGTATCTAGGTCAAGGTACCTATCAGTCTATATAAGTAGGTGCTGCAAAGGCTGGAAACATCAACGCCAAAGGATATTTGATTAAGAAGTAATGGAAAACTTAATGAACAAAATTATACAAGCAGAGGTCTGTAAGGTGATGGTTTGATATATATATATATATCTATATATATAAAATAAAATACTAATTAGCGTTATCCTTTATAAAAACATTAAAAAAGAGCAATATATTATCCTTTTTAATCCCTAACCACAATGGTAATTTTAACACTAACTACTATAATACAGTTTCCACAACATCTCTGTCGCCGGCAGTGTTGTGAGCAACCACTCGTTTTACTGCCCTTTGTCTTCTTAAATCGTAGTGAGACAACTAGGTGACACTCGCTGTCTTGACAATTGAGTTGACCCTTAAATAAATATCAAGTAAGACAGAACGGGTGTCCAAGTCGTATTTTCTGGAATTTCTGAATGTACCAAATTTTTTGACCTTTTTTTTGTGTGCCTCCTATCCTAATCCATTTAAATAAATAAATAAATATACTGGGACAACTCACACACGGTCATCTGATCCCAAGTTAAGTTCTGCTTAAGGCTTGTGTTATGGTGACCAGACAACTGATATACATACTTATATAATTTACTATATAATTTACTTATACATACTTATATTATAGATAAATTACACCCAGACACAGAACAAACAATCATGCTAATCACACAAAGTTTGTTCTGGGTGGGAATCGAACCCACAACCTCCGGCTTAGCAGTAAGGGCTACTGACCACTACACTAACAGGCCCGTCGAATTTAATCCTTTTAAATGTGGTAAATTAGCTTTTTCCAACCAGTTAGGGCGGCTGGTAGTCTTATTATAAACCTTGGTACACACATGATTTGAGACACAACAGAAAGACAGTAGCAGACCGACAGCCGGCTGTCGCTTTGTCGTTGAAAGGTTTAATGCAGTTGAATACTAAAGTTTTACACGCAGTTAATATTTCCCTTGATTATACTGGCTGATAGTCTTTTGGGCTTCTGAGAGTATGCATTTCACAGTCAAAGTCAAATCCTTTATTTCACTAAGCTATGCTTAGTTTGGGATCAGATGACCGTGTGTGAGTTGTCCCAGGATATTTATTTATTTCTATTAGACCAAAAAACCTTTGTAACCTAATTTTCAAACAAAGGTGAATCTAGTTGTATATAAAAATCATGATTGATTACTGCAGTAGTAAACTACATCTAAATAAACAATACCGAATGCGAACACCTTAACGCCAGTACCAAAGGTGTCAGTATCAGATTTCCGCCGAGCTCGTAAATGTGTGTCGACAAACAGTCGTCTGGGTGTAATGTGCTGGAACAACGACTTTTATACTGAGATTTGTGTGACCGATGCCCTGATTAACGTGTGGCAGCCTTACAGCTCATTTGAGTAGCTCTTTAATTGTCCTAGCTATGTTGAGGAGAAATGAACGCGTTGAGACATGGAGATGTGGACACCACCTGAAATATAATACAATGCATGGGTTGCGAAATAGTTCTAATAGTTACCGTGGCCCCGGAACAGGAACATAGGTGGACTTTAGTCAGTAAAAGTCTAACACTCCATCGTCTGATGATTTCCCATCCATAAAAAAAACAATACTATACATGCATATATCTTTATTATAACTAATATGCGCACAAAAGTTTATGAAGATGAGTTATATTTGTATTAAATATTAATTTAATTATCTTTATTGACACAATTCTGTTTGGTTCAGCAACAAACGAATCCTTAATTTAAGCTTGAATGCGTTTTAACTGGTCGTTGTCCTGATTTTAAGCGGAAGCGGGTTACTATTTACAGTCCCTTAATTATTAATTACTTAACAATAACAGCCAATGATTTAGAAAGGAGTTATAACTTTTACAAAATAATTAAGCCCTCAAACAAAAATAATTATTAATTACAACAAAACTATTTATTGATATAGCCAGGAACATAGTTCTAAAGTTCGTTTCGTTTTACAGACCTTGTACTTGTCAAGGGTAGGGTTACAATGTAACCTAACTATGGCTATGTGCAAATATGTGCACTATCGAATGAGTCGGTGCTATCAGTGAGACAATTATTTTCAACTGGACCGTGAGGGGCCTCTGTCGCCTCGCATCATTGTTGCCGGGCAACGGGGGTATGTGAGAATGATTCAATTATATGGAATCTAAATATATAATAATTATAATGACGTTATGTCCAACATTGGAGAAATTAAAAAGACGCAATTTGCGCTTTGGTACTCTAATTATTTATTTAAACTATATTTATTTAGAATAAATAAATAGAGTCTTGACACATATTTTTATCTAAAAAAATCATATAACAGACATACTTTGGAAACTTATTTAAATTTGGTTAATTTTCTAACATGGGCTTAGGTTAGTTTTATTTTATTTAGGTACTGTGAAGTCTTTATGTAACTGCTTATAGATAACTGGCTAGAAAAATACCTTTGAGGTTTTATCTTAACACTCAGCATGAAATTGAAACATTCTAGAATGAATGTTTCAATTTGATTTCGTAGTTTGTTTTTGATACAAATCGACGCATGTCGCGTCCGAGGCTCATGGAGTGAGCATGTTCTAAATAACAATAAATGCAGTTAAAAGTGCTCCCTGTTTATAATTCAATAGTTACACTATACAAAAGTGTTGGCCGGAGGGCTCTTCAAGCCCTCCCACATACTAAACACACACGTTAGGTCCCGGAGGTCTTTTCATACCTCACAGTACTTAATTGGCTAATTGTAAACATTTTTATAAAAAAAAATAAGACAAAAATGACATGTCAAGATTGTTTCCTTATAGTTAAATACTACACAAAAGGAGTATATCTTCCATTTTTCACACAACTTAGTAATATTTATTTACCTATTTAAATTACGTTTTATGTTAGTAACTGCTAATATCGGAGGCTTTGCAAATGCCTTGCCATTCCAGGCACAAAATCTAACTAGAATAATGATTTTAATAGCTATCCCCTACGTTTTCACCCGCGTCATAATAGGTCTTTGGTTACTGCTCACCAGACACATCACTCATCTGGGCTTTGGATCAATGGAGGTATTTAGATCTACATATATACTAATCCATACTAATATTATAAATGCGAAAGTAACTCTGTCTGTCTTTCTGTCTGTCTGTCTTTTCTTTACGATTAAACCACTGAACCGATTAGTATGAAATTTGGTACAGATATAGTCTAGGACCCGAGAAAGGACATAGGATAGTTTTCACCCCGGAAATCCCCCGGGAACGGGAACTATTATTCCACGCGGACGAAGTCGCGGGCAAAAGCTAGTCTTTTTTATATTAAAATCATAAACTAACTGACTGATTGTTGATGTATCGACGAACAGCCCAAACCGCGGGTCGTAGAGTAGATAGCTGAGAAAGAACTTATGGAAATTGGACCTTGAAAAGGGTAAAATAATGGATGGAAGTTCGACATCGACGCGGGCAAAGCCGCGTGCAAAAGGTATTCATGTATTTAATAGTTACAGCAGATTTGTAACTCCACAATCAAGCTGAATCATTCTCGCATAATCTCAATCCGCAAAGCCAGCTAAATGCAAATCACTGATAATCCATTAGTGTTCCCGTGTTGTGTGCCGCCACTACAACAATGCACGTATTTGTACGAATTGTGTACTTACAGTGTAGTGCAGCAACAATGACCTAGCAGGGGCCTGATAATTGGTGGATAATTTATTTGTTTTTATTTATTTTCTGTGCCTTATTATTTGTTAATATATTTTTCCAGCACAAAGTTGTTGCAGTTATTATATTATTCTGTCTGTTGTTATTTGTTAGTTTGTTTATTCAGGAAAATGTTTGAGTTAATAAGCTCTGACTATAGCAAATAAGGGTAGTAAATTCACCCATTTTGTCAGCACTGTTTAATTAATTTAAATGAAACTGAAATATCAGCACCCACGGTTTTGCCCTGGTAAAAGTATTTTGGACATAAGTATTGGGAAATTTTACATTGATTGCCCATTTAAAATAGTAAGTAGCCTTTTGAGGAGAGCTTAATCTGGAAAGTGAAATTAAAAAAGGTAAAAGTTAGTTTTATATCTATTTTAGTATCCGTGTTAAAATCAACGAATTCAAAACTATTTTAATAAAATATGTATTTATTTTGCATTTCTGATTTTTCTTTATAATTTCGTTACTTAATTTTATCTTTACTATTATAGGCTATTTGTAAAAGTTACATTTTCGATTGTTTAAATAGTAGTGCTATTGGATTAACGCAGGCTTTTTTATCAGCATACATTCCAATTTTATTATACGCACAGATAACAAAATGAAAGCTGCTGCGTTATCAGAAAGTGATCGCATCACGGCGAACTATTCAGTTTTTAATTAAACCCATTTGCTGCAGACGTGTGTTAAACGTACTAATTAGATTAAAGCGGTAACAGTCGGCTGGTTGGAAAATTCTTATGTTGTTTTCGGTTAGGGTTAAGTTTTTAAAGCGCTGCATCGCTGCCTAGATTTTTATTTCTAAACTTGAATAGTGTTTTAACAACTTTGATGATTTCAAGGCTGATATCGTCGAGTAACTAAGTTAAAAAAGGCCATATAGCCACACATTGAGGGTAACATGATTTGGTGAAATTCCAAATAGTAGTTGTTTACTGTTGATAAACATACTACCTTTAAACAATCAGAATATTTTTTAGTTATGACCTTATATCTTTACAGTAGTCATTACCTAAGTTCGACTTAAGTCACTCTTGTAGAAAAAACCGCGTTTTTAGTGTTACTTTAGTTTGAATCATTTGTGGTTTAGAGAAGTTTCAAGTATCATTAACAAAATAAGAAAGACATTTTCAAATCAGATAGATATCCGTCTAGGCTGGAAGCCGACCTAAATACAGTTAGGAAAAGACTAGGGAGATAATGATAAATAATTATCATAATTTGTATTAAAGCTCGCCCAGCAACTAAACAATCCGCTTTAAATCGCTGCAGCGGCTTCAACCACACAAACACAAGTAACCCAATAGTTTCATACTATCAATTAAAATAGGGGGCTGAACAGAGCTTCGTAATGAAACTGTAATCACGTTAGCTAGTCATCAGGGAATGATTGCACGCTGATGACTTGGTGAAACGCCGTCAATAATCTTTTTAGAGGCTTTTTATTAGCGTGTAATGGATATGTGCTTGCAGTTTTTGATTGGGTTATTACTTGCGCTTCTGTTTAATTACTAGTTTGGGGAAAAATAGTTTTTTTTGGTCTTTGGTGGTTTTTTTTTGCGGACAGATCTATCAGATTCTTCGGGGATCGCAAGAACATACCCAATTTTCGGCTGACGGCCGGCCCATCCTAGCTTTTTTCTAATATGTCTGTAGCCTTACCTAATACGTTGTATAAATAAAAAAACTATTGCGTGACTATAATTATCATTCATCAATTCAATGTGCGTTGTGGATTTGGTCGTAACTACAAAATAATTTTCGATTTTGCAGAAAATTGAAAACCCACCAAATGCTAGAAAATGACATCTCAAGCTCACATATCGACGGACAGTTGGCGGCTGCGGCCAAAGTAGTGCAAGGTCCCTAACACTGCCCGAATAAATTTCAGGTATCGAAGAAAAAACACATTTAACAAAATTAAAACTCATGTGGACAATCAAAACGTTTCCATTAATTTCAAACCAATTCTTCAATCAAAAACTATAGTTACAAATAATACTAACGACATAATGATTTTAAAATTGCTATACAGGAAGTAATAACTTCTCACCCTTAATTTAAAATAGTTTTGATACTTTTATTAATGGCTGCCAAGCAAAAATAACCCTTATGGTAACGGTGTTACAGTTCTATATATTTAAGGAAATGTAATAATGACTTTATTTCGTGTCAACTTTGAATGTACGTAATGATTGGATATCAAATTGGTGTTATTAGTGACACTTAAAATTAAGTTGTTCATCAAAATTGTAATGTTTATAATGAGAATGAATAATATTTATTTGTTATTTAAAAGAGATATTAAAACATTCTAAACGATTGATCTAAGACAGTTCTTAAGCTTGTGGTGGTATTGCATCATAATAAAGACGATGCTTAGTTATGACGTTTTTCAACACAATATAGAGAAAAATTTCATGAATTCGAAATCAAAATTATATGAATTTTCTTGAATATTAGCAAGTAATTATAGACAAAGACTTGTCAATGGCGTGTATTTCTTAATTCAAACACCGCGTCAACCGTTGGCTGCTGCGCAGTGTGTCGTGGGTTTTATTCCCGTACGTGACAAATTTTACCTGCATTTATTACGTGTCTGGTTCTTATGTAAGTTCCCAATACATAAAAAAGTTCTAGTGTAGGGCAACATTTTTCTGTAAAAAAAAGATTGCAAAAATCAAAGGAATTCTTTCATCTAAAGAATTCCTCATCTCAACAACAATCGTGACAGATGCATGGAAACATTACGAACATCTTCAAGTCCCATCATCATGAGCTTTCTTATAAGGAAGGTGCCCCTAATAATAAATTTTGTAAGGCCTATAAGTGGGTGAAACAAGCGGCCACATTATTGAGGCAAATTGTGAACAGGAGTGACGAAGATATGGAGAAAATGGAAGGACAAAATGGCTGATTTTTTGCTTTGGGTTTTTAAATAAAAAACTGCGAATCAATGCGATGTGAATTCGCAACATTAGTTTTATAAAACCGTTACTTTTTGCCATAATATCTTTTGGAACCGTACGTCTAATAAACCACAGCAATTGTCATTATTTCCTAATCACATATCAAAATATAGTGCATTGTATATAAACCAGTACGAACTTCACACACACTTGACATTTTTCCTAGTTTGGTTTAAATAGTTTTAACTTGAATTTTAAATAACATATTAAATAAAATGAAAATAATTATAGTTTTATTCTCAACTTGTCTCTTTGACAACTGCGTCTAAAACTAGTGTTTTTTTTTTGTTGCCATGCAAACAGTATAACCATTCGTCATGGATATTTTTTGTCCGAATTAATATAATTTACCTACAAAATACCTACCACAACTTTCACAATTAGAAAGGTAATCTTATTTATCTTGTGTCATATCTAGGTTTTCTTTATATCTACTAGTGACACCCAGTAAACGTCTCCCAAGAAGGCTACGCAGTAATCTTGGGAATGCGACCCCCAAACTGTAATACAGTCGCCACCCTTGGCTTGGTCTTAACGAATAAGGTGGTAACAAAATGTTTGAAGATTTAAAATTAAAACCTGGAAGATTATTAAAGTATATTTTGAATTTGGATTTGTTCCTAATAATCGATAACGTAAATTAAAAAAAAACAATATATATATATATTTTATTCTAAAAAAAAATTAAGAAATTCTTACAAGTTCATCTTACATCAGTTTTAGTGGTAATAGAAAAAGTGGATTAAATTAATAATAATTAATTATATAACATGTGGCATCTTGAGAATGTCATAGTTTTTGTCTCATCATTAGAATACTGACATACAAAAATATTCCTCACGAATACTTATTATGATGGACAGATATTTGCTCCAAGCCTGGTTGTTTCCGTACAATTATGAGTTTTTAATTTGAAATATATTCGAAAATGCTTTCATGATGAAAGGAAAAGTCCTTGTAAGTACTGAGGTACGTATAAATACAGAAAACATTAAACCACCACCGACAACAGCCACAATCAACCAAAAAAAAAAACCGGCCAAGAGCGTGTCGGGCCACGCTCAATGTAGGGTTCCGTAGTTTCCCGTCCGTCACAATAAGTGTATCTACTTATAAGTTTAAAAAAAGGCTATTTGTTACGTTGACATACTAAGTACGCAAAAAATATTTTGTACAACCTTTTTGTCTTTTTTGTACAAAAACTGTTCTTCCTATCAAGTTCAAAATAATTTTCCTAGAAAGTTCTTATAAAGTTCTACTTTCCAGATTTTTTTCATATTTTTTAAACCTACGGGTCAAAAGTTAGAGGGGGGGGGAGGCTTTGATTTTTCCTTTTGGAGCGATTATTTCCGAAATTATTGACATTATCAAAAAATGATTTTAGTAAACCCCTATTCATTTTTAAATACCTATCCAACAATATATCACACGTCAGGGTTGTAATTAAAAAAAAAACCACTTCCCTATTTACATATAGGGGGGCTGCCCTAATAAAACGTTTTTTTCCAATTTTTATTTTTGCACTTTGTCGGCGTGGTTGATATACATATTGGCACCAAATTTCAGCTTTCTAGTGCTAACGGTTACAGAGATTAAGCGAGGACGGACGGACAGACATGGCGAAACTATAAGGGTTCCTAGTTGACTACGGAACCCTAAAAACGATCAAAGAATCTCCCTGAAAAAGTCACGTACATTAGTATCATTCAGCCCCCCTTAAGAAAGCTAAGAGCAGAGAATTCATTAGGTCGTTCTGTCCCACTTGAATCCACTTGCACTTTTGATTGGGGAAATAAAATGCCCCAAGACATCGGCTAATTCAAGAGGCTGGGACCAAATTGTCCCAATTGTTCTTTGGCGATGTGACAGTAATGTTTTGGTAGCTTATTTATCGGTTTAATATTGGTGTGTGGGTTTCTTTCTTTTTGTCGATTTGTGTGTTTTTTTAGTCAGATTTTGTTAAATATATTTAACTAAAAAAGTATATTTTATTTCAAGGAGTCATACAGCAAGTTAAACCTTCGAACAAACGTGATATGAGACATAATGGAAAGCCAAAACAGCGCGACAGCCGGTTATCGCTTGGTCGTCAAAAGGTTAAAGCTAGTTGCATGTTTCAGACAGCAGGTTCTCATGAAAAAAAAAACAAATCAGTAAAAAAACATTCAACGACCGCTCGTTTTAAATAAATTTTCAATTTATGTACATACCTAACTTATCCATGTTAAAGCTACGGGTGTCATGTTAAGTTTTCAAGTTGTGCATGTTTTATAATACGACTACAGTAAGAAAAAAAAGTCATATATATTAAAGAATTGTATGTTAATACGATGCAACGAACCAAATCCACAAATAACTGATATTAAAGATATCTATAATTACTAAGAACAATTTAACGACATCTCCAAAGCCAACCCCCAATTGATTTAAATCTTGACATTAATAGTTTTCAATTTGCAAATTATATTCACGCTATTATTCCTCAGGCTATCAACATGAGAGTGCTCATAAATGGAGCTTTTGAAGGAATCACCTGCTTTGAATAAACGATCGATTTCCTCTACATGCGTCGTAAAGTACAAATCTTCTCTCGAAGTACGAACACGGAGATATTGTAGAGAGCAACAGATGTAGGTGAATGTGAAAAGATGATGTTTGTATGAAAGAGATAAAAAGTTCTATAAAGATATTCTTTTAAAGAGTCTCCTTTTAAAGCATTGACTCACGCGTCAGTGGCGGCCCCAAAAGATTTATTTAAATATGTCCTTTGCTTTTAAGGCATCGAATCTTATGACGACTTGAGTTAAATTACTACTATGGTTGGATTCAAATATTACAGTTAAAGTAAAAGAATATATTTGATTCTTTTTTTATTTTTAATTTGGAAGAACAAACCGTTTCACACTACCATTAATGATATTGAAATAGACATGCACTACAGTATGAGTGTTAGTTCACGCAAACGAGGTTGTAATGGAGATGAGAGTATAAAAATATTTATAACGTTTTTTAAAACACTTACAATGATAGACAAAACAAAAAAAGGAGAGGAATTTTTGATATTCATATTTCTAACCCTGACTCGCGTTTGAACCCGTTTCTCATTTTGTACCTAAAACAAGCTGAAATAAGAGACCCTACGAGTAAGTCTGTTGAAAATTCTCTTTAGAGTACCTAGTTGAAAGTTCCACCGTAACTCCTCCTAAACTTAACACACAAAGGCACAGTGTCTCTAGCAGGAAAACTGCATAAACCTGCCATACGGGATCAAGGAAAGCATAAAGGAGAGATGTGAAGCAATAGCCATAAAGATTTTATTGTGGCACGGGAACCATGTGACGTATTACGATGAATGTAAAATATTCACGCTTCAGATGGATTATGAGACAATAGGTAATGATTTCGGAATGTTCTCGATGCGAAATTCAAGATGGCGTCGATTTGAAATGTGATTGGGTTGATGAGATTTTTCTATCATATTCGGAGTAGAAGTGAATGTTGAATTGGTTATAAACCTTAATATGAACCTTAAATGAATTATGAGTTAAGCAAACCAACCAACTAACCAACAACCAACTTTTTTTAAAGAGTCTCCTTGAGAGAGGAACTGAATTATGATGATACTGAGCATATTATTACTAGTTTGGTATAATTATTCATAAGTAGCCTTACAACATAAACACACCCACACACACTCACATACATACACTACGCACCTATAAATCAACACACACTCGCACTCACCCCCTTTTACAATCTTACATACTTCTAATAACACTACTATTTTACTAAAAACTTAAATTGTCAGCCTTATTTATTTCGTTATCTCTTACTACGCTGTCGTCGCTGTAATACATAATCTAGAGGATGAAAATGTTAAAGGGTGGGAACCTGGTGTCCTGTAACACAGGCCTAGAGCCTAGCTTAGGCACCAGTCTCCTACAATATATACTTACCAGAATTATGTATACCTATGAAACTGTTCTCTTGTCTGTATATTGTAGTGAGAAAATAAATGATTTCATTATTATTCCATTTATTCATTTATATTACATAAAAAATACATTTTTAAATATTAATTTATAAAAAAAACATTTAAAAATATAAAATTTAGTAGCCCACCGGTATCGGGAACAGGGTCCAAGGTGGTCAGGGCTCCAGAGAAAGGAACCTCCTGACAATGCGTGCCGTGTCCAGTAATACTGCTTTCTGAATCAAGCGCTTGATCCAGCTACCTAACGAGAGCCTCTTTAGATGTTGATCGAGGCTCTTGGCTATTAAGCCATTGGCAGAAACAACTATCGGCACAATGATTTATTATAATTATTATTATTATTATTACTTTTGACTTAACGTTTCTCGGGACCCTTGGGTCCCGGACCTTTGGAAGGCGTACAAGGGGCCGAAGCCAACTCGCAGAGGCCCCGTAAAGTAAAGGTTTATAATGTGAAGAGGGACACCAACACCAACCGGCGATTATCCCCATATGCACCACTCAAGTGCACCTAAGGTCAACCCCCGGTTGGTGGTGGTCTATTGCAGGTCATGGAATAAAGAAAGCATTGGACTATGGGTTTGGGTTGTTGAGATGGATTTGTTACCTAAGACTATTAAACGACTATGGCCCCTGCCTGTTCAATGTTTGTATACACGGATATAATGGCAGGGGGTGACTTGCACACTCAGTAAATGGGCCCCCGAAAACGGCCGCTAGCACATAGTGACGTAGCGACAAGGGGGCAACATATATCGAGGTGCTTGAGGAGTGGAGAGGTATTCCACGGCTATCAGGACAATCCCGGAAGTACGGTCAAGATCCCTACCAGCATCTTACTGGAACACTTCCTTCCCCCGAGCACGTTTGCTCTTGCGATTCTCCCCTCAAACCAGCCAATTAAGGCAAGAGTGAGGTGGGAGCCTTGTTCTTCGTCAGTGCTCACTCTGGCCGGCCAATGAAGGCAAGCCAGAGGTGAAGAACAAAGGGTCTCCCCGGAGGTCAGGTCCGTGGGGGTCGCTACTGCCCAACAGCTCGCCACAAGCTGCCCTGCGGGTATTATTATTATTATTATTTTTAGTCCTTCGAACACACGTAATTTGAGACACAATAGAAAGACAATAGCAGCCCGACAGCCGGCTGTCGGTTGGTCGTGAAGAGGTTAAATGTAAAATATTCACGCTTCAGATGGATTGGAGTTTTCAAGATGGCGTCGATTTCAAATGTTATGGGAAACTTTTCTGGTAGACTACAAAATGGATTCTGACTTTTAAGAGTTGCAGGGTTGGGCGGGTTTAAAGTAGAAGTTAATATTAGAAGAGATCATTGTTGTAATATTAATACCAATTTTATGTGTCAATTGGAATTCATAGAGCGATAAAACAACTACTTAGCTTTGTTTGCATTCAATATATGTCTAGTGTAATGTGCTAAGTATTCAAGTACATCTTTAATAATACAGACCATAGGACCCGAAACAAGAAATTAACAATATTCTAGCTGTATCTCTAAAAAAATGTAAGAAAATGAAATTATCCTTGTCCCTTTCCACAATAAAAATTTTAAGGAAATATTTACAACTTTCAAGAAATACTTACGAATTTCCTCCTTTTTTACCCCAAATAGACACATTCACACTACATCACACCTCTCAAAATCACAACCACATTCATCACCATTCATCCCACACAAACGGCACATCAAAGACAGAACCACAACTTCTAAATTGGCCTAAAGAAAACCACCCTTATTACTTACACAACAAGGTTCTACAACACTCAACCAGTTTATCTAGAGCCCCTGTGTTCGGTAAATTTGTTCGGACGCTCATAAATATTGACCAGTGGAAAGGGTTCTTCGTATTGTGGCCACACGGTTCATTTAAGGAGCTGGTTGGCTGGACATTGTGTAGATGTTAAGGGTATGCATAATTCAGGGCCAGATGTTCTTGGTTTTCTTTGAAGATGGTTATTTCTGTTTGTGGGCAGTTTTCGTTTGTTAGAGTACCGTTTTGAATTGAATAAAGGTCTTGTTTTGTATGTAAAGGGTGGTGACCAATGTAACACCTGCTCCGTTTCTTAGTTTAAAGTTTTCTTTAATTTTTTAGGGTTTCTGTCTCATAACCAAAATAGAAATTATCCATTTTTTTGCTGTCTTTTTTTAGAAACGAGTGTTGGTATCAAGTACACAGGATTGCAAAAGTTGTGATAAAATCAACAAAATGAAAAGATACGGCCAATTTTGTCGCAAACTTAAACATGATCAAGGAATTTAACTGAATTGGTATTTCCCGTTGATCAAAAATTAAGGAATTTGGCAAGGAGCAATGTATTGAAGCAAGAATAAAAATAAGAGTCAAAACCATAGCTAAATCCTATTATTAAGCTCAAACGAGCTGGCCAGTATCCAATCACTTAAATAGGTACTCTCATGACAATCTCTTTTTAACCGACTTCAAAAAAGGAGGAGGTTCTCAATTCGCCTGTGTTTTTGTTGTACGGTTTTACGCGATATCTCCGTCAATTGTAAACGGATTTTGATGGTTCTTTTTTTGTTTGATAAAGTCATGATTGGTTCAGTGCTTCTCGAAAAATTCACCAAGAACAAAAAAAAAATGACGAAATATTCATAGACGATGTGTGCTTTTTCTTCAAGTTTCTATTTTCGTTTTATAAGATTGTAAGTAGTTTTATTTTGAAAATAAATTACTTTGAAAGATATTTTAATACACAGTCAAACATTGGGGAGTCGACACTAAAAAGTAATAAATAAAAACTTTTTTCAAAAAAATAATAACCGTCTTGAAAAAAGTTTTTATTTTGTCTAAATATAACAACTGCAATAAATCTAGAATATTTAACAAAATTATTTGATATATGGATTTACTAACTGATCAGACCAAAAAGTAATCAAAACAAATAAAGCACATAACCTAAAAAGTTCCTCAAAGAAACCCAATCAACGTTAAAAAATAGCAAGTGATCAAGTAAAAAATTGCTCCATTACCCCCAATACACTCTCCCTAATCAGATCTAACGGTACTAGAAAAAACGCCATTAATACATTTAGCCACATTTGTCTGTCTGTCGGTCCAATAAATAAGACAAGAGGTATTGCTGGCCAATCTTGTCTGTGACCTATCTCGACGCATCAGAGGAGATCGATGAAGACGGCTAAAGGAGCTATATAGAGATGTTTTAACTCGATTTTTTTAAAGTATCATAGCAAAAGTTTCATATTATTATAATTTGTTAAAATCTAAATAATCATTCAGTAGTATTTACTCATTTATTAAAAAAAAAAACGTAATTTTCGAAGGTCAATATTTTAGTAATTAAATTCTCATTAACTGTTGTCGTGACCTTTTCATGGCGACAATCAATGTCAAATGTTTCTGATATTGAATAAAAATAGCAAGTCACGTGGCAAAGGCAAGCCGTATGATCATACCACTTTTTCTACGTAAATAGGCGATTTTGGACTTATATTTTTCATAAAAGCAACATATTGGAATTACCAACTAGATTCATTTTTTTGTTCTTGTAAATGACGTTCCAAAGTGTCTTTCAATCGGTCTAATGAAATAAATGATTTGAATTGAAATTAATTTTGACATAAGTCAACTTTTATTCTATACAAAATTTCTCACGACGTCTTTCCTGCACCGATGTCTGTGATGTTTAAGGCAAACTAAAAAATAGACTACCCAAACCTACTATCAGCTCTATATAAATCCCGTTGATGTAAAACATTCATCGGAACTGTTCAGCATCATTACTCCTTGCCCTCGTTGTCTTTATTTCACTTTATTTCACCGACAGCGCGTTTTTCAGGAAAAGTCTTTATTTGGGATCCTGCTTTGTTTTTCATCTGAAAGAAAGCTGTGTGCTGTAGTTTTACTAAATAGTTTTTAATAAATCACTGTTTTGATATTAAATTGTTTTTAACTTTTGTTTGACGTGCACAACGTGAGACGTCCGTTTTTTTTCAGCTAATAATCTTGTTAGTTACCTCGACACCCGACACGTGTATTAACTATAGTTAGTGTTAACAAACTATTGTGGAATTGAAATATAAAGACATTTAATTTGGTAAATCATCCTTTTCTTTATACATCATACCGGACCATAGAACACGCACAACATTAGCATAGCAAGCCCTCTGTGATTACTTTGTACGAAGTATTGAGGGAAGGCTTGAGAACGTCTAATTATTATATTATTCTTATCTGGATTTAAACTTTGCCAGAACTGCTCATGCTATAAGTCCCTATTCTAAAACGCAGATAAATTTTGTGGAGGCTTAGCCAATCTGAATGCATCTAGGCTCGTTTAGTTATATCAATATTCAATATATAAAAAAAAACAATTTCTGACCATTTTCGTTCTTTAACTGATTACAAAACAATTGTATTTAAGTAATGAAAACTATCAACAGCATAAAAATATACTTATTTATAAAGTCTGACAACTTTAATTAGCTTGTGAACTGCTCGCCCTAAGGATAAAACATAATTACTTTTCTGTCAGCTTAGTCTCGGGAGGATAAACACTCATTTTGCATGGCGTCTTCATTTAGCTAGCTAACCTACACTATAATTATGAGGAGGGTAATTTTATGAAGGTTTTTTTTAAACTGTTGATTAGGGTTTTAATTTTAGTTGTTGGAGTGATACCTTTTATTTTTAAAATGAAAGTACTTAATCGCCTTTTTTATGGATCTGGAAAAATGCTTTTTGTTTGTAAATAATAATATTACGTTATTCTGCAAAAAAATATCCATAGTAAATAAATTATTAAGTTAATTGTGGTTATATAGATAAATAACCTAACTTTATATATACATTTAACATAACTGATAAAACCATTTAAATTTACCACATTTCTCTTTTTGGGCAGGCGTGTGAAAAAATGCCGTACCTTATTTTGCCAATTTTATTAAAAAAATCCGAAACTGTACTCGCTATCTGTTATTGACAACTCAATATAACACACCATTACCAAAGTCACTCACGACAACTACTACTAAACCGAGAACAATCTCAGTAACGTTCGTCAATAATCATATAACAGTGGCTGTCAGTCTGTCTGTCTGTCAGCACTAACGAGGATATGTAGAGCGTCTTCAAACGTTGCAATCAGAACACCGATGTCGTTTATTGAAATCTCAGCCCTTGTGGCACAGAGAAGGGAAAAAAATCAGAGACTGTGTGCGTTCGTGTTCTGTTTTTGGCCTATGATTTGATAGACTTTCAGTTTTTCGTAGAAAAATCTTTTCTGGAAGACAAAAGTGTTATTCTATTTATGTTGATTTTTTTATTTGAGTGATTAAGTGTGTTGTGTGTCGCAGGTTCGATTCACATTCGAATTGGTTTCGTAGCCTAAATTGAAATTAAAAAAAAAGTGCCTGAATTTTATCGGCTTTAGAAAACCTTGTGTATATAAACATTTCTTGCATCATTATAATATTAAGCGCATTTTTCACATCTTCGATCAAGTTCTGATTAAAATAATTTGCACATTAATTCATATATTTTTGATTTATCTGATAGTCGTAATCTGTTTCGAGGTGGTAAAACAGGCCTTGAATTTCATGAAATTATTATAATCTTAAAATTATTTTCTATAATAATGTTTTTTTTTTTATATACATCGTCATTTTGCAAATCAGAAAAAAAAACATTAACTTTATGTCCCAAAAATAAATAAATAAATAAAATAAATAAATAATTATCCTGGGACAACTCACACACGGCCATCTGATCCCAAGCTAAGCAGAGCTTGTGTTATGGTAACCAGACAACTGATATACATACTTATATAATTTATAAATACATACATACTATAGATAAATTACACACAGACACAGAACAAACAATCATGCTCACCACACGAAGTTTGTCCTGGGTGGGAATCGAACCTACGACCTCCGGCTTAGCAGTCAGGGCTACTAAACACTAGACCAACAGGCCCGTCAAAAAAATTCTAGTACTCAAAATACTTTTGAATTAAAATATCACTCTGTGTCAACCTACTCTGTCACCGAAGATGATTGTCACCGATAGAGGGCGCCAGTTCGTAAAGTTTTACGATCACTTCCGACACGACAGCCTCTTTAGTAATCCGCACTACCAGGGGATCACAGAGTAGTAGGACCCCCTAATAAAGACCTTTGCTACTGTGGTGATGTTCCACTCTATATGAATCTGTTACATCTCGCGTCGATGTATTAAATCTTGATTGAATTCCAAAGGGCGTTCGGTTATGATCCATATTGCGAGTGTATGAGATCCTAATCTTTCGAATTTGAATAATATTCGTTTGGATGTTATGGAAATGTTATCTGTAAAATATCTTGGATGTTATTGGTGATTGTGTTTAATAGATTTTTAGAGGGTTGGCGCCAGTTGTATCAAATCTGGGCAAGTAAGTAAGTACCATTGTAATTTTTTTGATTATCACAAATGACTTTTCCAAAAGGCTTCGGACAAGCGTAATGTCATTGGTGTTGGTTATCCATACTTAATATTATAAATGGGAAAGTGTGTGTGTCTGTCTGTCTTTCTGTATGTTTGTCTTTATTTCACGGCAAAACGGAGCGTCGAATTGCCGTAATTTTTTAAGTGGATATAGTTAAAGGGATGGAGAGTAACATAGGCTACTTTTTGTCTCTTTCTAACGCGAGCGAAGCCGCGGGCAAAAGCTAGCCATTCATATATCTTTGACAGTAGTTACGAGTAGTCAGAAGCCAAAAATTCTGTCAATCAGTCTAGGTAAAGGGTATCGTGTTATTTAGTAACTGTGTTTTAGAAGTGTAATAGGCAGTCGCTTCATATAATATATTGAAGCTTCGTATAAAAACTTAAAAAGTACTCATGAATTAAAACCGTAAATTTTTGCCAATCATGTAAGTAATTTGCCTCTAGGATTAATTTCGAAGCTAAATCATTAAGTTAAACATCATCATCTCCCTAGCCTTTTCCCAACTGTGTTGGGGTCGGCTTCAGCCTAACCGGATTCAGCTGGATACAGATGTTTTAGGTGGAGCGACTGCCTATCAGACCTCCACAACCCAGTAACTGGGCGACACGATACCTCTTGGTTAGACTGGTCTGAGTTTCTGGCTAACCAGTATAGACTGTCAAAGTTCTACGAATGACAACCGGTACCAACAGCTTTACGTGCTTTCCGAGGCACGGGGTGTCAGTGATGTCCAAGAAAAACTTTAGAAAGTACATATAAATTGAAAAAGTCACATTGGAACTTGCCTGGATTCGTATGTATGGTAAATCATTAAGTTAAAATAGCCATAAAAATCCAAGCAAACAAAAAGCCACATGCAAATGCACATAGAGTTTAATAACACTAGTTCTAAACAACACTAAACCAAGGTGTGCCGGCACACCCAGGCTTCCACTAAACTGTATAAATCGCGTTTAAATTCCCACACTATGACGTCACTTGGTATGATGCAGGCATTAGTTCTGCTGTATCCGCCCGTCCGTCATTGGGGGTGGTAACCATCATGTTGGTATTTTGAGGGATTTAGAAAATACTAGCTGTGCCCGCGACTTCGTTCGCGTGGTTGTCGAGAACAAAACAACGTCGTTTAGATAAGAGTATATCACCTTTTTGATGATTTAGATAAGAGTCCTGACTTTGGTATAGTTGATTACGTTAATGCTTCTCTATATACTATGTTAGCGGTGGAATTACCCGGAGCATATACAAAAAGGTTGTTTGGGTTGCTAACACGTGATAGAGAAACATAGAGTTGGCCGTGTGAAAAACAATCAAAAGTAAGGTCTACACCCGCAACGGATAACGTCTGGCCCTGGGCTTTATTAATAGTCATAGCGTAACAGAGGCTTACAGGAAATTGCACACGTTTGAAAGTAAACGGAAAATTATTGGGGATAATGGGTATCCTGGGAATGAAAACAACATCACCGGAGCCGCAACCTGTTAAGATTTCGGCTTCGATGACATTTCGTTGGAGATTTGTTACTCTCAACCGAGTTCCATTGCATAGTTTTGGTGGGCTTAAATTTCTGAGTAGAATGATTGGTACTCCGACTTTTAAATAAATTTTGTGTGCTGGAAGACCTGGTATATTTAGAGAGTCTAAAAACTCTACTGGATAGTGGGTGGCATCTCCTTCTTCTAAAACCGTGTTAATAGATAAATATTCCCTACTTTCTCCAGAAACATGTACCAATATTTGAGAATTTATTGCTGCTGCTTGGTCGTTGCGAGGTGCCAAAATAGCTCGTTGGCATAGCCAAGCAGCGTCATGGTTCGAGATCTCTGATAGATCTCCGTATACAGAGGAAATGAGTTCCTGCTGTGAGGCAACAGAAGAACACAGGCTTTCGACTAAAGTTACTTTACCTCCTTCTTGAGTCGGGTATGTGCCGTTACCAATTTGAAGTAGTAAATTTGAGAAAACCTGTGCGTTTGCGTCACCTCCCAAATATGCTCGCATATTAAAGCTCAAATTAGTTAATATGACACTACGCCATAAAATAGAGCTCTTTAAACAGGCACCTATTTCATCGGCCCTCGTTCCTCTGGGTATTATAGGGAGTGTCTGCCTGAAGTCTCCACAGAATAGCACCGTTAAGCCTCCCATCGGTCGGTCATTTTGTCTTATATCTCGCAACGTTCTATCTACAGCTTCCACAGCTTTACGATTTGCCATCGTACACTCGTCCCAAACGATAAGGGCGCAATCGCGTAAAACCCTTGCTTTATCACTATTGCGAGACACGTTGCAAACAGGGTTTTCTGTGCGGTCCAAGTCGATTGGTATTTTAAATGTTGTATGTGCAGTTTTTCCTCCTGGTAATAAAGTGGCAGCTATTCCTGAGGAAGCGACGGCAAGGGCAATTTTGTTTTGGCTCCTTATTTGAGCCAAGATAACTTTAGTGAGGAAAGTTTTACCTGTTCCACCAGGTGCATCTAAAAACAGCATTTCTCCTAATGAATGTTCTACACTACAGCATACTCTATCAAAGATTTGACGTTGTTCTGACGTCAAATTTGAACAGCCATTTCGCAATATTTCTGCTAACTCTTCGGGGTTGTAATTTATTTCAGATGTATACTCCCTATTAATTCGTTCCCCACCAACTGTCGGTGTCGGCAAGCCGTATTGACTGAGGGGGTTCCCTCCTATACTTGTAACTATATCTTGTATAGCCAGCAAAGCCCTATTATGGCAGCTTTCACGTACTTGGTCAGAAGTTTCACTATTTATATTTTGCTGTCTCAAAAAATCTTCGGCAAACGCGTCTTTATATTTTTGCCACAACTGCCCAGCGTCCGATAGGCCACAAAATGTCAACAAAATGGCAAATAAATGGCGCAAACGATGTGGACTATCACTGACGCATGCTTCGGCTAAAGCATCATCCCAATGCTGATCGCCATCTAATAAATGCCGTGCGCGGCAAGCAGCTTGAAATGTGGGATATTCTATACTGGCAAATCTCCGTCCACTTTGGATTTGTTGTAAATGTTATAAAAAGGTCCGGCCGGCCGTATTTACGGACGTAACAAAAAGCATCTTGCGTTCGTTCGTGCATATACCGCGGACCGCCTGTGAAACTGGATGGCAAAATAACCAATCGACCCAAGTTTTCGACGTTATTATCTGATTGCATGGCGTCCCGCAAGTGCACGTATTCTTCAGCGCGTAACCGTCGCTGGTTAGTGCGAATATACACTAAACGTTCAGTTTCTATTTTTGCGTACATGTCCACAATAAATTGGCTGAACAAACCACGAAATCGTTGCAAATATACGAAACTGTTTTGCCTTATTTGTAAAAGGTAGGAATAGTATTGTTGAGCAGATATTTTTTTTTGATAATTAGTGACTCTCGTAGTAGGGTTCACTTGGTACAGCCCAAAATTGTACCCATCTTCACCATGACAATAAATTAGTGGATATTGCAGGGCGTCGTAAGCTCGGTGGGTTTCCAAAATGCGTTGAAGGCGATCGTCGCGTGTACGCAACACGATATCACGTCTCTCACACTCCTGGTCGACTAAAACAACTGCAACTTCATCTGCGACGGGTGCATTGTGTCTTCCACGGTGTTCACCCACAGGACGTCTATCGGCACTTATAACAATTTTGAAATCATTGCTGCCTTGTTCCTGAGACCTACAAAGTCTCATCCTTTTCGCATTTCGGCTACGCAGCGAAAGGTTAGTTTTTTTTCTTTGCGGCATTTTCAAGGAAAATTAAAGCAATAAACAAAACTAACAACACTTATGACTGAATAGCCTACAAACTTAAAAGAACGGTGCGTCGAACAGTCTAGTGTGACAACGTATCGTCTGTTCGTGGTCGTGACTCAACGAATTGGCAACACTAACTTACTGTATAAAAAACTACGAAGTAAATCAAATACAATCTTTACTTCGTACTTCAAACCAATGACCAAAGTTGACCAAACGAAACCAATAAGATAAGCAAAGTACTTTTTTTTCGACCAATTTAGAAAATCGATAAACCAAGCAACCAAAGAACTTTTACGACACACGCAAGAACTTTTAAGACACCTAACGAAACCCAATTTGCCTAGTAAACACGGTGGACGTCATCCTCGCGCGGAAAATCTTAACACCGCGATTCAGAAAATGACGTCATTTGCACAACGCCATCTATCGGATTTAGATTTCAACTATCAACATTAGTTCTATTTTTAGTCTTAAGATGTCGTTGCAAGTACTATACTTAATTGCGTAACGTAATATTTTACTTCTTGAACTCACTAAATTAATCATATCTTTTGATAGAGTGAACCGATTTCGATGAAACAAAAACTAAGTTAAACCTCAAGTTGCGTATAATTTTTTTACGTAAACATTGTCAGCATTGAATTCGTAGATTTTACGTGATGTGCGCACAAACAAACAGACAAACAGACAAACAGACAAACAGACAAAAATTTCAAAAATGATGGAAATGGGTTCTGTTACTTATCTTTTCACACGCTGGCTATTTTTTGTTTCAATTTCTTCAATGTACAAAAATGACTTTTCTACAGATTTATTATATGTATAGATTTACTGGTATGTGAAAAAGAAAGAATTTAAATTATTCTTCGGTGAATTAAAATTAACCCTAAGGTGGGCTTTCAACTTACTCTGCAAGACAGCTTTTCTCAATCTCACTTCACTGAAAGATTTTTCTTCAGTGTGAAATAAAATAATAAAAGAAATTAAAATAATTTTATTTTTGTGAATAGGTAAAAAAATACAATTTTACACGTCATTTTAGTTTTTCTTATTTTAATAGAACGATAGAAGAAAAAGGGAGTCTGGAAGGAGTTAGGGGAGGCCTTTGCCCGGCAGTGGGACAGCGTAGGCTAGATAAAAAAAAAGACGGGTTGCACTCCGGGAGTGCCGGCAGAAGTGAAACTTGATTATTAACGTTGAGCATGTTTGATATTTGATAGCTGTCTACTATCCATCCGTCCTACGCTTTTTCGATCAGGTCACGTGTCTTGACGCGAGTTTAAGATTTTATACCCATTACAGAAAAAGTGCTCAACGCCGCTAAAGAAGTTTTCACTTCAAAAAAATAGAACGATAAGGCCGGTGTTTCCTAGCTGGACTAGGTACTCTGAGAAGAAACATCCGAAACAAACTCAGAGGTCGAAGTCTCTTTCGTAATGAGAAAATTATTAATCTCAAAATGTTCAGTAAAGCATGGTCAACTTACATATCCAGGTGATGAATGCAATCGTTGCATCAAGCAAAGGTTTTATTCGCATATTTTGCAGCGACAAAAGCGCTGAATATTATTTCAGGAAAATGGTGCACTAATATTTTAACAAAGTGGTGAAGTTTGTGAACTAAACTAATTATTAGCTGTGACGAATATATATAATAATATAGTTAAATGTAATCAAATCAGACAAAAACAACAAAGACGTGTTTTAATGATTAAGAAAAAAAAATCTTTACTTTATTTATTTTTTTAGAGATAAGAGCCAAAGTTCAGATTTAAAGCATTTAAATAAATAAATGAACAAATGATTTATTTTTGTAAATAGGTAATAAATTACACTTTTACACGTCATTTTTTTCTAATTTTTTTAATCGAACGATGGGCCGGGTGTTTCCTTATTATTATTTTATTATTATTTTCCTTAGCTTTATTTAGCCCCAAAAATGAATTGCAAAAGGATTTTGCAAAATAAAGTTCATGTGAAAACATCTTTTTCAATCGCTGCAGCGGCTTTCCTTTCCCTCGCCTAGCCGCGCCCAGCAAAAACATTTTACAAATGGCGCATAATAAGTGACGTCATTTGATAGGTGCATTACTATGACTTTAGTCATGTCTTCAGTGCCCAGACAGTTTATTATGCTATTCGGTAATATAGGGTTATAGACCTTTGTGTATATTATTAACAATAGATGGGTTGTGTTACTCTGACAACTACTACGATTGACAGCAGTTGTCAATCGTAGATAGTTGTTATTGACAGTCGTTAACGGCCAGAAAGCTTGAAAAAATTAATTTAGTTTAGGGTTCTGGCAGTTTGACTTAGTGTATAAAAAATATGTGTTTACTTTCAAAGTGATATCGTTTTAAACAGTATCCGGTTTGTGAAGATCATATTATTATGATAGACACGATTTATTTTGTCAAACTCAAACTCAAATCATTTATTTCTAATAAACCATTTAAAAGGCACTTTAGAACGTCAAAAACAAAGAAAAATTAATCTAGTTGCCCATTCCAAAAAATTGTAAATACTATATAATACATTGATATACACCATATTATACGGTAGCCACATCTAATCTAACATGGTTAAGAAAACGTAAGGAATTTGATCATGATGATGACATAGATTTAAAAATATATCGTCTAAACGAGAATTCTGATTATTCTTTGAAGAGTAGTACCATTAAATACTTAATTATTAACTCTTTCTTTTAAAACTCAAACGGATTCAACCCTCCAGACACTCAAACAAATTGCCAACGTGCAAAAGACACCTCAAGATTACCCCCAGAAAAAAGTCTAACCAACCGCAAAACGTTCAAAGGATACATTAATATATACATAAAGACTGAAAGGAGGATAAATTAACTATAATAATTACTAATTAGTGCTGCACTCTCAGTTAATTTCACACCTGAGTTATCACTTTTAGGTAATGGGTAGATGTAAATGGCGTATTTTTAATTTACGTAGCTTTAATGTTAGGGGCGTAAGATTTGTAATTGATTTTGTAGCTTTTAGTAAGCGTTAGATAAATTGAAATGGTGCCGATTCTCTTGTGCACAAACTTACGTAAATCTAAGTAAAGTGCATTTTTCTCTTGCCATTTCTTAAAGAAAAGGACAGAAGATACATTTTAGTTTAATCCTGTCAAATTAGACAGCGCCTGATGAAAATTGGCGTATATTTAGACGCCATGTTTTTAAATTGCGTTTAAATTAACTATGGAGTGTCTAAATTTGACAGGACTTAACTAATATTTGATCTTCTGTCCTTTTCTTAATTAAAAGGAAAGAGAAAGATGCACTTAACTTAAATTTACGTTAGTTTGTGCACAAGAGAATCGGCACCATTATCTTAGATGTTGGATCCCGAGAAGTAACGAGTTTAGATGCGGACTTCATAAACAAGCATCTTGGGAGCGATTAATCGCTTGAACACACGTGATTCGAGACAAAATAGAAATACAATAGCAGCCCGACAGCCGGCTGTCGCTTAGTCGTCGAAAGGTTAATTAAGTGTAGTCCACAGATTTAAGTCATAAGACATAAGTCATTTATTCATTAACAAAAAAAATTGTATCTGAAATTACATTATAGAAAAGCAATAATTTACCGGAGTCTGAAACTGAAAATCTGCTTAAATATTCGAAAATTTCCCAATTTACTGTGGAATTTTCTTATTTTTTCCGCCCCGTAAGGACCTTCTACGGAGTATTTTAACACATAAAAAAGTTAAAATTGGTTTAGCCGTACTTAAGCTAAGGCGCGACTCTTGATAACTCTATACTTTTTGGTAAGACTAAGAGACCTTTTGGCTTCTGACTAAATGATTACAGACAGGTTTAACCACGAATTTAATTCTTGTATATCTTGCTTGTACTAGTTTTAGTTTGTTTTTCTTATCTTTTGTATCTTGATAAATAAACAAATTAATTATTTAAATTTACTTGCACGCAGCAAAAAATTAGGGAAATTTTGAAGATTCGAACAAACTTTTAAAGTACTTGCAAATAAAAACAAAACTCCAAACTAAAATTCACCATGCAAAACTTATTTACAAAACCTAGTAATCCATCTTAAAAGATAAAGATACGGCATTGTTACCCAGAAAACGATTCCGAAACAGAATTTCAAATTTAAATTCGTTCCAGGATGTTTCCAATTAAGTGCGCGTCGTGGATGACGGATGACATCCTCCCGGGGGACGGTGGATGTCTGCTGAAATTGTAATGTTCGTGAACTATTGTAAATCTATTTTGAATTTCAGGATGCGACCGGAATTGATGGCTGAAGGCTGGGAAATTGATGCTGGAGTGTTCTTTGGTATAAACTTTAGTGTTTAAATAAACAATATTGCAATAATAAATAAATATTTTGGGACAACTCACATTGGACATCTGATCCCAAGTTAAAAGAAGTGTTTGTGTTATGTACATACTTATGTAGCAAACCAGATAACTGATATACATACTTAAAAATACACACTGATTAATAAATTACACCACATAAAGTTTGTCCTGGGTGGGAATCGAACCAATAACTTTTTATTGATTATTTCTGTGTTACGATTCTCTCTGCTAACCCCGACAGAGCTTATATTGTCTAATATGTATGATCTTAGTTTTAAACAAAAGTCTTAACACCGATTTTTCCATTTTACCATATTTTAACAGCTTTCCTCGGATAATTTTTTTCTTAGTAGAATGCGTTCGCGACGTCACCTGGGTAGGAATCAAACCCACAATATCCAGTCAAGGTCACTAACTACTAGACCAACAGACACGTCAATTTAATTAGTAGCTGTAAAAAAAAACGAATAAATCGTTTTAAAGAAACTCACTCATTCTACCTGTACACCGGACTGCTGAAAACATCACGAAACAACAACACAAAACAAAAACAACAGTTAACATTATCTTTTTTCCCATTCCGGCTACGAATGCAGTCAGTGTGCATTCTACACTTTACTGCTTCAGCTAAATATAAAACACGCTCGGAGAATTGTTAATTTTGAGTTTTTGATTATATCTTTTAGGTAAGTCTTGGGATACATTGAGAACTGTAACAAGGAGAAACCATTTTAATGCAAATACTTAACTTACAATAAAAGGTATTTCTACTTCTAAATAAACCTTCAAAATATTGGCTGATTTTCAGATAGAAGATTTTAGATGTTCAAACTAAACTTTAAATATAGTGTTCGTCAGACTTCTAAAGCTTACGTCTGATATTTCATGAAAATATAAACTAAATAAAGATAAAGATTAACCACAGTCATCATAATCATCATCATCATTACAGCTTAGGCACGACCTGTTTGGCGTTTGCCACAACCACCGATCTTGCACGGCCAATTCAAAGATATCCCGTGAACTTCACTAGGTTGTAAGTTCTTCTCGTAAAGGGCGTATTTCCAGCAGTAGTCAACGATGCCTTCGTGGTCATCATTTGAGTACTCTTCGGCCCCATAGAGCATTGGTTCTCCAAGTAATGGTTTCGGCTAAATACACCTTAGTTTTTCTACGGACACCCTTATTTTTTTTTTTTTTTTTTGGTGAGTCCAATGAGAATTCCTAAATAAATCTCACTAAGAAACGTCAAGTATAGTACTCTACTACCCTTATGATGTCTATTGTAAAAGACCACAGGTGCCGTACGTCATCACTAATTTTAAATGACTTCAATCGAATAGTAATTAAATTCTACTGATTTCCCATTGTACTCCTAGCCTACCAACATTCCTAAAAGCATGCAAACCGTAAAAACCCTGAGATAAAGCAAGTATAAAATATTTTAATTATATTTTATCACCACTAAAACTGTGTAAATGAAAAACCGGTTTCGTTGCTTTATGAAATCGTAAAAAACTTGTCTTTGCTCCCAATGGAAGAGATTTGCAGTTTTCATGGTGTTACCATTGTTGAAATTTCATTATAGAGGTTTTATTTCGCTGTGCCATGTCAATTTATATTGTTTCTTTTATATTTTTAATGGCTATGGTAATTAAGGAGTTATCTGAAGATCTATTTCGTTTTTTAATTAGCTGTTGTTATGTTTTGTGCCAAGTTTTTGGCAGACAACAAGATGTGTTACTGTAAAAAAAATACTGTTAGTTTTTATTTTGCAACATTATACCTCTATGATTAAATATATTGATTCTGCTTTCGGGAGTTGCATAGTTTGGAAGTAGTGTAAAAGGCTTGTCGTTTAACAACAGGTTTTTTTTTATATACTGGGACAACTCACACACTGTCATCTGATCCCAAGTTAAGCTCTGCTTAGAGCTTGTGTTATGGTAACCAGACAACTGATATACATACTTATATAATTTATTAAAACATATATACCTATTATAGATAAATTACACCCAGACACAGAACAAACAATCATGCTCATCACACAAAGTTTGTTCTGGGTGGGAATCGAACCCACGACCTCCGGCTTAGCAGTCAGGGCCACTAACAACTACACCAACAGGCCCGTCAAAAAAAAAAAGGTTATAAAGTATTATGATTGTTGACGATTACCCGGAGTGCCGTGCTAAGTTTACTTGCCATAAAATGATATAAAAACATTTATTTAAAAAGAGTACGTATGGAGTTTCTTTTCCATTCTTCTCCATATAAAACAACCTTTTGGAATGGGCTACAAGGATCAACTTTTTTTAAATGTAATTGACGTTCCAAAGTGCATCCATGGTCTAATGGAAATAAAAAATTAAACTTTTGAAAACAGAAACATCCTACACTACATATTAATTTCAGCTAAATCCATACTAATATTATAAATGGGAAAGTGTGTCTGTCTGTCTGTATGTTTGTCTTTCTTTCACGGCAAAACGGAGCTACGAATTGACGTGATTTTTTAAGTGGAGATAGTTGAAGGGATGGAGAGTAACATAGGCTACTTTTTGTCTCTTTCTAACGCGAGCGAAGCCGCGGGTAAAAGCTAGTTTATTATAAAAGAGTACGTATGGAGTTTCTTTTCTATTATTCTCCATATAAAACAACCTTTTGGAATGGGCGACTAGAATCAACTTTTTTTAAATGTAATTGACGTTCCAAAGTGCATTCATGGTGTAATGGAAATAAACAATTTGACTTTTGAAAACAAAAACATCCTACACTACATATTAATTTCAGCCAAATATTACTAGAAAATGATGCGATTTAACAGTTTTTAATAATTTGAAACATATTAGAAGCGCTGTAATAAAAAGCATTCATCTCTCCTTTTTGACATTTACCCAAAAATGTTGACGGATAACCCTATAGAAAATTCATAAAATATTCGCAGTTAATGAGACGCAAACTTTAATCCTTTACCGATGAAACTAACAAGTCGTGAAAGGGTAAGATTAATTGCTGACATTTTTGTTTTAGATGCTAAAAATTATAAGGTTGATGGGATTTTGTGTAATTTGCATAATAAGGGGGTTATGAAAGTGATGTGTCATTTGAGGAAAATATTCTTGATAAGTGAATAAAGAGAAACATCTGAGCTTTTTAAACTGCGTAAAAAATTGTGGCAAAAGTAATTTACTAAAACTTTCCATTTTATTTGCAGAACTCTGTTCTTAAATGAAAATTAGAGAGTTTCTTGTCATTACAATATCTGCCAATAAAAGTTCAAGTCATCGAAATGGTGAAAGAGATTTTTATAACCGACTTCTAAAAAAAGGAGCCTCCTCCTTTTTTTAGATTCTCAATTCGGATGTTTGTATTTTTTTTTTATGTTTGTTCGCGCATATCAACGAATACGCATATTATCGGTTGGTAATCGGTCGTTTACCAACCGATTTGAACAATTCTTTATTTGTTTGAAAGGGTAGAATTTCCAAATGGTCCCATTGTCATCAGGTCCAGGATCTGATGATGGTATCATACCGAAATTTTTATAGAAAATCGTATTTTTTTTTTGAAATTTACTCTAAAACGTAGTCAGACATTGAGACTTACTAAAAAGTCAAAAATAAAAAGCTTTTTCCAAAAAAAAAATAACCAACTTCAAAAACTAAAAGCGCAAAAATAACTACTTCGGAAGTCGGTGGCTATTCTTCTGCCGGTCTTTTTGATGTGTTGCCACCGACTATCAAAATAGGTTTTTTTGTGCTTTTAGTTTTTGAAGTCGTTTTTTTTGTAAAGATGATGAAATGAAATTAATAAAAAATTAAACAGATGCTGTATAATTAATAGATAATAATTAGTAAGTACTGACTTTGAGCTTAATTTTGTTGAATATAATTTTTAATTTTCTTTTATGAAGCTTGTAGCTGAAATTTATGATCCGATTTACGTGATTCTTACTAAGTTTGATGCAGAATAGTTGGCATTTGCTCCCATAAAATTTTTAAATAGCTTTGTACAGGGTGGTGGATTTTAACAGTATAGTAGTTTTGTCTTGTTTATTTGTCTGGTATATATCGACGACGTTTATTATGTTTAATTTAGCGTCAACCTATAACTGGACTAGATTCGGACTACACATTCAGACAATGAAATTGGGCACATTTTTTTTACCACATCTTTTAAGACGTATAATAAGATATTAAGCAACTAATAATACCAGCCTATAACTGTCCCACTGCGGGGCAAAGGTCTCTTATCGTACAGAAACGGCACGAGCATTGATCACCACGCTTGCCCAAGGATCGGAGGTTTCGTGATGATGCAAACAAATGCAGCAAAAGAATGGAATTCCTTGCCGGCGTCTGTGTTCCCAAATGCATATAACCCGGATGTATTCAAGAGACGAGTGCATAGGCATCTTTTGGGTGAGCTCGCTCCATCGTAGGCCCCGTCTATGCCCTCGGGCTAGTCTGGGACCAAGAGCAAGCCCATACGTAATAAAAAAAAAAAAAAATGATGTTTGTCAAATGTCCAAGATAAACTTTAGAAAGTATAATATGAATTGAAAAAGTCCTTGCTCGGATTCGAAACCACAACCCCTTGCACAAGAGGCGCGCTCCTAAACCACTAGGCCATCACGACCTTAAGCAACTACTATTGATAATGTAACAGTTTGTAGTTTTTATTTTAAACAACTGATATTACATTGTTTTCTCAAACAGCGTTAAAGAGTAAATAATCCTAAGGAACTCTCATAAATATACGCATTAAACTAAAGAATACATAATTTTCACATTTATTGGTATTCGTCCAATGCTAATAAACTCCCAATTCGAGATTTATATTAAAATTCAAAGGGAAGAGCTTTAGAATGAAGATTTTCATAGGATACATTAAAATCTGTTTCCACCGATTCGGTTTTCTGAGTATGGTGCAAGTTATAAGCGCGTAGTGAATTTAAAAGTTGTACGTAATTAAAATAATTTCCAGTTTTTGTTAAACGGTTATATCTAGCTTGTCCTTTAATTTTTATGTTGGATTTGTAAGTCGGGGTCTGTTTTTTTAACTGTCTCTATAAAACTGATAATTTGATACAGTTTGAGGATAATTCTAATTTAGCTTGATATAATAGACTCAGGACATAGACAGTAACCTTTTGTACAGTTTGGAAAATCGGAAAATTTATATCAGGCCAAATCTATCGGGATTCTGTCAAATTTTGATCTCCTAATGTAGGATTTCAGTTGTAGTTAATAGCGGTTGTAATGCCAATATAAAAAATAGTAATGTTTAGAGTGAAAGTTAGAAAGAAATATTTTGTTTCACAAATTTTAAGGCTTATTGCCTCATCATCACACATAATACGGTCATATCAGTAATATCATATAAGTAAAGTTAATGCGAGTATCAAAACCGCTGTACCATACCAACTTGTACCACACTCCCTGTCCGTTGGGACAGCAATAACAAGTCTATAAACCGTTTTTACTGCCTTTGTTCAAGTAAATCTATGTCGGTTTTGACTTTTTAAACAATGACCGTGTTTTTGTATGGGAACACAGATAATTCTTGAGATGTTTTTGAATGGGAAAATGGCGATTTAAAAGAAAATTCTAAAGCTCGGTTTTTTATTGTGGTAATGTCTTCTTTTGTCCATTTGTGTTACTGTTTTTCTTGAGGTTTTATGTGTGTTTTAAATTATAATTTGAAAAAGAAATAAATATGTATGTATTTATAAATTATATAAGTATGTTTATCAGTTGTCTGGTTACCATAGTACAAGCTCTTCTTAGTTTGGGATCAGATAACCGTGTGTGAGTTGTCCCAGGATATTTATTTATTATGATATGTTTCCAGTAGATATTGTTTATAATGCAAATAAAAATTTAAGTTTTTTTTTGGAACAACTTAGGCACGGTACAAAGCTGCTTTACTGTACCAAATAATGGCAAGTATTTTTCATTATTAAGTAGAAACAGCAAGAATATTTAAATTGAGCACGACTTTGCTTTAGTATCGACAATACAAAGTTACGTCTTAAAATGTAGTCCTATTTTCCTTTTCAGTCCTTTTATAACAACTATTTAAAAAATAGCTCAACATGAGTAAGATGCTAAAACTTAAGAAACAAATAAAAAATTACAATATTAGTATGAAATATTCACACGAATATCTCAGGAACTTGTGAATAAACTCATAAATTAGGTCGTTGGACCGTTGTTATGTGGCACATAAATTGAATAATTGTTTTAAAATGTGTCAGTCTACCAGACTTGCAGACATTAAAGATTATCCAATTATTTGTTACATTATCGCCCACACGACTTATTACACCTCACATTAGTAGAGCTTAGAAATATTTAGAACAGACAGGCATTTTATTAAAGAGACAGGCTTTTTGGTGGTATATAATAAATGGCTGATACTACTGAAATTGAAATCATGTTTGCAACCTTGATTCATTTTATAACGTCTTTCTTCTCTTCTGCAGGTCGATTTGTGTTGCCACCGACTTCCGAAATAGGTATTTTTGAGCTTTTAGTTTTTGAAGTCGGTTATCTTTTTTTTGGAAAAAGCTTTTTATTTTTTACTTTTTAGTTACAGTCCCAATGTCTGATTACGTTTTAGAGTAACTTTCAAAATAAAACTACTTATAATCTTATAACATGAAAACGGCTCCATGCGCGCAACGTCACAGGATATCCATTAGTGTTATATACTAAAACCTTCCACAGAATGTAACAAAGACTTTTCTAAAAATTGCATTAAAATCGGTATAGCTAAATGCGAGATAATCGCGGTCAAACATACAATCGTCTTTGAAAATCTACAGTCCAAGAAAGCATAACGCGATCTATGCGGGCAACGTCACGGGATATCCATTAGTGCTATATACTAAAACCTTCCCCAAAATGTAACAAACACTTTGCTGAAAACCGCATCAAAATCGGTTTAGCCAAACGCGAGATAATCGCGGACAAACATACATACATCCAGGTTGAACTGAAAACCTACTTTTTTTTGAAGTCGGTTAAAAACGCATTTTTTTGGAGTCAAGCCTTAACCGAGTAAAATGAAGGTTGAAAGCTAGTATGAAAACGTGCAAAGTCACAGCAAACAAGTATTTTTTAGGTTTTTTTTTTATCACACAACTTTTACAAATACAAAAAAATAAGTAAATTTTTATATTTGTTCATATTTTGTGTGAACAACTGGCAGTTGAAGTATCAGTAATGTTTTGATCACATTAAATACTATCACGTTTTTGTTAACACAACGTCTGCTAACGTCAGTACTTGATGCTGACTGGTTTAACCTTTCGACGACTAAGCGACAGCCAGCTGTCGGGCTGCTATTTTCTTTCTATTTGTGTCTTCGAACACACGTGATTCAATCACGTGTGTTCGAAGGATTAAAAAAAAAGCTATTTGCCAGCTCTACTCTTTCTAAAGACACCACCACAATCCAACTAACTTAATTCACAAGGCCCAGTCCGAAACCACTTCGGTCTTCAACCTCGTACAAAAATGACACCTTTCCTACTCCTTATTGTGATAACCCTGGTAAATTCAGAAGGTATTGGCAACAGTAGTAAATGTGATAACTTCCAGGCTAACTTTAATTTGAAGGATTTGATCGGTGATTGGCATGTGGTCGCTATTATACCTGAAAAGCTGTTTCCTGAAAAACAGGTAATGTGTTATAAAGTGGAGATAAGTGAGACTGATGGGGTGAGTTTATTTAATTATTTTTGTTTATTTTATTTTATTCTACGTCATATAACTGTAAATTCTGCCTTAATAAAGATCAAAGTATTAATTTTAACCTCTCAGCCATTACGCAATAAACAAAATAGCGCCGGAAATTTCCCTACTACCCCAAAAAGAAAAACGTACGAGCATTATACAATTTTACTTTTTTAAATTGTAGGAAATTTATCCAAGAACAGTTCATACAAAAGTAGTCTGTGAGTAATAAAAATAAGGAATACAATGAAATGGAATACCCGACAGCCGGCTGTCGGTTGGGTGTTGAGAGGTTAAAGTTTATTTAATTGACAAGGAATTGCCTCTAAAGTCACAACCTATTTAGGTTGAACTTTGATTGATCTGAACGGCTTTTTTAATAAAAGTTTTAATTAATCAAAATCAAAGGTGTAATTATTTACCTACATGTTATTGTTTCACTGAAGTATTGTAATATGGAAAAACTTTTATGAATGAGAAAAAAGTAACAATTTGCATGCCTCTATAGTTATCGAATTTCATTATGTATTTCTTGAGCCACATTTTAGATAATCACTGAAGTTTAATTTTATTCAAAATTATAAAGCATGAAATACTTATTTCTATCACAACACATTAATATCAATTTTACAGGGTAGTCTAAGATGGCTGATAAATAAAACAATAACATCACCAAAAAAGTTACTGCCAGATGATATCGACGGTATCATAATACGTCAGAGGTATTACACGGAAAATCCGTTTGACGTCTGGTCCAAATCCATTGAAGGAGTCAACGGATGCTTTCAACAAGTAATTTCTTTGGATATTGGCAAAAATGATATTCGTAAGTCTATTCTTTATTAGCAACCAATGCCAATACTGTTTGACAGAATCAATAGTGACCATTAGAAAAGCGTCGACGTAATGAAGTTTGACGAGTCCCACAAAATGGACTTCAATTTTTTTAGGAGTGTTGTTTTATGATTGACGTACATTTTTTATAATGATTTTCATTAATATCATTGATTGTAATAAATAATAATTTGTGAACTTTAAACCTTCGAACACACGTGATTTGAGACACAATAGAAAGACAATAGCAGCGCGACAGCCGGCTGTCGCTTGGTCGTCGAATGCTGTAATTTCGGATATTACTCGTAATCCGAAGATCAATTACTTGTTATTGCTGTACAGCAACTATGTTATGTATGATGTTGATGAATGTGATGTATCATATTTGGCTCGGTAACCCGCACCTTAGTGCCTTTTCCATACAAAAATTAGGTAACCCACTTAATCTAATTTACATCGTTACAGATAAGGCCTTGAAACATGATGCAATGATGCAGCTGCACCTCGTGGAAGTTGAGAATTCAGAGCCGTTCTTGATGCAAATGCTGTGGGGAAGAATGATTGCCGTTGTTATTTATCGTCGGAAACAGGTAAATAGATTTACGTACTTTTTATGGGCTTTTGTCAGAAACTTCGTTTGACTTTATTATTTCAATGAAAATGTCCAAAATAAACTAAGAAAGTAGCTACACCTGTATCTACTTGTACTGTACTGTAGGATACTCTAATACTAATGCTTTTGCTTCTTTTCATTTTGAGAAAACATCAACCGAAGGTTGGTCTAATTGTCATCTAAAGTCCTAGCTTCCTCCCGATGTTTTCCTTCATCGGTGTCCAAATGTACTTTCTTAACTTTATATAAGTCATATTGTTGTTAGTCCGGATTTGAGAATCGTCTAGCATTAGACGCGGGTGCGTTAACCTCTCGTAAGCCTGTTGGTGTAGTGGTTAGTGACCCTGACTGCTAATCCGGAGGTCGTGGGTTCGATTCTCACCCAGGACAAACTTTGTGTGATGAGCATGATTGCTTGTTCTGTGTCTGGGTGTTATTTATGTATAATAAGTATATTTATAAATTATATAAGTATGTAGGTATATCAGTTGTCTGGTTACCATAGTACAAGCTCTGCTTAGTTTGGGATCAGACGACCGTGTGTGAGTTGACCAAGGATATATATTTATTTATTTATTATTTATGATTTTTGTTATTATACGATGGATAATAGAAAATGGACTACGTCATGATTTTTTTTATAATTTTTAACCGACTTAAACAAAGAGGTTTTCAGTTGAACAGTATTATACATTTTTATTTATTTCAGGGAGTGACGCAAGATGAGCTAAAACCAGCATTTGAACTTATAAACGAGTTACGAGGACCACAAAGATTACCAAAAATATGCGACAGTGCACTACGAGATTTATTAGTGTTTTAGTTATTTGTATAACAAATATTTTTACTGAATAAAAAATATTATACTTTAAAAATGTTACTTTTTTATGCTTAATTGTAATTTTGTATTATTCGGGCTAAGGATTCAGTTTTAACCAAAACCAAAATAAATTCTTTTCGTTTATACCTACTTATATTGTAAAGCTAAGGAGACTATTTATTTGTTTGATGAATAAAAATCTCAAATACTATTGGTTTGAATTAAAATTTAAGGCTAAATATAACATCAAGTGACAAGGAAAGCAAACCAGATAGCAAAGACGCGGGTGAAACTGTAAAAGTCACTTGACCACAGCAGTTGCGTCGTAAAGTATCTAATTTAATGTCGGGTTGTTTATAACATTTATATATTTACACATATTATTATACCGGGTATTAACACGAACAGTGATTATAAATACCTTGGAAGGCTTGACGTTTCGACCTGGTTGCACAGGTTGTGGTCGCAAGCAGACTCCTCTGTCTTTTTTATTATTATTGATATTCACTGTTCGCGTTAATTCCCGGTATAATAATATGTGTTAACATGAAACGCGAAAGTTTAAAAGTTAGTATTTATATATTATTCAAAAGTAGTTGCGCCTATTTTTTAAATATTTTTTTTATTTGCCTTAATAAAAATGTATAGGTAAAACATATTTCTGTGGGTAAAACAGTCTCAAACTCAAGACAGAAATAAAGCACACTCAAATTTTTAATGATACTATGTGGCAAGACTACGTATCTCGGTATCTGCTAGTAATATCATAAAATAATAAAAATACAGCACAATTTTATGGTTTATCAATTTAAGACGCAATGAATCTTCGTTTAGAGTTATTTGCGCTAGTCCGATGTCCGTCTAGTAACAAATAGTGGTAGCTCACGCTACCATAACGGTGCACCACCATATTGTATGAAAACGCCAATAAAGCAAAAATAAACTAACGTTATGAGGACACAGAGTATGTTTTGAATTGGCAGAAACGACAGTTTAGCAAGTATTGCCCTTTTTCTGGCTACATTCGTGGGCACTGATTGAGAGAATAGTTACCCAATCTTCATCATTGAAGGTCAATGTATTTTGTTATTTTTATGGATTCCAGATGTCATCCGTATAGATAATTAAGTAATTTAAGTTATCTTGAACACCGATGCAACATTTTTTTTACTTTAGCTTTCATTTAAAACGAATTATTTTCTACTGTAATTTAGTGTTAAAATATATTTAATGTTACCTGTCCGGGCCTATTATACTTCAAAACTTTGCTGACGGAACACTCAAATTACATATTTAACTTTCCTTTTTGTAAAAAACAACACACCTAAATTAAATTCACAATATTTTCTAAACAAATAAAAATATTACTCACTTGACTGGTTTCGAATTCGCAACCTCATGCAAGAGCGATGGGCAGTGTCATCAAAATTTTATTTTCAGCAGGTAATCATGTCGTCAATCTGAACTAAATATTTTCTTTTTACTATCACGAAACAATTAGCACTTGTAATTACAAATACGTAAAATAAAGTTCCTCGTGTTCCTTCTGCCTCATTATCATAATCTACGAACGTTCCCTTCTATCGTAGTTCGTGACATTACCTTATTAACTGCTTTTCTTTATTGCTGGTATTTGAAAGATAATTCTTTTTGGTTACCTTATAGTGTGGCGTGAACCTAATGTGGACGATTTTGTCATTAATGTGGTTTTGGATTGTTGGAATTTGGTTAAAATATTAAAAGAGGAGATTACTTGTAATTGTTAATGATTTAGATGAAAATAAAATTTAGACCATTATTCCCGAAGACATCTACAAATGAAAATACAAATAGTCTATGTACTATATTTGTAAAAACTGTTTTTAAACTTAAACTCAAAACCATTTTATGGTTTTCACTTTTGAATTCTCAAAACTAACTCTGTCAAAAAGTTGAAGCTAGTTGCTCCTTTTAAAACAGTAGGTTTTTATTGAAAGAACGAGCAAAAAACTCTATACTCTTTTAAATCATTACTCGTACTTTAAAAAGTATTGATGACAAAACTTTTAAGTATTAGCACAAGAGCAAGGTGGTTAAGAGAAGAAAACAAATTAACAAGAACGTCAATGACGATCGGAAATTACATATAAGAACTTTGAAAGTTTTAGTATTTCTTGTCTGTCTAAAAATAGAATTGAGTAAATATTGTTTTCTTCATTGATATTTTCGTATTTTACTATTACTTAAACATATTTATGAAAATGTTGCTACAACTTTACTGCTCTCAAAGCGAAGTGTTAAGATCCAACCAGACATTAAGTTGTTTAGGTATAGGTCCATAGATAGAAATCTTTAAATATCGGTGACATTTTATTGTAACTGTCTGTCTATTTATTACTTGATTTTAAATGATACACACCAAACGATCATTTCAACGTCATCCGTAGAAATTCTTTCAATATATTCCTTATGGAATAGAAGTCAGATAATATAATGAAAGGTTGCCATTTTCTGCATGCCCTTCCATTGTATTGTACATACATACAGTGTCCATTGTTCCCGTATTGTACATACATAAACAAGCGACATCAGGTGTCTAGCAGAGGCCAGTGATTGATTCGCGCTGGACAACAACTCAACTACTACAAATGCACTAAATGGGTTTTTGTATACAGGCTGTTTTTTATTAAACAGTAACTTTTGTTTAGTATTGTTATTTGTTAATTAATAGTTATAAATTAAGTAAGAATGTAAAAGAAAGAAAGAAAGAAAGACAATTTATTCGCGCAATGTGCGCTACAAATAAAAAACTTATATACTACAACCTTAAAACTAAATACAGCTAAGTAGCGTCACTACTGCGCGAAACGGCTAGCGCTCAGCATAATGCCGTGACCCATACATAGGCATGAGTCCACGACGCTGGTTTTCAGCGCTAGCCGACAATGTGTTTTTTGCCTCGGAACAATAAATAACGTCTGTTATACATTGTTCCGAGGCACAAGAAAAAACACGAAAAAATCAGGGAACAAGAATTAAGACAGAATCGTTTCTCCGGGACTCGTCGAGCTTCATTGCTCGGCGCTTTTCTGGTGGACTACACTGTTGATTCTGGTTTTCAGAAGTAGCAGTGGTTAAGAATAGTATGGCGATTGTCCAAAAAAAACTGGTGGATATTTTGTAAGTCTTTAGGAGCTCTCATGTTCTGATCTTGTAATTTATAAAATTAAAATCTACTCATTTAGTATTTTTTTTTTATTTTAATGTCGCTGACGTGAGATTATGGCAAAACTTGGTAGTTTTTAATTATTGTACCAACTAATTATCGAAAATTGTGTATGTAAATTGTCCATTACCGAAATTACAGAAAGTTAATTATTGTTTTGCGGCACTGACGTGACATGTTAATCGTGTGTTATATCATTCGTTTTAAACATGTTAATTCAGTAGTCTATGTATGTAAATAATACTTATGTGTTTGTATATGTTTTATAATATGATATTAAATGTATATTTGTAATATTATAATTGTATAAATGTGTGTATACTTTTTATTTACAGTAAGGTTGTCTATCTTTTACCGATCGATTTTTTTTGGTTTTGCGGGGCGTAGGGACCTCACACTCCCTCAAACTCATTCAAAAACTGCGGAAACGCATATGTTAGAAATTTGAGGGTAAATGTGTACAGTACCCGAAATTAAAAGCTTCTGAAGGTCTCCAGCGCTGCGGGAATCGTAACAAACTTCAGCCACTTCAAGATCCACTGTGTAGACACACGGACACGTTTAACTACCTGAAGTAAAGTTGATTTATCGTAGGTAGTTTTTAACAGTATTGTACAGTTTAGTATTATTTATTTATTTATTTTATTTCCCCTTTTGTGTATAAAATAAATAAATATATAAACACATATAAAACCCAAGAAAACGTATACCACTGTGCATTAAACCACCTGCGGAAAAACGCTCAGGAAAATCCTTCACAGAGAAATCAAACCAACATCCCCTGTAGTATGACAGGCATGACAAGCTGAGTTCGTACAAAAGGGGGCGTTCCACTTGGCTCGTTTTATATCTATTGTTTATGCGCGACAGGGGACCGCCTTGATGGAATACATGCTTTAATGACGGTCGCCAAGGTATAAATAAAAAAAGGTTTTATAATAAATGACAGGGGTTTTCGATACAGCCTGTATTTATGAGTGTTGTGTTGATTTTTGATGTTTTTATTTGGTGTAAGCATTGATTGTTTCCAAGATAGCTGTATGTGTAAGCTTGGTTTATTGGTCAGGTGGTTGTAAGAGCGACCGGTAAGCGTGTGTTTCTAGGTGTCAACCCAGGTCGGCAAAATGTGATTAAGTTTTTCCATGAAATTTTTTCAGTAGCAGCCTCGAGCTTGAGAGGAAAGGAAATTCTACTTATGCGCTTAGGAAATGGGTTTAAGCTATTAAACTCGGTTGGGTTTAATGTTTCCGTGACTGTCAAATATCAATGAATGATTACCATCATTCGTAGATATAATTTGACAGTCAGTGCAGGTAGACAGAAGCATGATAGTCTGACAATCAGCCTTAGTAAGGGGCATCTTGTTAGTTGGTGATAGAGTTGTGGAGATCAGATAAAGTAATATTCAGTTGTAGCCAGTTGTATTGGAAAATAAGAAAGTTTTGATTAAAACATTGTTCCACATTAGAAATCATATTACTTTGGTGCTTTTGTAAATATCTGTGCCCGAATTGAACCCGCGATATGCGGTCGCAGCCAAGCTCTCAACCAAATAACTTAAGTAAGTACTTTCAAAACGATTTCAAAATGCGACCAAAGATATAATTAAATCCCGTAATAATCAGAGTAATAGTAAAACAAAATCCAATCAAACATTTTGATTGTCTCTGACCGGAATATTAAAAACTTTTTAATAGGTCTTTAACCCCGAGAATCATCTTTGCACCGTGACGTAATTACCTAAGTCTTTTAGCAATAAAATGGAGCATAAAGACCATTTTATAATAGGGTAGTAAAACTTACTCGGATAAGGGATCGCTTGAAAGTACTTTTTCTAATTTTATGATTGCGCTTTTCTGAATCGCTTGAAGCGTATTTTTTATGCACCTGTGTTGTATATACCAATTCGGATATAATTCGTAACCAGAAAAAGTTAGCAGCATTTAGTATTTGTTATAGTTTAATACGTAGTTCTCGAATATTGGCGATAATATAAAAAATATACTTTTTTTTTGTTTTTTTTTCCTCTGTGTTTAATCTGCAATCAGTCCCTGGACTATAAGCGGATGAGTTCCGTGAAGTTTGTCAGGTGGAGTGTGGCATCCAGTGATGCCATCTACTCGCAGATGTTACAGCTTTAATGCCGGTCTTTTAGAGCCATGATACTGTGGCGCTTTAAGCGGAGCACGTAGTCTTGTTGTGTCAACTGTCGAGCTAGATCATTTGGATGATTGGCTAGTCGTTCTTTATATTTCCCTGCTACATTCCGAATTTCCTTGTGAACTGTGGGAATGGCAATTTTTTGGTGGATTTCCGTGTTTGTAGTGAACCATGAGACATCGGATATTGTGCGAAGTATTTTGTTGTCGCTGTAAGATGGCTATATTAGAACTGCTTGTGCTTCCCCAGTTCCCCAGTTCCCCAGGCTTCAGTACAACTTTGTAGATCAACAGCTTGTTGTCTAGTGATAGTCTGGAGTTGCGGCCTAGTATCCAGTGGAGACTTTTAGATCTGTACAGGAGTTCTTCCTTTTTGACTCTGATGTGTTGTTGCCAAGTCAGGCGACGGTCCAAATGCATCCCGAGATACTTGACACAACTTTTATGCGGTAGGGTGGCATCTCCAAGTTTGACGGGTGGGCAATCTTCCCTTCGGAGTGTGAAAGTAACTTGGACAGACTTTGCGGCGCTGACCTTAAGTTTCCACCTTTTCATCCAGGTATGTATTTTGTTGAGGCCATTCTGTAGAAGGTTTGACGCAACTACTGGGTCTCAAAAAAATACTTGAAGAAACTTTCTTCACTTTCTTGTTTACCGCGCCGATCCTTGCTTAGTAGTAAGCTTTACTTATTCACTTCTTTATGAAGAACAGTATGCCTTATGGAATCTCTCTATATCTATATTCCACAATGCGAGCGTTGGTGCGAGTAAGTTCCTCTAAAATCTTGAAGTGTACAAACGGCTGCAAAGTGTGATAATGGCTAGCGGTGCGATGGTAAAATATGGCATTAGGTATCATCTCAAACTATTCCACCGAATACAGGCATATCGAAACGTTTTTGTCTGTAAATATCATAGATTTAAGACTGTAACTGAAAGCCAAATAAGTGAGTGTGTCTGGTCTAATCCCCTGTTTTTAATACCCTGGGTATCAATTTTCTTATATTATATTTTTTAATGCCGTCTGATCCCTATGCACCAGAATAAAAATCCTTGCTTGGCTGAGAGAGAATGCCTTAGGTTTTAAGTCCATTTGTGCATAAAAAATAAATCCCAAATACATTTAATTATGTCATAACGGTCAGATATCCTAGTTACTAATAAATCATTCAGATTAGAGGAGCAAACCGTAATTAAAACAAAATAAATAACCGAAAAGAGATCTAGACCAGAATAAACCAAACAAATGAACCTAAAAATAAAACCGACAAAAAATCAATAAAACCACCCTCTTTTTAGTCCATTACCTAGATCAAAACACGTGGTCCTATTCAAACGACCACCCAATTACAACGGCACCGGACCACCGGATTCTTTCGGACGGGAACCGTGTCCGCACGATTTTTCATTAACTGGACCGCGCAGACGATTATTGAAAGTCGTTCATGCGATTAATTAGTCGCCGGGGTCGGCTTTCATTATATTGATTATTGTTTTGATGTAGTGTGTGTGAGGTGTGTGTTAAGTTAGTGTCTGGTTGTTGCTGTATATTTGTTTAAGATTAGACTTTGCTCAAATATTCGCCTTTATGAATGTCGGTGACTGTGTATTTATAATTCACAGATTATAAATTGTAGCCAATATTAAATCTGTACACTAAAATTCATCATATTTGGTTTAGCGGCTTAAGGTTATTGATATTGCATTGCAACTAACTCACTAACATTTGTGAAAGGAAACATCGTGAGTTAACTTGAACTTAAAATTAATAGAAGTGTGAAATCGCCAATGTGCCTTTAGTAAGCCTGTTTGTGATCAATCAAATCATTTTTTTCGTGCTTTCTCTGTATAAGAAAACGCAAATAATTATACAAATGTTATTATGTTGTTGTTTAATGTAACGAACACTCATCGTCTTCCTAGCCTTTTCTTAACTTTCTTAGGGTCGAATTTCAGCTGGAAACCAGTGTTTTACGAAGCAACTGCCTATCAGACGTTCACAGCCCAGTTACTGGGCGACAACGTACTCCTCGGTTAGGACTGGTCAGACTTTCTGGCTTCTGACTACCCGCAACGACTGTCAAAGTTCTTAAACGTCAAGTCCTTACGGCTGTTAAACACTGCGGAAAATATTAACTAAATTCTAGTATCCATACTAATATTATAAATGGGAAAGTGTGTCTGTCTGTCTGTCTGTCTGTCTGTCTGTCTGTTTGTCTTTCTTTCACGGCAAAACGGAGCGACGGATTGACGTGATTTTTTAAGTGGAGATAGTTGAAGGGATGGAGAGTAACATAGGCTACTTTTTGTCTCTTTCTAACGCGAGCGAAGCCGCGGGCAGAAGCTAGTAATATATAAAAGATTTTCTTTACTTAGCACTGATTAGATAAGCTTTTAACTACATTAAATTCCATTCAAAGATTCTAACCCGACTTTAATGTCATTGTTTTCTTTCTTTCATTCCATTAACGACTCCAAAATACCTGGGGAGTTAAAATAAATAGTTAAAACATTTTGTTTCATTGTCTCTGCTTGCCGCCGATTGTAGCAATGAAGCGTGATAGTAAAATTTATTGTACACTAACCTAATGCTATAAAAACAAGTTAATCTCAATACACGGATCGCACTTATTATAGCTAGGGATGGGATGAGTCGATAATTATATCGACAATTTTGTTAATTGTTCCATAGTCATTTATTTGATAAATTTATTTTTCAACACTTTGTAGAATCCTTATTGATATTATACATTAATGCTTAAGGTAATTATCTGTTCCATGCAGATTTACTTTTCCAATCCAATTGGTAGAGTTCAGCTCATTTAGACCTTAAAACAGTAGAATTAAATATGTTACCTATCTTTATGCTTCTGCTTTGATAACCAGTAAAAATATTATTTATTCGTCTGATGTAAACTTAGAGTTAAGCTCAAAAACGTGGGGTTGCGGAATATTCATACTAGTTACCGTGGCCTCGGAACATAAAGAAAAACCGAAGGAATATGAGTGGGTTTAAGTCACTATAAGTCTGACATGCCCTCCCGCACCACCCAAGACGGGAGAAGTCATTTGATGACTTCACACTCACCAAAAAAAAGGTCAAACATGTATGATAACGTTACTCCAAAATTTTGACGTGACAACGTCTTAAATTAGGTTGCGGCTGGGAGTCACTTATGAAAAAGTGTAACGCTCGGTAACGTTACGATGAGTCACCGAACGAGAGAGAGGCCCGCCGAATGCCTTGCGTCTCTCTCCCACTCAACTATGATCGGTAAAAGACGTTGTCACGTAAAATCTTCGCCCGTAAAACCGACTTTACAGGCAACCATTTTTTTTTTTTGACATTACATAACTACAATAATGTTTCAACATTATCGATAACTCCCTTACCATCTCTAAAGCCCAACATTGGCCGGAAATAAAAATCGTAAATGAAGCCATTCGTGCACCGAGACGGTCCCCGAACGAAATTAAATACATTTCAGGACTACCCTCATTTATCGTTCTTTTATTTCAGGTGGTAATGTTATTTATTTATTTACTAGCTGTGCCGGTGGCTTTGTTCTCGTAGATCTAAGCTTGTCGGAAAGAAATTATTCGGAAAAAAGAAGCAAGGAGGTCACTTACGTATTGAGAAATATATATTAAGATGTAGATGCCGAAAATTTCATCAAAACTTTGGAAAAATTTCAAAGTTTTGTGGATGCTTTTTCTTCACAAAGAACACCAGGACCAGCAGTTCGGGGTGTGCGTTGATATATCAACAGTCAGTTTGTTGTCAGTTTTGTTATGTTTATAAAAAAAACCAGATAGAAAATTTTGGGCCCATTTCTCTGTGATCATTGTAGTTACGTATATAAATAAAAAAATCAAAGTTTAACTCTTACACATAAGTATATTTGAATATTGGATTATGAGTTGAAGATTATGTAGTTTATTATTATAAAGTTTTATGTGTTTGTATTGTGATCATCTTGTTGCTTTATACAAGGTTACTGACAACCTAATTTATCCCTTACTGAATTTCAGTGTCACATTTGATTACTTATTTTTTTGTATTTTAATTTATTTATTATTTTTTATTTATTAAAACTTTATGCACAAAGAAAAACATTGCACAATGCCTAAGGCATTTTCTACCAGTCTACTTTAAGGTGATGCAGAGACAAAACATGGTAGGTGCAAAGATATTAAAGTAAAAGAGGAAAAAGAAATGAATTATTACAATAAATACATAACGTCCCCGTAGAGCGAAAAATCATTAAGTCGAAAAAACCTGTTTTGAGATAATGACGTTTAAAGTTTTTGAAAATAGAAATTGTCATAGCTTTGACATGCAATGACATATCTCTTTAGTTTTTGTTTTATTTTAAAGGACTTTAAATCAAATTTTTATAATACTAGCTATGACAAGTGAAAAACCAGTAGTTATTGAGAAAACAAAAAAAACGCAAATTAATTATTATTTCACTAAAGAATATCTGAGTTATTTAGGAATTAGTTAATTTTCGCCCTTAGTTAGTGATTTCTCACTCAGTTCGAAACTATTTTTAAGAAAACCAACTGGAGTTAGGTAATTTGGAACTAACTGCTACGCGTACGAAATGTGCATTGTAAATAATACCTATCTTATGATTTTGAGGCTGGATGGTAAGTTTTGTTTTGATAATTATGTATATTATAATGAATGAAACTATATTTATAAATTCAATCAAGTTTTATTAAAGTTTTCTATGAAATTAAACAGTATTCTAAACCCGTAATTAAACATATTATAAAGATAATGCTGATTTAGACTGGATTCAAAAGCAAACACATGACTAATAAAAAAATATGCAACTTCATGCACCAAAAACATTAAACAAGTTTAGTCAGTCCACTACTTCGTCTTCTCCAACCTCTGTAACGTCTGGCTCCCAAAATTCTGTCAATTACGTTGTCACGGCGGCAGCACGCCGGCACAACACGCCGTACTTGGTAGGTGGGATGGCGCAAAAGTATCGACACACGTAGCGCCAACACTAAAGGCCTACCCATCTTCCATGGGAATAAAGACATACCGTCCCGTCTCTTGCCGTCGTCGCGCGCCAAACCGTTGGGTTCTAATATAGCTGGAATGCCGGTGGCAACAAGAGCACGTCAAATGATATATACGGCCGCATTCCGGCTCCACGACAAGCCATGGTCTCGTGTCAGTCAAGGCCGCTGACAGCTTCCCCACAGTGACAACGATGCGAAGAACAACAGGACTCCCCTAAGCGAAGTGAAGCAGCGAGCCGTCGAACAAAGTGCCAATGTTCGACGGAGGTAGTGCCTGAAGCCAAAGACCCGACTCCCACCTGCCCACAGCCTGCAAGCCTGCCCGCTCAACAGAAGTAGCAGACGGGGAAAGTAATTGATTCTAAACTACTCTGCAAGGTGCCAATAGCATCCCAACGTCTCTGGGAAGATGGGTTGTCGGGCGGATCAGTACTTGAGCAAGCATTCTTCCAGGCCTCTATAGCCTCGGCTAAGTACGGCACATCAAAATTGACTAGTATATGGGCAAAAATATTCGTGATTAATTTCTTAGTGCCGTGAACCGAGGATATAAAAACTGGCAGACTAATACTAGATAGCGGACGCCGAGGTCCCCCATTAGAATTGAAATCGTTTCTTGGGCCCAGGCTCGGTCGTGCATTGCCAAATTTAAAACTGAGGTTAAAGTTCGACGGAAAATTTGGTCTATTTTTTCTTAAATGTCAATAGGTATGTTTCCAAATAGGTGAAGCGCGAAGAAAATATGTCAGTTTAGGGCTGAAACAGCAGTAACGAATTATAGTTGTAGCCGAATGCATTTTAATTTGTAAATTGTCCAAAGTGTCATTATAATTTAGCATTTTACCCTCCACAAAGTTGGAAAAGGCATCCTCGAAGATTGGGGACCCAAGGAGATGAAGAGAGTTTTTTTCGGTAATTTTGAAATAAGGGGCTATTGTGTTAAATTTGGAAACAGTCGTTTGTCTGTCAGTATTGTCACTTATAAATAATTCACATTCCAAAAGGTTAAGACCCTAAGTGTCACCACTACAGCAACAGTCGCCTGGAGGACACGGTCGATTATATGGTGGAGGTGTGCCCCGCATGGGCGAACCATCGCCGTGTCCTCGCAGAGGCGATCGGCGGCGGTGACCCCGACAGGGGGCGAGACTGAATGGGAAGCTGTCGCCTCCTTCTGCGAAGCAGTTATGCTGGTGAAGGAAGCGGCGGCGCGCGTGAGGCAGCATCAAGCCTCACGCCCCGGACAGAGACCTAGGCGTAGACGTCGAGAGTCGCAAGACGACTACCGGCCATCGTAGGCGCGGGTCTGCGTTCGTCGAGCGATGGGTAGCTCGCCGCCCGACTAGGACCAGGCCCGTGTCGACAGTGCGTTTTGTTTCACGCGCGCCTGAAAGAGCAGTCAGCACTTAGCGTCAGCAGTTAGTTTTTTATTTGTAGCGCACATTGCGCGAATAAATTGTCTTTCTTTCTTTCTTTCACTTGAGGGGCCTTCTAAGGCCAATGCCCGCCGAGGTTACGGAATAGTTATAATAGTTACCGTGGCCCCGGAACATAAAAACAAAAGAAGGAACATGAGTGGGTTTTAATCACGAGGGATTTTTCTTCAAAAAAAAGTCGCCTTCGAGAACCAAAAACATTAAAATTACTACAATTTTGGAAATCGGTGGTAACACAAATAGACCGGCAGTTTTTTGAATTTCAGTGCTGTGCCCCTTTTTGATTTAATAAATCAATAATACGCTTTGCAAGCAAAACTCTTCATATCAAACTGTCTTGGCTGACATCAGTGCCGCGATTCCGCTAATAAAGTCACCACGTGCCCCGCTCGACTCTCTAGCCGCGACAAAATCACTAACTCGCATGCGATAAGCACCTAAATGCAACGATGCTCATCGAAGTAATATAAATAATAACTAAAACATTTTAAGTATTATTCACAAATAGATGTTTTACTCATTTTTTATTAGGGAACAAATCATTATATTGATATAATGATTTTTCACTTTGTTAATATTTTACAAAATCATTAAGCAACAAAAAGTGAGCAGTCACTATTTCGACTTAGTTAATTTTCGCTTTCGGGAGTTTTGGCAAAGCGTTAAATTTAAAAACTCACTAATTCATTTTAGTGATTTTATCTCACCTAATGGCCCAAGTATGCATTGAAAATTGAATAGAAAAAATAATTAAATCGTTTTAGTTTCGAGCTATGTAAGTTTTTAGAAAACGTAAAATAATTATCAAAATTAGTTATTTCTCTCTTTTTGTTGTGGGGTCCAAACGATAGATTTATTTACTTTTCACATTTCGTAAATCGGAAACTACTGCACCTACAAGATTGATGGTTTGAAAGATATTTAGAGAAAAAAAATGCGGTTTTAATGACATCGATAACTCATTTTTGCCATTTTTCGACTTAGTGAGTTTTCGATCTACGGGGACGATAAATACATACATACAAAATATAAACAGTAAAGAGAGATAAAAAAAAATATAGATAGAGAAAAAGAATAAATTACATGTGGGATGAATCTGCCAATTTCTTGCGTAAGTATTCGCGAGCTTTAGCTTTAAATGTGTACCGACTGGTCAACGTCCTGATATCCTGAGGAAGATCATTCTAAAGGAAAACCGCCTGGACAAGAAATGAAGACTTAAGAAAACCAGAGCGGTGAGAAGGACATCGTAGAAGACAATTATTGGAAGAACGAAGATTCTTATTATGCGCAGAGCATAAATATTGAAAATGAGAAGTAAGATAAGAAGGAGAACTAGGTTTGTGTAGGAGTGAAAACAAGGTCGTCAAAGCTCTTAGAGCTCTGCGCTGCCTGATGGGTAGCCATTTCAAGATGAACCTGTGAGAAGATACATGATCGTACTTACGAAGATTAAATACGAATCGAATGCAGTTATTTAGAAGTCGGTCAAGTTTATTGAGTAGATCTGCATTCAGGTCGTAATAACACACATCACCATAATCAATAATGGGGAAGATAAGGGATTGAACAAGCATTGCCTTTATGTGTGATGGAAGAACATTTTTTAGCCTATAAAGCGACCGCAACGTCCCGGTGACTTTTTTGCTCACACTTGCAACCTGCTTACGCCAGTCTAGGCAAGTGTCAACATGCAGACCCAGATCCTTGACGTCGGAGCTGAACGGAATGACTTTATAATTAATTAATTCGTAAATTTTAATCCCTGCAAGGAAGTCGTCAAGTTACCAATAACCTTGTATTGTTGTGGTTTTACCAATATTAGTTATGAACAAAGCAATTTAACTTCAAAAGTGGTTTAACCCTACGTTGATTTTCTTTTTTTATACATTTTCCTATTTAATATAAAAATACCATAAAAAATCTTTTCTCTTTTTCTACCTCCACCTTAAAATTAAATCACACGCAATATGTCAACATACCTGCCAAACTTTCGGAAATAACGTTAACCCCTATTTCGTCCCAATAACCGAATGTTTTCCAGAGTGACCCATGAAAAAAGAAATAAATTCAATAAGTTGCGGCGTTGAAAGGAAATTGCCGTAATATGGTTGTAGCCAAGGGGTAATGGACAGGAAATAATCTGGACCATAACAATCTAGTTTAAGAACCAAATCTAGTTTAACTGTTATTTTAGTTAACTATGTTTTGGAACGGGCTAGGCAGGGATGTTTTGGGCTAAGTTTATCGTAGACGGCTAAAATTAATGGGGAACTGAACTCCTAACTCATTTATATAGGATTTTTTTTTGCGAGTGGGAAATCATCCAATAAATAAATAAAAATAAAATAAATAAATAAATATCTTCAGACAACTCTCACACGGTTGTCTGATCCCAAGCTAAGCAGAGCTTGTGTTATGGTAACCAGACAGCTGATATACATACTTATATAATTTGTAAATACATACATATTATAGATAAATCACACCCAGACACAGAACAAACAATCATGCTCATCACACAAAGTTTGTCCTGGGTGGGAATCGAACCCACGACCTCCGGTATAGTAGTCAGGGCTACTAACCACTAGACCAACAGGCCTGTCAATCCAATGACTGCTCCCGTCCTGGGTGCGGCGAGAGGGCGTGTCTGACTCTTACTGACTAAAACCCACTCATGTTCCTTCGATTGCCCTTTATGTTCCAGGGTCACGGTAACCACTATAAACATTCCGCAACCATTTATATAGGATTGACAATATGGCAATGCCACTTGTTGATCTAGTGATGGTTAATTCTAGCACTATCTGAAACTAAACTAAACTACACGTCAAGACAGAGGGTGAGGTTTGGCACAGTCAACGTTAATATAGAAAAGAAGTGCAGAAACTTTACATAAAAGCAATTATGAATTCCAATCTAGTTACGATTATTGATGGGTCACTAGTTATTCATTTAAAACGGAAACATCAACTCAAGTTGCTACACCATAATAGATGGTTTGCTACGCCGTAGCAACCGTAGACAATCTCGTAGCGGTCGTAGACACGCAACATCCGTAGCACATTTGGGCAAAGAATTTCCAATGATTTGAGATGATTAAGAAATCGTTTCATGCTTGGAGTTTAAAATAGGTTAAATCGAATGAATATTAGAAAATAGTTCAAACTTTGAACAAAACTGACTTGTGTCAGCGGTTTGTATCTTATATAACGTTATGTAGCTAGAGAGTTAAAAATTTAATAGTGTTTAATTCTATTGGTAAACAGCAAATATTATACAATTAAAATAGATACCAATCAGTTTTATTTACACTACAGGTAAAACAATTACCATTTTTAACAGTACATATTCCTCTTCTCCATTAATCCATTATCAAATCCATATCCCACTCTCAAAGAAATAACCAAAATCATTCAACCAACAGATAAAAGGAAAAAAATACAATAACTTCCCCAGAGCATTATCAAAGATTACCTTTAGAGAGACTTGTCAAAGTCGCGCATCTCATTAATATACCTTTTGACGGTCTCCTTCTGTGAGGCTGATCATTTCGTGACAAAGATACTCCCTGAGGTGGCTTCAGTTTGTGTGTTATTGTTTATGCGGCCGGCGAACGTCAAAGAGAGTGGGGTGACTGTGAGATGGGTAAATGAGAGATAAAATATATTCGTGGTTTAAATGATATGCCAGTTAAATCATACTATTGGTATAAAGGTGACAGTTTGTGGAATGAGTAGATGTTTGTCACTTTCACGTCAAAACTATTCAACGGATTTAGTTGAAACGTTAGAGTAATATAGCTCATATATCAGAATAATATATGTATAAGGTGCATAACATGACGCTAAGACTATCGGGATTGGAGCATTTCGTTTGTGTAATGATAGTGTTTAAAATTGTATACAAGCAATTTGATAATGTATAATTATAATAAAGTTGTGGTTGATTTGCTATAAAAAACTATCCTTATTAAATACCTGTCTGCTTAGATACACCTTTTTATTGCAAAAACAAACATACTGAGAATCGATTATGGTGTTACCTTTTTTAGATTCTGAAACTAGACTTTGGAAAATGAAAAAGAAACGTTATATTAAGAAATAAATTATTAAACCATTGAATGCAGTTAGGCAAAGATTCAATCTTTCTTTGGTGAAAATTTTATAAGTTTAAAAATATTATGTCCAGATACTTTTTGGTCACCCCAGTCGCGGTCCATTGATCAGGCCGCCAAAGACTTGCCGCTGTAAAAGGCATCCGGCGGCGTCTGCTTCCGCGTGCACGCACCTTTAATGAACTAAAAACACAAGCTTAGATACTCTACACACTAAATAAAAATCTGTATAAGTCAAACAAAAAAAAACTTTGTTTATTGTTACTGCATCATACTGAATTCATTGTGTTTGGTTTATTATTCAAGTTGGTTTAATAAATAAGTAAATACAAACATGATACATCCATACTAATATTATAAATGGGAAAGTGTGTCTGTCTGTCTGTCTGTCTGTCTGCCTGTCTGTTTGTCTTTCTTTCACGGCAAAACAGAGCGACGGATTGACGTGATTTTTTAAGTGGAGATAGTTGAAGGGATGGAGAGTAACATAGGCTACTTTTTGTCTCTTTCTAACGCGAGCGAAGCCGCGGGCAGAAGCTAGTAACATCATAATTATCTCTGCAATGGCAACGCATCTACAAGGTCTCCATCAGTTTTTTGCCATCCAATGATTTAAGAAAAATGTCGCAGATGAAAGAAATTCTTTATTTAAATGCTCTACCTACTATGTCACAGTTAAGTATCGTGAATCGTATAGCGAAAAGTGTTCAACGTTTGTTTAATAAAAATAATTATTGTTTTTCACAGTCGAACAGGAATTTTCAGAGACTTTAATCAATTTGTCACCTGTCAAGAGATTAACTATAGATTGGTGGTTTCTGTTATCAGTACAAAAAAATGTATTTTCCTCGGAAATATAACGATATTAAAAATAATGAAGAAATAAAAGTCTTAAAAGACAAACTGCCGTATTACCTAAAAAATCTCGAGAAATCGCAGCGAATTCAATATCGTGTGAAACAGCTTTCTCTGCTAAAGTTTTGTAAAAATCAATTATTTTTTATTACGTGGAAATAAGGCCTAAAATGATGCTCTGTCTATTCGTCTTTGTTTCACTCGAACGAAAGAGAAATAGGGTACAGATGAATACTTTATTCGTGTTATTATATACTTGGATGATAATCTTATTTTTTAGGTAAAATGAAATAGCTATTTTAGATGTCATATTTTTTGGAAACAGGTTTTTTTAAGATGTTTCTTCTATGTCGATGATGTTGGGCTAAATGGTGCTGATATCATAAATCATTCTTGTGAACGGCCGCTATTAGTTAAGATCGGCCATTTCTTTATACCTTTTTTTTTTGGTGAGTGGGAAATCATCCAATGACTGCTCCCGTCCTTGTTGCGGCGGGAGGGCGTGTCAGACTCTTACTGACTAAAACCCACTCATGTTCCTTCGATTGCCCTTTATGTTCCAGGGTCACGGTAACTATTATAAACATTCCGCAACCCCGGCAGGCGTTGGCCCTGTTGGGTCCCTTCCTGTGCTGACTACTTCTCTTTGAGGCGCGCGTGGAACACTAACGCGCCGTCGACGCGGTATTTCTTTATACCTCGAATACTGGTTGGCAGACTTTAGAGTTTCTGTTGCCTTTAAACAACAAACAAATATCTAGAAATGACAACCGAGTTCAAGAATTGTATTTTATTAAATATATTTAATTTTTTACTCAAAAACCAAAGTGCTTACCTATTTATTTCTTCAAAAACCTGAGAATTTTTCATCCGATTTCCCACCTAACAATCAATAAAACTCAGCGGTTAAGTAACCTGCCTCCGAAACCGTAAGAGACGGTTCACACGTGAACGCATCCGTAATTTTGTGATGAGATGGCCACGAATTGTGTTAAGGACTTACTTACCCTTTGCCAACACATCTGCAGTCTACGAACACCTTATTTTTTAAACCATTAGGTTGGCATTCGAATGTCTGGCCCGCAAAAGAAAAGTCGGTAACACAATTTCGCGGTTTCATTTCAACCAACTTTTTTTTGCGTGTCGTTAAGACTTTGTATTGGTGGAATAAGGATGGTTTTACCTTGAATAAAGGGCTCGTTGGCTTGGTACGAGTGAATATTTTAGGATATTGAATGTTGGAGTATAAGCGAGGGAAATTTAGTCGTATTTATGGGTAACGACTTACCTTGTTAAGATTTGTGTAGCGTGTTTGTGAGATTTTGAAGATTTTTTTTTATTTGTAATGATTTGTGAAGTAACATACCTTATACCTCGGTGTGATTAAAATAAATAAAACAACAGTATTTTTGTTAGTTAGTAGGTAGTATAAGACGTTTAGTGTAGTAATTAATCTACTGTAATACGTTTATTTTAATAATATTAGTCTAATATCGTCCCATTGTAGGGTAAAATATTTAATTATCTCGCCCGTTATGGCGAGTTTGAGAATTCCTGACGTAGTTAAATTTCTTAAAAGAGTTCCATTTTAACTTTTCAAATAAGCAAACAAAAAAAAATAACATTTCAAATAAGGAACCAAAAAATAACGAACACTCCACGAACATTCTAAATTCAAACTTTCCGTTTACACTTCAGTACGGTCTCAGGTGTACCAACACCAAGATTGCTTCTGAAAATTGTCCTCAAATAATAAAATAATGAAATGAGATAATTTCGGCTTTGGACCCATCTGGCTTTGAGTTCTAAAGCCTCTGATGATGCTCTTAATTTGAATAGCTTGTTAAAATTCATCGTCAACATTGTCCTATTATTTTTTATGGTGTATTTAATTGGAGGGAGAATCAGAGGGAATCAGTTGATGTAGGTATTTTTATTTGTTTTATGGAGACACTAGTTGTATGCCGTTGTTTTACCTGCGTCTGTGGTTATTTCTTTGGTCCCCTAGCGTGTCATATTATAATGACGTAATTCCTTATGAACCTGGTTGTAAATCATACAAACTCGTGTGATGAGCGTGACAGTTTTTTCTGTATTTGGTCGTAATTATCTTTCATATGTATGCATTTATAAATTATATAAGTAAGTGTATTTTTAGTAGAGTTAGATGATAGAAAATCGTCCGAGAGACCTCCACCCTCAGCACTAAGGAATACGACGCAAGGAGAAGGATATCTTTAGTCTGGTTACTATAACACATGCTCTGTTTATCTTGAAATTTAATTACTGCTACTTTAGCTACTTTAGCTTCAAAAGGCTAATGTGTCTTTTTTAATTCAAATGCTCATGTTTTCCAAGTAGTAAGTATCTACATCTAAAAGCCAGAAAGTCTGGCAGTCAGTTTTTTTTGGGCATTGTGTTACCACTTATCTGAAACCGGTTACACTGGGAGCCGACTCTAGATAATACCTAGGGACAGACTAGGGATATGGATTATTATTATTTATAATTTAAGAAGTTTTTTATATCCTATATTATAATTTATAAGAATTACGTACTATGATTAACAAATGCTTCCTCTCTTCTAACTCACTTATTTTGCTGTGCCCGACAGGGTCCATATGACCTAATTTTAATTTTTACCACCTAAGTACTACATGTGGAATGCAATAAAGTTTTGAGTATTGAGTATTAACCTGATAGAGATTCCTAAAACATCGTCCAGCAACATTATGATGCCAATTAAAAAATAACCTCTTTTATTTTAACCCGCAATTTTAACCAACACATCCAATTAAAACAAACCACACCGATATTTTCTTCAATTAATTAGCATTATTATTTAAAATCGTTCAAACGTTACCCTTATGTATTTCATCCCCTCCGAGGGGATGAAAGCATGCTGTCGGGGTGGAAGTAGGTCAGGCGAACACCGCTTTTAATCTGTTTAATTAACATGGAAAAAAGGTTCGATTTCACCCCTAGGGCTAAGGCTAATGATGTGTTAATTTACGCACAAGATGAGGCTTGTGGGTTGTGAAAAAAAAAAGAATTTAATACAATAGTAGGTGTTTATGAAAAATATTTTTGTTTAACTTAGCGGTTTTCTCCAAGCTTATCTGTTATTTTTAGAGCTCGGAGTTTAAATTAAAGACATAAAATAGCTGTTTTTTCACATTTTAGAAATTTGAATGTCCACGGCTTTCTGCCTTTCGGGATAAGTCTCTTGCATTGACTTAAAATTACTCTGGTAATTGTGTGTCATGTTCACTCGTATGATTATATATTACTAAAAATCTAGATGCACTTTATTAAAAAAGATGCGCAAACACATGTATATTTTAAAACTGACAATCTTCAAGTTTAAATTTTTTTTATATTTAAAATATCAGTATTAGCTTCATAAATATTTATCTAATAAATAAATAATAAATAAATATCTTAGGACAACTCACACACGGTCATCTGATCCCAAGCTAAGCAGAGCTTGTGTTATGGTAACCAGACAACTGATATATATACTTATATACTTTATAAATACATACATAATATAGATAAATTACACCCAGACACAGAACAAACAATCATGCTTATTACACAAAGTTTGTCCTGGGTGGGAATCGAACCCACGACCTCCGGCTTAGCAGTCAGGGTCACTAACACTATACCAACAGGCCCGTCAAATCAAAGGTGTTGAAGATATAAACTATGCTTGTGCAGACCTTAATTTTCCCTATTGTTGACTATGGTGATGTGTGTTACTTCGATCTGAATGCGGTTCTGTTAGATAAGCTGGATAGGACACTAAACAATTGTATTAGGTTTATATTCAACCTAAGGAAATACGACCATGTATCGAGTTTTAGGGCTGAACTCAAATGGTTGCCCATTCGTCAAAGGAGAAGTTTGCGTGCTTTGACAATGCTTTACTCCTTGCTCAACTCTCCTTTTTCGCCTTCCTATCTTATGCCTCACTTCCAATATCTTTGTTCTTCCCATGTTAGAAATCTGCGTTCTTCCAACAATCTCCTCCTGCTTTGCCCTGCCCATACTTCTGATTTTGTTCATTCTTCTTTTTATATTCAGGCCATTCTTCTCTGGAATGCGCTTCCTCTTGATATTAGGACGGCGACCAGTCGATATGCGTTTAAGAGGAAATTGAAGATTCATTTACAGCATTAAGTATTAAGCAGAGTTCTTTCATAATTTACTTTCACTTATATATAAATATATATTATAGATATATATATATATTATATTATATATATATATGTTATATATATTGTATATATATTACAGATATATTTATTTACTTATGTAAATAGTTGTTATTTATGTATTACGTTTTAATTTTATTTTCATTTTTCTATAATTTTAGTTTTTTGCATCATAAATGCACCTACCATGCTATCTCTTCACCACCCTAGGTTGACTGGTAGAAAATGCCTGCGGCATTAAGTCCGCCTATGTACCGTTGTGCATAAAGTATTAATAAATAAATAATAAATAATAATATATATCAAATCCCTACCCATATAGCAACTATCACATTACTAACTTAAAAAAACCATCAAAAATAACTCACCACAACCAATTTTGCAAATAAACGAAAACGCATATAAGCGTAACAATAACAAAATTCTGTACCTCCAGCGGATTGGAGTATTCCTAGAAAGGGTTCCTCGAATCTCTTCGTCTCGCGTCAGTGGGTACATGAAAAATTGCCTGTCGCTACCCCAGCCAGGTAATGTATGATTTATTGTTAGAATTGAATGCTTTTTTGTGAAAGCTAAAAGAGTTTTGGATTATGTGTGACTAGCTTCTGCCCGCGGCTTCGCTCGCGTTAGAAAGAGACAAAAAGTAGCCTATGTTACTCTCCATCCCTTCAACTATCTCCACTTAAAAATCACGTCAATCCGTCGCTCCGTTTTGCCGTGAAAGAAAGACAAACAGACAGACAGACAGACACTTTCCCATTTATAATATTAGTATGGATGTAATGTGAGGTAGAATGGTAGTGGTATACCTCTTCGGTATTTATTTGGATGGTATTATAAAAATCTTGTCTTATCTGCAATGAATAGATAGACAAGTCATATTTATATCTCCACCACCTTTCATCAAATGACTTCTGCCGTCCTGGGCGGGGCGGCAGGGCGTGTCAGACTTTTACTGACTAAAACCCACTCATGTTTCTTCGGTTGCCCTTTATGTTCCGGGGCCACAATAACTATTATACCTAACTATTCCGCAACCCCGGCTTGGTTAACTGGTAGAGAATGGTAAATGCACGCTTTTGTACCTTTGTACCTTAAATAAACATGAACCAATTTTAAATACGCAAAAAGTATGAAATAAATAATTAATCATTTTAAAGTCTCACTTAATAAACTGCTAGATGTATTTAGTAATAAAGTACAGCAATATCCGCTAAATAAGTCCGCCATTGTGCAATGTTTTTCTTTGTACATAAAGTTTTAATAAATAAATATCCAGTGTGTACATTACACTAATAAAATATATAGGCTATTAACATCACGCTTTGACCATTGGAATGGAGCAGTTTTCAAAAACCTAATAAAACGCGGATCCACTCGAACCCGGCTGTCCACATATTGCCTACACATTTAGGTACATCCAATGATATTTTAAGTAAAAAAGTGTAGATAGGTTATATGCAGTCAAAAAGTGGCACATTAAAAGTTTGCCAATTGGCAAACATGATACTGAGTATCGCGTTGACATTTGACGTTTATCTCTTTTTCACTCGCACCACTTCAATTATGTCATCCTACTTTGACGTGTAATGTATGTGTGCGTTAGTGTGCCGTTTTTGAAGATAGAATTTCGTTTGGGTAACCTATCTACGCCTTTTTTACTTAAAATATCATTGGATACATCAGTAACAATAATACAAAAAAAAAACACCATATAATACGACCCGACTATTTAAGAATGCACACCATTACCGGAGAAGCAGCGAAATAATTCAATCAATAAAAAACCACATGAATAAATATGAAACAGGCAAAAAACTCCGAAATCATTTTCTCGCAAACATCATAATACTCGATTATGTCTGCACAATGATTTGATTAAACTACCCTTACACACTATCCTCTTCTTTTTACCCGATTTACCCGAAATAGTTGCGTTTAAACGGATTTCGGGGAAATTACGAACTTTGGGGAAACTGCGGATTATGATATTAGAGGGTGAATATTTTTTTGGGTAAATTTCATTATTGTAATGTAATGTGTCGTCTTATTGATTGATATTTAAGTGTGGATCGGTTTTATTGGGATTTGGGGGCCATCTGTTTAAATTTGATTTGATTTATAGGTTGATACGTTTATACGGTCAGGTGTGATTATGGTTGACCATAACCTCTTACACGAGAGGCGGGTGCCTTATCTACTAGGCCATCACGGCATTCACGACATGATAGCAAAAACTACTTATTTAAAAAAAAACTAATAATATACGAGTATATCGGAATAAGCTGTTCCAAGGAAATAAATAGGCTACTTCATAATTTGCGACTTGGAAAATCACATACCCGTGATATTGTTAACACAAAATAAAAAAATATTTTTTTTTTTAAGTTTGTAAGTCTTTTGTAAGTTTCGACTTAATATCCTGCTCATGTTACTCCGAGCAAAGCGTTATAAACGCGCGACCCTCTGCATTATAATCGCACCCTCGGTTATTTTGCTATCAGGTCAAACTTTATGACATAAAAGTTCATACTCAATCTCATAGATGGCGTTATTGGTTCCATTTTAGAAATACGTGTGTCATGTTTTTAAAGTATTTTGTTTTAATTAGAAGTAGAAGTAGGTACAATTTATTCGCTTTAAAACTCCCAAATTATTAACTAGAATTTCGCCTATTGTATAGAACCAGGATAGATTTTTTTCATTTCATATTTTATTTGTATGTTTTTTCTTGTTTGTTTTTTAACCAAGCTTTAAAAGTTGATCAGATTTAACTGAATTATTTCAAACACATGCAATGAATATAAAACTGTCTTAACACATAATATGTAGAATTAGCAATATTTTTTTTTTGTTTTTACTCATGATTCTGGATAATTTCTAAACAAAAAAAAAACCCTATTTTTTATGGGCATCATTCTAAAATGTCCCAAACAAAAATGTCGGGCTGTACTTTTTTAAATTTTCTGGAGACAACGTTTTTAGTTTCTCATATTTGCCCCAATAATATGAAACACTACAATATCTACTCATCCCCAGTACAAGCGGCACCAGTTGTCCACCTATATCTCGAATAGACCCTCAACTCAGAGGTATTTGAGGAAATCCAGTTACGTTATCCGTATACAGGGTGTGAGATTGTATCTTTTTGTTTGCAGGAAATGTTGGCATCGGTCAATCCTCAGTAATATTGTATTGGATAGTCCCTTTATTGAGAAAGGTTTTAACCTTTCTGGCTACTTAACATCAAGCTGCAACCTAACTGGAGCAGAGCAGAGCAGTAACCAAAAATGCGAGTGAAACCACGGGTAAAGCTAGTTACGCATTATTATTCTAATTAGCAAACACTTTGTTAGCTGATGCTAACTGATTGTAATTTGTCGTTGATTCAAATTGGTAGCAAAAGATTTCAGATTGTCCGAGGAAAAGTTGTCAAAAATATAGGGTTACCGAGTATTCTTTCAATATGAATAACCACACAGCCGAAATACTTAGAATTTTATTGGTCACAGCAGACAAAGACTCAACATATGCGTTGTCATCCTAGATAAAAAGTTCATATGTCACATGTGTACTTGTAATTATAACGGCACAAACCTTTAAAAATGCTATTTATAAATATCTTTTTCTTTTGAATATTTAGGTACGGTATTGGTGGTCGTCATTGGAGAACCTATTTCCGCCAGCAGCCATCGCTTCTTCGAGCTATGTTCTAGTTCAGCTTTGAGACTTAGTGAACTATTCCTTCCACTAAATAACATCCTGGGTTTGTTCCCGTTGTCCCCGTACGCTGTCCCGGTAGATTAATATAAAGGATTTAGACCTTGTTTTCAAGTAAGATTTTTTATTTAATGAAATGTCCCACAGAGCTACAGGACGTTATTTTTCAATTAAAGAATGAAAACTTAAGAGAACAAAAGTACTAGGCGAGCAGTAACGTGAAGTAGTCATGTGCGAAAATTTAAAATATGTGGTGGAGCACGTTTTCCATTTACCACTTCACGTTACTGCGCGCCTAGTACTTTTGATTGAATTAAGTAGTCAAGTGTGAAAATTTAAAATTACTGTGAATTTGACGTTTAGTTTAGTTTACACATTAGCCGAATGTACGTTACGGGGACAACGAGAAATAAATTTAATCACGTCCCGCTGTCCCCGTGACGGGGATATGGCACACGGGGACAACGGGAACAAACCACATCCTGCATTTCGCAAGTCGTATTTCTTTAAAATTTTGTGATAGTAACAACACCCAAACACAACAGCCTGTATCAAAAATAACGTATGAATGTTGCATGACGTCTTTCCCGTGCCGATATTATTTACCGCCCCCGGTCATAAACCTGTCGCCAATGAAGACAAACGGCTCTGGATGGTAGCCACATTTTTTGCTTGACCCTACATGACCAGGCATTTGGTAGAAAAAATATATAAGTGGACAAACGATCGTGTAGGAAGTTATTAGATTTAGGATGCAATAATCTAATAATTTTTCAGACTGTTGTGTTCTATTTAAACCTCGGACACACGTGCTAGAAAGATAATAGCAGCCCGACAGCCGGCTTTCGCTTTGTCGTTAAAAGGTTAAAGGTTTGTGCTTTATGTTTTTTTGTTTTTTCGATGTGACGTTTCGCTGTCAAGCTAAAAATCTGGCGGTTTCACCATTGCCGTAAGGGACCGTAACCATTTCTCATTCATTCTTGAATACCAACCTATTAAGTACTAGCTTCTGCCCGCGGCTTCGCTCGCGTTGAAAGAGACGAAAAGTAGCCTATGTTACCATCCCTTCAACTATCTCCACTTAAAAAATCACGTCAATCCGTCGCTCCGTTTTGCCGTGAAAGAAAGACAGACAGACAGACAGACAGATAGACAGACAGACACACTTTCCCATTTATAATATTAGTATGGATTTTACCAGTGCTAGGGCTATTTAAAGCACGAGCACAACGCTTGCCCAAAGCAGCTTAGTAATTTAGAATTAAACCCTTAAATTAAAAATTTATTTACCTGATTATGTGATGTCTAAGATAAATTTAGAAAACACGACTTGGAAGTCACATTGGTTTGCCTGAGGATATGAACTTACAACCTTAATAATATAACCCATATCAGGTGTATTGAGTAATAAACAATCACAGTATCTACCAACCATTGTACTAGACCATTCTTCAATTGTACTTATCTCTAAGCCCGCAAGAAAACTCATAACCCAAACCCACCATACCCATTATGAAAAGTAACAAACAAAAATGCAAATCTCCATTTTCAATCATCAATGAAGATTGAAAATAAATGTAATCTGCGTGAAACGTCAGTTTGCACGTGTCGAGACGTGTCGTAACATGTCGCATGCAAATATGTACATTAGATAATATGGACGGGGTAGTATCGGATTTGCATTTTTATTTTTAATCACTTAAGTTATGGTGTATATTTTGGTGTTAAGGAGTTTGTGTTTAAATATCAGAATAATGAATGCAGTCAAATTCGAAAACAAAATTTAATAGATACCTTAGTTATACGTAGACCATTTACGGATATTTATGAATTTTTAAGGGGTCGGTCAATTAGTCAGAAATGTTAGGCTTGTTCCATACTATATGTACCTATGTAACATGTTCTCTAGGAGACGAACAAGCGGGATAATCTGTGGACACTCTATTCAATTAATTAAAATCAAAATGTGCTTGTTATATTTTTCTAGTGGCGGCAATTTTTTTTCAAAATGGCGATCTGTGGCGCCATTTTAAAAAAAATGCAAAAAAATCTAATATTTTTTATTTAAATGGAATAAAATTTTGTATGGCGGCTAATACGAATACTATTCTTATTGGAATCTTTATAAATTACCTAAACATCTACACATAGATTTAATTAGGATTATAGTGTAATTTATTGTGAAGTGTGTCAACGTAGGCACGTTCAAAACACTTAATACCTTAATTTCTATACTTTGTACAAGTTAGAGCAGTAAAGATATATTTTTAAACGAAATATTATACTCGTGCTTCGTTCTCGAGATTAGTAGCCTGAAATAATAAAATTATTACTTATTTACACATGTAGTAACACCCAGGATTCACCACATAGCACTATTTTGAGAGATAAGAGGGTAACATTCTTCTTTTTTTTTTTTTGTGCGGTAGGTGTACCCTAAACTCGTCTTGCCATTCACGTTACAGTGCTTCACCACTGCACATTCTTTTTCGTCAGTACGGATCATACATAAGTGATTATTTTTCCAGTGTTTTAAGTGTCTTTTAGCGCAACAATAATGCCGAAAAGGAAGCGTGATATTGACATCGATAAATTAAGCAAAAAAAACTTCGTAAACTGGAGGGAAAATTCAAACGTGCCAGACGGCAACGTAGTTCAACATCGCCTTCATCCCGAGAGGAATCCATACCTTCCTCCGCATAACTATGAAGGTATGTTATTTGTTATTGTTACAGATTAGGTGCAGACTAAAAAACAAATAATTGCGAAGTGCAATACGCATTAAAAAAGGGTTCGTTGAATTCGTTGGAATTTGACACATACCCACATACTTTTTATTCGAACAGTACAAAGGGCTGTTTATATCGTTATCTAATATGGTGCGTTCAATTCATTGGAATTGATACATCTACCATTAAATTAAGGAAAGACGTTCAATTCAGTGGAATTGCAACCTTTCTCATTAACCCGCAGCAGCGAAAAACTCGCTGGTCATCTTCTTGGGCGATGACTGCAATATGGCTAGACCTAGACTGTCATCAGTTGTTCGGGTCGTCTCGTCAGACGAGACAACGGAGACGCGGGCGCCGCGCCCTGCGCCGTCCTTCGTGCCTAAACCACGCGTGCCATCGCCGCCGCTAGTGCCACAGCCAGACCTGCTGCCGCTTATACACCCCGCATCGCTGCCTCCGGTAACCCCCGAGTCTCACCCAGTCGACGAGCCTCGCGTACTCACTGCCACTGCTAGTGAAGTACCATGTACTTATTACGCCCAATGATGACTTGATTAACATATTAGGTGATTATTTATTTATTAATACTTTATGCACAACGGTTCATAGGCGGACTTAATGCATGGTGATGATTCTACACAAACCACTGAGTATGGCAATGTCATATAATTCCACCGATACACAATCCTGAAACAAAGGCTGCCTTGCCCGAAGCAAGCGTAAAACGCGACAGGGGAATAGAAAACAAACAAAAACAACTGGGTGTCGCCTTGACTTGTGAGTACTTTGCCTTGTCATCTCTAAAAAAAAAAAAACACATTAACGACCATCTGATGCAGACAAAGATTGACAAGTATCTCTTCGAAGAGGCCCTAGCTGAAACTGGTGCTGAAATAAAAATCACTTCCGATAATAATAAAAAGGCCACTCAACCTCAACCATCAACTTCGCGTGGTTTAAGCTGGAAGGCTCCCGCTTCGCCTCGCAGGCAGTCAGTCCGAGGAGACGCCAGACTTTCCCGCCTGCTGGAGCGAGAGCGCCACCGCCGCCGCCGCTGGTGAGCTGGGCACCGCCGCCGCCGCACGCCAGCTGTTCCAGGACATCGCGCCATCAGCCTCGGCTGAGCCGCCGTTAAATGAGGTACAATATGCTGGTCATTTAGCATCGCTTGCAAGACAATGGTCTCACCTTACACAAGATAAAACTGTTCTTACTTGGATTAGAGGCTATAGGATACAATTTTCCAAACAAGTCTCACAACAAAATGTACCTTCGCTTTTTGTTTTGACACAAACCGAGATTAATGATTTTTACAAAATTATTGATAGTCTCATATCAATCGGTGCCTTATCTGAATGCGCTTCGTGCGCCAATTAATTTATATCGAGTATTTGTCTGCGCCCAAACCGAGTGGCAAGAAACGGTTTGTTTCGAATCTAAAAAAATAAAAAATAAAAAAATTATAAACATAATTATACAAACCGACCAAATTAAAAAATTAAAAAAATTATAAACATATACAAACCGACCATTTCAAGTTAGTGGATTTATGCACAGCATTGAAATTAATGACAAAAAATTGTAATATGGCGGAGTGTGATCTTAAAGACGCATATTTTTTTTATTAGAATTCATCCGTTTTCAATTTGACAATAAGTTATTTTGAATTCAAAGGCCTGCCACAGCTCCATACATTTACACTAAATTAATTAAACCCGTCGTTGGATTGCTCAGATTGGCTCGCTTTTTTTTGTCCCCCATATATTTATATAACCTACAAAATATTGAATTGGATATTCATACAACGATTACTTAAATAATATAATTATTTATATAACATTAATAACAGCCTTAGGATTTATCATCTATGAAAAGAGTTGACAAACTTTCTTGAGATGCTTTTTGGTTTAATTCTAGATTCCAACATTTTTTTAAAATAATTTTACCTGATTAGAAAAAAGAACAATTATTTAACGCGATTAACATGTTTAAAGCGAATCAAAATAAAAGATTTTCCGAAATTAGTAGGTTTGTTAGTTTCTGTTCGTCCAGCCGTAGAATACGGCAGACTTAAACCAAAGAATTAAAGCGTTGTAAGTACCTTAGTTTACGTGGCCACGACGATTATAATCGTTATATGACTATCCCCGATTACCTGCACGATGATCTACGGTGGTGACTACAAGCCCGAGAACCGTATCAAAGATGATACCTACTCGGTAGAAATATTTTCTGACGCCTCAACTACTGGGTGGGGCGCAGCGTGTGGCTCAGAGACGGCCTGTGGCCGGTGGTCGTTGTCAGAGCAGAAACAACATATAAATTTCCTAGAACTATTGACCGCCTTTTTTTGCGCTTAAAGTTTTTGCTAGGGACTTTTACGATTGCAAAATACTTCTACGCGTTGATAACTCAACTGCTATTAGCTACATCAATCGGATGGGTGGAATTCAATATCCACACCTAATCAAAGTAACAAAAGATATTTGGCAATCGTGTGAGTCACGAAAAATTGATGTATATGCGTATTACATTAAATCTGCCGACAGTACCATTGCAGACAAAGTATCAAGGCGCAACCATCCTAATATAGAATGGTCCTTAACGGAAAAATACGTTTTCCTACATACTTAAAAAGTTTGGCACGCCATGCATTGATTTGTTCGCGAGTCGTATATATAAACAGAAAATGTATAAAATAAGTTGCTTTACATAAAGATCCAGACGCCTTCGCAATAAACGCCTTCAGAATTAGCTGGTCTATATATGTATTTCTATGCATTTCCGCTTCTTTCAGTAATACTAAAGACATAAAAAAAATAAATAATAATAATTAATGGCTAAGCAAAAGAATCGTAATCGTACCTTTGTGGCCTACGCAGCCTTAGTTCCCTTTATTTAAAAACTTATTAATATCGGAATTAATTACGTTTAAATACACGACACGACAATTTAGTTTTTGATCGTATGCAGGGATTTTATCCGGGGAGCCTACTCGCAAAGAGCCGGAGTCATCGGAACAGATAATGCTTGCGTCTTTAGCCGATAGTTCTATCGGTCAATACAACGTTTGCTATGAGAAATGGTTCGGTTTTTTGTCTTTTGAATTTCCTTGAGTTTTAAGACACTGAGATTTTTTGAACTATATTATGCCGGAGCCAAATATAGTAGTCTGAATAGTTTTTAGAGCTGCCCTATCGTGCTTTGACAATTCATTAGTGCCTGTAAATGGTCTAAGTGAAATAAATGCTTTGAATTTTGAATTTTATTCTTGATATTGGGACTAACTGTCTCTAAAGATGAAAATATAATAAGATTGTTTAAAGGTGTGTTCCATTTACGTCCCCTGAAGCCTAGATACATCGCAACGTGGGACACTTCATGCGTTCTATCTCATTTGACCGCTTATTATCCTAATGAAACATTAGTCCTCGATAAGTTGACTAAGAAATGTATAACTTTATTAGCTCATCGGGATCATTTCGAAAATTAACAAACCGAATATCGAAATAAAACATAGCGAAATCGTAATAAAAGTACCAGACTTATTAAAAACATCAAAAAGGAAACCAATCAACCTATCTTGGTATTGCCTTACTTTATACAGAAAAAAGAAGTATGTCCCGCACAGACATTAGTCGATTACATTGTTAAAACTTCATCATTACGTGAAACTGATTCTTTATTTATTGGATGCAAAAAGCCCCATAAAGCCGCGACCACACAGGAACTGTGTCGCTAGATAAAGGGTACGCTCCATGCGAGCGAGATAGACGTATCCGCATTCTCAGCGCACAGCACGAGACACGATTCTACATCTGAGGTCCACCAGCTAGGCGTAAAATATTGACCTGATCAGAAAAACTACTGGCTGGTGTTTGTAACAATTCAGATACGTTGTTCAAATTTTATTAGAGAAATATAATAAAATATGACCCATCAGTCTTAGCAAGAGCTATTATTAATAATGTAGATGCTTATCAAACTATGTAATTGATTGACATATAGAGTAATAATATGAATGTAAAATACTATTTAAGTAAAACTATGTACTATCATTTATCATAAGTACAACATGATTTTGGTGAGGTTATTAATAAATATATAAAATGATTGATTCTGATGTTGGGCGTTGATATTTTCAGAATTAGGGTTAGTAGCGTTATGACTACATCTCGATAAGACTAAATAGCAGATATGACTAGTTCGCTATAGGACTTAATCTCGATACGACTAGATCTTGTTAGGACTATATCGTGTTTGGACTAGATCGCAATAAGGCCAGATATCAAAATGACTCATTATCGATATGAATTATACCTCTCAAAGTCTACATGTGTAAATAAGTAATAATTTTATTATTTCAGGCTACTAATCTCGAGAACGAAGCACGAGTATAATTGATGATTAAACGAACTTACTTGTACGTGAAGTTCGATCATAATTATACGAAGTGCTTCGTTCGAAGAGATTAGTAAGTCCCTCCCGCCCGACCCAAATCATTCTAAAAATATCAACGACATACGTTGGTCTCAGATACTCTAAACTAAATGACAAGACGAGTTTAGAGTACACCTACCGCACAAAAAAAAAAAAAAAGAAGAATGTTACCCTCTTATCTCTCAAAATAGTGCTATGTGGTGAATCCTGGGTGTTACTACATGTGTAAATAAGTAATAATTTTATTATTTCAGGCTACTAATCTCTTCGAACGAAGCACTTCGTATAAATATGATCGAACTTCACGTACAAGTAAGTTCGTTTAATCATCAATTATGGTTAAAATAGTGCGCATGTAAATACGCCATTTGCACCGAGCTCTAGGAGCGCTCTCCACAGATGCGCCATTATGGCAATCGGGCTCCTAGAGCGCGCCCCACAGACTATGTATAACAAATGTGAGGTAAATAATATTCTTATTGAAAAGTATTTAAAATAATTATAACTACACAGGGCATGCCAGTGCAGAGATGACCAATATTAACGGGCAGTGCCCGTTCACGAATTTTGACGTATATATGCTAATTTTGAAGTGAACTGAATGGCCCAATGCAACTGCAATCATCAGATCCACTTGTAGATAATTTGACTCACCCAAAAACCAATAATAATGCTGTTGCTATACTTTATTCTCCCATTGTAACCATAGCTTAGATGGTACTAGCGTGCTATCCTGTTTTTGTGTCTGTTGCATAAAATATGTATTGTTAATAAATTATAAATCCGTAATTGGCTGTAAGACTAGTTTATATAAGTTTATTTGTAATTGTTAAGAGCTGTGGATTTTGTGAATAAATAAATAAATAAATAGCAGCTGCTTACGCGAAATCATTTTTTATGATTGGGCAGTAAAGTTCATTATTGCATTTTGTAAGCAACGCGAAAAGTCATCGTACCGCGATTCAAAGCCACGGCTGACTTGACTATTCAAGACAACCTTTCTCGTATCGCCTATTTTTTTTTACAACACATTTTCACCCCTAAACATTAAGAAAAGTCCAACACAAAAATGATAATTTCCTTTCAAGTGCTTCCTTGCCCATCTGTCTCAATCCTAAGACACGTTCGAGAGTTCTGAATGGTACTTCAAAGTACCACTTGTCCCTAAAATACGAAGATATTTGAGAAGAGGGTGGTATAATGGATCATACAAATCTGTTACAAATTTTTGAGGGACAATACATTTTTAGGGATATTTTGATTGATTGCCCCATTTGTGATAGTTTTTGAATTGATTGGGTTGGTGTTTGTTGTGGTCGAACTTGTTTTGAATAATAAAATATTGATAAAATGATGGTTTTATATATAAAACTAGCTTTTGCCCGCGTCTTCGTCCGCGTGGATTAATAGTTCCCGTTCTCGGGGGATTTCCGGGATGAAAACTATCCTATGTCCTTTCTCGGGACCCAGACTATATCTGTACCAAATTTCATGCAAAACGGTTTTGTGGAGGCGTGGAGAAGAGACAGACAGACAGAGCTACTTTCGCATTTATAATATTAGTACGGATTAAGTTTACCGTTAGTAACATTGCATTAATACTTTTAAATCAGATAAAATGCGTGTAATTTGGCCTAGCGTCATCGCTATGTTATACCCGGCGCTTGACCATCATGCGACAATAAAAGGAACATAACTTAGTTAAAAAAAATTCTAACCAGTCCTCTTGGAGTTCGTTAGATCTCAAATAAAACACATATATAATCATGAACGTCCTATATACATAAAACAAATTATATTTTAATCATGAGAAATTATAAAATTTTCAATTTCATTTAAATAAATATTAAGGTTGATTATCCCTAAAACAAAATAAAAACGTACCAATTTTAACAACACTCTCATGTAAAAAGCCCAAAACAATAAATATTGTAAAACCTTCTCATATAACGTATCAGGCCCTTATTAGCCCGTATCGTGTTGCTAAAACAAAATATTGTATACGACACTGCTTTTAAAAACAACCGATGATTTTTTTATAATATAATTGCTAATTTGCCTCATCTCTTGTTCTCCTATTTCCCGTTGTAAATAAACCCAAAGTTCACCGAAAGCGAAGCTATAGCGACGTTGAAAGCGTATTATTATCCCTCCCGCCCCGCCCAAGACGGGAGAAGTCCCCAAAAAAAAGCGTATTATTATAACACATATGAATGGAAAATTCCGTTTTTAAATATTTTAAGCCTATTCTTTTTCTTTTTTTAATACAGTTGTAGTGCGTTACTTTCGCTGGGGCTTAGAAACGGCTTGACTGGTTTCAAAATATTGTTTACTAACTTTTGCCCGCGACTTCGTCCGCGTGGAATAATAGTTCCCGTTTCCGGGGGATTTCCGGGATGAAAACTATCCTATGTCCTTTCTTGGGTCCCAGACTATGTCTGTACCAAATTTCTTTCAAAATTGGTTTAGTACCTAGTTTAGGCGTGAAGAAGAGACAGACAGACAGACAGACTGGCAGAGTTACTTTCGCATTTATAATATTAGTACGAATTAACTGTGGAACTATCTTGAGCGTACACAAAAAGATTATTGGGGTTGTATAAGCGTGAAAGAGCTTTATTGACCATGGTAAAAGCATTCAAAACATATCCAATAGCGTTTTTATTTTTGATGGATAGGAAATCATCAAATGACTTCTCCCGCCCCTGAAGAGGGAAGGAGGGTCAGACTTTTACTGACTAAAATCCAATAATGTCCCTTCGGTTACCCTTATATATTCCGGGGCCGCGGTAACTATTAGAAGCATCGACACGCCGTCGACAGGGGTCTGGTCCTAGTCGGGCGGCGAGCTACCTACCGCTCGCCTTCCGCAGGCCCACGCCTCCAGTGGCCATCATCTTGCGACTCTTGACAACTAAGCCTGGGTCTCTGTCCGGGGCGTGAAGCTTGCCGCTGCCCCACGCGCCCCGCCGCTTTCGTCACCAGCGTGTCTGCTTCGCAGGAGGCGACGGCTTCCTATTCAATCTCGCCCAGAAGCATGGCCTGAACCAGCGCCGATCGCCTCTGCGACACGGTGGTGGTTTGCCCAAGCGGGGCCTACCTCCACCGTATGCCACACCGTGTCACGCAGGCGTCACTTCCGCCCGAATCCGACATAGAAACCTCCCGAAATTACCGTGTGCGGTGAGGACCTGTGTCGGGCGATACGTGAGAGTGTCGAGGCGTCATTCAAGCCACTCCTCAAAGAGCGATGACCAGCACTGAGTTGCGACAGTCGCAGTCTCCATGAGATTCCGCCGGAGCTCTGTGTGCCGAGTGTGTACTGTGAGTTTCGCCCCAGCGTTGCACTTCCACGAGCCACTGTGCGTGGTACCCACACCGGTATGCCGGCAAGAATCAGACAGGCAGGAGATCTTGCTGTATCCATGCACCATCCGAATGGCCATAACCTTCTAGGAGGCCCTCAGTAGCCGGGCCGGAGTCAAGGCCGAGTTGGGCGCCTACACCGGAGCCCTGTAGAGGGCCATGGACCGCAAGATCCCCGCGTACCCGCGTTTTGTTAGACTTTTGGTTACTGATCGGCTTTTGGTTACTATAGGACAATATTATTGTGTTATTCTGATTTAATCATCATCATCTCCCTAGCCTTTTCCCAACTAAGTTGGGGTTGGCTTACAGCCGAACCGGATTTCGACGAGCTTGTTGGTCTAGTGGTTAGTGACCCTGACTGCTAAGCCGCAGGTCGTGGGTTCGATTCCCACCCAGGACAAACTTTGTGTGATGAGCATGAATGTTTGTCCTGTGTCTGGGTGTGATTTATCTATATTATGTATGTATTTAAAAATATATAAGTATGTTTATCAGTTGTCTGGTTACCATAGTACAAGCACTGCTTAGTTTGGGATCAGATGACCGTGTGTGAGTTGTCCGAGGATATTTATATTTATTTATTCAGCTGGATACCAGTGTTTTACGTGAAGCGTCTGCCTATCAGACCTCCACAACCCAGTAACTGGGCGACGATACCCTTTGGTTCGACTGGTCAGACTTTCTGGCTTCTGAATACCCGTAACGTAAAAGTTCTACGAATGACAACCGGGGCTTAACATGCTTTTCGAGGCACGGGATGTCAGTGATGTCCAAGATAAACTATAGAAAGTACATATGAATTGAAAAAGTCACATTGGTACTTGCCGGGATTTGAACCCGTAACCTCACGCGCCTTTATGACGACCCAGATGTGTTATTCTGATGTATAAGCTACGAATATCTTTGAAAGCCATCGGCCAATATTCTTTATTGTACACCAATAGGACAAAAACAGTAAAGGACAATACAAAATTACAAACAAATATGCAAGAGTACAATAGGCGGCCTTTTTTCGCTAATAAGCAGTTTCTTTTACATACTATCATTTATATTGCTTGCTGCGGAGTAATATAAAAACTGTGAATATCTCCGAGATATTTTTAGAAATTATAAATGACTTCCGCACAATGAAAATTACGCTAGGGGCATTTTGCATTTTAGTAATTTTATATTATCTCCGAAACTATATGACCAGTAATTGACATACTGTAAATGGCAAATCTTATCTGTATGATGTCCTTGTGATACTGAAATAATTTATTGTCATAAGAATTAATATTTTGTTGCTCAAATAATCAACCAAACGTAAGTATGCCGAAAAATCATTTTTTTAATGCAGTAAAAGAAGTATAAAAGATAAAATATAAAAGATAGAGATATGGTATCGCGGACTTTTTTGTAGAAACAATTAAGACAAACCAAGTTGCCATACATTGTTTTTAATTTTAAGCAACTGTTTAGGCAGCGCACGCAAATAATTCTGTTTTATGAGGTAATTTTTTCCGACTTGCTAGACAAAAGTTGCGACAGCTCGGTTAATATACATGCTATAAAAATAATTTATAGCCTATAGCACTCAGGAATAATGTAGCTTTCTGCCAGTGAAAAAATTTTTGGAATTGGTTCATTAGTTCCAGAGATTACCCCAAACATACAAACTTACAAACTTACAAATTTTACCTCTTTATAATATTAGTATAGATAGATTATTAATAAAAAGAGAAAATGAGGAAATAAAGAAATGTCTACGTGAGCAAAGCCACAGTTACTTGATAGTAACTGTGGCTTTGCTCACGTAGACATTTAATAAAACATATTGTCAATATATTGTTATTATGTATTTTTTAATGCTTGCTCAAAACTGATTGTAGATTTTGGACGTACATTAATCAAAACCAGATTTCCTATGATGTTTTCTTTCACAGTTGTCAGTTTTAAAGATACATTTATGACGTACTAGCTTTTGCCCGCGGCTTCGCTCGCGTTAGAAAGAGACGAAAAGAAGCTTATGTTACTCTCCATCCCTTCAACTAGCTCAACTTAAAAAATCACGTCAATTCGTCGCTCCGTTTTGCCGTGAAAGAAAGACAAAAAGACAGACAGACACACTTTCCCATTTATAATATTAATATGGATATTAATATCGATGTAGGTATGAATTTTAAATGTGACATGTATGATAGTGGCGATTTAACTACTAGAACAACACTGATGTAGCTAGCGTATCTCTCATGTTGGACCACAACCTTTATCATATCTCATTTTAAAAATTTCAGGATTACCTCTCTACCTGATGAATTATTATTTCTTTTTCCTTCCTTGTTTATGTCCGAATCTGCTCTAATTATTTCCCCTTAAGTAAACAAAGGGAATGGGGAATGGTTTAGAGTGCTATTGTCGTTGTCGTTAAATAAAATGGTTGCTTTTATTTGCATTCACATTATTGGATGATTGGATCTAGACAATGTAATGAGGTATTTATGTATGTTGAATTGGTAAATACTCGTATGTTTATTGATTTTACAACAAATTTATGTTTTTTTTCATGTTGCAGATGTTGTCGTCTTTAGTAGTCTCATTTCTATAGTTTTATACTTTTTAGACAAAAATATAAGTAATAAAAACAAATTTGGAACAGTACGTTTAATAACAAAAACTGCGTAACGCTTCGGATTTTTTTATCACAGTTTTTGAGTACAATACAATATTAGAGTAAACACAGAATGAATACTACAGCAAGATAGAATAAACCCTGAAATCTTCGAATACACGTGATTCGAGACACAATAAAAATACAATTGCTATTGTCTTTCTCGAATCAGCGCGATAGCCGGCTGTCGCTTGGTCGTCGAAATAAATATCTGAAATGCTAGAAACCAGATCATTTAAGCAATAAGTCAAGTAGACTTATAACACACACACACACACATACATTATAAAAAAAACACACACAAAAAATGTCTTACTAAAGAAACGTCAAAAATCAATACTCCAAAACACATCTATCATCAAACTTCAAACCGTATCGCGGACTCAAACGGACATGCACCGACACTGATGTATCACTTACCAGTCCTGCCTACCCTTGGAGTGGGGGGGAGGGTAATCCGACGACATCTTCACAATTACTTGCCCTTACACCCGCACTCAATATTGAGGCACACAATAGGTTAGGAGGTTAGGGTGGCTGGATGTGTCAAATATTATTATCTAAATTATAAAGATTAGCAATAAAAAAAATATTCTCTCTCGGCGGCTTTACATCTCACCTAAATTATAGCCGCGTTATAATGCTGCTGTATAATTTGTATCTGCAAAATTGTTCTCGAAATATGTACAGAGGCTTATGCGTAGACCTGTACCATCTATTTTCACAAATTTGCTCGTTTAAGGTCAGATGACCTTCGAATAGAGAGACAGTCTAGCAGAGAATTGTTGCAACCTAATGGTGAGGATATTTTAAGTAGCAACTTACTACTAAGTGATTGGTGATTGACGAATCTACACTTATATTAAAAAGAGGAAAACTTTGTATGTTCGTTGGTTTGATTGTAATGAATAGGCTCAGAAACTACACAACCGATTTTAAAAATTCTTTCACAATTAGGAAGCTACATTGTCCACGAGTAACATAGGCTATATAATAATACGCTATGTCCTACGGGAGCGAAGCAGTAACCAAAAACGTTTTATAATTGTTTTTATAGCAATGCCATTTCCGCCGGCAGATTGCTTTACAGTTTGGGAGATATTATTTTTATATTACGCCATTTCTTAATACAGTCCACCAAGACATCTTAACCATATCCAGTAAAACTTAAGTATATCTTCGTTCAAGTAACAATAAAGGGTCCCTCAATTCACCGATTTATCGTGTGTTGATTCAATCATAGATTCCTTTTTAAAGTTTCGTGTTTGGAAACCAATTTTGGATTATGATGGTTGCGTCTCTGATGCTATTTATTTTTATTGGTACTGTTGATGTCAAATAAATTTTGCTATGATTTATGATCTGATATCATGGAAATAAAATGTAAGTAATGAAATTGAAGATAGATGAGATAAATAAAATTATAATTTTGCCAAATCCGATGAAGACCAATTGAACAACATTTTTTTTTTCAAATTTTGGTATAAATACTTATTGCATATTCATTATGAATTTAGCCTTTTTCTTACTTAGTTTTCAGCTTACATCATTATCTATACTAATATTATAAAGAGGTAAAATTTGTAAGTTTGTAAGTTTGTAAGTTTGTATGTTTGTAAGTTTGTATGTTTGGGGTAATCTCTGGAACTAATGAACCAATTCCAAAAATTTTTTCACTGGCAGAAAGCTACATTATTCCTGAGTGCTATAGGCTATAAATTATTTTTATAACATGTATATTAACCGAGCTATCGCAACTTTTGTCTAGCAAGTCGGAAAAAATTACCTCATAAAACAGTTTTATTTGCGTGCGCTGCCTAAACAGTCGCTTAAAATTAAAAACAATGTATGGCAACTTGGTTTGTCTTAATTATTTCTACAAAAAAGTCCGCGATACCATATCTCTATCTTCTATATTTTATCTTTTATACTTCTTTTATTGCATTAAAAAAATGATTTTTCGGCATACTTACGTTTGGTTAATTATTTGAGCAACAAAATATTAATTCTTATGACAATAAATTATTTCAGTATGACAAGGACATCATACAGATAAGATTTGCCATTTACAGTATGTCAATTGGTCATACAGTTCCGGAGATAATATAAAATTACTAAAACGCAAAATGCCCCTAGCGTAATTTTCATTGTGAGGAAGTCATTTATAATTTCAAAAAATACCTTTGAAGATATTCACAGTTTTAAAATTACTCTGCAGCAAGCAATATAAATCATAGTATGTAATAGAAACTGCTTTTTAGCAAAAAAGGCCGCCTATTGTACTCTTGCATATTTGTTTGTATTGTCCTTTACTGTTTTTGTCCTATTGGTGTACAATAAAGAATATTGGCCGATGGTTTTGCAAGATATTTGTAGCTTATACATCAGAATAACACATCTGGGTCGTCATAAAGGCGCGTGTAAGAGGTTACGGGTTCGAATCCGGGCAAGTACCAATGTGACTTTTTCAATTCATATGTACTTTCTATAGTTTATCTTGGACATCACTGACATCCCGTGCCGTGTAGAACTTTGACGCTAGGGGTATTCAGAAGCCAGAAAGTCTGACCAGTCGAATCAAAGGGTATCGGCACCCAGTTACTGGGTTGTGGAGGTCTGATAGGCAGACGCTTCACGTAAAACACTGGTATCCAGCTGAATCCGGTTCGGCTGTAAGCCGACCCTAACATAGTTGGGAAAAGGCTAGGGAGATGATGATCCTCCTCACCACACACGGACATTTCGGGAGGTTCCTATGTCGGATTCGGGCGGAAGTGACGCCTGCGTGACACGGTGTAGCATACGGTGGAGGTAGGCCCCGCTTGGGCGAACCACCACCGTGTCGTTGCAGAGGCGATCGGCGCTGGTTCAGGCCATGCTTCGGGGCGAGACTGAATAGGAAGCCGTCGCTTCCTGCGAAGCAGACACGCTGAAGACGAAAGCGGCGGGGCGCGTGAGGCAGCGTCAAGCTTCACGCCCCGGACAGAGACCCAGGCTTAGTTGTCGAGAGTCGCAAGATGATGGCCACTGGAGGCGTGGGCCTGCGGAAGGCGAGCGGTAGGTAGCTCGCCGCCCGACTAGGACCAGACCCGTGTCGACGGCGTGTCGATGCTTCTAATAGTTACCGCGGCCCCGGAATATATAAGGGTAACCGAAGGGACATTATTGGATTTTAGTCAGTAAAAGTCTGACCCTCCTTCCCTCTTCAGGGGCGGGAGAAGTCATTTGATGATTTCCTATCCATAAAAAAAAAACGCCATTGGATATGTTTTGGATGCTTTTACCATGGTCAATGTAGCTCTTTCACGCTTATACAACCCCAATAATCTTTTTGTGTAGGTACGCTCAAGATAGTTCCACAGTTAATCCGTACTAATATTATAAATGCGAAAGTAACTCTGCCAGTCTGTCTGTCTCTTCTTCACGCCTAAACTACTAAACCAATTTTAAATGAAATTTGGTACAGACATAGTCTGGGACCCGAGAAAGGACATAGGACAGTTTTCATCCCGGAAATCCCCCGGAAACGGGAACTATTATTCCACGCGGACGAAGTCGCGGGCAAAAGCTAGTAATATATAAATTGAGCCGCAAATAGAAGACAATAAAAACATAATTAAAATGCCTATGAAAAAGCTTTTTGTTCTTGAATGTGGCTGAAGATTACCATGTGAATGAAAAAAGTGGCAAACGTACACAATATTTAGACAATTAATCCTCTTGAACTTACTAAGATCATCATCTAAAACTTTATTAACACCAGCAACATAATCTTTACCATTAACTTTAACAAAACAATCTCATCAAAATTTAACAATACAGCAGAGTTCCACAATCTATTCATACCGTCGTCGTCTTGTTCTGACAAATTTCAACGTTTCCGACTAACTGTTACATTAGTACAATTAATTATTTACCATCTTGGATCGCAATTTGTCCTTTGACCAAATAGTGCTTGAGATATTGTTAATCCTGGTAAAAGGTCTTGTCGATGGTACCTCGGATTTATAGTTTGGCATCCTTTAACTTGGAACAGTTTGGGCGTTAATGGGGATTTCGAAGTTGATGTAACGGGTAGAATTACTGATTGTAAGTGGTCGTTTGAAATTCTGTCACCGTTTGGGATGTTGTACTTTAGCATTTGAATGAATTATAACGTCGAATCTTTTAATTAATTCTTAGAACACACGTGATTTGAGACACAATAGAAATACAATATCAGCGCGACAGTCGGCTGTCACTTGCTCGTTGAAAGGTTAATTAATTTACACCATACTGATTCTTAAAATGTATCACTATCACTTACTGTCTCTAATCTCGAGTTTGATTTGTTCAACGGTGTTAATGATAGAAGATTTATTTTGATGATATTATTGTTACTTAATATTGTAAGTCCGATTATCTGAATAAGAAGCAACTCTGAGTGTTTTATACATCCTTCTGCCAGTCTAACAAGGTCTCCGAGTGTAGTACGTCCACATGAACAAAATCATCAGCGTGACATTAATATTGATTTAAAAAGATCAATAACTTCACCATCACTATTTTAATTTAGATAAAAACAACATTACCAAGACACAAGCAACATCGACAAACCGATCCAATCCCTTTTACCTAGCAATTTGATATCAGCCACATAATCCCGTCTGCCACAAACAATGCTCCGGAATACATTAGCTTGAAGTCGACGAGCACCGCGACTTCAGTCCCCTTTGAGGCATCGCTACACCAAATTAAGCTTCGCTAGAATGGTTCCCTACAATAGTTTTGTCTTGAACGACGAATTGCCTTTTGTTGGCTTCTGAGTCAGCTTCGTTTGCTAAGTCCGTTTTGGTATATTTTGGTTTTGTTTCTACTTCTTTGTCTATTGTTGTTTTGGTCTTCTTCTGAAAGTTAATTTAATGTTGATTATAAAACAGTCGTAAAGAAATATAATTATTTGTTATCAATCATTTTATTAACGGCTAAACATTCAGAGTTATCGTTAACACGCGTCTATTGTGAATTGCATTTTGTTAATTCCTGTAAGAAACGAATTCTGAATTTAATTCCATCACAGATGGGCTTAAAAGACTTATTTTTCAACGAAAGTTGGAACAAAATAACAGAAAAAAAAACTTTCTGCAGAATTTAAGACTACGATAATAACGCTACAATGAGTTTCACGGAAAATCAACCCTCGAAGGCCGGGGAAATGGAAGAATATAGGAAAGATAAAAGCTTCAAGATTCCTACAATACAAAGCCAAATGTAGTGTTAAATGTGAAGACAACATCGCAACACAAATTCGTATACTAAGCATTTTATTTACCATTTCCAGTCAGTAACTTCGCAATAATGATACAGATGAAACATTTAGCGATACAATAAAATCCAAAATATACCGTTGAGTCATTTCAATAAATTCTCAACACTCATTGACGTACAAACTGCCTGTTTTGAATTTCACTAGCTTTTGAAAACGAGATCCGAAGCACTTAGACACGGATCGGTACATGAGACACATACGGCTCAATTTGAATGGACAACATTTTTTCGATATGAAGTGTATTGGGTATCTGGTTGAGCGAATGTTAGGGAATGCGATTGAGTATCTGTTGAGTTTTATGAAAATGGAGCAATAAAAATTTAAAAACTGTGTACAATTTTAATTGAACAACAATGAAAAGTGAAATATGAAAGGGATTTTGGTAAAGATTGAAAAAAGAGCTTGTAGATAACTTTCAGAGGGATAAAACTGGCAAATTGAGCGTGGATGGTACAGTTTTGTCAACAAATAATAATACAATTTATTCCACAAAAGAATGTTGATGGACTGTGGAAGTTAATAAAACATGAATTTGCAAGCAAACATTTAAGTATAGAGGAAGTGAAGCCTCTCACTGTGGCAAAATTTAGATGAGTCTCAAATTATGATAATGATGGTGATATTAAAAATATTTGTCAAGTTAATGTTTTTATAAATGTACTGCATTCAACTGACTATAGGCACAATGACACTGCTGATGACATTGATAATGAATTAATGATCAACATTAACTTAAACATTTTGCCGTCCTCCGAAGCAGTATGTCCCAAACGTCTTACGCCTATCGAGAGCCATTTAAGAGCATCTCGCCATAACAATAAACTTTGAAGGGACGCCACATTTACATACGTATTGCTGCCTAAAATGTTTGACAGTTTGAAACAGATGTAGTATTGTTCAGATTTGGGTAAAGCCTTTGATGAATACGATATAAGATGGTGATCTTAGTTCATATTGTTCATAGTTGTGATGATTTGTTGAAGTTGTTAGAGGAAGCTTTTAAGCTGTTTGGCAGTTCTGTTGTTATTGATAATGATGTATTATTGTGAGTATGGTGTATTATTTTATGTATTAACAGAGGTATTGTAGGTAGTCTTTGGAATGAATGATCTGATTTTAAAAACTTTAAAGGTGTATTATTCTTTAGTAGGCTATAAAATTACGAACGAATTTCCATTCCATTTTGCTATTTTTAATTTCCTATCACACAAACAATCACAAGCAAACAATTTATTAAAACAAAACCTCAACAAAATGAACATTCTGTTTTGCCAGCAGTGACATTCAAATAAAGTAAAAACATCGGACACGTCGAGTCCAATATAGTGGAAAACTGGAAATATACAGAACGGACATTAAACAAACAAAGTGTAACATTTCAATCCTTTATAGCAAAGATTTAAAGCCCAAAATCCTGTAAAATTTAATTTTGATAGATGCGCGCGAATTTGCAACAATTACAAAATACTGGTCTTTGATGTAGTTTTGAACTGGAAGTGATGTTGAAGGCTAAAATTTAGATAGGTCTGTGATTTAAGAGTTCATTTAATTATGATGAGTCATGTAATATTCTTCTCTACATTCAAGACTATTTACACATTTACATAAGTACGCTGCTATTACTATTCAGGCGACGCATGCCTTAATTAATTACAAAAGCCCTGATAGCACATGCGATTTTCCTACTATGTTACTGGTAAGCTAACGCCTGTTGCGTTAGCTTACCAGTAACATAGTAGAATTTGATGAGCCGCCTTTTTCTTTTGTTTTTGTTTTTATTTTAAAATGATGAAATAAGAATTATTTTTATTAAACCTTTAATTTTAACATTGTCAATGAGATAGTTATTAAAGAGAAGCTAATTACTTGATTAGAACTTAGGTAGGTCTAGTAACTTAGGTACGAAGAAGATCAATAAATGAGAAAACAGTTTTTTACACGGAAAATTATTTTTTTAGGATTGTAAAATTTGGCTCTATATATTTCTGGTATTTAATATGGAAATTTAGCCACTGAGAGGGTTCCGGTATTGCCGATCTTTACTTTTTTTTTACTTTACAGGGAGCAAGGATTACATTACCAATTCGAAATTTTTATTCAATCTCTCTATTGTAACTGGAAAGAATAACTGCATAATGTATTCTATAAGGCACAACATAAACTATGTGTTTATGGATTCATTTATTGTAGGTGCACTACAAAAAAGGCTTTTAGAAATTTAAGCCCTAGTTTGTATGAAAATCTTTTGTAAAAATACTGACAAAAACTTCATAAATCATTTCAACCACATCCAGTGTACCTAGATCATCAAAAATCTACGTCGGATTTGGCTGTCGCAAAGCTGGAACACGGATCAAGTGAGCTTACATGGACGGCTCCGCGCGTACCGTTTACACTAATTGCGATCCGATGCGATCCGTACCGAACAATTTGCATGCCAGATAAGTCCGTGATGTTTCGTAAGGGTTAGAAGTAATTAGGTAGATTAGGTGTGATGATAAGATGGTAGTTGATGATGGAGTTTAAAAAGATTGGGAAGTTGTTATGGCTTGGGGTATGATGGAGTGTTTTTTTTATGTGGTACAATCAAACTGATGGCTCAACAGATGCTAATTGTGTGGTGACAGTGGCTCTTTTAGTCATTTTATACTTTTTTCTTACTTCTATGCAGTTTATTTTTTTTCATTAATTTCTTAATTGAATCTCAAACTATTAAATCATTCCGGGCAATTTTGTGACGTCACTATTGATGCTGGCTTCCAGGACAATGTGTGAGTGATTGGCAGTAATGTCGCGGGATCGTCGCAGATACGTTATGCCGGAGACTAGTCTAAAAGTATTTTGTGCTAGTGAGTAATAAGATATTTTTTGTTCTTTCTTAACATTGTAAGGTGTTGCTATTCGTTTCATTCTTGGCTAGTTTCTCTTGGCTTTGTTTCTCTAGCAAAAGTGTTTTTCAATTAAATAAATAAGAAAGAAGAAAGATCTAATACAGAGAAGGCACGATGATGACTACAGAATGGTATTAAAAGCCCCGGTAACTTTTTCATCGACATCACTAAAATATTCAATATATACTTTAGAATTAAAAAAGCTACATTAGCTGTAGTTGCCTGCTTCCACTTACACAATAACCATAACTAATCCACCCCGACATTTAATACATATTTTTTTTAGAAAACACTGAACAAACAGCAATAAATCCCAACCTCTTTCTAGACTCCCTAATTACCCAACACAAAAGTAAACCGGCTAACCGACTGCGAACGAACATCTTATCTCCGATACCCATCGGTCACTGTCCCAACTAATTCTTGTATGTCCGCGATAGCGAAACTAAACGCTGTGTACGTGATGTTAGTGTTTTTCCTTATCCCACTCTATTGTTTTAGTCGACAAATAGTTCGAGAAAAGCTGGGATTAGGGAACAGGGAATTGGGTGAACAAATACAAGGGTTGTTGAAAGCGGTAATTGTTTTAGATTTTTTGCGGGTTTTTATTGTTTGATATTTGTTGGTGTTGCAAATTTTGTAGTTTGTAGGTCGATTTGAAAATGATGTAATGTGTCGATATTATTAAAGACGGGCCTGTTGGTGTAGTGGTTAGTTGCCCTGACTGCTAAGCCGGAGGTCGTGAGTTCGATTCCCACCCAGAACAAACTTTATGTGATGAGTATGATTTTTTGTTCTGTGTCTGGGTGTAATTTATCTATAATATGTATGTATTTATAATTGATATTTATATCTATATATATTTATAATTATATCAGTTGTCTGGTCACCATAACACAAGCTCTAAGCAGAGCTTAACTTGGGATCAGATGACCGTGTGTGAGTTGTCCCAGTATATTTATTTATTTATTAAGTAAACGTTAAGCTTGTAACAATGATTTTGACTATAGTTTGGAGTGGGTTGAGGCCTATGTCCAATTGTATAGCAGTGGCTGACGCAGGCTGATAATGTTGATGATGTTGACTGTAAGCATCAATACCAAAATAATGTTGCGGAATGTTTATAATAGTTACCGTGACCCCGGAACCGAAGGAACATGAGTGGGTTTTAGTCAGTAAAAGTCTGACACGCCCTCCCGCCGCACCCAGGACAGGAGCAGTCATTTGATGATTACCCACTCCCCAAAAAAAAAAACAAAATAATTATGTAGTTAATTTGGTTGTAATATTTTTTTTTGCATATTTTGTCTCCAACTTTAGTATTGAGTTTTCTCCTTCAAAGTTCCTCTACACTGTGCGTTTACTGGCAAAGCTTTTTCGTAAACGTTGTCAGGGATCAATTGTACCATCTTCATCTTCATCTTCATCTTCATCATGGTTTCCGCACGTAGTCTTAGGTAGGACCATTGTACGTGATTGTACGTGAGTGTACGTGACAATTGTACCATTCTTTGCATTCCAATTTCAGTTTTAATCTGCCAAAGATGCCTCTGCTTACTACCTACATTTTGAAACCTTAATTGTTGCATAAAATTGTAAAACAACGTGGAACCCTTTTAATTACTGCAATGCCTTTCCGATCATGAGACTTTGTAATAAATAAGTACAATGAGGCACTTCTAAACCAACAAGTCATTCTTCACAGTACTGCTAATAAAATTATATTAAGTACACATAATTTAAAAACAGCACACGTCCTCTCACGCTCCTTCAATATTGTTCAAATCTATAATTTTAAAGTTTCAACGCGTGCCACCATTTCCCATGATTTTAAAAATAATTTATGTATTTGTGACACGATGCGTGATCAATTGAGTGTTATGGAAACCATTAAACACAAGTTAACATACATTGACTTGTCTCCAACACGCCCTACAGTTTAAACTATTTGATTTAGAACTCTATCAACTTCAAGGGATTTTGTACTCTGTATTTCAATTCTGAAGGTCTAAATTTGGGGTTGTTGATATTTTTTTGTTCAAACTTAAGTTTCGCACACGCGTCTTCACACATGAGTGGATTAAAGTCGTTTGTCATATTTAGATGTTTGTTGTGTTGTAATTATTTGCTAATGTTAGAGGCGTGAGAATGTTCGGGAGGATTTCTATTTGATTATTATTTTAATGACTCAATTATTTTATATTTATCATACATACCGTTTCCTTTTTTGACTACTTTTTTGACACTGACTAAAACCCACTCATGTTCCTTCGATTGCCCCTTATGTTCCAGGGTCACGGTAACAACTATAAACATTCCGCAACCCCGGCAGGCGCCGCAACCCCGGCAGGCGACATACCGTTTCCTTTGCCATTAATTTTTGCGTTTCTTGTGTTGAAAATTTTAGTAGACATGTTTCTACCTTTATAACTTAAGTATTGAAGAAATCCGCATCAATTTAAAATGAAATTTTCAACTTTTTACCTGATTAAATTATTTCAAATAAATTGGAATCTGTATAATTATAACTTCTGTCAATATAACTTGCAACCATTAAGATGTTAAGAAAAACAAAACAAGAATTAAGATCTGTAACGATAGTGACAAAACACCTCGTGATGAAGTAAAATAAATAATTATTAAACCAAATAATACCCAAGACCACGGCAATGACTAATAAAATCTACAGAATACCATATCGACTAAAATCCACGACATCAAAGGAAACATATCAGCACTATTGGACACTAATTGGATTATACAAGTGCGATATTAGAGAGATAGAGGCGACGGTGGCCATGTCATAGGACACTGACCCTTGCGCCTTGACGACAATGCTAGGGGAGTGAAATGCTTCGGGCAATGTGGGTCCGTTACTCTATGCAGTGGTTCCAAACTGTGTGCCGCATGTGTGTGCAAAATGGACGCGTACAATTCAAATGACAATCGCCGACAGTTGCATTCAGACATCTTGGCTGGACAGTTTGGGTTGCGTCACCAACAAATGTGTGCGTTGTTTGGGAGGTGTGTCACTTAGTGACACAACTGATTGAGCCTTTAAGTGTGTCCTTGTAAAATACATAGGTACTGCATAAGTCTTGTCACATAGTTATTTTTCCTAATAAATAGACCCATTGTAATAATGCTATGAAAAATAATCTTAGCTTTCACTGAACGGTACACAATTTTTTATTTACCGGGGACAAAATTTTGAACTGATTAGCAAGGACCACGAGTTTTAAATATAAACTGCAGAAATAATTATGTATTTGTTAAATTTAAAAATGGCGGCAGTTATCGATGTTATAATTGAAGGCCTATAATTTAGTAGACATACGGTTCACTCTAATTTTAAATTTCTCTCGGACCGTATTTGATTCTTGAAGACCAGTAAATAGTCAGCGGACCACTATTAGAGAATCCCTGCTCTATTGATAACTGTGTCTATAGATATTGTGTGCAGGATTTGAGGGATGAATTCGTGGCGGTATAGCTTCCGATTGTTATATCGAAATTGAATTGTGTTGTATTTACATATATGAGAATGGTTTTGATTTTAAGTGATAAGTGTTTAGATGAATCGGAGGCAGAATTTAAATTTCTCGATATATCTTTTGTAATAATTATAAATTAAAATCGTACTTAGATATTTTTCTAGTAAGATATATTTTAATTTACTATGCTATGTTTGTCTTTGCTTATTGCTGCTGTCCCTGCATCACCGTAGTGTATTGTTATAATAATATAATAGCCTGACTTTGTAGAAGTTAGTGTGTTCAGAATAATAACTAAACTATATTAGACTCATAAATATTTTAGAAGCATAAAATTCATTGACAAGTACGTAAGCAAAAGAACATCCCACCAATCTTTACTGACACTGATAAACTCAAACCAGTAGACAAACCAAAAACAGTAACTACAAATCAGTCTATAGAACACACTTAAGCTTATAAATAAAAAAGCAAACAGCAAAGTAGCAATGCAAACGCCTGTAACAAACGACCCTAGACCCGAAATAATGGACGAGGTCCTGTTTTGCTTGACCAACGATTTATCAGAGCAAAATTTACATACATGGCAAGATTAATGATCGTCTGTCAGTGGTCCTGTATGCTCAATGCTAACGGGTAAGAGTTGAGAAGATGGTGTGGCATCAATCATTTTGTGTTATATTTATTGCGACATTATTATCCTTTTTCGATGCAGCTTCTGGTTTCTTTTGAGCTGGTTCATTAATTTCAATAAGTTTTTTGTGGGGGCTGTTAGGGGGATTATCTTATTTGCTACCAAATCTATAAAAAATCGCAGTGTATAGTAATGCTCATAGTATAAAATTGGTTGGTTCATTTTCGAATCTTAACTTAGATCGCACCACAGAAATGATTTGACTAAGATAAGGTCTTATTATTGCCAAGACCAATAAGTTGCTGATAATTTATATAATATACATGACTATAACTTTGTTTACGGTCTACTATGCACTTGTGGAGTCGCTGCTATCATATGGACTGGCATGCTATGGTAATACATTTAAATCATATCTGGATAAAATAAAATTATTACAAATTAGATTTATGAAATTGTTAGTAGATAAAAACACAAAAAAACGTTGCAATAATAGTGATTATGAAGAATTATTCGTGGAATGTAAGATGCTGCCGGTCCATCCAAAGGTGGTTTTGTTACTGGCCATAGAAAATTATTGTAAAGACGAGTTTAAAATCAAGGCTGTAAACATAAGACCGCAAAGAAATAAAATCATTAAAAGATTCATAGTACCCACTACTGTTAACTATTATGGGCAAAGATGTAGAAAATGCTTAGTCCCATCAATATTTAATGACATACCAGTCAATTTAGAAAGTAGCTCTACTACAAAACCATCTTTCAAAAACAAAATTGTGAAGTTACTTCTCAACAAAGTTTGTCAAGGCCTCCTATATGGAGATATTTAAATTAAATTTATGTCCTACTTAAACTACTTACTTTACTTAGCAACTATTATTGTGAATTGCGATGTCAAAGGTTTTTCTGTATTTGATTTAATTGTACCTATTATTTAGGGGAGCTACATCTGCCAACAAACTGTTTTACAGTTTGGCAGAAGTAATATTTTTTGTAAACTGTGTTTGGTACCTTGAATAAACGCTTTTTATTTTTTATTAATTTAATTAACATATTATTTATTTGTAGATCAATGTATCTTAATTTGTATAGAAACATTTACATCAAATCCTTTTCAATTTCTCACATTCAAATATTGCTTGACCTGACAATCAGAAACTATCAAAAGACCAAACACAGGAAGAGATGCGATAATGGTCAATCAAACCACAATAAAATCTCACTCAACCCATAAAACAGATAAAAAGGAATTCTAAATCGAATTCCACAAAAAAGCTTCATTCGTCCAACGGGATTGCTTTCAAGCTATTATTTTCGCGTAAATCGTTCAGATTTAAAACTCTCGGACCAACGTCCAATTCTCGATTCAACAAAACGCTTGTCCATCCTGATAGATGCCCGCAGACGCTTTGGAAAAATTGTAGAGGATACAAATGTTCACAATGCATTAGAAACCTAAGACTTGAATGGTTAAAGTGGAAAGTCGAGTGGCAGTTCCAACTTGCTTGGTCAGATTGAAGCTGAATGTGACGCTAAAGAAGAATCAGATAAAGCAGTTAAAAAACGAGAGCAATTACGTTCGTCTTATCTCTACGTTTCCGTCAAGGATGAAGTAAAAATCCCCTGTTTTGAATTGCTAAAAAACAAGGCGTCAGATGTCAGAATAATCCGCCAATTAAAATGAAATCTGACGCTGTTTGAACTCATTAATTGAGCACATTATTTTGGTTTCACCAAATAAGGCTCATTATGAATGGAAATAAAATATATATTTATTTTGAATGGCTTCAGCTTCGTAGGTTTCTTAGTGCGAGTGTGGGATTGATTCCTGGGTCGGGCTCGGTACACATTAACACCAAAAACCCATGCATGACCCTCCGATGCAAATGATATGCATCGCAACGGAAGCAACGCACTGCGCCACATAAGTTAGTGATTGTATGAATTATGTACGTCGGCACTTTGGAAGCAATTAACAGGTTTCCATTACATAACTCAGCGATGTCTGTTCACTCAAGGTTGGGTATGGTGGTGTGGAATAAGTCCTTTCTACATAGTTTTAGAGGTCTATTTTTGAATAGATAGAGAAAATATTGCTTAATTATGAGCAAAACCCGACTGCATGAATAGTGTTGTTGGGACCATTCACATACGGTCATTTGATCCCAAACAGGGGGCGTACCACAAGCCCTTATAAGCAGTATTACTTTGATATTACTTTTAGTGGGAAAGAGACGGCGCTAGACAACGTGTCTAGCGCTGTCACTTGCACACTCCTGAACAGGAATAAAACAATCTTACTTTAAACGTCATGGTAAGGAGGCTGGGCAGACTCTATACTATTATTATTACTAGACAACAGATGTACATTATTGTATATTTTGTAAATACACTAATATAATAATTAAATAAAAAAATTCCACCCGTATATTAAATTAAAAAATAACACACATCTCCGTGTGCACATCACACAAATAGTTGTCCTGAGTGGGAATCGTAGCTACGACCTTTGGCTTAGAAGTCAGGGTTACTTTACTAACCACTAGACCAACAGAACAAAATAAATAAATAAAATAACTATAAAAGCTTAGTTAAATATTCATCACTAAAACAAAATTCAAAATACTTATTTTACTGAAACCATTTACAGGCACTATATGTCTAAGAGTCGCTCAATTATTCAGAAAGGTGACGCAAGTTGCAAAGTAAACAGAATCTGTTTCCACACAATTTTAGCAGTACCCTAATCCCGTGTCCAGTTGTAATAGCGGTCTTCTGAATAATAATCAAACTCACATAAAATTTCAATAATGGGTCTGTTAACTGCCATCCGATGCAAATGTACTAGTTCAGTCTAAGAGCAGGGTAACTTTTAGCCTAATTGTTTTATATGGCCAGTGATAAATTTTGATTTGAAAAGTTTGCAAGATTTTAGTTTTCTTTTGAGGATTTTAATGTGTTTTTTTTTGCTGTTTGAATAATTACAAAAAAATACGGTTTGAAGTAGAATTTGATGTGTATTTTTGTTGGTTGTTGAATGGTTTCGATAAATAAGGCAAAGTGTAGTTAGTTTAAATTTAATAGTCTTGTTTCAAGTTTAGTTTATAATTCATTGGCCATAAAGAAAATATAGAATTAAGTAATTATTACTAATATTTACAGTTTGTTTGCTAAGTTAAACACACAATAATCTTAGGTACTACTAAACCGAAGTGTAGTATAGTCTAAAGAAAAAAAAACAATTTTACTAGAATACGCTATAATTTATTTGCCAGAACAAACTTTAATTCAATAAAAAAAAACAAGCAACGAATTCCAGTAATCCCACCCAATTCAAACATTACGTCGGAAATTAATTCCGAGTACTTGAAACCAATTTTCGTACACACGGCAATGACTCGACCGGCTTAATCAAATCTGATGCTAGAAACAAAGGCTAAATTCCTTCATCGTTTCCTAGTAACTCATTCTATATGTGTAATAAAGCCGCTTTAGCCGTCTGTCCGTGCAAAACAAAGACGGCCTTTAGAAGCGTTTGGCCTTTCTGAAATTCAGCGGTCACCATTGTCCATTTAGCTTTAGGGGTCCCGCTGCCCAGTTTACCAAGATCTTCGATACCCGAACAGTTTGGACTGCAGTGTTAAAGTGACAGGGACTAGTTTAAACTGGCTGTGCACCGGTTCAAACCAGATGTAAGGGGAATGAACTGGAATATTATAGGCAGAATAGGAACAGAGTGTGGTTTCCGTATATGAGATGGTGACATCTGATAGGTATGCGTGTTATCGTAGGAAAGAGCTGGACTTTGAAGATGTCGATATTAATATGTTGTGTCCTAGTTTTAAAAAGTTACTAATGGTTGAGAAAATACAAGGACTTTTTATTTTAACAGGTAAATGCTTTATTAATAACTAGCTGTCCCCTGCGGTTTTCCCCGCATTTTTCGTTACTGCTCCGCTCCCGGGGGTCGTAGCGTGATGGTATATAGCCTATAGCATTCCTCGATAAATGGGCTATCTAACACTGAAAGAATTTTTGAAATGGAACCAGTAGTTCCAGAATTACCCCCTACATACAAACTTACAAATTTTACCTCTTTATAATAATATATTAGTTTAGATAATGTATTGCATAAGTGGCATGTGACGGCATGAGTGGCTGCTGCCCTACGGGTCACGGGTTCAATTCTCGCAAAGGACAATTTGTATGACCTATACTAACAGTATTTTTTTCCAAGTTGTTTTTGTAACGTTTGTAAACGCATTCACGATACTGAAACGCACTAGAGTAAGGCAATTACATTTTTAATAACTAGACAACAGAAAAAAATGGACACAGTATATTTTCAATTTAAAAAAGTACCAGTAACAATATTAACCAAAAACAAACAAAAATTATTAAATTACCAAACCACAAACAATACCTATCATATCCCATTAACATATTAAACTAATTCATTAAATCAAAATATCGACACCACGCGCCCATCCCTACAAACCGACGCAACTATTACGACGCAAAGATATTTAGTGCTGGGCACACAGAACAGTGCTTATCCGTCGATAATTTAGTTCCATATATTAATGAGGCTCATCGAGGGACGTTGCAAGGGAATTGCACGATTATATTATTACAGGTACTGGTCCTATTATGTCCCGATTGCCGTAATGAGGCCTGGATTTACTGTTTCAAGTGCCTGGAGGCCGAAGTGGTTTCGGCCAAAACTGAGATTGATGCCGAAAATTCGGTTTCGGCTCTAAGCGCTGTTTGGTCAGACTATAATTATTTTTAGGTTACTTATGTGTTTGAGTATAGTGTTTGTGCATTTCAGCAAGAAAAGAAAAGAAAGAAAATATTATTCCCTATTTAGAAAAGCAGCTAAGACTAATTTAAATTAGTCCTACTTGCTTTTCTTATGTTTATTTTATGATAATTTTCAGCATAACAGTCTAGGAAATTGCAAGGAAATTGTGGTTTTATATTTTTAGAAGTACTGTTTAGTTTAGTGCTGTTTATATTTTGTTTTAAGGGTGTAACTTAGTCTTAACTTTTAGTAACGGACCGAGAATTCAGCCAGTCTTGGCCAATGAATCTAGCTCTGTTTATTGTTTTCGTTTCGCTAAACATTTGCCAAAACTTTGGGCACGCAGGAAAAAATCAAAAGAGTGTTGAAACTAAATCTTTTAACAATTTTTTTGGTAAATATAGTTTAGTTTTTAACCTTACGACGACCAAGCGACAGCCGGCTGTCGGGCTGCTATTGTCTTTCTGTCTCGAATCACGTGTGTTTGATGGTTTAAAAGGTCACAGAAATAAACTTGTTTAGGGTATGATGATAGCTAAATAATCCTGAAAGGTTATAAGCAGTGATCGGAGTAGGTAGAGTGATTTTACGTACTTGCATCATGAATAGTCATAGAAATCATAACATGGATAATCCTTTATTCCGGGATTTCATTTTCGTATTTACGGGATTGAATCAAATATTGTGAATGAAGATTTTTAAACTAATACATTTGAAATGTCCACCTCTTCTATTCTTTACTGTTTCTCTTCATTCATATATGTATTTTTATTATAGAAGGACGATCACATATTCTATAAAAAAGACAGCAAATGGGTAATACATTTCTTATTTTTATTGATATGTTCTTCATCCTACACATTACAATGTTTGAAATTCCTAAAAAAATATTTTTTACGAAATCCCGGGATTCCGGAGGCATATCCATATTAATATATACGTGCCGGAGCATTGACCGCAAATCACTCTACCTACTCCGATCACTGGTTATAAGATAGCTAGCCCTTTCGTGCAATAGTTTATAATATTTTATTTAGTTAGTTCTTTCACTGTAAAACTTAGCACGAATAAACTGTCTTCCTTTCTTTCTTTTCTTTCTTTCTTTCTAGATTTTAAAATAAATGTTATTTAATTTCAATTAACTCCTATTTCCAAATACAGTGCCACTCCAAAACCCATACACCTCTAATCAAATAAACAGACTTACATGCTAGAATTTCTAACGGTATCCCCATATATCAATCACAATGGGACCACGTTGCCTTAGGCGATTGGTCTAATTCTAATTAAATGCCTCGGCACAGAACTGTGCCCTGTTTCATGTCGCTAAATGCACTGGAGTTGGTGTAATTATAGGGAATTGCTATAGATGGAAACGGAATTTTGATTTGGTGTACTTTAGGGGCTGATTTGGACGAAGAGGGGGTAATGAGTATGAAAAATGTTTGCATATTGCAAATCTATATACATAAAGTAAGGCTTTGGTCTCCTTTTTTGCTCAAATTACGAAATGGAGGAGTATGTTTGACATAGTTACAGTTTATATGAAGGATCGAAATTTTATTACTAAGGGCTTATTTCACGACACACATTGCAAATCTCTATATTTGAAGCAAATACCTGGTTTCATTTTTGGGTCAATTTAAGTTTAATCAGAGCTTATCAGAAAAATGTGAAACAGGCGCTAAATAATTAATTTATAACACTACCATGTATTTAGTGGTCAAACCGTGAAGATTGTTCTTAATATTTGTCTACTGATTCTGTAGTATATCAATCTCAGAAACTTTTAAACTATACTAATATTATGTGTGTATATACTTAGTGTGTGTGTGTCTGTGTGTGTGTGTGCGTGTGTGTCTGTCTGCCTGTCAATTTGTCCGTCTTTCACGGCAAAACGGATTGTCGTGATTTATAAAGTGGAGATAGTCAAAAGGATGGAGAGTGTATAAGCTTCTTTTCACTTAAACTTTAATATTTGCAAAAACGTATTAAAATAATTTCTAAAAAACACATTGGTGCCGATTCTCTTATTCACAAACTAACCTAAATTTAAGTTAAGTTCATCTTTCTCTTTCTATTTCATTAAGAAAAGGACAGAAGATAAAACATTAGTTAAGTCCTGTCAAATTAAGACTCCATAGATAATTTAGACGCGATTAAAAACATGGCCACTAAAAATACGTCGTTTTACTTCGGGCGCTGTCTAATTTGACAGGATTAAACTAAAACGTTTCTTCTGTCTTTTTCTTTAAGAAATGGAAAGAGAAAGATGCATTTAGCTTAAATTTAGTTAAGATTGTGAACAAGAGAATTGGCACCATGTCCTACTAACTAACAAAGCCCAATCTAACACAGAAAACCATCAACACTTCCAAAATTCACTCCTACATATGTATGGGACCCCATAATCCAACCTTAAATCACCCATAAGAAGTGCAAGCAGTTTGTCTTGTGATGACAGCTTTATAGCCGGCCGGGTGCCGGTGCGAACTACATAAAATATTAATACACTATTTGTCCGAGTGGACCTACGTTAATCTGCTTTTATAGGATTTCGGGGATTAATTGCGTTGGACAGAGAAATGTAATCGGTTTTGCGAGGGTATTTTTGTCTGTTTTAGTTATGGCGATGGCTATAAATAAGAATTAGAGCGAGTCTCGCGATCAGCTAGCGAATATTTTAGTCATAGCAATCAGCACATTTTTTGCGGTCATATGGTCAGTGTTGTCGTGGAATATTGACAGCTCTGGTACTTTTTTGCTGTCTCCAAATACTGTTTGAAATGGCAAAAAAACAAGTAATGGAACCACAGCATTTTTGTCACTTAACGACCTTCTTTCTATTAATACAATATTTCTTAGACGAGATCAGAAACTTCAAAACTTATCACTTCTAACTCTTATTACTTCAAACAAAAAATAATGCCATTAAATATAAGCACCTTCGAAAAAGGACTAAAAAAAAGCTTCTGATATGTTTGTAGTTTTGCATTGCCACTGACTTTCAATTTAAGCGTAAGATTTGTTCTACCTGAATTAGATTCTGGCGTAATTAAAACCATTTAATTATGTATAATTTGCACATAACCTTGCGTTGACCAAGCGACAGCCGGCTGTCGCGCTGCTATTGTCTTTCTATTGTGTCTCGATTCACGTGTATTCAAAGTTTTAATTATTAATCTTGGTAGGACCGACACTTTATCTCCAATCTATTTATTTAAGTTTAAACCAAAACTGCATCTATTTACTCTAGTTATTATTCCAGTGTACACCTAAACTGCATATTTTAGTCAAATATAAATTTAATTTCCTCCATCACGTGTAAACAGCTGTCAGGTTGTATTACAATATCGTCACGCAATTAATTTTGATCTCATTAGCTAATGTCGACCGTTGGCGATATCTCATTATGTAGCACATTTGTACCTTCGAATGTGCAGTCACATAGACATGAATGTACATAATATATTGAAAATGTCTATTAAACATATTAATACTTACGGTTACTGGTAATTATCTATAATCCCAATCAACTGTCCCATTTTTTTAATTTAGCATTTCTTAACTACCGAATGCTCTTTAGGTAGGTGGACTTTGTGTGTTTGGCTGTTTATTTTTTTATAACTGATAATGTGCCTCTAATATTTTTTTTTTATTTTTTTTTTATTTTATTTATTATGGGATAACAAACAACTACAAAATAAATAACACATAGGGTAAACAAAACTTCCAGTAAAACAGATATAGGTTCAGATTGACGGCGTCTGTCAAGTCATGTTTGAACCATAATAAATAATTATGGTCTTGTCAAGTTAAATGAATATTATTCACTAATTATCATCATTGGTGCCGATTCTGAACGTAAATTTAAGTGAAGTGAATCTTTTCCTTTCCATTTAATTAAGAAAAGGACAGAAGATAAAATATTAGTTAAGTCCTGTCAAATTTAGACACTCCATATATAATTTAAATCATCATCATCTCCCTAGCCTTTTCCCAACTGTGTTTGGGGTCGGCTGCCAGCCTAACCGGATTCAGCTGGATACCGGTGTTCTACGTTGAGCGACTGCCTATCTGACCTCCACAACCCAGTAACTGGGCGACACGATACCTCTTGGTGAGACTGGTAAGAATTTCTGACTAACCAGTAACGACTGTCAAAGTTCTACGAATGACAACCGGGACCAACGGCTTTACGTGCTTTCCGAGGCACGGGATGATGATGGAAAAACATGGCATCTAAATATACGTCAATTTTCATCAGGCGCTGTCTAATTTGACAGGATTAAACTAAAATGTATCTTCTGTCCTTTTCTTTAAGAAATGGAAAGAGAAAGATGCATTTAACTTTAATATAGTTAAGTTTGTGAACAAGAGAATCAGCACCATTATCTTACTAATGCAGCTTTTTTCAACTATGTTGCGGTCGGCATCCAGTATCATCGGATTCTGTTAAATACCAATTAATTAAATGGAAATAGACACACTTATTAGGTGACACGATACCCCTTGGTATTAAGTAACATACCTAATTTGCGTTGATAAAAGTACAGTATAGGCACAAACCGCACTTTTATACGTATGGGCCTGTAATTGGGTGTATGTTCCTCCTAATGTTTGTTCATAACTATTGTTTAATAGCTGTTGGACCTCCATAATCTACACTAATATTAAAAAGAGGAAAACTTTGTTTGTTTGATTGTAATGAATAGGCTCAAAAACTACTGGACCGATTTTAAAAATTATTTCACCATTCGAAAGCTACATTATCCCTGAGTAACATAGGCTATATAATATCACGCTATGTCTTCGCCGTCTGTCGCGAGGCAGTAACCAAAAACCTAACGTAACGCAAGTGAAGCCGCGAGGAACAGCTAGTTTTAAATAAATAGTATTATCAAATTAATGATTACAGAATATTATCAAAAATTTCCAAAACCGAACTGTCCATTTCACCTAATCCGCCATTTAATCAGACAGTCACTCCCCCCTCATTACAGCATCGACGTATATATTGCACTAATTAAATACATTAAGCACGGCGCACATCGGCGTTCAATTTAATCGGAATGTGACGTCACGTGCTAATGTCACGCGCACACAACACTACTAATTAGACGTGACATCTGTGGACAGAACGCTTCGGTTGCGACAAAAGGTATAATTACTTGTAAACAGATGTATTTGAATTGATTTTACTTTCTTTGTTGTTTGGGAAATAAGGGCATCCCCCCTTATTTCCCTTTTTCTTTAGATGGGATAGAAAATTTTCGGCTTTTTGTGTGAGTGTATGCTTAGGTCATTTGGACTGGAAAGGGTATTTTAATGAAGTTTTTAGGAAAACATAGAGTGTTTTAAGATGAAGATTTACTTGTTTGGATTATTCATGAACATAGTAGAAAATAGCAAAGATTGTCAATGATTTGTAAAAAAAGGGTGTTTCAAATTTTTGAAAATCTCGACGAAGCTGGGGCGAGTCGCTAGTATTTTAATAAGTAAGTTTTTATTTTCAGACCGGTCAGCTAGAAATTAAAGGCCTAATAAGCCGCTTAAAATAACCAAAAAACATTTTGACTTAACTAAAATATATGTATATTTAATCAAGTTTTAGAATAAATTAAATAACAATTAATAATTTGTCAATACTTTGTGACTCCTCCTTGAGATCCTTACAATTTTCATTTTTTACTGTTTAAAATAAATTTATTTATGGGAATTTAAAAAATTCTGCTTTAACCTTTGGGCCATCATCATATTTTATTATTAGGCATTGGATATTCTAATCAAACCAAATAAAATTTTCATTTTATCGCATTTGAAACGCGAACGGTAATTGAGATTAGCACTGAAGCCCGATGCATTAACCTAACTCTCGCATATTGCGTTAAACCTAATCTAATATCACTCAAATTCCAGCCACAGGGAGGCAAAATTTTAGACCAAATAACCAATTGAATTTGCATAGTCGTGGTCAGGGTTGGCATTAAGCTAACTCTTTCTAATCAGCTTTTAAACCCACGAACACACGTGATTCGAAACACAATAAAAAAACAATAGCAGCCCGGCAGCTGGCTGTCGCTTGGTCGTCGGAAGAATAATGCTATCCATTGGGTCTTCACCTCTAGGACCAGTGAGGTTAGACAAAGCTGAAATAATTAAAAAATATATATTTTGAAACAATACACACACGGCCATCTGATTACAACATCAAATTAGGTATAGCCTCTGCTTAATGGTAACCTGACAACTGATATACATACTTAAATAATTTATAAACACATACACAACTATTACAAATAAATTATACCTATACACAAACAACTATGCTCTTCGCACAAAGTTTGTCCTACTTAGCAGTCAGTGCACTAACTATATTTACATCTAACTATATCTTTTTTTTTCTTTTTCAGGAAAGTTTCATATTATTCAGCTTGTATATGATTAGCCCTTTGACTGCCGGAAGCGCTTATATACGCGAGACAAAACTTTTATTGTTTTATTAATTATGGCACACTTCGGATATCCATACTAATATTATAAATGGGAAAGTGTGTCTGTCTGTCTGTTTGTCTTTCTTTCTCGGAAAAACGGAGCGACGGATTGACGTGATTTTTTAAGTGGAGATAGTTGAAGGGATGGAGAGTAATATAGGCTACTTTTTGTCTTTTTCTAACGCGAGCGAAGCCGCGGGCAGAAGCTAGTAGTCAATAAAGAAAAATATCGTAACGAAACCTGAACTTGAAGTAACGTACTGTGCTTGTATTAAGTATATAAACCCCCGAATACTCAACGTCACTTAATTTTAGACGCTCTCAAATCAGTTTTTGTCCTTAGTTTATAAATAAAAAATATCCTTAGATTTGATTGCGTCTTAAAATTAAGTGAAGTTTGACTATTCCGGCATAAGATTGGTAGTATTTGACATGCAGAGGAATAAATAATTATATACCATTTTTAAATTCTTAGGTGATATTCTAAAAAAAAAAAAGATTTTGGCTAACATAAATGTACCGAACAGCAGTTTTTTTTCGCTCTATTTCACATTATAGGACTGGAAACACGTGTTTAAGGGTGTGCACTAATTACCAATCACCCTTTATGGACAACCGATATCCAAATCTTGTACAGCCCTGCAGTTGGTTCCGATATTGTCAGTGAGCTTAGGTGATAAATACATTGTCACTTAGTGTGATTAAAATCGATGAAACCGCGAGCCCCGCCGCTGGAACATCCGGATTTATTTTACTGTTCTCTAGCAGTGGTTGATTGTTTGTTGTAACTGGGGTTTTTGTAAAGGAATTGTTTAATTTACCTAACGTTTTTTTTTTTATTATAACCTGTTAGGAAAATAACTGCCACATTGCCAAAGTGTTTTTGAGATGAACAACGAAGGTGAAGTTCTGGGAATAATTTCTGGGGTGAAATGTTTTTGGGTTTTTCTGTAATCTATTTATCTATCTTTTTGTAATCTATTGATTTTAAAAGAGTGTTCATGGAGTTTCTTTCTCGTTCTTCACCATGAAACCTACTGTTCGGAACGAGCAACCAGCTCCAATTTTCTGTCAGACTGACAACTTGACGATTCAGAAGTACCTGTAAATGCTTTATTTGAATAGAAAAGTTTCGAGTTTTTGAGTTTTCTATTGAACAACGCATCGAACGAATAAATTAAATACTAAGTCTAGTATCCCTGTGAGTGTAGGAGGTGTGGGTGACAGTAAGAGCATAGCCAACCTGTTTAAAGAACACTTTGGGGTGAGTTCCTCTCTTGGTCCCTCCATGATGATGCCTGATACTGATCCTATTGTGACTGGTGACTTATTTAATGTGTCTGTCAAACAGGTATCAGATATAATAAGAAAGATGACCAGAGGTAAGTCGCCTGGTCACGATGGGCTCAGTATCGAGCATCTGAAGTATGCGGAGGCCACTTGCCACGTGGTCTGGCAATGTTTTATACATTGTGTCTAAGTCACTCATACTTACCCGATGACCTCATGCGAACTATTGTTGTGCCAATCGTAAAAAATAAAACTGGTGACCTTTCTGATAAAGGGAATTACAGGCCTATATCGTTAGCTACCGTAGTGGCTAAGGTGCTGGACGCTGTGCTTGATTCAGAGCTGGAAAAAACACCTCAATATTCACGATGCCCAGTTCGGGTTTCGGCCCGGACTTTCTACTGAAGCGCCATCCTAAGTCTTAAGCACACAGTCCAGTACACCCAGAGAGCTACACCTGTGTATGCATGTTTCCTCGACCTCTCAAAAGCTTTTGACCTTGTGTCTTATGACCTGCTATGGGAAAAGCTTAAGAAAACGGAAGTGCATACACAGGTGCAGCGGCTCTTTCACTACTGGTATGCTAATCAGACAAATTATGTAAAATGGGCAGGCAGCCTCTCTGACATGTACAGGTTGGAGTGTGGGACGAGACAAGGTGGATTGACTTCTCCCAAACTTTTTAACTGTAATAAACGAACTGATGGTTGAACTCAGCAGACGCGTGTTGGTTGCTCGGTTGACAATGTCTGCATTAATAATATCAGTTACGCCGACGACATGGTGCTGCTGAGCCCAGCTATCAGTGCTTTGAGACAGCTTTTACATGTTTGTGAAAATTATGGCCGGAAACATGGCCTTCTTTATAACTGCACGAAAAGTGAGTATTTGGTTTTCAAGGCTTCTGGTAAATGCCCATCCAGTGTGCCCATAATAAAATTAAACGGCGTAGAACTCAAGCGGGTAAAAAACCATTTTAAATACTTGGGACACTATGTTACCGAAGACCTTGAGGACCAAATGGACATTGAAAGGGAGCGCAGGGCACTGGCAGTTAAGAACAACATGCTCGCACGCAGGTTTGCTCGTTGTAGTAAACATGTTAAGATCTCACTCTTTAAGGCATACTGCCAAACCTTTTACACGAGCAGCCTGTGGGTTAGTTACACACAGAGATCGCTCAGTGCCTTGCGCGTCCAATATAATAATGGGTTCAGAATGTTGGTGGGGCTGCCCCGCTTCTGTAGTGCATCTAGCATGTTTGCAGAAGCTCGCGTTGACGGGTTTCATGCCATCATACGCAAAAGAACCGCGTCCTTACTACATAGAGTGCGGGGCAGCACTAACAGCATTCTGAACGTTTTTGCTGATAAAGTCGACTCAGACATAATGCGTGCTTTTATGCGGGTCCTAGTTAGGCAGTGTTAACTGTCCAATTTTAATTGTCATTATCTTAATATTCTACTAACATAGTTTTTAAGTTTTTCTGTATTACTAACCAATTATGGATGCTATCCGAAATAAATGATTATTATTATTATTGAGTTTCTCAGTATTTGCAACATTGTTCTCGTGTAGTTGAACGGTTTGGACCTTTTCGCCGAAACTATTTTTAGACTGACACCTATGACTATAAGTACCTGTCTAAAAAACTACCTACTTTCCTAGTCAACAATTTTTAAAGAATATGTTCAGTTTAGTAATCGTTACGTTTACAAATTTTCATGAGTATTTTATTTGATTAAAGTATCTTTACAAAGGGTACTCATTAACCGTTACATAAACACATGATTATGTCCATGAAAACACACAACTATCCCAATATTTTTTTTTATATCCTGTTTCTAAACGTGGTCACCAATTATGCATTGTTTTATTATTTACTTATTTGTAATTTTACCTGAATTGGGATGACGACAGCATTAAAAAAATGGCATTCTGTTTAGTCCGTCTGATAGATCGGCCGAAATTACGGGACACGTATTTTTTGCTTGATCAAATAAATAAAAAAAAAACAAAGATAAAGAGCAACAAAGTTCTGAAGTGGGGGCTTTTGTCGTCACCGTCCTGCAAAAATTGTATCAGATCGTGACGTCATGCGCAACTTCAACGCACTGTATCGTCCGTCATTTCTCCGATAACAAGAAAAAAGAAAAAAATACGTGTCCAAAATTTTTTGATAATCTATCTGACGGACTAATTACTTTTTTTGTCGTCTCGCCTATTGTTTACAGTTACAATTCTCTAGCTTTAAATAGACACAAAATGAAATAAATACAAAAAAACTACCCCGTCCCCCTTACAATGCTAAAACACTTTAAACCCGGGACATGGCCACTATATCTTCGCTCAGTTCACAATGTACTGACGGCGGCGTTTGTGTGAGAATTTACAATGCTTTTAGATATGCACCAGTGAACCTTTCACACGTTTACACGAAATCTGTTTCGGGAGTCTGGAGTAGGAAGGAATGGATATGGCAGACAACTTTAGAGCTACCATTTAATAGGGTGTAATTTATCTACAATATGTATGTATTTATAAATCATAAAGTATGTATTTCAGTTGTCTGGTTACCATAACACAAGCTTTGAGTCCGTGTGTGACTCGTGCCAAGCGTTCAGGGGCAAAATGTCCCATTCTCAAAATGTCCAACGGTGTCAAAATGTCCAATGGTCATAATGTCCGGCCCTGGCTGTTAAATGTCTTAGATCATTGTGCTTCCTTTAAAATTATTAATCTAAAAATAGTGCCAAACTGGTTATCATCATGCCTCGACTATTCGAAACTTTTTCTAATTGTTGTAACTGTTAAGTTTGAATTTTATGATTATTTATTTCGGTCTTAAATAAAAATTATGTTAGAATATTATGACATACTATTAAAACTAGGTATTAAAAGTAATGTGGTAATTAAACTATCACATCCTCTACATCTTACAGAAAATCTACCTCAAGGGGAAATATATATTTTTCTAAACCCATAAACGTCCATATTACTTTTAATTTACGGTTTTAACCGCCATATAAATCGCTATCTAAAAAACCTTGCAAAAATGTCGAAATACTGATAAATTAGTCTCAATTTCTTCGTCCACAGAAATAAAGAGCATTTAAAAATTTTATTTTATTTTTTAATTCATGTCTTTTCTTAGTTCATCTAAAGCATCGCTGGTATCCCTTGTCTCGTAAAGTCGTTAGTCTCGGTTGTCAATACATGTAGTCAAAAGTCAAATGCCCTTACTAATAATCACTGTGTAAAGTTATGCAATGAATAAAGCCTGAGTAACCATACATTTTTTGACGTATAAACCTGTCATAACTTTATGCAGCGTTTATTAGTAAGGCGCAAAAGTTTTGGACACCTACACATTATGTTATAACTGTCTATCTTTCTATGATGTAAAAATAGATAAAGAAAATAAAGATACTTTTGTACCTTGTGACATATCAAAATATCAAAAGAGAAGGCAAAAGTATATCACACGATATACTTTTGCCTTCTCTGTGTATGATTTTGGTGAAATGTGAGATAATAATATAATCCGGTACATTATAAGCTTTTTCTGTAATGAGTGGATTAACTAGAGCAGTAAAAATTCCGACACCAAATAATACAAAAACCGTTTTATAAGTCTCTCTCACATAAAATTTCCATATCCCTAAATTGCTGAAAGTTTACGAAAACATAAATACGTTTACCCTTACCGCTATACTAAGACACATCACATACCGTAAAAATTCTATCAAGGAGTTCAGGCTTGAAGGTCATTTAAAACTGGTTATACTCAGTACAATAAAAGGAAAATTTCTGGAGCATATTTCGGAAAGGAAATCTTGAAAATCACTTAGGTGAATGTGAATAAAGCAATAAATTGACGATAACATTTACATACGGCGAGGGAGGTTATGTCGGGTCACTTAACATGTTAATGGAAGTGTTAGTACGATTTTCCTCATTTTCTCTTAAATTTTAGTATTGTGGAGATTTGGATGTTTGGATGTTGTGTTCCTTAATTCTTCGAACACACGTGATTCAAGACTCAATAGAAAGACAATAACATGTCAACAGGCGGCTGTCGCTTGGTCGTACAAAGGTCCTACCATTAAGAGGACTAAGTGCGGAAACCAAACTCCCAGAGGGAAGTCCATGATGAAGATGAAGACAGGAAATAATTGTTCTGTTAATTTTTAAAATGTTCAAGGAATTTTTTTTCCTGTTCTTTTCCGGTACTGTTTAAACGAGCAATTAGCTGCAAGTTTCTGACCGACTTCTTGATAATTAAAAAGTAACTAAATGTGTAGAGCGAGATTTTAGCGCAGCAGAGATCTATGTCTTAGGTACATATCATATTTTCTAAAAAGCCTTCTTAAGACTAGCGCAACTATTACGGTTCAAATTACGGTATTTGCAATATTAATAATATGAATCATTATGTATTTTTATACTTAAACATTATTTAATAGTTTAATAATGTCTTATAACTGATGATGTTAAAGCGAAGAAGAAAAAAACTTCGGATGTTTCAACAGCCATGCTTTATCTTAAGTGGGTATTGCCGGTCGTTTTGGCGCGTCACTTGAACTGACGTCCAACCAAAATTAGATCGTGAGTGTCGTATCGTCACTCCAGAGGGCCTAGACAAGTGGCATTGTAGAATAGAAAACGAAAACGAATCGATTGTCAAATGTATGGAGATGTCAAATTGTTTAGCGAAAGCTTATGTCAATTCTATACATTTGACAATCGATTCGTTTTCGTTTTCTATTCTACAATGCCACTTGGCTAGGCCCTCTGAGTTGGTTGGCCGCCTAAAACCATTTAAAAGACGCCACACAGGTTTACTACTAGACTGACGCGAAAAATGACGTCAATGCCGAGCTTTAAATACTTGCAAAATAATACCTCTAATTTAATTTCAAAAACGAATCACCGCCATCTTAAAGTCTCACCCCTACTATCATTGCTGACTTGTCATTTATACTTCGAACAATAGCCACCTAATCTCGAATGAATATAAATGATATGAACATCCGAACAACTCCGACCGCAGGCGGAAATGGCCGAGGATTTGTCATTGTCAAATTTGAATACGCGGCAACGGATGCGAGAAAAACGAACGTCATCTGTTATTTGACTTCGTTTGCGGATTGTGGATGTGTATGTCTGTTTGTTGTTCATTTTTTGTCTCCGTCTTTTTTCACGGATATGAGGAAGATAGGTTCAGAAGCTAGACTGTTTGAATGTTATTTTTGAAGTAAAGAATACGAATCAATGGTAGTAATATCTTGATATTTCTTATAGATGCAATTAAAGTAAACCTTACGTATTTATTAAGGCTTGCCACCAGCTTTTGCACACCATTGTATAACGCACAATTAGCCGATCTTACAAAAATAAATTATTTAAAAAAACTGTTTTTTTAATAGCTTCATTTCAATCTGTAAAACACAATTTATACGTAGTATTTCCTTATAAACAAATCAAAACAATAATGTTTTTAAAACCTATAATTTATAACACATACAAATGAAAAAAGAACTTGTCACAAAAACAGGGATACTAAAAGATAGCAGTAAACACGCGCAAAAAAAAAAACAAAAGAGAAATACCTCCAATCTTCATTTCCGAACGCCAATACATTTGAATTTCGAGTATTTTGAATTTGGAATATGAGTAATGACGTGTCTTGGTAATTCCTGCAGGATTTTTACCCATCTATTATTTAGGAGGTATGAAGGCTTAGTTAGATTTACAGTTTCCGGCGACATTGGTGTGAGTTTGCGCGTTTGTCAAGCGAGAATTTGTCGTATTTTTTCATGTGTATGTAACATAATGGATGTGATTCTGTTGGTTAGCTCCTGTTTATCCTTTGGCTTATCATTCTTCTTTAGATAAGGGGTTATGTTTTAGTCTATCTGTGTTCATGTCCAATATGATAAGAGTGTAAAGAGTTTTGAGGTTAAGAAAATTGTTCTTCAGAGGTTTTACCATTTTAGAGTATAGCGGCCTTTTGGAGATGGGTTGCGGAATAGTTCTGATAGTTACCGCGGTCACGGAACATAAAGGGAAACCGAAGGAACAAGGGTGGGTTTTAGTCAGAAAAAGTCAGAAACTCCCTCGCGCCCCGCCTAGGGCGGGAGAAGTCATTTGATGATTTTCCATCCATAAATAAGGCCTCTTGGAGATTTTTTGTCTCGAACGTTATTCGACGGGCCTGTTGGTCTAGTGGTTAGTGACCCTGACTGCTAAGCCAGAGGTCGTGGGTTCGATTCCCACCCAGGACAAACTTTGTGTGATGAGCATGATTGTTTGTTCTGTGTCTGGGTGTAATTTATCTATAATATGTATGTATTTATAAAATTATATAAGTATGTTTATTAGTTGTCTGGTTACCATAGTACAAGCTCTACTTAGTTTGGAATCAGATGACCGTTGTGTGAGTTGTGTCTCAGGATGTTTATTTATTATTATTATCACCAAAGAATATAATGAATCAACAAATAGGCACTACCTATTTTTATAATTGGTTAACTACATGTAAGGCAACAAACACGGAGATGAAAAGTCCATCATATAAGCCGAAAGTTCAGCTTACACTAAATCATAGCACATAACATAACACGAGCTTTCATTAAACAAATAATATGAAAAAGTTATAGATATTGGCAGTTTTTCAGCTATTTACTAGGGTTTTTCGTGTTGGTCTAATGGTTAGTGATCTTGACTGCTAAGCTGGAGATCGTAGGGTTGATTCCCACCCAGGATAAACTATGCGTGATAAGCACAATTGTTTGTTCTGTAATTTATCTGTATTAGGCAAGTACTTATAAATTTTAATTTTGTTAGTATATTTTCAGCCATCTGGTTGCCATAGGAGATGACCGTTTGTGGGTTGCCTCGAGACATTTATTTACTTATTTTTGCTCAATCTAAATTGGCGATTTTAAATGTATATTTATTACTAGCTGACCCATGGTTTTTTTCGTGATTTTTGTTAAACTCTGCTCCTGGTCATAGCAAAATGTTAAAAAACAGTTTTTCAATTTGATACAGCAATACCTAAAATTATAGCGTGCAAACAAACAAGCTCTTCAGCATATTAGAGAAGTTAAGTATATGATTTTTCACGATATTTTCCTTCAATGAATATTAGTGATTGAAACCACTTAATAGGATCTTATTTTGCTCATACTTTCGGTTTATAATATAAAACACAATAAAACACACATTTTCACGGCACCCATGTCGTACACACACAATTTATCAGCACAAATAAACACAGAGATGTTCATTGGACAAGATCACGAAGGCATTAATCATTTTATGCAAAGTGGGCTAAGTGTTCCTGATTAATGATGGTCAAGCTTGCCCAGTGCGCCTACTGATAGTTCGGGCTTAACGGCTTAAGCAATGATCTGGATTTCTGATGCAGTATGTGTTTAGGATGTATTTAGTACTAAAATTAGAATGCCTGAGCACGTTGCGGAATGTTTATATAATAGTTACCGTGACCCCGGAACATAAAGGGCAACCGAAGGAACATGAGTGGGTTTTAGTCAGACAAAGTCTGACACGCCCTCCGCCCACCAAGACGGGAGAAGTCATTTGATGTTTCCTCCCAAAAAAAAATGTGCCTGAGCACTGATTATTACTGATATGTAAAAATTTGGTTGTAAACATTTCAGCGACCGAGGAAGTGCTATTCTATTGTGTCTCGAATCGTGTGTTCGAAAGTTTAATTTTTATTTTGTTATAAGTACTATTTTTTTTGTTCGTGATCGTTGTGTCGAACTCACAACGATCACGAACTAAAAAAATAGTACTAATATAGTATATAATATAATAGTACCCGGCAAGTACTAATGTGACTTTTTAATTCATATGAGCGCTAGCCGTTTCGCGCAGTAGTGACGCTACTTAGCTGTATTTAGTTTTAAGGTTGTAGTATATAAGGTTTTTATTTGTAGCGCTCATTGCGCGAATAAAGTGTTTTTTTTTCTTTTTTTTCTTTCTTTATATAGACTTTACTTTCTAAAGTTTTATCTCGGATATCAAAGACTATATAACAAAAGTCTAAAATCCTCAATTCGGAGCAAGAGTGATGTATGATCTTGCCTTCTCTGTATGAGAAGAGAGAGGCCTTTGCCCTGCAGTGGGACATCAATAAGCTGGTTTGATTGTTATTTGAATCTACCGAATTGTTTCTCATATTACAGTTTTAGAAGATTTTATTATTAAAAAAAATTGGGTAGTCCTTTAAAAATTATGTACGTAAACTCACAAAAAACATTTTCGGAGTCCAAACTTTCAATAGTCTAACCAAAAGCAATGTCCACTTGATTTCATTTTTCATTCTTAACCCGTTTTGTTCCGCCGACAGGGGGTCGCTACTATATTGAGTACAAACCGGGTTTGTTCCCTGTGTTCACTTTTATAGGGTTAGATAGAACATCATTAACAAGGATTATTCAAGGTTTTCATACGTGTAAGGCACTTACTTTAATCATAAAATCCTTTTTGTTTTATGTGAAAAAACTGGCCCATACTCTATTCATGTTAATTATTACGTACACCATTACTTGTGTTAAACATAATTATGACCATTTGGAAGGGATACGAATGTTTTATTGATACTTGCCCGGATTTACCATATATAAATACTAGATGCCTCCCGCGGTTTCACCCGCGTTAAAATGTAGGGGTATGCAAAAAAAATCATAGTAGCCGATTCGCAGACCTACTGAATATGCATACAAAATTTGGTAAAAATCGGTAAAGCCGTTTCGGAGGAGTAAGGTAACTAACATTGCGACACAAGAATTTTATATATAAGATAAATATCCTGGGTGTGATCCTGGACAACTTATACACGGCCATCTGATCCCAAGACAAGCAGAGCTTGTACTATGGTAGACAGGCAACTGATAAATTACACCCTGACACACAAAGCTGGGGTGGAGATCGAAGCCACGACCTTCGGCTTAGCAATCAGGGTTACTAACTACCAGATCAACAGTTTTACTTGCTACATATACATAAACCAGGTTTGGTCTAAGTAAAATAAACGCTAGAGCTTCGATAATTAAACAAAAATTCGGCCTAGATTTCATATAATAAAAAATGACCAACAGACTATTATACCAAACAACCACAGACAAGACAAATAACGGCCATTAATTCTTAGCCAAACTTGCCTCCGTCGCGCCTTATAACTCTATGGAACAGTGCGGTTCATCATACTGACCAATACAAATGTTAGCATTACTTCAAATGGCATAGATTTGTTACGGGGCGCTGCAATCAAAGATTGTTCAGTGGTTCGTTTTATTTACGGGGTCAGTTAGTATTCCATTAAGTGAACTTAGGTAAGTTATGGAAAACAGGCGTTAGTTTGCTAAAATGGTAGTGCAAAATCCATACTAATATTATAAATGGGAAAGTGTGTCTGTCTGTCTGTATGTTTGTCTTTCTTTCACGGCAAATCGAAAAGTGACGAATTGACGTGTTTTTTTTTAAGAGGAGATAGTTGAAGGGATGGAGAGTAACATATTCTACTTTTTGTCTCTTTTTAACGCGACCGAAGCCGCGGGCAAAAGCTAGTCTTTCTATATAAAAAATGGTTAAACTGACTGGCTGAATGAATAAATATATAAATAAATGATTTATTTTTGTAGATAGGTAAAAAATTACACTTTTACACGTCATTTTTTTTTTCTTATTTTTTAATCGAACGATGGGGCCGGTGTTGTTCCTTGCTGGACTACTCTGAGAATAAACAACCGAAATAAACTCAGAGAGAATGATATTTCAACAACCCAATTGCTGGTTCTAGAGACGTGAAATTTGGAAGGTGTGTTCCTTGTTAAGTGTAGGTCTCTAATCCACTAAGAAAGGATTTTTAGAATTTGAGCCCCTAAAATGGTTAAAATAGTGGTCTATTTATTTTCAGGCATTCTTTATTTTACATAATATTTTATTACATATTTAAAAAAAAAGAAAATTCTTAATAAAAAACATTTTTTATAAAAATATGTATAAAAATAGTGCTGCTCCACCGTCGCTAGGTATTGAAACCCAAGCTAACGATGGTTAGGGTAAAATAGTGGTCTCCATTCTTAAAGAAATGGAAGGGAAAAATGCCCTTAATTTAAATTTACCTTAGTTTGTGGCACCAAAGTGTGACTATGTAAACATCTGTTAATAGATAGCTTTCACACGGCAAAAATCATGGACACCGTTAGTACAACTCGTACGACAACCCGTTGTGGAAAAAGTACCCTATTTTTATATAAAAGTACAAGTTTACTCCGTATAAAATTTCAACTAACATGGTGCAGTAGTTTACCCGTACAAGCTAACAGACAGACACAAAGTTACTTTCGCATTTATGTAATGTCAAAAGCGAATATATTCGATGACGAATCCCCATCACAAGCACTATTACTCATGTCTTTTTGTTGGCCATACTATCATTTGTTATTTGTCAATATTGTGGACTTTACTCACATAGAATAAGGTTGATAATTGTGTGGCAAGATTTAGAGTTATGCTTTTAATTTAAAGGGGGTTCGTTTAGGTATGAATGACCAGAGATTGAGAGATTGAAGGGTTAACAAGAGTTCCCTCAAAAGTACCATAACGAATTTGGGATTATATTCGCTCTTTGCAAATTAATGCTGGCCCTTTAATTACTTTTACGGTTGGCATGATAACTTCCTCTATGGTTTTACAATATTTCTTTCATTTCGTATGACTAACTAGACTAAGGATGTGATATACTTATCCTTGCTTTTTGGTAATTTCGTCCTTTCATGAACGTAAAAAATTTCATC